>CM062819.1:1543449899-1545849899 GCA_031772625.1 Pinus tabuliformis
TGGATTTCCCTCGGCATCAAGTTTCTTGAGGGGAATGGGGAAACTGTCTGGTTGATAAAACAAGAACAGGTGGTAGATGTATGAGGTGTATCTGAATACCCTTTCCCTTGGAAGATTCATTAGCTGTTCATGGATCTTTTCTGCAATATAGGTGGCATAGTCATAGTGTACAGCTGGAGGCTTTCCAGGAGAAAACATGGACATCATTGCCATTATAGTGTCATCAACATCCTCAATTCCCTTGTACCCCAGGGCATAGCTGATCAAATCCACTAGCATTCTGCCCAAGTCATTCAGGTAGTGATATCCAATAGGAGGAGTTCTCATAGTTTCAGAGCTTGGCTGTACAAATAGCTGGTTAATTTTGATAATCTGGGCACTTGACAAGTTACTCCCCTTCTTTATTAAATCCAACATGGAAAGAGGGGTCAATGGCCTTGCAGTATGGAAATGCAGCATCTCATTTATGGTTTCTGGAGTGATAAAGAACAAAACTGAGCCTGTAGGACTGAGAACAGCTCTCTGGCAAGGATCATAAGATTCCTGGCACTTGTGGATCAAGTCTGGGAGGGAATTGACCTCAGGGAGGTTGTAAATGGGCAAATTTGAGTCCCAAATCCCTAAAATATCAGCTCCATTAAGGTGTTGAGCTTTTAGTTCATTGAGCATATGAATATTGAACTTGGAACCCATTGGAAACCAATCTAACATCTGATAATCTACATCTCCCAGAGCTTTCCATGCTATCTCCCTTTGAGGGGCATTCAGAGGCTGGATATTCAAGGCTATTGGTGTCTCCATAGCTAATAAGGCTTCAGATTTGTATGTAAACTGGTTCTGAATGATCAGAGCAACCCGGAGGAGTTTCTTTACAATGGAAGTGTGAATTTCAAGGAATAGAGGGCAAATGAACAAACAGCAATTGAAATACTGTTTAAAGAAGTGATTAAATCAGTTGCAGGACTGACAGGAGTGTTTCTATGGTGAATTTAGTCCGTCGAGGTTTCTAGTTCACGACTGCGCGAACTAGCTATGAGTTTAGGTCAATTTTTCAAATGCGGGCTCTGCAGAAGGTTTATTGTTCCACCAATTCGAAGTAGGTGCAGGTCACTGCGTAATTGATGGTGAAATCAGTGTTTTTAGGCCTTCTTAACAGTTTGTTTGCAGAAATATGCGAAAACCAGGTACAAGGACTTATCTTGAGAAATACCTTGTGAATGGCCGATAACAGGTTGCAGCTGCAGGTACAATGGAGGCGCTGACGGTTTCGGAATCAAATTTGGCAGGTTGGCGCTGGTTTTAACGTAAACAGCATGCAGAAAGAACAACAGTCTCTTTTGGAAAAAGTGGAAAAAACATGAAATTTTGGCCAATATATGGATTTTTGGCATATTGGCGCGTTTTTGGGATGACATCAGCATGACGTCATCAGGTGGGGCCGAAGTCGGATGACGTCAGCATGATGTCACCGGGTGAGGTGGCAGGCTGTGATTGGTCCACGGATATGATGAAGTGGCAGACATATCAGCGCGGGGGCGGACGAAGGAGCTGATGCGGCAGCGGGGTGGTAGTGACGTGGCTCTGACGTGGGGATGACGTAGGCCCGGCAAAACTGGTGGTAAGCAAAAAGGCGGTAATGGTTTTCTCGGACCGCCTACCATACGGCGATGGTTTTGTCAGAGGGCAACCCGAGAAATTGTGAGGGCGATGCGTGGCAAGGGCCTGACGTCACCCTCTGACAGTTTCTCGGGTGCTAACTGTCGGACGTCGGGCCCAACCCGATATGTATAATGGCCGTCTGATCAAAAGCGCTCGATCGGACGGTTGACGGGTTGATGAGTTGCGTGGTTGATATGGCAGCGGAAAATGGATTAAAATAATATATTTTTGGAGTCTGCGCCCAGCGGAAAACCTTTGGGACATTGGGTTTGCAATGTTTTTCAATATATTTTGGAAAAAATAATGCGGGCGGATACTTTGGATAAGCGGAAAAAAGGGTGTTTTGATGTTATTTCGCAATTTAAAGCGGGTATGGGTAAAAATGGGTCTTTTATAAGGTTTTCTCAGCAAATGAAGGTTTTAATGGGCAAAATGAATTCAGAAGAGGGGAGGGGGGTTAGAGTTAGGTTTATCAAAGTGACCAGATGTCATTTTGATCCCTGACAGAGAACATATGGCTATAATGCCAAGGGGAGGGATATTTATACAATGTTTGGGGTTTATACACCATGGTGTTATAATACTAGGGAAAGGGTAACATAGGGGAATTATATAATAGAGTTAGGGTTAATATGGATGAAAAAGGGTGGATGAGGGGAGATACCACTAAGTTTGTTTGAAAATAACTTAGCTTAGGGAGTAGAGCAAAATGAAAAGAGTTTTAGACAAGAAATGTGGCTTTTAAAGGACTAAGAACCACCACAAAACCACCAATTCTTCCATGAATCTCAGCTGATGAGGGGATATTAGTAATGAATGGGAAAGGGGATAAGTGGGAAGTTAGACATGCTTCTTTGCTTTGCTGCAACCTGATAGAGAAGAAGGACTTCTCAATCCATTGATTTTTCTTTGTGAACAAGGCTAACACACATGCAATTTGTAAGAAATGACATTTCTGCAACCCTAACTGCCTACCCATCTACTTGCCTAGCATTTTTTGTTTCTTCTTGGAGGGTGCACTTGGACTTGCAGAACCTTATTTGCCTTTTCTTTTCTCTGGCTTTTTTCCTTTTGATTTTCTATCTACTGCTACCCTTATTTCTTCCAAGGTCCCAGATTAAGCAGTTGGGAGCCTTACTTCTCTACCTAAGCTACTTGTCTGCCAAGATTAAACAGTTTGGACATACTTCTTTCTCTATTCTACAACTGAAAATTTAAAACATGGCATGATCCAGATTAGGTTGTTGGACCATCCATCAAAATTGAGTCCACATCAAGCTATAAGCACAGATTGTATTCTCTTCGAAATATGTGATCTTTGCATCACCAAAGCAGAGCATATTTGGACCTTTTTCTTTGCCAATCATGAAATATGAAACCTATTGATATAGGTAGCTAACAGTGGCTCCACATGGGGATGGTTTTTCATTTGAAAGACCAAGAACAGCAGGTCAGATTGCCTTGGCCCTTGACTGCTTTTATCAAAATTTTGAAGTTTGCTGCTTTGAAATGCCAAAATTGTGTACTTCCCTTCTTGGTAGACCTCTGATCCTATTTACCTTTTGCTGATAGTCAATAAAACTTTGAGAAACTGCATTTTTACATCTTAACAGAAAATAATATATACATCTGGATATGTACAAGGGAAAACTCAGGCTGCACTTATGGGTGGTAGTCAAAATAGTGCTTGAGCATCTTGCCATTCACAGGACCTTCATCCAAATCAGTTTCATTAAGACTTTTAAGGAAATAAGTGTTGTTTCCTTGTACTTCTTGGACAGCAAATGGTCCTCTCAAAAGGGAATCAATTTTTCCATGTTTTCCTTTATCTTCCCTCCTTGAATCCCACTTGAGGACTTTGTCACCAATGTTGAAATCTTTTGCCTTAGTTCTTATGTCAAAGGCCTTCTTTAATTTTTCTTGTAGAACTTGAACTCTGCTGAAAACTTGGTCTCTAGTTTGCTGTAAACATATGATTTGATTGATCCTTCTTTGCATATCATTTGGTTCAGCTTGGCTTTCTTGAAGAAGTTTCATAACAGGTACCCCTAGTGATGAAGGAAACTTGGCTTCTAATCCATACACCAACTCATATGGGCTGGTCCCAATTGATCTCTTGGTTGTTAGTCTATCTGCCCATAGAGCATTCACAAGCTTCTTATGCCAATTCTTTTTGTTCTCTTCTAGCACTTTCTTTATAATGTTTACCAGGCTTTTATTTGATGACTCAGCAAGGCCATTTCCTTGGGGATAGTATGCAGTAGAATGGCCTAAGGTAATGTGAAATTTGTGGCAGAAATTCACCATTTTCTTGGATCTGAAAGAAGCTGCATTGTCTGTTATTATTTTGTCAGGACAACCAAATCTAGCCAATATGTTATTCTCCAAAAACTGAATGATTGTTGAATCATTTGCTTGTCTGCATGGAGCAGCTTCAATCCACTTAGTGAAGTAGTCTGTGGCTGTTAAGATCCATCTATGTTTGCCTGAAGATGAGGGATGAATTTGCCCAATGAAATCCAAGCCCCATTGTTGAAAAGGTCTCTCTGTTGCAATAGGCTTTAAGGGGAGTCGCAGTAACTGTCTCTTTCCCTCAAACACTTGACATTTATGACATGAGGTGGTGAATTTCTTGACATCAGAGAACATGGTGGGCCAGTAGTAACCATCCCTTAGTATTTTATCCACAGTGGACTTCCAGTACAAGTGTCCACCACAGTCACCTGCATGAAATTCTTTTATGATTTTGTTAGTTTCATTCTCAATTAAGCAGTTTAACAATATCCCTTCATGGTTTTTCCAAAGTAAATTTCCATTCATAACACAGAATTTAGAAGCTTTCATTTTTAGGAACCTACATTTAGTTCTGGACAATCCTGGGGGAGCACACAGGTTTTGTATTACATAACATATATCAGAGTACCAAGGGGATTGTTCAAAGGCTACATTGATCTTTGGAGTCGCCAGCTCCGGTTCACTGTCCAGCTGGTTGATGTCTAAGGCTTGGAAGTTTGCTTCTGTCATTAGTTTGGCCAAACCTTGCCCTTTTATTAGTTTTGTATGTTTTATCTCAATATCAAATTCCAAAATGTTGGCAATCCACTTTCCTCTTCTGCCCTCTAAATTTTCTTGGGTGAGAATGTGTTTGACAATAGGACTTGGTACATAAGCTATAACATGTGAATAAAGGATGTAAATCCTAAAGTCCTTAATGGCTTTAACCAAAGCATAAGCTTGCTTTTCCATGATTTGATATTTTAAAGGTGCATCTCTAAGAGCTCTGCTAAAGAAAGCAATTGGCTTCTCATTTCCTTGGTCATCTTTCTATAACAAAACAACAGCAATAGTATGCTGGGAGGCAAAAGAGAAAATGATAAATTCTCTGTCAAATTGAGGATTAGTCAAGACCGGGGTTTGGGTAAAGGCCAGCTTTATACCTTCAAAGGCTTGATTTGCTTCAACTGTCCACTTCACTTTTGAATCTTTCTTTAGCATGTTATTTAGTAATCTGATTAGTTCTGCTAAGTTTGGGATAAACCTTCTCAAAAAATTGATCTTTCCCAAGAATGCTTGTAATTCTTTGATATTTCTTGGGTGGGGCATTTGTAAGATAGCTTGTATCCAATCTGGATCAATTCTTATGCCATACTTTGAAATGATATGTCCTAACAGCTTACCTTCTTCCAAACCAAATAGAGACTTCTTGGGATTCAAGGAAATTCCATATCTCCTACATGTTAAGAAAATCTTCCTTAAGTGTTTTAAATGTTCTTGATCAGATTTTGAAAAAGGTGTGAGGTCATCTAAGTAAATGACTAAAAAGTCATGAATCTCCTTAGCAAAAGCAATATCCATTGCTCTTTGAAAAGTTGCCCCTGCATTTTTCAATCCAAAAGGCATTTTTACATATTTGAAAGTTCCCTATGGGGTTGTAAATGTTGTTTTTTCTTGATCATCAGGGTGCACCAGGATTTGATTGAAGCCTGAGAATCCATCAAGTAATGAGATCCTTGAGGCCCCTACCACTCTTTGGAGGATGTGATCCATCTTGGGTAAGGGATAGTTGTCTTTGAGGGATACCTGATTCAGGTTTCTTAGATCCACACACAGCCTTATTTCACCAGTTTTCTTTCTTGTAGGGACTAAGTTTGAGATCCACTCAGAGAATCTGATAGGTGCTATGATGCCTGCCTTGAACATTTTCTGTAACTCTTGTTCCATCGCTGGGAGAAGCATAGGATTGATTCTCCTCAATTTTTGTTTAAAGGGCTTTTGATCAGGCTTGAGAGGGATAGTATGCTGGATAACAGAGGTATCATAGGACTTTAGATCCTCATAACTCCATGCAAAGACATCCTGGAACTCTTTGAAGAGATCTATGTATTTGGGTTTTTGATCAGGAGGTAAGGATGCAGACAACTTTATTATGTTAGGCTTGTCAATGGTACCAATGTTGCATTCTTCAATGGCTGCATTTAGGGGCTGCATTTTTTGTTTTCTAGGGATTTCATTTGAATCAAAGACGTCCTCTAGTGGAGTTAGGCCTGTTGGCAGAAAATTGTCTTTCAGGTCTATGATTTCATCCTCAGCATTGGCCACTTCTTCACAACTGATTGGTTGAATTTGCTGAATGTTTTCCTTGTTGAAGATAGTTGGATTTAGCATTTGTTTTGTTGTTCTAGGTGATATTGTGTGGTCAGTCTGTTCAAACTGTATTTGTGATTGACTTGCTCTGTCAATGTCAATATTTAATCCTGCAAATTCTTGTTGTAGCGTTAAAAAATTGTTTATTTGCATATCATCCTCAAATACTTGCCAATATTTAACATTGTTTGGAATGGAGGGTCTGTGTTTAATCTCAGCTGTGAAACAATTGTTAGGTTCCAATGGTAATTTGCAAGTACTAGCAAATGTGGCCAAACTATGAGCATGCAGATTGTGGGTTCTAGGAATTTTAGTGATTTGGAATACAGAGAAAAAGTTTAGTACTTCAGCAACAGCAGACCTATAAGACCTTAGTCTTTTGTCATTTGTGACAAAATTTCCCTTCACTTGTTGGATAACTAAATCTGAATCTCCCATGATTGAAACCCTGGCAGCTTGCAAGAACTTTACTAACTTGAGGCCTAGTAAAAGAGCTTCATATTCTGCCATGTTATTTGTACATCTGAAGTTTAATCTATAGGCTCTGCCTTCTGCATGACTGTTTTCTTTATTGTGTACCCAAACTCCAGCTCCTGCCCCTAATTTGTTGACTGAGCCATCAAATTCAAGGAACCATAGAATGCCTTGTTGTGAAGGAGATTTAATGATCTGTTCATGTGCTGGCAATGTAAGTTGAAGTTCTGGTTTTTGATCTGGCTTGTCTTCTAGGACAGTCTCATCATTTGATTGAATATGCTTGACAACTAGAGCAGCAGCAGTGTCTAGTGATTGATTGACTGTTGTTTCATGGGTGGTAATTCTTTCATTAGAGTCTTCCTCTTGTATGAGTATTTTGGTTTCAACATCATTTTTTGAGAGAGTTGTGCTGTCATTGAAGAGAATGTATGAGTCTATGTCTGAATGGACATCATATATGGGAAAGTTTTGAGGCTTTTCTTCACTGCTGACCATGTATTTCATGAGTATTTCTCTGTATAGTCTTTTTGGTTGCCAAAAAACAGAGATGGTGGCATATGACATGTCTAATTGTAGGGAACCTTGAAGTTTAGCCCCCCATGACCTTGATAACAGCCTCCCATACTTAGGTGGGATATCAGCAACTACAACATCCATTAGAATTGTTTTGTTTGGGTATTGAACCAGAGACACACATAAATATTTTATGAGACCTAAACACTTGACTTGGCTGGAGTCAAAGGAAAATAGGTCCTTATAGGGTCTTGTTATATCTAGATTCAATCTCTCCATGACTTCTTTTGGCATGAGATTGTGAGAGGCACCCGAGTCAAACATTGCATTGTGTAATATCTTGTCATGAACATGTAAACTGACATAAAAAGGCAAAATGCCTACACCTGTTGTCTTTCCATCCACCTCTGGGCCAAAAAGTAACTCTGGGGTATCATCCAACACATTAACATCATCCTTGCTGCTGGTGAGTTGAAGGGACTTCTTGATCTGTTGTTTGTAAATGTCATGCTTGGCTAGTTCTAAGAGAGGAATTGCTATCTTTAGTTTGCCAATTTCAGTTTCTAGGTCAAAGGGTTTTTCAGATTGGGTCTTAGGGTTGTGGATAACAGTCCTTTCCTTGTTCACTAACTCTTCTTCTTGATTCTTATCTTGATTTTGGGACTTGTCTTTTTTACTCATCTCTTGAGGAGTCACATTTAAATTAGGGTGAGAGGATGAAGTAGCCATAGGCTGCTGTTTTAAGGACAATGGTTCAGTGATCTCTTCAATAATTACTTCTTCTGCAGGTGAATTTGTTTTGTCATTAGGCTCTGTGACTATGGCTCTTTTAGGCTGCTGATTATCCTTTATCTTTTCAGGCTGATTTACATTCACAGTTCTGCTCCTTAGCTTGTATTGTTTATGGACTTCATAAACAGCAGTGTCATAGCCTTGTTTAAAGTCAAAGGATTCACCTGATTTGGTTTGGAACAGTTTGATTTCATCATCCTCATGATCTTCTTGTGTTAAGAAAACTTGACTTTCACCATCTAGACCCATTAAATTAATCTGAGGATCTTCATTGGGTTCAGTTGATGTGGAAGTTTCAGCATAGTTTTCTTGGAAAGGAGGTCTTATGTCTTGGTCAGCATTGGCCTTGCCAATGTTTGGGTTTTGAGTTCTCCTAAAATTTGGATTCCTAGGAGGGTTGTTTTGTGGTGCTTCCCATGATGATTTTCTCTCAACCGATTCCACTCTATCACCCAATCTTTTCATTCCAGTGAGTATTGCATCCAGCTTTTGATCAAAAGCAGAGGGTTCTTCTTTGAAGGTTGTTCTCTTTTCCAACCTTGCTCTGTTTCTTTTGGAAATCAGGTTAGCTTCCATTGTGACAGAAACCCTTTGGGCCTCTGCAAGGGTTTGAGGGTCTCTTTCCTTTAACTGATAGGCCATGTCAGGGTCAAAACCATCAGGGAATTTGTACAAAGCTAAATCAGGAGGGGGTCTTAAATTTTGTGGGATTGCGTTATATACATTGTTGAATCTTGCACAGTACTCCAAAACAGTCTCTTGGGGACCTCTTTTGATAGTGTCATATTCCCCAAGTATGTGCAGAGGATCTTTCTTTTTCTCCCATCTGTGAGTAAAGGCTTGATACAGCTCATCAGGAGTTGTGATGGAATTTGCATTCAGGGATCTAAACCAAGTTCTTACATCCCCAGTTAGGCTTTGAACAAACATCCTCATTCTCACACTGTCATCATCTATTTCATAGGTCTCAAAATGGTCTTGCATCCTTTTGGCATGCTGAACAACTGTCAAAGGGCCGTTGGAGTCAAAATATGAGATTTGGGTTTGGTAGTCTTGGGGTAGAGCTGTAGCATTAGCTGGTATTTGCAAGGGTGCATATCTGTTAGCCATATTCACAGGGTTTAAAGGGTTGACAGGGATGAATGGGACCGGGGTGACTGGTATAACATGGTTAATGGGAGGGGTAGAAACTAGGATGTTGGTTAAAGGAGTATGTGCAGTGGATGAAGGTGTGAAAGGAGGGCTTTGAGGTGTAGAAGGGGAACTGGGGGAATCAAGGGTAGATCGAAACAAAAATTTGATTGGAGTTGGAACCAGGTTTGGATAACCTGTTTCAGGAGTTGAGTCAGCAAGAGTTTGCTGTCCCTGCTGCTTCCTGATGATCCTAGGGATTATATTAGGATTTTCAAAAACAGCTGGTGGTTCTGGGTCAGGATTTGACCTAGTATGTCTGGTTTTCCTTTTAGGAGCCAGTTTCTAAACTTCTTTTTGGTGTTTTGCAGGATATTTTTATGTCTACGGAGGCTAGACAAGATTTTGAACTTACTGTATATTTTCCAAACCTAGCAGCAAAGGGAGTGGGCAGCTTTCAAGAGATAAACAGAAATTAGAAAATCTTGAGGAACTTCCCAGCGGAGTCGCCAATTATGTTAACACCCAGGTTTTTCCCTATGACTCCCAAGGGAATACGGCCGGGGTAACCACTAACCAATCTTTGGACTACAGTCTCTAGCCAAACTGTAATCAGAGAGGGCTCTCTCTTTATGATTTGTCTCTGTTTTGATAGTATTTTAGGCTAGCTATTATGCTCAGGTTTTTGGTTTATGTTTTGGTTGAAGGACTTCTTTCAGTGCTTAAGATGTAGTGTTCAGATAGTAGTATAACATTGGGCAATGGAGTCTAGAGCTGTGAACTGTTTTGAAATGCTGGAGTGATGATGTTCAGACTGCAGGGCCTATTGAGTATCTCAAACAAACAAAATTTAAACTTAAGTGGTGATGTATGGTCAGCCAACAGAAAGCAATTAAGAATTCTCCATTAAGCTGGTGATGTGAAAGTGAAACATGTTGCTCAGGAGCAAACTTGAATTCCTGAAACAAAGGTCACTGTGAAAGATATATTCTGAAAGCGCAGCAATTAAGAATTACACTTATCAAGACTATAGCTGAAGAAAACATTCATTAACAACATAGATTGAACTCAGGGTATTGCATGAATAAGTCCTGAAGGTTATTCTTTTTCTTTGTTGCTAAACACTTAGAAATTAGAAACATATATGGATTGTAACAGATTGAAACACATAAAGAGAGTTACAGAAAAACTTATTGTATTGTGAGGTACACAGGAATCCTGCAGTTTTTCAACAGACACCAGAACGCATTCAACACTTCAGAACTCCGAGAAATTCCATCACTTTCTTTATTAAACTCTGAAAGGATTACAGCATAAGAACTTCTTCAAGAGAAATCAACAACAACCCCTGCAAGCTTGTGCGAGGGGAAAATATATACAAACCGTATTACAAAATATCTAAGGCATTGAGTCATCTGAGAAATAAATATTTCACCAACTTTGTTCAGAGCAGCCGATAAGAAGTTATTGTTGCCTTTAATACAACATAAATGCATCTTTCTATCTGTCAGAAGATATTTTGGCTTTTGGAAGCCAACGAGTCGGTTAGAGTGATCTGCATTAATGCTGGAAAATGCGCTTTTGGAGCTGCTCTGCTGTAGCTTCTCAGCCTGGACACCTATCGCTTATCACCTTGCTTTGTTGGCCGTAAACTCTGCTGAGTTGGCTCAGCTTTAATCTTTAACGCATGCTGATTCTTTTAAACTGTCCTGTGTATGACAATTTGCATTTTCCATGAACAAAATTTATTGAATGGCTTCTTGTTTATAAAAACATCTGTATTGCCTTAGTCCACCATTCTTGTGTAGGTAGTTGATGCCTGAGAATTGCATCCATAGTCTCCTCTGCCTCTGTATATTTATAAAAATTGGGAGGCACCTCAAACAGGTGTTTAATTTCATTCATTATAAAAAATAAACTTTCTACTCTGTTGTAGAGAGTCTGTCCTGTGGCTGGCCCTGTTTCCTCTGAGGTGCTGGGCTTCTCATTGATATGACTTGTGGCAAATGCATTAACCCTTTTGGCATACTTCTCATTGTGAACAGTCTCCCTGCGCTGTTCAGTAAGCTAGGGAGCCCTCTGTTTTCTAATACCTGAAATTTCTCCATAAACCTATTTACCTCAGTCTGCATGTCTTGGGTTCTTCTCTCTAATGTCTGCACCAAGTTTCTTAGTGTAAGAACCCTCTTGACTAACTGAATGGTCTCAGTTCTGTTTGAAATCCCCATGGTAGCCAACTGAGTACTTGTTCTGTTATTAAGCACATTAATCATCCTGGTGGCAATTTCAGGCATGTTGCTTAGAGCAGCCCTTGATCTCTGAACTTTAGTCTGTGCTTTTGGAATGAGCTCTAACTGCTCATGTATTGTTTCAATATACTGCCATTGGTCATTAATAGATTGGCCAATATTAGCCCACAACACTATTTTAAGCTCAGCCACAACCTTATCTAATTTGAGCTCATTCTCTAGATCTTTGATCCTGTCTTTGAGGGCTTTTATCTCCCTGCCCTTTTCTGCCACAGACTGCTTGGATTTGTCATATCTATCATTTACTTTGGCCAATTTCTCCCTGGTCTCATTCAGCTCTGTCATTTGAGCTTCCAGGGCCTGAATCTCATTTCTTAGCTTTTGCATATCCAAGCTAGGGGCCTGCTCTGTTGTTGGTGGCACTGGAGTAGATGGTGCTGCTTGTTCAGTCTGTTGAGGAGGAGGAATAGTAGTTGGAGCAGCTTCCTCAAGGTTAATGATTTGAGGAGGAGTCTGGGAGGTATGACCTTCTTCTCTTTGTTTCAGGGTTGCTTGTAATGCTGCCTGTGCAGCCTCTGATTCTACCAGCTTTTCTTGTGTCTGGATAAGCTGCTTATAGAGAGACACCAGCAAAGCTGTGGCATCTTGATCATGCCTTTGTTGAGCTACTTCATCTGTTTGAGGGTGAATTGTGGCTGGGAGTTTGATCTTTCTCCTCAAAGCTGCCATATCCGCATCCCTCAATTTTAATATTTCTTGTATGCCCTTGATATCGTTGGGATCATGCCCAATCTCAATAATTATATCTTCTAAGGACCTTATTCTGTGGTCCTTTGCTTGAGAGGATGCCCTTTCCAACTCAAGTTGGGCAGCTATATTATTAAGGCTATTTTCTAGCCTGTAGTTATCCAATGTCTTGTCTGCCAAGGAAGCATAGACCATCTCACCTGTTTGTTTATGCAGTTCAATTTTGTCCATTGGGTGGATGTCCTTGGCCAGGACCTCAAGATTGGTCCTCAAGTAATCTGAAGGGGACTGTGGCTGCAAAGTAGTTGGTATGAGGTGACTCATGATCATCTTGCCCTCCTGGACATCATATGCAGACATTAGTCGCTGCTGGTTGGTGGGAGCCATTTTCAACAAATGGTTATACAGCTGTATTTTTATGGGTTCATTCCTTTTCTTTATTTCAATGAACTACTGTTTAATGCTCAGTTCACCCTCTCTCTACTGGCTAGAGGAGTTGACTTCTCCTCCCACTGTCCTCTCTTGTTCCTGTTGGAAGGAACTTGCAGATGCCTCCAAGCTGGGCGGGCCCATACCCAAAGATTGCCCTATAGGCATCTCTTCCTCTGAAAGGGGATTCATCCTGTGCCTCTTCTCACCATGACTTATTGATGTAGTCAAGGGAGTCTCTCTATCCCTTTTCCTGCTTACATCCTCCTTTTGTGGAGTTTGGAGGACTGAGGTTTCATTAACAGCTTCTTGCCTAGGAGGTACTATGTTTTGAGCCTGCTGCTCAGTGAGAATTGGGGCCTCAACTGCCCTTCCTTGCTGTGTGGGCTGCTCTCTATCATGCTGCCCTACTCTTTGCTGTGATTCCTGTTGTTGCTGTTGCTCTACCTGCTGCTGCGCTTCTTCTTGTTGTTCCATCTCTTTATCTGTTTGGTCTTCAGTCATGGGAGGTGGTTGCTCTTGTTCCACCTGCTTTCCT
This sequence comes from Pinus tabuliformis, assembly GCA_031772625.1. Taxonomy (NCBI): domain Eukaryota; kingdom Viridiplantae; phylum Streptophyta; class Pinopsida; order Pinales; family Pinaceae; genus Pinus; species Pinus tabuliformis. The sequence goes on from CM062819.1 coordinate 1,543,463,079, forward strand.
TTGCCTTTGCTGCCTGTCTGTTGAGTGTCCATGGCAGCTTGCTGATGTGTTGTTGAAGAAGAGGCAGCTGCTCCAAGTTGCCTTTGATATGATAAGGAAACCTGTCCACAAGTTTCCAAGTCAGCCTCTTTTTGCATATTCCTAGCCTCTCTCTCTAGTATCTGCTCTCTAGAGATTGGCTCTTCTAGAGTGCCCTCTTTCCAGCTTAAAGAATTTGCATACTTTTCAATATGAGGCAGCCTAACATGCGAATAGTTACCCAATTTGTTTTTTATCCTCCTGAGGGAAATAAAATGATTACGGTCATAAGGTGACCATTTGAAACTGGTTTGCAATTTGAGGCCTGCTAGGATCATATCTGCCTCCTTCCATCCCTCCTCTCTTTTGTTGTACAAAAAAGGGCCCAGCTGGCTCCTTACCTTCAGTTGTACCTTCTTGTTTTTGCTTTGGAAATGGATGTAGTCAGCATTTCCAAACTGCCTGAAGTATTCTAAGGCAAAAAGTCTCATGGGGACATACCTTGGAAGCCTAAAAGGGTCCAACTCACAGCCATATACTCTGATTACTGTGTGATGTTGGTAAAAATACCAATCACCAATGCTGTAGGATTTGGAGAGATGGAGAACTCTCTGCATGTCATCGGTTAACCTTGGAGGAGGGACACCATACAGCAATGTCATAGCTGGGTGAATGAACAGGTCTATAAATTCACAGTATGTGTATGGTGATTGACAAACATTATGGAAAACTGAAGTCCAAAACACAACTGACCTTGGATTTCCCTGGGCATCAAGTTTCTTGAGGGGAATGGGGAAACTGTCTAGTTGATAAAACAAGAACAGGTGGTAGATGTATGAGGTGTATCTGAATACCCTTTCCCTTGGAAGATTCATTAGCTGTTCATGGATCTTTTTTGCAATATAGGTGGCATAGTCATAGTGTACAGCTGGAGGCTTTCCAGGAGAAAACATGGACAGCATTGCCATTATAGTGTCATCAACATCCTCAATTCCCTTGTACCCCAAGGCATAGCTGATCAAATCCACTAGCATTCTGCCCAAGTCATTCAGGTAGTGATATCCAATAGGAGGTGTTCTCATAGTTTCAGAGCTTGGATGTACAAATAGCTGGTTAATTTTGATAATCTGGGCACTTGACAAGTTACTCCCCTTCTTTATTAAATCCAACATGGAAAGAGGGGTCAATGGCCTTGCAGTATGGAAATGCAGCATCTCATTTATGGTTTCTGGAGTGATAAAGAACAAAATTGAGCCTGTAGGACTGAGAATAGCTCTCTGGCAAGGATCATAACATTCCTGGCACTTGTGGATCAAGTCTGGGAGGGCATTGACCTGAGGGAGGTTGTAAATGGGCAAATTTGAGTCCCAAATACCTAAAATATCAGCTCCATTAAGGTGTTGAGCTTTTAGTTCATTGAGCATATGAATATTGAACTTGGAACCCATTGGAAACCAATCTAACATCTGATAATCTACATCTCCCAGAGCTTTCCATGCTATCTCCCTTTGAGGGGCATTCAGAGGTTGGATATTCAAGGCTATTGGTGTCTCCATAGCTAATAAGGCTTCAGATTTGTATGTAAACTGGTTCTGAATGATCAGAGCAACCCGGAGGAGTTTCTTTACAATGGAAGTGTGAATTTCAAGGAATAGAGGGAAAATGAACAAACAACAATTGAAATATTGTTTAAAGAAGTGATTAAAGCAGTTGCAGGACTGACAGGAGTGCTTCTATGGTGAATTTAGTCCGTCGAGGTTTCTAGTTCATGACTGCGCGAACTAGCTGTGAGTTCAGGTCAATTTGTCAAATGCGGGCTCTGCAGAAGGTTTATTGTTCCACCAATTCGAAGTAGGTGCAGGTCACTGCGTAATTGATGGTGAAATCAGTGTTTTTAGGCCTTCTTAACAGTTTGTTTGCAGAAATATGCTAAAACCAGGTACAGGGACTTATCTTGAGAAATACCTTGCGAATGGCCGATAACAGGTTGTAGCTCCAGGTACAATGGAGGCGCTGACGGTTTCGGAATCAAATTTGGCAGGTTGGCGCTGGTTTTAACGTAAACAGCATGCAGAAAGAACAACAGTCTCTTTTGGCAAAAGTGGAAAAAACATGAAATTTTGGCCAATATATGGATTTTTGGCATATTGGCGCGTTTTTGGGATGACGTCAGCATGACGTCATCAGGTGGGGCCGAAGTCGGATGACGTCAGCATGATGTCACCCGGTGAGGTGGCAGGCTGTGATTGGTCCACGGATATGACGAAGTGGCAGATATATCAGCGCGGGGACGGACGAAGGAGCTGATGCGGCGGCGGGGTGGCAGTGACGTGGCTCTGACGTGGGGATGACGTAGACCCGGCAAAACTGGTGGTAAGCAAAGAGGCGGTAATGGTTTTCTCGGACCGCCTACCATACGGCGATGGTTTTGTCAGAGGGCAACCCGAGAAATTGTGAGGGCGACGCATGGCAAGGGCCTGACGTCACCCTCTGACAGTTTCTCGGGTGCTAACTGTCGGACGTCGGGCCCAACCCCATATGTATAATGGCCGTCCGATCAAAAGCGCTCGATCGGACGGTTGACGGGTTGATGAGTTGCGCGGTTGATATGGCAGCGGAAAATGGATTAAAATAATATATTTTTGGAGTCTGCGCCTGGCGGAAAACCTTTGGGACATTGGGTTTGCAATGTTTTTCAATGTATTTTGGAAAAAATAATGCGGGCGGATACTTTGGATAAGCGGAAAAAAGGGGGTTTTGATGTTATTTCGCAATTTAAAGCGGGTATGGGTAAAAATGGGTCTTTTATAAGGTTTTCTCAGCAAATGAAGGTTTTAATGGGAAAAATGAATTCAGAAGAGGGGAGGGGGGTTAGAGTTAGGTTTATCAAAGTGACCAAATGTCATTTTGATCCCTGACAGAGAACATATGGCTATAATGCCAAGGGGAGGGATATTTATACAATGTTTGGGGTTTATACACCATGGTGTTATAATACTAGGGAAAGGGTAACATAGGGGAATTATATAATAGAGTTAGGGTTAATATGGATGAAAAAGGGTGGATGAGGGGAGATACCACTAAGTTTGTTTGAAAATAACTTAGCTTAGGGAGTAGATCAAAATGAAAAGAGTTTTAGACAAGAAATGTGGCTTTTAAAGGACTAAGAACCACCACAAAACCACCAATTCTTCCATGAATCTCAGCTGATGAGGGGATATTAGTAATGAATGGGAAAGGGGATAAGTGGGAAGTTAGACATGCTTCTTTGCTTTGCTGCAACCTGATAGAGAAGAAGGACTTCTCAATCCATTGATTTTTCTTTGTGAACAAGGCTAACACACATGCAATTTGTAATAAATGACATTTCTGCAACCCCAACTGCCTACCCATCTACTTGCCTAGCATTTTTTGTTTCTTCTTGGAGGGTGCACTTGGACTTGCAGACCCTTATTTGCCTTTTCTTTTCTCTGGCTTTTTTCCTTTTGATTTTCTATCTACTGCTACCCTTATTTCTTCCAAGGTCCCAGATTAAGAAGTTGGGAGCCTTACTTCTCTACCTAAGCTACTTGTCTGCCAAGATTAAACAGTTTGGACAGACTTCTTTCTCTATTCTACAACTGAAAATTTAAAACATGGCATGATCCAGATTAGGCTGTTGAACCATCCATCAAAATTGAGTCCACATCAAGCTATAAGCATAGATTGTATTCTCTTCGAAATATGTGATCTTTGCATCACCAAAGCAGAGCATATTTGGACCTTTTTCTTTGCCAATCATGAAATATGAAACCTATTGATATAGGTAGCTAACATCCCCTGTAGCTGTCAGTGTTGCTTTGGTGGCCGAATCTGTCTGCTGAGTTGGCTCAACCCAGTCTTTTCCAGTCATATTAAATTTTCTGAACAAGATGACTTATATTTTAATGAAAAAACTTGATGAAAGCCTGTTGTTTACAGTAATAACTGTATCATGCTGGTCCACCATTCCTGTGTAGGCAATTGATGTCTCAAAATTGCACCTAAGGATTCATATGCCTCTGTATATTTGTAGAAATTTGGAGGCACCTCGAACAAATGTCTGATTTCATTCATGATAAAAAACAAATTTTCTACTTTCTCATAAAGGCTCTGCCCAGATGCAGGCCCTGCTTCCTCTAGGGTGCTTGATCCTGCAGTGATCTGATTGGTGGCAAATGCATTTACCCTTTTTGCATAGTTCTCATGTGATAGTAGCCTTCCTGCGCTGTTCAGTAAGCTAGGAAGGCCTTGGGTGTGCAATGTTGTGAACTTAACAGTGAATTTGTTCACCTCTGTTTGCATCTCCTGGCACCTTCTATCCAATGTCTGCACCAGATTTCTCAATGTGAGGACCCTCTTTATCATCAAGATGGTTTCAGTTCTATTGGGGATCCCTATTGCTGCTAGCTGAGGACCTGTGCGGTTATTGAGAACATTAGTCATTCTGTTGGCTATCTCAGGCATATTGCCTAGAGATGCCCTTGCTCTTTGGACTTCCTTGTGTGCTCTGACTATGAGCTCCATGTGCTCATGAATAGTCTCTATATACTACCATTGATCTGTTATTGATTGGCCAATCTTGGCCCATAAAACTTTCTTGATCTCCGCCACCACTTTGTCAAGAGTGAGCTCTTTCTCCAACTCCTTTATCTTCTCCTTAAGAGCTTTTATTTCTCTTCCTTTTTCAGCTACACTTTGCTTAGACTTGTCATATTTTTCATTCAGGGTAGCTAATTTCTCCTTGGCTTCATTCAGCTCTGCCATCTGGGCTTCTAGGACTTGAATCTCATTCATCAACTTCTGCATGTCAAGGCTTGGAGCCTGCTCTAATGTTGGTGCTGGTGCTGATGTTGATGGAGCTGTCTCAACTGTCTGTACTGTAGGAGGAGTGACAATTTGAGGGGGATCCTCAAGGTTAATTACTTGCTGAGGGGGCTGAGATGTTTGGTCTCCTTCTTTCTGTTGTAGGGCTGCCTGCAATGCAGCCTCTGTCTCTACCAATTTTTCCTCTGTCTGTACCAGTTGCTTATGGAGTGATATCAGCATGGCTGCTACATCTTGGTCCTGCCTTCGCTGGGCAACCTCTTCTGTTTGAGGGTGAAGGGTTGCTGGGAGCTTCACCATCTTTCTTAAGGCTGCAATATCTGCATCTCTTTCTTTAAGCAGCGCTTGTATAGCTTTGGGGTCCTTTAGGTCATGCCCAAGCTCTATGATTATATCCTCCAAAGACCTGATCCTGTTGTCTTTGGCCTAAGAGGATGCCTTCTCCAACTCAAGTTGGGCAGTTGTATTGTTCAAGCTATTTTCCAACTTATGTGCCAAGAAGGTCTTATCTACAAGTGTCGAATACACCATCTCACCTATTTGCTTGTGAAGTTCTATTTGATCCATAGGGTGGATGTCTTTTGCAAGAACCTCAAGGTTGGTACTTATATAGTCTGCAGCTGACTGTGGCTGCAACATGGTTGCCATGAAATGACTCATGGTCATTTTCCCCTCTGTTATGTCATAAGCTGACATAAGCCTCTGCTGGTTTGTAGGGGCCATTTTAAGAAATTGATTATAGAGCTGGAGCCTGAGTGGCTCATTTCTCTTTTTGATGTCAATGAATTGTTGCTTGATGCCTGTTTTTGCTCTTCTTTGCTGACTTGAGGAGCTGACCCCTCCTCCAAGGGTTCTTTCTTGTTCCTGCTGAAAGGAACTGGCAGATGCTTCCATGCTTGGTGGGCCCATGCCCAATGATTGTCCAATAGGCATTTCTTCTTCAGAAAGCGGATTTAGCCTTTGCCTTTTCTCCCCTTGAGTTGTGGATGTGGTGAGGGGAGTCTCATGCTCTCTATCCCTCTTCCAGTTTCTTTCTTCATTCTGTGGAGTTTGGAGCACCGAGGCCTCCACTGTGGTTTCTTGCCTAGGAGGCACAGTTTCTTGTGCTTGCTGCTCTTTGGATTTTGGGGCCTCAGCTGTTTCTTCTTGCTGCATTGGCTGCTCTTTTTGTTGTTCTACTGTAGGAGGTGGTTGTTCTTACTCCATCTGCTTTTCTTTACCCTTGCTAGATACCTGATGAACAGTTCTAGCTGCTTGCTGGTGGGCTGTAGAGGATGAGGCAGCTGCTCCAAGTTGCCCTTGATAGGAAGAGGAAACCTGCCCACAAGTTTCCAAGTCAGCATCTTTCTCAATATTCTTTACCTCTCTTTGTAGCATTTTCTCTCTAGTAATTGCCTCTTCTAGAGTGCCCTCTTTCCAACTTAACAAATTGGCATATTTCTCAATATGAGGCAATCTGATGTGATCATAGCTACCCAATTTATATTTTACCCTCCTGAGAGAAATGAAACGATTAGGGTCATAAGGTACCCAGCGGAAACTGGTTTGCAATTGGAGGGTCTCTAGGATCCTATCTGCTTCCTTCCATCCCTCCTCCCTTTTGTTGTAAAGAAATGGGCCTAGCTGGTTCCTGACTTTTAGTTGCACCTTCTTGTTTTTACTGTGGAAATAGACCTGGTCTGCATTTCCAAACTGCCTGAAATACTCTAAGGCAAAGAGTCTCATAGGGACATATCTTGGCAGCCTATAAGGGTTCAACTCACAGCCATATATTTTGATTACTGTATGGTGTTGGTAAAAGTACCAATCACCAATGCTATAGGCCTTTGAGAGCTGGAGTACTCTTTGCATCTCATCGGTCAATCTTGGAGGAGGGACACCCAATAACAAGGTCATAGCTGGATGGATAAAAAGGTCTATGAATTCACAGTAGGTGTATGGTGAACAGGAGGTGTGATGAAAAACTGAAGTCCAAAATACCACAGACCTTGGGTTTCCCTGAGCATCAAGCTTTTTGAGAGGAATAGGGAAACTGTCAGGCTGATAAAATAAGAATAAGTGATAGATGTATGAAGTGTATCTAAACACCTTTTCCCTTTCTAGATTCATCAGTTGCTCATGAATCTTATTGGCAATGTATGCAGCATAGTCATAGTGCACAGCAGGAGGCTTTCCAGGGGAAAAAATGGATAGCATGGCCATAATGGTGTCATCAACATCCTCACATGACCTGTACCCCAGGACATAACTGATCAAGTCCACAAGAATTTTGCCCAAGTCATTGAGATATGGATTTCCAATAGGAGGTGTTCTCATAGCTTCAGAGCTTGGCTGAACAAATAATTGATTAATCTTGATGATCTGGGCGCTGGACAACTTACCCCCTTTCTTTAGCAAATCCATCAAAGAGAGAGGAGTTAGTGGTTTTGCAGTGTGAAAGTGCAGCATCACATTTATGGCCTCAGGGGTTATATGGAACAGAACTGATCCTGAGGGGCTGAGAACAGCTCTTTGACATGGATCATAGCTAGAACAGCATCGATGGATCAGGTCTGGAAGGACATTGACTTGAGGAAGGTTGAAAATGGGCAAATTGGAGTCCCAAATCCCTAAAATATCAGCTCCACTGAGGTGTTGGGCCTTTAAGTCATTTAGCATATGAATGTTAAACTTGGAATTCATTGAGAATGTCTCAGTCATCTGGTAATCTTTATCACCTAGGGCCTTCCACTCTATCTCTCTATGTGGGGCATTCAAAGGTGGAATGTTCAGTGCTACTGGTGTTTCCATGGTTGAATAGTACTCTGAATTGTATTAGGACTTGTTTTACTTGACTGAGCAACACAGAGGGGTATTTTTGCAAGAATGAGGCAAATTGCAGGGGAAAATGGGGTAAATTGTGGTGAGGGCAATTGAAATGCTCCAAAGAGAGTTGAGTGAGCAAATGCTGGGACTAGTAAAACTGTCTTCACGGTGAATTAGTGCAACACGGGTTTTAAGTTCACGAATGCGCGAACTGACTGTGAATTTATGAAAACTTGACTAAATGTGGGCTCTGCAGGTGAATTTCGACCCAACAAATGAAAATAAACGCTGGTGACCGGGGATTTACTGGTAATTACATTGCTTTTTACTCTCCTTTCTCAATGGTTTTGGGTGAATTTATACGAAAACCAGGCACGGAAGAGAACTTGGATAAATACCTGGTGAACCTTCAGCAATGGTGGCAAGTGCGGGCAGACTGAGAGCGCCCATGGTCCTTAAGTTGATTTTTGCAGGTTGGCGGCCAAATGGTCGTAATTTGCATGCAGAGCAGAACAATATCTCTTTTGGAAAAAGTGACAAAAAACGCGATTTTTGGCGAAAATATGGACTTTTTGGGTTATTGGCGCTTTTTTTGGATGACGTCAGCATGACGTCACCGGGTGGGGTCGGGTACGGAACGGTGATGTGGTGACCTGCGAGTGGTCCACGGGGACTGGTGAGGTGGCGGACAGGTTGGAGCAATGGCGGGCCGAGCGCTGACGCAGCGCTGCGTTAGCACGACGTGGGGATGACGTAGCGGTGACGTGGGCAGGTGGTATACAAAGGGTGGTAAGCGGTTCCATCGGACCGCTTATGGTACGGTGGTGGTATTGGCAGGCGGCCTCCCGATAAGATTTGGGGGCGACGCGTGGCAGAGGCCTGACGTCACCCTCTGACACTTTCTCGGGAGGTAACGTCCGGTCATCGGGGGCGACCCGATATGGATGTGGGCCGTCGGATGGGAAAGCCCAGATCCAACGGTCGACGGGTCGATAAAAAGCAAGGACAATACGGCAGCAGGGCGCGAATATTTTATTGTTCTTCTGGAAATGTGCGCCCAGGCGGAACTTTGGATTTTGGCGGATTTGTGGGTTTTTCAATGTTTTTATATTCAAATGCGCATAGTAACAAACTTAGGATAAAGGGTGAAGGTGGGTTTTCTGGTGTATTTTGCAAATGGCGCGGGTTAGGGGTAATAGTGGGTTTTTACAAGGCCTTTTGCAAAATAAAGTGGGTAAATCATTTCGGAGGGTTGTAGAGGGAAAAAAGGGTAGGGCTTAGGTTATTAAACCAACGTGGGGTTAGTTTAATCCCTGACTTTGAACAAAGCATCCTGTTTCAGACTTGGACTCAGCATGGTTGTCCAATATTTGGACATATGGCTATAATGCCAGGGGGAGGGAATATACATATTGTGGAGGTTTTATACACCATGGTGTTATAGTAATAGGGAAAGGGGAACATAGGGAATTAAGTATAGATAGAGTTAGTAGTTAGTTTTGGAGGGGAATAAGAATGGGAAGTGATAGATACTAAGTTTTAAGGAAACAAACTTAGTTAGGAAGTAGATCAAAATGAAAAGAATTTTACACAAGAAATGTGGCTCTTAAAGGAACAAGAACCAACAAAAGACTTTGACTTCTTCCATGAACATAGGTAGTATTGGGATGTTAGTAATGAATGTAATGGGGGATAATCAGGGAGTTAGACATGCTTCATTGTATTGCTGCAAAACTGCGGAATAAGAGACCTGCACTGGCACCATGTTTTTCCTTTGCTTGGGCCAGTGACATAAAAGAAATCATGCTTCTGCAACCCCATCTACCTACCCACTCTATTGCCTAGCATTTTTTGTTACTCCAAGGAGGGTGCACTTAGACTTGCAAACCCTTATGTTCCTTTTCTTTTCCTTTGGCTTTTTCTTTTGATTTTCTATCTAAGGCTAGCCTTATTGCTTCCAAGGCCCCAGATTAAACAGTTGGGAACCTTCATTCTCTACCTAACTACTTTATCTGCCAAGATTGAACTGTTTGGACAGATTTCTTTCTCTAATCTACAACAGAAAATTGAAACATGGCATGACCCAGCTTAGACTGTTGGATCACCTATTCAGAAGTGGGCCAACATCAGCCAACTGTAAACATGTGTCTTTCACCAAAATATGAGATTTTTGCATCACCAAAGCAGATCATATTGGCACTTCCCCTGCTAATCATGAAACATGAAACCTATTGGTATAGGTAGCTAACACACCCTATGAACTTGTTTATGGGAAACAAGTCCTATTCCATATAGAGTTCCAAGTCATAACTTTCAAGATGGTAGTCCAACCGGGACTAGATTTATCAGAGCCACAAAAGCATAGGCTAGAGAAATTAAATGAACTTGATGAAATCAGGAAAGAGGCAGTTCAAAGGACTAGTATAGTCCAACAATAGAGGGCTAAATGGCATAACAAATATATCAAGGACAAGAGGTTTCAAGTGGAAGATTGGGCACTATTGTTTGATTCAAAATTTAAAGATTTTCAAGGGAAGTTTCAAACTCATTGGCTTGGGCCATATGAGATTGAAAAAGTCTTTAGTAATGGTGCAGTGAGGATATGAACAATAGATGAAAGTAAAACTCCTCTTCGTGTGAATGGTCATAGATTAAAGATATATTAGAAACCAATTTCAAAAGAGGAGTTCAGTAATATTTTCCAAGACAATTATGAAATGAAGCTAGTGAAGAAGAATTCTTCTTCTCCACTAACTTAGTCTTTATTTTTCCTATAAAAAAAAAAAAAAAAAATAAATAAATTGTACAAGGTTGAAAATCAATCATTGATTGGCATACTTATACAGAAAATATAGGATGAAAAATCAGAGGTTTCTGACACCCTATATTTTCCATTTTCTTTCTATAATAAGTAGTGACAAAAAACTACAGTCGCTCTGCAGTTTAGATTCTGCAAATTCATCATCTCATATCACCTCACTCCATTTTATTTTTGCAGTTTCACTTCATCTCATTATCATATTTCATCAATAAATTTTTCAATTTTTCCTTTCACATATTTCATTCCATTTTCATTTCATGTATCATCTTTTTTTTTTCCAAAGAAAAAGCGAACTTTTTATTAAGAAAAATAAAAAGTTACATTGCATATGCATAGCATTTCCAATACGCAGATGCATTGAAGCATACCGTAAAGCTGCCACAAGGGCTCGAGGGCTTTCGCACCCCACGCAACGTTAGAGAACTAACGTGCACAAAGAATAAGAAATGAGAAAGAGAGGAGAGAGAGGAAAGGGCAGAAAAAACTGAATTCCGGCTGGAAGAAAACACAGTCATCAAGTTTTTCTCCCCTTTTTCTTTTCAACCTTGCGCCACTCTCCTTGAGTGGGCTCGATCGAAGCAATGACTAACTGTGTATCTGTATTCTGTGGTCCTGTTTCTTTGTCTGAGTCTGAAGTATCTGAATGGTGATGCCGTTTGATGCCTCCCATGCTTGGATCCACGCTTGTCATCTCTGCCTGATTTTGGTGAATCTTTGTGTTCTTGTTTGCTGGTGTAGTAAATTTTCCGGAAACTGAGGACAAAAGTTCCTGATTGATTGCTGTGGGTGTGGCAGCCGCGGCATTCTCCCCATTAGAATCATTCTCCCTAATAGGATCATCCTATTGTTCATGTGTGGAGTTAAGCTCCCCCTCATCCTCTATTTCTTCTTCTGGATTCACTGTGCATTGCCAGCCTCTTGGTTTGTGAACTTGTTTCTTGTTCCTTCTGTTTTCTCTTTTGTTTTGTGGACAATTATTGTGAAGATGTCATGTTTGTTGACAGCCTCGACATCTGAAGGCCATGTTTTCATAATCAAGAGGCTGTTTCCACTAAGAGTTGTTATGGATCAGAATTATATTGTCCGGAAGTCCTTGGCTAAGATCAACCTCCACACAGATTCTGGCAAAGGTATGAATGCATCTTTCTATTCTTTCCACATCTTGCTTGATGAATGTACCTATGGCATTTCCTATTGCTGCAAAAACATTAGGAAACCAGAAATGTAATGGTAGGTTGTGGAGCCTGACCCAAACCGGCATTTTGGAAACCACCATTGTGGAGGGGTCAAAACCCGGGAACCAGGGGGTCATGAAGAGACCAGCATTGCCCCAGAACCATGGCCCCTCATGGAGGGCAAAATCTTTTTCCTTAACCGAGTCGAATTTTACAATAAAAAAACCTTTGGAGCACAAATGGATGTCACAGTTTGGGGTCCATGTGGAGAAGATCCATTGTCTTAAAGCATCTGTTTTAGGCCAAAACCCGTTGAATCTACATATGACAGCCATTGAAGAAAGATCAGAATGAAAATTTTTTACCTCTGGCAAGTCGATTTGCAGGACAGGATTCTGTGATCTTTGCTCCACAATGTAGGGACCAGGCAGATCTGGAGTTGTTGTTGGCTTGTTTTTGACTTCCCCCTTCCCTTTGACAACATCTTTAAAAGAACCAATGCCTTTAGGGCCTGGACCAGAGCTTCCTCCTCTCAGCCTTGTGCTTACAAATATAGTTGAGTCTCGACCAATGCCATAGTGCTGTACTGTAAAATTATCCTGCAGGATTTTACCTGCATGTATCAAGCTTAGCAGATTTGATGGGATGCCTATATCTGCTTGAATTTCATCCTTTATATTTTTTATCACTGTTCCTGTCCAGATTTGCTTGCAGATAGATTTCCCTGACAGGGTTCTGATAAAAATTTGAATGCGATCTTGTTCTGGGTCCTTGAGGGCTAGCTTAGACTTTTTTCCCCCTGAAACTGTTGCTGTTTGGATCTCAGAGGCGTACAGGGGGGCAGGATCCCCAAAGCTATTTCTCCTGTGCTCAAGAAAAAACACCACAGGTTCTGTTCGAAACAGGGGAATCCTGTCCTCTGGATTTGTGACGATTTTGGAGGGGATGACCCATAGCCTTGAAGTCTTCTCCGCCTGGGGATCTTGCTCTCGCATCTGTTTGGATGAGAACAGGGGGGCAGCGTAACACAAGAACCACAAAGCACTGCCCATGCCCCAACCTTGCATACCGGTCTTTCCCTTGAAAAAAAGCCGGAGAAAAACAGATCGATTTTCCCTCCCCAATACAAATCTTGAAACAGCATCTAGGTGAGAAAAATCCCCACGAATATGCTGCAGAAGGAAAAAACATTCGTATTTTCCCACTGCTAAGAGCAGACACATTCGGGGAAAACTAAAAAATAGACAACGGCAAAGGAAAAAACGCGGAAGGAAGGTTACCCACGCACCAGCGTCTTCATCATTCGTCGCCCCCAACAGCAGATGAAAAAAACCCTTCTCAACTATGGGCTCGCATCTTTGAGCAAAAGCAAGAAAGCCCTTCTCGGGTTTTTGACTGGCCACAAAACAGGGTTCATCCATACGCTCCCCTCCTTCATGAGAAAAACTCGGAGCAGTATGCCATATATCCAAAAATCTCTCCGTCAGGGAGCTCGATCTGAGGCCGCATAGGCAGATGATCTTATTTGAGATTTCGAAGCCCAGGAATCCCCAGCCGCCATAGGCCGCGACAGAGGATGGAACCCAGGTGATGGAGCCGAGCTGCCGGGGGAAGGAGCACGAAACCCTAGTAGGAGCGAGCGCCATTTTTCCATAATTTCATTTCATGTATCATCTTGTCTTACATCTCATTTCATTTCACTTACATAGCCACTTCCATTTCATTCATGATCCATAAGCCATATTGATGAGCCTCATAAATGGGTCATTATATGGGCTCATTTTACCTCCTAACCTAGTCAAATCAACCATTCTCTTAGCTTATTGTATGATTTTCTGATTATGTTTATGCTTATAGGGTGAGTTGAGTTAGTTATTATGCCATGTGGTCTAACATGTATTTAATGCAGATTATTGATGGATTTCGAGGTCAAAGTCAAGGATCTAATGGTTAAACTATAGAAATAACTCGAAGTAGATAGAGGATAAGACTTATTGGAGAGAATCCCCCTGATTTATTACTCCTCACTTTGAATTCCCCTTCACTAAGCTCGGAGTACAAGCAGCCAAATCATGCATTAGAAGGCAGTCGAGCAAGTGGAAGATGATTGAGAGTTATCTCTAGTTTTGGGAGCCAAGCCTCCCTGATTTTAAGGAAGTTGTTTGTAGCTTCATATGTATAAGTAGAGAGGCCTAAGGCCTCACTAGGGTCAGGTTTTTTTCTTCTATAAACTCTGCTCAAATTTCGAGCTTATTATTTTGTGACAGCTTCATGTAATCTTGCTATTTTTTTGATAATGAAGATGGAATCCTTTTTGAGCTAGCACTGATTTACCTCAGAGAGCTAAAGCTCTTGGGTTATGGCCCAATCCAAGTAGCCAAGCTTCTCTTTACCTTTTTTTTCTATGCTTTGCTTCAGTTTATAGATTAATTTGTTGTTAGATGTATTTCTTTTATGGTTAAGAATAGGTTGCTTTTGATGATTTAGTAGCTTGCTTCCATTTGTACTTTCTATAGCAAGATAAGCAGTGATCAGAAAATATTCAAAAGGCTAGCAGTAGTGCCTTGGCTTCTCTTCCTCCCTTTGGGACCATGATTTGATGCAAATACTCTATTGCTACCCCAAAAACACAGATTTTCCTCATTCATAGGACTTCTAGTGTTTGCAGCTCTCTAGTTGATTGATAATCCTATTTTTCTTTGTTGTAGATCTTCTTTATCATGTTCACTTCCTGATTTACAATAGTCCTTTTGCATGCTTTCCTTTTTTATAGAATTTCCTAGCATTTCCTTCTATACATCATAGTTTAGGCCATTTTAATGCAAAACTCTGTTTTTCCTAGGATGCACTCATTTCATTGGTTGCTTGATTTTCCTGGTTGACTGTCAGTTTCTATGCAGAATATCTCTTCCATTAGTAGGCTATCTTACCAACAATCACAACCTCCATTCGATCTATGCCCTATAGGTCTCCGAAACCTCACCTCAATTCTGCTCTAGTTTCCTTCATTTTTCATAGAACTTCTTCCTCTCTCCTTGAGAAAACCCAATCATCTTTCCCTCTCCTGATGACTCATGGTAGACCTTAGGTGCCCTAACACCTCATTCCAACCTTGATCCACCTTTTCCACCCACTCTCACACCCTTAAAATAGTGAAAATTTCCCTTGTCCTCCTGTAGTTTCCCTGTTTTCCTCTTGTATTTTTCCTGTGTCCTCCTGTAGTTTTTCCTATAGGCTTTCTTTTGAAGGCAAAGTGTGGGAAAAGCCTCCAGAAGTCCACCTAATACCTTCTATGATCCATCCACACCATCCCACATCCTCTTACCTAATACCTAATACCTTTCTTGTAGGCTTTCTTTTGAAGGATGAGTGTGGGGAAAGCCTCTAAAATGCTACCTAAGACCTCCTAGGACCCATCCACACCATTCTACATCCTCCCAAGCTCCAAAACCACCCTCTGACACCACCTGTTCGCTGCCACAGTCGCACACACTAAATTAGATGTATGTTGAATTCACATAAAAATCCAAAAATATGTTTGTTTTCTTATTTACATATAGAAATAGCATGGTTAGATGTTTTTTAATTCCTTGAGTAGGCAATGGCATTTCTCTCATGGTCTTCATAGTGTTTTTGGCAAAAGTAGATTAGCTTGCTAATTAGGGTTTACTAGGTTTTGCTTTACATTCTAGTCTTTCTCCTTTCTACAGTTAGAATAGCATCTCTAGAGTAATATTTCTTTCCCTTCATCACACATAGAGCTTCTTCTAAAATCTATAGAAGTTGGCTTGAGCTCCTAGTGATCTTGCACTGACTGACCAAATGACAACTTGCAGTAAGAACTAGTACTTGTGCATTTAGCACCGACGCTTCCAAGTTTGTTACGAAATGCCAGGTTGATAAAAGTAAAGTTGGTAGCCCAGGAGTTGCATCATTCTTGCTGCAATACTGGCGCTCACCACTTTTTGGCGTCGTTACTGGGGAAGTGTGAGAGTATTCTATGATTACTGCTTTCTTCTCTTTCCTATTGCAACATTCTGCTAATAGTTTATTTCAGAAAAAGTAGAATAGTCATTTATTTCCTTTCAGTTCTGCATTTCCTTGCTTTCCTTTTCAATTCTACAAATTTCCATTCAGCAAGTTCATTTCAGCTAGTTGTAATTTGTTTTGTTCAATCAAAATTTTAGTTTCTGTAGGTACTTTTAGTGTTGGGAAAAATAAACAGAAACCAACCAAAAAGATTTCATTTCATGCCTCATAGGAATAGAGATAACTCAGGAAAAAATTTGCTCAACACCCGCACTACATCACACAACCAACCTTCTCTCTTCTTCGATTGCTGCAATCAAGAAGAACCCTTAGGTGAACAACCAAACATATTTGAAGAACCTATAGGGGAAGAAGAAGAAGAAACCATTCCTCTGGAGCCAATGGCTGAAAACAGAAATGCTAAGGGAAATGGAGAGAGAATAGAGGGTACCTTCCCCATTCAGGAGACCAATGGGAACACCAAAATGAAGAATAAAAGTCCTTCAGCCCTACCTCATTTCCATGGCCTAACTACAAAAAATATTGACACCTTCTTGTTTGAGTTTGTTGTCATCTATCAAACTTATGACTATGCAGAAGATGAGAAAAAGTTGAAATTGTTTCCTTCTACTCTCAAGGATGTAGCACTGCGCTGGTTCATGGGATTACTTGGCAATAACATCACGACTTAGATTCAGATGCAGCAGGCCTTTAACAATAAGTATCGAAACTATTGTAGGTCAAAAGATACTAAAGAATAAATCTTTCGAATGACCATAGGAAATGATGAGTCCCTGGAAGACTATGAAGAGAGGTTCCAACTCAGTTACAAAAGGGTCAGGTGTACACTTGACCCTGAGTCTCTGAAGTTGGTCCTGCTCAGGGGAATTCAGGAAGACCTTTTAGACACCCTCCATCTACTGGTCGGGGGAGACATCTACCAACTATCCTATGAGGACACAAATATTGTTTTTAGAAAGCATTCTAGAGCAGCCAGAAAGAAAGGTAGGGGGAGTCAACCCATAGCCAATACCTCTTATTCCAATTCATCCATTAAAGGTGAAATTGGAAACATGAAGGAAGACTTCAAGAGTTATATGCTGCAAACTCTTGCCATGCAAATGGATACCTTACACATCAAAAGAAAACAAGAGGAAGCAGAGAGGGCTTTGGCCATTTTTTGCCCTAGATGCACCAGGAGGCATCCCAGGAATGAATTCCCATTGAACTCTATAGAGGTTTGTTCAGTTTGGGAAGAAAATCATTCTACAGATAACTGCCCTTCCTTGCTTGAACTTAAAGCTATATATAAAGGGGCCAAAGGAGTCACTGAGCAGATCTATTACATAAACCAAAGGAGGCCACCTGGACCTAGACCATACCAGCAGGGGATGCAAGGGACACCTCAGGCATACTACAACCCCAACCAAGTCACCTCCATACCTTCTTGGGACCCCCCTACTCATCCTTCCTGGTCCACACCTCCTCCTTGGTCCTTTACATCTCAATATCATGCCCAACCAGCCACCCATTCATTTCAATCCAATGCCCAACCGCAACCTCAGTGGTATGCATCTCATCAGGGGTGGAGGCCCCAATACAACTCTTTTCCCACTCTTCTGCCTCCACCACCTGCCCAACAAAAACCATTACCTTCTACTCCACCAAGGCAACCTAAAATGCCTACCCAGCCAAATCTGAACCCGAACAATAGATAGGCTTAGCAAGTGTGTAGTGGGGAACCATCATGCCCAACTTATGCTGTGAAGATTCAAGAAATTAACTTGCGATCTAGGAAAGTTCTCCCAGATAGCTAGCCTTCACCTAGGGAGGTTGATGAAGATAAAGAGGAAAGCAAACCTAAAGCAAATCCACCCTTTCCTGAGAAATTATCCATGACAATCCAGCCTATCCTAGAAAAGACTGAACTCCTAGAAGAATTGAAACACTTATGTGTGAAGATAACACTTCTCCAAGCCATAAAAAATGTGCCTATCTATAATAGGTTGATCAAAGAGAAGTGCTTTAGGCATCCAGGAAGGTGCAAGAGAGATGCCCCAACCATAAATGTCATAGGACAACTGTCCAACCTGATGTTGGGGCAGATAATCTATGCAAAATATCTAGACCCTAGAAGCCCAGTAGTTGATGTCCACATCAATGGCACAATGGTCCCACATACCTTGATTGATCTGGGAGTTGCCATTAATGTGATGACAAAGGACACAATGCTCAAACTTAATCTCTAAGGTTCCTTGAGGAAGACCACGATAGTGCTGCAGCTAGCAGACCACTCAACAGTGACCCCTGAGGGGATTGTGGAAGATGTGATGGTCTCCATTGACTATTGGGAGTACCCTATTGATTTCTTAGTTTTTTAGCCAAAGGTAAAGCTCATTGGGTATCATCTCATTCTGAGAAGACCCTAGTTGGCTACAGCTGATGCCTACATCAGCTACCGAGTTGGGAACATGACCATAAAGAATGGGCACATTTCCAAGCAGTTAACCCTATATCCTCCTGCCCAACCTTTGCTAGAACATGATCTACCTCTATAGTTGGAGGAGGATGATGAGGATGAAGATTATTCTGCACCACTTTGTACATTAGAAATTGCCATGGGGGGGAACCACAAGATGAGGAAGATATGATTGAAAATTTGATTCAGAATCGACCTCCCAGTGCATCACCATTAGAAGACATAGTAAGAGAAACCCAAAACAACCCCTCAACTCATATCTATGTGTCCGAACCCACTCCTCTCCATTTTAAAAATATAGAGTTCAGCTGAGGAAGAACATTGAAAATCAATCCATCCCTATCTACTTCCTAGGAGAAGGAGCTATGCAACATACTGAGAAAACATCTAGATGCCTTCACCTGAAGTTATAAGGAGATGAAGGGAGTGCACTCTTCAGTATGTGCTCATCAAATATACATCAAGGAAGACTGCAAGCCAGTCAAGAAGCCTCAAAGGAGGATGAATCTAGCACTTAAAGATATTGTTAAGGGAGAACTGCAAAAATTTCTTGATGCAGGATTCATCTATCCCATTTCTAACAGTGAATGGGTCTCTCCTTTGGTGCTAGTGCCAAAGAAAAATGGTAAGTGGAGAACCTGTGTTGACTATCAGGAATTGAACAAATCCACTAAAAAGGACCATTTTCCTTTACCTTTGATAGATCAAGTGTTAGATGGTCTGGCAGGGAAAAAGGTTTTCTCCTTCCTAGATGGGTTTAGTGGGTACAATCAGATTCGAATCAGCCAGGAAGACCAAGATAAGACCACTTTCACTTGTCCTTGGGGTACCTTTGCATACCAGGTACTTCCTTTTGGTTTATGAAACACTCCAGCCACTTTCCAAAGAGCAGTATTGAGTATATTTTTTGAACTGGTTCATGACAGAGTAGAAATATACATGGATGAATTTACTCCTTATGGCTTTGAATTTTAGAAAGCTTTATCTAACCTAGGAAAAGTTCTAGATAAGTGTATTGAGATGAACCTATCCCTCAGTGCAAAAAAATGTGAATTTTTGATGACTGAAAGGACTGTGCTAGGTCGTGCAATATCTCAACAAGGACTGCAGGTGGACCCCAATAAAATTGCCTTCATCCAAAGGGTCCCATCTCCTCAAAAGGTGAGAGATGTCAGAATTTTCCTAGGCTTAGCTGGATATTACAGGGGATTCATTAAAGACTTCAGCAATATAGCCTCTCCTTTGTTTGGCCTCCTAGGCAAAGATGTTGAGTTCAGATGGTCAGAAAACTGTCAAGAAGCCCTAGATACCTTAAAGAGCAAGCTAGTGACTACCCCAATTCTCAAAGGCCCAAACTGGGCCCTACCCTTTCACATTCACACAGATGCCTTGAACAAAGTAATAGGAGCAGCATTAGGAAAAGTTGATGAAAGGTTACCTTATCCGATATTTTTATAAGAAAAAACTTGTCAAAGGCAGAGTTAAACTATATCGTGATCGAGAAGGAACTCCTAGCTTTCATGCATTCCTTAAACAAATTCAGACACTATATCATAGGATATCAAACCCTTGTGCACACTAATCATGTTGCAATTAGATATTTAATGGAAAAACTAGATGTAAATGCTTGCATTATTAGATGGTTGCTTTTATTGCAACAGTTTGATTTGACAATTATTGATAAGCCTGGTAAAGAGAATATTGTTGTTGACTTTTTGTCTAGATTAAATTTGCCTACATGTGAAGAAGGGATTGTGGATGACCAAATTCCAGATGAACACCTATTTGCTATATCAATACTCTTTCCATGGTTCGCTGATATAACAAACTACTTGGTTTCAACATAGTTCCCAGCACACCTATCCTCAAAATAGAAGAGCAAGATAGTAAGGAAAAGTGCCCCTTTCACCTGGATTGGAGGCAATCTCTTCAAACTTGGCCCAGATCAGATCTTGAGAAGATGTGTCAGGGAGGAGGAAGTCTTTGACATTCTCCTGACCTATCATGATGGGCCTTGTGGAGGTCATTTTTCAGCAAAAGGAACCGCCTTCAAGATATTGCAAGCAGGCTACTATTGGCCCACTCTTCATCAGGATGTGTTGAAGCCCCGAAAATCGGGTCGACAACAAGGCGGATACCCGCCCGGTCTGGACCTTGGTTGGCAGCTCCTTATCTGTTTGGTGTAGCGAGTCCGCCTAGGGATAATGGGACCAGTTTCCCAATCTAAGGGTGTGTGTGTGTGCAGAGTTGGATGATGTTGATCTAAGGGTTCTAATCTAAGCTACTTTACTCTAATTCTATGCTATTGTAATCTAATGAAAACAACACATCTAATCTATGCTAACCCGGGATATATTTCTTCTATTATGCGATCTAAAGAGATTTCAAATAATAACTGGTAATAAAGATCATTCAGCTATCATAAGAATGGAAATCAATTAAGATGAACTACTTTGCATAAAAAGTTAGGCAAAACAGTTGTGAACAGCATATCGCATAATAAGTTATTCATATATCAAACATAAATAAATGACTCCACCGTACAAAAGTGCCAAATGGTAACTCAAACATTCATGCAATAACATATAAACAACTAAAAACTGTATATCACTTTAAGAATATAAGCAGAAATGGTCAAGAGATAAAAGTCCCATTTATGACTGGTCCTACTCATAAGCTTCAAGCAACAATGATTTATCTCTCTTTGTTCTAATATCTACCAAGAGTACAGAAGTGCAACATCAGTAGCAGATATCAAATGCAAACATTAATAAACCTTGATCCATTCATTCATCAAAACCTCCTCTAAGGGTGAAAAAGTGCATGTTCTGAGGACAAGTTCTTGACAAATTTCTGGACCCTTCTCTAAATGCATGAGAAGGGTTTAAATACTGCTAACTAAATAGCTTAATTACATAAATTTCGGATACGGTTTAAATGACCGCCCTTTATCTAAGCAAACTTATTTCTAAAAATTGAATCTAATTCCTAACTATTTCTGTATTTGCTCCTTAATGTTGTGAGCATTCAACATTCGCCTGGGAAGAGTCGGCTGGTCGTTTTCTGCTTTTGCTTGAGCTACACAAATAGAAATGGCAAGCGCTAGCACCACTTTTTAGTAAACTAGAAGATATTTTTGGAAATCATCCTCTAGTTGGGCGAATTCACTGCGTATATACTTGGTAACAACCCAGATTCCTCTTAAATTGTCTCTGCTTTTGCTATCTCGGTTTCCGGACTCGTGGATGACTAAGCAAGTTAGGGACTTTGTTTTCTGAACAACTTTCTTAGCGATGCGCGATTAGCGCTAGGCGCTAATCGCGCATCAAAAGCTGCCTACGTTCTTTGATTCGGGCCTTTCTGGTGCGTTTTCTGCTTTTAGCACTTTTTCCTTTACCGGGCATAAGCTTCAGAATTTTGTAAACATGCTGCTTTTGTGAGATTTTGACCTTGAGTGTCGAATCACCTATTGATATCAGCATCTATTCAGTAATACTCTGAAATCTGCGTTTCTGTTGCGGGCGGTATCCGTTTATGAGGGCATCTCTTCTCTGTTCTCTGAGAATTGACGCTTTCCCTTTTTCCTTAGATGTTTCCCACACATTGCTTCATGTTGTTTCTTGTTTTTTATTCCTGCAGTTCACGCAAGGGAAAAGAGTAATGATAATAAATTTTGACACGAAAGCTCTAAGCTCTACGAATGTATAAAATCATGACACCTCATAGTGAACTGACTCTTTGAAAAACACAAAACTTGTCCTTCATGAATACCTTGGCATACATTATTTAATTTTCTTTAAGGCGCACGCCCAATTTTTGGTTTAGGGACAACTTTTCTTGAATGCTGAGCCGAGAAAATTTGCGATGGGTGATTTCTACGACTCGCATCACAGCATCGCATTTATCACATTATCAAGATGTGTCATCGTAGAGTTTCCTGATCAGTTTAGTGCAGAATCGCGCAAATCGCAGGATCGCAAGATCGCAGATCGCGTTTATCGCAAGATCGCATTTATCGCAAGATCGCAGATCGCAGATCGTTGCAATTTGTTAAGTTATTTGTGTGCTGCTTATGCGACGTTGCGATATGCGATGTCGCATATTGGCCATCGGAGATTTCTTAAGATTTTCATTTATGGGCGCTTCTTAATGTATGCGTTGCGATGAATTTCACGTCACTTCGTTGCAGTTTTTTATTGTGCTCATAAAGAAATGTTTCACTCTTCTCCGTGCGATGTATTTTTTGAGGAGTATAATACAAAAAAAAAAATTGGATTTTTTACTAAGGGTCCCCACTTCTTTAGTGTTATTGCTAATACTAAAGAAGGAGGGGGGTTGTTGGTGGTCACAACAATGGTGATTCACATGGAAGAACCAGTTATCTCTGCTTTTCTATTGAATTCTTTAAACTTCCAAAACAGAAAATTTTTCATAAATCTAAACTTTGTTATGGACAGATAGAGTACATTATGCCTTATTCTATCAATGATATTTTGTTTCAACCTCTTTCTATTCTAAATGTTTGCTTCCTCAGGCTTGTCCTTGTATCTACATCAGCCATTACTTGGTCTTGTAAAGATAAAATAAAGTATTCTTTGTGTGCTAGCTTTAAAATATGCTCATTTGTCATAGGTAGAGCCTCTACTGCCAGCATGCGTTCATAGCCTCGACAGGGTTACCTGTTACCCAGCAATGATCCTTTATCCTGTTTAAGGTTATCTACAACCTTCAAAGAAAAATCCATATTGACACTTTTTCCTTTTTTATTCTTAAAGAACAATGTCTTGGTTTGGTAGCCAAATTATGACACAGTCATTCACTTGATTTACACTTTTGTTGAACAAGCTGGCTCATGATGAGACCCCTTGTCTTTTGATTTCAACAATCTTGAGTCATTGCCCTGTTTTGATGGACAGTGTTTGGCAAAGTCAGCAAAGTTATAATATCTGTGATCATGATAAGCCGGCTCGTGATGAGACCTCTTATTCTTTGAGCGTTTCTTGGATTGTCCCTCTGAATGCTGCGATTTTCTTTAACAGGGAGGATATCATTGTTTTCCTTAAGAAAGCTCTGGACAACAATAATAGAGTTGGAAAACAACAGTTTTACAGAGAATCTTTATTTCGTTATTGATACCTTTCATTGTGCTGATATAAAACAATTCCTTCGCTAAAGGTTGCTTTCATCAAATTTTTTGAAGTTGAAAGTAGTATCATATCTAGGCTAAAGTTTTTAACTGTATCTGTCAATAATAAAGATCAGATTTTCAAAAATTTTCTATTTATACAAGTGAAAAGCTCAAAATATGAAAGAGAATTGGTGTCTTTTTGCGAATACCGATAGTAACCATTAACAGCTGGTTTTATTATGAAAAAGAAAAGAAAGAAAGAAAAACTATTCTACAAAATAGAAGAATAATCTTCTATGGAAAATATATTTTAAGGATTTGACCATTAGCAGGCAAACAATCCCTTCTACCTGCTAGATCCTATAAGACAAACGTTGATGGACCTATGACTTCAACAATCTGAAAAGGACCAAGCCACATCTTTTGAAATTTTGTATGTTTGCTCTTTTCTTCATGAGCCTTATCCCATTTTAAAACTAAATCTCCCATCTGAAAAATTCGGGGTTGCTAAAGATGGAGCATTAATAATAGCTTGTTTGATCAGGTTGAATGCTTCATGTTCATCTTGACCCCATTTGAAATTTGAATTCTTTTTAATCATGGTTTGCAAAGGAGACACAATTCATGAAAAATCTGGGAAAAATCTCTTTACAAAATTGATTTGACCAAGGAAATATTGCATGGCTTTTTTATTATGAGGTAGAGATATTTCAGAGATTTCTTTGATTCTGTCAGGATCAATGTGAATACCAAATTTTGACACTATGAATCCTAGAAGTTTTCCTTCACTTAATGTGAAAAAAGATTTCTTTGGGTTAAGTGAAATCCCATACCTTAAACATCGTTGAAAAATTTGTTTTAAATCTTTGAGATGGTCGCTTCGCTTCTTGGAGTACACTATTATATCATCCAAATAAATCACTACAGATTTATTAACTAAACCCTTAAATGCGATGTCCATGGCTCTTTGAAATGTAGTGCCGGCATTAATCAAACCAAATGGCATCTTCCGATATGAATATGTGCCCCATTTAGTTCTGAGTGTGGTTTTCAATTCATCATTGGGATGCACCAGCACTTGATTATATCCTGAAAATCCATCCAAGAAAGACATCAGTTCTGAGCCTGCTACTGCCTGTAATATCTGTTCCATAGGTGGAAGAGGAAAATTGTCCTTTTGACAGGCTTTGTTAAGATTCCGAAAATCGATACAGATTCTAATATCTCCATTTTTCTTTATAACGGGTACCATATTGGAGACCCATTTGGAATGTCTGATGGGGAAAATTATTCTGGCTTTTAATAACTTATTTAGCTCAGTTTTATCTGATTTTCTAAATTGGGGTGGATCTTTCTCAGTTTCTGCTGGACAGGTTTTTCGTTGTCAATCATAGGAATAGTATGTTGAATGATAGAAGTGTCGTACGTCTTCAGCTCATCGTAATTCGAGGAAAAAACATTTTTATATTGTCTCAAAAGACGAATATATGCTAGTTTTTCTTCAGGGACTAGGCCGATGCCTAGATTAACGTTTTGTGGTTTATCCTCGGTTCCTAGGTTTACTAATTCATAATTCAGTCTTCTAACTTAACCACCGATTTAGGTATAGCATTATCAGTGCTATTTCGTTGTATTTGTCGATCGTGATGGTCTTTGTCAATTATCTGATTGGAGTAGGATCCTTCAGAAGTGAGGAAATTTACAATATCATGATCGTCATTGAATACTCTCCAATTTGTAATGTTGTCAGGGATGGACGGTCTAAAGATTAATTCTATTGAGAATCTATATGGACTAAAGTCTTCGGAGGGAATAAGCCTAGAGGCTATGTTAGCCAAAAGGTCTGCGCTCGCGTTTTGGAGTCTTGGGATTGAAGAAATATTAAATGCTATGAAATGCTCAGTCAGATCTTGTACTAAAGATTAATAGTGTTTTAAATGACCTGATAGGAAATGTATAGTGTCACGTACCTGTTTGACGATAATCTCAGAGTCTCCGAAGACTTGAAGATACTTGATGTTTAACCCGATTGCTTTGTATAGGCCTTGCACCAAGGCCTCATATTCTGCTGTATTGTTTGTGCAGTTGAATTCGAGCCTGCACATAAGCATGGTCTTGTTTCCTTCTGGACTAATCAGAACGCATCCTGCTCCTGCTCCTTCGTTAGATTTAGAGCCATCGAAATATAATTTCCAAAACAAAGATGTATTTACAGGTTCATCTACAAAATTAACACACTTTGAACTATCAATTTGGGAAAAAATTTCAACTTGGGACAAAACTGAATTTTCTAAGTAAGGTGATGTGTGAGCATTGAAAATACCGCGAAAAGAATCTACCGAGTAATTGCCTATGATATTGCTATTATATGATACTGCTTCATTTTCTCCCTCTAATTCTGTTACTATGTACTTCTGGTGTAACTCTCGTTCAACCTTTATTTGATTCGGTTTACCATTGTAGGGTAACCACATGTGCGACCAGTCAGTTGCAAAGTATCCATGGAGTTTCTTGGACCAATCCCTGCTAAGATTTAATCCATAAAATTCTGGGATATCAGCCACTAGAATGTCAATAACCTGACATACCTTCGGGTTAGATGACAGTATTATGGTTACTTGATTAATTTCACCAATCACTTCGACTTGAGATCGATCAAGCTAAACTATGCGCACTGCGGATTTTTGTGGTTGAACATTTAACTTAGCACATATTGATCTGGGTAAAATATTCGATGAAGCACCAGAATCTACCAAACAATTGTGCACATTTTTGTTGAAAATCTCGTAAGTGAGAAGAAACGGGGGAGTGTGAGATCTTGATCTTCCTCCAATCAAGGCGATATCATTTGGATCAATCTTATTGATCGCGTTAGTTGGAGGTCTTCCAATGTTATGGGAAGCTTGAGAGAGTACAGAGGTAGGCAAAGGTACAATAGGCACAGCATGTAATTCTTTCATCATTATCTTCTGTTGATGCTTCAATTTGCTTAATTCATAAAGGGTAATATTAGCCCTAGTCTTTTTCATGTCGTCAATAATATTGTACTCCATTTCATTCGACACTATCAGTGTTTTTGATGGAGTTGTTTGATCTGCTTGGACTGGGCTAGATTGAGTCACTTTAGTGGTTGTTTTCTTTGTTGCGACTTTATCTTTTGTTGTAGGGCTTGCACTCTTCTACTTAGGGGTAGTTTGGGGAGGATCAAGCTGATTTTTTCTTCGTGCGCTAACCGGAAATACTTCTTGATCTTCTTCTTGTGGGAGGATGAAATCCCACATTCCTTGTAATTCCACAACTTCTTCGTCATCGGTTTGACCTTCAGTGGCACTTTCTTCTTCTTCCTCTTCCTCAATTTCAGCATTGGAGATGGCATTAGGTGGTTTTGCATCCGTTGAAGGACCTCTTTTAAAAGCTCTGTAGGGCTTTTTTAAAGAAGTTTCTGCCACTTGTTTTTTTATGTCAACCATCTCATTAGACATGGTCTTTAATACTTTCTGCAATCCTTCCAAATCGAAAGAGTCTTTTGTTTGTTTCTTCTTGGAGTCTTCCTTGAAGGTGACTTTTTTAGACTTTCGTTCCTCTATCGCTAATCTCTTTTCCAGGGCTATTACGCATTTCTCTACTGCTATCGCCTCTGTCATGTTTTCAACTAAGTTTGTTTTATTCGCTCTATCCACGAAGATTGCTATGTTTGATGGTAAAGCAGTAATATACCATTCACATCGTACTTCTTCGCTGGGTTGGGAAGCAGTGGGAATTTTGTTGAGAATTTTATTGAACCGTAAATCGAAATCTTTGATAGGTTCTTTAGCTTGGGCCTTAAGATTAGATAGGTCATTGATTAACGTTGTCGTTGATCTGTCATCACCAAACTTGATAAGGAATTGATTCTGGAAGATATCCCAACTTGTGATAAACCCGGAGGGTAATGAAAAATACCATGACCCGGCTATCCCTTGCAGTGTATAGGGAAAAAGCCGAACAACAACATCTTCATTAGTAACTCCGTTGAGATTGATAGAAAGCATGAAATTGTTTATGTGTTCTTCTGCTAGCATGCCCGCTTCTAGATTGAATTTGGGCAGCCATTTCTCAGGATGGGCCGGTATTTGACTCAAGGGCACAGGCATTAACACTGCCCCAGGGTTGTTCCATGGAGACTGGCCCATTGTTGAGCTGCTAGTAGAGAAAAGTGCAGAAGATGATCTTTGTGGCTGGGAAGATGAGGATACTATGATCGTAAATGATTGAAGAGGGGTTGTGGGAGTCCCGGTAGATGGATGGATGATGGTTTGGAATGGAGGTGTGGGTGGTTGACTTCGCGGTGAGGTAGTTGAAATGGGCGATGTAGACGAAAGAGTCTCACTGTCAGACTCTTGTGGTGATTTCCTCGCTCTTTTCCTGGTGGGAAGAGGCAACTCAGTTGGCTGGATGCCAATTTTTTCAATCTTTAACCTGGTTAGGGGATGAGCAGGATTGTACTGTGAAGTCACACTGCTTTGAGATTTATCAGACCTCCGAGGAGAAATGGAAAATCCCTGAAGTTTGTGAATCAGAGATTCAACTCCAGGAGGTTTAATGGTAGACTGGTCTGAAATATCAGGGTGTGTAGCAGTGATTGATACTCGAGTGACTTCTGACTATGGATTTAAATATACTGGAGAAGTCGGGGGAGATGATGAGGGCAATTTACTCTCAGAATGGTATTTAGATTTTGATTTAAGTGCCATTCATTATTCAGGCCCTCCTTCCAGCGCCAAATATGTTGAAGCCCTGAAAATCGGGTCGACAAAAATGGGGATACCCGCCGGGTCCGGACCTTGGTTGGCAGCTCCTTATCCGTTTGGTGTAGCGGGTCTGACTGGGGATAATGGGACCAGTTTCCCAATCTAAGGGTGTGTGTGTGTGAAGAGTTGGATGATGTTTATCTAAGGGTTCTAATCTAAGCTACTTTACTCTAATTATATGCTATTGTAATCTAATGAAAACAACACATCTAATCTATGCTAACCTGGGATGTATTTCTTCTATTATGCGATCTAAAGAGATTTCAAATAATAACTGGTAATAAAGATCATTCAATTATCATAAGAATGGAAATCAATTAAGATGAACTACTTTGCATAAAAAGTTAGGCAAAACAGTTGTGAACAGCATATCACATAATAATTTATTCATATATCAAACATAAATAAATGACTCCACCGTACAAAAGTGCCAAATGGTAACTCAAACATTCATGCAATAACATATAAACAACTAAAAACTGTATATCACTTTAAGAATATAAGCAAAAATGGTCAAGAGATAAAAGTACTATTTATGACTGGTCCTACTCATAAGCTTCAAACAACACTGATTTATCTCTCTTTGTTCTAATATCTACCAAGAGTACAGAAGTGCAACATCAGTAGCTGATATCAAATGCAAACATTAATAAACCTTGATCCATTCATTCATCAAAACCTCCTCTGAGGGTGCAAAAGTGCATGTTCTGAGGACAAGTTTTTGACAAATTTCTGGACCCTTCTCTAAATGCATGAGAAGGGTTTAAATACTGCTAACTAAATAGCTTAATTACATAAATTTCGGATACGGTTTAAATGACCGCCCTTTATGTAAGCAAACTTATTTCTAAAAATTGAATCTAATTCCTAACTATTTCTGTATTTGCTCCTTAATGTTGCGAGCATTCAACATTCGCCTGGGAAGTGTCGGCTGGTTGTTTTCTGCTTTTGCTTGAGCTATGCAAATATAAATGGCAAGCGCTGGCACCACTTTTTAGTAAACTAGAAGATATTTTTGGAAATCATCCTCTGGCTGGGTGAATTCACTGCGTATATACTTGGTAACAACCCAAATTCCTCTTAAATTGCCTCTGCTTTTGCTATCTCGGTTTCCGGACTCGTGGATGACTAAGAAAGTTAGGGACTTTGCTTTCTGAACAATTTTCTTAGCGATGCGCGATTAGCGCTAGGCGCTAATTGCGCATCAAAAACTGCCTCCGTTCTTTGATCTGGGCCTTTCTGGTGCATTTTCCGCTTTTAGCACTTTTTCCTTTACCGGGCATAAGCTTCAGAATTTTGTAAACATGCTGCTTTTGTGAGCTTTTGACCTTGAGTGTCAAATCGCCTATTGATATCAACATCTGTTCAGTAATACTCTGAAATCTGCATTTCTGTTGCATGCAGTATCCATTTATGAGGGCATCTCTTCTCTGTTCTCCGAGCATTGACGCTTTCCCTTTTTCCTTAGATGTTTCCCGCACATTGCTTCATGTTGTTTCCTGTTTTTTATTCTTGCAGTTCATGCAAGGGAAAAGAGTAATGATAATAAATTTTGACACGAAAGCTCTAAGCTCTACGAATGTATAAAATCATGACACCTCATAGTGAACTGACTCTTTGAAAAACACAAAACTTGTCCTTCATGAATACCTTGGCATACATTAATTAATTTTCTTTAAGGCGCGCGCCCAATTTTTGGTTTAGGGACAGCTTTTCTTGAATGCTGAGCCGAGAAAATTTGCGATGGGTGATTTCTGCGACTCGCATCGCAGCATCACGTTTATCGCATTATCAAGATGTGTCATCGCAGAGTTTCCTGATCAGTTTAGCGCAGAATCGTGCAAATCGCAGCATCGCAGCATCGCAAGATCGTAGATCGCGTTTATCACAAGATCGCATTTATCGCAAGATTGCAGATCGTTGCAATTTGTTAAGTTATTTGTGTGCTACTTATGCGACGTTGCGATATGCGATGTCGCATATCGGCCATCAAAGATTTCTTAAGATTTTCATTTATGGGCGCTTCTTAATGTATGCGATGCGATGAATTTCGCGTTGCTTCTTCGCAGTTTTTTATTGTGCTCATAAAGAAATGTTTCACTCTTCTCCGTGCGATGAATTTCGCGTTGCTTCTTCGCATTTTTTTATTGTGCTCATAAAGAAATGTTTCACTCTTCTCCGTGCGATGTATTTTTTGAGGAGTATAATACAAAAAAAAATTGGATTTTTTACTAAGGGTCCCCACTTCTTTAGTGTTATTGCTAATACTAAAGAAGGAGGGGGGTTGTTGGTGGTCACAACAGGATGTTAGGAGATACACGAGCCAGTATGATCGGTGTCAGAGGATGGGGAAACCCACTCCAAAGGATGAAATTCCCATGCAGCCTAAAGTGACCTTTGAGCCATTTGAGAAGTGGGGAATGGACTTTGTGGGGCCTATTAACCCCCTTCAAAGCAGAAGCAATACATCATTGTGTGCACTGACTACTTGACAAAGTGGGCAGAGACAAAAGCAATCAAAGCAATGACAAAGGAAAAAGTAGCAGAGTTTTTGAGAGAAAACGTATTCTACAAGTTCGAGTATCCGAGAGAGTTGGTCATAGACCGAGGCAGTCAGTTCACTTCCAGCCTGATTGAAGACCTGCTCACGCATCATAAGATCAAGCACAAGACTTCCACCCCTTACCATTCACAAGCCAATGGGAAAGTGGAGGTCACTAACAGAGCATTGGAAGGGATCCTAACCAAGGTAGTGAGCAATAACAGAAAAGACTGCGCGGACAGATTAGACGAGGCCACTTGGGCCTACAGCACAACATGGAAGACCACCACTGGGCTCACACCCTATGAACTGGTCTATGGGAAGAAGGCTTTGATATCAATAGATTTTGAATTCAATACCCTAAGGATGGCAGCTCAGCTAGACCTAGACCTTAGCCATGCATAGAAGGACAGATTACTTCAGCTTAATGGATTGGATGAATACAAATTGCAAGCCCTTATCCATAAAGAGGTATTTCACCTTCAGAGAAAGATATGGCATGACAAAAATATCAAGGAGAAGCTATTCCGAGAGGGAGATTGGGCACTACTCTATGATTCAAGATACAAGTATTTCAAAGGCAAGCTAAGGACAAGATGGCTAGAACCCTACACTGTGGAGTAATGAAATGACAATGGTTCAGTTCTGATAAGAACCATTGATGATGAAGCCATCTCCATGCTTTGCAATGGACATCGATTGAAATTTTACAAGAAACCCCTCTCTAAGCGAGAGTTTATTGAAGATTTGAATAAAACAGTGATGGTAGTTGTTATCACTGAAAATTCTGTTGTAAAAATTTTTTTAGCCTAGCTTAAAGACAGGGTGTTTTCGCAGCGCATAAATTCTTTAGCAGTTTCGCAGCGCCACCTGTTTTAGTGATTTCGTAGCGAAAAAAACCGACCTTGCACTGGCTGCGCTACAAAATGGCGAATTTGCTTGAATCCACAGCCTATATTTCGCAACCGACAAAGTACCATATCAGAAAGTTCACCTAGTAATTCTATTGGGTTTTCTTTGGATCAGAACCACCAGACAACCAGGGGGGAACAATGGCATCCTCAAAGCTTGTATCTTCTTCTCATGAATCATGTCTTCGCAATGGCAGTTTTGCTGGAAGTAGTTCACCAGTTAGTTCCATACCAAAGTCTTTTCATCCTTTTCAGTATCCAAGACATAAAAAAGTGGTCTGTGATTGAAAAGCATTCGTCGGGGCGCATTGGAAAACAATACTGTGAAAGGTGGCACAACTATCTAAATCCAGCAATAAATAAATATCTGAGAGTTTGTTATAACAAGAAATAGCTGCTCTGTTGGCAGCCCAAAAGAAGTCTCTAACGCTGTTAATGTGTCAATGTCTGGGGCTTCGGGTGGCCTTGAATCTTTTGGCTTCGAGCACGGAGGGTCAACATCTGCTGCAAAATACATGGTCTCATCCTCAGCATTTTATACGTGTCTTCCGTTGGACTTAACTGATATGGTTGACATGTCACATAATCTATGTGCCCCAGTTTTTGTGGATTCATTGCGTCCAATTTCTCCAGGTTCTCCAGATATGATGTTAAATAGCCTTGTCAGGGTAGGAGATGGAATTTGTTTAACAGAAATGCCCTCTTCTGTTTTGAATAAGCGGTATATGTGAGGGTGTAGGATGTGTTCAAGAGGCCTCTGAGTTTCAGCACAACGATGAGATGTTGTAATACTATAAACCTGTTATTCATGATTCAAAGATCGACCGTCAAGATGGTAGATCTAGTCCTGATATGTTGAATTTGACATTTGATGAGAAACCAGTCAATTTGAAGGGCGACTGTTCTGTAAGCTGGAATGGCCCAAAGATCCAGAACTGAGATTACAAATCAAGTGGTTTCATTTACTCGTGGCTATCAAGGATTCTGCTGCCAATAGTCCAAGGAATCTAGAGGCAAGACGCCGATTATAGTTTTTTACAAATTCTTTGTTCATGAAAACGGCACCAGCAAAACCTGTGTGAGAAACGCTTTCATTTAGTGTGTTCACGCCATATTACAAGGAAATTGTTATGTACAGTATAACGAAAAGAGAAGGGAAATATTATGCTATTAATGTCCCTCTCAAAGATGGAATTGATGATGCAAGTTTCACGCGATTTTTCAAAACTATATTTCCAAGGTAGTCGAAACATATCAGCCGGGTGCTATTACTCTTCAGTGTGGAACTGATTCACTTGCTGGGGATCGCCTTGGTAGCTTTAACCCGTCCATCGATGGTCAAAAGAATTCATCGTGCTTTAGAGGCAGTGTCCGCATATGCTGCTAAAGCTGCTTCCGTTTCTGATGAAGTTGATGCCACAAGCATGGAAACACAAGACGATGGTAAAATTGTGTCTGTTTGTGCGAATAATGGCAATGAGGATGTTTCAAGGATAGAAGAGGATCAAAAGGAATTTGCTGTTCAGGTTGATGTTACAGGTATGCATATGGATACTTGGTATGTTGGCGGGGATCGATATTGGCAAACAATACATCATTTCCTAGTGAAAGTAATGGAAATAAAGACGACAGTGAAGTTGACTCAGAAAGCGCAGGTGAAGGTGGCTTTATAGCAGCTGGAACTGATAAAGAGAGACTTATTTCAGGCGAAGATGCAATTTGTTCCATTTGCTTGGGCAAATACCAGGACAATGATGAGCTAAGGGAGTTATCATGCACACACTGCTTCCATGTAGAATGTGTTGATAAATGGTTGAAAATAAATGCATCTTGTCCTCTTTGCAAACATGAAATTGGGGAATCCAGTGAAGTAGCACCAGAATCTTCTGCACAAGCAGGACAGCGAAGAGATGGACAATTGGTGTGATGAGCCAGTATGAGTCAGGCATGAGTTGGTGCTGCACTGCATAGATGAACCATAGTGAGGAAAGGAGCAGCATAACCCTCAATATTGTTGTTTCCTAGTTGTAGACAATGCATCTTTTGCCATAAAAGAGAGTAACCTGATGGTGCATGATCGTTACAGCTAGGGAAGACTTTAAAAGTTTGTAAAACTAAGCATAGCTCTTAAACACTGGAGTTAAAAGACATGGTTGGAATGTGCAAGTGGTTCAGTATCCAAAAATTGAAGGTTGCAGAATATGGAGCTACTGTGCAAACGAGTAACTTTATTTATATTTTCACAATATCATACAATGGGAAATGTTGAGATAACAACTGCATCGGTCAACCAGAATAGTTACAAAAGTTATTGCAACTAAAGGGATGAATAATTGCATGGTGTGAATTAAAGGATGACCATGTGGAGCTGCTATACAGACTTCTCCAAGGTTTTATATTTAAGGAGTGCGTGCTATTGATGTTGTGCAAAAATTTCAGAAATTAAGTTTTGCGGCATTCATCAAGGTTGTTTGAGCCATTTAAATAGCAAGTTTTTGTTTTTCTTGGGTCACAAGTACTTTCAAGAAAGCAGATAGCTCTAGTTATAATGCTGCAGTGACAAACACATCTAGTTGGGGCAGAGTGAAGACCAGAAGTGTGAACGTAAGGTCAATATGAATAATTTAGTGCTTCGTTCAGGTGTCAAGATTATCACATATCCTTTTAATAACGCTGTGGACAAGACAGGACATGAAAATGGAAAAGCGTTAGCATGTTGAGATATTTTGCTATGCTTTGAGCCAGAATGATGGCACTGAATGGAGGCAGCCATTGAAGCTCCAAGGATTCTGAATCTCTCAAACAGTGAACACTTTAGTGAACCTTATGGGGAGGATTTTATCTTCATTACCAATAATTGGTATACATCTCTTCTTCCTTGTTAATCGAAGACAGTTAAATTTATTGATGAAGACTGTGTTTTTTTTAAATCACACAGCAGTTTCGTAGCGCGCTACGAAACTGCTGTAGGTGATGATTTTAAGCGCAGAGCAGCTATTGTGATACTGTGAGCGGGAGTTGAGGAAGAGAAACACCTGTCTATCAATACCACCTACAGCACATCAGAAACATGGCAGCATTCCATACCTGGGGTTATTAAAAGATTTGGGAGCATGCTGCTACACTTTCGGAGAATGATGGGAGACAGAGACCGTTAAAATAGAGCACATCTTTTGGTCAATTAATGAGCCATCAGCGCTTTCAAGCATCCAAAGTCAGCGTTCCTTGCATCTTTAGCTCAGCCATCTCAGCCTAACTGAAGGAGGACAGCTGTCAAGAATCCAAGAAGAATCAAGCATACGAGGAGAATGGAATTAGTGTTTTAGTTTGATTAGGATGTTGTGTAATTACAGCTCAGCATGTTTGTAATTAATGAATTAGTTAAATAGCATGTAGGAGTAGTTAATAGGGCCTTCGAGCCCATTCTAGAGAGGGAGGAATAGATTCCTATAAAGGGATCAGATTAGGATGTAATAGGGGTTGGAGATTTTATACAAAAACAGAGTTTATTTGGGCCAATGTAAAGACTTATTACAGTAATAGTAAAACAGTGGTTGTTTCTTCTCAAGATTATCAATGGATTATATTATTCAAATGTGATAGTGGTTTATTTTCTTAATGTTCTTTTACAACCTTGTTACAGCACAATCACTCAGAATTCATATCTTATGCTCTGACTTCCTGTGTGTTTGGCAAGCTGTGGTTTTTGTGAAGTATGTTTGAACATCTAATGCAAAGAGCCTTGACTTCCATGAAATGACTGTGCTTCTGTTTACTAAATGTGTGAGACTCCATAGCCCAATGAAGACTTATTTGATATGTGTCCAACCAGCTTTGTTTTTATAAATTTGTGAAGAGTTAGCCATCTGTTGTTGTGATTGATTTTTATCAAAAGTCTGTGATAGAGCCCTCTCTGACCAAGGAGGCTAATCTTTGGTCTAAAGTCTGGTTGAAAGAGTTACATGAAATCTTGCTTGGCTGCAGCCCTTAGTACTGATTTTGTGATAACATTTTGGTGCGTCTGCCGGGAGCCTGAAGCTTACTCTCTCCCGAAATTCGAAGATTGGATTTTTGAAGGTAGCAGGAGTTCAAAATGATTTTCGAGGCTGGAAAACTACCTTGGCGACTCCATTGTTGAAGAATTCAAGGCTTATATATTCATGGTGATTCCACTGGAGTTATGAAGGACCCAGAAGCTGCCATTCTTTGTTCAAGGTATGCATGCATAGATTTCTCAGGAATTCATGGTTTCCCAAATCATTTTCCCAAGGATGCTTATTTTCTAAGGAATGGTCCCAAATTCAACGGAGAAGATTTGAGTTTAACTTTGAATCATATATCAGATTTTTGTGAATTTTTGGAGCTTCTGAGAGTTAAACATGAGGATGTTTGCATTAGGTTATTCTATGATTCACTTCAAGGGAAATGCAAACAGTGGGTTGAAAGCTTTCCTGCCAAATCCATTAAGTCATTTCAAGACCTTTGGCTCATGTTTTTGGAGGAATGGATAGATAGGTCAGAGTTGGTGGCAGACTCTCCCTCAGTTGAAGGTTTCAAACAATGGAATGATGATCATAGTAAAGACGAAACAAATGAATCTTTTTCTTTGTCATTATCTTCATATCTAAAATCCTTTGACTGCAAGTCAGAGGATAAGATGAAATTTTTTGATGAAATTGCCAAAGACATTGAGAAAGAAATTGAAGGTTTAGAAAGTCAAATTCAGGCATATAATTTTCATGATCATGATCATTATTCTCAGAAGTTTTCTATGGCAGAACGCAAGGAGACTATGCTGGTTCCTTTCTCTTTCACGATTGAGGAACTGAACATTGTGGTTGAAGATCAGTTTGCACAGCTGGAAAGTTACAAGGAAAGACAAGCTGATCATGTGTTCTGGGATCCTATAGATGATTACATGGAAGAGTTTTACTCTCCAGTGTTTCAGTTTTCCTATAAAGATCAGAGGCAGTTTCAGTGGCAGCGGTCATCACACTGTCAGATTGGCTCTGAACTCCAATGCGGTCAAAGAAATCAAATATCAGATAAAGCAGAGGATTGGCTACATTGGAAATTTCATATTGATTGAGCAGAAGGAAATTGAAATTGTTAGGGTAGGTAGGTAGGTAAATTGCAAATAAGCTCAAGGTTAACTGAGCATTTCTTTTTTCAGTAGATGTAGCTTTCTTTCTCCTATAGTCATGCTTGTCAAGCAAATTTCTGTTTGTCATAAATGGATAAGGCACTGGACCTGCGAGTTCTTAGTGTACCACAAGGGCACACTATCCCAAGTGGAGCCACTGTTATCACTGAAAATTCTGTTGTAAATTTTTTTTAGCCTAGCTTAAAGACAGGGTGTTTTCGCAGCGCATAAATTCTTTAGCAGTTTCGCAGCGCCACCTGTTTTAGTGATTTCGTAGCGAAAAACACCGACCTTGCACTGGCTGCGCTACAAAATGGCGAATTTGCTTGAATCCACAGCCTATATTTCGCAACCGACAAAGTACCATATCAGAAAGTTCACCTAGTAATTCTATTGGGTTTTCTTTGGATCAGAACCACCAGACAACCAGGGGGGAACAATGGCATCCTCAAAGCTTGTATCTTCTTCTCATGAATCATGTCTTCGCAATGGCAGTTTTGCTGGAAGTAGTTCACCAGTTAGTTCCATACCAAAGTCTTTTCATCCTTTTCAGTATCCAAGACATAAAAAAGTGGTCTGTGATTGAAAAGCATTCGTCGGGGCGCATTGGAAAACAATACTGTGAAAGGTGGCACAACTATCTAAATCCAGCAATAAATAAATATCTGAGAGTTTGTTATAACAAGAAATAGCTGCTCTGTTGGCAGCCCAAAAGAAGTCTCTAACGCTGTTAATGTGTCAATGTCTGGGGCTTCGGGTGGCCTTGAATCTTTTGGCTTCGAGCACGGAGGGTCAACATCTGCTGCA
Organism: Pinus tabuliformis; assembly: GCA_031772625.1. Classification (NCBI taxonomy): domain Eukaryota; kingdom Viridiplantae; phylum Streptophyta; class Pinopsida; order Pinales; family Pinaceae; genus Pinus; species Pinus tabuliformis. The sequence goes on from CM062819.1 coordinate 1,543,500,572, forward strand.
AAATACATGGTCTCATCCTCAGCATTTTATACGTGTCTTCCGTTGGACTTAACTGATATGGTTGACATGTCACATAATCTATGTGCCCCAGTTTTTGTGGATTCATTGCGTCCAATTTCTCCAGGTTCTCCAGATATGATGTTAAATAGCCTTGTCAGGGTAGGAGATGGAATTTGTTTAACAGAAATGCCCTCTTCTGTTTTGAATAAGCGGTATATGTGAGGGTGTAGGATGTGTTCAAGAGGCCTCTGAGTTTCAGCACAATGATGAGATGTTGTAATACTATAAACCTGTTATTCATGATTCAAAGATCGACCGTCAGGATGGTAGATCTAGTCCTGATATGTTGAATTTGACATTTGATGAGAAACCAGTCAATTTGAAGGGCGACTGTTCTGTAAGCTGGAATGGCCCAAAGATCCAGAACTGAGATTACAAATCAAGTGGTTTCATTTACTCGTGGCTATCAAGGATTCTTCTGCCAATAGTCCAAGGAATCTAGAGGCAAGACGCCGATTATAGTTTTTTACAAATTCTTTGTTCATGAAAACGGCACCAGCAAAACCTGTGTGAGAAACGCTTTCATTTAGTGTGTTCACGCCATATTACAAGGAAATTGTTATGTACAGTATAACGAAAAGAGAAGGGAAATATTATGCTATTAATGTCCCTCTCAAAGATGGAATTGATGATGCAAGTTTCACGCGATTTTTCAAAACTATATTTCCAAGGTAGTCGAAACATATCAGCCGGGTGCTATTACTCTTCAGTGTGGAACTGATTCACTTGCTGGGGATCACCTTGGTAGCTTTAACCCGTCCATCGATGGTCAAAAGAATTCATCGTGCTTTAGAGGCAGTGTCCGCATATGCTGCTGAAGCTGCTTCCGTTTCTGATGAAGTTGATGCCACAAGCATGGAAACACAAGACGATGGTAAAATTGTGTCTGTTTGTGTGAATAATGGCAATGAGGATGTTTCAAGGATAGAAGAGGATCAAAAGGAATTTGCTGTTCAGGTTGATGTTACAGGTATGCATATGGATACTTGGTATGTTGGCGGGGATCGATATTGGCAAATAATACATCATTTCCTAGTGAAAGTAATGGAAATAAAGACGACAGTGAAGTTGACTCAGAAAGCGCAGGTGAAGGTGGCTTTATAGCAGCTGGAACTGATAAAGAGAGACTTATTTCAGGCGAAGATGCAATTTGTTCCATTTGCTTGGGCAAATACCAGGACAATGATGAGCTAAGGGAGTTATCATGCACACACTGCTTCCATGTAGAATGTGTTGATAAATGGTTGAAAATAAATGCATCTTGTCCTCTTTGCAAACATGAAATTGGGGAATCCAGTGAAGTAGCACCAGAATCTTCTGCACAAGCAGGACAGCGAAGAGATGGATAATTGGTGTGATGAGCCAGTATGAGTCAGGCATGAGTTGGTGCTGCACTGCATAGATGAACCATAGTGAGGAAAGGAGCAGCATAACCCTCAATATTGCTGTTTCCTAGTTGTAGACAATGCATCTTTTGCCATAAAAGAGAGTAACCTGATGGTGCATGATCGTTACAGCTAGGGAAGACTTTAAAAGTTTGTAAAACTAAGCATAGCTCTTAAACACTGGAGTTAAAAGACATGGTTGGAATGTGCAAGTGGTTCAGTATCCAAATATTGAAGGTTGCAGAATATGGAGCTACTGTGCAAACGAGTAACTTTATTTATATTTTCACAAGATCATACAATGGGAAATGTTGAGATAACAACTGCATCGGTGAACTAGAATAGTTACAAAAGTTATTGCAACTAAAGGGATGAATAATTGCATGGTGTGAATTAAAGGATTACCATGTGGAGCTGCTATACAGACTTCTCCAAGGTTTTATATTTAAGGAGTGCGTGCTATTGATGTTGTGCAAAAATTTCAGAAATTAAGTTTTGCGGCATTCATCAAGGTTGTTTGAGCCATTTAAATAGCAAGTTTTTGTTTTTCTTGGGTCACAAGTACTTTCAAGAAAGCAGATAGCTCTAGTTATAATGCTGCAGTGACAAACACATCTAGTTGGGGCAGAGTGAAGACCAGAAGTGTGAACGTAAGGTCAATATGAATAATTTAGTGCTTCGTTCAGGTGTCAAGATTGTCACATATCCTTTTAATAATGCTGTGGACAAGACAGGACATGAAAATGGAAAAGCGTTAGCATGTTGAGATATTTTGCTATGCTTTGAGCCAGAATGATGGCACTAAATGGAGGCAGCCATTGAAGCTCCAAGGATTCTGAATCTCTCAAATAGTGAACACTTTAGTGAACCTTATGGGGAGGATTTTATCTTCATTACCAATAATTGGTATACATCTCTTCTTCCTTGTTAATCGAAGACAGTTAAATTTATTGATGAAGACTGTGTTTTCTTTAAATCACACAGCAGTTTCGTAGCGCGCTACGAAACTGCTGTAGGTGATGATTTTAAGCGCAGAGCAGCTATTGTGATACTGTGAGCGGGAGTTGAGGAAGAGAAACACCTGTCTATCAATACCACCTATAGCAAATCAGAAACATGGCAGCATTCCATACCTGAGGTTATTAAAAGATTTGGGAGCATGCTGCTACACTTTCGGAGAATGTTGGGAGACAGAGACCGTTAAAATAGAGCACATCTTTTGGTCAATTAATGAGCCATCAGCGCTTTCAAGCATCCAAAGTCAGCATTCCTTGCATCTTTAGCTCAGCCATCTCAGCCTAACTGAAGGAGGACAGCTGTCAAGAATCCAAGAAGAATCAAGCATACGAGGAGAATGGAATTAGTGTTTTAGTTTGATTAGGATGTTGTGTAATTACAACTCAGCATGTTTGTAATTAATGAATTAGTTAAATAGCATGTAGGAGTAGTTAATAGGGCCTTCGAGCCCATTCTAGAGAGGGAGGAATAGATTCCTATAAAGGGATCAGATTAGGATGTAATAGGGGTTGGAGATTTTATACAAAAACAGAGTTTATTTGGGCCAATGTAAAGACTTATTACAGTAATAGTAAAACAGTGGTTGTTTCTTCTCAAGATTCTCAATGGATTATATTATTCAAATGTGATAGTGGTTTATTTTCTTAATGTTCTTTTACAACCTTGTTACAACACAATCACTCAGAATTCATATCTTATGCTCTGACTTCCTGTGTGTTTGGCAAGCTGTGGTTTTTGTGAAGTATGTTTGAACATCTAATGCAAAGAGCCTTGACTTCCATGAAATGACTGTGCTTCTGTTTACTAAATGTGTGAGACTCCATAGCCCAATGAAGACTTATTTGATATGTGTCCAACCAGCTTTGTTTTTATAAATTTGTGAAGAGTTAGCCATCTGTTGTTGTGATTGATTTTTATCAAAAGTCTGTGAGAGAGCCCTCTCTGACCAAGGAGGCTAATCTTTGGTCTAAAGTCTGGTTGAAAGAGTTACATGAAATCTTGCTTGGCTACAGCCCTTAGTACTGATTTTGTGATAACAGTAGTGGAGCACGTCTTAGCTTCCACTTCACCCACTCACTAAAGGGAAAAAGAAAAATAAGGACTCAAGTGAAAACCTCCATGAGGCACTTTAGTCCCATCATTGGGTTGAAAACCTCTTCTGAGGCGACCCAGTGATGTAAAAAAAAAAAAATAAGATCCCTGGGTGAAAACCTATCTTGGAGGTGCCCAAGGCAGGCAACTAAGGTGAAAACCTCTTTGAGGCACCCTAGTTGTTTTCAAAAAAGAGAGAGAGAGAGAGAAAAAAGAGAAAGAAAAATGAGTTTTTATTACATTACAGGTTTGCAGGAGGACTACAGGGAGCAGAGAAAGGTGCCAAGGGAACCCTGACATTCATACCAACATCCATCTCATCTTCTCCACACCTTCCTCCATCATGTTTGGCATCTCTTTCACTGCACTGTACCTCTTTTTCAAAAACTGTGTTTTCTACAGGAGGCTCTGTGTTTTCTATAGGAGGCTCCTATAGGAATTACAGAGAGCCAAAAGTGTCTACAGAAGACAGTTTGACGGACCAGGAAAGCTTCATGAGGAACCTATGATCCCTCTTACCATCTCCAAACCTCCTTGCCACCATTTCCAAGCATGCATCACACTCCAAGCATCATTATTATGTTTTTTCCTTTCCAAGAAAAACACAGAAACACAGTTTGTCAGTTTTAAAAGAAAAAAGAAAAAATAAAAGGAGAAAATGCACCATCAACTTCACCTAAAGCTTACCTACTATCCTTCAATATCTATCTACACCTCTGGAATCATTATTGAGCTCCAAGAAAGGGAAATAGCTGAAGTTTCAAGGGGAGAAGTAGCTATAGAAGCTCCTGTAAGAATTCCTGTAGTAGTTGATCCCATAGAAGTCTAGCACTAGTAGCAAGAGAGTGCACATCTGTAGGTTGAAAAGGCACATGTAGCTCAGCTCCAGCAAAAGAAGAACCTGCAAAAAGCACACAGCAACACATCAACAAGCAGAGACAGCATGCATGGAGGAAAATGAAGGCATGCAACAGAGAAAGCAGCAACACCTCACAATCGATGGAAGCAAATACACTTGGATCACAAGTAACTAAGTCACTCCTCTATTTGCATCTGTGTAATTAGAAATCATACGAAGGCAACGAGATGGTTGAAATTGAAAGAGGAAAAGGTGGCCAATTAACTTGGCCACCTTCATTTAGTTGACTCCACTTAACCGAGATGTCACCCACATGTACACATAGTCAACTCCGGCAAAAGATGCCAAGGACAGGTAGTGGGAGGAAGAGTTAACTTTGATGCAATAATGAGGGATGATTACGAGGAGGGGCCATGATCACCAAGAAGGTGGGTACCAATGGTCCGAATATGGGCAACATACACCTTTCCAGCTCAGTACTCATAAATGAAAATATCCATAAAGGGTAATGAGCACTCCTCCCCCCGCATTCTCACCACCCTTTCTTCATTTTCTCCTTGTAACTCAGCCACACATCATTCTTCTTGTGCCCCCACAACCTTGTAACCACCATCCTCCATCGATTTCCTCCATATTCTGACTCTCGGCATTTTCTACAGGAGCACCTATAGGAAATCTATAGGAGGGATAGCAGGCTTCTACAGGAGGGGCAGTGAGTCATTTTAAAGGGAGGAAATGTGATTTTTGGCATGAATTTCAATTTGAAGAGGTTCATGAATTCCCTCTGATTATATATCAAAATGTGAAAGAGTGGTCTCAAATTTAAGATAAAATGAGTCCTTAAGAGGGTAGGAGATACATTAAAAATTTATGTTTATTTAATAAAAAAACATAGTTTCCTCTGTTTCTCTGTTTTTCTCAAAATTCTTTGTCTCCACCTCCATATTTGTTTTTTCAAAAGAATTACAGGTAGTATGACAGGGGGTTTATGAGAAAAGAGCCCACTAACTCCACTAGGCTCCATGCACATCCTCAAGTGGTGGAAATATTTACAAGGGAAAACTGGATGAATTTCTTTGAGAAATTTAGAGGGTTTGATGAGGGAATTTCCCATGAATTTTCTCTCTCTCTCTAGTCCCTCACACAAGAAATCATGTTACTGTAACCATTAGAGGCCTCTCCATTGAAATAACCCATGAATTCATTAGTAGGGTCACTACCCTTCCTCTTGGGCTGCCTTGGAGTAAAGATGAAAAACCAATTGACCAGGCTGCCAGGAAGAAATTTTTCCAAGATAATGAAACCCCTGTTGATGACAAAAATGGAATTAGGAGGGCTAGTATTCCATATCCCTGGGATGAGGTTAGCTACCAAGTGATAAAATACATTTCTTGTGAGGGGAAGCACAACATTGCCTATGGATATCATTTCAGAATCCTCCATGACTTGAGATATGGCATGAATACCCCGGCACATCAAAAGCTCAGTATCCATTACTTTATCCTTTAGTCCCTCATTGACTCCAACACCAAGGTGCAAGAAAGAAATTTACAACAGCTAGCTCACCATGGCCTAATCAAAATCCTAGTAGAAGAAGCCCTCCATACACTTACAATCCCTATAGCATGGGAATTTTTTAGAAATATAATAGCTAAGGATGACATAAAGGCACTAACCTATGATGTTAGTCCTGCTATCAGTGAGGAGGAAGAACAACAAGGAGGAGAAGATGAAGCCAGTGGTGACATAGCAGGGCAAGAGACAGAGTAGAAGAAGGAAAAAGAGATAGAAGAGGGATAAAAGTAGGTAGAGTGGGCAGAGAAAAGGGAAGATTCCCTTGAGAATTTGGAAAGAGAAGTAGCAGCTACCCTCACTACGCTTAGTACACCAGTCAAGCCAAAGTAGAAGAGGAAAAGAAAAACCTCCATGTATTTTAGGGCAAGGTAGAGCACAAGAATTAAAACAGGCAAAACTCAGCCCTCCTCAAAGATTCCCATTACCATTGAAGATTCACCATCTGCCAAGGTGAAAGAATCTCCTTCCAAGACACCTATAACCTATGAAAGGGGGACTCCAAGATCTTCTACATGGAAGGGAAAGGTAGTTCTACAAGACCCCAAATCAGACCTACAGGAGGCTGAAACAGTCCTACAGGAGACAATGTCCAAACTATAGCAGACACAAAAGCTTGAGAAAAAGATATGAGGATAGCCAGAGGTGAAGGAGGAAGCACAAGAGCTATAAGAACCTGACCCCTAGCCTAATCTTTCCTCCTATTACAATCTACTTGAGGGAGACAGGATAATACCACAGAAATTTGCAATTCCACTATTTTTTCAATTGGAGAAAGATAAAGTGAGAACACATAGATGGATACAGATTGCCAAGTCCAAAGGAGTTGAGGATATTGGCCACATGGAAAACAAACTTAGGGAAATGGGCAGAATAATGAGTGCTCAGAGACAGAGAAGCCATTACAAGAAGCCACCTTGAAAATGAGAATGAACTACTAAGGAGGTAGCTGCATGAGAAAGAAACTCATTTGGCATATATGGCCAGCTTATCCATGGAATAATTACAATGCAAAACACCAGCCAAATCTTATGGCCTCTATCTGAAGGAACAATGGCTTCAATTCCAAATAAAAACTTTGGCACAAAGAGGCATAATGACTTTCAAATATTACAGGCAGTTCATGGATTTGTGTGACCAAAGCACCCTAGAGGATAAAGCAAAGATGACCGAATTATACCTACACAACATGACCCTCATAGACATGAATGTGTCGGACCCCAATGCTAAGCTAGGGGATCTGCAATTAATGGCCATGGCCTCATGGATGAACCATGAAGAATTGCTGGCATAAAAAATGAAAAGATTTTTAATAAAAGAGTAGAATGAACCATTGACGATAAGAGTTGAGCCATCAAATCCTATGGCACTCATCAACACACACAACCTACTTACCAATGACCCTCAGATTGCCCCTAAATATCTGGCCAATCAAGAACAAGCCATTGCACACTTTGAAGATATGTTTAGGCTACTTGGGGAGGACTGTGTGCATGCATGCATGAGAAGATGGAACACACTACCCCACAATTTGCAGATCAGGGAATACCATTCCCCCATGAGGCTGAAGGAGGCATTAAAAAGAGTGCCAATGTACAAGTGCTCCATGAAAAGGCTGAAGGTCATCTGGATTGGCCTCAAACTGAGTCCTCCACTCATATTAGGCATGATAGAAGGCAGAAGAGAAGAAGAAGAGGAGGAGCAGTGGAAGGAAATAGAGAGGAATGCAGGATTTTATGGAGAACATGAGTAGACCACATCAGAATCTTGGAATGCTAGGGAGGTCACCAGGGCCATAAGAGTTGAAGAGATTGACTAGGTTGCTCAGAGGATGAGCAACACCTTCAGTAGGGGGGTGATGATGAGCCTCATAAATGGGTAATTATATGGGCTCATTTTACCTCCTAACCTAGTCAAATCAACCATTCTCTTAGCTTATTGTATGATTTTTTGATTATATTTATGCTTATAGGGTGAGTTGAGTTAGTTATTATGCCATGTGGTCTAACATGTATTTAATGCAGATTATTGATGGATTTCGAGGTCAAAGTTAAGGATTTAATGGTAAAACTGCAGCAAAAACTTGAAGTAGATAGAGGAAAGGACTTATAAGAGGGACTCCCCCTCATTTATTACTCCTCACTTTGAGTTCCCCTTCATTCAGCTCAGAGTACAAACAACTAAATCATGCACTAGAAGGCAGCTGAGCAAGTTGAAGATGATTGAGAGTTGTCTTGAGTTTTGGGATCCAAGCCTCCCTGATTTCAAGGAAGCTATTGGTAGCTTCATATGTATAAGTAGAGAGGACTAGGGCTCATTAGGGTTGGATTTTTTGCTTATGTAAACTCTGCTCAAATTTCGAGCTTATTATTTTGTGACAACTTCATGTAATCTTGCTATTGTTTTGATAACGAAGATGGAATCCTTTTTGAGCTAGCAGTAAGTTACCTCAGAGGGCTGAAGCTCTTGGGTTAGGGCCCAATACAAGTAGCCAAGCTTCTCTTTACTTGCATTTGTATGTGTTACTTTAGTTTGTATATTAATTTGCTGTTAGATGTATTTCTTTTATGGTTAAGAATAGGTTGCTTTTAATGAATTAGTAGCTTGCTTCCATTTTTACTTTCTTTAGTAGGTTAAGCAATGATTAGAAAAGATTCAAAAGGCTAGAAATAGTGCCTTGGCCTCTCTTCCTCCCTCTGGGACCATGATTTGAGGCAAAGACTCTCTTGCTGCCCCAAAAACACAGATTTTCCTCATTCATAGGACTTCTATTCTTTGCAGCTCTCTAGTAGATTGATTGTCCAGTTTTGCCTTGCTATAGATCTTCTTTATCATGTTCACTTCCTGATTTAAAATAGTCCTTTTTCATTCTTTCCTTTCTTACAGCATTTCCCAGCATTTCCTTCTATGCATCATAGTTTAGGCCATTTTAATTCAAAACTCTATTTTTCCTAGGATGCACTCATTTCATTGGTTGCTTGATTTTCTTGATTAACTATCAGTTTCTATGTAGTAGATCTCTTCCAATAGCATGCCAACTTACTAGAAATCACACCCTCCATTTGATCCATGCCCTATAGGTCTCCCAAACCTCACCTCAATTCTGCTCTAGTTTCCTTCATTTTTCATAGAACTTCTTCCTCTCACCTTGAGCAAACCCAATCATCTTTGCCTCTCCTGGTGACTCATGGTAGACCTTAGGCACCCTAAAACCTCATTCCAACCTTGATCCACCTTTTCCACCCACTCTCATACCCTCAAAATAGTGAAAATTTCTCTCGGCCTCCCCTTATAGGCCTCCTGTAGTTTCCTTGTTTTCCTCTTGTAGTTTTCCTGTGTCCTCCTGTAGTTTTTCCTATAGGATTTCTTTTGAAGGCCAAGTGTGGGAAAAGCCTCCAGAAGGCCACCTAATACCTTCTATGATCCATCCACACCATCCCACATCCTCCCAAGCGCCAAAACTTCCCTCTAACACCACCTGTTCACTGCCACACTCACACACACTAAATTAGATGTATGTTGAATTCACATAAAAGCACATAAAAATCCAAAAATATGTTTTTTTGCTTATTTACTTCTAGAAATAGCATAGGTTATATTTTTTTTACTTCCTTCAGTAGGTAATGGCATTTATTTCATGGTTTTCATAATGTTTTTGGAAAAAGTAGAATTAGCTTGTTAATTAGGGTTTACTAGGTTTTGAATTACATTCCAGTCTTTCTCCTTTATGCAGTTAGAATAGAATCTGTAGAGTAATCTTTCTTTCCTTTCATCACACATAGAGCTTCTTCTGAAATTTATAGAATTTGGCTTGAGCTCCTAGTGATCTTGCATCGGCTGACCAAGTGACAACCTGCAATAAGAATTAGCACTTGTGCATATAGCACCGACGCTTCCAAGTTTGTTATGAACTAGCGGGTTGATAAAAGTAAAGTTGGAAGCCCAAGAGTTGCAAAATTCTTGCTACAATACTGGCACTCACCACACATTTCACTTTCTTTTTCACGTTCTACAACGGATTCTATTCTACAGCTATTTGATTCTGCAGCGACAATTTGTTTATCAGTTCAGGCACAAGTGTACAGTTCATAATAAAATCATGTATGTAGGGAATTGAAAAAAATCAATTTTTGAAGACCTACCATGCTCAAGGTACGTGTGGATCAACATAAAATAAATTAGCAAGAGAAAGGTAAAGGTTCCAAAGGTAAATACAAAGATTTATTTCAAAAAGAAATTTGAAAACATAAGTTTGTATAGTATGTATAATCACATGTCTCCTTAATCGACCATCATTTGATTTGAATGCCACTATATCTCCACCATATCTTCCATCTTTAATGACAAATGGTCTCAATGATTTTTTCATAACAAATCTCCACTTCAAACTCCATAACCTATACTCAAACAGTCCTCCACAACTCCACCTGTTAATGGTCAAGATGATGATGTGACCTACCTATCTACGACCCTCTAAACCCTTACTGTCTATTTACTACACGCAAACCCTTAAGTTTATCTCTCCTATAACATGCAGCCATTTCCTATACACAATCTTTCCATTTTCTATATACACAGTCATTCCATTTCCATACACAAAGTCATTCCATTTCTTAAATAGCACTCATTTTATAGACAATAAGAGTAGTTTTGAAGCGATATGGGGCTTATTGTCAAGACAGATCCCGTATGGGTAAAGTATATGGAGGGGTATCCAAAGCTTAAAGGGATGCTACAAAAGGTCGGATGGTTAAATTTTATTGAGAAATTTGATGGCTACCATTACCAAGTCTTTTGCAAGGTCATTTGATGGCACAGAAGTGGAGATAGGAGATATTAAATTTGTAGTCATAGAATCCTTCATAGCAGAAGCTATAGAGCTGCCAAGACATGGAGAAATATGGTTTTAAAATAATGAATTTCATGTTGAATCTTGGAAAGTGATCCTTATAAACCCAAGTATGGATGTTACAGTATTTAGGAAGGGAATTCCTATTTCAGCACTCAAAAACAAATGGGGTAATATGCTGTTGATAATGCAAAAATTCATTACATGTGAAGGAAGATTGGGTTTATGTATGTTTACCATATACGTTTATTAATGAATTTAATAGAAAATGGAACCATCAACCTTCCCTTCTTCCTTCTAAACAAACTAAGAAGGATGGCTACAAATTTCTGAAAGAAAATTGAATCCATAGAAACAACTATGTATCATCATCGATTAGTGAAAATACTAGTTGAATTCCATTTGAAAAATATAGGGGATACCTGGGAAGATTTCTTGGTAAATTTTTTTTTCTAGGATGCTCTAGAGTCACCTGAGGAGAGTCATGTTAATAAAAGTAGGAGGAAAAAGATCAGCATTAACATTCAAAACAAATCTGGAACCTGCTCACAAAAGAATGATGCAGAGACAACTTCTAAACTAGAGGTTAGAAAGTAGACTAAACAGAAAGGAAAAGTGGAAGAGAGAGCTAAAGAAATCAATGAGGACATTCCTGAACCTTCATCACCACAAGAAGATGAATAGTTACTCTCCGAAATACTAACCAAGATTAGGGAGCAAATCAAGAAAAAGAAGGAGATAGGAAAAAGGAAGGACACAAGAGAAGAAACCATAAGATTCGAAAACCTGAGAAGGAGCTCTAGACTCCGAGGTAAGGTGAGGAAGGTAACATCAAAAGGAGCCTAGTTCATAAACTTAGAGGAAGAAACCCCAGTTCAATCTCCTAATAATATTCCACCTGAACACAGTCCAAAAAACTCTCCTCCACAGAATTTTGAAGGCAGCCCAGGCAGAGCTTCTCCTGGCATAGATCCAATAGAGTAGCAAATTTATGATTATATAGAATCACTAGAGAAGAAAAGTGCCTCAATGGATCTAGGATCCTCAGCCAATATATAACAAATTATCAATCCACAAGAACCTCTGACTAACTCTCTCAAACATGAAATCTATGAGTTAGAGATATTGAATAGGCATATCAATAAAGAAAATAAAACCTTGAGGGAACATAACAAACTGTATAAAGCCATTCATGACAACACAATACTACACCTAGGGCTATGGTACAAGAAGAATAGGAAGTTGAAGAGGAAAAATAGGAATTTGAGCAGAACACTTATCAACCTCAAATACAAAATTCTTATGATAAAGCCCATGATGGCAGTCAGTGCAAGGAGAAGTAAGAAAATGAAGTTGGATGTGCTAGCAGAAGTGTCAGAATAGATGCAATAGGAAAAATAAGTTCACATTTTTGAAAATTGCATGGGGACATGCAATGATTTTGCAATGGGGGTATGTTGAGCCTCAAAATTACTCTTTCCCTAGAAACTCTTCTCATTCCTTTTCTTTGTCTTTCCATAAGAAAGATGCATTCCCATCACTAATAACTGCTACCTCCATGCTCTAATAGGTTCTAGGTGTCAGAAGGAGAAACTAGTCACATGGGCAGCTTTGAAATCATCATGACATGGACCCTGTCCTATTCATTCAGCCCAGGTCAACAAAGAAGATGGCATAAGACTACGGTCAATGGATAAGTCAAAGATAAATAGACCGAGGGTAACAGGATTTTGTTTCATGGTTAATTAATGCATTTCACAGTGATGGGAAGCATTAGCCGAAGCAACTACCTGTACCTACGGACTCCAATAGCCACTTGTACAAATGAATCCAACAGCCACCATGTCTTGGATTTATTTCTCCAACAGCTAAGGAAGAAATTCCGCATATCTTTCTTCTACGTGTTTGGCTGTAGCATGCTTTTTCCATAAAAAATTATATGATTTTTCTTATAAATACATATGTAAGGGACCAAAGAAGTTAGTAATAGTTTTAATGTGAAATTGAAGTTCTAGACTCTGTAATTTTTGGGCGTTTTGTGTCCCTGTCTTAATATGAGAAGACTACATGTTTTTATGAACATCTAAAGGAGTTTTCTTGGAGTTGATTGAGAAAGCCTAGCCTAATTAGTTGCAAAGGGTCCCTGCACTGAAGAAGGTTTCTTTTTATTTATTTTTCTTCTTCTTGTTAATTGTAAATTCATCATTTTCTTTCTAAAATAGTGTTTATAATCATTTTCTTACTAATAATGTTTATAATTTAGAGCAGTTTCCATTAGCTTGATTTCTTTTTAGTTCTTATCGGTAGTTTAGAAGATATAACTAAATGGTGTAATCTTGTTTCTTCAATTAAAAACTAACTTTGTTTCAGGATGAGAGTAGGATTGAAGAATGATAAGGATACATTGTTACATAGTTTATTTCATTCAATGTTTTGCTAGTTTAAGTCCTCAATTAAACTGATGAATGTCATTTACTGTCTTTGCAATTTCATTTTTAGTTTAAAACACTAACTCTGGTGTTAATGAATGTTTATGGAAAACCCTTCAAGTTAATAATTCATCCTTAACTAAGTGGTTGAACGTTTCATCTATGCAATGAGTTATTTTTGCATCTTTGTATTTTCTTTCTCTTAGATTAATGAAGTACAAAATTACTTAAATGTCATCCCAAGGAGATTTTCTCCCAAAATTGAGAGGCAGAGTAACCAAGTATTTCATCTAGTTTTATTTCTGTAATTTGTTAGTCATCAATTGCAAATTTCACTTTCAATTTTAATTCATGATTTGGAAATAATGGTAAATAATAATAGAAACTTCGTTTTCATTTCTTTCTTAGCTTTGTTTCCATATCTTTCTTATCTTTGTTTTCATTTCTTTCTTAGCGCTGTTTTCATTTCTAGATTTTTAACATTCTTTAAGAAAGTTAGATTTAGTTTTGATAATTTACATTGTAAATCATTAGGAATTAAAAGACTAAAAAACCCCAAAACAACATAAAACATAAAAACAACGAAGTAAGAAGGGTTAGCTAGCACAAACAGTGCACTACACTTCATCAGTTTACGATACCTAGATTGATAATTTATGTAGAGAAATTTAGGACACTAAATTGACCAAACACATATACCATTGACGAACCACTAGCCCCAATAGTGGAACATCAAGTCAACACCTACTCCTCCAACGAAAGGCACTTCCTCTATGCTATGAAGAAGCCAAGTCTCTTAGAAAATCCCAAGCTCATATTTCTAAGCTAAAATACTAGCCAAAACCTTAGCTCCCCAAAATCCATTTACATAAGTTATGAGGGTCTATTTATAACAAAAGGGGTGACTATTCACTTCCCCTTGTGACTCTTGGACTTCCCTCGTGACTCTTCAAATTCCTTACAAAATGATTTTTTACATTCATTACATCATGACTCTCCACATTCCAAAATTGAAATCTGAAATTTCACTTACAAATTAATTACAAACAATATTATAATAAACTTGTACCAATATAACAAAAAATTGGGTAGATCCAACTGGACAACCTAATAAGAAAAAATAGTTAAGATTGAGTTTGGAGAAACTCCAACCCAAAAACTTCCACTTAATGTTTCTCGGTTACATAATGGTGCCAAACGTTTTACAATGCAATGTAATCCCCAAATTGCGTGATGGTTTCAGGTTGAGAGCATAATCTAGCCTCCATGGCATCCAAGTACAATGACTAGGAACCATTTTGTGTTTACTTGAGCAGGAATAACATCATGTTGATTTGGAGAAGGCCACCAATGTACTTCTGCATATTTTATTATTTTACTTCAAGATCTTCCTTGATGGATATCTATGTCAAATGTTCCAAGTATTCTTCAATCTTGTAACTGCCATGATTCCTCTGCTTGATCTTTGTGAATGAGATGAATGATGGGATCCCGTGCGATTTCACCAAGAAGTCTAGGTTGTTCTACAATGGTGCATATGAGTCCTCAGTTTTAGCAATGAATGAGGTGAGTTTTTTTTTATTCTAGATGAATATCTCAACCTTTTTTTTCTCCAACTCTACCTCTTTCCTTTTCTAATTTCCCAATTCAAGTGGTGTCCCTTTGTACTGCATTGACTATTCATGCACAACAATAATAACTAATTGCACAGAATTGAGATTTTTGACATAATCTTAACACTTCTATTGCAACCCATGCAAGTGGACAACTGCCTAATGCATGGTAACAATCTCCCAATAAAAACTTTCCATGGTATCTTCTAGTGTTGATACTTCATCGAGTATCGCTTCCTTTAGTTCTTCCAGATAGACATGTGTAGGAGTTGTGTTTGTAACTCTTCTCGGAGTTGTTCTACGTCTTTCCTAACGACCTCCAATTTCTTTGCCAACTCTTTATTCTCTGCCATCAGGTAGTCCATTTTGAATTTGTAGCACCTATGAAGGTCAATTTGGTTGCAGAAATGGCACCTGGATTCTTCCTAGTGTCTTTCACGATCACCCTTTCTCAGATAAATATAGGAGATGCAAGGTCATCTGGAAATTATTTCTTCCTCGCTTGTAAAATATTTTTCTAAAGCTTGTCATAAGTCAGATTTTACATGTCCATAACCATACCATCATCGAGAGGGAAAATTTCTTGTCCCTCACTTGGATCTTCCTCTACCGAGGATGGGGAGACTAAATGGTGACCTACTATGTACTTGGCATCAGGTTGACATCTTGGTTTTGCAGCTCAATTTCCTCCTCCATGTCTTTTATCTTGATCAACTCATCAATATCTTGAGTGAGCTCTTTATCCTACATCTGTTTTCTCTCCTCTTCTAGCTGTAAGTTCTTCCCTTGTTCTTCAGTTTTTCTTCATGTTATTTCTTATGCTATTACTTCTCACTTTTCTTCTTCTTCTTTCTTGTGCCTCTCTGCCTCTCTTCCTCCAATCTCTTCTTCTCTCATTCTCCCATCTTCTTCTATTATTCTTCCTACACCCTTTGTTTCCTCTTCTTCTCTGTTGTTATGGTTGATTTAAGTATGATTGGATCTCCATTCATCTAGTAGCTTCACTCTTTCCTTGGGTTGTGCACAACCTTCCTCTTTCCCTTCTTATGCACTAGGCTGGCCTCTTTTGCTAGTGTTTCCTCTTGAGTGATTTCTTACTACGGAGAAACCTATGAATTTCCTACAAAACTAACTGACTCATAGGGCTTGGAGGAACTGTAGAAATTCTTCCATGGTTCCTCCTCTGACTAGTGAAAGGTCCCAGTTAGCCACTGGAAATGGATCCTCTCATTCCAAGGATTGTACAAGTTGAATTCTAGAGTACTGAATGGAAAATTTTCTATCACCTTTCCTTCCATATCTGCAACTTTTAGGTTCTTTATTTCATATAATCCAATTTGCATAGGAAGAGTTGGCCAAGTTTCTTTCATCTTCCTATGCAAATATGTCGAAAACCCTGTGGACAGGTGATACACAACTTCTTGCATGACTAAATTATCAATGGCATACCTCGGTAAAGTATGCAGAGACTTCTATCCACTAAACACCCTGAGGAAAGTTTTATATAGTGATGCAAACTAATCCACTATCTCCAACATGAATTCAATCGCACCACACGACATGCAAGGTGGATCTTCCTCAAAGATCAACTTGTACAATGGAATGAGGAAGTGCTCAGTTAGCTTCTCCATTACTCCTCTATGGCTACACTAAGAAATCAACTTGTAATAAACAAAAATGGTAGGCTCCCGTGGTGTCCAAGTCCAATTCATGCCAGTGAATGAATTGTGTGCACAGATTTCATCTAGTAGATAGGTAGACATGTGAAATCTAGCTTTCCCACCTTTGGGGGACTAAGGGAATTATATACATGGATTTGTAACCGTTAATCCAACAAATTTGACTAGTTGAATGGTTTACCTTCATTCAAAACCTAGTTTGGTAAGAATGCCCACCATTTTGGAAAGGTCTCGATGCTCTGTTAGCTGTAGATTATGAAACATAATACTATCAAGATTTGATAGGCCCTGCTGATATATTTTGTTTGTAAGTGTTGGTGGGTGTCTGCCAAAAGTATGTTGTCTCTTTCACCCAACCTTTAACAATATCCTTTGTGCCCAAATATCTATTTTTTGCATAGAAGTAAGAATCCATGATCGATTCTTGCTCAAGAAAATGGTACAAGAGATGATTGTCTATTGCCAAAAAGGAAGCAAGCCTATGTCTATTGGAATTGTTAAAATTCATAATATTTGGATATCTATGGGATAATATCCAACTCAGAATGCTTTTTCATGGAAAAGCTGGGTATCTGCATGCAATCTTATGTATACTTGACCATTGGACATTGACATACACCTTTCAGTCTTCCAAATATGATTTGAAGGTTATTGCTAAGACAATTTACTTAAATTTTCCCATGTGATATCTAATTCCTTTTCTAAATAAATTTGAGTGTCTGAGTAAAGTGGAAAGTAAACAAATGTACTCGCAAATTCCTCCCTAATGCTTCTCTCTATGGTATCCTTTGAAGTAGTTCTCTTTGCTTCCATGATGTCATTGACTGATGAAGTGAAATGTTCAACCATTGGCTTGAGGGGCTTTGACCCAAGTTCAAAGTTAGATGCGCTAACCAGAAAAACCCTACACTACTGGCCCTTTTGGCAATAATTTGAGTAGCATGGGCTACAGTCTCACCCGAGTAAGTATTGGGGGATGCTAGAACCAGGTTTTTGCATCCAAAGGACTATGTGATGTGTTTTGGTTACTCATAGGGTTTTATTCCGACCTTCGTAAACCCTAACCCTTGAAACGTGGAAAGTATAGTAACTTACAAAAAATAGATCTAAAATCTTCGCTAATTTTTCTAAACATTCATAACATCATGTTATTAACTAGATCTACCACTTTCATGCATCTATTAAGCATTTTTTATTGTAAATCGTAGTAAACATAGTGAATACACAGTAAATTTAGAAGTAAACATAAATGCATAGATACATAGATATTTCTCCAAAACAACATTTATTATGCTAAGGTCTTCAATTATAGATGATTTCTATACTGTGCACATAGATGTAGGGGCCCACACACTCAACTATAGACTTAACAAGGCCTTCGAACACATAGATGCAGGAGCCTTCCCCTTCACCTAAGTACAGAAAAAAAAATTCTCTTACTTATATCATTCACACATAGATAAAATTAGATATCTTTCATGACTCCCTATGAATCCTTTTTATATCATCTTCTATTACAATACAATGGTCTGTGAACCATGGGTAGGTCACAAAACAAATTAACTCCTAAATAAAGTAAGGGGCTTTGACCTTCCTAAATCCCCTTTCATTCCTATCGACCTTCACATTCCACTCCTCAAAATGTGGAGACTTTACAATAACAAAATTGTTTACAAAATTTACCCCAAGGGACCCTGTCCCAATAGGTCCCCAACACAAGGTTGTGACTCATCCTCGAGTCACTCTACTGGTGTTTCCTTGATCTTTGCATGCTCACCACTAAATTCTATCTTCAATACTTGAATATTTGTTGTCCCCTGCACAACGGTCTAACAAACTTCCTCAACCAACTTTTCAGTAGCCAAACCTGTGACTGTAAGGCCCATGGTTCTATGTGTTTGCTGGATGGCCTTCAGTTTTCTATGCACCGATTGTGTCAACTGACTTGCTTCATCCTCCCAAGGCTACGTCCTCAAAGATATGATGGATTCCTTCTAACACAACTCATGAATCTCGCTCTGGATGAGCTTTCCCTCTTGTAATCTGGTGAACCTTTTCACTAGTGCTAAGGTCCTCGATGTAGATATGATCTCGATGAACTACCTCTACTTGTTCTAGATATCTTCTTGGATTTTCTGCAAATTTGGTTCCTCCTACAACAAGGTCCATAGTTCCATGGCTTGTTCAAACAACTGGGTGTAGCCCTTGACTGCAACCTCTAATGCAACCATCTCTTCTTTAATAGTAGCCTCCTGTTGTTCTCTCACTTCTATAGGAGTGGTTAGCTACAAGTTAAATTGGAGATTGCATATTTGTAGCTATTGATCAAAATGAACCTTACCAATTTCCTCCTTCAACTCTTTCACTGCAGCAGCTAACTTCTGTATCATTTTTGCGGAGGTAGTTTTTGATGGAATCTAGAGCTTGGGAAGCTCACTACAGGCCTGCATTATTACTACTTCTAGCTTCTGACTTCGTGAAATGACTTCCTCCCTTTCCTTAAGGGCATACACCTTTTCCTTGAACATATCTTAGTTGTTGGCTTTTAATTCATTGATGACCAGCAGTGGTTGTTGTTCCTGAACTTGGAGCTCATTTGATACTCCTAGATGCATCTCGTGCAATGTCTTAATAGGGAGCGCCGCAAGGTTCAGACTCAAATCCTTCAAATGTAAGAGGCACGCCCTTTCTTCTAATGTCTCAATGTGTAGTGAACCCTCTTGTAATTGGATTGTGTAGAGGTTTGTGGTGAGCCCTGCTACTAAGGCTAACCCACTCACTTGTTTCAGGCTCACTTTCTTAGGCTCACCTGTCTAATGCTTGCTTAAATAATTCCTTTTTGGACCTACAATTCCCTGAGGCCCTGCTATACCTTGTCCAATGTTTGATGGTACTCATCCTCAATGTGGCTCAAAATATTCTTCGTTATGTCACAGACCACATCATCGATCTCATCTAGGTCCCCCTCTGTGAGGACCAAATGGGTCACACTCGCAGACTTGCCAAACTTCTACTTCTTGCATGGTCTCATGGAGCTCCACTTCTATCTCCTTTTGAAAATAAAGTGGGACTCCAAACCTGCACCCCCTTCCTATTCACCCTCTATCTCAACCTCTTCATTAGTGTTCTGTATCTCACATTTTCGGAGGTCAATAGTGGCCTATGATGTAGTGGGATTTTTCTCCTTTGGCACTTCTTTCGCTTTGGCAGAGACCCTCTCCTTGGTTTCTTGTTTCTCATTTGCAGAAACCTCCTTCTGCTGAGTGGCATTTTCCTTTGCTGCGGCCTTTTCCTTCATGGAAGGCTTCTGTGCTTCCTTCTTCTTCTCTTTTTCTTCTTCCATCGCAATTGTGGTTTTCTTTGTTTCAGCTTCAACAACCTTACTAATTCCTACACCCGCATCAGATGTGGTGAGCCAATCACTCAACCATTTACTGATGACCCCCATAACATCATCTTCAGCAACTAGGTATGGAAACTTTTTGCATGTGCACATGGCATATTTCTTCATGCAGATATGCACATTATGAAAATCTGCCTTGAAATCAACAACATTGGCATACTGCGCATGAAAGCTTGGTGATAATTGTGGCCATTGGTTAATCACCATTCTAAACTCTGATTTAAACAAGACCCAAAATATTTTAGTCTCCATGACATGCTTAGGGTCCTTGGTTTCCCATAGTGAGGTGAACTTTGTGGCCTCAGGTAGATCTTGATCATGCTTGGGGGACTCGCTTTCCTCTAGTATCCTACATGCCACCATCGTGATCAGCAAAAACAACCATGTGTAGTGGAATGCTTTGCCATCATCTTTGGCCTCTTTGAAATCCTCCAAAAATTCACGACATAAGTACTAAGCCCAATTGTATTGGACTCCTTTAGCACACTCTGCAACCAGAGAGACTACTAGCGCCGACACTTCATCAACGCAACACTTCCTCATGATTTTACCAGCCAATATTTTTGCAGTGAACTACATCATGCCATCGGATATGGAACTAACTGCATAACTATGTGACTTCTTGACCAGCCTGAAGTCACTCTTCATATGATTTGCTAATTTCTTCTCTTGTGATTTTCCTACAAAAGCATCCATAGAGTCTATTCCTTGATACGACAAGAGGATTATCCGGTGAATCAACATATCCGTGATTGGGATGGGCCCTCTCAACCAAAGGCATCCATCATGAACCAACATCAATAATTGAAGCACACAAATAAAACTAATGGCATTATGGCTGAAATGCAGTACCCACAACATATTGAGTAGCCCCGCACACCCAACTTCGACCACCCATTTCATTGGCTCAAGCCATGTCACCTCTGATTCTTCATAATACACCTTCTTAAGGTATATTCTCAATTCCAGCTATGGGAAATTCGCATGATCCCCCAAGTCCCAGTCTTCCATCTTTAAATATGGAATTCGGGTGAGAAAATTTCCCTGAAAAGTTACATTTTTTGGCAGCAATGGTGTAAAGACCATGAACTTTGTTGAATCCAAGTCTCTAGAAACTTTGGCTGTATATTTTTTTGGTGGTATATAAGGCGGCGGCCGAGTTATCGTCTCAGTTTCCACTGTGTCAATCTCCTCAATTCTCATGGTTAGTTCTTCCTCATCTAAGTCCAAAGGTTCCATCGGCTACTTGGTTCTATCCATTTTACCCTTTTGTCTAACCTTCGTTGGGTTTTTGCGTGACAGCTATTGCATGACACTTGTTGGGGCTTCTTCTACTTCTTCTCTCCTTCTGTGAAAGAAAATGGTTTAGGTCTTGGCGACCTATGTTGTAGTAGAAAAACTGGTAGGCACAATTTAGGCTGGCTCAATCTTAGTTCGGGTTGCATTCATTCTATCGAGGAATATTTTGCACTGTCAATAAGTTAAATTCATGAATATTGGCTGTGAAATATTCTCTTTAAGTATTTCCCAATCTTCTGCAGAGATACAATAATTATTGTGGCTTAAGCTAAAGCAAAAAATCTCAAGGAAAATTATCAGGAAGCAAAGTGTTCAAATGTGGAGCAGGATGCTATATTTATAGGCCAATTTGAATTCAAAGCCACACGTTCCCTCCAAATCCTTCTCATTAATGCATGTTTGGCAACAGATTTCTAAATATACGCATCTTAAATACTCCCCCCCACTTCCTTTAACGAAAAACTCGCCATCCAATCAAATACAATGCTTCCAACAATCACTTTTTGGTTAGGTTGCGCGGGACCCACCATTCTAGTGCAACTCCTTCATCGCAACTCTCCTCTATGCCTTCCCTTGATTCGTTGTGCAACCTAATCACTTTTCCCAAAAATCCTTCCGACAGTGTATTTTATAGTCCCATAATCCCTTTTAACTGACTAGAGTACTAATACTATCCCACATCCATATAGTCATTGTGTAAGGGTGGGATCACCCCTATACAACTTTAATCAACTCCTATTGAGCCTTCCTAGAAATAACTCTTTTTTCAGCTTCGTGAGCTAAATTATGCCTCCATCCATAATCTCTTTGACGATAGAGGACCCCAGCCAATGCATTTGGAACTTTCCCAGAAACTTCGTCAACTTACTATCATACAACAATACCAGATCCCCACTCTTAAATGTGTGTTGCTTAATATGGAAATCAGGCCATGCCTTTTCACAATCCTTCTGCACCTACTGATGAAAACCATCCAAGAAGAAATCGTCCTCCAAGTCAACCAGTTGTGCGAGGTGTTCTTCCATGGTATCCTGAATGGCCATGTCTGTAATTGCAGCAATCCACAAACTTGGCATAATGTACTCCATCAGAATCACAACTTCCTATCCATAAACCAATCTAAGCATCCTTTATCTAGTCAACTTTTTGCAGGTAGTTCTATATTCCCAAAGGACAACTGGTATGTACAGATCCCAATCATTTCTCTTTGCATTCTAGATCTTCATCAAAACATTCTCCAACATCTTATTAAAGGGTTCCACTATATTGCATACTCTGTCTTTCATACTCCAGGACATACCTATGCAATATTTCATCGAATCCGATTTTATATAATTATCCTGCAATGACAGAGAAATTTGTAGCTCTAACCACCAATTCTTTCTTTTGTTGTATTGTATACCCTTTAGGAGATGCACCTGTAACAAGAATTGGGTTATGTCTGCAAAATGTTTATGTGCAACACATAGAGAAAAGAGTTGCGCAACAGGAAATCCTTCCTCCATATTTGTAGGTTTGTCTCCATTCTCAATCTGCGAGAGGTGATCTGGTCAGTATTTAATTGCCCTGGCTTCACAATTACTTCGAAGTCATATTCTTGAAAAAGCAACAACCATATACAAATTCCCCCAACCCCACCAACATAGGCTTGTTGACTAGGTACTTCAGAGAAAAATGGTCTGTGTAAATTTTGAAGTGTTCACCCAACAAATAGTGCCTGAGCTTTTGGAGTGCATACACCATTGCTAAGCCTTTGCGCTCTATGGTTCAATAATTTCTTTCTACGTTAGATGACTTCCTGGTCATAAACATTATTGGATGGTTAATATCACTTGTGCCTGTCTGGGTTAGCACAACTCCTAATGCTATGCAGGATGCATCTACATGAATGTGGAATTCATTCTTCTATTCAAGGAACACTAGAATGGGCATTGTGAACATTTTTTCCTTCAACACATCTAAACTCTTCTAGAAATCATTGTCCCAACAAAACATCACATCCTTCTTCAGTAATCTCTCCATGGGCACAATGATCCACGCATAATCTTTGATGAACTTCCTATAATATTTTTTGTTGCTCAATGTCATGCGCAACTATTTGAAATTCCTCAGTGGCTCCAAATTGATAATAACTACAATTTTGGTAGGGTTTACCATCAACCCTTTCTTACAGAAAACATGGCCCAAAAGCATTCCATACGGTATGCAGAATATGCACTTCTTAAGATTAAGGGATATTTGATAGTTTCGACAAGTATCCAGCATGAGATGAAGACTAAAAAATCCTCTTTACTAACCCAAATAATGTCCAATCATCAAAGTAAACCTCCAAAAGCTTATGAATAAATTCTTTGAAAGCTACGACTACCATGCTAGAAACAATTGCAGGGCATTCGTAAGTCAACAGGGCATAACTGTTACTATAAAAAACCCTATTCAGTAGCAAAGGTAGTCTTATTCTGGTCCTCTAGTGCTATCTTGATCTGATGATACCCTAAGAACCCTTCAGTAAATGAATAGGCTTCCTCGCCTCCAACATTCTCTAATACTTCATCTGTGAATTGCATAGGAAATGGATCATGGACACAAGAATCATTAAAATTTATTAAATCTATGTAGATATGAATTTTTCCCTTCGTATTATTTTCCTAAACCACCATAGGACTAACCATGTTTGATTCCTTGATAGGCTTAATAATCTCGGCTGCAAGCATCTTATCCAAATCTTCGTGCACTTTTTCGTTGTACTTAGGATCCAACTGGTGTGGGTGCTCCTTCATTGGCTTTGGATCTAGCTTCAGAGTGATCTTCATGACACCCAAATCACCTACTATCCCCTTCAGATCAGAGAACTTGGTGGGAAATAAGTTTTGATACCTCCGTAATAACTCTGCAACTTTGTCCATTATGTCATCATCCCAATAGTCATCTATGTTTACAAAGTTAGACTACGCTTTCGACCCAATATTCACCTGCTTAGTCTTCAAGGGCTTTGAGATATCAAGTACTTCCACCTTAGGCCATGCCACTTCACGTTGTCCTTCTGACTCAAGAATATTGATCTTCTTAGGATCTTCCTCACCTTCCTTGGGAGTAACATTGTAGCATTCCATAGCATGGCACAACTGTGTACTCCAGTCTAGTTGTACCCACATGACAGGTTCTTTTGGCATTCTGAATATTGCAACTTTGATCTCTTATAACACTTCGTCAATACACTCAAATCCATCCTCAACGTTGAAAGTCAACAAAAAAATTTCCTTTAGAACATCCCATTCTACAGTTTCGTGTCGTAGCTCTATTTCTAGATACCAATTCATTGAAATAGTATCCAAAGTGTGGTAGAATATGTGAACGTATTCTGGCTTTGGTTCTTCTTCCCATGCTTTCGACCATTGAGCTAGATCCTCGCGCGGATCGTCCTTTCCTATATATTTCTATGTAATGAAGGTATTGGCATACCCAAACTGCAGCTTCATCATTCATCGATATTCCTTCCAGTGTGCAAATATATTCTTATGTTTACCCCACCATCTGAAAGACATAGCTCGCAACACGATGTCTGATTCCTGGAATCGATATTCCTCCGTTACATCCCTTTCCAATTTGTCCAGAAATAAATTGACATTTTCTAAAGCATCATAATATGTTAGGTTGTGTACCTCAGTGGATATACATCTGAGTGACTTAGTAAGCGTGTTGCATCATAGCAATACCTCATGCAGTTTGTTCTACTAGTTCTCAAGATTCTCATGTGAATCTGAGTTATTGGATCTATCCTCCTCCCAAGTAATTTTCCCATCCTCCATAGGGTTGATCCAATCCTCATCCCGCACAGTAAGTTTATAGATTTTTTCAATATCATCTTCCTCATAATAATCTCATATTGGTTCAAGGTCTGATCCAATGGAACAATAACCCTTAGATCCTTCTTTTCAAATGTCATGTTGTACTTCTTGAGGTTGATGACTCTGTTCATACCAAATGACCAATCAATGCTAAGTAGAGTCGAGTATGGGTTACTTTCATCCACTATTTCAATAAATTCAAAATCGGCTATGGTGCATGCCCCTTCAATATCCACAGTTACTCCATGTAGGAGCCCCATAGGAATAATATTTTTTTGATTCACCATTATCAGCTGGATCGATGACCACTATTGCGTTGGTCTTCCCATTATTTCCAAAGTTTGTTTCGGAAAAACATTTGCATCAGACCCCAAATCAAGGATTACTTGGTCCATTTCAAATTCTCAAATATGGGAAGTCAATCTCATTTCATGGCTGGTCCTTTTCTTACCCTTGGCTACCTTATGCATTGCACATTGTTCAAGTAGTGTCTTACCCTTGCCATCACAGTTATCTATCAATTCTTGCAGTCCCTCTACTGCGTTTTTGTCCCTTAGGAGCTTCATGTAGGTTTGTAAGAAAGACGTCAACAATGAGGGATATGTTTCTTGCACAATATTGATTTCTATAGGTTTCTCCATGCGTGCACTCTGAGCCTTTGATGTAGAATATCCTGTGTCTGCAAAGCTCCTTTTTTCCTCCATAAACGTTTCCTTCACCTTATTCAAATCAAATCCAACCTCTTTTTCACCAGCCTTGTGCACCCATACATTTTCCTCTAGTTGTTTTCCTTTATCCTCCCTGGTAGATATACCACTTCACATAACAATATTAACACCTGGAGAATCTTCATGTAGTTGTCATCTCATCATATGGATGTTCTATGTAGGTTGTTGGCTCTAGGTCTTCTTTTCTTGCATCTTCGCGATGAGCAAAGGACAATCTTCTATGACATATCAAACTATCTGTTATCACTCAGCTAGGACAGGTTGGGCTATATCAACCTTCAACCAAATGTAACCATTTCAAATCAAATTTCGACTGGATGTTATTCCTTCCAATCTGAGACGACTCTCTCCAAATATTTATAAATTTTCTTGTCATAAACTCAAAATTAAGATGACTAACTCTGATCTCTTTTTGTGATTTTTGTAGGTGAAGAAAAATGTGATAACTGCCACCATTGGGCATTGTTGTCTTAGCGGGTCTTGACCCAGGTTCAGAGTTAGTTGTGCCAACCAAAAAAAACCTACACTACTAGCACTTTCAGCAACAACCCGCATAGCGCAGGCTGCAGTCTCACCCGAAGTAGTATGGGGGGATGCGAGAACCAAGTTTCCACATCAATAAATGATTGTGATGTCTTTATGTACCCTAGATCTTCCTTTGCGCATATCTATCCTTTGTTAGAGCCTGAGCCCTAAATCTAGCTCTAATCACCTCCGATCCTTCGAGAAACAGGTTTATTGTATTATTAAGGTCCAAGAGATAATGATTAGCTAAGTTCATGAACATAAACAGGGCTTTTAGAGTTTTTGGGATCTAGATTTTCCATTGCATAGACCTATGTATCTTATCTAAATCTAAGTCAAAGTAACTCTAAACCTTTGTGAATCTTATGCGATCATATTATTAAGTGAAAATAAGTTTAGTTAACCCAATTCGAATGGATGCAAGACATTAATTCACATAAAATAGTAATCAACACAATCACTAGATAATAGATAATCAGATGGCAAATAAATGCAAGTATTCCACTTCAATCGATCTTTATTACTTAGAATTCTTCGGTATAGACTCAAACTACCTTGCACACATAGCTGCAAGGGTCCACACATTCAGCTATGAAATCTTCCTAGACCTCTATGAACTCAGTTGTAGAGCCTTTATTCTATCCCAAAATAGTACAGACGTGCTTCTTCCTTACTATTCTATTCCATATTAACTTCCTTGTCTTTTTCTTCTCTTCCCTTAGACTCTCTAAGAATCACCTATTTATAGAGCTTTCAATACAATACCATGCTCCATGGACCATGGGTGAATCTCAAAACCGACTCAAAACATTACCCAAAATAGGGGGCTAAGCCCCTTTGACTCTTATTCATCTACACACTCCGCATCCACATATCGGAGAGGCTTTACATCTTTTATAAAATTGTATACAAAATTTGGGTTAACTAACCCCAAACTGACCCAGGGGACCCCATCCCAATAAGCCCCCACCACAAATATCGTGACTCGCCCTCGAGTCACTCAGTTGGCACCCGTGATCTTACTATGAAGATCTCCCAACTCAAAATGGATCACTGCATCTGCAGCATCACTTTGTGCTGCTGCCTGTTGTACCTCTTCGACCAATTTCTCCTACGTTGGTCCTTCTACTGCTAATCGCATCATTCGATGTGTCTATTGCAAGCCATTAATCTTATCCTGAAGTGACATCATTAGATGATAAGCTTCATGTAGCCATGGCTACAGTCTAGCCCTCAACAAGGCCTCTTTCTTCTATTCTTCCTCGACCTATACGAGCAGTTGTTTCCCCTCCTGTAACTTCCTGAGACATTGTGTTGGCACCAAAGTGCACATAGTCACTAGGACCTCATCATATTGTTGCTGCAGCACCCAGACATCTATGTTCAATTGCCACAAGTGTGCGTCCTCCTGTAGGTTTGTCCATATATCCATTGGTTGCTAAAACATCCTAGCACAATCAATGATTGTGTTATCCAAAGTAGTCATACCCTCTTTTATGGCTACTTCGTGTTGCTCTCGGAGCTCTGGAGGAGTTATGGAATATAATTTTAAGTGCAGCTCGGCAATATTCATATTGAAATTGAAAATCACCCTTCCAACCTCATCTTTAGAACATGCACTATAGCGGCTAGCTTCCAAATGTTTGCCTCGTTCTGTGCATCTTCAGGGATATGTAGTTAGGGAACCGTTTTACAGGCCTTTGCAACTACTCTCTTAACAAAGTGACTCCTTGCCTGTAGTTCCTCCTTTTCTTTTAGAGCCTGCATTTTCTCAATGAACATTTGTTCATTGTTGACCTTAAATTCACTGATTGTGGTTAGGTCACATTGTTTGTGGATCTGCAGTTCATCGACCACTCCTTTATGTAATGCATGCAAAACTGGAAGTGGTAAAACCTCCAAATTGATACCCATGTCTTTGATAGTGCTAAGCAGGGCACGATATTCAGTTGATTCTGTGTAGATCAGTCCTGTGGGTAATGGTATGACTTTGAGGTCCAAATTTCATTCTACTGCTCCCATTGTGCTACTTCATTGTGTTAGGATCACTTGTGCTACGCTCGCTTGATCAACACCTGCCTGAATCCTATTGGCTCCCTAGTGTCCGCATGTATTGTTATTTGAACTACTACATCACCTCTATTGTTGTATCCCTCACTTTATCTTCAAGCTCATCGAGATCACCTTCTATCAATATCATTGGATTGACATGTGTTTGTTTATGAAACTTTTTTTCCTTTCACGATCCTCTAGTTTGTTCCTTCCCTCATTCCTTCAGAATGAACGAGGTGCTCTTCCCCTCATCACCACCTTTGCCCTAGTCTGATAGCTCCTATTCTTTTGCTTCAGGTGAAGCCAATTTGTTACCTTCCTGTGACTCTTGATGCTCCTTTTCTGCCTAATCTTTAGCAGCACACTCTTTTTCCATTCGAGCCTTCTCTAGAGCTGCCTTAGCAGCTTCCTTCTTATTTTTTATGCTAGTGTGCGCCAACCTTTAGAGAAACATCCTTCCGCTTTTGTGCAGTAGAGCTTTCTATGCGTGTACTTGTTCCTGCATATAATTCCATAGGCACACACCATTCTTGAGGCCAAAGCCCCAAAAATTCCTGTATATCTGTGTCTATCACCATATAAGGCAACTGGTGACATTTTTGGTCAGGGTCTCTACGCACTTTGATCGAGACCCTATGGAAATCGACTTTGAATTCTGCATAGGCCGATAGTTGCGTGAACAAGGTGGGAGACAACCATGGCCATTGATTGACCACCACGTGAAGGTCCATATCCATCAAAATCCAAAAGATCTTTGTTTTCTTAATACGCTCTCGATATTTTGTGGCCCACAATGAGGCAAACCGCACTGCCTCGAGAAATTTTTCCTTGTGTGGAAGAAGCTGGCTATCCTCCCATAACTTCCAAGAAACCATAACGATCGACAACAACAACCAAGCATAATGAAATTACCTGCTGTCTTCCTAGGCCTCTCGGCAGTCCATGAGGAACTCCTAACATAGATACTTGGCCTAGTTGTATTGTATAGCTTTTGCACACTGAGATGCGATTGATATGATCAGTGCCAAAACTTCATCCGTGCAACATTTTATCATTAACTTGCCAACTAGAATCTGGGCATCCAACTGTACTGCCGGGTTTGAGATGTGATAGAGTATCCACATGACTTTTTGATCAGACCAAATTCTTTCTTCATCCTATCTGTCAACTCGTTTTCTCCTGTTTTTCCTCCAAACTCTTTGGCAGGGTTCCCCCCTTTGTAAGGCAACCTTGTTATCCTGTGGATCAACATGTCTGTGATGGGGATAGTCTCACCTAGCCATAGGCACCCATCATGCACCAGCACGAGGAGATGTCACACACAACAGATTGAGCAACCCTAACTACTCAACACCGAGGACTGACTTCATGGTCTTGAACATTGTAACCCCTGTATCATCATAGTAGAATTTTTTCATATACTTGTGAGTCGCAAAGTGTGAAAAATTTGCATGGTATGCAAGGTCTCGATCCTCCATCTTAAGCAACGGAATGCACGCTAGCCTAGGACCTTTGAACGTGACCTGCTCAGGTAGCAAAGGTGTCAAAATTACAAATTTCCCTGAATTAGGATCCTTTGTTACTTTATTTTTTCCCTTCCGTGGAGGGATATACTCAGGAAACCTCGTCATAGGTTTTACCCTTTTGGCATTGAAATCCTCGATACCCTAGAATTATTCCTCTTCCAGGTTCACTACTTGCTCTTGCTCTTTATCCTTTTGCTCCTTCTGCCGCACCTCCAGATTCCTCCTCGGTGACATTCAAATCAACACTAGCTTCTTTTGTTTTTCCTTTGCATAGTGCTTCACCTTTGCAATGGGTTGGTTTTCTTTTGTCGTGCTGGGCTTCGGCCAAGGCGATCTTGGCACCGTAGGCATAGAGGCTAAAACTTTCATACTTGTAACTTTTGGTCTTGGCGTATCAGAAAAAGAAACACTTGAACTCATAACTTCGGTGGAGTTAGTGCCAGTCATTCTTTCAGTGAATAGCTCTCGGGCTTCTTCTGAACAATTCACAAATGAGGGGCATGACCCAAATTCTTCCCAATACACTCGACTCATATGCATCAGATAGCAAAAGTCTCCAGCAAGTATTAGAATGCAAAATGTTCTCTGTTGGACCAACACACATAATTTATAAGGGGATTTTAATTCAAATCCAATCACTCCCCCCAAATTCTGATAATAAATTCTTCTTTGGTGGCAGATCTTCAAAGATTTTTGCCTTAATTTCTGCCTCCCTGCTCCTCTTAACCGCTTTCTGGCGGTCAAATCATGAATAGTAACTCCAATGGTCATTTTCTTATTGGACTGCGTGGTACCTTCCCCTATGGTGCAACATCATAAGTGCAGCTTCATATGGTTCATCCTTGTCAGTCTTCGCGTAGCCTGGTCACTGCCTTGTCCTCCAAACCGGGTAGTGTAGTTTATAGTCCTGCGCTCCCTTGCAACTACCTGGATCACTAAGACTGTCTTGATGCCATATAGTCATTGCGTAGGATCCCCCATATACATATTTAACCTGCTCCCATTCACTTTTCACTGGAAGGGCTCCCCATTCAACTTCGCAATATGAACCGTGTCACTGTCTGTAATTTCCTTGACAATATATGGTCCTAACCAATGCATCTGGAATTTACCTAGAAATTTAGTGAACTTACTCTCATATAACTGTTGGGTCAATTTACTATGTAAATTAACACAAGTATTTAATTATCAATCCAGGCTTGTAACCTTAGAAGCATGTCCAAAGTCTATGGACTCTAATGGTAGTCAATTTTAGAAGATGAAATAGAAAGATTAAAAGAAATGCATATTACAAATATAAACTCTAATTAAGTAATTTCTAATTCACTTAAATAATATGTGGGTTGAGGCTCCTAACTTAGGAGAACCTCGTTGTCCTTCCCTACAATATTATTTCCATGAAGAGAAATCCAAAAGAAATAATTAACAATGGTTTATGATGTAGAGGATGTAAAAGAAGAGGCTCCTAACTAAGGATGACTAGGCTGTCCTTCTTCACAATTCTAATGTATCATAATCACCATTCCTTCAAACCATAAATGCAAAAATAACTTCAAATGAGAAAAGGAGAATGAAATTTAGTTTTAGTTCAAGATCAAATAGAAGGGGAATTTAACTTGAATTCTTTTGTGTCCCTTCATATGTAGATTAGAATTAAACCAATATTCATTTAGCAATCATCACACAACTAAATATATTTCAAACAAGAACTAATTTATGATAACTATGAAAATTTAACCAAGGTGCACTTAGCTTGGTGTGGGAACCCTCCACCCTTGCCTTTCACACTTGAACAAATCTCAGCTACAAAAAATTCAATAAATCAACCAAGCATGAACAAAAAATTGAAATGAAATAGGTTCTTCAATTAACTTTCAATCTTCAAAGAGTCTCAACATTAGATTACATAAATTCTACATGCTCAAGTCCTCAATAGTCTTGGCTTAAATAGAGAAATAATAAACAAACATGAATAAAATGTCTCTAACAGTCATATCTATTCTAATCCCATCTATCTTGGTCAAATCCATCCATTCAACTACACCAAATCTAGAAAAATCCCAAAATATACTATTTCTGCCCTATTTTCTAGGGATTCCTGGAAAATAGGTCATGTTTGACGAGTGTTGACTAGGCATGTTTTAGCTCAGTTTGACTGAGCCAATAGGAATTCGTTTAATCTTAGTTCCCAAGATTTCTAGAAATGTGCTCAGTTAGTGCCCAGGTGTCCCGCAAGTATGACATCAATGAAGCCATTATGGGAATTTAAAAATGCACCTAAAATCCAATTTTTGTAAAAACATCTAAAAATTGCAAAAATTGATTTATATACCTAAATATGCATAATTTGGTCAAAATAGGGTATATATGGATGGTAAATGGGAGAAACATTGGATCAAAAATGAGGGCCAACATCTACCCCTTGCTTACTCTCAAGCATGTCCTCATGCTTGCCTCTGTCTCCTTAACCTTCTGCTTTTGTATGATGACTACCCTGCTATTGCATCTGTGACTCTGACCCTTGAAGATGAAGATTCCTATTGAACTAGCTATAAAATCATATCTATGCCATCATGTACTTTTTCTCCTTCCTTGTAGATGGAATTCTTTACTTTTTCTCATTTCCTTTTCTCTATTTTTCTAAAAAGAAATTTCATCCTTTCTCTTTGAAGTGCTGCCCTTTGTAGTATTCTTCACCTATCAGTGGAAAACATGTGGCTTGGGCTATGTATTCTAGAGTTATAGGAACAAAAATGTCTTGGATGTGTGATGAGGTTTCACCACCAACAGACAAATACAAAAACTTTACACTATTCTTCCTCTGATGATAAAACACCAAAAATATCACCAATAAATCATTCTAGATGAGCAAATTCAGAAAAGCCAACAAACACAACTTGAATTTTGTAGTACATTCTAACACAACATTCATT
Organism: Pinus tabuliformis; assembly: GCA_031772625.1. Taxonomy (NCBI): domain Eukaryota; kingdom Viridiplantae; phylum Streptophyta; class Pinopsida; order Pinales; family Pinaceae; genus Pinus; species Pinus tabuliformis. The sequence continues at coordinate 1,543,533,441 of CM062819.1, forward strand.
TCCCTCTTCAATTAGCAATATCAACAACTTCACTTAAAGGAGCCAATATCCATTTTCCCTCACATCTTCACTGAAAGGAGCAAATCTTGCAATGTTGCACAGTCACAGAGAAAACACCAATCTAACAAATCAAATATTCTTTCACCTATGTACGGGGTTTTATTCTTGTATAATTCCACTACAAAATAACTTGTGTGAATCCTTTTTATGACTAGGTGTTTACTTTTAATTTAACCACTGTTTTATCCACGCAATCTGTAAAATGGGGGTCGAAAGAACCAGGAAAATATCTGAAATAGCAATGAATTTGAGAAAAATTCTAGTGAGGAGCCTAATTATGCTCGTTTTGAAGAAAAACCATGTTTTTTTTTTCAAATTTCAATTTAGTTTGCTAAGAAAAAGAAACGAAAAATAGAGGCTTCTTAAAAATCGAAATGCATTTCTGGAACTAAATAAAATTTCATGATCATTCAATTTGAAATCAATTTTTGGAAGATTAACCAATTCATGCATTCAATTGGAAATTGATTTCCGGAGACAAAAACCATTCTACAATTTTGAATGTTGCATTTAAATTTAATAACACCACCACTCACTGCTTTTAAAACAAAAAAAATGAAATTCTGGAAATGGGCAATTTTCATAAATATGAACAAGTATTTTTTAAAAATTTCACCTTCTTCACCTTCTCAGAAATTGAATGCTGGAGAATGCTCAAGTTAATCACTGTGCGCAACATAACCACTCATTCATTCACTACCTTTTGAGAAATCGATTCTTGGAAAATGAAAATCAACCTACAAGGCGATCATAATTATGCTTAGCTAAATAATATTCCTCAAAAATAGAAATCTGGAAAATAAAAATCATCCTCATCTGCCTTTAATTTCTTTCTTCTCTCTTCTGCTGCAAAAATGATTCACTGTTCTTCAAAATTCTATCCTCTGTTTCATCGTAATTTAAAAAAAATCCTCTCTTTAAGACAAAATCACCATGCAGTTATTCTGCAATGATCTAAGCTCACAGTGTGCAAAATTTTTCAAAGAATGGCTCACTATATATATGTCAACATTCGTCAAATAACTCATGAAATGGCTTCACTGCATTTTTGAAATCCATAAAAACATTGCTCTCTGTATACAAAAACATTTTGATCATGTTTGTATTACTCCTTAACTCATAATTCAATCTCTATTTTTGCCAAAATTCATGAAAATCCCTGTTTTGTTCCTTACTATGCATATGAATGAAATGATCTTCCCATACAAATCATTCGTGAATTATCTCTGTTGTATATAGGAAAAAAAATCTTGTTGCAAAACAAAAATCAAAACTCTGTTTTGATGTAGATTATTGTAAAATTCTCAAAAAAATTCATGCCATAGTTCTGCCTCTCGATTTTCATTTTTGACTCTTTCTCTATATTTGACAAATTCATTATATGACAAACTGAAGTGGTTTTTTTATTCATTGTTTCTGCAATCAAACAATAAATAGTTCACTGTTTTTTTATTTATTATGCAACACTTTGTTCAACAAACAAAACTAAGTGATTTTGTGGTTGAATCATAGAAGATCTGATTTGATTTACCTGCTTTTGGTGAAGTTTTGATATTTCCTCTGAGTCATGGCCTTATATCCCTACATTTCATAACGTTTTCTACCATTAAACTCTACTAAAAAATCCTATGTATTTATTGGTGGCATATTTTAAATGAATGATGGCAGTGACAAGTTTCTAACAATGGCAGAGGCACTAATTTATAACTTGAAGTTAACTGGTGTTCTCCTCAAAATCCCGAGATCTATTCATTGAAATATCTATTTCATTTATGACAGAAATCTAGGTTTCTCTCTTACCTTCTTGCTTCACGAGATCTCTGCACTGAGACGACGTGTTCTTGCTACACAACTACTAGATTTCTTCGCTTAACTCCCAATCAACTTTTCTTGCTCTTCTTATCTCTCTGTTCCTCCATAGCTATATTTCATGCTTCCTTTTCTCAGTTTTATTTCGTTTGTTCTTGCGTTTTTCTCCGTCAATTCATTCTTCATTGGATATTTTGAATGCATGCCAGTAGCTTGCACAACATTCAGTTTCCTCCCTGAGCCTACAGATGGCTATGATGGTGAAGAAAATGCGATTTTACATAGGTCTATGGGTTTGAAAATGGCGGAGGCACAGAGAGTTTGTTTGGTTGAAATGTTGTATCACTCTGTTTTCAAATTTGTTTGCATGCTTCAACCTATGACTGAGATGCCCTTGTGGCTTGGTCCTGCGTACTTGCTCCACAGTGTATACCTCCACATTCTCAACTTTCATGATTACCGTACACCATGTCTGTTGTTCTACTTATGTCGCCATATACCCATACTACCATATCTTTGCATGCCCACTGAAACATAATATGCTCCATCTTGTGCCCATTGAAATGTATCATGGTTTGATTGTTGTGCCCATTGGAATGCATCATGGCTCCATCTCATATCCATTCAAAACGCATTATGCCACTGAAACACATCATAATACCATTTCATAATTTGTGTTTCATTGCATTATTTTCATGTCATCACATCATTTGTCTTGGAATTTTATTGTATCATTGTAACTTTATACTTCATTGTATCATTTTGTATTATGTGCTTTAGTTATGTCTCTTCGAAATTTCATTATTTCGATTTGTTATGACTTATATCATTTCATAATATGCATTTTTTCTTTGTTTTAAATTTAATTTTAAAATGACCCTAACATGGTCATATTTAAAATTAAATTTTATGATACTAACTTTTGGTATGGTTTTGTAGGTCAATCTAGGGTTTGACTATTGAACCCTCTATTTCTAATCCATTTGCTTGAAGAAAATGCCTAGGTTTAATATGATGTGGTATATGGAGTATGGTATGTTAAATGATAATTAAATTGGTAGGATAATGTATATAGGAATATAATGAAATAGGAATATGAGTATAATGGGTAGAATAATGAAGGTGGTGAGATGTAGGTAAAACATGCATATCAAGTACTACATTAGTCTTAACACTCTTTAGATTTTTTTTTTTAAATTGAAATTTTAAGAGAAAAATTTTCACTTACTGTACTTGTATTCCCATAATATTTTTGATGTCAATGATGTCCTTCAGTCAAATGATGGTCAATGATGTCGATGGCTCTTCCAAGATGTTTTTAAAATGTAAAGACTTATTTCTACTTCATTTTTTTCGCTTCTGACATTGATTCGGGATCTTTAAATATTGATGTTGTTCAGGTCCCTTCTGCATAATGATATTCCAATGGTGTATCAGGTCCCTTCTTCACAATATTTTTAATGATGTGTCAGGTTCCTTCTACACAATGTTTTCAATGATGTATCAGGTCCCTTCTGCACAATATTTGAAGTTCCTTCTGCAATTCAATTTCTCAATTATTCACGTAGTTTTATTGCAAACTTCCCCCTTGCCGATGTTAAGACTTTTCCTCAAGCCTTACATTTATTGGAGGATTGTTTCTGCAAAATCAAACACAAGTAAAAGTAAAACAAGATAAAGAATTCATATCAGCCAAGCAAGTTTGTTTCCCGATATGAATTTGAGTTTGTATTGTGCCAATTTTCTGGATTTTCACAACCAAACTCTATTATTATTATTATTATTATTATAATAGAAGGCATGGTATAGGTATAATGGAGTTGGGAAGTATGAAAATCTTATGAAAGTAGGATAGGTTGATGAATGACATCATGAATAATATGGCTTATGAAAGGCTTCTTTGGAAATTGATGTGACTTGACATGGTACAAAACTTGACTTCTTCTTTTGATTATTAGCTTCATGTCTTTTGCCTCGATCTCGATCATGTCGTAGAGTGATTGGTGTTGTTGGTCAGTAACTAAAGACAAGCTTCAAGAGTTTGAGTTTCATTGGATGAACTCAAAATCAGGTGAATTTTCACTTTTCTTTGACTTGAACATTTGTATTCATATTCTGAAATATGAATTTAAAATTGACTTTGAAAAGTACTTCGTCCTTGGATTTCACTCCATTTTTCCTATGACCTGCAAAAACATTGCACTTGCCTGCAATACAATATTAGATGATGGAGGAAGAGAGGTGTACAGTCTCTCTTCATCCAAGAAATATGTAAATCAATGCTTGAAATCAAGTCCAAAGATAACATATAAAGAAAATGCATTTGTTTACCCCTTGAGGAATGGTGGCCAACCTAAACCTCCTAGCGATACTTTGTTCACAAAATCTTAGTTTTATGTCCAATTAGAGTGATTCCAAAGCCAAGTTGAAGTGAATTCTTATGTCTACCTCCAGTATAAACATTGTTTCAAAATGGTTTAAAATTATATGGTAAAAATTATAAGGAGTACCATGTTTGATAGAGTTGCTTGTGAATTTTTTGACTAGACCAATAGTCACTATTTGAAGTGTAACATTTTTGTTAAAGATCAGATTGATGTGATTCCACTTGGAGATTAAATTATATTCATTTTTGTCTTTCCATTAGAAACAATTTTTAAAAATTCTTAGGCTTGATATCACAACATTGCTGATGAATAGACATAAAAAGCAAGGTTTTACTATGTTGATTTGAAGACATGTAGTCACTAAATGTGGCATAACGTTTTCATTTCACCTCCAAATGGGATGATTCAAAATGTGTCTTAAACTAGAACTGAATATATATCTCCCATATAAATAGGTTTTGAAAATAATATTATTTTGTATGTCAAATATGCCAATGAACAATCAAGACCTAGAATTGTCACCATGCAGATTTTTCGAAAAGCAATTAGTATTTTAACTTTTTCATATGATACCCAATTGAGGTGTTTCAAATTGATTTGGAGACTATATTGCAAGCGCTATATTCCCTATGAATATTAGGTAAATCTGTTTCCATTAGACACCTCAAATCAAGGTTGTACTATCTCTGTCCTCAAAATTTTCTCTTAAGATCTAGTTTCTATTTTGAATTTATTGTTATTATATGTTTTTTTTATTTGCTATCCAAATTGAAAATTTCAAAATGGATTCAAAAACTAGATTTAAATAAACATGATTTCAAAATTATCCTATATGGCTACCCAAAATGGGATTGTTCTTACTGCGTTTTTCCATAGAATCCTTCCAAATGATTATTGAACAATGATTTGAAAAAAGAAAATTATTCATGAGAGTTTGAAACAAAATTATTATGGAAGTCTTATTGTGAACTCATTCTACTTATTTATTTATTCTATTCTATCCTATTCTATTGTAGAAAAATAATTCATTCTCTCAAGTATAAGAGAATTTCTAATGCATCCATTTGCATATTAAGACCATAAATAAACTCATATCCAAGTTTGAAAAATATACTTTAATGAATGTTTGGACATGAATATTTATCTGATCATAAAGATTTGATGAGAAAGAATGTTGAAAAATGTAGTAGCATTGTGACCTAATGACTAGTTGAAACCAAGTTTTAAGATAATATTTGTTTGCTTGGCTCTCGTTAATTGTCATAACACAAAACTCTTCTTGTGGTACTTGTTCAATATATTGTATGCACAAGGTATCTTGTGATATACATGCTAGAAATTCTTCAATTTTTGGATCTAATGTTTGATATTCATTGCATGTGATCCATGACTCATTCACCTCCTCACAAAGATAGGTATAAGAAAGTTCTAGATTCTCTTCCTATCGATCATCTTCTTGGATATTTTTTTCCTCTTCTAACTTCTAAAATGAAGATTCACCCCTAGTGACCATTCTAAATTGTGGACAAAGATTTGAGAATATCATTGTGGTGCCATACCCTCCTTCTCTAAATGACTTCTTTAACATCAATTTTTTTAGATCTTGTTTTGCTAATAGATTTTTGAGTTTTTTTTTTTATTGACAGTTTTGTTTTGGGGATCTACCTTTCTAATTTCTATGTCTAAGCATGAATAACCATTATAAAAAGTGATATTTTTTATGTTTTGTTTTTTGTTTTATTTTTATTTTTATTTTTTTAATATTCCTAATTGACTATATTGAAATACGATTTCTCGGCAACGGCGCCAAAATGTTGGGCCAATTTACTATGTAAATTAACACAAGTATTTAATTATCAATCCTAGCTTATAAGCTTAGAAGCATGTCCAATGTCTATGGATTCACATGGTAGTCATTTTTAGAAGATGAAATAGAAAGATTAAAAGAAATGCATATTACAAATATAAACTCCAATTAAGTAATTTCTAATTCACTTAAATAATATGTGGGATGAGACTCCTAACTTAGGAGAATCTGGTTGTCCTTCCATACAATACTATTTCCATGAAGAGAAATCCAAAAGAACTAATTAACAATGGTTTATGATGTAGAAGATGTAAAAGAAGAGGCTCCTAACTAAGGAGGACCAGGTTATCCTTCTTCACAATTATACTATATCATAATCATCATTGCTTCAAACTAGAAATGCAGAAACAACTTCAAATGAGAAAATAAGAATGAAATTTAGTTTTAGTTCAAGATCAAATAGAAGGGGAATTTAACTCGAATTCTTGTGTGTCCCTTCATATGTATATTAGAATTAAACCAATATTCATTTAGAAATCATCGCACATCTAAATACATTTGAAACAAGAACTAATTTATGAAAACTATGAAAATTTAACCAAGAAGTGCACTTAGCTTGGTGTGGGGGCCCTCCACCCTTGCCTTGCACACTTAAAGAAATCTCAGTTACAACAACTTCAGTAAATCAACGAACCATGAACAAAAAATTGAAATGAAACAGGTTCTTCAAATAAATTTTAGCCTTTAAAGAGTCTGAAAATCAGATTACATAAATACTACATGCTCAAGCCCTCAATAGTCTTGGTTTAAATAGAGAAATAATAAACAAACTTGACTAAAATTTCTATGAGAATCATATCTATCCTAATCCCATCTATATTGTTGCATCCATCCATTCAGTTACACCAAATCTGGAAAAATCTCAAAATCTACTATTTCTGCCATATTTTCTAGGGATTCCTGAAAAACAAGTCATGTTTGACCAGCGTTGACTGGGCCTGTTTTAGCTCAGTTTGACTGAACGAATATGAATTCATTCAATATTAGTTCCCAATAATTCTAGATATGTTCTCATCTCCTGCCTAGGTGTCCTATAAGTATGACATCAATGAAGCCATTACGAGAATTTCTGATCCTGTCCAAAAATCCACTTAAAATTCAATTTTTGTAAAAACGTCTAAAAATTGAAAAACTTAATTTATATACCTATATATGCATAAATTGGTCAAGATAGGGTGTATATGGATGGTAATGGATGGATAATATGGAAATTAAGTGTATTTAATTAATCAAAATTTGATAAAAAACGAGGGACGACAGTAACAACACAAGATCATTTACCTTGAATGTGTGAAGCTTGTTATGGTGATCATGGCATGCTTTTTCACTTTCCTTCTATACTTTTTGGTGGAATTATGCCAAAAAATGATCCTCCTCTAGCTCCATGAGTTGCATGAGCCATTCTTCCAAGGCCTTGCGATCCAAAATATCCATCAAAGCTGCTATGCACTGACTAGGTATAGTGTATTCCATAGACATTACTGCTTCAACCCCATAGACTAATCTGAATGAAGTTTGCCTTGTCAAATTATTATAGGTTTTCTTACAGGCCCATAACACTACAAGTACGTGCACATCCCAATCATTCCACTGCATGTTATAGATCTTTGTCAGTGTGTTCTCCAAAATTTTGTTAAAAGAGTCGATTGTCCCATTTTCCTGCGAGTGATATGGTGTACTCTTCTGATGGTAGACTTGGAGTTCATCTGTCAATGTGATAATCATTTCATTCAAAAAGTGCATACCCCTATCACTCATCAAAAAATTTAGGAAGCCAAACCTTGTTAAGACATGTTCAAACAAGAATTTTGTTTTCGTAGCCCCTGTACAATCCTTTACCCATAGTGTGTCTGCCCATCTGGTTAAATATCTTGTTGCAGTGATAATGTAGCGTGCACCCGTTTTCTTTCTAGGTGGTTGAATTGGTTTGATAAAATCAATTGCCCACTTCTCAAATGCCTGTAAAGATACCTGAGGATGTATTAATAGCTCATCCCTTCACGATGGTCTATCATTCCTTTGACATGCATCGCACGCCTTACAATATGCTTTGTAATCCTTGTGCAATGTTGGCCGCCATAAAACTGCACGCGTAATCTTCTGTGCGGTTTATTTTCTTGCATAAAGGCTTCCCGCACCTCCTCAATGAGCCTCAGAGAGGATACTATCATGCTCAAAGTCTGGCACATATCTTTGCAATATTTCATCTGCACCCATTTTGTACAAATCTACCACAATGACTGAAAAATTGGTTGCGCGTACTACTAATTATTTCTTCTATTGACTTGTATATCCTTCAGTCACCATCCCTGTAGTTAAGAATTGAATAATATCAGAAAAATGGTTATCAACTAAACGTATCGCAAAGAGCTATGCATCTGGTAGCACTTCCTCCAAATTACTGGGTTCTTCACCTGTTTCAATTCTCGATAGATGATCAAGTCCAACATTAAACCTCCTCAGCTTCACAAAGAATTCAAATTCATACTCCTGAAATATAAGAACCATATACAAATATTTCCCCCCCAACACATGCTTTTGACCAAGTATTTTAAGGCAGAATGATCTGTATACATCTTAAAATGCCCTCCTAACAGATAGTGCATGAATTTTTGTAGTGCATAGACCATAGCCAACCCTTTGCACTGAGTTATTGAATAATTTTTCTTGTCCTTTGATAACTTCCTACTTACGAAGGCTATAGAATAGTCCATTTCTCCTTCGCCTGCCTGTGTTAGCACTGCACCTAGCACAATGAAAGAGGCATCGACTTGTACATAAAACTCATTTTTCTAATCGGGAAATACCAATATTGGCATAGTTACCATATTTTCTTTTAACACATCCAAGTTGTGCTAACATTCTTCATCCCTAGAGAATGTCACATCCTTCTTTAGCAATTTTTCCATGGGCGCGGTAATTTGAGCATAAGCTTTGATAAATCTTCTATAGTATCCCATGTGTCCTAGTGTCACGCGCAACTACTTGACATTCCTAGGGGCCTCCAAGTTCACAATCATCGCAATCTTTGTAGGGTCCACCATCAATCCTTGCTTTCACATGACATGACCCAACAAGATCCCAAAAGGAACACAAAATATATAGATTTTCAAATTCAGTGCTATCTGGTATCTTTGACATATATCCAACATAAGTTGCAGGCTTTCCACATGGCACTTCACCAAGCCAAACACCGTCCAGTCATCAAAGTACACTTCCAGGGACTTATGAATGAATTCTTTGAACGTCGCTATGACTATGCAGGAAAATATTGTAGGTGCGTTCTTCAAGCCAAACGACATAACAATGTATTGAAAGCAACCCAACTTTGCCACAAAGGTAGTTTTACTTCTATCCTCTGGGGCAATCTTAATTTGATGATACCTGGAAAATCGGTCAGTAAATGATTAGGCTTCTTTCCCTCTGACATTTTCTAACACTTCGACTGTAAATGGCATTAGAAATGGATTATAGATGCATGCATCATTAAGCTTTCACAAATCTACAAAAATCCTTATTTCGCCCTTTTGTTTCTTCTCTTGGACCACCACCGGGCTCACCCAATCGAACTCTTCAATAGGTTTTATGATGCTAGCCTCCAGCATTTTATCTAGTTCTTGGCGAACCTTCTCCTTATACTTAGGATTAAGGTGATAAGGCCTCTATTTAACAAGCTTCGCATCTGTATTCAATGTGATCTTTATAACACCCAAATCACCAAGTATGCCTTTTAAATCAGAAAACTTCGGGGGGAAGAGATCCTAGTATTCACGAAGTAATTCAACAACTTTGTCTACTATAGTGTCGTCCCAATTGTCTCCAATATTCACGAACTTCAGTTCTTCTTTAGTGCCAATGTTTACTTGCCTTGTTTTCAAAGGTATGGAGATGTCTAGGTTTTCTACTTGCGGGCCTTCGACTTCGCGATTCCCTTCTATCTCCAGAATATTGATATTCCATGGGTCTTTGTTGTGGGGAAAAATGCCTATGCAGGACGATCCTATCCACCTAAGGTGTGACAGTGCCTTAGCAACAAACAGAAACAGCTATTCTAGTATTCTTCCTTTATGAATTGAGAATGAAGAGAGATAGATGGACTAACCGGTGTCTTCCGTTTGTCCCTCGATCCAGTTTTCTCTTCTCTTTGGGAGTTCCCAGCTACTTGCCTTCTCGCTCGCCCAGCTTCAATAGGTTCCTGCAAGATCACAAGAAGGGAACACTACACAAAGACATAGATTCGTATTCATAACTAGTTCAGGATTAGAAATAAACCAAATACACTAATGCAATCATACATCAAAGACACATCAGCATATAGGAGAAACCAAGATAGCTTTATTGATGAATAACAAGGTTCAGGAGGAGATACAACCAAGAGAGTTCCAATCCAGCATCTCCTTCCCAGCAAATGAAATTCCTATCTTCACCTCCCTTCAAAGCATTAAGCACCCAATGATTCCAATCTCAAACCAACAACAATTCTTTGCAATAACAAAATTCCAGCCCCTAGATCTCATGGAGAAGAGATCCATATATAGATGTTTGGAGTGAGGATGAGTCAGCTTCTGATCTGACTAGTGTCCTCTCTCTCTGTCAGTTCTTACTTCCACTTGGAGACTAAGAGCCTCTTACTCATCACTTAGTTGAACTCAGCAAGGCAAGTGTCATGGAGGAAGATTCTAGAAGCTTCCACAGTCTTGACACCTCTCACAAGAGACCATAACATTTGTCATTTCCCGCTTAGCGCACCCTGGTAGTGCTTCCACCTGCGTTGCAATGCAACTAGCCAATGTAGCCTCTGCATTTCAACGCAAGCAGCTAGTGGAGCTTCTGAATTGATCCTGAATTGACTTGTTTTTGAGCAGTTTCTGGTGGAGAACTTCTGTGAATTGCTGTGGTTTGTTAGCCTTGTTCCTCTAGGGGTAGGAACAACATGTTTAGGGACTTTGGATCCCTTGGATTATGGAGGTTTCATGCTTGTAGCTGTAAGGCACAAAAATGTCTATAACAGTTGCCCCCTAAAGTATGAGGCCGTTTATCGGGTGAAATGCTTTATTAGGAGGATCCGAAGTTCTTTCAATGCTGGGAGGAGACCTGTAATACAATACAATACAATACATTATTTTCATACTTTTTCCATGATCTAGCTGAGGCGGGCATTCCCATGCTCAGCTTTATAAATTCATTTTCATGTACATATAACAGACGATCGTCTGATGATAGACTGATGATTCTGAAAGAGCCATCATCCTTTTGGTAGGATGATTATCTGTGTTGCAAAGCTGTACATTTCCATGTCTTTATTTTCTGAATATATATCGTAGCCCGGATGGATGAAACTAGATCCGAGGTCTTCAATCTCGTCCGATCTTCACTCTAAGTACAAGTCGATCCATGTGAGAATTGCTCTGAAGTTGAACATGGAAAGACATCGCTTAATTACCAGTCAATGATGTAAATTGTTAACAAGCGCGAGAGAAATCACCGATAATGAAGATGACCCTCAAGGTACTGCAGTACAATTCACGTGGTGTGAATAGAGGACTTGGCGTCGAACACCACGCAAAATATTTCGGTCGAAGGTCATTGATGTATACCTGTCGCCGGAAGTGAGAAACTTGCCATTGAGGCATGCAAGCTTCAAAGTACTGAAGGGGGTGTTCCTAGATCAACTTCTTGGATAATGAGCTGATGTCGACAAGAAGCAATCCGTCAAAGGAGGGCCTTAATGAATCCCACATCGATGACACGGAATGGAGCTAATGATTTTGATGGAGGTGAAAACGATCTGATGACATATGATTCAGGGTGGTGGTCATGAAAGAGTATAATGTATGGTAGTGGATGGGACACAGGTGACTTCTCTGAACGACTTCTCTTGAACATATGGCGACACTGATGCGATGGATTGGTAGCATTACCCCAAGTATGGATGGTATGGCAAGACCATGGTGATGTGACCGGTGAATGAAACAACCCAACCCAATTGTGGTACGGAGGAAAACTGTCATGTTCAAGAGCGACTTGTTACCATCAAAGTTTTCTTGAGTTTCTCCCAATTTTTCCCCAGTCATTGCTGACCAGTACCTCTTTATTTTTGTCAAGCTTGAGGAGGATAACATATGCTTGTTCTATAACTTGCCCTTCGGGTAAGCCCATCACTATGTTTTAACGAGCCTAGCGATAGGGAAACTCGTTCTCGTCTAAAGACAAGTTTTTCGCTATTTAATGCATTTAACGAGTCTAACGACAAGGATAACTTGGTCCTTTTCATTTTTAGAGAGTCTGAAAAGGTACGTAAAGTCAACTCCGAAAGTCCTTTTTCGTCATCTAATCCCTTAAGTCCGAAAAAGTATAAAATAATACAGAAGGGATGAATTTTCGATAGTTTTAACGAGCCGAATAAAACAAGCGCTCGATCTTTCTGTGCAATAATCCCTCAGGTCCAAAAATATTAAAATCTAGAGGAGGGATAGCTCTTCCGGTCACTTTAACGAGTTGGAAGGCCAAAACTCGGCAATCTTTTCATATTTTACGAGTCAGATGAAAAGAGCTTAAAGAAGACTCGTCTTTTAAGGAACGAGTGATAAAAAGGGGTAGCAGCTAATTCCAGGGAAGGATTGGAATTTCCAAATCATGGCAGTGTCACAAGGATGGCTAGTGAAATCACTCTTCGCAGCTGTTCCTCAAAATGGGTAAACAATCATATGGAGGTGAATGATCGGCCAATGGAAAAGTGGAGGTGGTGGGCAAACACGACCAAGGCTTTAATGGCTGATGATACTACATTCACGGTGGTTATTTACCGGAATAGTTCATTTTTTAACGAGCTTAAACGCGGGTGGAAACATTTGCTCGATCTTATGTTTATTTTTTAACGAGCATGAACTATGCGCTAAAACTGCTCGGATCTTGCGTTTATTTTTTAACGAGCATGAACTGTGTGCTAAAACTGCTCGATTAATCCAGTCATATGATAAGAATGTCTCATTGAAGATGCTATTTTTTATGGAGCTTAGATCTTACAAAGCTTTGCTCCGGATCCTTTCGTTATGCAAGTTCGGAAACGACTAATCCTACGAGTTTAAAGGGTTAGACCTACAGGTTTAAAGGGAGGACCTAAAAATTTAAAAAATAAATAGCCGCCCCTTGCTTGCACTCCAAAAGGTTTGCATGCCCCCAGGTATAAAGTACGATTTCAAGGTTACCCCTCAATTTGCAAGTAAAACATTTGTTCTACCAGGAAAGGCCTACCTCTTTCAGGCTACCCAAAGATTGTTTCATTAATCTTTCAAACAAAACACTTCTTCAGCAATGTCTACTGAAATAGACAAGGGTGAGAGACTCCGTCTGTCAACTCACATAACTTTGACAAAAGAATCTTATTCTAGAATAACCCCCTTCCAGTAAGGGCGGGGTACAGACTAGTCATATTCTCCCGCAGAACCTACCCTATACCCAAAGTTTTCCTGCCGAAGCAGACCAGGACGCATGCCCCCTGGGTTCCAGCATATCCTTCCGAATCACTCGCGCTCATCGGGAGGATGGACCGTGGGTTGAGACATTTCTTGAGTGAAGAGACCATTTAGGGATGGTATATGACTATTTGCGATGCGTGATCCGGGGAATGAAAGTTGGTCCACGAGCTTGACCATTCTTCCTTCATGCGGAAAACACATTACTCTGAAGAGTGAGGAGACGATGGCTCCCATGTAATATATATAGTCTCGTCCAAGGAGTAGGTTATAATCCAAGGGTCCTTGAACGGCCATCACGTTCATTTGAACGGTCTTCCCTTTCAATGTGATTGGCACATTTGGAAGAATCCCTAACGGTCGATTGGTTCCTTTATCAAAGCCTGTCAGATTTCTCATTTCAGGCAAAAGCGATGGCGAACCAAGCGCTTTCCAAGCAATAGAGGAAAGGATACTCACAGATGCCCCCTCATCAATGATGGTGCTAGCCATTACCATTCTGTATATTTGAACGATAATTTTGAATGGTATGATTGTTGGCAACCGGGGTCTGCCTAGTTGGTTCCAGTCGAAGGATACAACTAGGTTGCTTGGTGGTGGGACCGAATAGACGGCCGGGTATGACTCTGACGAAGTTCCTTCCTGCGATAAAGGAATGGGCAAATTGCCCCCTTGTTCGTCGGAGTCTGTGTTGATGAAGAGAATTTAGACGGTGTCGTCTTTATTCTCCTCTGTGATGGTATCATTCGAAGATAGAGCCTCTGAAGGCAAAACCGGGTCAACTGCCGCCTCAACCTTTTGACTTTCGTCAGGTATGGATTCAGACGGTTCATCCTCAATGATAGGTGCTTTGGCTGACCACCTGAGCGGGCCAGCCGGGTTCTCAACTGGTGAAGGACTTGGCAGGAGTTTTGGATATCCAGGAGGAAGTTGCACTGGTAAAACCGGGTGATCTTCCAAAACTCTTTTAGCCTCGACTAAGAAGGGACAACGGTGGATGGCATGGTCGCCTTCACACAGTTTTCAGGGAAATCTAGCTTTCCCTCTCTGTCTTGTGGCTTCACTTTCACTAGTTGACGATGTGCTGTCAACATGGCTATCAGAGGTTGACGCCACCGAATAGTGCAGGCGGGGAGACCAGTCCCTTAGTATCCGAGGGATGCAAGGACAATCTCTGTGAAAGTGGTTTCCCTTGCATATGACACATAGCGATTTAGGCCTAGTTAGTGCAGTGTGTGGATTTTCATTAGACGCCATTCGCTTGCCCCCAGTCGCTTTTGGCTCCTTCTTCTTCTTTTCTTTCTTCTTCCTCTCCTTCTTCTCCTTAGGAGCTTGGCTTTTGGCTTGGCCAACTCCATCATGCGAAGAGGAAGGAGGAGAGGAAGAATTATAGGAAGTGGAAGGCTAGTGGGTAGCTCTGGACTGGTCTAACTGCTGATTCGATCGTTTAGGAATAGTGGTGTTTTGAACAACATTAGTTGAGAAGAGCCAGACAGGCAAGCCTATTGTCAGTCCTGGAAGCGACAATGTGGCCATATGGGGTGCTCCAACATCTCCTCAAGAGGAGAAGGGACTAGGATTTCCACCAAGGGGAATTCCTTGGTTGGAGGGCTCCATTTTCTCAACTGAAAGATCAACGTGGGAATAAGGGTGATTTATTATTCTGTTTAAAATAATTTTTAATGACGCTTTAGACACAACTTGTTTTTTCAGTTTTAAAGAGTCGAGAAAAAACAAAAGATGACTCTAGTCGCCTTCGATGTTTTAATGAGCCCGAAGTGACAAATGCTCGGATGGACTTTTTCCGTTATAGAGTCTGAAAAAGGCCAAAAGGAACTGCTCTGGAGTTCTAGGTAGAGGGTGTGCCAAACTTTTCGCAAAACCGCAGAATACTTTTTAAGGTACGAGCGGTCAATCTTCCTGAATGCTGTGTTCAGTGCATTGCGATTAGTAGGGCGGCCGACACAACTTCCTAAGGATAAAGGTTTTATGCCTATAAGGGTCTCCCAATATATACTCGACGGTACGTGGGAGCAAAATCCATACTGGCGCTATCGTCCCTCAGGAGGAATCACCCACCATCACCGAGATCGACAGTCACCAGGCTTTACGACGCCGGAACACGTCTCTAGCCTAGACCTCTATGTTGTGCGTTATGTTACAAAGCGTTATTAAGTTCATTCAGTTTATTTTATGTTGATCTTTCTTAGAAGTTTGCCTTTTGAGCTTCACCACGAGATGTATAGACAACTTCCTAAATGCAATCTAAAAGATGATAAGCAAATTTTATCTCTTTTTCAACAATGAAAATCCTAGCTACAAAGGGAAAAGAAAGACACCATCTTTTCTCAGAGAGCAATTAGCACACTCTAAATGCACTTTCCCTAAATCAATCATGCAAACTATCAAGATGCAAATGCACAATGCAAGTGTTTGTTTTCCGCTTTCTTAATATTGATTCCTAAAAAGAAAGCTTTTTGCACAACTTTGAATTTGCTTTTAAATGACAAATACAAACAAGTTTACTTTTTCAAAATCAGAAAGGGTAGAAGAGATTACAACACTTAACTATTTTCGAAATGAAGACTTGTTTTGACACTCAAAAGAGACAAACTCAAACCAAAAGCAAAAATGAATGTATAACCAACTGTAAACAGCCAATGAACTCTCTCCTAAGATCACAATCAACAGATCTAAATCAAGGGCTACAGGATGACTATTTCACTCTTGCAAAGGGAAACTGTAAATGATGCCACAAACACATAAAAACACTCACAGTCTTTTGTACAGAAGGAGGCAGAATTTAAGCAGAGAAAAGGGGCTATCAGACAGGTACCTATGCTGGTTACAGGCTGCAAAAATCAGAGATCAAAACAAGGCAAAACAGAGCAGAGAACCCCAGCTGCACAAGGCCTAACTGGATCAGCGCACCTATATAACAGGGAAACTGAATTTCAACGCAGGTAGCCTTCACGGGAACTGCGTTGAAATGCAGAGTCTCTTCACAGAGCTTGCACTGAAGGAGAAACGAGAGTTCTCACTGGGTTCTGGGTCACGGTTTGCTATTTAATCTACAGTTTCAGGCCAAATCAAAGCAACAAGCAAGGTACAATCAAAGGGATGCTTTGAAGGAGGACTAAGATCTATCACAAAGGATCATCAAATCATTTGTGAGTCCATTCTTCAGATCATAGACAAGTCCAGTGATTGGATCAAAGCCGCAGCTGTCTACTTTGCATCTGAGAATAGCAGATGCAGTTCGATTGTTGTTGTTGAGTTTATGAAACAAACAATGATAGAAACACAAATAAAATGACTAAACATATCTCCCTAGCGGATTCGCCAATTTATTGTGGGGAAAAATCCCTATGCAGGACGATCCTATCCACCTAAGGTGTGACAGTGCCTTAGCAACAAACAGAAACAGCTATTCTAGTATTCTTCCTTTATGAATTGAGAATGAAGAGAGATAGATGGACTAACCGGTGTCTTCCGTTTGTCCCTCGATCCAATTTTCTCTTCTCTTTGGGAGTTCCCAGCTACTTCCCTTCTCGCTCACCCAGCTTCAATAGGTTCTTGCAAGATCACAAGAAGGGAACACTACACAAAGACATAGATTCATATTCATAACTAGTTCGGGATTAGAAATAAACCAAATACACTAATGCAATCATACATCAAAGACACATCAGCATATAAGAGAAACCAAGATAGCTTTATTGATGAATAACAAGGTTCAGGAGGAGATACAACCAAGAGAGTTCCAATCCAGCATCTCCTTCCCAGCAAATGAAATTCCTATCTTCACCTCCCTTCAAAGCATTAAGCACCCAATGATTCCAATCTCAAACCAACAACAATTCTTTGCAATAACAAAATTCCAGCCCCTAGATCTCATGGAGAAGAGATCCATATATAGATGTTTGGAGTGAGGATGAGTCAGCTTGTGATCTGACTAGTGTCCTCTCTCTTTGTTAGTTCTTACTTCCACTTGGAGACTAAGAGCCTCTTACTCATCACTTAGTCAAACTCAGCAAGGCAAGTGTCATGGAGGAAGATTCTGGAAGCTTCCACAGTCTTGACACCTCTCACAAGAGACCCTGACATTTATCATTTCCCGCTCAGCGCACCCTGGTAGTGCTTCCACCTGCATTGCAATGCAACTAGCCAGTGTAGCCTCTGCATTTCAACGCAGGCAGCTAGTGGAGCTTCTGAATTGATCCTGAATTGACTTGTTTTTGAGCAGTTTCTGGTGGAGAACTTCTGTGAATTGTTGTGGTTTGATAGCCTTGTTCCTCTAGGGGTAGGAACAACATGTTTAGGGACTTTGGATCCCTTGGATTATGGACATTTCAGGCTTCTAGCTGTAAGGCACAAAAATGTCTATAACAATCTTCTTCCTCCTCTTCAACAGTCACATTATAACATTCCAATGCATGGTGCAGTTGGGTGCTTCATTCCAGTTGGGTCCATTCCATCGGTTCCTTTAGTGTTCTAAAGACAACCACTTTAATTTCTTGAAGCGTTTCATCAATGCTTGCAAATCCATCTTCGAAGCTAAAAGTCAATAAAAAACCTTCCTTCAATACATCCCATTCCACAGTGCTATGGTGGAGCTCTGTTTCAAGGTACCAGTTCATGGGAGTTGTATCCAAGGTATGACAAAATATGTGTACCCATTCTAGCTGCAGTTCTATCCCCCACACCTTAGTCCATTTTTCCAGGTGATTGCATGGATCATCCTTTCCATTATACGTCCCAATTCATTTTGGTATTAGCATGCCCAAATCATAGCTTCATCATTCTTCTGTAATCTCGCCATCCAAAAAAACTATCCTTATGCGTACCCCACCATCGTGCGGGCATTGCACGCAGCACCAACTCCAAGGCTTGAAAGTGGTGGTCCTCAGGGACTTCACGCTCAAATTCATCTAAAAAAATATCTACGTCAGTCAACCCATCATAATAAGTTAAATTTCTTACCTCCAACAACACACAGCGTGGTGACTTCATCATCATATTGTATCGCAACATAGAAAATTCATGTAATCGATTCTGCCAATGCTCTAATTCCTCGTCTGAATCAGGAACTTTCACAGTCCCATGCAATCCATCCATATTATGTTTGATTGATCCAATCCTGATCTCACACTGTTATCTTGTATATTTGATCCATCTCATCATCACTTTCCACATAATCGCAGACTGGTTCAATATAGCGTGCCCCTTCTGTAGGATCCATTACCCTCTTCTTCAGATTAATGACCCCATTTATATCAATAGCCCAGTTGATTCTCAGGAGTGCGGGGTAGGGATTATTGTCATCGACAAATTATATAACTTCAAAGTCCACTACTACACTCGCACCATCAAAATCAACCATTACTCCATATAAGCATCCCATGGGGATGATTTTCTGTTGATTCGCCATCCTGAGTTGAACCGGAGACCACTGTAGCACAGGTCTCCCCATAATTTCCCATGTCTATTTTGGTAGAACATTTGCATCGGACCCCAAATCCAAAATGACCTAGTCCATTTCTTAATCACCTATCTGTGCTATTAGCCGCATCTCTCATCCTATTCGTGCCTTATGCTTACTGATTTTTCTAACTGCGCGGTGCTCTTAAGGAGTCTTTTCCTTATTGGTGCACTTGTCTATTAGGTCCTACAATCCTTCCACAACCTTCCTGTCACGCAATAACTTTATGCAGGTCTCCAAAAAGGTAGTGAGTATAGAAGGATCAACCTCTTGTGCCACTGGTTTCATGTTTCTTCTCCTGGGTTCCTGAGGTGGTGGCCTCAGTGAAGCTCTTCTTGGCTTCCATAAATGTTTCCTTAGAGTGATTAAGGTCAAAGATAACTTATTTCTCCAGAGATTTACAGACACATCCATCATCTTCAGGCTGCTTACCCTTATCTGTGCCAGTCGCCATACCACTTCGTAGTACAATATTAGTGCTATGATTCTCCTTGCAAGGCTCAACCCTCATCATTTGTAAATTTTACGTAGGCTGTTGGGGTTGTGTTTTATTCTCTTTCATTTGACCTATTAACACCATGTTACACAACATTTTCTCACTCTTCCTATACTCCCTATTCCATGATCGTGGAGGACCTCTACAGTGAATCCTACGTGCTTTCCCATCATGAAGAAACTCCCATTATGTCCCTCTTCATGAGCAGAATAATTCCCTTTTGCATCATTTCCCAAAAGTCTTCCTTTTACCCCAGTTTACAAGATCAACGCTAATGACCTGTGTCCTCCTCTCACCGATTTGTAGAGATTAAAACCAGAACTAGTACCGATCATAGCGACTGAGCCCTTTTTTAGTCACACTGATCCTCTTTTGGAAAGTTTTTTAAATATGGAGTCGAAGCTTCCAAGTCTAGAAGCTTTGTAATGGAAGTCTGGTAAATGGTTGGGTGAGATGGAGATGAGGAAGTCAGTTTGGGCTCCTTTCCCCTATTAGGATGGAAAAATCCCAAGAGATAATGCCCTCTCCCATAGTAAGAGGAACCATCTCCCCTCCATCCAAGCTATATAAACCTCTATTTTTCCTAAGCCAAAACTAGTTCTAGTTGGAGTTTTGGAGCAAGTTTGAATAAACAGCAAGTCATTTATAGCATGTAGCTTTCTAGTGTGTGGTTGAGGGAGAATAGTGTGATTTTGGTTTGGTTTGAGACTAGAGGGAAAGAGGCCTTAAAAATTCCATTGTTGGGGCTATCCATTAAGTGCTAGCAGAAGTGTGGGAACCCGGGTACATCGGAGGAGACCAACAACATCAAGGCACCAATTGTAATCTCTTTTGGATTTATATTAATGTAACTATTGATTTATTTCCTACATGAAGTGTCATCTTACATATTTATGGCTTAATTTTCCTTGACCTATTAAGTAGGCTGAATGCAACTTGTATGTTATCACGTTTGTTGTTTTCTTGTTTTAGGTATTCGAAGGAAGGAAACAAAAGATAGATGGAGTAAGGAAGTAGGATCATCACCAAGTGGAATAGTGTACTAAGAGGTAGGCCCTCTTATTTAATTATAGCTTAATGAGATTTTACATAGATTGTTTGTTTTTGGCTAGACCCGCTCTCTCAGGTTTGAGGAATTGTTTGTGTCTGCACTTACAATTTACCTGCACCACAAATTGGTGACTCTGCTGGGGAGTGAATCCTTCTATTTGATTGATTTCCATTTTATGGTTTTTTGTGAACTTTTCTAGTATTACCATTTCCCTTTCTTTTTCCTGGCTTTGCTTGGTTTACTGATCTAAGTCTGAAATTGATAGTGGCAAGTCTAGTTTTAGCTTTTGAAAATTTTTATTTTTTTCATGAAATCCTCAATCAACACTCTTTTTGACCAAATAGTTGTGCTGATCAGGCCAATCAATGGTAGTTGTTAGTTAGGTAGTCACATAGATCAGGCCGATCAACGTTTTTTGTCAGTTAGGCAGTCATGTCGGTCATGCCGATGAACACTAGTTTCTCTAAAACGGTCACGCCGACCCCCTTCTGGTGCTTGTTGTCAGTTAGGCAGTCGCACCAATTCGTGTAGGTGAAGATCAGGGTTTCCCCTATATCATGACTAGTGTGTCTTTCTGTCTTAATTTCTACCTCTTAGCTCATTTTCCCTATGTTCTCCCTGACTGGAAAGCTTCATTAGCTTGGTTTATGTGCTTGTTTCGCTTGCCTTATTTTACTTGATTTTTTGAGTCCTTGGATGGTTTGTGACCCTAGAACATCTAGGTCATTGTCCATTCAGTTGTTTGTGTGCTCAACAAGTCAAGCTGTTGGTTAACTGTTCCTTTCATGTTGTTTCTTAGTCCTTTGATTGCTTTGATTTCAATTAAACAAGTTAGAAAAGTTTCGTCTGTTCTTCTCTTGATTAAGCATCACTTTTTGGGCATAGATCACATTTCTTGTCTTGTTCTTGGTTGAGTCATTGCATCATTAGTTTGGAAGGAATTATCTTTTGTGCTTTCCATTTGATTGATGTTGATTGTTTTAAAAAAAAAATAATTGAATTGTTTGTGGAAGATTCATTTTATCATTCCATTAAAAAATACATAATTCTAGTTTGCTGAATCAATATGTTACATTAGCAAGCATCATTGAAGACTAGAGTTACATCATCATTTGTATTTGAAAAGAAATGAATTCTCTTTACAGTTAAAAGGACTAATTGAATTGCATTTGATAGGAAGATTTGGTGCATTTAGGAGATTTATTAGAGAAAGGTTTCATTCTTTGATTGTTGCATTGATTTTGTGTTCCCTATCTCTTAATTAGTGTTAACTTTCATCGAAGACAAAGATCTCTTTTCTCATATAGCTACATGTAGGAGTTTTTCCAGATGACAATATTATGGCCTTGTAATTGAAACCTAATTCAAGCTCAACTATTAAAATCTATTGAGTTAACCTAAGGAAACATTGAAACTTAATGCTTACATTTAGAGGTCTAGGCTAGAGACGTGTTCCAGCATCTTAAAACCTAGCAGCAGTCATTCACTTCGGCACTAGAAAATGCTTGTATGGACCTTTCCTCCCCATACCCTCGTGTATATAAAGGGAGACCCCACTAGGTATGCAAACCTTTGTCCACAGGAAGCTGAGTCTGCTGATTTGTAAACATGATACACCAAACACAACATTCGGGGAGATTGCCTATCCGTACTTCGCGGTTCACTGGGAGGTATTCTGCAGTTCACGATTACCTGGTAATCCTTTTGCCTAGATTATCCTGAGCAATCATTTTGGTCTTTTTGACTCTTTAAATTTACAATATCATCGAGCACTTGTCATTTCAAGCTTGTTAACTTTGAAAGAGACTAGAGTCACCTTTTTCCCTTTTCTCGACTCTTAAAACATGAAAAGGCAAAGTTTTGTTTCAGTGTTCTAAAATTAACTTCCCATGAAATATTCCTGGTTAAAGTTATATTCCTTAGTAATTATTTAGGGTTTATTCCAATGGAAACATTTCCAGAGTCTACCAGTCAAGGATTCCCCTCAGATGGGAATCCTGGTCCTTTTCCTTCTTTTGGAAATGCTGGTGCTCCTTATATGGCAACGTTGTCCCTACCTGGGTTAACCACTGGTTTACATGTCTGGTTATTTTCAGCCTTGGCAATCCCGAGTGTCCCAACTCCTACCCTTCCATCTCCTTCATTTGAATCACATCACGTTGATTCTAAAGTTGACCTCTTACCTTCTTCCCCTATTTCTTCACCCTCCTCTTCTACATCACCTAGTGAAAGTTTCAAATCTAGTAACCAGGAGGCTAAGAAGAAGAAGAAGAAGAAGACAAAGAAGAAGAAGTCAGATAAGCAAGAGGCCAACTGTGCATCTATTTCTCTAAGTGAATTTCTGGTCAACAAACATTTTAATCATCCATAGAAGGTTAGATTCCCCTACAAGATTTGTAAGGGTGACCATCTACTTCAAGACTGTCCTGGCATTCCAAGATTCTTAGAGGTATGGTCTCAAGACCTGAATCGACCATCATCATCAACCTCTGGAGATCATGTCGATGATGAATCCCTGGTTAGGAATGGTAATAATAAAGGGAATATTAGATTCCCCTGTAGGTTATGTGAATGAGAGCATCTTCTTCACCTTTGTCCTCTTATGATAAAGCTTCCAAAGTTTTGGAAAACCTGATAGCTCCTCAACCCCAACTTCCTATTGGTTATCAGAGGCTTTGTTATGACCCTCTCCCGGTTTGTAAAAATATTAACATGGATTCATCTCTTGCCCATATTGCTCTTCCTAGGTGTGACTCTCTTGTGTCTATTCCCAACCAACCATTGGTAGAAAAGAGTGTCGACTTGGCTCCGCCTTCAATTGTTCACCCTGTTCCCAAAGAGGGTAATGATCATAGTACTCATGTTCATCTCATCTCCTCAGATTCTCATGAATTGAAGAGTGACCCTCCCATCCTGGTTGTTCAAGAAAGTCCTTCTCGTATTCCTATAGAGCATGGGGGAAATCATATGATACCCCCACAAAGTAGTTATGTCATTTCTTTTGATTGGAGTCGATTGACTTCTTTCTGCCTTCCATATTATGTGCCTTTCCAAATCACAGTACAAGCCTATAATATGGTAGTACATGGCACTATATTAGATGAAGGCATGTCTATTAACATCATGTCTTCTACTACTTGGCAAGCTTTGGGCTCCCCACAACTTGTGCCTATCACCCAGAATTTGTTGGCTTTCTACGGAGGAACCCATCAGCCTTTAGGGATCCTTCCGAAGTTCCCTATTACTTTGCGAGGAAAGACTGTCTATATAGATGTGATGGTGGTCCAAGGTCCTTTAGATTTCAATCTTCTCCTTGGACACAACTATGTTTATGTCATGGAAGCTCTTGTTTCTTCTCTTTTTCATGTGGCTTGTTTTCCACATGAAGGGAGAATAGTGACCATTGATCAATTGTTGTTCATTGGTCACAAAGCGCCTCCTTTGCAACCACCATCTCCTATTGGCTCTTGTTTGCAAGTAGTACCTTCTCCGCCATAGCTTAATTATGTGGCTACCTATTATAGACATTTTTGTGCCTTACAGCATAGAGCATGAAATGTCAATAATCTAAGGATCCAAATTCCCTAAACAAGTTGTTCTTACCCTTAGAGGAACAAGGTCAGCAAACCACAGCACTGCAAATCAGTTCTCCACTGAAAAACACTCAAAAACAGGTCAGTTTTGGATCATTGCAGCTGCTCCACTAGGCATCTGCGCTGCATAGCAGGTACAACAAAGGCTACCTGTGTTGCATAGCAAGTAGAACAAAGGCTACCTGCGTTGGGCGTACTTGGACATGTGGAGGAATCTTTTTCTCAAAGTGCCAGTGCCCAGGAAGCTTCTAAAAAGACACTTGATGATAAGATTCGCCTAATGATGAGTTAAGAGCTTCTAAAACTCCAAGTGGAAGACAGAAACTCCGAGTGAAGAACTGAAGAACAACTGGAGTTGAAGAGGACAACAAGTCACACATCAAGCTGAATTATCTTCACTCCAAAACTCTATATAAGGATCTCATCCCATGGGATCTAGAGGGCGGAATTTTGTGCAAAGAATTGTTGTTGGTTTACAGTTGTGAGCATTGGGTGATTGCTTGAGCGAGGTGAAGAAGAGATTTCTCTCCGTCGGGAAGGTGATGCTGGATTGGACCTCTCATGGTTGTATCACCGCCTGAACCTTACTTCCATATATTAATAAAGCATTTGAGGTTCTTCTATTCGCATGTGTTTCAATGATGTATTGTCTTACTTGCGTATTTGATTTATGCTAATCCTTGAATCAGTTATGAATGCATGCCCCTTGTAGTTTCCTTTCTTTGTCTTGTTTGCAGGATCTCGTGTAGCTGGGCCTGTGAAAAGACTTGGAGCTGGGAGCAAGCGGCAATCAAAGGAGATTGGATCGACCATTTGCGCAAGACATCGGTAAGTGGATCTCTTCCTTTTATCTCTTGCATGTCATAAAGAAGAAACTTTAGATAGCTTTGCTTTCAGCTGTTGCTAAGGAATTGTCACCCTCAGAGTGGGTTAGGGTCATTCCGAGTTGGATACTTTCCCCCACAACAGACTAGCGACTCCGCTGGGGAGTGTGTCTTGTTGGTAGCTTGTGTTTCTTGCTATTCATTTCTTGAACAAAGAGAGTATCGAATCGAACTGCATTCGAGTCTTTCGAATGCAAAGTAGAGGGCAGCTACTCTAGCCCAGTGCTGGGCCTGTTTATGATTTGAAGAGCAGATCCACAAGGACTCTTTTTAGCTCTTTGTGATAGTGTTCATCTTCCTTTAATCATCCTCTAGTGTATACTTGACTGACAGCCTCTGATTTGGCCAAAAACCGCTCATTTTTTAGCAAACTGTGACCCGGAATATGAGAGAGACGTGACTTGTCTCATCAGTGCAGCTGCCACAAAGGCTACCTACACTGCAACGCAGGTCCCGAAGGGGCTACTTGCGCTGCATCTCAGATTGACAGTCCAGCACCTGCGCTGATCCAGTTTTGCCTTGTGCAACTGGGATTCCCCACTGTCTGTTGCCCAGTTTTCAGTATTGTTTTTGCAGCCTGTTGTCAACCTGTATACCCAGCTGAAACCACTTCTCTTTGCCTTCATTCTGCCTCAGTTGTATGAAGAAACCGTGATTGTTCTTATTGTATTTCTTGCTGTCATTCACAGTTTCCCATAGCGAAAGTGAACTAGTCTTGCTATGACCTCTTGAATCTAGACCTGTGAGAAAGTGTCGTTGTGATTCTAAGAGTTAGTTTATTGCTGTTCATAGCTGCTTGAGCATTTGCTTTCGTTATATGGTTCGAATTTCAGTATTTCTTGTGTTGAAACAAGTGAATCTTAAGGTGTTCTTTTGATTGTTGGACAAAAACTTGTTTTCTTTCACTTGAAATTGGATTCGAAATTATACAACAGCGTTCTTTT
This sequence comes from Pinus tabuliformis, assembly GCA_031772625.1. NCBI lineage: Eukaryota > Viridiplantae > Streptophyta > Pinopsida > Pinales > Pinaceae > Pinus > Pinus tabuliformis. The sequence continues at coordinate 1,543,559,489 of CM062819.1, forward strand.
TGTAATACATCAACATTAAGGAAGAAGAAAAGAAATACTTGCATTGTGCATGTGCATTTTGACAGTTTGCATGTCGATTTAGGAAAAGTGCATCAGTGTGTGCTCTATGATCTGTTTGAAAAGATGATGTATTTCTTTTCCTTCAGTAGTTAAGGTTTTCATAAGTTGAAAGAATTGAAAAAAAGCTTGCTTATCATTCTTAGACTGCATTTAGGAGTTGTATCATACATCACATGGTGATCCGTAAAGGCAAACTGCTAAGCAAGATCAACCTAAAAAGAACTGAATTTATCTAACAACGCTTTGAAACATAACGAAACACAGTAGAGGTCTAGGTAGAGACGTGAACTGGCGTCGTTAAACATAGTGACTGTTGATCTCTACGAAGGTGGGTGATTCCTCCTGAGGGACGATAGCACTAATACAGACTTGTGCCCCCGCGTACCGTTGCGTATATTGGGGGACCCCTATAGGAACAAAGCCTTTATCCATAGGAAGCTGTGTCGGCCGCCCTACTGATCGCGATGCAGTGAACACAGCATTCACGAAGATCGACCAATCGTACTGTAAAACGTATTCTGTGGTTTCGCGAAAGGTTTGGCACACCCTTGCCTAGAACTCCAGAGTAGTTTCTTTTGGCCTTTTTCAAACTGTATAACTGAAAAAGTCCATCCGAGCATTTGTCACTTCGGGCTCGTTAATACATCGAAGGAGACTAGAGTCATCTTTAGCTTTTTCTCGACTCTTAAAACATGAAAAAGCAAGTTGTGTCTTAAAAGCGTCTAAAATTAATTCAATTCGAAAACACATTTTACCCTGTGTATTGTTGGTTGATCAAGTAATCCGCAATCGTGGAAGAAAGTCAATCGATGAACCGTCGTTCGTGGAGGAATACGAGACAAACGTCTTTGTCCCCGGAATCGAAAACAACCCGGGTAAAGCGACCTCGTTCAACTGGTTCCAAATCTCCTGTCAAAGTTAGAACGAGTGTTCCAACGACATCTGAGGTTCCGGTTACTCCAAACATTTCTGGAAGCCCTGCCCCTATTGAAGAAGTTCAACAGCCCCAGAAGGACAATAACACTGATCCTAGTCTGAGAGCAAATACTTGTATTACTGAATCAGTTCCATCAGTGATCGGCTCAGAGAGTCTTGCTCCTCAAACAACTGTCGCTGTCGAAACAACCCTTTCTTCGGCACCAAAAATATTCTACGGGCCTGACGGTCTTCCTCTTCCACCCGGTCTGATCGCAATAGAAGAGATTGTAGAAGATCCGCAAGCAACTACTCCAACACATTTTGGAGCAGGGATCATTCTACTTCCTACTGCATCAGAAGCTAGCCTATCACCCAGAGAAGTTCCTGAAGAATCACTAGGCAATCTACTGGATAGACTAAAAATGTCTGAACAACTGTCGACATCCAGGACTGTGCCAAATGACACAGCGACCGCAGAACTCACTGCGGTCATTCCGACAATGTTCGCCGGCACACCATCTGTCCCTAACTCTCAACAGCTTGCGGGGGTCCCTTCGGGGGCCATGACGACAGTATGGTCTGTTCCTGTTTGTTCTCCCGGGATAATACCCGGTAACTCCTATGTTGGAACTCAACAAATCGATCCTTTCGGGAATCCATTTGGGCAATCCGGTCCTCGAGGTGTATTAAATCCTCTCGGTTCCGGACCCCCACCGTATGGGGGGCAATATGCTTTCTCATTACCTCCTCCGGGAGGTTACCCATACGGGAGTTCACAACCATACCCAAGTTATACTGGAATAACTACCAGTGGTTGGATACCTATGCTGCCCCAGCAACCAAGAGTTGTGTATTCTATGCAACAACAGATGCCTGTAACGAACATCCCGACAACACCAGCTATTGTGACTGTGTCGCAAGTTCAAACAATACCTGTTGCATGTCAACCTCAGTTTTCTCAGGTTGTAATGCAACAACCCTTTGACCCTGCAACTCAACCACAATCGCCAACTGGCGGAGCAACACAAGCACAAGCGGGTACCCTTACCCCTAATCTTGGCCCAATGGTAAGCATAGCACAACAACCAATGGCGTCACAACCATGGTTAGTGCAGTATCAACAACCGCAGTTCCAGCAAGTGTACCAAGGTACCGAGCAGCAGATTTTTGCGAACAATGGACAACCATACTTACAGTACGGTCAAAACCAACCACTATATAGTGGAGTAGTCCATCAACCGTATCAATCATATCAGCATCAATTACATTATGCTGGTATGCAAAGGCCAACTGCTCAGGCAATTCCGTCATACCCTGGGTACGCTTCACCTAACTTGAGTCAGCAGCTGCCATTCGTGGCAACTCTGGAGTTACCCGATCTACATCGGTTGACAAACGATCCTATCGCCTACGCCCTTTGGTGGCCCATGATTCCTCACAAACTTCCATCGGACATTCCTAAATTCAATGGAAATCCAGGTGAAGACCCGTCGAATCACGTCATGACCTTTCATCTGTGGTGTTCATCGAACACCCTGAACGATGATTCGATAAGACTTCGCCTCTTCCAGAGGACATTGACAGGTCCGGCGGCTAAATGGTATATAGAATTTCCAAGAGCCTCTTTCGACAATTTCAGCTCCTTAGCCACGACTTTCTTAACCCATTTTCAATTACCAATCAGGTATGAAACAGGAACCGAAATACTGACCAACTTCAAACAGACGACAGCTACTCACATATCTGATCATATACATGAGTGGCGTCGTCGACGTAGGATGGTGAAAACATACGTTCCTGATCAGCTATTAGCCGAATGGTTTATAAAGTCATTACTTCCAGCTATAACGGAAGATGTGGCCAAGGGGGGAGTCGTAACCGAGGAGCAAGTCATTGCTCGTGCTCAATATTTAGACTTGATATATACTCAGTCTGGCACGCTCTATGACAAGATACCTGATGCCCCCAGAACTGAATTTTCAATTCCTCCCCCTCCTAAATCGAATATTGACTCTCATGCCGGAGATGGCGTGATTGGAACTGCAAGCACGAAGTCAAAAAAGGCTTCACCTTAGAAAGCCCGTAAGACTTCAGATCGAAATGCCCATGAAGAGATTCTTGCTTCGGAAGTAAATGCCATATCAGTAGATAAAGGCAAAGAAACCAATCAACCAGGAAGCAAGAAGAAGCAAAACAAAGGGAAGAAGAAGCAACAGGATGATCCGTCACCTGAAAAAACTTCTTCGAACTCTCCTGAGAAAGGGAAAAAGAAATGGTCCTGTTCGATATGTGACGAAGATCACAAGACAACAAAATGTCCATACAAAGCTAAGCTCAAGAGATTCTTTAAGAGTCCAAAGAACCCAGCTGTATTGACAGATCCTTTTCCCAAACCAGGTCAAAATATGGTTGATAGTGGAAATGCTTCCCCGTCGCAAGTGCTAATGTTATCGATCTCCAAGCAGCAAAATGATGCTTTGATTTCGACAAGGAGCAAAGATTACGGGAATCCGCAACTGTCAAACGAAAAAGGTAAAGATCAACCTAGTAGTTCGACAACAACTTCGACAGAAGCTGTCCCACCCATAATGCCAGAATTAACGATAAAACCACCTAAGGGTGTAGTACACAAGTCGACGTTTAATCCTCGTGCCAGAGTGGCGCAGCATTATAACATAGTAGAAGATTTAGCTCAATCGCCATCCGCTATGTCGACTCTAGAAGTACTACAAAATTGTCCATCCCAGAGGCAGGCATTGTTATCGGCAATAGGGGGGGTTGATCCTAAGGATTCCAATCTTGTGTCCTTTGATCACAAAGGGTATGACCCTCAGTTACCAGCTCAGCTGGCTTTCCTGATTCAAGTGAAGGCCCTCAACAAAACTGTTCACAGAACAATTATTGACGAGGGAGCATCGACATGTATTATGTCAATGAGCTGCTGGAAAATGCTAGGGTCACCAACCTTGTCGAGATCTTCGACAACACTAAAGGCTTTCAACGGTAGGACATATACCCCTTACGGTATCCTAAGTAACTTGAAAGTTGAACTAGGTGGAAAAACAGTAGAGATTGATGTTGAAGTCATAGATGGAAATCTGGATTACAACATCCTACTGGGAAGACCATGGATTTATGCCATGGCAGCTGTCATGTCGACTTATTTTAGGAAGATCGCTTTCCCGTTTGAAGGAGGGATTATGGTCGTCGACCAAAAGAACCTCCTCCTTAATGGTTCACAAGTTACGGGAAGCATTCCCATGATCCATGAGAGCGACCATTCAATTCAAGATATAGGAGTAGGCCTGTTGAAAGACCCCACGATGATGGGGACTTTCTCGCTACCAAATCATATGTACATAGGAAATGTACCATTGGTGGCCACCTGCAACATGATATCTTCCACGAAGGTTGCAAAAGACAAAGTCATCATGGATCGGGCAATGGTGTTACACCCGAGCCCAATCGAAATATTGTAGCAATCAATGTTTCAGGCATGGGAGGCGAGCCCAAATCAATGCTCGTCAAGCGTTTGGGTAGATAGGTCAGGAGAATGTGGTACCCCTTTGGATCCTTGGTCACGAGTGCATGCAAGTGACGAAGGAATCCTGCAATCAATGATGATTGAAGGGGCACCATGGGATGATAACCACCATCATTCCCTTCCAAAGGAAGATACTCAAGGCGACCTGTATCACCCTTCAGTATTTGAATTCCTAACAAATACTGTAAATACGGTGGATTCCGAGAGAAACCTATCCAATATAGAAGAAACTATAGCCATAAATATCTCGACCAAAACAGACATTGTAGAGAATATTTATGTCGGCAAAGGTTGTTCCCCTTCAGAACAAGAAATATATAAAGCTCTTTTCCGCGAATTTAGAGATGTCTTTGCTTGGTCATATGATGAAATGCCAGGCATTGACTCGAGTATCGTTGAACATGAAATTAAGATGTATCCTGATGTCAAACCAGTAAGACAACGGCTTCGGCAGGTACACCCCAAGAAGGCCGCTGCCATTAAAGCAGAAGTTGAGAAGCTTCTCCATGCTGGTTTCATCTACCCGGTTCCTCTAACCGATTGGGTATCGAATATTGTCCCAGTTATGAAAAAACAAGGAACAATACGAGTGTGCGTCGATTATAGGGATGTAAATCAAGCTTGTCCAAAGGACAACTACCCTACACCCTTCATCGACCAGATAATTGATGAATGCGCTGGATGTGAAATCTTTTCATTTATGGACGGATTTTCCGGGTATAATCAAATTAATATCCACCCACAGGACCAGTCAAAGACTGCATTTATTTGTCCGTGGGGCACATTCGCTTATCGAAAATTACCCTTTGGTTTAAAGAACGCAGGGGCGACATTTCAGAGAGCAATGAATTATGCTTTCCATGACATCAAGAACATCGTTCAACCTTATCTCGACGATCTTCCGGCTCATTCGCAAAAGCGGACTGATCATCCGCATCATTTAAGAGCGATATTTCTACGTTGCCGACACTACAAGATAAGACTCAATCCGCACAAATGTGTGTTTTGCGTTGGTTCTGGTCGTTTACTTGGCTTTATAGTCTCCAAGGATGGGATTCGTCTCGACCCCTGCAAGGTGCAGGCAATCATTAATTTTCCTCCACCTTCGAACTTGCTTCAGATTCAGAAACTCCAAGGGAAAGCAAACTTTCTGAGGAGGTTCATTCCAAATTACGCAGAACTTGCTAAAGGTTATACCCGTCTCCTGAAAAAGGATGTACCTTTCGTCTGGGACCAGGTTGCACAAGCTTCCTTTGATGCTTTGAAAGAAGCGCTAGTCAAAGCATCATTAATGTACGCCCCAGACTATCTAAGGGATTTTAACCTGTATCTGGCTGCAGTAGATACGACCATTGCAATGGTTTTAGTTCAAGAAGTCGATGGAATTGAACACCCTATATATTATTTAAGTAAAAACTTAAATGATACGGAAAGTAGATATTCTCATGTTGAAAAGCCGGCATTAGCAGCTGTTCAAGCGATTCAAAGATTTCGACATTATGTCCTCTTTAGGAAGACCACTATATTGTCAGATTGCAACCCCATGACTTATATACTGTCGCGACAGTTGCTTGGGGGCAAATATTCAAAGTGGATAGCTATCCTTCAAGAGTTTGATCTGAAATTTGTGAAATCAAAATCAAAGAAAGCTTTATTTTTCGCAGAATTATTATGCGATCTCCCGTCATCGTACAACGATGAAACATCCAAAGAATCGATCGTGGACGAAAGTTTGTTTCTGATATCAGCAAGTGATGAGCGGTATGGAGATATAATAGTTTATCTCCAAACCCAAAAGTTTCGGCCAGACACCTCTCACTCAGAACGAAAACGCATTCGATACCAAGCAAAAGACTACATGATCGTCGGTGATACGCTTTACCGTCGTGGTGTCGATACGGTCCTGAGAAGGTGTCTAACCCATGAGGAAGCCGAAAAAGCCCTAAATGAATGTCATTCAGGCACCTGTCGGGGGCATCAATCTGGATATGCTACAGCACAAAGAATCTTACAAGCAGGATACTTCTGGCCAACCATGTTCAAAGATTGCATAACCGCAGTTAGAAGTTGCCATGCAAGTCAGATTTTTGATAGCAAAAACAGAAGACCCCCCGCTCCTTTACAGCCAATAATAGCTGTGGGGCCTTTCGCCAAATGGGGCATCGATTTCATGCAATGTAACCCCACCTCGACCGGGGGGCATGGGTATATTATAGTCGCGGTTGACTATTTTACCAAATGGGCCGAGGCGATGCCTACATTGGATAACACTGGTGAAACAGCAGCCCTATTCTTTTTTAATCATGTGGTCGCTAGATTCGGCGTGCCACAGGCCATAGTGACAGATCATGGATCGCATTTTTTCAATCACATGATGGTTGAATTAACTGCCAAACTAGGATTGTCTCACGACAGCTCTACTCCGTACTATCCGCAAGCTAACGGACAAGTTGAAGCGATCAACAAGGTCCTGAAGCGCATGCTGCAAAGGATGGTGGGGGTTCACAAAAGAAGATGGCATTTGATCCTATACTCGACTTTGTGGGCCTACCGAACATCGGTAAGGAATGCCACTGGGTTCACACCGTTTCAACTGGTGTATGGCCTGGAGGCGATCCTACCAATCCAGTGTGAAATTTCGTCCCTTAAACTCGCAATTGATCTCCTCCCCGGAACCTCAGAAGAAGAAGCTCGTTTCTTGGAGTTAATCCAGTTGGATGAAACCCGTCGTGATGCCACTTTGGCTAACGAAGCCCATAAGAAACAAGTCAAGGCGCAGTTCGACAAAAATGTCAAACCTCGTGTCTTCTCAGAAGGGGATTTGGTCTTGCTTTATGACCAAGAATCCGATAAATTGGGAGCTGGGAAATTCAAGTCCTTATGGATGGGCCCTTATATTGTTAAAAGTGTATTAGCAAAAGGTGCCTACGAGTTGGTAGATTATGACGGAGTTCCACTGGCGCAACCCCGCAACAGGTTGTACCTTAAGCGTTACTATGCCTAATAGTAACCTGTATGCTTTTGTTACATTTTTGTTTTCGCTAAAGCGTTTGTTTCGGTTTAAGTAATCCGCTTTTTACACTTATTGCAGATGTCAAATCCATTGGAACCGTGGGTTGGATATGCTGACGGAGCGAGTCGTAGTTCGAGGAACCTATCCTCTGCAGCATGGGCCATTTTTAACCCAAGCGGCGAGTTAGTGAGTTTCAGGGGGGTATGTATTGGTCAATCAACAAATAATATCGCTGAGTATAGCGCGTTGATAGAGCTCCTCTCTGATGCCATCACCCATGGCATACGCCGGCTAGTCGTCAGGCTAGACTCACAGCTCGTGGTACTACAGCTCAATGGTACCTACTCTGTCCGAAATCCAGCTATTTATCGCAAGTTCCTAAGAGTTAAAATCTTGGAAAGACAGTTTGATTTTATCCAATATCAACACATTTCCAGAAACTTAAACACATTAACCGACTCATTAGCAAACTATGTGTTAGATAGACATCTGCAAAATTGATAAAAAGAGAAGCATCATCGATGTTTCATACATGGATCACATAAAAACTGGAATAAACCTCGAAAATCAAAAATATACATAACTGTTTACGGTTTACATGTAATGTTCTGTAACCAAGACAAAATCGGTCATATGACCCCAAAACTCAAAAATGGCTAGGGGGCACCCTAACCTAGTGATGCTCATGATAACATGCCAGGGCCTGTGCAATCATGCGCAGAAGACGAGACCATCGTCTGGGAACACCGACAGTATATCGCTGAAATCGTAGAGGCAACTCGTCGATCCGTACATCCGGAATCCCAAGGGTAAGACCCTCGACATGTTCCTGCACAGCTGTAAGAGTCTCGGCCAAGTCAAGGTCACGGAGAATAGCTCTCCCAGGAGCCTCCCCTGCGGGGGCAGCGGCCGGAGCTCTCGGACGAACTGCTGGACGGACAGGGCCCACATCTGCATGCACACATGAGTCTGACTAGAGTCTTGATAGAGTAAAGCACAAAGACATTATAAATAAAAAAAATAAACAGTGATAAGGTCAAAATATTTACCAAGATCACCCCACTGCTCGCCATCCGGTAGTACCAAATCCGGATCACCTCGGAAGTCCATGCCAATATATGGATACTCGGAAAAAGCCATATCCTGCCGCTCAAACCACCTAAAGAAGGCATCAGTAAAAGTAATCTTAGATTGACCCGCATGTCTAGCCATGTGGTCAACCCACCTCTGCATGCGTGGCTCAGTGGGAGAGGGCAAGTCGAGAACAATGTACTGAGGTTGCATCAGGGGTATCTTCTCCAAAGCAAAGGCAGTCAAAACTGAACCAAAGCCAAAATTCTTCAGTCTCCTGTCCTTTACTTTGGTCAACTGGTTTTTCATCTGAACCAGTACTGCATCACACCAGTTAAAAACTTTCGGCTGAAGACACTCCAGGGCATGCTGCACATATGACCTGTTGGCAACTTGAGGGGATGCACTACCGGCCATCCTACAAATCGTGTACAGAATAGACCTGAGAGACCTGTCAGTGACATCACAGATAGAAATCTTGCCATCTCTGCTCGGCTGAGATCCCTCCCTGCAATACTGACGGATATAATCTTTCACGGAATCACTCCCTCGGGCCGAACCGGACAAGGAAATGGGGGCACCCCGCCTTGACAACCCAGTCAAGAAGTAAATGTCCACTATGGTCAAAGGGATGGACTTGCCCCTAATCTGGAACGCTTGGTTAACAGGATCCCAAGCATCAAGCAGGTACTGCAGTAAACGTATCTGTGCCCTCATGCTAGATATCCGGAAGAATTTTAGCAAGCCACAGTTCCGCAACGCGCTCACGGTAACAGGATCATGGAGGGCAATCATGTCCTCCTCTTCATGCTCTCGTTCTTGCCACGCAAGAGTCATTCTGCTCCAATAAACTCTGCAAAACAAACAAGAGGAGGAGTAAGATCCCTGACTCAGTAAAGAAAATGGCAAAAATCTCATGAAAAATTGTGCAACCAAGATGTTTTCTGTGCCCAACACAGGTAGGGAAGGGTCTCACCTGCGTTGGGGCACAAACTGCCTTTGAAAATGAGAACCCCAACGCAGGTTTCGATATAGGGAACCTGCGCTGATGGCAGAGCGCCCTAGAGAAACCCCAGGGGCTCATGGGGGCAGGAAAACAAGCATAAAACTGAGAAATAAGACCATGAAAAGATAGAGCTAGGGTTTAGCTCCTACCTGGTGGAAACGGCGCTGAAAATCGTCCACAGAATCTCCCGAAATCAGCTGGTGAAAAATCAAGAGGAAGAGGCACCTCCAAAGCTCCAACAAACCAAATGCACACGAAATGGCAAAATGAGAGGTAAAAACATCTTTTAAATTGTTTTTTACGTAATTCAAAGTGGAATATTAGTATTTTTACTTCATGTTATCCGTTTCTAACAAAGTTTGTTGCAGCAATTGATGATACAGTACTATCTCTGAAAAAGAAAAAGCTAGTCATGGTAAAATATGAATTTGATCTTATCAAATGAGCAGTTTTGGCAAAGTTCATGCTCGTTAAAAAATAAACGCAAAACCGAGCAGTTTTCACAAGTGTTCATGCTCGTTAAAAAATAAACGCACATGTGAGCAAGCTTCCCCCGGAGTTCAAGCTCATTAAGAAAAATGAACCGGTAAATAACCATTTGAGACCGTAAATTCATCAGCCATAAAAGCCTTGGTCGTGTTTGTGCACCGTCACCTCCACCTTTCATTTGGCCGATCATTCACATCCACTTGATTGTTTACCTATTTTGAGGAACAGCTGCGAAGAGTGATTTCACCTAGCCATCCTTGTAATACTGCCGTTATTGGAAAATCCCAACCTGTACCTGGAATCTGCTGCTATCCCTGTTTATCACTCGTTCCTCAAAATACGAGTCTTCTTTGAGCTCTTTTCACTGACTCGTAAAAAAATGAAAAGTTTGCCGAGTTTTGGCCTTCCAGCTCGTTAAAAGGACCGGAAGAGCTATCCCTCCTCTAGATTTTAATCTTTTTGGACCTGAGGGATTAGTGCACAAAAAGATCGAGCGCTTGTCTAGTTCGGCTCGATAAAGATATCGAACATTCATCCCTTCTGTATTGTTTTATACTTTTTCGGACTTAAGGGATTAGATGACGAAAAAGGACCCCTGGAGTCTACTTTATGTACACTTTTTAGACTCTCTAAAAATGAAAAGGACCGAGTTGTTTTTGTCGCTGGACTCGTTAAAATATTAGATAGCGACAAACTTGTCTTTAGACGAGAACGAGTTTCCCTATCGCTAGGCTCATTAAAAACATAGCGATGGGCTTGCCCGAAGGGCAGGTTATAGATCAAGCATATGTTATCCTCCTCAAGCTTGACAAAAATAAAGAGGTACTGGTCAGAAATGACTGGGGAAAAATTGGGAAGAACCTCAAAGCTTAATGGTAGCAAGTCGCTCTTGAACATGACACTTTTGCCTCCGTAAATATCGTGTTGGGTTATTGTCATTCACCGGTCCCTTCACCATGGTCTCGCCATACCATCCATACATGGGGTAATGCTACCGATCCATCACATCAGTGTCGTTATATGTTCAAGAGATGTCATTCAGAAAGTGTCAACCGGGTCCCATCCACTACCATACATCATCTTTCATCCTTCCATGACCGCTACCCTGAATCATATTTCACAGATCGTTTTCACCATCATCACTAGCTCTGTTCCGTGTCACTGATGTGGGATTCATTAAGGCCCTCCTTTGACGGATCACTTCTTGTCGACATCAGCTCATTATCCAAGAAGTTGATCTAGGAACACCCCCTCAGTACTTTGAAGCTTGCATGCCTCAATGGCAAGTTTCTCACTTCCGGCGATAGGTATACATTAATGACCTTCGACCGGGAGACTTTGCATGGTGTTCGACGTCAGATCCTATATTCACACCACGTGAATTGTGCTGCAGTACCTTGAGGGTCATCATCATTATCGGTGATTCCTCTCGCGCTTGTTAACAGTTTACATTATTGACTGGTAATCAAGCGATGTCTTTCCATGTTCGACTTCAAGAAATTCTCACATGGATCGACTTGTACTAGAGTGAAGATCGAACAAGTTTGAAGACCCCCGATCTAGTTTCATCCATCCGGGCTGCGATATATATTCAGGAGATAAAAACATAGACATGTGCAGCAGATGAGCATCCTACTAAAAGGATGATAATTAAAAGCAGAGAATTATCCGTCTCTAATCAGACGATCGTCTGTTTATGTACGGCAAATGTATTTATAAAGCTGATCATGGGAAATGCCCGCATCAGCTAGATCATGAAAAGAAAGTATGAAAAGATAATGTATTGTATTGTATTTTGTTACAGGTCACCTCCCAGCGATTGAATGAACTTCGGATCCTCCTAATAAAGCATTTCACCCGATAAACGACCTCATACTTTAGGGGGCAACTGTTATAGACATTTTTGTGCCTTACAGCATAGAGGATGAAATGTCAATAATCTAAGGGATCCAAAGTCCCTAAACAAGTTGTTCTTACCCTTAGAGGAACAAGGTCAGCAAACCACAGCACTGCAAATCAGTTCTCCACTGAAAAACACTCAAAAACAGGTCAGTTTTGGATCATTGCAGCTGCTCCACTAGGCATCTGCGCTGCATAGCAGGTACAACAAAGGCTACCTGCATTGCATAGCAAGTAGAACAAAGGCTACCTGCGTTGGGCGTACTTGGACATGTGGAGGAATCTTTTTCTCAAAGTGCCAGTGCCCAGGAAGCTTCTAAAAAGACACTTGATGATAAGATTCGCCTAATGATGAGTTAAGAGCTTCTAAAACTCCAAGTGGAAGACAGAAACTCCGAGTGAAGAACTGAAGAACAACTGGAGTTGAAGAGGACAACAAGTCACACATCAAGCTGACTTATCTTCACTCCAAAACTCTATATAAGGATCTCATCCCATGGGATCTAGAGGGCGGAATTTTGTGCAAAGAATTGCTGTTGGTTTACAGTTGTGAGCATTGGGTGATTGCTTGAGGGAGGTGAAGAAGAGATTTCTCTCCGTCGGGAAGGTGATGCTGGATTGGACCTCTCATGGTTGTATCACCGCCTGAACCTTACTTCCATATATTAATAAAGCATTTGAGGTTCTTCTATTCGCATGTGTTTCAATGATGTATTGTCTTACTTGCGTATTTGATTTATGCTAATCCTTGAATCAGTTATGAATGCATGCCCCTTGTAGTTTCCTTTCTTTGTCTTGTTTGCAGGATCTCGTGTAGCTGGGCCCGTGAAAAGACTTGGAGCTGGGAGCAAGCGGCAATCAAAGGAGATTGGATCGACCATTTGCGCAAGACATCGGTAAGTGGATCTCTTCCTTTTATCTCTTGCATGTCATAAAGAAGAAACTTTAGATAGCTTTGCTTTCAGCTGTTGCTAAGGAACTGTCACCCTTAGAGTGGGTTAGGGTCATTCCGAGTTGGATACTTTCCCCCACAACACTACCCATTCCGTCTCCACATCTGTTGATGATCACATAGATGATATTGTACATTATGTATTGGGGGCAGTGGAACCCGATCTATCTTTGGTACCAAATGAAATATATTCCTCCCAAAGCATGGTTCTTCCATCTAGTGAAGACCTCTAGTGAGCCATGTTCTCTTATGGGTCATGAATAGACATCATGATGATAGTTCCTTGTCTTGTGTCAACCTAGTTAAAAAGTGGAACAAGGAGTCATGAGGATAGTTCTTGCTCTTGTGTCAACCTCGTTAAAAAATGAAACAAAAGGTGTGAGCATAGTTCTTTGTCTTGTTTCAAGCTCGTTAAAAAATGAAACAAGGGTCTCGAGGATAGTTCTTTTACTATGTCAACATCATTAAGAAATGAAGCAACTCCCTTTTCCAAATCGCGTCTTTGATTAAGATCTTGTAAAGTCCCAGTCAAGTCTTTCCAAGATCTCAAAAGTGAACCTTCATTCCATCCACCTCGCTGAATGAAATGAAGCTTAGGGGGCACATACCTCGAATTGAGTCATTAGGTTGGGGGCATGAAAACTTATCACAAGCATAGTTTTGTGTTTCAATCTTCTAAAAAAAAGAAACCAAGCTTAAGCATAGCTTTTGTTTCAAGCTTGTGTAAACATGAAACTGAATTCAAGCAGAGTTCTCCATGGTTCAATCTTGTGTAAAAATGAACCCATGCCCAATTTACATCTCGTGATTTCCATTTTTATTAGGTAATTTATGTTAGATGAGCCTTGGTTGTTTCATCCCATCGCCACCATCTCTTTGGCCAATCATATGCTTTCACTTGGTTGTTTTTTCCTTTCCAGAGGAACTGCAACAATGAGTGGTTTTTCAGTAGTTCCCCCATAACTGGAACTAGTTGCTACCCTTTATACCACTCATTCCTCCAGGAAGAGTCACCTTTAAGCTCTTTTTTGACTCATAAAAAATGAAAAGATTGCTGAGTATTTTTCCCTTTTTGAGTTGTTAAAGAGAATAAAAATGGGAGGTCCGCTTTCAAGCTCTTTTCTGACTCTTTAAACATGAAAAGGTTTTCTATGTCATTTTGTTTTGAACTCATTAAATGTTGTGAAATTTCATTTACCCAGTATACGTTTACCCCTTTTTCGAGTTGGGATAAACTATTTACGAAAAAGGTACTCCTTGACTAACATGGTCAAGTGATTCTCTCAAGTATCATTTTCTACCTTTTCAGGCTCGAGAGACACAAATGTATGGAAAGGGACCATTTGGAGTTTTCTTTTCCATGTCTTTTAAGAACTCTCTAAATATGAAAAAGATACCAAGTTACACCTTTTCAAACTCGTTAAAACATTAAACGACATCGGATTCGTCACCATGATGAACATGAGCTTCTCCTTCCTATGGCTCATTAAACTTATGAGGTCAGATTCATCCGAAGGATGGAATTACAGTGAAATCACATGTTATCCCCTTCCAGCTTGTGATTTAAAAAAATAATTGGGGTACCTGCCAGAAATGGTGGGGGAAAATGGGAAATTCTATTAGTCATGTCGGCAGCTCACTCTTGAACATGACACTTTCTGCTTGGTGTCAAGTTGGGATATCCTCACTTCATCATTGACCTTCCTTAGTTGGGCCATTCATTTTTTCCTTCCATTTGATCTCTGCCACATCATCATGACCATCAATCTTATGGATCCAAAAGCTGCCAAACTTTGGAGACGTGTCACTGATATGTTCAAGAGTTGTCCTTCTGTGGTTACCCTCATTCTCGATTCTTTGTATCATCCAAAATCATTCACATTATCTTGTCTCATGTCAATGATGTGGGATACATCATGGACCTCCTTCGACATGGTCACTTTCTATCGACTTTAGCTCATTATCCAAGAAGTTGGCCAAAATACTCCCTTCCAGTATCTTAGAGCTTGCATGCCCTAATGGTGATTTCTTCACACTCGATGACAAGTTCACATCATTGGCTTTCGATCGAGTGATTTCACGGGTGTTAGACTTCAGTTCCTTTGTTCACATTCCATGGATTGTGCTGCTGGTACCTTGAGATCCATTATCATTATTGATGGTTTCTCTTACGCTTGTTAACAGTTCACATCATTGACTGGTAATCTAGAAACTTTCTCGCATGTTCAACGTCAACACATATATTCACATGTTAGCATTTGTACTTTGATCGGGCCATGTTGGAGCACAAGACCCTGGGCTCAGATTAAAAAAGTCTAGGTTGCAAGGTGATGTGACATGATTGTGATGATATACATGTCTCTTTTAGATGGATGGCTGCGACCATACCATGAGTTGTTATATGTGATCCTTCTCATTATTATATGGATGAAACCATACCTTGCTTTTGATATGATCCTCTTTCTTAGATGGTTGCACCCATACTTGGATCCATTTGCATGATCACTCTCTGAATGGCTATATCCATATCATGATTCATGTATCATTTGACAGAGTTTTCGATGATGTATATGTATCTTTACTTTCTTGCAGGTTTTCTGACAATGGATTCCAGTTTCCCGCACTTATTTATAAAGCATTTCACTCCTCACTATAGTTCGGCCTTAACATTTTAGGGGGCATTTGTTACACAACAATTGTCATTGTCCTTGTACTCCCTGTTCCATGATCCTGGAGGATGTCTACAGTGAACACTACATGCTTTCCCATCATGAAGAAACTCCCATTATGTCCCTCTTCATGAGCAGAACAATCCCCTTTTGCATCATTTCCAAAAATATTCCTTTTACCCCAGTTTACAAGACCGGTCCTAATGACTTGTCTCCTCCTTGCGCCGATTTGTAGAGATTAAAACTAGCACTAGCGCCAATAGGAGCATCTGAGCCCTTTTTCAGTCACGCTAATCCTTTTTCGGTAAGTTTTTTAAATATGGAGTGGAAGCTTCCATGTCTAGAAGTTTCATAATGGAAGTATCATAAATGGTAGGGCTGTATGGAGCCAAGGAAGTCAGTTTGGGATCCTTTCCCGTATTAGGATGGAACAAACCTAAGAGATAAGGCCTTCTCCCATGATAAGAGGAACTATCTCCCCTCCATCCAAGCTATATAAACCTCTGTTTTCCCCAAGGAAGGACTAGTTTCTAGTTGGAGTTTTGGAGCAAGTTTGAATAATCAGCAGGTCATTTATAGCTTGTAGCTTTCTAGTGTGTGTTTGAGGGAGAATAGTGTGATTTTGGTTTGGTTTTAGACTAGAGGGAAAGAGGCCTTAAAAATTCCATTGTTGGGGCTATCCATGAAGTGCTACCAGAAGTGTGGGAACTCAGATACGTCAGAGGAGACCAATAATGTCAAGGCACCGATTTTAATCTCTTTCTAATTTATATTAATGAAACTATCGATTGATTTCCTACATGAAGTTTCATCTTACATCCTTATGACTTAATGTTCCTTGACCTACTAAGTAGGCTGAATGAAATTTGTATGCTATCACGTATGTTGTTTGCTGTTGTTTACTTGTTTCATGTATTCGAAGGAAGGAACAAAAGATAGTTGGAGTAAGGAAGCAGGATCATCACCAAGTAGAATAGCGCACTAAGAGGTAGGATCTCTTATTTGATTCTAGCTTAAGGAGATTTTACATAGATTGTTTTTTTGTGGCTAGACCCACTCTCTCAGGCTAGAGGAATTATTTGCGTCCCCACTTAGAATTTACCTGCACCACACACCGAACATTCTTCTATGGCATGGTCGAACTATCTATAGTATTGACACGAAGGGTGTGTAGGATTCAAGAAATCTCACACAAAGTGCCCTGACTGTCCACAGTTGTAGCAGATAATCTGACCGCAACCTCTACCAGGCCCACCTCCTCACCCTCATCCTTGACCCTAAAAACCCCCACACACTCCTCCAATGCCTTGATCTGGAGGTCAGGTTTCTATTTGCATATGGTAAGTCGGGGTTCTTTCCATAATTAACTCATAACTTCAACAGTGGTGCTCATCATGGCCCACAGATTTATGGAAATTACAGAACAACTGTTGAGGTGTCTGAACGAACTTCTGAAGCAAGTGGTAGTTAACTATTGCATGTTTCCCAGTGACTTGAAAAATGGCATAGCATAGCGTAGTTCCTGTGCTTGGGCCAGCTGGGACATCTGGCTTTAGCGGGGCTAGCCCTCCCCCTATAACAAAGCTCCCGTATACTGGACAATGATCCTTATCATGCCTGTGGCAATTGCACTTGAAGCAGCAAACCTCTGTGTGCACTTCTGGCTTAGTCTCCTTTTCTTTCTTCAAATTCTGTAACTCTAGGTGTAGGCTCACTAACTGTGAGTGGATCTATTGTACCCCTAGGTTTGTATCCAAAATAGGTGATTCATGCAGCCTCATTGTGATCTCCAAGGATTCTACCTATGTTGCTGTCTTCTGTTGTGACATAGAAATTCTCAAATGGGGAAAAAGTGACGCAATGAACCAGTGGCGATGCTAGCTATCTGAGATTTTCATGTTTTCCTATCTGATCTGGCACTTCAACCTTTGATTAAAGTCCCAAGGTTTCTCCTCAACCTTCATTGTGATATCTTTAAATTCAATTATCGATTACACCTCGGATTTAGGTTTACTAAACTCTTTGTTCAAAGCTATCTAAGTTTCTTCTAGCAATGCATGAGGATTGTCAGCATAATACTTAATGTACCAAGTTAGCACGAGATCCTGCAAGGTGGTAACCAACTGCACCTTCTTTATTTTATCATCGGTGATTTATTGCACTATCCATACAGCATTTGCAACAAACTAGAACTACTCTAGATCTTCACTTCCTATTACCTTGAAGATCGGCATCTTCATTGCGTTCGCCATGTTGAATGGTGGCGGTGGAGGTGGAGGTGTGGATGAAGGTGTATATGGTGGAGGTGGAGTGAGTAGAGGATGTTTTCTAGGAATAACCTGAGTTATTAGCTAAACATCACTCCGCGGTGTAGTTTGCACTGCCCCTTCGTCATCACTTGAAGTAGGTCCAATCAATGGGCTATACTCTGGTCCTAACTCTTCGCAATTTGTAAAGAATCTTCCACTTCACATAGATCCAAACATTAAGGTAATGGAATTACATGCTTTTCAGATAATAACATTTTAATCCAAGTATTAAATGACCTTAAATACTTACCTCGTGATCCCTTGAATAATCTTCGCTCCACTCCGCTTCACTTCGCTATAGATGTCTGAGTTGTCAATTGTAAATTTCATAAAAAAATCCTCCTAGAATTCGATCAATCCAATGATCGACAACCCGTGCGATCTCGTTTTCAAATGCCTCTAGTCATCACACCAATTTTGGAGTCCACACTATAGGACTATAGAGCTTACACCTTCCTTGACTGTCTGTCAGGTTAGCTAACCACTCATATAGCTCAATTGGAAAAGTGCAAAAGAAGATTTCGTCTACCTCTGTATACATATATCTATTCAACCAATCCTCCTTAGATGGGTGTCAATTCCTATTTTCTTAAGCCGTGAACTCATGAATCTTCCGATCTAACCACTTTTCAATCTCTTTCTTAGTCAGATTCCAATGATGTGACATCACACATCTCTTTAAGCAAATCCTTGTCTCGGTAACGAAACCATTTGTTAGCTTATGGGGTCCTAACCCAGGTTTAGATTTAGTTGCGCCAACCAACAAAACCATGTGCTATTGACCCTTTCAGAAACAACCCTCGTATCTTAGGCTACATTCTCACCCGAAGCTATATGGCAGAATGCAAGAACTAGGTTTCCGCATCTAGAGATGATTTTGATGTCTTTTTGTACCCCAGATATGCCTTCGCGTAGATCTATCCTTCGTTAGAGCCTGAGCCTTAAAGCTAGCTCTAATCACCTCCAATCCTTCACAAAATAGGTTTAGTGTATTATTAAGGCCCAAGAGATAAGGGTTAGCTAAGTTCACACACATATACAAGTCTTCTAGAGTTTTTGGGATCTAGATCTTTCATTGCGCAAACCTATGTCTCTAATCTGAATCTAAGTCAAAGTAACTCTAAACCTTTGTGAATCTTATGCAATCATGTTAAAGTGAATATAAGTCCAATTAACCCAATTCACGCAGATATAAGACATTAATTCACATGAAACAGTAATGAATGCAATAAATAGATAATAGATAATTAGATAATAGATAAATGCAAGTATTCCACTTCAAATCAATCTTTATTACTTAGAATTCTTCAGTACAGACTCAAACTACCCTGCGCACACAGCTGTAGGGGTTCATGCACTCAGCTATGAACTCTTCTTAGGCCTCTGTGCAGTCAGCTGCAAAGCCTTTCTTCTATCCCAAAATAGTACAGACACGCTTCTTCCTTACTATTCTAGTCCATATTAACTTCCTTGTCTTTTTCTTCACTTCCCTAAGACTCTCTAAGACTCACCTATTTATAGAATTTTCAATACAATGCCATGGTCTGTGGACCATGGGTGAATCTAAAAACTAACTCAAAACATTACCCAAAACAGTGGGCTAAGCCCCTTTGACTTTTATTCATCTTTGTGCTCTGTACCCACATATCACGGACACTTTACATCTTTTACAAAACTGTATACAAAATTTGGGTTAACTAACCCGAAACTGACCTAGGGGACCACATCGCAATTCACATGAAACAGTAATGAACGCAATAAATAGATAATAGATAATTAGATAATATATAAATGCAAGTATTCCACTTCAAATCGATCTTTATTACTTAGAATTCTTCAGTACAGACTCAAACTACCCTGCGCACACAGCTGTAGGGGTTCATGCACTCAGCTATGAACTCTTCTTAGGCCTCTGTGCAGTCAGCTGCAAAGCCTTTCTTCTATCCCAAAATAGTACAGACACGCTTCTTCCTTACTATTCTAGTCCATATTAACTTCCTTGTCTTTTTCTTCACTTCCCTAAGACTCTCTAAGACTCACCTATTTATAGACTTTTCAATACAATGCCATGGTCTGTGGACCATGGGTGAATCTAAAAACTAACTCAAAACATTACCCAAAACAGTGGGCTAAGCCCCTTTGACTTTTATTCATCTTTGTGCTCTGTACCCACATATCAACTCAAAACAAAAAGTGATCAACAATAGTGTTTAATGTAATTTGAGGCATATATGGCTTTAAAATGGATATCAATGAACACCCACAATGATACACAGTAAATGAAAGAAATTTGAGTTGTATGACAGATTTCCAAGTAATCAAGATACTATGTAAAACTAATAACAATAAAATAAAAACACATAAAAGCCATAATAAGAATCCCAGGTACAAAAATGGAGTGTTGTAGATTTTCTATTATAAGAACAAAATATTACAAAAGGCCAGTTTCTCACATTCCAAATCAGCCCTTCCCAAAGTCAAAAATCTACTTATTTATAGAGAACGATCTCTTTACATATCTTGACTCCTGGGCCTGATTCAATCCATTTTTCTAGAGACTTGCTGCTATTTGATTAATAAAACTTTGAGACTTCATCGGGATTTATGTTAAAACATAATTTGAATATAAAGTCGTATGAACAGAGCCTATCTAACAGTTAGAATTTTTTATGGAAATAAAATTGTTGTAGCGTTGGTGCTGTATTTGTGGAAATTTAGAGCATTCGACCTTTGGAAATATGCTTCACTATTTATTGGATTTTAAATGAGAAATATTGTTTATGTTGTTGATAGGTGTGTTGTTTTTTGTCTGAAACGTGTTTGAAAGTGCCATTAATGTTCCACTATATCTCTGCCCTATTTTCTTGTTGTCTCCTTAAAGCCCATGCTGCTGAACAAATGCCGAAAAACATTCTTGATGTCTCACATAGTGGAAGCATTCAATGATGTGGGCTATTGATCAATTTGGAAATCCCATTGTGGTCTGCATCTACGAAGGAAATCAGGAGGGCCACTTCTCTCATAACCGTCATGCAGGATGAGCCACATGGCAGCTGAGGATTGGAGGCAATGAACATACTATCGGGACAGGAGTGGACATGCATGGCTAGGTTGGTGCATTATGGATGGAGGCAGGGAGATGGAACAATAATCTAGAGCATGTGTTATGGCAGGAGTGGGCGTAAGGGCTCAACGGTTTTCAGACGGGGGTGTGAGTGGTAAGAGGTGTTGAGGGGGGGTACGAAATGATGAGGGAGGGACACGTAGCAATGTGGAAACTGATCTAGGTGGATATTAGTGGCCACCCACCTATTCCACTTAGATCCCCACCATTGTTCTGTCAGTTTTTTTTTAGTTTCCTTAATTGTAGCACAATTTACTATTTTTGACAATTTTTCGATTCCTGAACTTCCAGAGCAATTTTGAGGCCATAAATGACTTTTTTATGGCAATATTCCTCTAGGGAATTTCATTTACATCATGTTTTTAGTTGTATTCCTCGGACAGATCTTTCCAACAAGGTATCATGCACATCAAACTAAGATAATATGACCAAGTTATGACCCTGAGAAGTTTACTGCCCAACTAACCCAAATGGGGCCCATAAACTCTTGGTGTTACATCTCCTTGGGTTAAGGTTTTGGTTATTTAGGGTTTTCCCTTATTGTCCAATAATAAAAATGCTCTTGAGCATCATTTTAACTCAATTTAGAGGCCTGTAACCACCACATCACTTCTCAGAGATAAGCTACCATCACCTGAGCTGGTATCATTTCCATTATGTTTGTAAGCATATTTCATTATTTGATATTAATGAAAGAAAGTGTTATTTCTATTTCATCTCTATATTTATGGTTATATCTATAATTTGTTGCATTCTTGTTTAAATTCAGATTAGAAACCACCTCTTCAGAACCCCCCACCTTGGTGATAAAGAGAAACACAACAGGGAGGGGGGGAGCGAAAAGGCCTTAGAGTCGTTGGATTAAAATGGAATTGCGAGCAAGAATGGGAAACGTGCAGTTTTTAAACCAGATGATATAACATGTCATATTGCAATCAGTGGAGGGACTGGTGGCAATGGGGGGCAATGATGGTAGGAGTTGGAAAAACAAAGGGTTTATGGCTAGAGTTAAAAAGTGGATCAATACATTTAGACTTTTCAGAAAACAAAGGGAGAGAAAAAAATGGGTTATCATAGATAACAATGGCTCCAATGGGGATGTTGTGCTGATGTGTTGCATGAAAGAACCAGTAGACTAGTTTCCTTATTGCAAACTAAAAATGACGATATAATCTCCAAGTTTTTAGGGCCTTCACTTTGGGCTCAAACTTGTCAAATATATCATCCACACCTACAAATGAGAAAAACAAAAGAAAAAAATGAAATATATACAATGGTATTCCTTTCAATTGGATCAAGAGATATAACATTTGATAAAAATTCCATTAATAGGCCCTCCTGCATATAGTTGACCATCCATATCTTGCGATATAAATGTATTATTCACATGG
Organism: Pinus tabuliformis; assembly: GCA_031772625.1. Lineage (NCBI taxonomy): Eukaryota > Viridiplantae > Streptophyta > Pinopsida > Pinales > Pinaceae > Pinus > Pinus tabuliformis. The sequence goes on from CM062819.1 coordinate 1,543,581,934, forward strand.
TAAGATGAAATTTTATATGGCCCCTTCGAGAGATTCTCGAACTTGTCGTGTTTTCCTTTATCTTCAATCTTAGCTTCCCACCTCAAAACTACATCTTGAAGACTTAAATTTTCTTCTTTGATATTTTTGCCAAAAGTATTTTTAATTCTGTTTTGAGACTGGTGATGATTGTTGTAGAATTTTTTTTTTTTTCTTGTAGATAAATTAGTTGGTTGCTCCTCCTTTACATATCATTTGGTTCTTCATCTAGTCCCTACAATAATTTCATGATCGGAACTCCAAGAGAACTAGGAAAAATAGCTTCAGTTCCATAAACTAACTCATAACGATAAACTCCTATAGATCTTTTAGTACAAATTCTGTCAGCCCATAGAGAAAATTTGAGCTTTAAATGCCATGACCTTTTAGTTTCCTGCAAAATCTTCTTAATGATTCTTACTATACTTTTTCTTATGATTCATCTAAGCCACTACCTTGGGGGTAATAAGTTGTAGAATGGCCAAGAGTGATATTATACTTGTTACAAAATATTACCAGCCTATTTCATCTAAAACCTTGGGCATTATCAGTGATTATATTCATTGGGCAATGAAATACTAACATGACGTTATTTTCCAAAAAATGAATAATGATTGCATCTCTAGATTGGCTTCTCGGAATAGCTTCAATCCACTTTGTGAAGTAATCAGTGGAGGTTAGGATCCCTCGATGTTGGCTTGAAGATGTAGGATGTATTTCGCCAATAAAATCTAGCCCCCACTGCTAGAAAGGGGCTTCAACAAAAATGGGCTTCATAGGCAATGAGATTAACTTCCTTTTTCCTTCAAATATTTTACATTCATGACAAGAAACAACCTCTCTATATACATCTCTGAACATTGAATGCCAATAAAATCATGCTCTAAGTATCTTATTCACTATTGCTCTCCAGTAATGATGTCCTCCACAATCACATTTATGAAACTCTTCGGTCACCTTTTCAGCTTCATCTTCCAATAAATAATTCAGAAGTATTCCACCCGAATCTTTCCAATACAAACATTTATTCAAAATACAATATCTCACTAATTTCAACTTGAAAAATCTGGATTTTGACTTTGTGATTTCAGGAGGAGATATATGATTTTGTAGTGCAAAGATAACATCTCTATACCAATCTGACATTGTAAACTTTTCTTCAAGAGGGATCAACTCTTCATCTTCAATTGTATCTGAATTTTCTGCTACAAAATTAACATCTAGAGAGTCAAAATTTGATTAAGTCATCAAATTTTCCAACCCTTGTCCTTTTACCAATTTTGTAGGCCCAATTTCCAAATTATACTCCAGCAGAGTAGCAATCCATTTATTTTGTTTAATATCTAGACTAGCTTGAGTTAATATGTCCTTTATTACAACATTAGGTACATAGGCAATAATGTGTGAACGAATGACATACACTCTAAAATCTTTAAGAGCTTTCACTAAAGCATAAGCTTGCTTCTCCATGATGTTATATTTCAATTCATAATTTCCAAGTGCTCTATTGAAAAATAAAATAGGTTGTTCATAACCTTGTTGTCCTGTCTACAACAATACTCTAGCAATTGTGTGTTCTGAAGTAAAAGTAAAAACCATAAATTGCTTTGAAAAATCAGGATTTATAAGGATTGGACCCTAAGTAAGATCATTTTTTTCTTCAAATGAATGTTTAGTCCCTATTATGCATTTAATATCACAATCTGTCCTAAGAATCTTTGTGATGTGTTTCACAATTTCTGCAAAGTTAGGAACAAATATTCTCACAAAATTCACATTGGCTAAAAAGATTGAATTTCTTTTCTATTTCTGGGCAGACCAATTTTCTGGATAGCAGAAGCCCTACTTGGATCAATCTTAATTCCTTCCTTTGATATAATATGTCCCAACAACGTTCCCTCTGTCAAATAAAAAATACTCTTAGTAGGATTTAAAGAAATACTGAATTTTCTGCATTTTTGAAAGACTCTCTCCAAATGTTTGAGATGTTCTTATTATTTTTTAGAAAACATAGTAATATCATTCAAATATAGTACTACATACCTATTTATCTCATCTTCAAATGCAATATCCATACCTCTCTAATTTTTTTCTTCTGCATTCATAAGTCCAAAAGGCATCTTTGCATACGTAAATGTTCCCCAGGGTGTGGTAAAAGTTGTCTTCTCTTGATCATCATGAGGTACCAATATTTGATTATAGCCTAAGAAACCATCTAGCGTCGAAATCCTTTGTGATCCTACAATGGTTTGCAAAATATGATCCATTTTGGGAAGTGGATAATTATCTTCTAATGAAGCATTATTCAAGTTCCTGAAATCAATGCATGTCCTAACTTCTCCATTATTCTTTCTCACAGGCACCAGGTTAGCTAGCCACTTGGAAAACTTGAATGGTACTATGATATTTGCTTCAAACAAATTTTTTATCTCCTTTTCAATCAATGAAAAAGAAATTGATTTATTCTTCTCAATTTTTCCTTGAAAGGTTTTTCATTTTCTTTTATTGCTATTTTATGTTGAATAACATTTGGATCATAGCTTTTTAAATCATCATAACTCCATGCAAAAATATCTACGTATTTATTCATAAAATCTAAATATTTTTGTTTTTCCTCAAGAGGAAGAAATTTGGATAACTTGACATTCTTTGGATTTTCTGTAGTACCAATATTATAAGTCTCAACCTCCTCATCATCAGATTTCATCTTTGGATTTTGGGCTACATCATTCTGGTCAAATAACTTCTCAAGAGGAATTAGACGCTTTGGAATTCAATTGATTTTGAGTTGAAAAAGTTCGGTATTGGCTTTTGTTTCGGCAAAGATGTTTTTCTAGTCAACTTGAATAGATTCAAATTCTTCTTTCAATTCTATTATGCTCCTATACCAATAGGTGTCATATTTCATGATTGACTATTGAAATGCCAAATATGTTCATCCTTTCCATGCTACAAAGGTTCCATATTTTGAAAAAACAAAAAATTAAAAAATGAAAAGAAGGTATGCCCTAAAAGAAAGATCAAAGGGAAAAAAGAATGAATTGGTCAAAAGAAAGAGAATGAACCCTAAGAAAGGACCAGGAAAGTGTGCTAGTCCAAATTGCCACTACCATTTTGTTTTTGAAAAAAATCTCATCACATGCACTTAGTTGACTGTTTCCATAGTTGATGGATGACCAAATAGCTTAATCTTTGCCAGTTCATATTTAAATTTCCTGTTTTAGCGGTAGAGAGTGAATTCTGTCCAAATAGTTCAAGCTTGGCAGATAAGTAGTTAGGTAGAGAAGCAAGGGTTCTCAACAGCTAAATTTGAGCCCCTGGAAGAAATAAGGGCAGAATTAGATAGGATTGTAGCTAAAAGAAAAGAAAGAGAGTAAGGGTTCGCTAGTTTAAATGCACCTAATCAAAAAGGAAGAAAAAATGTTAGGTGTAATAGGCTGGGTAGGCAGTTTTGATGTTGCAGAAGCAGATTTATAAGCAATTGTGTCTCTTAAAGGTGATTTATCCCATGGATATCATAAGTACCATGGCAAGGTGGCTAGAAAATAGATGAAGCATGACTAACTTCCCTCCTCATTTCTCCAAGGAACATTTACTAATATCCCTACAAGGACATTGGGATCTGCTTAGTGCTCCTAGTTCACTTCATTTCATGAAAAGGACTAAGTGAAACTCTGTTTTTACTTAGGACATTAAAGCCACATTTCTTGTGTAAAAATTCCTTTCTTCCATTATGCTAAGTTCTCCAAGTCCATAGCTTGGATCCCATTCATTTCCCCAAAGCCTAAGTCAATTTAACCATGTAAACTTGGTGCCTACCTCTCATAAACCCATTTTAACATATTAACTATACTATATAAACCCTCATATTTTCCTCATGCCCGTATTATATATAAAATATTTGAAAAACCCCAAAAGGTGTAAATATCCCAACCCCTAGCTTGTTATAGCCATATGGTAATGTTATGGGAGTTACTGGTCCATTTGGGGCCATTAACAACCCTCCGCGCATAAAAACATTGGAATTCATTTAACATTTGGTTAAATGAATAACCGAACCTGCAGACCTAACCACAACAAATACCTCGCTAACTTTATAAAACATTGATCTATATGGTGGGTCCCTGTGCCATAATCTGTCGCCAACTCAGTTAGCCATCGACCGTCGGATCTGGGCGTTCCCATCGGACGGCCCACAACAATATCGGAACCCCTCTGATGCCCAGAGATTAGTGTTTAGGGAATGGGCGGTATTGCCGCCATACATAAAACACGTGGCGCCTACCCGATATGATCGCTGCCCCTCCGCTAATACCACCCTAGCTGATAAAGCGGTGTGGGATAATACTGCTTACCACCCCCACTAACCCCCTTGCTGACGTCATCCGACATGTCATCCGCCACCTCACCTTCGCATCATCCGCCATGTCATCCGCCACGTCATCGCCAAGTTAGCCTCCGTACCCCCGCTACATGATAAAATGTTGTGTCATGCTAACGTCACTCAACCGAAAAATGCCAAAAGCCCGTGAATTCAAATTTTTGTTAGAAAAAACCGTGAAAACCATCGTTTTCATTCATTTTTCACTCATTTCCTTCCTGAGACTGTGCATGCAAGTTACGTCTAGAAAATTGTAGGAGCTCCAGTTTGCCACCCGGCCACCATAATCTGGCATCCAGCTCTACAAATCATCATCCAACCTGCCAATTACTCTCGCGCGCAGCTAAAAACACAGGTATTTACTCAATTGCCTCCAAACCATGTGTCTTTCCAGTTTTTTCTCTGAATTATACCCGTAGAACCAAAAATTGAGCGAATTCAGTCTATAATTATGAGAAAATTCACCCGAACCACCGCTGTTTTGTCCATTTTCCACAAAAAACCTGACTTCCATAGCTAAAAACACACTGAGCAAACATGGAAACTCCTGCGCCCGTGGCCCTCAATGTTGCGCCTCTCAATGCACCACACAAAGAGTTGGAATGGTTGCCCCTGGCTGACAGGGATTTTCAGATTAAAGACTTCATCGGTGATGTGCCCCATCTCCAAGCTTTTTGTGAAATTAGGAATTCATACCGCGGCAATACTGATGTCTATGGAATATGGGAGTCCCACATGCCCATGTACTACCTCCCCTCAGTAAATGTGCTTCCTGATATAATCCACCTATGCTGTGCCAATTATGACCCCACTCAAAGAGCAGTTATGGCTCCATCTGGGACTGTCTTATTTTACATTACCCCTGAATCCATAAATGAAATGCTACACTTCAAACCCACTCAGCCTCTGGCCCCTCTTTCCATGGGATTCTTGCTTGACCAAGGTGCCAAACTGCCCAATTCAGAGATAACCAGAATAGCTCAATTATTCATGAAACCAAATTGCCAGCCCCAACAACCTCCTCCTTATCTATATTCTTGGTTCACTGAAGCAGGAAGATTCATTGTAGACATGGTTTCCTACATCCTGGGATTTAAAACAAGTGAATATGTTGATGAGACCACCTTGGTTCTCTTATCAATATTTACTCCAGGACAACCCCCTGCTGTCAAATATGATTATGCCACTTTCATAGCCAATAAAATACATGAGCAATTCATGAGTCTAGAAAGAGAGGGGGTCTTCAAGTACACATCATATATATATCATCTGTTCTTGTACTATCAAACAGATAGTTTTCAGTTCCCTATCAGAAAACTGGATGTTAAAGGAGAGCGAAGGTCTGTAATCTTCTGGACCTCAGTCTTCCACAGTGTTCATGACTCCCCTTATACCTATTGTGAATTCATTGATTGGTTTATACATCCAGCCTCATCTCTACTGATGACAACTCCTCCTGCTAGACTCTCTGGTGAAATGCAGAAAATTTTACAGCTCTCCAAAAACTACAGTATAGGTGACTGGTACTTATACCAGAATCACACTGAAATCAGAATATACGGCTGTGAACTGTGCCCCTACAAGCTACCCAAATTTGTGCCTATGAGACTGTTTGCACTGGAGTATTTCAGGCAGTTTATCCATGCAGACTTAACCCACTTCTGCAGTGCTAAGAAAAAGGCACAACTGAAAATAAGAAATCAATTGGGCCCTTTTGTCTTCAATAAAAGGGAAGCTTGGGAAGAGGCTGATAAGATTTTAGGGGAGCAACTTAAATTGAAACAAAGTTTTTATTGGGCACCATATGACCCCGATCATTTCATAAGTTATAGAAAAGTGAAAAACAAGCTATCAGCATATGTTCACCACAAGATCCCTGAAATTCAACAGTATGCTAATCAACAAGAATGGATAGAAGGCACATTAGTTGAAGAAATTACTGAGGAAGAAAAATTGGAAAAGGCCATGAAAGAGCTTGAAAAAACACTTGACCTGGACTCTTTTGGATAGGTATCCTTCAAACTACCTCAGCACACAGGAGGTGACACATCCTTTGCTGGGACTTCTCAGCAGCCCACACAAAAAGCCAACACAGGATCAGCCAAGGGCAAGGAGGTAATAGACACGGAGCAGGAAATAATGATAGACCAGCCTACTACATCAAAGGAACAAGGCCAAGGGCATGTACCACCAATACAAACAAAGACACCAGAAATCCCTTCACTACAAACCCCTCTAAATGAGGAAAAGGGCAAGAAAATGGATAGACAAGAAGATACACCGATCAGCGGTTTTGCAGAGCAACCAGGGGAGAAAAGGCAAAGATTAAACCCCCTATTAGAGGAGGAGTTTACTGAGGAGACCACCGATATTTTGAGGGAAGAATTAATGGTCAGCTAGGATACATCCCGGGTCATAGAAACATCAACCAGTTCACACAGGCAGGAGATGGAAAGACAGCATAGTGTGGAATTTTCCACCAGGCCACAAAGCAAGCAAGGTTCTGACATTACGAGAACATTCACTGAAATAAAGGCAAAGAATGAACCAATAAGAATTCAACTTTATAATCACTTGCTGAAGATGGCCCCCACAAATCAACAAAGGCTAATGTTAGCATATGATATTCAAGAGGGAAAAATGATCCTTAGTCACTTTAAGCCCAAAATGCAGCAGCCATAGTCAGCTGCTGATTATATCAGGACCAATCTCAAAGTTTTTGCTAAAGACATTCATCCAATGGACCAAATTGAATTGCATAAGCAAACCAGAGAGATGGTTTACTCCACATTGACAGACAAGGCATTGTTGGCACACAAATTGCAGAATTCGTTGAATAATACACCTGCTAAATTGGATTTGGAAAAGGCTTCCTCTTTAGCCAAGGATAAAAGGATCAAATCCTTGGAAGAAATTACTATTGAGCTGGTACATGATCCCAAGGATGCCAAAGGCATTAAAGGATTAATAAAAAAGAAGGAAGAAGACATTGCAGCTCTCAGGAAACAACTCAATATGCCCATTACCATGCATCCCCAAACTACAAAGATTGTTGAGCAGAAATCACAGGAAGATATGATGGACCTGCTAATGAAAATGAATGAGAGATTGACAGAAAAAGAGCGGGAATTGGAGAAAGTACTACAAGAAACGTAGGGAGAATCGGCCTCCCAGCCCCCTGAAATAGCTCCAACAGTCACAACTGCTCCTGCTACAGGTATAACAGCAATGCCTCCCACTGTCCCAACAACAGCAGCAGGCTGTAGCACTACCATGACCATAGAGGAGTTAATCAAAGCTATGGAGGATTTAAAACTCCAAGTATCAGAATTAAAAGAGGCTAAAGAAAAATTGGCCAAGTTGGAAATAAGTTATGACAAATATAAAATGACTGTGGCAGAAAAATCAAGGGAGGTAAAAGCATTGGAAAATAAAGTGAGAGCCTTAGAAAAGGATCTCTCCCTGCATAAACCCTTGGTAGAAATCAAAACAATTTTATGGACCAACATTGGCCAATCCCTCACTGATGTATGGAAATCAATACAGGTAATTCATGAGCAGATTGATTTGGTGACAGTAGCTCAAGTGGAAATTCAAAAGGCTAGGAATTTATTGGGACACATGCCCGAACAGGCCAATAGGTTAATAAATTTTTTGAACACCCACACCAAGGAAGAGCTGGTAGCACTGGATATCAGGGATAGGACAGGCACCATTCTAACAGTCAAAATAGTTCTGACCATGAAGAACTTCATACAAAATCTGGAGAGGAAGTGCTAGGACATGCAAGGGGAGATAAATGCTTTCACACAGAAGTTTACAGCCTTGGAGGAAAAGGGTCTGCCCAGTTTATTAACCAATTACTATAGACTGATGACACATGCAGACTATGCTCACAGGTTGAATACATATGTGGATAATCAAGTCACAACATCATCAAGTTCTGCAAGAGAGAAGGCACTCCCATCTAGACAAAGCCTATATGAAAATTTAGAAAATCTGTTTTATATTGAGCATGAAGTGAGACATCTTTTCACAGTCCAGCCTACTTTCTTCAGGTACATGGATGTTGATGAAACTCTAATAAAAATGCGTAGACACAAATTACTAGATGACCAGTGGTGGCAAAGCATGTTAGAAATCCTATAGGCATATCTCGGATTTCTTTATATCTTTGGGAAATCAAAAGTTCGTGTCACGCACCATAAAGTGGAAAACAGGAAGGGATGAGAATCAAGCTGGAGCAACAACATAGTAAAGACGGTCCAGATACGGCCAAGAGAGCCAGGGCAGTAGCACGCAATATCAGCGGAAATATCCATCGGTCGATTCACCGAGCTAACAGTCAACATATCTCAGCAACCGAGCAGCCAGTACAACAACATTTACTTCTGCATTTATTTTCTCTTTTTTCAAGATCATTTACTTCTCCTATAAAGTAGGTAGAAGGAGTTATTACTAGATATTATCTCTTTGAGATATTTTGTAAACATTTTTGTACAAATACCTCCCCAAGCGAAGTATTAGGGGTTGGTGATACAGTTCTGGCACTGCGCTGTAACTTTGAGAACTCTTCTGAATAAAAGGATGCTGGAATGCGTTGCTACTGAACTCTCTGGTTGTGGAATTAATGGCAGAGGACTATGTTGCAGAATTCTCAAATTATCTCATGGATCAATAAGAATTTTTAACTCATGTTTTACAGTTTCTGTGTTTTTATATATCATCTATGTTCATTACCTGAATAATAGGGAAAAAGAATAACCCAGAACTTGCTTAACTGTACTCTGTGTTCAATCTCTGTTATTTTTTTTGTTTTCTTCAGAATTAGCATAAACAAGAATTCTTAGCTGCTCCTGTTTCCCTTGGTTCTTACATATTGAATATAGCTGAGGAATTCTTAACTTCTCCCTGGCAATATTCATTCACTGTCCCTCTATCAGCATGATGAAGGATTCTTAGTCACCCTTCACCCCCTGACTCCATTTCACCTGATTCCAGCTTACAAATCGTTTCATGGTTGATTACCTTGCTTTGTAGTACCTCCATTTGTCAAAGAAACCACATCCAGCAGTTCATCTTCATAGACTCCATTAACCCAATGGACTTAACTTCTCATATTTACACCCCTATTCTTTTGAATGTCACCATCCAAAAACCAAACAAAACCCCTGTACTTCATAGCTATCCTAACTTACTAGGAAAAAAGAAGTTAAATCATAAAGAGAGAGCCCTCTCTAGATGCAGATTGGCTAGAACCTGCATTTGAAAGATTGGTCTGTGGTTACCTCGTCCATATTCCCTTTTCTCACAACTTTTGGGGAACAACCTGAGTGATAACAAATTCCAAGAAATTTATGACTTGCTGATCATTATCAAACACATTTTAGTTTATTACGTTATTAGGTATAGCAGGTCTATGCCTAATTGCAACTTCATATTTTTTGCTGGAACGAATTGGAATTGTAAATAAACTTGCTAAAACCTCCAAATAACCTACAACAATGTTATTTTCTCTAGGCTTGATGGCGAAATTATACTATTCAAAACTTTCCAGTAATTCAAGAATCATATTTCTGTATGCTCTCATCCTAACATCCTTGGTTTGATAGGTGTTGTTAACTTGTTCAATGATCAATTTAGGATCACCAAAATTAGAGATTTTCTTAGCACCTAAATTCTTCAAGGTTTCTAAACCCAAAATCAATGCTTCCTACTCTGCCATATTATTTGTGCAATCGAAATTGAGCTTATAAGAGAAAAAACTCCTTTCATCTCCCAGCCTAATTATCTATATGCCTACACCAGTTCCATCTCTTCCTGTAGCACCATCAAAGCTCATGTGCCACAACCCTTTCCTATCAATTTCTTCAACTTGCTGCTCCTTTTCTGCATGTTGATTTTCTGTGTTGTTGGTGATTCCTTTGACGAGTATAGATGAGCCCAATTCAGTCTCCATTTCATATACTGGAAATTTTTGAGGTTTATCTTTGCTGCTAACCATATATGCCATCCTAGACTCTTTGTATAATCTCCTTTGTTCACCAAAAACTAGGATTGTAGCATAGGGCATATCCATCTGAATAGCTCCTTTGACTTTGGTAGCCCATGATCTTGATAGAAACATGCCAAACTTTGGTGGAATATCAACTATAATAATATCCATCAATATAGTTTTAGTAGAAATTTTACTTAAAGAAATAGACACATCTTTGATTAGACCTATACATTTCACCTTTTTGAATCAAATGAAAATAAGTCTTTGTATGGCCTGGTTATCTCTAAACCCAATCTTTCCATGATGACCTTAGGCATTAAATTTTTTGATGCCCCTAAATATAACATAGCATTATGTTCTGTTGTTTCATGGATTTTTAAACTCACATATAAAGGTGGTACCTCTTCATTCTTCTGATCTCCTAATCTAGGCCCTAGGAACACAGTAGGATGATCTTCATGAAAATTCAAAATATCAGATGATCCAGCTTTAGCATTAAGAATTCTAACAATTTTCTTTCTGTATTTCGTAACTCTTATTATTTCTCTAAAGGGGACAACAATATTTATCTTTGATATTTCATTCTCCAAGTTGAAAATTGGTTGTGTCTTCTCAACTTCTTTTGAAGGGGTTTATTTCTTTTATTCTATAACCTTTAGAGCATCTTTCCTGGGATGATTTTTATTTTCAGCTACAGGAACATTTATGTTTCAAAAATTATACTGATTTTTCATCTCTAGAATAGCATGCTGATAGCCTTATAAGTATTTTGATTGTGGCTCAGTTTCATCACCATGCAATTCATTATAAGAATCATCATGTTCTTATTTTGTTAAAAACTTTCCTTTCTCATCTTCACTGAGATAATGAACGGTATCTTCTCATACTTCTGGTGGCATTTCTTCATCATCTACTAGTTTATGATGGAAAGGAGGCCTAACTTATTGGTCAGGATGATTTCCCTATTCTCTTTGCCTCTATTGGAATTGAACCCTTCTAAAGTTTGGATTTCTAACTTGGGTCTCAGGTTGTGCAACAGGAGGATTATTTCCAAGGGTTAATCTATCCATGAGTCTTTCCATTTTTCTCATCATGGTATCAAATTTAACATCAAAAGAGGTGGAAGGTTGTTCTTCCTCCTTTAGCTTTCCTTTAGCCACTTTAGATCTTTTTGTTGTAGTCAGATTAACTTCCACTTTCACAACATCATTCTGTATGTCATCCAAGGTAACATATTATCTCTCTCTTAGTAGGATGGAAAACTCATAATCAAAGGCTTCAACATAGTGTAACTGAGCAGCTCTTGGGGGAGGCTTAATGTGAGCAAGAATGGAATTCTAAACTTTACTGAATCTTTTTGACAAACATTTCACTGATTCATGGTTGGCCTTCTTCAAATTATTATCTTCAGTCAAGGCTTGTACAAGATTAACTTTACTTCTTGATCTAGGAGGATCTCGTCAAATCAGTTACACAGTTTTAGTTTCATCAGTAGCATTCAGTATGATGTCGTGCAGTTTTGACAGTGTCATTTATGGTTCAGGTTGTTTAGGTGATGTTAATGGTCTTGATGGTGATATGGTTTGCAACCTAGTTGTCAACATGTAGTTGTCATCAATTCTGCCAGAGTTTGGTTTTCAACATGTGGTTGTCGTGTGCCTTCACAGGATTTGGGTGTCAACAAAGGTTTGTCATTGCAAATGTAGCTTTGTGTCGATGATATTTATGTGGGTTTGAATGTCACTTTGTGAAAAATGGTTGTAAATGGTTTATGATGAAAAGACTAAACCTATTCCTAAAAAGCTATGGTGAAAGACCATCTATCAAAACCATAACTAAGATCTAAAAACCTAAAAGTACATCTAAAACCTCAAATCATGCATTAAAATACCTAAAACCTATGCTAAGACCTAAACCCTAACCTTATTCCAAAGGAAATGTATTAAAACAATACATAATCCAAAATTTAATAACCCTCATCCTTTCTAAACATTAATAAACATTACAAAACAAATAATAGTCCTAACTGCCATCTGTTGGCTGCATCGGAACTATTATCATGTGAGCAGGTGGAGGTAATGTCGCGGTTAAACCACCAGGCTTGAAGACCGCAGTGGGACCGCGACTATGTGATCAGTCACACAGTTAAACTCGCAGTTAGGGTTACCGTCGGAGGTTGACTGCATGAGGAGATAACTGTGACAATTATCATATCAACAACCAGTGATTAGCTGTCGGGGTTACTAGTTGGATATCGCACTAGAACCATTGGGTAAGTCACGTTCACATGGCCGACCACAACCGTTAGGATAAGCCTACATGGTGGCAGCTTGTGACAAGACCACAACCAAACCACCTTGTTCACATGCAGGTGATCAACATCCTTCGCTCGGTCAGCAAGCCACAAACAACTTGTTTAATATAAAGTCCAGATTTGGGTTTTTTGGTTAGTTTGTTTTAAAATTAATTAAATGACCTTGTAACGTTATCCCTAGGTGTTCAAAAATGGTTAGATCGAGGCTCGTAAAAACCAAAATTTAGCCAATTCATGCCAATTTTAGTCCAAATAATTTTGAATGTACTTGCAGGGCTATAAGAGGTAGTTTTTCTCATTGTAGAGGAGGAGAGTGATTTTGGGTTTTTTATGCAGGTTCTGGATGTTATAGTCGATTTTGTTTTCAGTGTAACAAGAGCATCTAGAGTCAGAATTGGGAACCATGATAGGTGTTGGAAAGCTGGTTTAGAGAGATTTCTTATGATAGTGACCACAAGTGCCTGTATGCATATTTAGTTTGGTAAAATTTTTGTGTGATTGACCTCTTTGGTTTCAGTCCTAATAAAGCGGTCGCCCATCTTGAAAGTGTACCCAGAGACATAGTCCATCAGGGATGAACTCCATAATCAATGTTGTTGTCTGGTATCACTATGTATTTTTTTTTCACTTATGTTTTGCATCTTTCTTATGTTTTATCATATGTCGTAAAGTATTCTTCTCAAGCAATTCTCATGGTTTCAACGCTTTCAGTTAATGTTCTATTCATTAATGGCATAGTCAATTCTATTTCAATTTTATCGTATGATCATTTCAGATCAAATAATTTAGTATCAGAGTAGGTTGTGTTTGTATAATTCTCCATTGAATGTTAAATTGGTTAAAATCACAATGTACAGAAGGAATCCTCGAGCAAATTGATCCAGAGATTAGAAAGCGACAAGTCGTTCACAAGTCGACAATGATAGGATCTGATGCAAGTGAAAATCCAGAAGCTAAGATGAGTGAGGAATAGTTTTAGCAAGCATTCTTGACCATGCAGCAGATGTTGGGATAACTCTACAAGCATAAGAAGGCAAGAGGTGTAGATTATTCTTCAAAGACATCGAAGAAGGACAAAGGTAAAGGTAAGGCTAATAAACCTCCTTCACCTCCATCATCTCCATCATCATATTCTTCTTCTTCTTCTTCCAGTGAAGAATATGAAATAGAAAAGAAACCTAAGAAAACATCTATTTTGAAACTTGATGTAAAATTTGAGTTACCTATTTATGATGGTGAAATGAATCCTGAAAAGCTAGATAATTGGATTAAGAAGTTAGAAGTGTATTGTCGTATTCAGAACATTTTTGACGATAAAACAAAAATTCAGTTAGCTACACTTAGAAAGGGGGGAACAACTTTAATCTGGTGGGAAAGTAAAACTTGGATAGATGTGAATCGAAAAGGAAAAGTCATCTCTTGATGGTCTAAGTTTTTAAGATATCTAAGGAAACAATTTTATTCTCTAGGATACACGCAGCAAACTATTATTGATTGGTAGAATTTGAGGCAAGGTAAAGGGCAGAGTGTTCAGGATTTTACTCAGGAGTTCAGAAAGAAAGCATTGGCGCTTGGTATCTCATTGGATACACATGAAACTTTGTTAAAATACATCGGCATTTTACATTCATATTTGCAGCATACATTATTGATGTTTAATCCTGATTATTTTGATGAAGTGCATGCTCAATCCATACATATTGAATTAGGTGGCAGACCATTCAAATTTTCATTGCAATCATCCAAAGAGTTGGAAATCAAAGATTCCAATGACAGTAAGGGGAAGAAAAATTCAAAGAGAAAAAAATCAGCAATAGCTCAGAAGGAAAGACCTACTTGTTCTCATTTCCAGAGAATCAATCATGATGCATCTAAGTGTTGGAAATTTCATCCAGAACTTAAGCCCAAAAAGTTCCTTAAGGAGAAGGATGAAAAGAAGGCAATTCAAATAGTCCAACAAGATCTAGGTTCTGATTTAGGTGATGAAAGGAGGATAAATGCCATGGTTACGATAGGTAAAACTTCTAACATTGGTTCAAGTTCTAATACTATTGCATCTTCATCAAACATAAATCCTTCAAATGAGGATAAAAGAGTTGAATTATTTAACATAAGGATAACTTCTAAGCACACAAAGATAGATACAGTGGATCATAGGCCAATTTAATATCTGAATATTTAGTTAAGAATTTGGGTTTGGAGACACAAAATCATCCAAGACCTTACCCATTAGGATGGCTAAAGAAATCAACTTAGATAAAAGTCACAAAACAATGTCGATTAAGATTTTCCATTACAACTAATTACATTGATGAAGTGGAATTAAATGTGGTTCCAATAAACATATGTGGAGTTGTATTAGGAAGTCTTTATCTTTATGATCGTGACGTAGTATTTTATAGAAGAGAGATGTTGGGCATGGAATCCCCCCACAACAAGTTTTGGGGCTAAAAGCCCAAGTTTTGGTCAAATATGGTGTAGAACTCCTCGAATTGCAGGCACAGAGCACGAAGTGTACAATTGAATCATAGGGTTGTCCGCCCTAAGCATTGTATTGTAAATTAGTGTAAAGTCGGCCTACCCATGGTCCGCTGACCATGGGATTTTATAAATAGAGTGAGGCTCTAAGTTGTAAAGTTAGTCGATGATAGAAAGAGTAGCAAAGAAATGGTTTGAGCTTAGAGTAGAAGTTTAAGTGTCTTGGGTTGTAGTAGTAGGAAGAGGCTCTACAGCTGAGTGCGCAGAGGCCTAGAAGAGTCCGCAACTGAGTGCGCAGGGTGGTGTCAAGTCTGTAAGTGGGACATAAAGCTAATAAAGAGAAGTTTATCATAATTCTGTGTCATTGTTGTACATTATCTTCTTTATATTTACATTTGTTTATGTATTGCGCGCAATGATATAAATGTTGAATATGCTATAATAACCATAAATTTGACACACATAAGCTATGTAATCAATTAATAAGAGAGGAACTTGGGTATTATAGGGTCGCACCCCAAGTAGCACTGTGCGGAAGCTGAACCATAGGTTGCAAAGGGATCGCAAGTGAACGGAGCGACATGTTAGATCGCAGACCTCCAAGAGCCCATTAGACATCCCAAGGGTGTGGAAACCTAGTTCTAGCACCCTCCCATACTACTTCGGGTGAGACCTCAGTCCGCGCTCTACGAACTGTTGTTGAAAGGGCCAGTAGTACCGGGATTTGTTTGGCTAATTCACCTCTGAACCTGGGTCAGGCCCCACTAAGACAACAAATGGTTTTGTTTCCAGGACAGGGATCTGCATAAAGGATGTCTCATGTCATGCGACTAGAACCCTACAAAGAAAGAAATTAAAGAGTGGTTGGACAAGAAGATTCACGAGTTCGTGATGCAGGAAAATAGAAATCATGAGTATCTAAGGAGCAGTGGTTGGATCACTACTTGTACACTAAAATCCACTAAATTTTCTTTGCATCTTTTCCATCTAAACTATATGAGTGGATTGTAAAGCTAGCAGATAGCTAGGGAAGGTGTAGGCTCAACAAACCAATAGTGTGGACTCCAGAGCTAGTGCACAGGCTGGAAGCCTTGGAAGACAAGATAGCGTGGGTTGTGGACCACTGGCTTGATCGAATAATAGGAGGACTTATCACTAAGTTCATAGTAGACACATCTGTCAACTACAGTGAGGCGGAGTGACGTTTTCTCGATGTTTTCTCAAGGGACTGCGAGGTAAGTATGTTAAATATTTGAACACTTGGATTAATATGCTATTGTGTGAAAAGTGGGTTATGTAAATAAATTAATGTTTGGGACTACGCGGAGCGGAAAGATTTATAGAAGCAGAAGTAGTGAAGAGTTAGAAAACAGTCCCCTAATTTCACCCTCGCAGGAGAGCGAGGACGAGCTCGCGAGGGTTTCTTTGAGAAGCACATGTCACACGGAATAAGTCGATCTTGCGGACAAGATAGACCTTCCTAGAATCTAAAGAAGACCTAATGACAAGCAAACCAACCAGACACTATCTTTCTCTAAATATTCTTTTATAAACAAAGGAAAACAAGTGTTTTAGGGCCTACCTTAGGTCCAACGCAAGTTTGTGGATGCCCTCGCTCCTTCGATCCAAATGAGCTCCTTTGTCAAGAATCTGCAAACAAAAACAAGCAAACAAATTAAATAGCACCTGCAAAACCAATATCATAAAACATATTTAACATGAAAGTCAAGGAGTTCATGAAACAAATAACATGAGATACTTGTTGAGAAAAATGAGTTTGATTGTATTAATTCAATAGAAGAAGAACTTTACAACCTATGCCTTGACGCTATACAAGCTCCTCCCAAGGTCCAACAAGAAGTCTCCTCTACTTTGACAAGTTTCACTCACTTCCCAATGAAGCCAAAAAGGTATGTGATCTCTCCTCTTAATCTCAACTAGGAAGTCTTAATTTCACCAGCATTTACCCTCAAAAATGTTCAACTTCTAACCTCACTAGCAACCAGCCCAATGCCTGAATTTATAGTGCAATGGAGGGAAGTTACTAGGTCCTCCTTCAAAGGGATAAAGCCCTCCTTCAAAGGGATAGCTCCTCTCATCAAGGGATTAGCTCCTTCTCTTTTGGGATGCATGAACCACCTAAGAGCGGCAAATCCACATCAAAATTCCTTCTAGAATCATCTAGAATTAACCCAAAGTGATCTTTTTAGAATAAACTTGCGCCTTTTTTACTTTCACAGGGGTCCGCACCCACACCTTTAGGGACAGAGTGGGCAGGTCTGCAGTTTTTGTAAACAGAAGGTGCGGGACCGCACGTAATAGTGAGAGAAAGTGCGGAACCAGAGTTTCATTGATTTTCAATGTCTTTCTCTCATTTTGAAAGCTTGACTTGAAGAGCTGAGGTTGAGACTTGCTTAGGAGGATAGTACAAGTGATGATAGACCCATACTGACTGCAAATAATCATGATGACGATATTTTTGTGTAATAGATTGCCCCCTAAAGTGCGAAGTCTGTAGTAGATGAGGATTTCATTTATCATTTAGGAAGAGTGAAGTACTTTATCATTTCGAGGATCATCTTGTGGAGAGCCCGGTTGGAACCTGTAAAAACATTCAATGCAAAATATATATATATATATGAGATAATATCATCGCTGAGGTAGGCATTCCCATACTCATATCAAAACTGACTTAAAAAACTAACTACTGCACTGATACAGGAATGATCTTGTAATACATCACAAGTATAGACTCATGTGGACACAGTATACACGTAGCCATTTGTTTGTGAATATTCCATTATGTAATGAATACAAAATTCCTCGCAGCCTGGATTGTGGAAACTAGATCCAGGATCTTCATTTCTACTTCCCGAAATAGTACGATTCTATCCATGCGAATGAATGTGTTGATGTTGAACATGGTAGAAACCACTTGATTACTAGTCAATGATATAAACTGTTAACAAATGTGAGAGAAACCACCAGTGATGTCAATGGCTCTCAAAGTACCCAGTACAATCCATGAGAGGTGAATAAATGTGTTGATGTCGAACATGTCACGGAATCCTTTGATCGAAGGTCAATGATGCAACCTGTTGTCAAAGGCGAGAAACCTGCCATCGAGGCATGCAGATCCCAAGGTACTGACGATTTCTAGATCATCTTTCTAGATAATGAGCTGAAGTCGATAGAAAGCGATCCGTCACAAGCAAGCCCACAACACGAAATCATAGATCAAGTTGAAGAAATTTAGTTGCAAGGACTGACTTAGGGATGGTCAAGATGGATGACAGATATTTTGCAGATGAATGGCTTATTGGCAGTGACCTCTTGAACACATAACGACACGACAGATGGCTTGGTGACAATTGACCCAAAGTTAAAACCTAGAAACCGGCTGAAAACTTTCAATGTGGTTTGATCAACTGTTAGGCAAAGGATTTCCCAAACTAGGTGAATAAAAGTGTCGTGTTCAAGAGTGGTTACAAAGTATGACAAACAGGCTCATTTTTCTCTCTTTTCCCCCACCATTTCTGGCAAGTACCTCTTTATTTTTGACAAGCTTGAGGAGGATAACATTTGCTTGATTATAAGCTCATCCTTCGGATGAGTCCAACTTAGTTTAAATTCGAACCCTAAGAAGGAGTGGTTCATTCCTGTTTGTAATTGAACAGGTCCTTTACTGTGAAATTTTAATGAGTCTAGTATAGGAGAAACTCGATGTTTTTCAATTTTAGAGAGTCTGAAAAAACTTAAGAAAACTCTAGGGTTAACCTTTTTCGTAAATTTATGTCTCCCAAGCCCGAAAAAGTATAAAATAATACTTGAGAGAACCACTTGATCTTTTATGACCAAGGAGTACTTTTCGAAATTAGTGTCCCTGATCTGAAAAAGTAAAAAAGCAATCAACGACATGTCATTTTATAACCAATATCGAATTTGAAACAACAAAAATCCGGTGATATTTTCATGTTTTTACGTCAGAAAAGAGCTGTAAGTGGACCATCTTTTAATTATGTTTTAACGAGTTTAAAAGAAAAACTCGGCGATCTTTTCATGTTTTAGGAGTCATAAAAGAGCTTAAAGGTGACTCTAAATGTTTTTTCATTGAAAATGATAGATTTCGCCTGAATAATCTGTTATCCTGAGCAAAAACGCAAACATTACTCATACCTGTTTGAAATGGATAAAAATGTCGCAAAAATACCTTTCCAAAGTGAAACATAAACAAATTTGCAATTTATTTACTCAAAAAACTTATAAAAAGGGCCTTTGTCAATTCATTTTTACCGTTTGAGTTTTGGGTGAGAAAATAGTGCTTTTGTTCATAAAACTTCCCGTGAAGATTGCGGAAAATCCAATCGTCGGAATCGAACACCGTCTTCTCCAGGTAATCCACATC
The DNA here is from genome assembly GCA_031772625.1 of Pinus tabuliformis. NCBI lineage: Eukaryota > Viridiplantae > Streptophyta > Pinopsida > Pinales > Pinaceae > Pinus > Pinus tabuliformis. Next base: position 1,543,601,528 of record CM062819.1, read on the forward strand.
ATCCTACTCTTCATTTTTAACCATTTCATTTCTTGTTTTAGGAGTTCATTTCATTTTTTGGAGGGTTTTTAGGCTTAAAACCCGCGTGTGGGGGGCCACAGGTGTACCACTGCTGGCCTGTGGACCTCGACTTTTTCTCCATTGGGAAAAAGTCAGGGGTCCGCACCTTCCATGTAGACAAGGTACGGTCCCACGCACTGTGTCTAACCCGGAGGGTGCGGTCCCTAGCGCAAGGGTTTTTAACCCAAAATTTCTCAAAATTGGACCAAACAAAATAATTTCTAGCATTTTAATTTATCTTTTTACTTGATGCAGAGAGTACATCATGCTAGATTGGCGTGAACGAGAGCATGAGGACATGGATGCTACCGCATGGAACCATCAACCTTCACTTGATGCTTTGAGGGCGTGCGGCTTGTACAAATTCTGGGCCATTCCTGGCATGAGGGCTCAGGTGGATTTCTTACAGTGGTTGGTTGACAGATGGAGCATACAGGACCAGTGCTTCTTCATTGGTGGCCACCAGCTTGAAATCGAGCCGGTGGACATATATTTCTTGACTGGTTTGCCTAAGAGAGGCGAAGACTTGACTCTGTTTGGGGATAGGCCAGGTGGCCAGTCTGTCGATAGCCTCCGGCTAGAGTTCTGCAACAGCCAGGCTAGAGACAAAGGGATAGACATAAAAACCATATCCTGTCCTGAACTCATGGTGATTGTGTTTACTGTCACCGGACTTCGCGGGAGTGCCGCATTACATATTGCCACCGGATCCCAGATGCGTATGGCAGTTGATTGCTTTCGACGCACCATCTTCAACTGGTGTGATGTTGTGTTGGCCAATGTGAAAGGCCAACTGACCAGGGCCAAGAACAGACAGCTAAAGACCTTTGGTTATGGGACTTTGGTTGTGAGTTTTGGTCTGGAGAGGGTTCCCATGTTGATACTGCAGCACCTTACTGTTGGAGCTGGGCTTCCTCAAGAGCCCAAACTGATGCGATGGGTCACAGTTATGGCCCGTCACCCGGACGAGGGGACAGAGGTTGCTCGATTCAAACCTGAGTATTTCCAATGGTTGGAAAACCAGGTCTTTTCTATTCAGGACTTCCCTTACGCTGGGGTAGATTTTCGTGGCGACCTAGACATGGCTCTTCCACCAGGAGAGCAGTGGGATGACTCAGGTAAAATCATTTTCAACATTTTTCCTATTTAAATTTTTTATTATTTTTCCATCGTCCCAAAACTGATAGCAAAAGTTTCAAATGCAGATGTGGGTCCACAGCAACCAGCCGCTCTCCGGCCTTATGAGAGGAAACAACCAGTTGCAGTCGCGCCAGCCCCATAGGACGAATCAACAGAGGTTTTGGCCAAGTTGGAGGGTCATCTCGAGCGCTTGAGAGGAGATATTCCGGAGACCACTATAGATGACATTCCTCATCGACTTCAGCACTATGTGATTGGGGTCCCAGGACCTTTTAGGAGGTTCCTTTGCAAGGTGGCCTGTGCAGTGGTTTCTTATCGAGATCATCACCAGTGATAGGATGATCGCCTATTGTGGGCACATATGACATTTTTGTTTTTTGTACTTATCATTTTTGCCGATCATAAGGTGTTTTTCAACCTATGATCGAGGACGATGTATTTTTTGACACACTCCTATATATATATATATCACTATTACCGGCTTGTCTTGTAAATCATGTTATGGAATGGTTTTAAATTTACATGTATGATTATTGCAAATGTCTACTTAACATTCGAGAAGCAATTGCATCTACTAATGTATTTAAAGATCTCGGAATATGTTGATATTCAATATAATCAAATTCACATTCCAAGAGACGCACTCTCAAAAATAATCTTAATAATACTGGATTTCTAATGGCATACACTCTATTAAGCTGTAATACAACGAGTTCAGAATCTAACCTCACTATCAAACTCTGAATCCCAAATGAAATAGATTCAGATAATAACTCAATCACTGCACTATACTCGGCAATGTTGTTCGTTGTTTGACCGAGGCTTACCCCATGCATAGATACTAACTCGTCAGAGGGAGAATAGATAACCCAAGCTGTGGAAGAAATGTTCTGTGTATTACGACAAGCACCATCAGCGAAACCAATGTATGTTTGGAGAGGCATCGACATCTGCAATATCAAAAGTAAAACCAAGATAAGCAGGAATAATGACGAAACAACACTCTCTAAGCTAAACACACTGTTTAAACTAAAACACACCAGCTAGAAAGAAAAGCTATCCTAACTAAAAAATCTCCATACCCATCCTTTAAGCATAATACCTATTCAAGTAAAGACCATTTCTGGGTTTACCCAAAGAGTCCCCGTCAAAGTCTACCAATTCATAGGCCCCTTTTGCTAGCTTTCGCTTGACAACATAGGGACCATGCCACATAGGGACGAATTTTCCAGCGCCTAATTTATCATTAGCTTGATCGTAAACTAAGACTAGATCTCCTTCCGAAAAATTTTGAGGGGTCACATTTCGATCATACTGAGCTTTCATACGTTTTGCATGAATTTCGATCGCCAATGCAGCATCACGTCAATTCTCATCTAATTGAGCCAAGTATAACAAACGCTTTTCCTCTTCGGAAGTGGCTTGAAGTAACTCGATGGCCATTTGCAGTGACGGGATTTCGCATTCAATGGGTAACATAGCTTCCAGACCATAGAATAGTTGGAAAGGAGTGAACCCTGTTGATGTTTTTACTGAAGTTCGGTACGCCCAAAGCGCTGAAAATAATGACTAAAACTTCGACCGATGAATCCCAATGATTCATCGGATCATAATGACTAAAACTTTGTTGATGGATTCAACCAGACCATTAGCTTGTGGATAATAAGGGGTTGAACTATCGTGATGCAAACCAAGCTGGCCTGTAAGTTCGGTCATCATAACGTTTCGAAAATGATGCCCATGGTCAGTGATTATCGCTTGTGGGACACCAAACCTAGAGATTATATGATTGAACACGAAAATTGCAGTTGTCTTGCCGTCTGCCTCAAATGTAGGCATCGCCTTGGCCCACTTGGTAAAATAATCTACCGCAAAGATGATATATGCATGCCCCCCGGCCGAGTGAGGGTTACATGTATTAAAATCGATACCCCATTTGGCAAAAGGACCAACAACAATTATAGGGTGGAGAGGAGCAGGTGGAGTGCGCATCTTTCGATCAAATATTTGGTAGTTGTGGCATTTTTGGACCGCAGTAATACAATCTTTAAACAAAGACGGCCAGAAGTAGCCAGCATGCAATATCTTTCGGGCTGTGGCATACCCAGACATATGACCACCACACGCTCCAGAGTGACAGTCATTTAGAACCCCTTCAGCTTCCTCGTGAGTTAAGCAACGTTGAAAAACAAAGTCCGCCCCACGCCAATAAAGAATATCTCCAATAATCCTATATTGTTGGGACTAGAATCGTATTTTCCGATGTTCTGACCTTGAAATTTATGGCCGAAAGGATTAGGTCTGGAGATAAATGATGATATCCCCATACCATGGATCTAAAGTTCTGATTAGAAACAAGGATTCATCCGCAATGGGCTCCTCCGCCACAGTTTCCGTGTCAGCACGTGGGAAGTCACACATTAACTCTACAAAAACCAAAGATTTCTTAGACTTGGATTTCTCAAATTCCAAGTCGAACTCCTGTAGGATAAAAATCCATTTAGAGTACTTGCCCCCTAGCAATTTCTTGGTAAAAATGTAGATCATAGGGTTTCAATCCGAAATTATTGTAGTTTTACGTAGTAAAATGTAGTGACGAAAACGTTGGACAGCTTGAACAGCTGCCAATGCTAATTTCTCCACATGTGAGTATTTTAGCTCAGTGGGATTTAAAGTTCGACTAAGGTAATATATCACATGTTCAGTACCAAATTCATCTTCCTAAACTAAGACCATTCCAATGGTGGAATGAGAGGCGGCGAGATACAAGAAGTAATCTTGGTTGTAGTTGGGAGGATGCAATAACGGTGCATGGGTCAACGTGTGTTTGAGTGCATCAAAAGATTTCTGAGCTATCTCATCCCAATAGAATAGAGTATTCTATTTCAACAACCAGGTAAAACTATTTGTAACCTCGGCGTAGTTAGGAATGAATCGTCGTAAAAAGTTTACTTTCCCTTGCAAACTTTGGAGTTGGCGAAGACTCGAAGGAGGAGGCAATTTGACAATTGCTTCGACCTTCGAGGGATCAACATGAATGCCGGCTTTCGAAACTACAAACCCCAGCAATCAACTCGTTTCTATACAAAAGACACATTTGTGTGGGTTCAACCGAATCCGATAATGCGTACACCTCATAAAAATTTCTCGTAAATGGACAAGGTGATTAGCTCGATGTAATGAATGAGTAGGCAAGTCATCGAGATAGGGTTGCACAATGTGCTTGATGTCATGAAACGCATAAGACATGGCCCTCTGAAAAGTTGCTCTGGCATTCTTGAGCCCAAAAGGTAACTTGCAATAAGCAAATGTCCCCCATGGACAAATGAAAGCCATTTTTGGTTGATCGGCAGGTAGAATGTTGATTTGATTGTATCCGAAAAAACCATCCATGAAGGAGAATATTTCGCTTCCGGCACAATCATCAATGATTTGATCGATATAGGGAGTTGGGTAATTGTCCTTTGGACAGGCTCGATTGATGTCCCTATAATCGATACATATTCTTATTGTTCCCTGCTTTTTGTTAACCAGAACGATATTCGATACCCAATTCGTTAACGGGATCGGATAAATGAAACCTGCTTTGAGTAATTTTTCAACTTCTGCTTTAATTGCAGCAGCTTTTCTTGGGTGAATCTGACGCAAACGTTGCTAGACAGTTTTAGCGTCCGGGTAAGTCTTGATCTCATGAATAACAATCGCAGGATCAATTCCTGGCATTTCCTCATAGGACCAGGCAAACACGTTGCGGAATTCTTGAAATAGGGCCATATATATTTGAATTTCGTCATCTGTACACGAGGCACCTATATGAATGTTCTCAACAATTCTAGGCTTAACCGAAATTTCAATAGGAATAGTTCGAGAGATGTTTCCCAAATTTAACTTTGAATCTGGATGTTTCAGTGGATTCTGAGGTTCCTTGACATATTCAGTCGTAAAAATTGATGAGAAATCATTTTCAAAACTATCATTCTCGGGTAAAAATGAAGATCTGTGATGGAGATCTTCCCATGGTAAATCATCTACACATAGGATTTCACGAATTTGCTCATCAGAGTGAACAAGTTCAGAAAACGTGATTAAATCCGAGCTTGATGTGAAAAGTGATTCTTCATGGACCACATTCATTAGGTCAATTTTGGTTGAAAATGGGTCGATAAACGATTGCACGGCGTCATACACAATTTCATATGGACTCAAAGGCATGACATCATCAAACGAGTCTATCTTAGATTCAAAAGGAATGATCCAAGGATCATCATAAACAACGATGTCTGACGTAATCATATGAATGGTTGCAAATGAAGACGATGCGTTGATCGGAGGAAAAGGAAAAGTTCCCAGTAAACCGACATCTTTAACTAGTCCTACCCCAACATCCTTATACGGGATAGTTGTTTTACCGACACGCTGAATACTTTCAGAAGAGGCTGGGTCGGATGAAAAGTAAGCCAGTTGGTCTATTGTTACGATCTTTCCATTATGAGGAAACTTTATAACCCGAAAGACCGATGAAACGACCGCTGTCATAGTGTAAGACCAACTTCGACCCAAGAGAAGGTTGTAATCTAGAGGGGCATCAACCACCTCCACATCTAGATTAATGGTTTTTCCTTCAACCCCTATAGGAAAATCCTGTAGAATGCCAAAAGGATGAAACCAACGGCCATCAAAGGCCTTTAGAATTGTGGAGGATTGATTTAGCGAAGGAGAACCAAGCGATCTCCAACACTGTATCGACATAATACACGTTGAGGCTCCCTCATCAATCACAGTTCGATGAATAGGCCTATTTTTAACTATCACTGGAATCTGGAAAGACATTTGATGAGGCAAATGTGGTGTACTATTTTCTAGATCGAAAATTATTAGGTTCGAGTCCTGAACATCAATAGCTCCTATAGCCGACAAAAGTAATTTACGCTGTGCTGGACATGATTGCAGCACCTCCAATGCCGAGATTGCTAAGGGTGAATAGCTAAATCCTCAAAAATGTTATAAGTTTGAGCTGCTCTCACATGTGGATTGAAAGCTGACTTTGAAGTATACCCTTGGCGGGTGGTTTGATTACCAAGTCTGGATTAGGTTTCTCGATCTGTAGTGGATCGGGAGCTGAGGTTGATGGATTAGAATGAGAAGATTCTGCTTCTTTACCATAAACAAGACTTTTACTACCATAATCTTGCGATCGAGTCGCAATCCTAACATGGGACATCATCAGTATGGGTTCTTCATTGGCACTCGAAGAAGAACCTATCATCATACTGCCTTGAGCTGGAAAAGGATCATTCAAAACAGCAGGTGTTTGGGAACCTTTGACGATCTTCGCAACCTCTGCACGATGAGGGAAGTCTCTTGTAAAATTTTCATCGTCACAAATGAGACAAGGATAACGAGGTTTGCGTTTTTCATCATTGGATTCTGATTTTTCAGGTTTCTCCATTGAATTTTTGTCCGTTTTATTCTTCTTCTTTCCTTTCTTCTTTCCACCGGATTTTGATTTGGCTGTAGATGACTCTACAACATGGATATAGGCGGAAATCTCTGCAGAAGAATCTCCTGTCAGGGAATCAGGCAAGGTTATGATAGGAGAAGAATTCTTGGAAGACTTCTTCTTACTTTTAGTGTTAACCGTACCAATCATACCATCGGCAGCATGAGATCCCGAAGGAGCTGCAGCGATTTGATTTTGCTTGGGAAGATCGAGGATTTTCTCGTGTAACGTACCTGACTGAGTATAGACCAAGTCAAGGTACTGTGCTTGAGCAATTACTTGCTCCTCAGTAACAACTTCAGTTTTAGCTACATCTTCAGTGATCTTTGGCAACAAAGATTTTACAAACCACTCAGCCAAGATCTGATTTGGAATAAAAACCTTCACTAAACGCCGTCGACGTCTCCACTCATGAATATGATCTGAAATGTAAGTGGACGTCGATTGCTTTAACGAAGTTAGTAATTCCGTTCCATTGTCATATCGGACTGGCAACTGAAAATGAGTTAAAAACAAGGTAGCTAACTGACTAAAATTATAAAAAGTGCCTCGTGGTAACTCAATGTACCACTTGGCCGCGAGACCAATTAGAGTGCGTTGGAAAAGTCTTAGACAGATTGAATCATTTGAAATAGAGTTAGACGCACACCAGAGGTGGTAAGTCATCACATGGTTCGACGGGTCCTCTCCTGATTTACCTTCGAACTTAGGAATGTCACTAGGCAACTTATTCGGCATTGGCAGCCAAAACGGAAGATAATTAATGGGATCGTTCATTAGGCGTGATAAGTCAGGTAAGTCAAAAGTTGCGATAAACGGTAACTGACGATTAGGGTCCCTAAAACTCTGGGTCATGAGACCAGCGCCAGGAGGACGATATCCAGGATAACTAGGAATAGGAATTGCACTTGGGATATTGTATCCTCCCGGAAAACCAGGATTAACCGGACCGTACTGGGGTTGTTGAGGCTGTTGATAAGCGTACCCAGGGTACAGTTGATACTGATAGACTGGCTGTTGCACAGTAGGACCGAATTGGTACTGTCCCTGGTACGGTTGATAAGTAAATTGTGGTTGACTTGTGACAACCATACTTGAACTTGGTTGTCCTACAGGCATCTGCACTGAAGTTTGAATCTTAGATCCAGACGGTGGTAAAGATGTTTGAGGAGTAGATATAGGAACAATAGAAACCGGAGCTGTCGATACTCCGGAAGTAGGTGGGGTAGATTGAACAGATGTTGTGGCAGTTGTAGCAGTCGTTTGAGGTGGAGTACGAGGCGTACTAGGCCCAGGCTGAGAAACTACCGAAGGTACAGAAGTTTGAATGTTAGACTGGACTGGTTGCTGGGGTGTACCAGAAACTAAGGGTTGTCCAGTTTGAGATGACAACTGTACATTTGGCTGCAACACCTGTTGAGTTTGCGATGGATCCTACACTATATTCATTTCGGGGTACGGACCCATTACAGGTTGAGAATATTGAGGACCATTACCGCGTTGAGGGTAGGATTGATAATTTAAAGGTACATTTCCCGTTCCTTGAACATACGTTTGACCGGAGGGTGGTTGGAAATCTTGGTTCGAGTACTAACCTTGGGGCTGATACCCTTGAGGCACGTACTGATACTGGGGTTGACCTTGAGGTATAAATTGATACTGGGGTTGACCTTGGGGTACATATTGAGTCTGGGGTTGACCTTGAGGAACGTACTGTCCCGTAGGTATGTACTGTCCTTGAGGTTGCCCCCCAGACACAAATTGGGTACCTTGAGGTTGCCCCCCTAGGCGATAATTGAGGCTGCCCCCTAGGCGGTAACTGGCCACCTTGAGGTTGAGGATTGGGAATAGAACCTGACATCATGAGAATATCTTCTACGCTCAATGGCTTAGTACCATTGCTTCCAGTTAATAACCCTTGCTTAATGGGTTGAGGAGATGCTCCCGAAAAAGTACCAGAAAGTGACTGATACCTAGAGGGAACAGAAGGACCGTCGTACAATAAGGATTCGGGCGATTGAGTAAACATGGACGACTGTCTTGACATATTTAATGGAGGATAATAACCTGTAGGTGTTGGGTGATAAGGAACGCGAGGTGGTGAAAAACTTAACCCTGGGTTTTCTAAGAAATTAGTCAAAGAAAGATACCAAGTACTGCTCCTAGGTGGACTGTAAAAAATTGATTCATGCTCCCTTAGCTCAATAACAGGTTGATTTTCAGGGATAGGGATGTCTACTTCTTCTTTCAGAGTAGCAAGTTCTTCAATCGCTATAAGTCCAGAAGGAAGATCTTGGGTGATTACTCTTTCTAACCTAGGTGAACCAGGACCACTAGAAGCTGGAGAAGCAAACCCTAATGTCGAGTAGAAGCAAATTCACTTTCAGATTCGGATATTTCAGGTGCCTCACCTATATCACTAGTAGATGAAAAGCTACCAGTAACTTCAGAAACAGACACTGATTGCGGATTATAATATGCTACTAATGCTTGAAAATTAGGATGTACCACCAAAAAGAATACCCCAGATAACAAAAGAAATCAGGATTTAGTGAACTCCAAAGATAGCACGGGAGACATTAGCAATCAAGACTTAGGCATGAGGTTCCAAGAAGAAAAAAGTATGTCTTCAGAAAACACTTGTGAGTCAATATCAAAAAGAAAAGTGGTCAACCTGTCTTCCCAGGAATTAGACCCAGTAGCCATTAATGTTCTCAGCAAAGGTATGGGGTTTGCAACAGCTCCTAAAAGCCTCCCCATTGAAAAGATGATTTGTAGCATAGAAGATGGGATTAGAAACCTCCCTCTGGAAGACAAAGAATCATTAAGACAAGAGTTTTCTCTCATCATGAGAAAAGCCAAATCTCCCAAAAGCAACTTGAGTAAGGAAGAACAAAAAGCTTTCAAGTCCTTGCGAAATAATGACAAGGTAGTAGTTCTTAAAGCAGATAAAGGAGGAGCAACATTCATCTTGGATAAAGAAGACTATGTACGAAAAATGAATGATCACCTAAATTGTGGCAGTTATAAGAAGCTGAGCAGTAATCCCATGGCCAAAACTATGAAGGATGTAAAAAAGATAATCTCAAATTCCAACCTTGACGAAAAATTAAAGAAGAAATTAACCCCCTCTTGTGAAACCACACCTAGAATCTATGGATTACCCAAGATCCATAAGGAAGGGGTCCCCCTCAGACCGATAGTTAATACTATTGGCTCCCCAACCTATGAGCTTGATAAATACGTTGCTAAAATTCTAAAACCCCTTGTCGGAAATACTGATTCCTTCATCAAAGACTCCCAAGACTTTGTGAATCTTATTAAAAATGAAAGGATGGAAAGTGATGACATCCTTGTAAGCTTTGACGTGGTTTCCTTATTCATGAAGATTCCTCTTGATGAAGCCATTCAGGTTATAAAAGATGTTACTGATCCAAGGACTGCAAATCTGGCTGAAGTCTGCTTAAGGTCAACTGTGTTCACCTTCCAAGGAACATTTTATGAGCAGACATCTGGTGTAGCAATGGGATCACCCCTCTCGCCAATCGTGGCCAACCTATACATGGAATATTTTGAGAAGAAGGCCCTGGAATCATATCCTTTAAAGCCGGCCTGGTGGAAGCGTTTTGTCGATGACACCAATATAAAGTGGACACATGGTAAAGCAGAACTTGACAAGTTTTTCATTCACCTAAATTCCATCTCCCCTGAAATAAAATTCACAATGGAGCTTGAAGAAAACATGAGCATCCCATTCTTGGACATTCTTATCATCAGAAAGGAGGATGGCTCTTTGGGCCATAAGGTTTTCAGGAAGTCAACCCACACAGAAAGTTACCTCCATGCAGATTCCCACCATCACCCAGCCCAAAAGTTTGGCGTTCTAAACACTCTTGCCATTAGAACCCTTCGAATTTATGACGCAGAGCATATAAACGAAGAAAAGAGGCATTTAGTTTTAACTTTTAAGAATATAGGCTACAAAGATCATGAGATTAAAAAAGCCATGGAGAAAGCTGAAAGAAGGTTGTCATCTCCCAAGCCTAAAGATCAGGACCAACCTCAATGTGGTAAGGTTTTTCTTCCCTATCTCCATGGGGTTACAGACAAAATCGCTAAAATCCTAAGAAAGAAAAACATTATTACACAATTCTCAGCTCCTGGTACTATCAGGCAAAGTTTGAAGTCTGTAAAAGATGATATTGACAAGCATCAACTTAAAGGTGTCTATAAAATAGACTGTTCTTGTGGAAAAGCTACATAGGTGAAACAGGTCGCTCCCTCCAGACAAGACTCAAGGAACATGGCGCTGACATCAGCAATGGAAGATCTCGTACCTCAACATTGGCAGAACACTCCTCGAAGACTAAGCACCACATCTGCCTGGAGAACGCATCAATTATCGCAAGGGAAGAGCAGCATCAAAGACGAAAGATCAGAGAAGCACTTGAAATTATTAAGCATCCTTGTAACCTGAACAGAGACAATGGTATGGAGATTAGCGGGAGCTAGCTTCCCCTGATCAGGGAAATCAAAAAGCGTCAACCCATCCCCAGGTGAGCCTTCAGCAAGTAAGTTATCCCTATCCTATCCTATTCTATTGGTCATTTCTTTTTATTTTTATCATAATTAGAATTATTAGCATTAAAATACTTTAATTTAAAAAAAAAAATAAAAAAAAAAATCATAACTATTAATTAATTATTATATTAATTAATTATAAATATTATTTATATAGAATTAATATAATTTGGTTCAAATAATTAATTTTTTTTTTTATAGAATTTGATATATTTCCCTTGTTTTTCTTTTATAATTAATCCTCCCTTCATTTTATTAAAATTGCTCCTTTAACTTAATAATTAACTTTCTAGTGCTAGAATTTAATAATTTCTATATAACTATTAATTAATATATTAATTATTATATTAATCAATTATAAATATTTATTATTTATAATTATTAATATAAATTGGTTTAATATATTAAATTAATTTATATAGAAATGAATATATTTTAGTTCATCTATTATTTAAAAAATTTTAATATCAATTCTATCTTTAGGTTATAAACCTAGTTATTAAAAATTTTAATAAAAATTTCAATAAAACAAAAGAAATTTATTAAAATTAAAAAAAAAAATAAAAAAATAAAAATAAATTTAGATTCAAGCCGACCTATGCTTTTCCTTAAAAATTTTATCCTCTTGAGTATTTATTCTATCCATTCTGCTCTTCTTTTATCATCATTCTCAGACCCTGATGATGGATCCCATTTGGGATTTGAAACGTTGGTATAAAAATTTTCATACTGTGGATTCTCCGGCCAATGGTTCAAAAGATACAAACCACAGATCTCTTAAATCCAAAATCTTATCCCTGCACGGAGGGGATACTTGGAGTGAAATCCTTTTACTCGAAAGTTTTAGAGTGAGGATAACAAGAAGAGCTGCAGATCTGGATTTTCTTAAAAACTGTCGGGACAACAATCTCATTCCTCCATTTGCACAGGTTAAACATAGATTACAGAACAAATACAACAGTAAAGCGTTCTTTCAACTTAGCCTCTCTCTAATCCGCTCAGAAATCAGAAGAGTTAGAGCCTCCCTGGAAAATCTTGGACGGCTAGCCCTCTCATCCCACCTTAAGCTAGCCAACAGCATCGATAAAAATCTCTGGGCCATTATCGATGCCAGGGCTACCCTGAAAGCAGAAAATGAGGGTCAGATTGCTCAGGCAAGGCAACACAAGAAGCTATCTAAGCTTTTAAATTCTCAGGTGATATTCACAAATCTGAAGCCCACAAATAATTCTGTACAAAACAACAGCTTTAAGGTTAATACCAGTGACTGCGCAGGTGAATGTAAGCCCAGGTTAAACAGCATAGTTAAAATGGATGACAACGGAATTATTAACATCGGTGATAGTCCAAATGATGTTAGCTCTGGGGATATCAACATTAAAGAAGACGCAGTTGAAGATTCAATAAAATACGCAAGTAATATAAAACATGACACCCAGAACGCTGGCAATACCATCATCGAAAAAGGCAGTCATAAGTGCTATAGTAGTTTAAATGATGTAAATCACGCAGGTAATAATCCAGCCTCTCAAGAAATCAGCATTAAAGGCGCAGTTGAATGTATGTTACACGATGCAGGCATTGGAAACCTTAGTAACTGCGCAGACTATTCAAGCACCCAGAACGCTGGCAATACCATCATCGAAAAAGGCAGTTATAAGTGCTGTAGTAGTTTAAATGATGTAAATCACGCAGGTAATAATCCAACTTCTCAAGAAATCAGCATTAAAGGCGCAGTTGAATGTATGTTACACGGTGCAGGCATTGGAAACCTTAGAAACTGTGCAGACTATTCAAGCACCCTTAGAAACTCCGCAGAGAAAAACAGAGTTATCAGTGATAACGTTGGGGATAATAAATGTGCAGAGGTTATTAAAGAGTTACTTAAACCAGAACTAATGAATAACAATGGCACTGGTCATGACAACACATTGCTGAGGGCGCAGAAGGATGAAAACAATTACAGCGCAGTTGGCATGGATACTATGGATTGAATGCAGGTTTCCAGGGAAGGTGCTCTTGACCAAGTCAACAATTTCTATGGTGGAGCGAAAATTCATAAATTAAACATTAAAAAGGGAAGATTTATCCAACATGAAAGGGTAAACAGTAATGCGCCGAGCAAGGGTGACCAGGAGGTTTGTGTTGACAATGAATGCAAAAAGAATACCCCAGATAACAAAAGCAATCAGGATTTAGTGAACTTCAAAGACAGCACGGGAGACATTAGCAATCAAGACTTAGGCATGAGGTTCCAAGAAGAAAAAAGTATGTCTTCAGAAAACACTTGTGAGTCAATATCAAAAAGAAAAGTGGTCAACCTGTCTTCCCAGGAATTAGACCCGGTAGCCATTAATGTTCTCAGCAAAGGTATGGGGTTTGCGATGGCTCCTAAAAGCCTCCCCATTGAAAAGATGATTTGTAGCATAGAATATGGGATTAGCAACCTCCCTCTGGAAGACAAAGAATCATTAAGACAAGAGTTTTCTCTCATCATGAGAAAAACCAAATCTCCCAAAAGCAACTTGAGTAAGGAAGAACAAAAAGCTTTCAAGTCCTTGTGAAATAATGACAAGGTAGTAGTTCTTAAAGCAGATAAAGGAGGAGCAGCAGTCATCTTGGACAAAAGAAGACTAGGTACGAAAAATGAATGATCACCTAAATTGTGGCAGTTATAAGAAGCTGAGCAGTAATCCCATGGCCAAAATTATGAAGGATGTAAAAAAGATAATCTCAGATTCCAACCTTGACGAAAAATTAAAGAAGAAATTAACCCCCTCTTGTGAAACCATCCCTAGAATCTATGGATTACGCAAGATCCATAAGGAAGGGGTCCCCCTCAGACCGATAGTTAATACTATTGGCTCCCCAACCTATGAGCTTGCTAAATACGTTGCTAAAATTCTAAAACCCCTTGTCGGAAATACTGATTCCTTCATCAAAGACTCCCAGGAGTTTGTGAATCTTATTAAAAATGAAAGGATGGAAAGTGATGACATCCTTGTAAGCTTTGACGTGGTTTCCTTATTCACGAAAATTCCTCTTGATGAAGCCATTCAGGTTATAAAAGATGTTACTGATCCAGGGACTGCAAAGTTGGCTGAAGTCTGCTTAAGGTCAACTGTGTTCACCTTCCAAGGAACATTTTATGAGCAGACATCTGGTGTAGCAATGGGATCACCCCTCTCGCCAATCGTGGCCAACCTATACATGGAATATTTTGAGAAGAAGGCCCTGGAATCATATCCTTTAAAGCTGGCCTAGTGGAAGCGTTTTGTCGATGACACCAATATAAAGTGGACACATGGTAAAGCAGAACTTGACAAGTTTTTCATTCACCTAAATTCCATCTCCCCTGAAATAAAATTCACTATGGAGCTTGAAGAAAACATGAGCATCCCATTCTTGGACATTCTTATCATCAGAAAGGAGGATGGCTCTTTGGGCCATAAGGTTTTCAGGAAGTCAACCCACACAGAAAGTTACCTCATGCGGATTCCCACCATCACCCAACCCAAAAGTTTGGCATTCTAAACACTCTTGCCATTAGAGCCCTTCGAATTTCTGACGCAGAGCATATAAATGAAGAAAAGAGGCATTTAGTTTTAACTTTTAAGAATATAGGTTAGAAAGATCATGAGATTAAAAAAGCCATGGAGAAAGCTGAAAGAAGGTTGTCATCTCCCAAGCCTAAAGATCAGGACCAACCTCAATGTGGTAAGGTTTTTCTTCCCTATATCCATGGGGTTACAGACAAAATCGCTAAAATCCTAAGAAATAAAAACATTATTACACAATTCTCAGCTCCTGGTACTATCAGGCAAAGTTTGAAGTCTGTAAAAGATGATATTGACAAGCATCAACTTAAAGGTGTCTATAAAATAGACTGTTCTTGTGGAAAAAGCTACATAGGTGAAACAGGTCGCTCCCTCCAGACAAGACTCAAGGAACATGGCGCTGACATCAGGAATGGAAGATCTCGTACCTCAGCATTGGTAGAACACTCCTCGAAGACTAAGCACCACATCTGCCTGGAGAACGCATCAATTATCGCAAGGGAGGAGCAGCATCAGAGATGAAAGATCAGAGAAGCACTTGAAATTATTAAGCATCCTTGTAACCTGAACAGAGACAATGGTATGGAGATTAGCGGGAGTTGGCTTCCCCTGATCAGGGAAATCAAAAAGCGTCAACCCATCCCCAGGTAAGCCTTCAGCAGGTAAGTTATCCCTATCCTATCCTATTCTATTGGTCAGTTCTTTTTATTTTTATCATAATTAGAATTATTAGCATTAAAATACTTTAATTTATTAAAAAAAAATAGAAAATAAAAAAAATTCATAACTATTAATTAATTATTATATTAATTAATTATAAATATTATTTATATAGAATTAATATAATTTGGTTCAAATAATTAATTTTTTTTTATAGAATTTGATATATTTCCCTTGTTTTTCCTTTATAATTAATCCTCCCTTCATTTTATTAAAATTGCTCCTTTAACTTAATAATTAACTTTCTAGTGCTAGAATTTAATAATTTCTATATAACTATTAATTAATATATTAATTATTATATTAATCAATTATAAATATTTATTATTTATAATTATTAATATAAATTGGTTTAATATATTAAATTAATTTATATAGAAATGAATATATTTTAGTTCATCTATTATTTAAAAAATTTTAATATCAATTCTATCTTTAGGTTATAAACCTAGTTATTAAAAATTTTAATAAAAATTTCAATAAAACAAAAGAAATTTATTAAAATGAAAAATAAATTAAAAATTAAAATAAAAATTAAAATAAATTTAGATTCAAGCCGACCTGTGCTTTTCCTTAAAAATTTTATTCTCTTGAGTATTTATTCTATCGATTCTGCTTTTCTTTTATCATCATTCTCAAACCCTGATGATGGATCTCATTTGGGATTTGAAATGTTGGTATAAAAATTTTCATACTGTGGATTCTCCGGTCAATGGTTCAAAATATACAAACCACAGATCTCTTAAATCCAAAGACTCTCCTTCTTCAGGTGACCCAACTCTACTGTCTCTAGGAGTTACGAGGACTTTCAAGCCTTCAAGCTGGCTCAGTGAAAACTCAGGAGGTTGGCCCCGAAGTCTACGGGACTTCCTCGATAATTCAGCCACGGTTAAAAACTTTTAACTACTTCACACGCAAACAAAGTAAAATCTCAATGAAAATCACCTAAAGCCTCTAAAGAACCAAACAAATTTGAATCACACGCCTAAGGAATCTAGGAGATCAAACACACACAAACAGTAACGTTTCGTACTGAAAACACTAGTTGGTGATGAAATCCAATGTCGTAGAGTTCAATACAGAAATGGCGGTTGGAACAGTTACCCCGACAACCTGCTTAATGAATATACTGGCACAAGTTCCTCCACTTAACCATCTTGAGTGAAGAGAACCCCCCAGAAAATCCAAGTGAGTCTAGTTGACGTCTACTCCAAGTATAGTGGGATCTTCCCACCACTGTCACCTGAGGAAGAATCCTAAAGAATATGGCCACTAAGGTTACCAACTGAAATAAATATACCTGGGGGAATAGTCTACGATCCGATACGCACGCAAGGGCAGAGTAGCAAGCTCAATCCCCTTGAAGGCTCCTTGACATAATCCAAGGTTTACCAACAAGTGACCCCAGGCTCCTTGACAATGGTTAATCTGAGGTTTACGGTTTTTAATACGTGAATATCTGGCGTCGTTCCAAATGAGGAAGGATTGATTCCCACACTGGTTCGGACATGATCTCGTGCTTCTCCTTTAAGAGGAGCTTTCCCAGAGCATAAATGCAACAATTGGATTTCTTCCCTACCACAAGATACATCTACTTGTTTGTTTTTACTGTCTTGGAGAGTTAATTACTCTCCTACTCCAAGACACTAGCCTAAGCTAAGTTGGTGTATCAGAGCCCTAGAAATAAAAATGTTGCTAGATGAATTTTACTCTAAGCGTTATTTTTTATTGATTTTTGTTTAAGTCAAAAGGTGCGGAGATGAAACTCGTGGTATGAAGACTCGACTCAAAATCACTAAAAATTCACCTAAGATTATTTAAACAATCTTTCCTCTTCGATGAACTTCTAGCTAAGAAAGAGTTTGAGAATGCAAATACTTTGTAAACACAAATCCTTCTTAACAAACAACTTAAAGGAAGGGTTTTTGTCCTTTCCAATGCACTCAAAACGAGACAACTAGTTATTTCACAAAAATTTCCCTTTTTCGTTTCAAAGCACTCAACTACTACAAAAAACAAACTTTTTTCCAAAAGAGATTTTTATTTTTATTTTTTATAAAACTCTCAAAACTATGCAAAGAACTAACTTTGAGATCTATAAACTATAAAAACCTATTTGAAGTCAAAGCCTACAAGATGTCTTTTTTAAGGATGTTTTACTTAGCTAGATGTAAGTTAAGGACCAATTTATGTAGAATCACAAATCCGTCAAGAACAACCAATTTTGTTTTCTTTTTGAAAATGAAAATCTAAACTTTTAAACAAAAGCTTTTCGAAGTTTTGTAAAGAGAAAACAAAAAGCGGATTCCTCAACAAGGGGAGATTTCATAAATGGTCAGACTCATAAGAAGGCTGGTAGACACGAAGGTGATCTGAGGTCCCTACAGCTTCTAAGCTCAGAGCCACCACAAGACCAAAATGAAAAACAAGCCCAACAAGCAAAACTCCTAGGAATTTCACCTAAAACCCTAACACTAATGAAATCAACCTAAGGAAAGTTTCTGACAAGTTATATGCAGGTCTGGGCAGTAGATAATAACTTCTAAACAAAAACTAAGCTAACTAAAAGAGGAAATCTTAGATTTTTCAAAATTTTGACAAGGTCCACAGGCCCATAGTTAACACAGGTGCGGTCCCGCTCTGTGCTAAAAGCAAAGGTGCGGATAGGTACGCATTGTGTCAAAAGGATAGGGTGCGGTCCTCTCCCAAAGCTATGAAAAACAAAAAATAACCCTGGATCTACAAACTCTACCCAATTTTACACACAACAAGCCAAAAACAGAAACAAAAACACCGTTTCTTAGGTCAAAGTAAAACAAGGAAAAATTCAAGTCCCCAGTGGAGTTGCCATTTTGTCACACGGAATAAGTCGATCTTGCGGACAAGATAGACCTTCCTAGAATCTAAAGAAGACCTAATGAAAGGCAAACCAACCAGACACTATCTTTCTCTAAATATGCTTTTATAAACAAAGGCAAACAAGTGTTTTAGGGCCTACCTTAGGTCCAACGCAAGTTTGTGGATGCCCTCGCTCCTTCGATCCAAATGAGCTCCTTTGTCACGAATCTGCAAACACAAACAAGCAAACAAATTAAATAGCACCTGAAAAGCCAATATCATAAAACATATTTAACATGAAAGTCAAGGAGTTCATGAAACAAATAACATGAGATACTTGTTGAGAAAAATGAGTTTGATTGTATTAATTCAATAAAAGAAGAACTTTACAACCTGTGCCTTGACGTTGTACAAGCTCCTCCCAGGGTCCAGCAAGAAGTCTCCTCTACTTTGACAAGTTTCACTCACTTCCCAATGAAGCCAAAAAGGTATGTGATCTCTCCTCTTAAGCTCAACTAGGAAGTCTTAATCTCACCAGCATTTACCCTCAAAAATGTTCAGCTCCCTAGCAACCAGCCCAATGCCTGAATTTATAGTGCAATGGAGGGAACTTACTAGGTCCTTCTTCAAAGGGATAAAGCCCTCCTTCAAAGGGATAGCTCCTCTCATCAAGGGATTAGATCCTTATCTTTTGGGATGCATGAACCACCTAAAAGCGGCAAATCCACGTCAAAATTCCTTCTAGAATCATCTAGAATTAACCCAAAGTGAGTTTTTTAGAATAAACTTGCACCTTTTTGACTTTCATAGGGGTCCGCACCCACACCTTTAGGGAAAAAGTGGGCAGGTCCGCAGTTTTTGTAAACATAAGGGGCGGGACCGTAGGTAACAGTGAGAGAAAGTGCGGAACCAGAGTTTCATTGATTTTCAATGTCTTTCTCTCATTTTCAAAGCTTGACTTGAAGAGATGAGGTCTAAGACTTGCTTAGGAGGACAGTACAAGTGATGATAGACCCATACTGACTGCAAATAATCATGATGGTGATATTTTTGTGTAACAGTGCGGTTAGTTTGAAAAGCCAGCGAATTTCGCGGTTACCACCTCCACCCACACTACCACCCACTTCACTCCCCTCACCTCCATCTCCACCCACTCCACCTCCACAGTTCAGTATGGCGAGCACAATCAAGCTACTAGTATTCAGAGGAGTAGGGAATGAACATCCAGACCAATTCTGGTCCATAGTGAGAGGACTATGGGAAGCACAGGGCGTCATGGATGATAATATAAAAAAGGACACACTAGTGAGCATGCTGTAGGATCACGCATTAATGTGGTATATCAAGAATTCTAATGACCACCCGAATGCAGGAATTACAGAGATCGAGAATGCGTTGAACAGGGAATTTGGTAGGCCAAAATCAGAGACACACTCAATCATCGGGTTTAAAGAGATCGTGATAATCCCGGGCGAGACACCCTGAGATATGTACCAAGGGCTAAAGAGTACAATCCATGAAGCCAATATGACATTGACAGATGCATAGTATCACGCTTGGTTTTTGGCCTCACTTATGCCACACTTAAGGACAACACTGTCACAGCAGAAACTTTCCACCCAGGCCAAAGCGTTGGAGATGGCAATTAAGTTTCATGAGACCCCTATACAAGACCCTAGATTGGGAGTCTAACAGATCCATGCGCAGCTATAGAATCTGTGTCTAGAAATGTAGAGTTTGAAATAGGATAGGGCACCTCGGCCAGAGGCGTGCGAGGAAGTATGGTGCATAAAATGCAAAGACCAAGGCCACGACAAGGATCACTATCCAGCATTCGTGAACTACTTGGCAGGAGGAGGGCTAATGCCATTAAGACTGGAGGCATAGGCAGGGCTGAGTGTAGTGTCTACATTATGGTGCGTGATCTTCCAGATAGGAGGAAAACATACCACGAATAATTTTCATCTGTTGCAGAAGTATACGTAGACATCCCAGCAGTTGTTTTGTAATTTCTATAGGTTGGTAGGCCATGACAAACACACCTGCTGAAGCTATGAACTAATGATGGATCAAACTCCTACCTACAGGGTGCAGGCCAAAATGCAAGCCCTTGCCCCAAATGCAGCGATGGCGTGCACTGGGTTTCAGGGGCGCGGTCAGGGTCGAGGTGGAATGGGACCAAGAAGGGGTCACAGACAAATTATTTGTTACAATTGTAGAGGGCCATAGCATTATGCCCACGATTGTATGAACCTGACTAGGATATCATGTTGGTATTGTAGTCAGTTTGATCATGAGGCAGAAGATTTCCCTTTGCTGATAGCAAAGATGCGCGAAAAGGGGGTACTCCAGGTCCCTCCTGCACAGAATTTACAAATGATGAGGTCTGAACCACATGAAGAAGACTGGAATGTAAACATGATGCTCAAGAGCGTATGACAATGGGAGATGATAAAGGGAAGTAGCCAGAAGAAAGTGCGTGGGTTCGCAAGGCTCCTACAAAGGAACCCAAATTTGATTTAGAATGCGCGAAGGAGACATTCATGGAAGCCAAGAAGAGCTTCATGGAGGCCTCCACTTCAGGTAGTAAGGATTAACTAGAACCACGGATGGATCCTTCCATGCTCACTACCTTTATCCAGACATGCATGAAACTGCTGCTCGACAGCAAAGTAGTCAAAGGGCTATAGAAACTGATCACTAGGTGCGCGGGGTCAGGAGAACTATGTGTGGTCCGAATACTGGGAAAGCATGCATTGTGCATAGGAAAGGAGATGTGGTTGACTGCACAAATAGGTGAATATGAAATGGATCAGGTAATCATAGATCTAGCCTCAGACTCGAATGTACTACCGAAGAAAATGTGGGAATGCATGGGCAGACCTACGTTACAATGGTCCCCTATTTAGTTATGAATGGTGAACCAACAAAAGATTTTTTCCATGGGAAGATTGCAAGGAGTGATAGTTGATATTGAAGGCGTGAGGGCGCAGGCGATTTTGAAGTAATATAGATTATCGATGACAACAATCCCTATCCCGTGCTACTAGGAGTAGACTGGGCTACCGATATGAATAGAGTTATAAATATGAAGAAGCGCAAAATGACCTTTGAGAGAAAGTCACTACGTGTAATAGTACCAATGGACCCAACCGAGAGAATGCGACACACTGAACCAGTGCATGACGATGATAGTGATGACGATCTTGACTGTATCTACAATATAACTGGACAAGGGAAGGATTTGGTGAATCCGACTACAGATGGAAGGATTTCGTGGGAGCGCAAAAGCTCCTGCACTTCAGATTTAGACGAAGAGATAGAGCAATGGAAGAATCGACTACACGAAGTAACAACGTTGAACTGCAACATTATGATCACATCATTGCATTACGTAAATACAAAGGCAAGGGAGCTGCCGACATATGAAATATTGTCAGTGGTGGATGAATTTCTGAGAAAATTCGAAAATGTAGTACTATAGCAGGAGGGGTTTGATGTGCTGAAGTGGGTACTACACACAACACCCACATGATGGTGGGATACGCATTAAGGAAATTTTGAAGCTTGGTGTAGATGCAGAAGGATGATGTGCCTACAGTTTGGAAAATCCCAACTTTGAACGGAAACCAATCAGCTGGGGCGGAACAAATTGCGTGCCCACCTTTCTTGATTGGTATAGGCATATGTTGTACAATCTACACAAGTACATAGCCTAGAGAAGCGGAACAAACTACAGCAACAAGAAGGGTGGAAGAGAGATTCCATATAGGTTGGAAGAGATTTTTAATTCAATGGAAAAACCTGTGAGCAATTTATGAAACCGACGTTTCGGACTAGCTAGGTGAGTCCATCATCAGGGTGACACACATTACCAATTCTCCACAACGAGGCATTCGATAGGGTGTGCGGAGTACTGAACAAGTTTTACCAAACGAGATGAACTGATTAGGACCTGTGTGTGCTAGTGGCTCAATGGGCTTATAGAACCATGTGAAAAAACTTGGGCGCAGAGATGATTCCAAAGGTGTGAACCAGAGTAGAACCCGAGATTTCTGAATGGAATACCAAAAAGAATCCACACATACTAGCTCCCACGGTTACGACAACGTGTGAAGACCAGCATGAAGGAATCACATAGCTGTGAGAGGATGAACATATAAGGATTTGTGAAGCCATTCAATGAGGGAACCTTAGACTTCGTGAACTCGAAGAAGATCGGGTACGATTAAGGAAGAAAAGCATGTTGATGGATGTTGAGATCAAAAGACTAGAAAATAGGGTCACGCAAGCATGTATCATTGATAAACGAAGGATGACAAGGCAAGATACTAATGGTCATACCACTACATTGGAAGAGTGTCACCGAAAATTTATGATTCTGTTACCATGGATGAGACCGCACCTTACCAAATGGAGTAACAAGGGAAGCACACTACATAAGATAAAGCATGCGGCACTAGCTATCGCGAGGGAAAGTGAGGATTGTCCATGCGCTATGCTAAAAGACGAGTTGTAGTATCACACAAGTGGGGCAACAACCTGACTAACTGTAGGGATCGCAGCCTCAGCACTCCAAACAGTTGAAAGAGAGCACGGGACACTAAATGAGTCTGCTTGGGAACTACGCAGTGAGGGAGGTGCGTGTAGAATCTACATTGTACAAGGTTCACGTCCATGCACAGGGGGTTGCACTACTGCATGGGTAGGCTGGGAAGTAGCCGTTGACATCACTTTTCATGATGATATGTCCAATTTAAGGCAAAAGGGAGTAGGCGGTGGGAAATTAAGACACGAATTAAGAGCTACATTTGGGACGATTTGCTGCCAAGGATGCATTAATGACTCATAAATGGGGGGAACAGTCAAATTCAAATTCAAAAGAAGCTATAAAAGTCCCAAGGCTATCCACGAGACAACACTTGTTCATTTGAGATTTGAGCTATTACGAAGAGCACAGAGTGTTGAGCACCAAGCGGTATTTGAGCCCCCAAGTTCACGAGCAACCACAGATAGTTCAGACAAGATGACAACTACTAGGAGAGGTGTGGGTTTTGTAGAGAGTACTGCCGAGGAAGCTACGCAGAGCCCTACAGTGCAGCTGGGGGATGCACCGAAAATTGCAAAATCACCCCAGATACCGAGGGCCAAGAAGGATACACAGGTAGGGGGACAAATCTGCATGTCCCCATGAAATCCGCGGTTTGGTAAACTTTCCACGGAAGAAAAGGGCAAGGCTGTCAACTTGGAGACAAATGATGAGGAGGAGGACCTTCAGGATTTTGTAGAGGAGACAGAGGCAGATGAAGAAATGGCGGTGCGTACTGCAACAAAACTGCCCGAGTACATTCCTCCATGGAAAGGGAAAGCTAAAGTACCCAAGGATTTGGATGCCGCTAAAAGCGCGCTTCAAACTCCGCTCCTCCTAGATGGAATTCTATTTGAGGGTTCGGTTATGGGCCACGTGCCCACAATGAAATTTGAAGGTTGGGACCTCGTAGACAGTGAAAATTTCCCCCATCTACAGACAGAGAACCTCATGAAACAGAGTAAGGAGGGGTAAGTTACAACTCTAGAGCCGCAGAAATGGTTGCGTGGTGTGGTGAAGGCTGGGCTACTTTACCCTCTATGGATTCCGCATTTTCACTGCTCACCGATCATGATCTTTTTCATCAGGAAGCTACTTTACCTGGTGTGCGATGGTTATTTATTGCTAGAGTAGCCTATTCCCATCATGATGGAGCTTATTCACAAGATTTCTCGGCTTCCCTGTAAGGGATGGGACCCTGAAGAAATAGTTGGAAAAAATAGAGATTTGGTGCTCGTAGAGTCCATGAAGAAGAAATATAAATTGGAAAAAAAGAAGAGAGGCTACGTAATTAGTAGCATTACAGAAAAAGGGGTGCGCATAGCCACCCAACTGCTGGCCTGTAAGGTGATGAGAAAATGCCGCGGAGACGAGGTACCAGAACTGGTCGTTGTACTGGCATAACAATGCGCAGAGGGGGTCCAATTCAACTGGGCCACCTTCCTCTATGAATAATTCCTAACCAACTACAAGGAAGTTTAGGAGCAGGGCAATACATTCCACTAAATGTAGTTTCTCTTGTCCATCTTACTGGTGACAGGGGAACTACCTGAGGACACTTAGTTCCCTCCTCTTGAATAGGACTTTCCAGAGGTTGCAAAATATGTGTCACTCTGGGCTACGAAGGATGCCACACGGATCCGCGAGACTAAGATCTTTTGAGTGCTCATGGAGGCAAGCATCCGGATGTGGATTAACAGAAGGCCGCGTCTATCCCTCATAGTGTACAACAGTCTATGGAGCTCTGCAGACTTCAAGGCGGGTATGCATAGTGTGTATATCAAGGCGCGTAAGGATCCAGTGTAGAACTAGACCAAGCATCCTTTCATTGCAATTGATGATTCCATCTTCTCTGTGCTCGAGTCATGGCCTCCCAAGTGGCATGCCCTGGATCTGACAGAAAAGGATAAAATAGTAGCACCTAGTAGAAGGCTGCAACCAAGCTGCATGTCACAAAGTTGGCCCAGCAGAGGCGCAACGAACAAGCGACCACGAAGGTAATGGCTGCCCACGATGTAGCAAAGGTAGCTGCAGAACAGGAAAAGGCCACTGAAAAAGAAGTAACAACACAAGCTATAGGGGCCACCATGACACAAGAGGAAGGAGGCCAGGATGTGTCTACAGGACAAGGACTAGTTTTATAGACATTTTTCGGCACTGCAACCCCAATCAAATATGTCCATAAACCAAGGGCTCCTAAGTCCCTAAAAGTGTTGTTCCAACTCCTAAAAGATCAAGGTCAACTGATTACATTATCTCCCAGAAGTTCTCCATGAAAAACTACTCAGAAATGGTCAAAATTGGACCATACTAATTACTCAGTGTTGAGGGTGCGATGCATCCCACCTAAATGCACATGAGAGGTGTGATGCATACTGAAAAGCCCTTTTATAGGGTGCGATGGACGAGAATAGACAAGTGGCGGAGACAGTTTGCGAGGTGGATGATCATGGAATCTTACAGAAACTTATCCTGTGACATTTGCCTCTCAGAATCGCCCATGGATGAGTAAGAGATCAATGAGATCTCCAAGTGGAAACAAGAACTATCAGAGAGAAGAAACTAATCAAAAACCCAGAGCTGACTCACACCTCTGCAAATATCTATATATAGATCTCTCATCCCAGAGATCCAGAGGTTGGGGGCTGGAATTTTGTATCTTGTAAGGAAGTGCTGCTGGTTTCTTGGTGTAACATCATAGTGTTGGGTGATCTAATCTTTTCATGAGGTGAAGAAGGGCTTTCTTGCTGAGAGGATGACGCTGGGTCAGAACAATTGGTTGTAATCCTCTTTGCTATTCTTGATTATTAATAAATCTATTCAAGTTTTCCTCCACATTCTTGTATGATTGATGATATATGCATTTGTGTGGTCAACATATATCTGGTCCTATATTGTTTATGATAGTATATCTCTATTCTTGGATAGTGTTATGCTGCTTTGATTCTACAGGTACTCTTTGAAGCTAGGTAAATGAGGAAGCGAGTGGCAAAAATCTATCAGAAGGGAGAGGAATCAAGCAAGGAACCAAGCGTAAGACAGAGGTTGGTCTCCTTCTTTCCCCTCTTATCTACTTCTCATAAAGGAAAACGAAGGTGGTTTTAGTTTGCTTATTTCTAAGGTAGCTACCAGCCTTAGTGGGACTAGCAGCTTTGCATAGACACTAGATTTCCTGATAACAAAATGGTGACTCCACTGGGGAACGAATATATTGTTTGTTTGTCTATATTTGTTTGCTTTATAAACTTACAGATGGAGCCTGAAGTCAAGCTAGCTAGCCTTCGAACTGCATTTTCTATGCAAGTGCAAAGTAGATTAATGTTGCTTCAGTCTATCTTTAGGTTTTGTTTATGAATTGAACAATTGATTTACAAAATCTCTAATTGCCCTTGTGGTGGCTCTAGTAACATCCTTAGATCTACCCCTGTGATTTATTTACTGATTACCACTTGCTCGGCCTAAATCCCTGAACTGAGCTGCAAACTGTGACCTGGAACCCATTTGAATTCTCGTCCCTAGACCATCGCACTGTCTCTTCTGTGGAATCTGGATGCATCACACTTCCCGTGTGTAGTAGGTGCGCTGCATCTCACTTTCCCTGTGTTATAGGTGCGCTGATCATAAAAGACCTCTTCTGCTCTTAGATTTTGGTTTCTGTGTTCACTCTTTTCAGCTCTATTCAAGAGTTTTTCTATCTGTAGTCAGTATACCTCTGTTGGAATCCCCTTTCTTACCAGTATTCCGCCTCCATTGTGCAAAGAACTATAAATTTTTTTATGTATTGTGATCCATTTTCAGTTCTCTTTTACAAAGAAGTAGCATAATTGAACTGTCTTTTCTTGATTTGAAAGTGTCGCAAGTGTCGTTTTCAGTCGTAGAAGAGAATCTGATTGTTCTTGATAGTTGATTACACTGTTACTCTTGTATTTGATTTGAATTAGTAGTTTTTCAAGTGTCTAAAGCAAGTTTTCAATTCCAAATCGCAAAGTGTCATCATTGTCTTCATTTTGTCTTGAAAAGAAACTTGTTAGTAATGTTGCTTTGAAAAATAATTCAGATTTGTGCTTAGCTTTCTTTTTATCATTCACACATTTAGAAGGCTGAAAACAAATACATGCATGTGCATTTGCATTTAGACTGTTTGTTGGTTTGATTTAGGACAGTGCATATAATGTGTGCTCTTTGCTCTATGTTGAAAGAATATCATCTCTCTTTCCTTAGTAGCTAGGATTTTCATTGCAAAAAGAAGATTAAACGATTGTTTATCATCTTAGATTGCATTTTAGGAATTGTACATCTACATCACGCGGTGAACCTGAGAGGTAAATTTCTTAAGCAAGATCAACTGTAAAATAGATTTAATGAATCTAAAAACGCTTTGGAACCTAACACACAACATTTAGAAGTCTAGGCTAGAGACGTATTCCGACGTCGTAAAGCCTGGTATCTCTTGTTTTCATCGCTAGTTGGGTGATTCCTCCACTTTGAGATGATAAGTGCCAGTATGGACTTGTGCTCCCACGTATCGTCGAGTATATATTGGGAGACCACAATAGGCTTTATCCTTTATCCATAGGAAGCCATGTCTACCGCCTTATTGATCGCAATGCACTGAACATAACATTCGGGAAGATTGAAAGTCGTACCGTAAAAAGTATTCTGCAGTTTTGCGATTGGTTTGGTAATCCCTCTGTCTAGATTTCCAGAGTAGTCTCTTTCATTCCTTTTCATAATCATTAAAGGAAAAGGTCCATCTAAGCACTTGTCACTTCAGGCTCATTAAAAATCAAAGGCGACTAGAGTCATCTTTTGTTTTTTCTCGACTCTTAAAAATTGAAAAAACAAGTTGTGTCAAAGCATCTGAAATTCATTTAATTCGGAATCATTTTCCCATTTATTTTGAGTTGATCGAGTAATCTGCAATCGTGGAAGAAAGTCAATCGAAATCGCTAGAAAATCTTTTGGATAGACTAGATATGTCTGAACAACCGTCGACATCCAGGACTGTGTCATGTGATGCAGCAGTGGCAGAGCCTCCTGCTGCTACTCCAATGATGTTCGTCGGTATACCATCTGTCCTGGCAAGTTATCAACAACAAGCCGGAGTCCAATCAAGGACTGTTTCGGCGACATGGTCAGTTCCTATTCCTTCATATGGATTATCATATGGTATTTCTTATGTTGAAACTCAACAAATTGATCCAATGTGTCTTCAAAGGCCAATCTACCCTTTAAGTACTGGATTGCCACTATATGGAGGGCAGTATGCCTTTTCATTTTTCCCTCCCGGAGAACAACCATATGGGAGTTTACAGCAAAGTTCAGGTCAAATTGGAATTACATCCAGTGGTTGGGTACCAATACTGCCTCAGCAACCAAGGGTTGTATATTCAATGCAACCAGTCCACCCTGTGTCGAATATTCCCACTATACCTGCTATGGTGACTGCGTCGCAAGTACAAGTGCTACCTGTTGTATATCAACCCCAAGTTTCTCAAGTTGCAATACAACAACCTCTTGTGTCAATGACTCAATCACAACCTGAGGTTAGTGTCTCCATATCTAGAGCGAATCAGGCTCAAACAAGTACTATGACTCCTCATCTTGGTCAATCATCCAGTATTGGACAACAACAAATGGTCCAACAACCATGGCTGGTTCAATCTCAACAACCGCAATTCCAGCAACCATATCAAGGACCTGAGCAACAAGTCTTTGTAAGTAATGGGAAACCGCATTTCCAAAGCGGTTATCAACAACCATACTATAATGGTTATGCCCATCAACCTTATCAAAATTACCAGCATCAAATACATTATGCTAGTATGCAAAGACCCACTACTCAGGTGATTCCATCTTATCTTGGGTATGCTTCGCCTAACCTGAATCAACAGTTGCCCTTTGTAGCAACTCTAGAATTACCAGGTTTAAACCGGCTGACGAATGATCCAATTTCTTATGCCCCTTGGTGGCCAACAATTCCGCATAAACTTCCGTCAGATATTCCTAAATTTAATGGAAATCCGGGTGAAGACCCGTCGAATCATGTGATGACCTTTCATCTATGGTGTTCATCTAACACTCTAAATGATGATTCGATTAGGCTTCACCTTTTTCAGCGAATATTAACTGGTCCGGCAGCAAAATGGTATATCTAATTGCCTAGAGCTTCATTTGATAACTTCAGCACCCTAGCCACAACCTTTTTAACCCATTTTCAGTTACCAGTAAGGTACGAAACAGGAACAGAGCTTCTTACCAATTTCAAATAGACAACGGCCACTGACATATCTGATCATATTCATGAGTGGCGACGTTGCCGTAGAATGGTAAAAACTTATCTTCCTGATCAGCTTTTAGCTGAATGGTTTATTAAGTCATTATTACCTTCCATTACAGAAGATGTGGCAAAGGGAAGAGTCGTAACTGAAGAGCAAGTTATTGATTGTGCACAATATCTAGACTTGATCTATACTCAGTCTGGCACGCTCTACGATAAAATACCTGATGATCCTAGACCAGAATTTTTCATTCCTCCCCCTCCTAAATCAAGCAAAGACTCTCATGCCGGTGATGGCATGATAGGTACGACAAGCATGAAATCGACAAAGGCTACATCTAAGAAAGCCCGTAAGATTTCTGATCAAAACGCAAATGAAGAAATTCTCGCCTCAGAGTTAAATGCCGTGTCGGCCGACAAGGGCAAAAAACTTAAGCAACCAGGAGGCAAGAAGAAAAAGAAAGGGAGAAAAAAGAAGCAGGATGAGTCATCTCTTGAAAAACCTTCTGCAAACCCTTTTGGGCAAAGGAAACCCCCTGCGGGGTGTTAGATATGCGATGAGGATCATCGGACGAGAGATTGTCCACATAAAGCTGAAGTTAAGAAACTCTTTAATAGTTCAAACACCTCAGTAGTATTGACTGATCTGTTTCCAAACCCGGGAACCAAACTGGTTGCTAATCAAAATGCTTCCCGATCCTAAGTGCTTATGTTCTCTATCTCAAAGCAGCAAAATGATGCTTTGACAAGGAATAAAGATTACGGGAATCCACAGTTGTCGAATAACAAGGCTAATGAACAACCTAGTAGTTCGAAAACAACTTTGACAGAAGTTCTACCACCCATCATTCCTGAACCAATGATAAAGCTGCCAAAGGGAGTAGTACACAAGTCGACATTCAGTCCTTGTGCCAAAGTAGCACAGAATTATAATATAGTAGAGGACCTGGCCCAATCACTGTCCGCTATGTCGATGCTTGAGGTACCGCAAAATTGCCTCTCCCAAAAGCAGGATCTATTATCAGTAATAGGTGGGATTGACCCAATGGATTCCATTCTTGTATCCTTTAATCACAAAGGATATGACCCTCAGTTACCAGCTCAACTAGCTTTCCTTATTCAAGTGAAAGCCCTCAACAAAAATGTTCATCGAACAACTATTGATGAGGGGGCATCTACATGTATTATGTCGACGAGTTGCTGGAAAAATTTAGGCTCACCACCCTTGTCACGATCATCAACAATGTTAAAAGCATTTTATGGACGATCATACACTCCATACGGGATTTTAAGTAACTTGCAAGTTGAACTAGGGGGAAAAACAGTAGAAATTGATGTTGAAGTAATCGACGAAAACCTCGATTACAACATCCTACTGGGAAGGCCCTGGATATATGCCATGGCCGCAGTTGTGTCGACCTACTTTAGGAAGATTGAATTTTCATTTCAAGGAGGAATTACAATCGTCAACCAACAAGCATTTCTCCCCAACAGTTCACAAGTTACGGGATGCATTCTAATGATCCATGGAAGCAATCATTTGCTTCAAAATATCGGAGTAGGTCTCCTAAAAGACCCTGCCTTAATGGGTACTTTTTCCCTACCGCCTCTGAGTAATCTGGTGGAAGTGGCCACAGTGGAAACCTACAATATGAAATCTTCTATATCTAATGGATTCGGAAGATTCCTAAACATTTTGTTAGCATGGGTCATCGCCATTTTAGAAATATTGTAGCAATCAATTTTCTTGGCCTGGGGGGCAAACCCAAATCAATGCTCATCAAGTGTTTGGATAGATAGGTCTAAGGAATATGGTACCTCTTCAGATCCTTGGTCACATGTACATTCTACAGACAAAGGAATCATTCAGTCAATGATGTTAGGAGAGGCACCATGGGAAGATTACCACCATCGTTCCCATCTCCCAGATTACAACGAAGATTATTCCAATGACCTTAATCATCCTTCAGTTTTTGATTTTCTATCAAATACTATAAATACGGTGGATTCCGAGGACGGTTCTTATCTCGTGTCGACCTCATTAAAAAATGAAACAAGGAGTCATGAGGATAGTTCTTTTACTATGTCAACCTCATTAAAAAATGAAACAAATCCCTTTCCAAATCTCAAAGGTAAACCTTCATTCCAACCACCAAATTGAATGCAATGAAGCTTGGGGGGCATGCACCTCGATTTGCATTATTATGCTATGGGCATGCAAACTTATCATGAGCAGTGTTACTGCAAGGTTTAAGCTCGTTAAAAAATAAACCCGCCTCGAGCAGCTTTAACACGGAATTCAAGCTCGTTAAAAAATAAACATAAGCAATGAGAAAATGTTCCCCCAGAGTTTAAGCTCATTAAAAAATGAACCAATCTCTGGTAAATAACCATCGTGAATTCATTATCATCAGCCTTTTGAGCCTTGGTCGTGTTCTCATCATCACCTCCACTCTGTATTGGCCGATCATTCACCTCCATTTAATTGTTTACCCTTTTTGAGGAATGGTTGCGAAGAGTGATCCTATTAGCCATCCTTGTGACACTGCCATGATTGGAAAATTCCAAACCTTACCTGGAATTAGCTGCTACCCGAATTTATCACTCGTTCCTCGAAAGACGAGTCTCCTTTAAGCTCTTTTCAACTGACTCATAAAATATGAAAATATTGCCGAGTAATTGGCCTCTCCAGCTCGTTAAAGTGACTGGAAGTGCTATCCATCCTTTAGATTTTAATCTTTTTGGACCTGAGGGATTATTACACAAAAATATCGAGCGCTTGTTTTGTTCGGCTCGTTAAAATTACCGAAAATTCATCCCTTTTGTATTATTTTATACTTTTTCAGACCTCAGGGATTATATGATGAAAAAGGATTGTTGGAGTTTTCTTTACGTCCCTTTCAAACTCTCTAAAATTGAAAAGGACCGAGTTATCTTTGTCGTTAAACTCGTTAAAACCTTATAGCGATAAACTTGTCCATATAGACAAGAACGAGTTTCACTATTGCTAGGCTCGTTAAATCATAGCGATGGGTTTGCCCGAAGGGAAAATTATAGAACAAGCATATGTTATCCTCCTCAAGCTTGAAAAAAATAAAGAGGTACTGGTCAGCAATGACTAGGGAAAAATTGGGAAGAAAATTTGAAGAAACTTTATTGGTAGCAAGTCGCTCTTGAACATGACACTTTCACTCCACATCCGAGTCGGGTTGGGTTGTTCCGTTCACTGGTCATATCACCATTGGTCCATCACACCATCCACATTTTGGGTTAACGCTACCAATCCATCATATTAGTTTTGCTGATATGTTCAAGAGAAGTTGCTCAGAGAATTCACCTGTGTCTCATCCACTGTAATACATTTACGCTCCATTCTTTCATGACCACCACCCTGAACCTTATGTCATCAAATCGTTTTCACCTCCATTAAAATCATTTGCTCCATTCTGTGTCATTGATGTGGGATTCACTAAGGCCCTCCTATGACGGATCACTTCTTGTCGACATCAGCTCATTATCCAAGAATTCGATCTAGGAAAACCCCTTTCAGTACTTTGAAGCTTGCATGGCTCAATGGCAAGTTTCTCACTTTCGACGATAGGTTTACATCAATGGCCTTCGACTGAAATATTTTGCGTGGTGTTCGATGCCAAGTCCCTTATTCACATCGCGTGAATTGTACTGTAGTACCTCGAGGGTCATCATCATTATCGGTGATTCCTCTCGCGCCTGTTAACATCTTACATCATTGGCTGGTAATTAGGCGATGTCTTTCCATGTTCAACTACAGAACATCTCTCACATGGATCAACTTGTACTTTGAGTGAAGATCGAACGAGATTGAAGACCTCGGATCTAGTTTCATCCATTTGGGCTGCGATATATATTCAGGAAAATAAAGACATCAAATGTACATCATTATTGCACAGATAATCATCCAATCCAAGGGATGATGGCTCTACCAGAATCATCAGTCTGCACCCAGACGATTTTTCGTCTTATGTACATGAAAATGAATTTATAAACTTGAGCATGGGAATGCCCGCCTCAGCTAGATCATGAAAATATTATGAATATAATGTATTATATTGTATCTTATTACAGGTCACCTTGCAGCTCGAAAAAACTTCGGATCCTCATGATAAAGCATTTCACCCGACATCAAAAGATTAACGACCTCATGCTTTAGGGGGCATTTGTTATAGACATTTTTGGGAACTTCAACCCCAATCAAATATGTCCATAAACCAAGGGCTCCTAAGTCCATAAAAGTGTTTTTCCAACCCCTAAAAGAACAAGGTCAACTGATTACATCATCTCCCAGAAGTTCTTCACGAAACACTACTCAGAAATGGTCAAAATTGGACCATACTGATTGCTCAGTGCTGAGGGTGAGATGCATCCCACCTAAATGCACACGGGAGGTACGATGCATACTGAAAAGCCCTTCTATAGGGTGCGATGGACGAGAATAGACAAGTGGTGGAGACAGTTTGCGAGGTGGATGATCATGGAATCTTCCAGAAACTTCTCCTGTGACACTTGCTTCTGAGAATCGCCCAAGGATGAGTAAGAGATCAATGAGATCTCCAAGTGGAAACAAGAACTACCAGAGAGAAGACACTAATCAAAAACCCAGAGCTGACTCACACCTCTGCAAATATCTATATATAGATCTCTCATCCCAGAGATCTAGAGGTTGGGGGCTGGAATTTTGTATCTTGTAAGGAAGTGTTGCTGGTTTCTTGGTGTAACATCATAGTGTTGGGTGATCTAAGCTTTTCATGAGGTGAAGAAGGGCTTTCTTGCTGAGAGGATGACGCTGGGTCAGAACAATTGGTTGTAATCCTCTTTGCTATTCTTGATTATTAATAAAGCTATTCAAGTTTTCCTCCACATTCTTGTATGATTGATGATATATGCATTTGTGTGGTCAATATATATCTGGTCCTATATTATTTATGATAGTAGATCTCTGTTCTTGGATAGTGTTATGCTGCTTTGATTCTACAGGTACTCTTTGAAGCTGGGTAAATGAGGAAGCGAGTGGCAAAAATCTATCAGAAGGGAGAGGAATCAAGTAAGGAACCAAGCGCAAGACAGAGGTTGGTCTCCTTCTTTCGCCTCTTATCTACTTCTCATAAAGGAAAACGAAAGTGGTTTTAGTTTGTTTGTTTCTAAGGTAGCTACCAGCCTTAGTGGGACTAGCAGCTCTGCATAGACACTAGATTTCCCAATAACAACTAGATACAGCAGAAGGCGTGGACCCTAGTACAATGTCCACTCAACTAAAACAGTTGCACGTCACGGAGTGGTTTGATCCATGAAAGAAGGTCAAAGCTTCCAAATTGGACATCGAGCCCATTACATTGACAGAGGGTGACCTCTATGACATCAGTGACACTGTTCGCGAGGTCACCCAGGAAGCTATGATGGAGCAACAGACTGTGTTGGGGGCCCAAAGGGCGCAGCTGTAGGAACTTCAGGCATGGGCTCTCGAGGAAGGAACAGTCGCTGCCTATGGTGTCACAGGTACATTAGTAGTAGAGCAGCTGTTGCGCACAAAGATGGCCAACACCATAGTTCTTCCGGAAGGAGTGCTAACAATGGAAAGTGAGGAGGACCGAGCCATGGTGGGTAGAATCAAGTGACATGGCCTAAACCTGGCTGCCCTTCTGCAAGATACATTATATCAGCTATAAAATAGAGAAACCGTAGAAATCCACACTAGGGAAGGATGTGCAGTGCAGATGCTCAATGAACAGAGAATCAACATTGAGCAGCTTAGTCTGCAGTGTAATGAAGTGCTTTCGCAGAAGCAACGGCTGGAGGAAATGATATAGGAAGCATGTCACCGCATTCCAGAGCTAGAAATCGTGACAGACCTACCAATCGGAGTGCAAATCCACAAATTAGTCAATGGATTCCGCGAGGCAAAGGAGGAAGCAACGAGGGTACAATTGGACCTCAATCTTCAAATTGCCAAACTACGATTAAAGGTGCAATCCTCTACACCTTCGGAAGTTAGGGAACAATGCACTGGTGCTATTCAGAAAGGGCTAGAGGAAATGGGACAGGCAGTACAAAAATGCACCAATATGTTGGAAGAATCCTTCGTGGCCCTCACTTCATTACAGGAGGACCCCAACATACAGCCCCTGGAAATGGAGGCATGAGAGCTTCAAGTTCAGTATGACAGTGTGCGTGGAACAACACAGACAGTTGTCCTGGCCTAGCAGCTTGTGAAGATACAGTAGGAAAAGGCGTTGAAGGAATAGGTGGATGCCGTGTGGCAGAAATAGGCAGTCCTTAAAGAAGGAATCCAGCCTTGGATTGATGAGGCCTTCCTCATCACTGAAGATATCGAAGGAAAGCTCACCCACATGAAGGTGATGCATGCCTTAAGATAGGGAGTTGCCCCTAACAGCGGGACTTTGGCTGAGAGAGTGGAGCAAATCCAGCAGACTACAGACTAGTGCACCGCGGACCTCGGGGAAGCGAAGGAATAGTTGGAGGGGCTCTATGCCAAGATCACCGCACCAGCAGAGTGACTCTAGATGAGTCATGATGATTGTGTTGGGGGCTTGTTGGGCATGGAATCACCCCATAGTAGGTTTTGGGGCTCAAAGCCCAATTCATGGTTAAGGATGGTGTAGAACTCTGTGAATTGCAGGCATAGAGCATGAAGTGTATAATTGATTCAGAGGGTTGTTCGCCCTAATTATTGTATTGTAAATTAGTGTAAAGTCAGCCTACCCATGGTCCACGGAACATGGGTTTGTATAAATAAAGTGTGGCTCTAAGTTGTAAAGTTAGCTGATGACAGAAAGAGTAGCGATGAAATGGTTCTAGCTTAGAGTAGAAGTCTAAGTGTCTTGGGTTGTAGTAGTAGGAAGAGGCTCTGCAGCTGAGTGTGTAGAGACCTAGAAGAGTCTGCAACTGAGTGCGTCGACCCCTGCAGCTGAGTGCGCAGGGTGAAGTCGAGTCTGTAAGTGGGAAAGAAAGCTAATAAACAGAATTTTATCATAATTTTGAGTAATTGATGGGCATTATCTTCTTTATATTTACATTCCTTTATGTATTGCGCGCACCGATATAAATGTTGAATATTCTGTAATAACCATAAATCTTAGACACATAAGCTAAGTAATTGGTTAATAAGCAAGGAACTTGGGTATTATATGGGTTGCGCCCCAAGTAGGGCTGCGCGGAAGCCGCACCACAGGTCATGAAGGGATCTGAAGTGCACGCCACAATAGGTCAAATCGCAGACCTCCAGAAGCCCATCAGACATCCCAAGGGTGCAGAAACCTAGTTCTAGCACCCTCCCATACTACTTCGGGTGAGACCTCAGTCCACGCTCCACGGACTGTTGCCGAAAGGGCTAGTAGTACTGGGATTTTCTTGGTTAAATCACCTCTGAACCTAGGTCAGGCCCCACTAAGCCAACAAGAGCATAAGTATCACCTTAAGAAAGATGGGGTTGAATTTATTGTCAGGGGACATGAAAAAAAAAATCAATTGAATTTAGTTGTTTCTAACTAGATGAAGTGATTAATAAGTTCAAATAAGAGATTTGTAATCATGTGTGTAGAGGAACAACATAAGAAACAACATGATGTTTGTTCAAGTTATGAGTCTCATCTTAAAGATAGTTTGATCAAAGAGGTAGAAAATTTTCCAGTTCTATTTAAAGAAAGCAAACATCTTACTCATAAGCAGGGAATACAACATGAATTACAATTGATGCCTAATGTCAAAATGAATCAATTCAGTCCAATTTTGGAAATTAGCAGTTACAGAGATGTAGGTCAGTATTGGGGAAAGTCAATGTTACATTTCTCTTGTATTGTGTCACCATTTCATGTTTCAAATAGTTTGGAAGCATCTTTTCAAGTGGAGAGGAAGCCCATTTGTTTTCATATCAAAGCCTTTTCTAAAGAATTATAAGAGTATCCAAAACAGCTAAAGGAAACTTATGCATCAGAGGAAAGTGTTAATCAATGGAAACATCATTTAATAAATGAAGAAGCAATGTTTCAAACAAATCAACAACTAATTCAATGCTTTCAAAATCAAACTAAGATTCATCAGTTTTCACCTTACAGTTTGATGGGTTTATTTCAAAAAGTTCATTTAGTAAGTAGGAATCAGGAAATTATATCAAGTCAAGTAGTTGGTTTGATGCCAAAAATGTCATTGATTGCCTTTGTCATTTCGCAATATACATTATTAGTACATGACAAAAGTATTGAACAATATCCTGTAGACATTGTTTTCAAAGATGATTATGAATCACTAACTCATGGTATTTCATGGAAAGAAATCAAGTTCCATGTTCATAATAGGTTGTTTGACCATATTCGTAAGTTGCACATACTGTAGATGGATGAAAGAGATCACCAATTCAAAATGTCCCATGGTCAACATCATCAGGGTCATCAATTTCAGGTGGTTGATCGAATGTATTGGTACATCTTCCAGACAAGGTGGAAAGTGAGGGAGATCTACCCTCATCGACTATCTGTTTAAGTCGAACTTTTATGGTCCAAAGATTTTAAGTGGAGAGGATTGATCGAGGAGGATCTCGTCAGATCAGTTACATAGTTTTAATTTCATTGTCAGCATTCAGTCTGGTGTCATGCAGTTTCAACAGTGTTGTTTATGGTTCAGGTTGTTCAGGTGATGTAAATGGTTTTCATGGTGATATGGTTTGAAACATGGTTGTCGACATTTGGTTGTTGTTAGTTCTGCTAGAGTTTGGTTTTTGACATGTGGTTTTCATCCACTTTTGTAGGATTTGGTTGTTGACAAAGGTTTGTTGTCGCAAATGTAGCTTTGTGTCGATGATATTTATGTGGGTTTGAATGTCACTTTGTGACAAAAGGTTGTAAATGGTTTATGATAAAAAGACTGAACCTAGCCCTAAAAATCTATGGTGAAATACCATGTATCAAAACCCTAACTAAGATGTAAAACCATAAAAGTACATATAAAACCTCAAACCATGGATTAAAATACCTAAAACTTATGCTAAGACCTAAACCCTAACCTTATTCCAAAGCCAATGTATTAAAATAATACATCAACCAGAATTTGATAACCATTGGGCTTTATAAACATTAATAAACAAATAATAGTCCTAATCACCATCTGCTAGCCATGTCGAAACTATTGTCATGTGAGCAGGTGGAGGTAACGTCATGGTTAAACCATCGGGTTTGAAGACCATAGCGGGACCGCGGCTATGTGAAAAATTGGATAGTTAAACCTATAGTTAGGGTTAGCATCATAGGGTTACCACATGGGGAGATAACTATGATAGTTATCATGTGAATAGCTAGTGATTAGCCGTCGGGGTTAGCAGTTGGATATTGTGTCGGAACCGCCAGGGTAAGACCGTCAGGTAAGCCGTGTTCACATGGCGAATTGAAACTGTCAGGATAAGCCTGCAAGGTGGTGGCTTGTGACAAGACCGCAGCCAAACCACCTTGTTCACATGCAGGTGCTCAACCTCCTCTGCCCACTCAGCAAGTCACTAATGGTTTGTTTAATATAAAGTCCATATTTGGGTTTTTTGGTTAGTTTGTTTTAAAATTAATTAAATGACCTTGTAACCTTATCCCTAGGTGTTCAAACATGGTTAGACCAAGGCTCGTAAAACCCAAAATTGACCCAATTCATGCAATTTTAGTCCAAAGAAGTTAAAATGTACTTGTAGGGCTATAGAGGTATTTTTTTTTCATTGTATAGGAGGAGAGTGGTTTTGGGTTTTGTATGCAAGTTCTGGAGGTTATAGTCGATTTTGTTTTCAATGTAACAGGAGCATCCAGAGTCAGAATTGGGAACCATGACAGGTGTTGGAAAGCTGGTTCAAAGATCTCTCTTATGACAGTGACTAGAAGTGCCTGCGTGAACATTCAATTCGGTCAAATTTCTGTGTAATCTACCTCTTTGGTTTCAATCCTAATAAAGCGTTCGCTTTTGTTGAAAGCAGACCCAGAGATGTAGTCCATTAGGGATGAACTACATAATCAATCTTGCTATTTGGTATCACTGTGTATTTTCTATTTTCACTTCTATTTTGCATATTTCTTATGTTTTCTCATTTGTTGTAAACTCTTCTTCTCAAGAAGTTCTCACTGTTTCAACACTTTCAGTTAAAATTCTATTCATTAATGGCATAATAAATTCTATTTTAGTTTTATCGTATGATCATTTCAGATCACTTCCCCATTTCCTTAATAAGTCATCCTCTAATTCATTCTAATCATGTAAACTACCAGGGGTTAAAGCTTTTAACCATTTTTTCACCTCACAATGAAACTCTGAACAAACAATGTCATTTTAACATCTTCATAATCTACCTCTTCCGGGTCTATAAAGTCATTGAATTGATCAACATGTTGTTCTGCAGCTATCCCCTCCTCACTTCCAAATTTTTTTATTCTAGTGGAGTACCCTTGAGGTAGGTCATGAAGTATGGCTGGTAAAATAAGAGGAGAATATCTAGCAAGGGCTGCCATAGCAGAAATTCTAACATGAGGGGGAAAAATGAAACTAGTGGGGGTAGTGATGAAAGCAGATGTACTTGAACGAGCTTGAGTTACAAAGACTTTTTTTTTCGAAGTAATGGTAATTCTTTCAGGTAAATGGAAACCAATTTAATTTCTTGACCAAAGTTCAAAAGGATTAAATTCTTTTAGTTTTTCTAAAGACTCTTGTTCAAGTGACAATTCTGATGCAACAAATTCCTAAAACCTATATTTAACTTCTTTAGGATTCTCAAAATTAGAATCTAACTCTAGTTTCAGTAAATCATTCTGTGATTTAGATCTAATAAATATAGGCTTATACTCTTCATCAAATCTAATACCTTCAATATATTGAATATCTCTAGAGGGTAATGAGGTAAATCTTAAGAGAAATGAAGTACTTTATTTTGATGAGCTAGCATCTCTTTTGATAATTTTTTCTAGATCATCAACTACTTTTGATGGCTTAGGGTCTAGATTGCTCCTCATATGAATCCTCTTAGAATCCATCTTTAATTTGAAAGTTGGAGTCGTTGGATTAAAAAAGGATTAAAACAGGATTGCGATTAGGAGTGGTAAATGTACGCTTTTTAACGTCGACGATATAACATGTCATATCAAAATTGTGAAGGGACCAGTCGTAATGGGGGAAATGATAGTAGGAGTTGGAAAAACAAAGGGTTTATGGCTAGAGTTAAAAAATGGATCACTACGACTACAGTTTTCAGAAAATAAAGGGAGAGAAAAGAAAGGGGTTATCATAGATAACATTGTCGAAAATATTGACAAGAGGGGTGAATTGGATTCTGACAATTTCGTACAAAGTGGTCTAGTTCTCCAAAATTGTAGCTAATGATTTGGCCTCGACATATTCCATATCATCCTCCTCCTCCTCTTCCTCATCCCTGGAATCCTCCGTGTGCTACAGTTGCGCCTTGATCTTGTTGGGGACGTGCCTCCACCTGTACTTTATATGTTGGTTTTTTTCCATCATCAATTCATAACTTCAATAATTATGCTCATCGTGACCTACAAACTTACAAAAAATGGAAAACAATTGATGGGGAGTCTGCACAATCTTCTATAACAAGTGACACTTATCCATCATATGTTTTCCTGTGATTTTGTTGTGGGGAAAAATGCCTATGCAGGACGATCCTATCCACCTAAGGTGTGACAGTGCCTTAGCAACAAACGAGTACAGCTACACTGGTTTCTTCCTTTATGAAATGTGAAAGAAGAGATATCAATAGACTTACCGGTGTCTTTCATTTGTCCCTCGATCTAATCTCCCTTCTCTTTGGGTGTTCACAGCTACTTGCCTTCTTGCTTATCCAGCTACAACTTCCTGAAAGATCACAAGAGAACACCTACTTGCGACAAGAGAACAGCTACTTGAGACAAGAGAAGAACACTACACAAAGACAGATGTTCACATTCATAACTAGTTTAGGATTAGAAATAAACCAAATACACTAATACATTTATACATCAAAAATACATCAGCATATAGGAGAAACCAAGATAGCTTTATTGATCAATAACAAGGTTCAGGAAGAGATACAACCCAGAGGGCTCCAATCCAGCATCTCCTTCCCAGCGATTGGAATTCCTATCTTCAGCCCCTTCAAAGCATTAAGCACCCAATGATTCCAGTCTCAAACCAACAACAATTCTTTGCAATAACAAAATTCCAGCCTCTAGATCTCATGGAGGAGAGATCCATATATAGATGTTTGGAGAGAGGATGAGTCAGCTTGAGATCT
This sequence comes from Pinus tabuliformis, assembly GCA_031772625.1. Lineage (NCBI taxonomy): Eukaryota > Viridiplantae > Streptophyta > Pinopsida > Pinales > Pinaceae > Pinus > Pinus tabuliformis. Next base: position 1,543,643,093 of record CM062819.1, read on the forward strand.
GACTAGTGTCCTCTCCCTCTATCAATTCTTGAGTCCACTTGGAGGTTCTTGCTTCGACTTGGAGATTTGGAACCTCTTACTCATCACCAGTCGAATTCCCTGAGGCAAGTGTCATTTTGGAAGCTTCCTGAGCATTGACACCTTGAGGAATGAGTCTGCCACTTGTCCAAACTCACTCAGCGTAGGTAGCCTTTGTTGGAGTTGACATTCAACGTAGGTAGACAGTGGAGCCACTGACATTCAGCGCAGATGGTCAATGGAGCAGTTGACATGATCCTGAATTGACTTGTTTTTGAGTAGTTTCAGGTGGAGAACTTTTGTGAATTGTTGTGGTTTGTTAGCCTTGTTCCTCTAGGGGTAGGAACAACATGTTTGGGGACTTTGGATCCCTTAGATTATGGACATTTCATGCTCAATGCTGTAAGGCACAAAAATGTCTATAACAGTTGCCCCCTAAAGTATGAGGTTGTTTATCGGGCGAAATGCTTTATCAGGGGGATCCGAAGTTCATACAATGCTGGGAGGGAGACCTGTAATACAATACAATACAATACATTATTTTTCATACTGCTTTCATGATCTAGCTGAGGCGGGCATTCCCATGCTCAGCTTTATAAATACATTTTTCTGTACATAGAACAGACAATCGTCTGATGGTAGACTGATAATTTTGATGAAATTATCATCCTTTGAGTAGGATGATTATCTGCTGCAATGATGTACATGTCAATGTCTTTATCTTTCCTAAATATATATCGCAGCCCGGATGGATGAAACTAGATCCGGGGTCTTCAAACTCGTTCGATCTTCACTCTAAGTACAAGTCGATCCACGTGAGAATTGTTCTGAAGTCGAACATGGAAAGACATCGCTTGATTACCGGTCAATGATGTAAACCGTTAACAAGCGCGAGAGGAATCACCGATAATGATAATGACCCTCAAGGTACTGCAGTACAATTCATGTGGTGTGAATAAAGGACTTGGCGTCGAACACCACGCAAAATCTTTCGGTCGAAGGTCATTGATGTATACCTGTCGCCGGAAGTGAGAAACTTGCCATTGAGGCATGCAAGCTTCAAAGTACTGAAGGGGGTGTTCCTAGATCAAATTCTTGGATAATGAGCTAATGTCGACAAGAAGCGATCCGTCACAGGAGGGCCTTAATGAATCCCACATCAGTGACACGGAACGGAGCTAATGATTATAATGGAGGTGAAAACGATCTGTGACATATGATTCAGGGTGGCGGTCATGAATGGATGAAGGATAATATATGGCAGTGGATGGGACCCGATTGACTCTTTCTGAACGACTTCTCTTGAACATATGGAGACACTGATACGATGGATCGGTAGAATTACCCCAAATATGGATGGTATGGCGAGACCATGGTGATGTGACCGGTGAATGAAACAACCCAACCCGATTGTGGTACGGAGGAAAAGTGTCATGTTCAAGAGCGACCTGCTACCATCAAAGTTTTCTTTAGTTTCTCCCAATTTTTCCCCAGTCATTGCTGACCAGTACCTCTTTATTTTTGTCAAGCTTGAGGAGGATAACATATGCTTGTTCTATAACCTGCCCTTTGGGCAAGCCCATCACTATGTTTTAACGAGCCTAGCGATAGTGAAACTCGTTCTCGTCTAAAGACAAGTTTGTCGCTATTTAATAATTTTAACGAGTCTAACGACAAGAATAACTCGGTCCTTTTCATTTTTAGAGAGTCTGAAAAGGTACATAAAGTTAACTCCAAAATTCCTTTTTCGTCATCTAATCCCTTAAGTCCGAAAGAGTATAAAACAATACAGAAGGGATGAGTTTTTGATAGTTTTAACGAGCCAAACAAAACAAGCGCTCGATCTTTTTGTGCAATAATCCCTCAGGTCCAAAAAGATTAAAATCTAGAGGAGGGATAGCTCTTCCTGTCCTTTAACGAGCTGGGAGGCCAAAACTCGGCAATCTTTTCATATTTTACGAGTCAATTGAAAAGAGCTTAAAGAAGACTCGTCTTTTGAGGAACGAGTGATAAACAGGGTTAGCAGCAGATTCTAGGTACAGGTTGGAATTTTCCAATCGCGGCGGTGTCACAAGGATGGCTAGGTGAAATCACTCTTCGCAGCTGTTCCTCAAAATGGGTAAACAATCATATGGAGGTGAATGATCGGCCAAATGAAAAGTGGAGGTGACAGGTGCAAACACGACCAAGGCTTTAATGGCTGATGATATTACATTCACGGTGGTTATTTACCGGGTAGGTTCATTTTTTATTTTAAAATGAGCTTAAACACTGGAGGAAACTCTTGCTCATTGCTTATGTTTATTTTTTAACGAGCATGAAGTCCGCGTTAAAACTGCTCGGATCTTGCGTTTATTTTTTAACGAGCATGAACTTTATGCTAAAACTGCTCGATTATATAGTCAAATTTTGATTTTTTACCATAACTAGCTTTTCTCTTTTCAAGGATAGTACTGCATTCTCAATTGCTGCATCAAACTTAGTTAGAAATGAATAACATTTTCTTGAAAATGAGATTAAAACCCTAATATTTCGCTTTGAACCACGTAAAAAGAAATTAAAAAGTGTTTTTACCTCTCATTTTACCATTTCATTTGAACTTGGTTTGTTGGAGCTTTGGAGGTGCCTCTTCCCCCTTGATTTTCACCAGCTGATTTCGGGAGATTCTGTGGACGATTCTCAGCGCCATCTGGACCAGGTAGGAACTAAACCCTAGCTCTTTCTTCTCATGGTTTCATTTTTCCATTCTATGCCTGTTTCCCTGTCTTTTTGAGCACCTGGGGTTTTGCCAGGGCGCCCTGCCATCAGCGCAGGTGGTCCATTCGAAACCTGCGTTGAATGTCAATCTGCCTTAAGGCAGTTTGACCTTCAACGCAGGTGGGACACTGGTTACCTGCGTTGGACACAAAAACTGGTCTTCTTGCACAGTTTTTTGATGAAAATTTTGCCAGTTTCTCATCAAATCCAGGAACTTACTCCTTCTCTTGTTTGTTTTGCAGGGATCTTTGAGCAAAATGTCCCTTACATGGCGAGAACGGGAACATGAAGAGGAGGACATGATTGCCCTCCACGACCCTGTCACAGTGAATGCGCTGCAGAACTGTGGCCTGGTGAAGTTCTTCCGTATCTATAGTATGAGAGCACAGATCTCTTTACTGCAGTACATGCTTGATGCTTGGGATCCTATTAACCAAGTATTCCAGATTAGGGGAAAATCCATCCCCTTGACCATAGTGGACATTTACTTCTTGACTGGGTTGTCAAGGCGGGGTGCTCCCATTTCTTTGTCAGGTTCGGCCCGGGGGAATGACTCCGTGAGAGATTATGTCCGCCAGTATTGCAGGGAAGGTTCCCAGCCGAGCAGAGACGGCAAGGTTGTTATTCGTGAGATTACTGACAGGTCTCTCCGGTCCATTCTGTATACTATTGGTAGGATGGCCGGTAGCGCATCTCTACATGTAGCCAACAGATCTTATGTGCAGCACGCCTTGGAGTGTCTCCAACCGAAAGTATTCAACTGGTGTGATGCAGTACTTGTTCAGATGAAAAGTCAATTGACCAAGGTAAAGGACGGGAAGTTGAAGAACTTTGGATTTGGTTCTGTTTTGACTGCCTTTGCCTTGGATAAAATACCACTGATGCAGCCTCAGTATATTGCACTCGACCTGCCTTCTCCTACCGAGCCACACATGCAGAGATGGGTCGACCACATGTCTAGGCATGCTGGTCAATCTCAGATTACTTTCACTGATACCTTCTTCAGGTGGTTCAAGCACCAGGAGATGGTCTATTCTGAGTATCCATATGTTGGTATGGATTTCCGAGGTGATCCGGACTTGGTATTGCCGGATGGCGAACAGTGGGGCACTATTGGTAAAATCTTCGACCATATTACTGTTTACTGTTCTTATTTATAATGTCCTCAAGAATTTAACTAAACTCATGTGTGCATGCAGATGTTGGTCCTGTTCATCCAGCAGTTCGTCCGAGGGCGCCAGTTGCTGCCCCAGCAGGGGAGACTACTGGGAGAGTTATTCTCCGCGACCTTGACGTAGCCGAGATCCTTACAGTTGTGCAGGAGCAGGTTGAGAGCCTTACTCTCGGCATTCCCGATGTGAGGATTGATGAGTTACCTTTACAGTTGCAGCGGCATACTACTGGTGTGCCTAAACGATGGACTCGTCTCTTGCGCATGATTGCACAGGCCGTGACGTGCTATCATGAGCATCACTAGACTAGGGTGCCCCCTAGCACTTTTTGAGTTTTTGGGTCATGTGACCGATTTTGTCTTGGTTACAGAACATTATGTATGAACGATAAACAACTTATATATATTTTGATTTTCGAGTTTTATTCTGGTTGAGTTATATGATCCATATGTACAATCATTGATGATGTGTCTCTTTTTAAAAATTCCGCAAATGTCTATCTAACACATAGTTTGCTAATGAGTCGGTTAATGTGTTTAAGTTTCTGGAAATATGCTGGTATTGAATTGAATCAAACTGTCTTTCCAAAATCTTAACCCTTAGGAACATGCGATAAATAGCTGGATTACGAACGGAATATATACCATTGAGTTGTAGTATTACGAGCTGTGAGTCTAGCCTGACGATTAGTCGGCGTATACCACGGGTGATGGCATCAGAGAGTAGTTCTATCAACGCGCTATACTCAGCGATGTTATTCGTTGATTGTCCAATACACACACCTCTGAAACTTACTAACTCGCCGCTTGGATCAAAAATGGCCCAGGCTGCGGAGGATAGGTTCCGCGAACTACGACTTGCTCCGTCGGCATATCCAACACATGTCTCCAGAAGGTTTGACATCTGCAATAAATGTAAAAAGGTGGATCACTCGACCAAAAAAAACACTTTAGCAAAAACAAAATACAACAAAAGCATACAGGTTACTATCTAAGCATAGTAACGCTTGAGGTACAACCCGTTGCGGGGTTGTGCCAGTGGAATTCCATCATAATCCATTAATTCGTAGGCCCCTTTTGCTAACACTCATTTAACAATATAGGGGCCCATCCATAAGTAATTAAATTTACCTGCTCCCAATTTATCGGATTCTTGGTCGTAAAGCAAGACCAAGTCACCTTCTGAGAAGACACGGGGTTTGACATTTTTGTCGAACTGCGCCTTGACTCGTTTCTTATGGGCTTCGTTAGCCAAAGTGGTGTCACGATGGGTTTCATCCAATTGGATTAATTCCAAGAAACGTGCCTCTTCTTCTGAAGTTTCGGGGAGGAGATCAGTTGCGAGTTTAAGAGACGAAATTTGACACTGGACTGGTAAGACTGCCTCCAGGCCATACATCAGTTGAAAAGGTGTGAACCCAGTTGCATTCTTTACCGATGTTCGGTAAGCCCACAGGGCTGAGTACAGGATTAGGTGCCACCTTCTTTTATGAGCCCCGATCATCCTTTGCAACATACGCTTAAGGACTTTGTTGATTGCTTCAACTTGTCCGTTGGCTTGCGGATAATACGGGGTAGAGCTGTCATGAGATAGCCCTAGTTTGGCAGCTAATTCAACCATCATGTGATTGCGAAAATGCGATCCATGATCTGTCACTATAGCCTGTGGTACGCCGAACCTGGCGACTACATGATTGAAAAAGAAAAGGGCAGCTGTTTCACCAGTGTTATCTAATGTAGGCATCGCCTCGGCCCATTTGGTAAAATAGTCAACATCGACTATAATATACCCATGCCCCCCGGTTGAGGTGGGGTTACATTGCATGAAATCGATGCCCCATTTGGTGAAAGGCCCAACAGCAACTATTGGCTGTAAAGGTGCGGGTGGTCTTCTGGTTTTGCTATCGAAAATTTGACAAGCATGGCAACTTATGACTGCGGTTATGCAATCTTTGAACATGGTTGGCCAGAAGTATCCTGCTCGTAAGATTTTTTGTGCTGTTGCATATCTAGATTGATGCCCCCCACACGCTCCTGAATGACACTCATTCAGGGCTTTTTCGGCCTCCTCATGGGTAAGGCACCTCCTCAGGACTGTATCGATACCATGTCGGTAGAGCGTATCACCGATGATCATGTAGTCTTTCGCTTGGTATCGTATATGTTTCTATTCTGAGTGAGAGGTGTCAGGCCTGAATTTTTGGGTTTGGAGATAAATTATTATATCTCCATACCACTCATTGCTTGCAGATATCAGAAACAAACTTTCATCCACGATTGACTCTTCCGATGTTTTATCGTTGGACGACGATGGGAGATCGCACAATAATTCTGCGAAAACTAAAGCTTTCTTTGATTTGGATTTTACAAATTCCAGATCAAACTCTTGAAGGATCGCTATCCATTTTGAATATTTTCCCCCCAGCAACTGTCGCGACAGTATATAAGTCATGGGGTTGCAATCTGATAGAATGGTAGTTTTCCGAAAGAGGACATAATGTCGAAATCTTTGTATCGCTTGAACAGCAGCGAGTGCTAGCTTTTCAACATAAGAATATTTGCTTTCTGTATCATTCAAGTTTTTACTTAAATAATATATAGGATGTTCAATTCCATCGACTTCTTGAACTAAGACCATCGCAATGGTCGTATCCGCTGCAGCCAGATACAGGTTAAAATCTCTTTGATAGTCTGGGTCATACATTAATGATGCTTTTACTAGAGAATCTTTCAGAGCATCAAAGGAAGCTTGCGCCACCTGATCCCAGACGAAAGGTACATCCTTTTTCAAAAGACGAGTATAACCTTTAGCAAGTTCTGCGTAATTTGGAATGAACCTCCTCAGAAAGTTTGCTTTCCCTTGGAGTTTCTGAATCTGAAGCAAATTTGAAGGTGGAGGCAAATTAATGATTGCCTGAACCTTGCAAGGATCGAGACGAATCCCATCCTTAGAGACTACAAAGCCAAGTAAACGACCAGAACCGACGCAAAACACACATTTGTGCGGATTGAGTCTTATCTTGTAGTGTCGGCAACGTAGAAATATCGCCCTTAAATGCTGCATATGATCAGTCTGCTTTCGCGAATGAGCCGGAAGGTCGTCGAGATATGGTTGAATGATGTTCTTGATGTCATGGAAGGCATAATTCATTGCCCTCTGAAAGGTCACCCCTGCATTCTTTAAACCAAAGGGTAATTTTCGATAAGCGAATGTGCCCCACGGACAAATAAATGCAGTATTTGACTGGTCCTGTGGGCGGATATTTATTTGATTATACCCGAAAAATCCATCCATAAATGAAAAGATTTCACATCCGGTGCATTCATCAATTATCTGGTCGATGAAGGGTGTAGGGTAGTTGTCCTTCGGACAAGCTTGGTTTATGTCCCTATAATCGACACACACTCTAATTGTCCCTTGTTTCTTCATAACAGGGACAATATTCGATACCCAATCGGTTAGAGGAACCGGGTAGATGAAACCAGCATGGAGAAGCTTTTCAACTTCTGCCTTAATGGTAGCGGCTTTCTTGGGGTGCACCTGCCGAAGCCGTTGTCTTACTGGTTTAACATCAGGATACATTTTAATTTCATGTTCAACGATACTCGAGTCAATGCCTGTCATTTCATCATATGACCAAGTAAAGACATCTCTGAATTCGCGAAAAAGAGCGTTATATATTTCCAGTTCTGAAGGGGAACAACCTTTGCTGACATAAATATTCTCTACAACATTTGTTTTAGTTGAGATATTTATGGCTATAGTCTCTTCAATATTGGATAAGTTTCGCTTGGAATCCACCGTATTTACAGTATTTGATAGGAATTCAAAAAATGAAGGGTGATAAAGGTCATGTTGAGTATCTTCTTCATATTCCGGAAGAAGGGAACGATGGTGGCAATCATTCCATGGTGCCCCCTCAATCAACATTGATTGTAGAATTCCTTCGTCAGTCCCATGTACTTTCGACCAAGGATCTAATGGGGTACCATATTCTCTAGACCTATCTACCCAAACGCTTGATGAGCGTTGATTTGGGTTCGCCTCCCAGGCTCGAAACATTGATTGCTACAATATTTCTATAGGGCTTGGGGGCAAAACCATTGCATGATCCATTTCGACATCGTCTTCTAAGATCTTCGTGGAAGATATCATGTTGCAGGCTCTTACGAATGCTACTTCTCCTATATAGAATGGAGGTGGAAGTGCGAAAGTTCCCATTAATGTGGGGTCTTTCAGTAGGCCTACTCCGATGTCTTGAAGCGAATGGTTGCTTCCATGGATCATGGGGATGCTTCCTGTAACTTGTGAACCATTAGGGAGGAAGTTTTGTTGGTCGACGATCGTAATCCCTCCTTCAAATGGGAATGTGATCTTCCTAAAATAAGTCGATACAACAGCTGCCATGGCATAGATCCATGGTCTTCCCAGTAGGATGTTGTAGTCAAGATTCCCATCGATGACTTCAACATCTATTTCTACTGTTTTTCCTCCCAATTCAACCTTCAAGTTATTAAGGATACCGTACGGGGTATAAGTCCTTCCGTCGAAAGCTTTTAATGTCGTCGAAGATCGCGACAAAGTTGGAGATCCTAAAGTTTTCCAGCAACTCATCGACATAATACATGTAGATTCCCCCTCATCAATAATTGTTCGGTGAATAGTTTTGTTGAGGGCTTTCACTTGAATAAGGAAAGTTAGTTGAGCTGGTAACTAAGGATCGTATCCTTTGTGATCAAAAGATACAAGATTGGAATCCTTAGGATCAACCCCACCAATAGCCGATAACAAAGCCTGCCTTTGGGATGGGCAATTCTGTAGTACTTCAAGAGTCGACATAGCGGATGGCGATTGGGCCAAATCTTCCACTATGTTATAATGATGTGCCGCTCTGGCGCGAGGATTAAATGTCGACTTGTGTACTACTCCCTTAGGCGGTTTTATTGTTAATTCAGGAATGATGGGTGGTACAACTTCTGTCGAAGTTGTTGTCAAACTACTTGGTTGATCTTTACCTTTGTCATTCGACAGCTGTGGATTCCCGTAATCTTTTTTCCTTGTCGAAATCAAAGCATCATTCTGCTGTTTTGAAACCGACAACATAAGCACTTGCGACGGGGAAGCATTTCCACTATCAACCAGATTTTGACCTGGGTTGGGAAATGGATCAGTTAACACAACTGAGGTTTGTGAACTTTTAAAGAACCTTTTAAGCTCAGCTTTGTATGGACAATTTCCTGTCTGGTGATCCTCCTCATCACATATTTGACATGGATAATTTGGTTTCCCTTTCCCAGGAGGCTTTGAAGAAGTTTTTCCAGGAGATGACTCACCTTGTTTCTTCTTTTTCCCTTTGTTTTGTTTCTTCTTGCTTCCTAGTTGATTGGTTTCTTTGCCTTTATCAGCTGATACGACATTTACTTCCGAAGCAAGAATTTCATCTTTTGCATTTTGATCTGAATTCTTACGGGCTTTCTTAGACGAAGCCTTTGTCGATTTCGCGTTTGCCGTGCCAATCACGCCATCGCCGGCATGAGAGTCACTATTTGATTTAGGAGGAGGAGGAATTGAAAATTCTGGTCTAGGGGCGTCAGGTTTTTTGTCGTAGAGCGTGCCAGACTGAGTATAAACTAAGTCTAGATATTGTGCATGAGCAATAAATTGCTCCTCCGTTACGACTCCCCCCTTTGCCACATCTTTTGTTATAGCAGGAAGTAAAGACTTTATAAACCATTCAGCTAACAGCTGATCGGGAATGTATGTTTTCACCATCCTACGACGACGACGCCACTCATGTATATGATCAGATATATGAGTGGCAATTGTCTTCTTGAAGTTGGTTAATATTTCTGTTCCCGTTTCATACCTTATCGGTAATTGAAAATGGGTTAAGAAAGTCGTGGCTAGGGAGCTAAAATTGTCGAACGAGGCTCTAGGTAATTCAATATACCATTTTGCCACTGGACCCGTTAACGTCCTCTGGAAAAGGCGAAGCCTTATCGAATCATCATTCAGGGTGTTTGACGAACACCACAGATGAAAAGTCATCACGTGATTCGATGGGTCTTCACCTGGATTTCCATTGAATTTAGGAATGTCAGATGGAAGTTTGTGAGGAATCGCTAGCCACCAAGGGGCGTAAGCAATCGGATCATTGGTTAACCGGTATAAATCGGGTAACTCTAAAGTTGCCACGAATGGTAACTGTTGATTCAGGTTAGGTGAAGCATACCCAGGGTATGATGGAATCGCTTGAGCAGTGGGTCTTTGCATACCAGCATAATGTAATTGATGTTGGTATGACTGATACGGTTGGTGGACTTGACCACTGTAAAGCAGTTGGTTTTGACCGTTTTGAATATACGGTTGTCCACTGTTCGCAAAGATCTGCTGCTCAGAACCTTGGTACACTTGCTGGAATTGTGGTTGTTGGTATTGCACCAGCCACGGTTGTGAAGCCATGTTATGTTGCGCTATGCTAACCGTTGGACCAAGGTGTGGGGTAATTGTACCCGTTTGGACCTGTGTCGCCCCACCAGTTGGCGATTGTGGTTGTGACCCGGGGTCAAGAGGCCGTTGCATTACAACCTGAGAAATCTGAGGTTGACATACAACAGGCATCGCTTGAACTTGTGACACTGTTACAATAGCTGGTGTGGTCGGGATGTTCGACATAGGTACACACTGTTGCATAGAATACACAACCCTTGGTTGTTGGGGTAGCATGGGCACCCAACCACTTGATGAAATTCCAGTATAACCTGAATACTGTTGTGAACTCCCATATGGATACCCTCCTGGAGGGGGTAATGAAAGGGCATACTACCCCCCATACGGTAGCAATCCAGAACTCAAGGGGATTGTTTGTCCTTGGGGACTGGATTGCCCAAATTGACCTCCAAATGGATCAATCTGGTGAGTCTCAACATAAGAGTTGCCGGATATTATTCCGGATGAACAAACTGGAACAGACCACACTGTCGAAATAGTCCCTTGGTGGACTCCTTCTAGCGGTTGTGAGCTAGTCGGGACAGATGGTATGCCGGCAAACATTGTCGGAATGATGGCAGGGGCTTCTGCTGTCGCTGTGTCGTTCGACACAGTCCTAGATGTTGATGGTTGTTCAGACATTTTGAGTCTATCCAATAGATTTCCTAGCGATTCTATAGGAACTTCCACTTGTGGTGGATTAACTTCTGATGAAGGAAATAGAGTGACCCCGACTCCAAAATAGGTTGGAGTACTTGCTTGCGGATCGTCTACAATTTCCTCTATTGCAATCAAACCCGGTGGAAGAGGAAGACCATCAGGTCCGTAAAATATTTCTGGTGCCGAAGAAGGGGTTGAATCGACAGCGACAGTTGTTTGGGGAGCAAGACTCTCTAAACCGGTTACAGATGGAACTGGTTCAGTAACGCAAGTATTTGCCCCCAGACTAGGATCAGTATTACTGTCCTCTGTTGTTGTTGGGAAAAGTATCCAATACGGAATGACCCTATCCCACTCTAAGGGTGATAGTACCTCAGCAACAACCGAATGCAAAGCTATTCGAGATTACTTCTTTATGAGATGTAAGAGAGGGGAGAAAGAGATCCACTAACCGTTGTCTTCCGCTAATGATTGATCCAATCTTCTCTCTTTGCTGCTTGCTCCCAGCTCCTTGCTCTTTCACTGGATCGGCTACACAAAGATCCTGCAAAGGGGCAAGAAAGGGAAACTACAAGAAGCATACATTCATAATTGATTCAAGGATTAGAATAAATCAAATATACAAGTATCAATATGCCATTGAGACACATGCATATAGAAGAACCTCAAATGCTTTATTAATGGAAGAAGTAAAGTTCTGAGAGTGTTACAACCATAAGAGGCCCAATCCAGCAACACCTCCCAATAGAAAGAAGTCTCCTCTTCACCTCCTTCAAGCAAATCACCCAATAGTTCTATACTCAAACCAACAGCACTTCCTTACATTCACAAGATTCCAGCCTCCCTAGACCTCATGAGAGAGCTCTATATATAGGAGTTTTGGAGAAAGGATGAGTCAGCTTGAGGTTGGCATGAAGCTAACTAGTGTCCTCTCCCACTTCAGTTATTCTTCAGTTCTTGAGTCCACTTGGAGGTTCTTGCTTCCACTTGGAGATCTAGATCCTCTTACTCATCACAAGGCGAATTCCCTGATCCAAGTGTCATTTTGGAAGCTTCCTGGGCATTGACACATTGAGGAATGACTGTGCCACTTGGCCAATCTCGCCCAGCACAGGTAGCCTTCATTAGAGTTGACATTCAGTGCAGGTACAGAATGGAGCAGTTGACATTCAGCGCAGATGCTCAGTGGAGCAGTTGACATGATCCAGAATTAGCTTGTTTTTGAGTGTTTTCAGGTGGAGAACTGATATTTAGTGTTGTGGTTTGCTGACCTTGTTCCTCTAGGGGTAGGAACAACATGTTTAGGGACTTTGGATCCCTTAGATTATCGACATTTCATGCTTCATGCTGTAAGGCACAAAAATGTCTATAACATCTGTGGCTGTTGAACTTCTTCTATAGAGGCAGGGTTTCCAGAAATGTTTGGAGTAACCGGAATCTCAGATGTGGTTGGAACACTTGTTCTAACTTTGATAGGAGATTTTGAACCGGTTAAACGAGTTCGCTTTATCCGTACTATTTTCGATTCCAGAGACAAAGACGGTTGACTCGTAAGCCTCCGCGAACGACGGGGTTTCAATTGACTTTCTTCCACGATTGCGGATTACTCGATCAACTAAAATACAAAAGGGGAAAGTGTGTTTCCGAATTGAATGAATTTTATTAGACGCTTTAGACACAACTTGCTTTTTCACTTTTAAAGAGTCGAGAAAAAGCTAAAGATGACTATAGTCTCCTTCGATGTTTTAACGAGCCCGAAGTGAAAAATGCTCGGATGGACTTTTTCTGTTATAGAGTCTGAAAAAGGCCAAAAGAAACTGCTTTGGAGTTCTAGGCAGAGGGTGTGCCAAACTTTTCGCAAAACCGCAGAATACTTTTTAAGGTACGGGCGGTCGATCTTCGTGAATGTGTGTTCACTGCATTGCGATCAGTAGGGCGGCCGACACGGCTTCCTAAGGATAAAGGATATATGCCTATAGGGGTCTCCCAATATATACGCGACGGTACGTGGGAGCACAATCCGTACTAGCGCTGTCGTCCCTCAGGAGGAATCACCCACCTTCCACGAGATCGACAGTCACTAGGCTTAACGACGCCGGAACACGTCTCTAGCCTAGACCTCTATGTTGTGCGTTATGTTACAAAGCGTTGTTAGGTTCATTCAGTTTATTTTAGGTTGATCTTTTTAAAGTTTGCCTTTCAAGGTTCACCACGAGATGTATGATACAAATTCCTAAATGCAGTCTAAAGATGATAAGCAAGCTTTATATCTTTTCAACTTTGAAAATCCTAGCTACTGAGGGAAAAGAAAGACACCATCTTTTCTCAAAGAGCAATCAGCACACTCTAATGCACTTTTCCTAAATCCAACATGCAAACTATCAAATGCAAAATGCACAATGCAGGTGTTTGTTTTCCGCTTTCTTAGTATTGATGCCTACAAAGAAAGCTTTTTGTACAACTTTGAATTTGCTTTTAAAATGATCAATACAAACAAGTTTACTTTTTCGAAATCAGAGAAGATAGAAGAGATTACAATACTTAACGATTTTCAAAATAAAGACTTGTTTCGACACTTAAAAGAGACAAATTCAAACCAATAAGCAAAAGTAAATCTCTAATCAATCTGCAAATAGCCAATGAACTCTCTTCCAAGATCACAATCAATCAGATCTGAATCAAAGGCTACAGGATGACTACTTTACTTATGCAAAGGAAAACTGTAAATGACGCCACAAACACATAAAAAAACTCACAGTATTTTTGTACAAAAGGAGGCAGAATCTAAGCAAAGAAAAGGAATTATCTGACTGGTACCTATGCTGGTTAAAGGCTGCAAAAAAACAGAGATCAAAACAGGGCAACAGAGAGCAGAGAACCCCAGCTGCACAAGGCCAAACTGGTTCAGCGCAACTTCAACACTGAGGATTTGATATTCAGCATAGGTATCCTTCACGGGACCTGCGTTGAAATGCAGACTGCCTTCACAGCAGTTGCGCTGAAGGAGAAACTCTCGTTTCTCCTGGTTTCTGGGTCACAAATTGCTCAAAAATCAACAGTTTCAGGCCAAATCAGAAACATAAGCAAGGTATAATCAAAGGGATGCCTTGAAGGCTACTAAGATCTATCACAAGGATCATCAAATCATTTGTGAATCCATTGTTCAGATCATAAACAAGTCCAGCAACTGGATCAAAGCAGCAACTTTCTACTTTGCATCCGGGAAAGATGCAGTTCGACTATTGCTGTCAAGTCTATGATGCAAACAAATGACAGAAACACAAATGAAATGAATAAACAAATGCTTCCCCAGCGGAGTCACCAATTTGTTGTGGGGAAAAATGCCTATGCAGGATGATCCTATCCACCTAAGGTGTGATAGTGGCTTAGCAACAAACGAGTACAGCTACACTGGTTTCTTCCTTTATGAAATGTGAAAGAAGAGAGATCAATAGACTTACCGGTGTCTTCCGTTTGTCCCTCGATCTAATCTCCTTCTCTTTGGGTGTTCACAGCTACTTGCCTTCTTGCTTATCCAGCGACAACTTCCTGCAAGATCACAAGAGAACAGCTACTTGCGACAAGAGAACAGCTACTTGAGACAAGAGAAGAACACTACACAAAGACAGATGTTCACATTCATAACTAGTTTAGGATTAGAAATAAACCAAATACACTAATACATTCATACATCAAAAATACATCAGCATATAGGAGAAACCAAGATAGCTTTATTGATGAATAACAAGGTTTCAGGAAGAGATACAACCCAGAGGGCTCCAATCCAGCATCTCCTTCCCAGCGATTGGAATTCCTATCTTCAGCCCCTTCAAAGCATTAAGCACCCAATGATTCCAGTCTCAAACCAACAACAATTCTTTGCAATAACAAAATTCCAGCCTCTAGATCTCATGGAGGAGAGATCCATATATAGATGTTTGGAGAGAGGATGAGTCAGCTTGAGATCTGACTAGTGTCCTCTCCCTCTATCAGTTCTTGAGTCCACTTGGAGGTTCTTGCTTCCACTTGGATATTTGGAACCTCTTACTCATCACCAGTCGAATTCCCTGAGGCAAGTGTCATTTTGGAAGCTTCCTGAGCATTGACACCTTGAGGAATGAGTCTGCCACTTGTCCAAACTCGCTCAGTGCAGGTAGCCTTTGTCGGAGTTGACATTCAACGCAGGTAGACAGTGGAGCCACTAACATTCAGCGCAGATGGTCAATGGAGCAGTTGACATGATCCTGAATTGACTTGTTTTTGAGTAGTTTCAGGTGGAGAACTTTTGTGAATTGCTGTGGTTTGTTAGCCTTGTTCCTCTAGGAGTAGGAACAACATGTTTGGGGACTTTGGATCCCTTAGATTATGGACATTTCATGCTCAATGTTGTAAGGCACAAAAATGTCTATAACAGATTTGGCAGATAGCACACCATGGTACCACACCTATACCTGGCCCAGTTTTATGGCTTCAAGGGGACAAGACCTCCCCCAATTATATAATTTTGGTACACCAGGCAATGATCCTTGTCATGGCCATGGCCTTTAAATTTTAAACACCATACTTCTGCGTGGGTCTCATTCTAGACCTCCTTTCCCTTTTTGCGACTCTACAACTCCATATGTAAGCTAGCCAACTGCAATTGAATCTATTGCACTCCCAGATCCATATCGTGAATAGGTGAGACTTCCAACTTCATAGAAATATCTAATGCCTTAGCCTGCATTCCAAGCTTCTCTTATGACAGTGGAAATATTAAATGGGGTAATAGCGAAGAAATATACAAATCCTTGTGTTGTCCATGCGTGATCTGGATATTAGCCTATTGCAGCAAACACTTTAACTTATGATCAGAATACCATGCTGAGTCATTTACCTTCTTCTGGATCTATTTGAATTCTATTAGTGACTGGGCTTATGACTTAGGCTTCATGAATTTATTATTTAGCACGTCCTTTGTATCCTTCAAGATCACAGCTAGATGATTCAAACAATACTTAATATACCATCTCAGCGCTCTATCTTGCAATGTTGTGACCAAGTGCACTTTATTTAGGTTATCATTTTTTAATTGCTGCAACTTCCACACAACATCTGCTACAAACCAAAATTGTTCAGGGTCTTCTATTCCTAGACCCTTGAATATGGGCATCTTCATAGTGTTTGCCATATTGAATAGTGGAGGTGGAGGTGTAGGTGTAGGTGTGTGAGGTGGAGGTGAAGGCGGAGGTGGAGTGGATGGATGTGGTATTCCCATGATACCCTGATTTATCATTGTGGTGCACCTTAAGATGTCTTTAGACTACTACTTTCTTCTTCACTATCAGATGCTCCCAACAAAGGACTGTACTCAACACCTAAATCTAGATTTATTCTGAATGACTTTGGATATCGCATAGCTCCCATCAATTATTGACTAAAGATCAATTCAATGGCATAACATGTTTCTCACACAATAGCATTATAATCTAGGTTTTAAGGGATTTCAGATACTTACCTCTTGGTCCTTTGAGAAACTAGCATTTAGCTTTGATATAACTGACATATGTGTCAATCGCAAAATTAGTAGTGAATCCACCCAAAATAATATCGATCCAATAATCGACAACCCTCACGATCTTGTTTTCTGACCCTTCCAGATGCCTCACTAGCTCTGGAGTCCAAACAATATGGTTATCCAACTCCCACATACCTTGACCATCCAAACATTTAGACAACCATTCATATAGCTTGCACGGAAAAGATCAGAAGAAAAATTTGTGTTCTTCTATATATAGGTATGTATTCAACCACTCTTCTTGCGACATGCGCAGATTTTGGTTTTTGTGGGTTGTAAACTCATGCAACTTCTGATTGATCCACTTTTAGATTTTGTTCTTAGTAGGTATCCACTTATTGCTCATCACATATTCCTCATATAGATCCTAGTCCTGGAAACAGAGCCATTTTCTGGCTTGAGCAGCTTGGACACGTTCAAAGTTAGTTGCACTAACCAACAAAACCCTACACTACCGGCCCTTTCAACAACAACTCATGTAGGACAGGCTATTGTCTCACCTGAGGCAGTATTGGGGGATGCTAGAACTAGGTTTCTATATCCAAAGGACTATGTGATGTGTTTTTGTTACCCCTAAGGTTTTATTCTGACCTTCATGAAGTCTAACCCTTGAAACACGGAAATTATAGTAACTTACCAATAATATATCTAAACTCTTTGCTAAGTGTTCTAAACGTTCATAACATCATGTGATTAACCATATATACCATTTTTGTGCATCTATTAAGCATGTTTTATGATAAATCCTAGTAAACAGAGCGAATACACAGTAAATTCAAAAGTAAACATAAATGCAGAGATACACAAATATTGCTCCAAAATAGCCTTTATTATGCTAAGATATTCAATTATAGACTCTTTATAGCCTACACACATAGCTGCAGGGGTCGTAGGGGCCCATGCACTAAACTGTAGACTTACCAAGGTCTCCACGCACACAGCTATAGGAGCCTTCCCCTTCACCTAAGTATAGAAAACAAACTTCTCTTACTTAGATCATTCACACATAGATAAACTTAGATATCTTTAATGACTCTCTATGACTCATTTTTATATCATCTTCTATTACAATACCATGGTCTGTGAACCATGGGTGGTTGACAAAGCAAGTTAACTCCTAAATAAACTAAGGGTATTTGACCTTCCTAAAGACCCTTTGACTCCTATTGACCTTCACGCTTTGATCCTCAAAATGCAGAGACCCTACAATGATAACAAAATTGTTTACAAAATTTACCCCAGGGGATCCTATTCCAACATCAACACCTGCAGTACCTATGGGATGAAAAAGAATGCATGGTAGACCTAAAATAGCTTTACCAAATCAACTTACAAATCAAGATCAAGAAACAACCACATGGAATAATTAGGAAAATTGCATAATTTTTGAGTTGAGGGAGGGAGATTTCATGCTTGAACTATGCATTATGGGGAATCAACAGCCAATGGTGCAACTTGAGGCTAGAGATTGAACAATGCGCAATTATGCATGCGAAGACTAAGGTGGAGATTATGAATTGTGCAATTTCAATGGCCAAGGGATGGGCAAGGATAATTTTAGGGCGAATGTTCGCCCTTTGGCGAAATTAAGGGGTTTTAAATTTTTAGTGGGCGAATATTTTGTATCATAGTACATTTTTACAAATCACCTCAAATACCCCACCTTATTTTAAAGGAGAGGGTAAAAAAGGTAAACTTAGCCCTTGAAATTAGGACTTACAATCTTCCATTCGCCCATTTTCAAGAATAGGTTTTATTTAAGTGAATCCATTCGCCCATTTTCAAGAACAAGTTTTATTTAAGTGAATCCTATGGGCCAAATACCATATTTATAAAAGAGGTATGGTAAATTAATAAAAATATAAATAAATGAGAGGTATCGTAAATAAATAAAACATTTTTTATATTTACTCCATAAGTCACCTTATATACATGTAAGGGTGTAAACAAATAAAAATATAAGTAAAGTGGAGGTATGGTAAATAAATAAAACATTTTTTATATTTACTCCATAAGTCACCTTATATACATGTAAGGGTGTAAACAAATAAAAATATAAGTAAAGTGGAGGTATGGTAAATAAATAAAACGCCTTTTTATACTTACTCAAAAGGTATGGTAAATAAATAAAAATATAAATAAACTAGACGTATCGTAAATAAATAAAACCTCTTTTTATATTTAGTCCATAACCCTCGTTCTATTTATGAAGGCTCAAGAAAGAGGTTTTATTTAAGTGAATCCTATGGGCCAAATACCATATTTGTAAAAGAGGTATGGTAAATTAATAAAAATATAAAATGGTAAATTAATAAAAATATAAATAAACGAGAGGTATGGTAAACAAATAAAACATTTTTTTATATTTACTCCATAAGTCACCTTATATTTACCAACACTCAAAAAATGGGTTATATTTAGGTGAAACCTATGGCCAAAATACTATGGGACAAATACCATGGACTAGATTTTTATTAATACCATGCAAAAAACCATTATTAACCCTAATATTAGAATTAATAAAAACAAAAATGGCACATGGTATTGACCCATGGCATTCACCAAAATGGCACATGGTATTGACCCATGGTATTCACCTGGAATGTAGCCTATTTAAATGGGGGAATTAAACCATCATGTAGCCTATACTAAGATTCACTAGGACATTACAAAGTTTTATTATTTAGTGAAATACTTGCCAAGATCTTACAAGATTTTATAATTGAGTAAAATATTTGCCATGCCTGGTGAGAGATTCGCCAAAAAATTATATATACATATTATATTATTGATAAAATCGCCTTCCATTTTTCCTATATACCATGGAGATTCGCCCATTTATTATATTTATAAATTTAGGGGGGGTTCTTAAAATTTTCTCTGGGGATGGGCTTGAGCCATGGAACTACAAGATTGGAAGTTGGTCTAGCCAAGTACTACATATTGCGCAGTCTCAGAGGCCAAGCTGAGAGCTTGAGCTTTGGACTTGTGCAATTCCCAACTATACAAGGAAACACCAACCAAGGGATGACCGTATCTATCCAGTAATAGTGTGGGAAATAAGATGATTTGACTGATAGTACATGTTGAGGTGTAGGTCTAACTATTTATGGATAGATCAATGTAAACCAAGTGTGGAATATCAAGATGCAAAAGGAAAAACAAACATGCATGGAGTGTCACCAAAATGGCGGGCACTATTGTAATAAAACAAGGAAACTAGTGCGACACTTGTAAAAGGTGAATGACAGAACAAACAAGAACTTTTTCAAGAAATATACATTAAAACACTTGCAACCATTAAAATAAACAAGCAAAACATCACTCGCAGAAACCAAACAGCAGAAAGAAATAGAAAAAGTGACAAAAGATGACAAAAGAAAAACTCGCCCAGAAAAGCGTTGCAAACTCCATCAAAGGCTCTTTGATCTCCTTGGGAATGATAGATCTCCATAATAAAATGTACAAATGATCTCTAGGGTCATCCATTATATATATCTATATCGATTAGGGTTTATGACACGCATGCCTAAAATCAAGGAAAAAGCGACACTTGGCGGAAAGTTCCAAAAATAGTAAGCGTGAAACGTTTTGGAAACTAACTAGTGAATCCATATATTCTAGGGATTTGTTCTTCTTTTTTTCTTTTTTTGGAAACTTTCACGCACACTACTGAGAAGGATTGTGCTCTTCCTGAGGACTGGCAAATTTCTTGACTCAGCACGCTGCAACGTTTTTGAACTCAAGGGATGCTTTGCATAGTTTCCATCCAAAACTATGTAGTTTTCATGCTCGAGGGTGGATTGCCAAGAAGAATTGTGTAGTTTCTGGATGCATGGTTGGCTTACCTTCCAATATTGCACAATTTCTCGAGGCAAACCTAACAATGCTACAAGGTCAAGTCAAAATTTAGCTTGCGTTTGAAAGATATCAAACTAGGATCATTACATCACAAACAAATCATGAAAATATAATTATTTTATCATAGCATGAATACTTCACAATAACAAAAGATAAGCTCATGTGGACAGAAGGGAGGCTTCAAAATCAAATCATGGGAAAAATTTTGGAGGGTGGTTGTAGTAGCTATAACACTATGGTATTCAAGATTTAATTGTATGATTAGTTAAATTGGTTTAGATATCCTATCCAAAGGTAGTTTCTATCAACACTCATATTAAGCACTCCTTTTATGAGATTTAACATTCAAATTTGATGGCATATCCACATAAAGTGTAGCTATCTTAGTTGTTACATTATAAGTGGAAAGAATAACATAAGGAAAGGAAAGTAGTGCCGAGGGCTGATATCATAATACTACGCATTAAATTTATAAATAAATATGTAATAGATGGTATAAATGAAATTCAGAAAACATGGAGTGCATTTAAGGACATTCTACCTCACACATCACAAACACCATTTACAAAAAAAATGATATAGATGAATCTAGAACTCTGAGATTGCGTCAATTAGCTACAATTACATGTCTTTTGGGAGGAAAGAAACACATATGAAAATATAAAGAAGAAAATAATTACATACTACACATTTCAGCATTTGAAATCACTAGAACTTCTTTATTAATCTTCAAAAATATTACACAACTCATCTTTCTTGAGAAAGTTTCAAAATTGCAACTTAGAGCTGCCTCTAGAATAAAAAAATATGAACCCTTAATCTAGTTTCTTCAATACATTTATATGGTCTCATAAATGAGGACCGCTCACTAAATATTCTTTCTCAAGAATCTCATAACTACCTAACTACTCAACAACTCAAGCGTGCTACTAGCACAATTTTTCTAATTATCACATAACAAGTTTTGATTATATTCTTGAAATAATATATTTACAAAAAATTCAAAGATGACATGCATCATCATGATTTGCATATCAAAATATCCTCATTTATGGCCAAATCATTCCTTTGGGAGTGACTCGGAGATTGGTGAGCTTGGTATAATTTGGCCGATCAGTAAGCAAAGTCATTACCGACTAGAGTGGCTGGAAATCCCTCTAATCCTCGAATGTAGCCACAAATTTCATACTCCTCATCTTTGGCTCGGTTTGTTTCTCTCTAACTTGGAGCAATTGTTTTCAAATGATGATCATTCAGTTCATTACATTGTGGAGGATAATGTGACTTCCTTTTATAGATATAGGAGAGATTTGATGAGAGGAAACATATCATATTTTGGAGGAGAAATATAATAAAGTTTGTATTATTTTGAAATATTGAAACCCAAGGAATCTAGTTTTAATTTTGACTTAAACCGAAAACCCCTTATGGTGTATTTCTTCTAAAATTCAACTTTGAAACACTTCTCAAATAATACATTAGCCCTATTTTCCACAAAGTATATTATTTTAATGTTAGGTAAGGAACATTATGTTATGATCATTCTCTTGGCCAAGGAGTAGGTGCCACATCAAAATCGTTTTTGGGTTTTTACCCACGAGTTGGGATATTCAACTTCAACTTTCAATATCTCTCAAATCCTGAAGAACTACGTGGCGTGCCACATACCACCCAAAATAGTTGGACAAGGAGAATCTAGAAAGGATTATACTAACACAAAAGTCCTGGAATTTCCACGTCATTTTGTTGGCATTATGGTACATGTGTTGTCCTTGATGCCAACCCACATACAGGTTACTTAAGCAATGATAAAGGGTAACTCGCATTGTAACAGGTCTATTTAGAGGTAACATAGTAATGGTACAGAACAACATGATGATGGGATAAAGCATTACACATCAGAATCAAGAAATTAAGGAAAGAGAATGGTTTAAGTTGTAAACGCTATTTACCCTAGTCCAAGTAGCATATACATGCAGGTACACAAAATAAAAAGATCGTATACGTATGCACGCAATTTCACAGAAGGAAAAGTGTGTATGGAATGGAAAATTAAGGTTAAAGAATACGAAGGGTCCATACCATGGTATTAGCCCACAATATTGAGTGGAATAATGGATACTTGATCCCGTCTAAGAATACCATAGGTTCTAAGTGTTGTTTTTGTGCATGGTATTGACAAAGGCTCTAATTATATAAGAATGAGAAGATCAAAGGGCTAAGTGTGCAAGAGAAAGGATTTTTCATGAATATTTCTATCTGAAGTATATTTTGTATTGTAAGGGCTATGTTATGATATAGATCTGAAATATCTTATGCACCCTTGGATACAATGTTGAATTAGGATCATGAGACCTAAAATGACTTATCATTGTATGATCTGATAATGGAGAGTCTAGATCTGATTATTAACGCATATTTTATCCTTTATATTCTATGCTCTGGGCACATCTGAAGTCTTGAAAATCTGCAAAGTTATCATTCATTATTTTCATATCTATACGTAGGTTTGCCTAGGTGAAGGTGCATATACATGTCGATTCGGCACTTCCAAGTAGGGTATATAGACGAAGGACTTGATGTTCATAAATTACTGTTCTCTCTGATCAGTGCTGCTATTTTATTCATGCTTGTCAATGACATCTTCATTAGATTGAAAGTAAAACTAATTGTATAAGGAGATTGAGTCTGGTTGACTAATTCATTGAGTAAGAAGGGTGATGTTTGTTGTTATCTATTTAGAACTCTGTAATATGATAGTAGATCTTCAATATGTCTTTGGGTAGTACATTTTTTGTTTCATAAGTTTTATTATTCCAGTATTTTTAGAGGTATATGTAGGTTGGGTTATAGAAAGTAGCATATACACGTAGGTTGGCTTCATTGAAATAATGCATAAATTCTGACATATGTTTTTTAAGGTTGCAGTGGGTTTTGATTATTGATGCAATATTATGGTTTCAACTTTGTGTTCTAGTGACGGTGATCTTACTGTTCAGATTGATTGATTGTGTTTTGCTTCAGATTTGATGGGATTCAGCTATAGTGATTGATTTTGAGCTTCAATGTTACTGATGGGTCCAGTATGAAAATTTGATGAAACGTGGCCTACATATTGTATTGATGTGTACCAGGAGTATCCAGTCTGAAAATTTATGAAACGTGGTCCCTGGAGAAAGAGTGAAGGTGGTAGCCTTCTATAGGCCGGTGCCTACATATTGGTAAACATATCAACCAGTACAAGAGCTGGGGGGTTGGAGCTCCCTTCCAGTAGAAGTTGGAAAATGAGTGAAGGTTGTAGCCTTCAGCAAGTAGATGCATGCATACTAGAAAAAGTTTGTACCAATACAAAACTTGTAAATATTTTGTATAATAAGAGGATATAAGACTGAGACGAAAGCAGTGGTGGTTTTCTCCCACATTGGGTTTCCACCTAAAAAATGTTGGTGTTCATGTGTGATGCTTATGTGTGTTGATTCATTCTATTCTTACTGCATTTGTCTACTACTTAGTAAATGCATTATACTTTTATTTAAGTTCAATAGACAATGAATTAGTTTATGTAGATTATCTTTTGGATACATTGCATTAGGTTTCTTTCTAATTGACATTTTGAACCAACAATGGTGGTTCATCTTCAGGATGTGAAATATTATTGAAAAAATGAGAATAGTCTTTCAATAATATTTCACATCCTGAAGATGAACCACCGTTGTTGGTTCAAAATGTCGATCAGAAAGAAACCTAATGTGATGTATCCGAAAGATAATCTACATAATCATGAAACTCGTAGAAACCTCAAAGACAAAATAATCACCCAATACAGAAGGGAGATAATGAAAGAAGTTCGCAGATTTGAACAACACAGATTGCTCTTAACGAAAAAGAAGACTGAACTTACATTCTTAAAGAGATGCAGAGATTCATCAATTATCGACATATAATTAAAAATGAATATGATTAAAATTAATACAAATTCAAAATAAAGACAATCACAATAAAACATAAATAACCCTAATAAAATAATAATAACAATTCATTAAAACAAAAATTAAAAATTAAAAATAAATAAATAATAAATAAATTGAAATAAATATAATTATAACAATTAAAATCAATAATTAATTAAAATTAATATAACAATTATAACCATTTAAATTAATAATTAACTAAAATAAATACAATGAAAATAATTAAAATAAATAAATAATTAAAATTAATTAAAATAAATATAATTAAAATAATTATAAAATTAATACAAATATAATTAATATAACCTTAATGAAATTAATACAAACATAACCCTAATGAAGATAATAATTAGATAATCAATTTAAAATTCCTAAATACACAAAAAATATAATTAAATTAACAAAATATAATAAAACAATTAAAATTAAAATTAAAACAAAATAGAATAAATTAAAAAATTTTAAATTCTAATATATGTCAGCTAAGCATCTCATCTCTATATATTTGGAAAAATGAGAATAGTCTTTCAATAATATTTCACATCCTGAAGATGAACCACCATTGCTGGTTCAAAACATCAATTAGAAAGAAACCTAATGCAATGTATCTAGAAGATAATCTACATAATCATAAAACTCGCAGAAACCTCAAAGACAAAGTGAATTAGTTGTTTTACAATTTATTATCTATACATTGGTTTCATTCATTATAGTCCCGAACATATGTTGTTTGGTTTCTGTAAAATTGTGTATACAATTTGAAAAGGAAAAATTGGTATTGTGAAAGTTTAAATATTGATTCACCCCCCTCTACGTATTTTTCCCACTAATTGGTATCAGAAGAGGTCCTTCAGAAGAGGTTTGATCACTTGAAGGAAGATCTGTCAGGATGAGCAATCACGAAGGAATGGGATCTATCATACCACCAATTTTCAATTGAAATAATATTGGAAGATAAGAAACGGAGCCTATATTCAGTCATTTGGAGCTGATGTTTGGGCAATTGTGGAAGGAGGATATCAGTGTCTGGCAATAGCCTCCATAGATCCAGCAAAAATAAATTATATGAAACCAATGCCAAAGCCATTAATGCATTATTGGGAAGTCTATCAAAATCAGAATTCGTAAAAGTCATCCAGCTCAACACAACCGAACAAATATGGGACAAAATCATTCAGAGCTACGAAGGAGACTCCCAGGTAAAACGTGCTAAACTGCAAACTCTCGGAATTCAATATGAAACTCTCAAGATGCGTAGTGATGAAAGTATTTCTAGTTATTGTTTACAAGTAGATGAGATTGTAATTCATATGAAGAATCTGGGTGAAGAAATAAAGGAGGCTAGTTTAGTAGAGAAAATTTTGAGATCTCTATCTTCTAAATTTGAGTCAAAAGTACCTGCCATTGAGGAAAAGCAGGATCTAAAATCTGTTACTATTGTTCAACTTCATTAAATTTTAACTTTCTTTAAAATGAAGGGAGGTCCATCAAAAATCAGAGAAGCCACTTTCAAAGCCTCTTCTAAGAGAAAATAAAAGGAAGACCTCAAGGAATCAGGATATATATCATAATAATATGAGGTAAACTTTGTGAAGCAACTTCTACTGGGTTCTAGAATATTTAGAGGTAAGTTTCCCTTCAAATGTTTTTCTTGTGGTAGATTTGTTCATTATGTGGCTAAACGTCTTCATAAAGATAGTCATGACAAAGGAAAGGATTATGCAAAAGGTAATAGGAAATAGTTTGTTAATAGAATAAGTTATTATACTCATGAAGATAGTGATGGCCTGTCTAATAGTGATGAATATGAATCTGAACAAGATATTCAACTATTCATGACATATGATAAGTTTATGGATGCCTTAGAAGAAGAATATTTTCTTAAAGAAATCACTCAACTCAAAATCTGCTTGGAAGAAAATAATATGGTCATAGACACTTTGACACATCAACTCACTGAAAGGGAAAAGCAGAATGAAAAATTAGAGTGTGAAGTAGTGTGTCTAAGAAAAGAACTTGAGAAGACAAAATATCTTAATCTTAGATTTTATAAAGGTTTAGAGTTTTCCTCTTATAAACATTGGTCTTGGATACATTGGAGAAAAATCCCAACTAGAAAAGTCTTCAGCAATCACTAGAAGCTATCTTGATGTAGCAAAAACTAGTCAACAATGTGTCAATCCTTAGTAGAGGCCTAAAGGTACTCTGAAGGTAAATCATGCTCATATTACTCCATGGGTGATCATCAATGGAAGCACCAACCAAAAGTTGAACAATACCAAAAGATTTTATGATCACAAAAACTTCTTCCTTAATGGACAATGTTTTTCATGCCATAGATTTGGTCATAAGGTTGCTCAATATGTTGCTTACAAAACTATCATGACTAGAGAAGCAATAAAGCAAAGGAGCATGACCGGAATCAAGAGGAGCTCTTATAATAACTTTTCCCCTCTTGAAGATGAAATTGAATGTTCATTTTGCAATAACTTTGGTCATGAAGAATTTGAATACAGGAGAAAATTTGGGCCAAAATATCAAGAGGAGAAAACATCATCAAACTCCAAGGTATGGAAAAAGAAGGAACTACAGTAAGAAATATGTGGCATAGATATGTTTGTAGAAGGATAAGAAAATCAGTGGTACATTGAGAGCGGATGCTCAAAACACATGACAGGTGATAAAGATAAACTAATTTCATACAATGCTTTAGAAAAGGAAAAGAATATCTCCTTTAGAAATGACACACCAGCTGTCATTAAGGATAATGGTATTTTTATCTAAAAGAAAAGGTTAAAGTTGGAAATGTTATGTATGTTGATGGTTTAAAGCATAACTTATTGAGTGTTAGTAAAATGTGTGATCAAGGAAATGAAGTTGTGCTTTGATCAAAAGAATGTGTGCTTCATGAGCTTGACACAGGAAAAAAAATAATCAAAGGTACAAGAACTCCAAGAAATCTATATACACTAAAATGAGGTCAAGAAAAATGTTATCTAAGAAAAACAAAAGAGAGTTGGTTATGGCATAGAAGATTAGGGAATCTAATATTTTCTCAAATAAGAAAATCATGTAGGCTCAAGGTTTTTCATGATCTTCCAGATATCATCATCCCAGAAAATACCATCTGTGAACCATGTCAATTCAGTAAGTAAACCAAAGTTCAATTCAATGCCAAATAAGGATCAACAAGTAAGCCTCTTGAAATCATTCATACTAATTAGTGTGGACCAACAAGGAAAAAGTCACCTCATCATGGATAAGAACACTACATTTTATTCATTGATGATTTTTCTAGAATGTGTTGGATTGGTTTACTAAAACATAAAGATGAAGCATTTGAAAAGTTTAAAGTCTTAAAAGCCTTAGTTGAAATTGAATTAGATCTAAAAATCAAATGTCTCAGATTTGATTGGGGAGGAGAATTCATATCAGATGAATTTTTTGAATTTTGTGAATAACATGGAATAAAGAGACAGTGCTTTGTTGCTAGAACTCCTCAACAAAATGGCATGGTGGAAAGAATGAATAGAACATTTCAACAAATGGCTCGAGCTGTGTTTGATGAGTCTAGAACTTCTGACACCTTCTGGGGTGAAGCTGCACATACTGTAGTAAATATTCTCAACGAAGCTCATGTACATGTAAATAGTGACCAAACTCCATATGAACTCTGGTATGGTAAGCCTCCTATTGTAAAACACTTCAGAGTTTTTGGAAGCAAGTGTTTCATCAAAATGACTGATGAAAAGCTTGGTAAGTTTGAACCCAGAGAAGATGAAGGAATATTTCTTGGTTATTCATCTAGAAGTAAAGGATACAGATGTTATAATAAGATACTTTGAAAAATTGTTGAATGCATTGATGTTGTAATCGATGAAGCATGCAGAAATCTAAAACATGAGATGTCAACAAAGGAAGATGATAATAATGAAGATGGTGAATGCTTTCCCATATCAAATCAAAATAATATAGATGAAGAAAACAATGAAGCATTAGAAGAAGATACATCTGACAGGGAAAAGGCTCCATCTAGGTATGTTCAAAAGAATCATCTAGAATCTCAAATTCTATGAGAAAAAAGGTTTGGAGTACAAATAAGAAGAACTCTTGTAGGATCTTCTAGTTATCAAGCCTTATTATCCTCCATAGAATAACAAAATGTAAATGAAGCTAGCAGAGATGAATGTTGCGTTAAGGCTATGGATGAATAACTTGACCAAATTGAAAAGAATGATACTTGGCAATTAGTTCCTAGACCTCATGATAAAAATGTTATAGGAACAAAATGGATATTCAAGAATAAGTTGAATGAAAATGAAGAAGTAATTAGGAATAAAGCAAGCCTTGATTGTAAAGGGTATGCACAACAAGAAGGTATAGAATTTGAAGAAACTTTTGCAGCTATAGCTAGAATTGAATCCATAAGAACATTTCGTGCTCTTTTAATTTTTCAAAAATTCAAAGTTTATCAAATGGATGTAAAATTTGAATTTCTTAATGGATATTTAGAAGAAGAAGTATATGTTGAACAACAAGAAGGATTCATTCTGGGAAATGATGTAAAAATTATATGCAAACTAAAAAACACTTTATATGGACTGAAACAAGCTCCGAGGGCATGTTATTATCGCCTTGACAAATCTATTCAATAACGAGGCTTCATAAAAGGATCTGCTGATAGTAATTTATATACAAAAATTGAAAATGATAAACTGCTAATTGTTGTTGTTTATGTTGATGATATCATCTTTGGTAGTAATGAAGAATCTATGAGTTAAACTTTGCTTTTTTTATGCAAAAAGAATCTGAAATGTCTTTAGTTGGAGAACTCACCCATTTTCTCGGTCTACAAGTGCAACAAAACAAATATGGCATCTTTCTCTCACAAACTAAATATCTCAAGAATATTCTTAAGAAATATGGAATGGAAGATTCCAAACCAATATGTACTCCAATGATAACATGATGTAGTCTCAGTTATAATCATGATTCTCCTACAGTGAATCAGCTAGCTTACATATCTATGATTGTAAATCTACTTTATCTAATAAGTACCAGACCAGATATCATGCATGCAATAGGAATTGTTGGAAGATTCCTAGCCAATTCGAAGGAATCACATCTTTAGGCACTATAGATAATATTCAAATATATCGAAGGAACCCATGACTTTGGTCTATGATATCCTAAAGATACAGATCTCACCCTTCATGAATATACATATGCAGATTGGGATGGAAATGTTGATGACTGAAAAATCACTAGTGGAGGTGAATTTTATATGGGATCACAATTAGTATCTTGGTTCAGTAGGAAACAAAGTTTGATTGCCTTATCTACAGCAGAAGCAGAATATGTGGCTGCTACATATTACTGCACACAACTTCTCTGGATGATGTAGACATTACAAGGCATTGAAATTACATGTTCTCTACCCATCTCCATATGATGTGACAATACAAGTGTGATTAGTATCTTGAAAATTCCTTTTATGCACTCCAATACCAAGCACATACCCATTAAGTACCACTTTCTATGTGAAAAAGTGCTTGAACAAAAGGTTAATTTAGAATATGTTCCCTCAAAAGATCAGGTTGCTAATATATTTACCAAACCTCTTCCCAGAGAAGCATTTGAATATCTCAGACAAAAGTTTGGAGTTATTTCTGCCTCATCATGCTGATAAAATTAGTTTATTCATATTCAAAGGAATGTTTCCTATACACAGATTTCATGAACCAGAGTCATGTATATATGCAAGCTTCTATGCTGGTAGTAACATATGTGTTTTTCTAATAGAAAAATAGTGGGTTAGACTCAAAACCAGTTTCCGACATGCCTGTTCAGTCTGATGTTGATGGATGCAGTTTGTTGATATGCTTTTATCATTGATGTTTATTTGATTGATGAAGATGCCTAGATGAATGAATTGTTGACAATGCATAGGTAGCACAGGTTTAGGGGGAGCATTAGCCTTCAAAATATTATGCATTTTTGGTATCATGGTTGTTGAGTTCAGTCATGGTCTCATTTATTAATGTCATTTTCTTAAAATTCCATGTAAATACCTATGGTGTAATAATATGTCTCTTGCTGTCATAGTCTATTATGAATGAGTCCTTTTGAAGATATGATGTAATTTGTACACCAACTATGTATGTGAAGGATGATGTAATAATTGCAATATTCAGTCATGTATTAACATTTGGTGTATCCCCACTTGGTTGGGTGATTGATGTATGTATGAGTCATTGGTGATAGGAAGGTCATACTCAAATAGTTGAGTTATAGAGTCATGTTATTCTTTTGAAAAATATTTCTGCAGACTCTACATGTGCTCAGGAGGAGCATGGACAGTATAGTGAATCTTAGATATCATTTTGGGATTCAACTGCGTTAAGTAAGTCATTCATGTATGACCATTTCCATGAGAGGTAGTCGTAACTGACTAATTTCTCATGATTTTTGAATAGTTCACTTAGCACTCATTGCATCGGGTGATGCTCACAAGGGTGAAGAAGTGGGATTGAAACTAGTGAAATGAATCACATAGCATCAATCATCACTTCTGGGGCTTGCACCCGGTAACCAGGACTTCCCAGTGAATCTTAGCAAGTACTAAGGGGGAGAATATCTTGGTATGCCCTTTTCCCTTGATTTTAAAGGGGGAGAGTACCTTGGAGTTGTTTGATATCTCTAACAGGTTCTACAACTTGAAGTGATCAACACCAATATGGTTTCCATCAAGTCCAAAGGGGGAGATTATTAGCATTATGGTACATGTGTTGTCCTTGATGGAAACCCACATACAAGTCAGTTCAAAAATGATAAAGGGAAACTCACATTGTAATGGGTCTATTAAGAGGTAACAGAGTAATGGTATAGAAGAACACGATGATGGGACAAGGGATTATAGATCAGAATCGAGAAATTAAGGAAAGAGAATGGTTTAAGTTGTATACACTATTTACCATAGTCTAAGTAGCATATACATGCGGGGACACAGAATAAAAAATATGCACATAGTTTCACAGAAGGAAAACCACGTATGGAATGGAAAATTAAGGTTAGAGAATACCAAGGGTCCATACCATGGTATTATCTTGTTGAAAAGTGTGCAACAAGAAATGCTTGTTGAGAGTGCAACAAGATGATGGAGCTTAGTGAAAAGAGTCGCCTTCACTAAGTGGGCCCGCAGGCTATTTTTGGCGCAAGTCTATTTTTAGACTATGTCTATTTTTAGACATATGGATCATGTCTATGGATGATTGATCAAGTTGGGAAAAATAGATGGACTTCTATTTTTGATGAAAGTGTGAGTGATCACAGTGTGAGTGATTACAGTGTGAGTGATCATAGTGTGAGTGATCAAAGTCAAAAATAGAAAAGTCAAATATTATTATCTCACAATAATATTTGGACTATAAACTTAATCTTATTCTCTTGGAGCACTTCAGAATGAGCTACGGATGTGGTACATGCGGATCCCACAAGGAAATACGTGGTTACCTATGGGATGACTAATATTTGCATGCAGGACTTCAGTTAGAACTCAAGTGAGTTGAGTTTAGTGGACTGGAGGTACAGTTGATGGAGTTGTGTTCAGTTTGACTTAGTTAAACTAGTTGTAGTTAGTCTAACTGCAGATAGACTAATGATGAGTTGTTAAACTAATTATTAACTCATAATGCAACTATAGAATACATCAGTTAACTCAGTTGCATGTCAGTGCATGTTCAGTTCAGCAGGGACAGGTGTTAGAGAATCAGATTGCTATCAGTTGTGACTATAGCTGTGCATGATGATTTGCACAATCAAAGGATTGAGTATGCCAATGAGTTTGCTCACATATCTTCATGATATTATAGCTGTTGCTCACGTCCAACATAGAGTGGGTGACTATTTTGCAGTGTAAAATCGAGTTTGGGAAGCAATTCTCATCAGTTCTCGAGCAGGTTTGAGCAGTGGAGGCAGGCAAGCAACGGGAGAGATTTGGAGATCAAATCTGAGCTGTATTGTGTGTAACAGGTGGAGATACTTGTGAGAAGTATTATGCTTTGTATTGTTACATGATTCAATCAATATAATATACAGATAGTGTGGGGTTTTTAGCGAGATGCTTTCCCCGGGATACATACTGTGTTTATGAGTTTGATTGATGCTTCTATGTGTGCCTGTGGATGTTTCTGCTTCTGTAATTTGATGATCAACGTAGAGGAGATTATGTATTATACATGTTCTGCTTAAATTGTATGATCAGGATAATCTCTGTTGAATATGTGTCATATTATTCAAAATTTCTACATATCTCACAATATTGAGCGAAATAATGGTTACTTTATCCCATCTAAGAATAACATAGGTTCTAAGTGTTGTTTTGGTGCATGGTATTGACAAAGGATCTAAGTATATAAGGAGGAGAAGATTAAAGGGCTAAGTGCGCAAGAGAAAGGGTTTTTCATGAATACATCTATCTGAAGTATATTTTGTGTTGTAAGGGCTATGTTATTATATAGATCTGAAATATCTTGTGCACCCTTCGATACAATGTTGGATCAGGATCATGAGACATGAAATGACTTATGATTGTATGATCTGATAATGGATAGTCCAGATATGATTGCTAATGCATGTTTCATCCTTTATATGCTATGATTTGGGTATATCTGAAGTATTGAAATGAAATGAAGTTATAAGTCATTATTTTCATATGTATACATAGGTTTGCCTTAGTGAAGGTGCGTATACATGTAGGTTCAACATTTCCAAGTAGCTTATGCAGAGGAAGGACTTTCTATTCAGAAATGAATGATCTATCTTATTAGTGTTGCTGGTTTACTACTATTTTTCAATTATGTCTTCATTAGATTTGAAGTAAAATTGATTGTATAAGGATATTGTGTATGGTTGACTAGTTGATTGAGTAAGAAGGGCGATATTTGCTGCTATCTATCTAGAACTTTGTAATATGACAATATAACTTCAGGATGACTTTGGGTAGTACAGTATTTGTTTCAAAAGTTTTGTGATTCCAGTATTTTTAGAGGTATGCTCAAGTTAGGTTACATAAAGTAGTGTATACACGTAGGTTGGCTTCATTGAAGTAGCGTATACATTCTGACATATGATTTTTAAGGTTGCATTGGTTTCTGATTGTTGATGCAGTATTCTGGTTTCAGCTTTGTGTTCTGGTGACAGTGATCTTATTGTTTAGATTGATTGATTGTGTTTTTCTTCAGGGTTGATGGGTTTTAGTTGTAGTGATTGATTTTGAGCTTCAATGTTACTGATGGGTCCAGTATGAAAATTTGATGAAACCTACCTTACATATTGTGTTGATGTGTACCAGGAGTTTCTAGTATAAAAATTTATGAAACATGGTCCCTGGGGAATGAGTGAAGGTGGTAGCCTTCTGTAGGCTGGTGCCTACATACTGGTAAATTTATAATCTAGTACAAGAGCTAGAGGGTTGGAGCTCCCTTCTAGTAGAAGCTAGAAAATGAGTGAAGGTTGTAGCCTTCAGTAGGTAGATGACCGCATACTGGAAAACGTCAACACTAGTACAGAACTTGTAAAGAATTTTTATAATAAGAATATTGAAGACTGAGATGACAAGAGTGGTGATTTTTTCCCACATTGGGTTTCCACCTGAAAAATCATGGTGTTCATGTGTTCTTCTTATGTGTGTTGATTCATTTCGTTCTTAATGCATCTGTCTACTGCTTAGTAAATGAATTACACTTTGATTTAAGTTCAACAAACAATGAATTAGCTATTTTACAATTTTATTATGTATATGCTGGTTTCATTCATTATATTCATGGACATATGCTATTTGGTTTCTGGAAAATCATGTATACAGTTTGAAAAAGAAAAAATATTATTGTGAAAGTTTAAATACTAATTCATCCCCCCCTCTTAGTATTTTTCCCAACACATTTTGGGTGAGAAAATGTGGGGCATATCTTGGTGTTGCTTGGTTTTACATCAATCACAACCACATATCAACAGAAAGTCTGAAATGAACTCATTTGTTTGATCTTTAGTGACACATGTAAGTAGGACACCAATAGGATACTTCCAATATAAGCCTTAATCTATAATATAATACTTGATTTCTTTCAATTTCAAGGATCTGCATTTGGATTTCAGCATCTCAAGAGAACATTGTAAATTCTGTAAGAAGAATATTATATCCTAATAACAAGTGGAATTCTGGATCATTGAAAGGCCCTCAGGGAAGGGTTATTATGGATTCCTTCCTACTAGAATGAGAGGCTCTTGTGGACTTTATTCATTCGACGAAGGGTTTGTTGTGGATTTTGCTCTTCATAAATATTGTAAATTCTTTCGTTGGTACACTTCTAAAGTGTAGCATGGTTTGACACAGTGACAAGATTCTCCAAACCTTGACCTTTCATGAGCTTCATATTTTTGATCTCCATATGATATTCGTAGAGCTTGGCTATCCATTTCTCTTATCTACCATCACTCTCATGTTGCGTGAGAATCTATTTTATTGTCATCGATGGCACATATGCTATTACTTTTAAATGTAGCACATATTATATAAAAAATTGAAATTCCTTCACCATAGAATAGAAGTGTTTCTCTAGAATGATGTATTTTAGTTTTGCATCTCTTAATGTGTGGCTGAAAAATGATATCGGTTTCTCATACCCTTCCTGATTCTTTTGCAGGAGGTCTGTGGCTATTATGTGTTTAAAAGCAAAAGAAAATAATTGGAATTCCTTTTGAAAAGATAGAATTTGCCATACTGAGGGTTTCTTAATGGAATTCTTAATTTTCTCAAAATATATGCAAGCTTCAAGTGTCAAGATTACATCATTGTTATTTTTTAGCATACTCATTATATATTTGAGGAGTTCTATGAAATTTGTGTGAATCTGCATAGAAAATTTATCTTCCCCAAAATCGATCGAACTTCCTTTTTATTTTGGGTTAAACTAATATTTTATATAGCCACACCCCTTTATGGGTCAATCTTGACACCATCCTTGGAGACAATGTGTCCCATCAATTTTCCTTCTTACAAGGAAAAGAAGAATTTCTTGGATTTAAAGAAAGACCAAACTTGCTACATTTTAGGATTGTTTGTCTCAAATGTTCTACATGTTCTTCATATAACTTGGAGAATATTTTCATGTCATCCAAATTGCTAACTATAAACTTGTCTCTTTCTCCCACAAAAGCAATGTGCATATCCCTTTTAAATCTCTCTCCTATATTCATCAAATCAAAGGAAATTTTATCATACATGAATGTACCACATGGTGTTGTGAATGTAGTTATTTGTTTATCTACTAGATGCATGGGAATTTGATTGTAGCCTAAGAACCCATCCATCATCGATATTCTCAACGCTTCTATCACCTTATGCAACAAATTATCCATGTTTGGCAATGGGTAATTGTCTTTTAGCGATCATCTGTTTAAATTCCTGAAATTCGTGTATAACCTTACATATCCATTCTTCTTTCTAATAGAGACCATATTTTATACCCACTCAGAGTATCTCAATGGCACAATAATTTTTCCATCCAACAACTTCCTAATTTACATTTCTATTGCTTGTAGAAAAATAGGGTTTAATACCCTGAGCTTCTACACAAAAGGCTTAGAATTCTCCTTCAATGGTATTCTATGTTGTATTATGCATGTATCATAAGTTTTCAAATATTCATAACTCCATGCAAAAAAATATTTGAATTTCTTAAATAACTTGACCTGCATTTCTTTGCAAGTAAGTTCCAAAGACTTGGCGAGCTTTACATTTTTTGGGTTCTCTTAAGTACCTAATTTGTATTCCTCAACGTTCTTTGCCATTGACTAAAATATGGGTCTAGTGGACACATCATTGTGATAAAATATATGTTCCAAAGGGATAAGTCCTTTTTGGATAAATATTTTATTCATTTGTATCGCTTTGTGACCTATGCTTTGGTTGAGGAAGTCGATACCATATTCATGTGATTCTACCTCCTCCTGATTTAGTTCAAGAGACTTTTCATTATAATCTATGTTAATTATTAAAAAATCACCCACCCACTCCAAAGTATTTTTAGTGTTTCATCATCCTCAAAAACTTGCCAATGACTTATGTTATCTAGGATAAAAGGCTTGTATCTCATCCCTACTTCATATTTCAATTTTGGCTCAGGAGGTGTCTTGTATGTATTGGTCATTATTCCCAATGCATCTGCATGTTGGTTTTCTTCCATATACACAACTATAATGTTAAATGCATCAACTTAATTTTCACTAATATCCCATACTCCATTTTGATACAATCTCATTCCAGGGTGTTTGGTAGTGTAGATATTTTTTATTTGGAATACTACCAACTAAAAATCATCGAGAACTACTCTGTTCTTAACTCCCATTTTTCGAGTTGTCTATAGTCCTAAGATAAATGCCTCATATTCAACAATATTGTTGTTGACATGAAACTCTAGTTTGAATGATAGGAGAATATTCAAGCCCATAGGAAGTACAAACATGACTCTTGCTCTTTTTCCTTCTGTAAATCATGCTCCATCAAATAAAAACTTCCAAACTAGATGTTATTCCTATTTTTATTCAATCTTAATAGGTGGTTGAACTGCCTCTGCTATTTTTTCATGAATAGGCTATAACAACTGATGGATTCCTCTACAATGCATAAGGATATATAATTGTATCTATTAGCATCACTCGTAACATATAGAATTTTATCCTCTTTGTATACTTTCTTGTGTTGACCCCAAAAGACAGGGATGGCCACATAGGAAAAATCCATCTACAAGGTTCCTCCCAATTTTTTAGCCTAGGATATGGACAATAACATGCCATAAGAAGACAATGTATTAGCTACCACTATTTCCATAACTAATATCTTGTTTAGTATTTGAGTAAGAGATACTACTAAGACCTTGATGAGACCTAATAATTTTACCCTTCTAGAATCAAATGATTAAATATCATGATATGGTTTAGTAATATCTAGTCCTAGCTCCACTATGACCGACTTGGGCCTGAGATTATGGGATGCTCTTGAATCCAACATCTAGTTTTGGAGAATCTTATTATGGATGTTAAGGGTGATGTAATATTAAGGGATACCATTATATTTTTATTCTACATGTGATAATCACTCTATGGTAGGATGGCCTTCCTAAATATTTAAGGTATAATTATGAGAAACTTCTTTATCAAAAGTGATAAGATTTTGTATGTGGGGTTGATATATTGGATTTTGGGCCAATTGTAGTAAAGGTACCTAGACCTTTATATTACTTAGTTCGTGTTCCATGTTAAACAATGGAGTTTTTTTTCTCTCAACTTCTTTGACTAGTTGAATCTATGGTTGAGATGGTACGTAATTGTGAGATTTATTCACTTCTTGGTTCGAATCTAAATGTGAATCTTGATTTATCTTCCCCTTTATTTTTGAGGGTCCTTGTGTTCTCCTTTAATTTTCAAGAGATATTTGATTTATGTTAGGAGTAGTTCTAAATGAAGTAAAGCCAGGGGATTTTTCATTTGACACCCCACCCTAGCTGGTCTACCTAGCTTGGGACGTAAATTGTAGTTCCTTATAAGTTCAACCATTAATATGTCTACGATTACGTTGATGGTGTTAGAAATGTGTTAACCAATTGGGTCTTCCCAATGTGAAACCCCAATTAGACCTCACACTCATTGGAATAGGAGCCCCATTCGGAGTATCGACCCAGTTGCCATATTTTCTTATAGATTTTCTTTGGCTTTAACTTTCATAAAGAGAGAGAAGTGTATATGTGCCTTTGCAAAAAGAAATTAAGTGTGCCTAGTGAATGTTTTGTTGCAGGTGTATCTAGGTTCTTCTATTGCAGATGGATGAAAGATGAGCCTCTAAGAGAAATGTAATAGTACCACCCTAATAGAGGTGAACACAAGAGAAAATATAACTGCCTAACATCAAGAAGAATAGTCCACATATATGTGACGATTGTGACAACCATTACAACACATATTCAATTGCTTAAGCACTAAAATAACATAAATAGTTCAACTACTCTAGTATAGGCTAAAGAAAACATGAATCATAAATATTCACATAATAATCTTACAAATATTCAAAATCCATGCATGAAAACATGTTGGCCATCAGGCCTCAAGTATTAAGAAAAAGTCCCAAGATACATGAATACAACGAGTATCACTAGCTTCAATACTAGAGCATTGGAGCCACAAATTTCTCCCCAAAAGTACTAACTATGTCTCTCTGAAGCGTTATGGGAGAAGCCAAGGTGAAAAGTCCTTTTCTCATACAATGAGGATGTATATATAAGAAATGGGTGATGCTTCATCTCCCTAGTGACTAGTTGACTACCCTCATGACTGTTTGACTTCCTATGACTTTTCAACTTTACATGACTCTTCATCTTTTGCACATCTCCTTTAGACTTCCAATTTACAATACATTTTCAATGAAGCTTGTTACGGTCCTTGTTATCAGGAAATCTAGTGTCCACTCGAATCTGCTAGTCCCACTAAGATTGGTAGCTATCTTAGAAACAAGCAAACTAAAACTACTTTCGTTTTCCTTTATGAGAAGTAGATAAGAGTGGAATGAAGGACACCAACCTCAGTCTTGTGCTCGGTTCCTTGCTCGGTTCCTCTCCCTTCTGACAGATCCTTGCCACTTTTCCTTCATCTACCCAACTTCAAAGAGCACCTGTGGAATCAAAGTAGCATAGTACTATTGAAGAACAGAGATCTACAATCATAAACAATATAAGACCAGATATAGATTGACCACACAAATGCATATATCATCAAACATACAAGAATGTGGAGGAAAACTTGAATAGCTTTATTAATGTCAAGAATAGCAAAGAGGATTACAACCAATTGTTCTGACCCACCGTCATCC
Source organism: Pinus tabuliformis (assembly GCA_031772625.1). Lineage (NCBI taxonomy): Eukaryota > Viridiplantae > Streptophyta > Pinopsida > Pinales > Pinaceae > Pinus > Pinus tabuliformis. The sequence goes on from CM062819.1 coordinate 1,543,682,498, forward strand.
TCTAGCATGAAAGCCCTTCTTTCACCTCATGAAAAGCTTAGATCACCCAACACTATAATATTCTACCAAGAAACCAACAGCACTTCCTTACAAGATACAAAATTCCAGCCTGTTGGATCTCTGGGATGAGGGATCCATATATAGATGATTGCAGGGGGGTGAGTCAGCTTCTAGGATTTTTATTAGTGTCCTCTCTCTGATAGTTCTTGATTTCACTTAGAGATTGATGATCTCCTACTCATCCTTGGGCGAATTCAGAGAGGCAAGTGTCATAGGAGAAGTTTATGGAAGATTCCATGATCATCCACCTCGCAAACTGTCTCTGCCATTTGTCCACTCTCGCCCATCACACCCTACAAAAGGGCTTTTCAGTATGCATCACACCCTTTTCACTGGGAAGGTGGGATGTATCATACCCTTAGCACTGGGCAGTCTGTATGGTCCAGCTTTGACCAGTTCTGAGTAGTTTCCTGTGGAGAACTTCTGGGAGATGACGTGATCAGCTGACCTTGTTCCTTTAGGGTATGAAACAACACTTTTAGGGACTTAGGAGCCCTTGGTTTAAGGACATGTATGATTGGGGTTGTAGTGCCCAAAAATGTCTATAACAGTTGCCCCCTAAAGCATGAGGTCGTTAATCTTTTGATGTCGGGTGAAATGCTTTATCATGAGGATCCGAAGTTTTTTTGAGCTGGAAGGTGACCTGTAATAAGATACAATACAATACATTATCTTCATAATATTTTTCATGATCTAGTTGAGGCGGGCATTCCCATGCTCAGCTTTATAAATTCATTTTCATGTGCATAAGACAGACAACTGTCTGTGTGGCAGACTAATGATTCTGATAGAGTCATCATCCTTTGGATCGGATGATCATCTGTGCAGCAACAATGTACACTTGATGTCTTTATTTTCCCGAATATATCGCAGCTCGGATGGATGAAACTAGATCCGGGGTCTTCAAACTCGTTCAATCTTCACTCGAAGTACAAGTCGATCCATGTGAAAGATGTTTTGGAGTCGAACATGGAAAGACATCGCCTGATTACTAGCTAATGATGTAAGATGTTAACAAGTGCGAGAGGAATCACCGATAATGATGATGACCCTCAAGGTACTACAGTACAATTTGCGTGGTGTGAAAAGGGACTTGGCATTGAACACCACACAAAATCTTTCGGTCGAAAGCCATTGATGTCAACCTATCGCCGGAAGTGAGAAACTTGCCATTGAGGCATGCAAGCTTCAAAGTACTGAAACGGTTGTTCCTAAGTTGACTTCTTGGATAATGAGCTGATGTAGACAAGAAGTGACCCATCGTAGGAGGGCCTTAATGAATCCCACATCTACGACACTGAACGGAGTAAATGATTTTGGAGGTGAAAACGATTTGATGATACAGGGTTCAGGGTGGTGGTCATGAAAAAATGGAGCGTGAATGTATTGCAGCGGATGAGACACGGGTGAATTCTCTGAGCAACTTCTCTTGAACATATCAGTGACACTGACATGGATTGGTAGCGTTAACCCAAAATATGGATGGTGCGGTGGACCAATGGTGATATGACCGGTGAACAGAACAACCCAACCCGACTCGGATGCGTAGTGAAAGTGTCATGTTCAAGAGCAACTTGCTACCAATAACGTTTCTTCAAGTTTTCTTCCCAATTTTTCCCCAGTCATTACTGACCAGTACCTCTTTATTTTATCAATCTTGAGGAGGATAACATATTCTTGTTCTATAATTTTCCCTTCAGGCAAACCCGTCTGTTATAGACATTTTTGGGCATTGCAACCCCAATCATAAATGTCCATAAAACAAGGGCTCTTAAGTCCCTAAAAGTGTTGTTCCAACCTCTAAAACAACAAGGTCAACTGATTACATCTTCTCCCAAAAGTTCTCCATGAAAAACTACTCAGAACTGGTCAAAACTGTACCATCTCACCTGCTCCATGGTCAAAGTGCACTGCATCCCACCTAAATACACGTGAGAGGTGCGATGCATCTTGAAAAGCCCTTCTATGGGGTGTGATGGGCGAGAGTGGACAAATGGAAGGGTCAATCTGCAAGGTGGAGGATCATGGAATCTTCCAGAAACTTCTCCTGTGACACTTGCCTCTCTGCATTCGCCCAGGGATGAGTAAGAGATCATCAATCTCAAAGTGGAATCAAGAACTATCAGAGAGAGGAAACTAATCAAATCTCAAAGGCTGACTCACCCCCGTTGCAAACATCTATATATGGATCCCTCATCCCAGAGATCCAGAGGCTGGAATTTTGTATCTTGTAAGGAAGTGTTGTTGGTTTCTTGGTGTAATATCATAGTGTTGGTTGATCTAAGATTTTCATCAGGTGAAGAAGGGCTTTCTTGCTGAGAGGATGATGCTAGGTCAGAAGAATTGGTTGTAATCCTCTTTGATATTCTTGATTATTAATAAAGCTATTCAAGTTTTCCTCCAAATTATTGTATGATTGATGATATATGCATTTGTGTGGCAATATATATCTGGTCCTATATTTCTTATGATAATAGATCTATGTTCTTGGATAGTGTTATGCTACTTTGATTCTACAGGTGCTCTTTGAAGCTGGGTAGATGAGGAAGCGAGTGGCAAAGATCTATCAGAAGGGATAGTGTTACACAAAAATATCGTCACCATGACTATTTGCAGTCAGTATGGGTCTATCATCACTTATACTGTCCTCCTAAGCAAGTCTCATACCTCAGCTCTTCATGTCAAGCTTTGAAAATGAGAGAAAGACATTAAAAATCAACAAAGCTCTGGTTCTGCACTTTCTCTCACTGTTGCCTATGGTCTCGCACCCCCTGTTCACATTACCTGCGGACCTACCCACTCTGTCTCTAAAGGAGTGGGTGCAGACCCCTGTGAAAGTCAAAAAGGCGCAAGTTTATTCTAAAAAACTCACTTTGGGTTAATTCTAAATGATTCTAGAAGGAATTTTGATGTGGATTGTTCGCTCTTAGGTGGTTCATGCATCCCAAAAGAGAAGGAGCTAATCCCTTGATGAGAGGAGCTATCACTTTGAAGGAGGGCTTTATCCCTTTGAAGGAGGACCTAGTAACTTCCCTCCATTGCACTATAAATTAAGGCATTGGGCTGGTTGCTAGGGAGGTTAGAAGCTGAACATTTTTTAGGGTAAATGCTGGTGGAATTGAGACTTCCTAGTTAAGCTTGAGAGGAGAGATCACATACCTTTCTGGCTTCATTGGGAAGAGAGTGAAACTTGTCAAAGTAGAGGAGACTTCTTGCTGGACCCTGGGAGGAGCTTGTACAACATCAAGGCATAGGTTGTAAAGTTCTTCTTTGATTTGAATTAATACAATCAGATTCATTTTTCTCAACAAATTGTCTTATGTCATTTGTTTCATGAATTCCTTGATCATCATGATAAGTATGCTTTATGATATTGGCTTTTCAGGTGATATTTAATTTGTGTGCTTGTTTGTGTTTGCAGATTTGCTACAAGGGAGCTCATTTGGATCAAAGGAGCGAGGCTTCCACAAACTTGCATTGGACCCAAGGTAGGCCTAAAACACTTGTTTGCCTTTGTTTATAAATTGCATATTTAGAGAAAGATAGGATTTGATTGGCTTGCTTGTCACTAGATATCTTTAGATACTAGGGAGGTCGATCTTGTCTGCAAGAACGACTCATTCCGTGTGACAAAATGGCGACTCCGCTGGGGACTTGATTTTTTCCTTGTTTTTACTTTGACCTGAGAAACTGTGTTTTTGTTTTTGTTTTTGGCTTGTTGTGTGTGGAATTGGGTAGATTTAGTAGATCTAGGATTATTTTTTATTTTTCATAACTTTGGGAGAGGACCGCACCCTCGGCTTGCAACACAGTGCAGACCTATCCGCACTTTTGCTTTTCACACAGAGCGGTACCGCACCTGTGTGAACTGGGGCCTACGGACTTTCGTTGTTCACACAAATGAGCAAATTCGTGAAATCCTATGTGTCGATGATTTACCATGGTAATATCTTCATCATAGATCTTCGTTTTTACCCAAGAGTGATCATTTTGAAAATTATTTTTCATCAATTTCTACGACTGAATATGTCAAGGAACCTCAGAATCCAATGAAAAATCCTGATTCAGAGTTAAATTTGGGAAACATTTCTCGAACTATTCCTATTGATATTTCGGTTAAGCGTGGAATTGTTGAAAACATTCATATAGGTGCCTCGTGTACGGAAGATGAAATTCAAATATATAGGGCCCTATTTCAATAATTCCGCGACGTATTTGCTTGGTCATATGAGGAAATGCCAGGAATTGACCCTGCAATTGTTGTTCATGAAATCAAAACTTACCCAGATGCTAAACCCGTCCGGAAATGTTTTTGTTAGATCCACCCAAGAAAAGCTGCTACTATTAAAGCAGAAGTTGAAAAATTACTCAAAGCAGGTTTCATTTATCTGATTCCGTTAATGGATTGGGTATCAAATATTGTTCCTGTTAACAAAAAGCAAGGGAAAATAAGAATGTGTATCGATTATAGGGACATTAATCAAGCCTGTCCAAAGGACAATTACCCAACTCCCTATATCGATCAAATCATTGATGATTGTGCCAGCAGTGAAATATTCTCTTTCATGCATGGTTTTTCCGGATACAATCAAATAAATATTCTACCTGCTGATCAACCAAAAACGGCTTTCATTTGTCCATGGGGGACATTTGCTTATTTCAAATTACCTTTTGGGCTTAAGAACGCCGGGGAAACTTTTCAAAGGGCCATGTCTTATGTGTTTCATGACATCAAGCACATTGTGCAACCCTATCTCGATGATTTGCCTGCTCATTCATTACATCGAGCTGATCATCTCATCCATTACGAGTAATCTTTATGAGGTGTAGGCATTATCGGATTAGGTTGAATCTGCACAAGTGCGTTTTCTATATAGAAACAGGTCGGTTATTGGGGTTTGTTGTTTAGAAATCCGGCATTCGTGTCGATCCCTCGAAGGTTGAAGCTATTGTCAAATTGCCTCTGCTTCGAGTCTTCACCAACTACAAAGTTTGCAAGGGAAAGCAAACTTTTTACATCGATTCATTCCTAACTACGTCGAGATCACAAAGGGTTTTACCCGGTTGTTGAAACAGAATGCTCCATTATTTTGGGATGAGATAGCTGAGAAATCTTTTGATGCACTAAAACATGCGTTAACCCATGCACCGTTATTGCATCCGCCCAACTACAACCAGGACTACTTCTTGTATCTCGCCGCCTCCCGTTCCACCATTGGAATGGTGTTAGTTCAGGAAGATGAATTCGTTACTGAACATGTGATATATTACCTTAGTCGAACTGAGCTAAAATACTCACATGTGGAGAAATTGGCCTTGGCAGCTATTCAAGCTGTCCAACGTTTTCGTCATTACATTTTACTACGTAAAACTACAGTAATTTCTGATTGCAACCCTATGATCTGTATTTTGACCAATCAATTGCTAGGGGGCAAGTACTCCAAATGGATTTTCATCATGTAGGAGTTCAACTTGGAATTTGAAAAGTCTAAGTCGAAGAAATCTTTAGTTTTTGTGGATTTAATGTGTGACTTCCCGCGTGCTGACACGGAAACTGTGGCGGAAGAGTCCATTGCGGACGAATCCTTGTTTCTAATTAGCACTTTAGATCCATGGTATGGGGATATCATCATTTATCTCCAGACCCAATCCTTTCAGCCAGAAATTTCAAGGTCAGAACGTCAAAAAATACGATTCCAGTCCCAACAATTCAGAATTATTGGAGATACTCTTTATCACCGTGGGGCAGACTCTGTTTTTTGACGTTGTTTAGCACATGAGGAAGTTGAAAGGGTTATAAATGACTGTCACTCTGGAGCATGTGGCGGTCATATGTCTGGGTATGCCACAGCCCATAAGATATTGCGCGCTGGCTACTTCTGGCCGTCTTTGTTTAAATATTGTATTAACGCAGTCTGAAAATGCCACAACTGCCAAATTTTTTATCGAAAGATGCGCACTCCACCTGCTCCTCTCCACCCTATAATTACCATTGGTCCGTTTGCAAAATGGGGTATTGATTTTATTACATGTAAACCTCACTCGACTGGGGGGCATGCGTATATCATCCTTGCGGTAGATTATTTTACCAAGTGGGCCGAGGCGATGCCTACATTTGAGGCAGACGGAAAAACAACTTCAATTTTCATGTTCAATCATATAATTGCTAGGTTTGGTGTTCCACAAGTGATTATCGCTGATCATGGGCGTCATTTTCGAAACGTTATGATGATTGAACTTACAGGCCAGCTTGGCTTGCGTCACGATAGTTCAGCTCCATATTATCCACAAGCTAATGGTATGGTTGAAGCCATCAACAAAGTTCTAGTCATCATGATCCGACGAATCATTGGGATTCACAGGTCGAATTGGCATAACATGCTATTTTCAGCGCTTTGGGCGTATGGAACCTCAGTAAAAACGTCAACAGGGTTCACTCTTTTCCAACTAGTTTATGGTCTGGAAGTTGTGTTACCCATTCAATGTGAAATCCCGTCATTGCAAATGGGCATCGAGTTACTTCCAGCCACTTCCGAAGAGGAAAAATGTTTGTTATACTTGGCTCAGCTAGATGAGAATCGACGTGATGCTGCATTGGCGATCGACACTCATGCAAAACGTATTAAAGCTCAGTATGATCGAAATGTGACCCCTCGAAATTTTTCGGAAGGAGACCTAGTCTTATTGTACAATAAAGAAAATGATAAATTAGGCATTGGAAAATTCGTACCTATGTGGCATGGTCCCTATGCTGTCAAGTGAAAGCTAGCAAAAGGGGCCTATGAATTGGTAGACTTTGACGGGGTCTCTTTAGGTAAACCCAGAAATGGTCTTTACCTGAAGAGGTATTATGCTTAAAAATAAATGGGTGTGGAGATTTTTAGTTAGGATATTTTTCTTTCTAGCTGGTGTGTTTTAGTTTTAAAAGTGTGCTTAGCTTAGAGAGTGTTTTTCGTCATTATTCCTGCTTATCTTGGCTTTACTCTTGATATTTCAGATGTCGACGCCTCTCCAAACATACATTGGTTTTGTAGATGGTGCTTGTCGTAATACACGGAACATTTCTTTCGCAGCTTGGGTTATCTATTCGCCCTATGACGAGTTGTTATCTATGCATGGGGTAAGCCTCGGTTAAACAATGAACAACATTGTAGAGTATAGTGCAGTGATTGAGTTATTATCTGAATCTATTTCATTTGGGATTCGGAGTTTGATAGTGAGGTTAGATTCTGAACTCGTTGTATTACAGCTTAATAGAGTATATGCCATTAGAAATCCAGTGTTATTGAGATTATTTTTGAGAGTGCGTCTCTTGGAATGTGAATTTGATTATATTATATCAGCATATTCCAAGATCTTTAAATACATTAGTAGATGCAATTGCTTCTCGAATGTTAAGTAGACATTTGCAATAATCATACAAATAAATTTAAAAACATTCCATAACATGTTTTACAAGATAAGCTGGTAATATTGATATAGTATAATATAGTAGTGTGTCAAAATATACATCGTCGTCGATCATAGGTTGAAAAACAACTTATGATCGGCAAAAATGATAGTACAAAAAGCAAAAATGTCAATGTGTCTACAATAGGCGATCATCCTATCACTGGTGATGATCTCGATAAGAAACCACTGCACGGGCCACCATACAAACGAACCTCCTGAAAGGTCCTGGGACCCCAATCACATAGCGCTTTAGTCGACGAGGAATGCCATCTATGCCAGTCTCCGGAATGTCTCCTGTCAAACACTCTAGATGGCTCTCCGATTCGGCCAAGGTCTCTCCTAATTCGTCCTGTGTGGCTGGTGCCGCTGCAGCTGGTTGTTTCCTCTCGTAAGGCCGGAGAGCGGCTGGTCGCTGTGGACCCACATCTGCATTTGAAACTTTTACTATCAATTTTGGGATGAGATAAAAACAAAAAAAAATTAAATTAGGAAAATGTTGAAAATGATTTTACCTGAGTCATCCCATTGCTCTCCTGGTGGAAGAGCCATGTCTGGGTCACCGCGAAAATCTACCCCAGCGTAAGGAAAGTCCTGAATAGCAAAAAATTGGTTTTCCAACCAATGGAAATACTCTGGTGTGAATCAAATGACCTTTGTCCCCTCCTCAGGATGACGGGCCATAACTGCAACCCATCGCATCAGTTTGGGCTCTCGCGGAAGTCCAGCTCCAACAGTGAGGTTCTATGGGACCAACATTGGGACCCTCTCTAGACCAAAGCTCACGACTAAAGCACCATATCCAAAGGTCTTCAGTTGTCCGTTCTTGGCTCTAGTCAGTTGTCCTTTTACATTAGCCAACACAGCATCGCAGCAGTTGAAGATGGTGCCACAAAAGCAGTCAACTACCATCCGCATTTGGGATCCAGTAGCTATATGTAGTGCTACACTCTTGCAAAGCCTGGTAATAGTGAATGCGATTACCATGAGTTCAGGAAGGGATATGGTTTTGATGTCTATCCCTTTGTCTCTAGTCTGGTTGTTACAGAACTCTAGCCGGAGGCTATCGACAGACTGGCCACCTGGCCTAGTCCCGAATAGAGTCAAGTGTTCACCTCTCTTAGGTAAACCAGTCAAAAAGTATATGTCTACCAGCTCCATTTCGAGCTGGTGACCACCAATGAAGAAGCACTAGTCCTGTATGCTCCACCTGTCTACCAGCCACTGCAAGAAGTCCACCTGGGCCCTCATGCCAGGTATGGCCCAAAATTTGTACAAGCCGCATGCCTTCAATGCATCGATCGAAGGTTGATGATTTATCATGGCAATATCTACATCCTCATGCTCCCGTTCTCGCCAATCAAGCATCATGTATACTCTACATCCAACAAAAAGGCGAATTAGAATATAAAAAATGGAAATTTTTGGGTGAATTTTGAGAAATTTAGAGTTAAAAACCCTTGCTGCGGGGACCGCACCCTCTCTGTTAGAGACAGTGTGTGAGTCCGCACCTTTCCTTCATGGCAGGTGCGGCCCCCTGAATTTTTCCCCATTGCGAAAAAGTCGGGGTCTGCAGGTTACCTGTGTTGTGCCTGCAGGCCCCTGCGAGCAGGTTTCTAGCCTAAAAATCCTCTAAAAAATGAAATTAAAACCTAAAAACAAATTTGAAATGGATGAATTTGAAGAGTAGGATGATGTGGATTACCTGGAGGAGATGGCACTCACTTCCAACGGATGGATTTTCCGCAATCTTCACAGGAAGTTTCTGACCAAAAGCTCTATTTTCTCACCCAAAACTCAAACGGTAAAAATGAATTAACGAAAGCCCTTTTTATAAGTTTTTTGAATAAATGAATTGTTAATTTGTTTATGTTTCACTTTAGAAAGGTAACTTTCGCAACATTTTTATCCATTTTAAACAGGTATGAGTAATGTTTGAGTTTCTGTTCAGGATAATGGATTTTTCAGGCGAAATCGGTCATTTTCGACGAAAAAACATTAGAGTCACCTTTAAGCTCTTTTCTGACTCCTAAAACATGAAAATATCACCGAGTTTTTCTTTTTAAACTCACTAAAACAGAACTAAAAAGACGGTACACTTACAGCTCTTTTCCTGACCGTAAAAACATGAAAAGATTGTCGGATTCTTTTCATTTCAAATTCGATATTGGTTATAAAACGACATGTCATTGATCACTTTTTTACTTTTTCGGATCAAAGGCACTAATTAAGAAAAGTACTCCTTGGTCGTAATGATCAAGCGGTTCTCTCAAGTACTATTTTATACTTTTTCACACTTGGGAGACACAAATTTACGAAAAAGGACAACCATGGAGTCTTCTTAAGTTTTTTCAGACTCTAAAATTGAAAAACGCCGAGTTTCTCCTATACTGGACTCGTTAAAATTTAACAGTAAAGGACCTGTTCAATTACAAACAGGAACGGATCACTCCTTCTTAGGGTTCGAATTTAAACTAAGTTGGACTCATCCGAAGGATGAGCTTATAATCAGGCAAATGTTATCCTCCTCAAGCTTGTCAAAAATAAAGAGGTACTTGCCAGAAATGGTGGGGTAAAAGAGAGAAAAATGAGCCCGTTTTCATACTTTGTAACCACTCTTGAACATGATACTTTTATTCACCTGGGTTGGGAAATCCTTTGCCTAAACAGTTGATCAAAGCACATTAAAAGTCTTCAGCCGGTTTCTGGGTATTAACTTTGGGTCAATTGTCACCAAACCATTTGCTGTGTCGTTATGTGTTCAAGAGGTCAGTGCAAATAATCCATTCATCTGCAAAATATCTGTCATCCATCTTGACCATCCCTGAGTCAGTCCTTGCAACTAAATTTCTTCAAACTTGATCTATGATTTCGTGTTGTGGGCTTGCCTACAACGATCACTTTCTATCGACTTCAGCTCATTATCTAGAAAGATGATCTAGAATTCATCAGTACCTTGGGATCTGCATGCCTCAATGGTAGGTTTCTCGCCTTCAACGATAGGTTGCATCATTGACCTTCTATCAAAGGATTCCATGACATGTTCGACATCAACACATATATTCACATCTCATGGATTGTACTGAGTACTTTGAGAGCCATTTACATTACTGGTGGTTTCTCTCACACTTGTTAACAGTTTACATCATTGACTGGTAATCAAGTGGTTTCTACTATGTTCGACTTCAACACATTCATTCGCATGGATAGAATCATATTGTTTCAGGAAGTAGAAATGAAGACCCTCATGTTGTTGGGAAAAGTATCAAATACGGAATGACCCTATCCCACTCTAAGGGTGATAGTTCCTTAGCAACAATCAAAGCAAAGCTATCTAAGATTACTTCTTTATGAGATGTAAAAGAGGGGAGAAAGAGATCCACTAACCGATGTCTTTCGCTAATGGTTGATCCAATCTTCTCTCCTTGCTGCTTGCCCTCAGCTCCTTGCTCTTTCACTGGCCCAGCTACACCAAGATCCTGCAAAATGGCAAGAGAGGGAAACTACAAGAAGCATACATTCATAATTGATTCAAGGATTAGAATAAATCAAATACACAAGTATAACAATACACCATTGAGGCACATGCATATAGAAGAACCTCAAATGCTTTATTAATGGAAGAAGTAAGGTTCAGGAAGTGATACAACCATAAGAGGCCCAATCCAGCATCACCTTCCCAGCAGAAAGAAATCTCCTCTTCACCTCCTTCAAAGCAAATCACCCAATAGTTCTAAACTCAAACCAACAGAAATTCTTTACATTCACAAGATTCCAGCCCCCCTAGACCTTATGAGAGAGATCTATATATAGGAGTTTTGCAGAAAGGATGAGTCAGCTTGAGGCTGGCATGAAGCTGACTAGTGTCCTCTCCCACTTCAGTTCTTAAGTCCACTTGGAGGTTCTTGCTTCCACTTGGAGATTTGGAACCTCTTACTCATCACCAATCGAATTCCCTGATCCAAGTGTCATTTTTGGAAGCTTCCTGGGCATTGACACCTTGAGGAATGACTCTGCCACATGTCCAAACTCGCCCAGCGCAGGTAGACTTCTTTGCAGTTGACATTCAACGCAGGTAGACAGTGGAGCACTTGACATTCAGCGCAGATGCTCAGTGGAGCAATTGACATGATCCAGAATTGCCTTGTTTTTGAGTGTTTTCAGGTGGAGAACTTTTGTTAGGTGCTGTGGTTTGCTGACCTTGTTCCCCTAGGGGTAGGAACAACATGTTTAGGGACTTTGGATCCCTTAGATTATGGACATTTCATGCTTCATGCTGTAAGGCACAAAAATGTCTATAACAGTTGCCCCCTAAAGTATGAGGTCATTTATCGGGTGAAATGCTTTATCAGGAGGATCCGAAGTTCATTCAATCGCTGAGAGGTGACCTGTAATAAGATACAATACAATACATTATTTTTCATACTGCTTTCATGATCTAGCTGAGGCGGGCATTCCCATGCTCAGCTTTATAAATACATTTTTCTGTACATAGAACAGACGATTGTCTGATGGTAGACTGATAATTCTCTGCTGAAATTATCATCCTTTGAGTAGGATGATCATCTGCTACACATGTCAATGTCTTTATTTCCTGAATATATATCGCAGCCCGGATGGATGAAACTAGATCCGAGGTCTTCAAACTCGTCCAATCTTCACTCTAAGTACAAGTCGATCCATGTGAGAATTTCTTGGAGTCGAACATGGAAAGACATCGCTTGATTACCAGTCAATGATGTAAACTGTTAACAAGCGCGAGAGGAATCACCGATAATGATGATCACCCTCAAGGTACGGCAGTACAATCCACGTGGTGTGAATAAAGGACTTGGCATCGAACACCATGCAGAATCTTTCGGTCGAAGGTCATTGATGTATACCTGTCGCCGGAAGTGAGAAACTTGCCATTGAGGCATGCAAGCTTCAAAGTACTGAGGGGGTTGTTCCTAGATCAACTTCTTGGATAATGAGTTCAAGTCGAAAAGAAGTGATCTGTCAAAGGAGGGCCTTAATGAATCCCACATCAGTGACACGGAACGGAGCTAATGATTGTCATGAAGGTGAAAACGATCTGTGAAATATGATTCAGGTGGCGGTCATGAAAGGATGAAAGATGATGTATGGTAGTGGATGGGACACGGTTGACTCTTTCTGAACAACATCTCTTGAACATATAACGACACTGATGCGATGGATCGGTAGCATTACCCCAAATGTGGATGGTTTGGCGAGACCATGGTGATGAGACCGGTGAATGAAACAACCCAACCCGATGTGGTACGGAAGAAACGTGTCATGTTCAAGAGCGACTTGCTACCATTAAAGCTTTGAGGTTCTCCCAATTTTTCCCCAGTCATTTCTTACCAGTACCTCTTTATTTTTGTCAAGCTTGAGGAGGATAACATATGCTTGTTCTATAACCTGCCCTTCGGGCAAGCCCATCGCTATGTTTTAACGAGCTTAGCGATAGGGAAACTCGTTCTCGTCTAAAGACAAGTTTGTCGCTATTTAATCATTTTAACGAGTCTAACGACAAGGAAAACTCGGTCCTTTTCATTTTTAGAGAGTCTGAAAAGGTACATAAAGTTAACTCCAAAATTCCTTTTTCGTCATCTAATCCTTTAAGTCCGAAAAAGTATAAAACAATACAGAAGGGATGAGTTTTCGATAACTTTAACGAGCCGAATAAAACAAGCACTCGACCTTTTTGTGCAATAATCCCTCAGGTCCAAAAAGATTAAAATCTAGAGGAGGGATAGCTTTTCCGGTCCTTTAACGAGCTGGAAGGCCAAAACTCGGCAATCTTTTCATATTTTACGAGTCAGTTGAAAAGAGCTTAAAGAAGACTCGTCTTTTGAGGAACGAGTGATAAATAGGGATAGCAACTGATTCCAGGTACAGGTTGGAATTTTCCAATCACGGCAGTGTCACAAGGATGGCTAGGTGAAATCACTCTTCGCAGCTGTTCCTCAAAATGGGTAAACAATCATATGGAGGTGAACGATCGGCCAAATGAAAGTGGAGGTGGCAGGTGCAAACACGACCAAGGCTTTTTATGGCTGATAAATTTATGATCACAGCGGTTATTTACCGGGATGGGTTCATTTTTTAGTTAAAAATGAGCTTAAGCTCTGGAGGAAACATTGCTCACTGCTTATATTTATTTTTTAACGAGCATGAAGACCGCGTTAAAACTGCTCGGATCTTGCGTTTATTTTTTAACGAGCATGAACTTTATGCTAAAACTGCTCGAATTACCAGTCATAAGATAAGAAATGTCCCCTCAAGATTCTATTTTTTATGGAGCTTCACCTCACTAAGCTTTGCTCCGCTCCTTTCTTTATGCAAGTTCGGAAACGGCTAATCCAAAAAACAGATAAATAACCGCTCTTTGCTTGCACTCCAAAAGGGTTGCATGCCCCCAGGTATAAAATACAATTTCAAGGTTGCCCCTCCTCCTTCTCACCTCTGCTTTTCTTTGGTTGTTCACAGCTACTTGTCGTCTTCCTAGTCCAATTTTAACGATACTTGTCTTCTCGTTAATTTTAACGGGTCTATATGATACTTGTCTTCTCGTCAGCCCAACTTTCAACAGATTTTTCGCAAGATCGCAAGAGAACAGCTACTTGCGACAAGAGAGCAGCTACTTGCGACAAGAGAAGAACACTACTCAAAGACAAAACATTTGTGTTATCTAGGGAGGCTTACCTCCTTCTGGTTACCCAAAGATTGTTTCATTAATCTTTCAAACAAGACACTTCCTCGGCAATGTCTACCGAAATAGACAAGGGTGAATGACTAGTGCCAAACACGTAACTTTGACAAAAGAATCTTATTCCAGAACAACCCCTCTTCCAACCACGGATGGGGTACGGACTAGTCATACTCTCTCGCGGAAATTCTACCTTATACCCAAAGTTCCCCTGCCGAAGCAGGCCAGGATGCATGCCCCCTGGGTTCCAGTCCCATCTTTCCGAATCACTCGCATTCATCGGGAAGAAGGACTGGGGGTAGAGACATTTCTTGATTGAATAGACCATTCAGGGTTGGTATGTGACTATTTGCGATGCGTGATCCCGGAAATGAAAGTTGGTCTACGAGCTTGACCATTCTTCCTTCGTGTGGAAAACACATTACTCTAAAGAGTGAGGAGACTATTGCTCCCATGCAATATATATAGTCTCGTCCAAGGAGTAGCTTATAATCCAAGGGTCCTTGAACGACCATCACGTTCATTTGAATGGCCTTCCATTTCAATGTAACGGGCACATTGGGGAGGATCCCTAATGGTCGACTGGTTCCTTTATCGAAACCTGAGAGATTTCTTATCTCAGGCAAAAGCACCGGGGAACCCAGTGCTTTCCAAGCAACAGAGGAAAGGATACTCACAGATGCCCCTTCATCAATGATAGTGCCAGCCATTACCATTTTGTATATTTGGACTATGATTCTGAATGGTATACTGGTTGGCAACCAGGGTCTGCCTAGTTGGTTCCAATCAAAGGACACAACCAGGTTGCTTGGTGGTGGGACCGAATACACGGCTGGATATGACCCTGACGATGTTCCTTCCTGCGATAAAGGAATGGGCGCATTGCCCTGACGCTCGTCAGAGTCTGTGTTGATGAAAAGAATCTGGATGGTGTCATCCTTATTCTCTTCAGTGAGGGTGTCATTTGAAGATGAATCTTCAGTGACGGTGTCATTTGAAGATGAAACTTCTGAATGGAGAACCGGGTCAACTGCCGTTTCGACCTTTGGACTTTCGTCCGGTCTGGATCCAGTAGGTTCATTTTCAATGACTGACGCTTCAGCTGACCACTTGAGCGAGCCAGCTGTATTCTCAACCAACGAAGGACTTGGCACGAGTTTTTTGTATCCAGGAGGAAGTCTCAACGGTGAAACCGGACGATCTTCCAAAACTCTCTTCGCTTCGCCTAAGAAGGGACAACGGTGGATGGCGTGATCGCCTTCACACAGTCTGCAGGGGGATCTTGCTCCCCCTCTTTGTCTTGAACCTTCACTTTCGCTGGTTGATGGTAAGCATTCAACATGGCTATCAGAGGTTGATGCTCCCGAACTGTGCAAACGAGGGGACCAGTCCCTTAGTATCTGGGGAATACAGGGACAATCTCTATGGAAGTGGTCTCCTCTACATATGACACATGGCGATTTAGGCTCGGTCTGTGCTGTGTGTGGATTTTTTTCAGATGTCTTTTGCTTGCCCCCAGTCGCCTTAGGCTCCTTCTTCTTCTTCTCTCTCTTCTTCTTCTCCTTCTTCTCCATGGGAGCTTGGCTTTTGCCGGCTCTACCTTGCGAAGATGAAGGATTGGAGGAAGAGTTATAGGAAGTAGAAGGCTGGTGGGCAGCTCTAGACTGATCTAACTGTTGACTCGACTGTTCAGGAACCATGGTGTTCTGAACTACATTGGTTGAGAATAGCCAGATTGGCAGGCCAATTGTCAGTCCTGGAAGCGACAATGTGGCCATGTGGGGCGCACCAACTTCTCCCCAAGAGGAGAAAGGACTAGGATTTCCATCATGGGGAATTCCTTGGTTGGTGTGTTCCATGTTCTCAACCTACAGATCAACGCAGGAATAGGAGGTGATTATGTTCCGTTTTAAAATAAATTTTATAACGATGCTTTAGACACAACTTGCTTTTTCACTTTTTAAGAGTCGAGAAAAAGCTAAAGATGACTCTAGTCTCCTTCGATGTTTTAACGAGCCTGAAGTGACAAATGCTCGGATGGACTTTTTCAGTTATAGAGGTTGAAAAAGGCCAAAAGAAACTACTCTGGAGTTCTAGGCAGAGGGTGTGCCAAACTTTTCGCAAAACCACAGAATACGTTTTACGGTACGGGTGGTCGATCTTCGTGAATGCTGTGTTCACTGCATTGCGATCAGTAGGGCGGTCGACACAGCTTCCTATGGATTAAGGCTTTGTTCCTATAGGGGTCTCCCAATATATACGCGACGGTACGTGGGAGCACAAGTCCGTATTGATACTTATCGCTTCACCGTGGAGGAATTACCCAACCACTCAACGCTAAGATATCATGTTTAACGACGCCGGAACACGTCTCTAGCTTAGACCTCTATGAGTTTGTGTTATGTTTCAAAGCGTTGTTATGTAAATTCAATTTATTTTAGGTTGATCTTGTTTAGAAGTTTGCCTTTATGGATCACCACGAGATGTATGATACAAATTCCTAAATGCAGTCTAAAGATGAGAAGCAAGCTTTTTCAATCTTTTCAACTTATGAAAATCTTAACTACTGAGGGAAAAGAAAGTCATCATCTTTTCACACAGATCATAGAGCACACACTAATGCACTTTTTCCTAAATCAACATGCAAGCTGTCAAAATGCACATGCATGATGCAGGTATTTCTTTTCTCTTTCTTAATGTTGGTGTACTACAAAAAGAAAGCTGTTGTATAACTTTGAATTCAATTTCAAGTGAAAGAAAACAAGCTTTTGTCCAAAATCAAAAGACACCTTAAGATTTACTTGTTTCAACACTAGAAATACATAAATTCAAACCATATGACGAAAGCAAAAGCTCAATCAGCTATGAACAGAAAACAAACTAACTCTTAAGATCAGAACCACACTTATCACAGGTCTAGATCTAAGAGGCCACAACAAGACTAGTTCACTTTCGTTATGGGAAACTGCAAATGACGTAAGAAATACACAAAGAACAAATACAGTTTCTTTATACAACCGAGGCGGAATAGTGGCAAAGAAAGGTGGTTTCAGATAGGTACATTGACTGATAACAGGCTGCAAAAACAGGGATGAAAACAGGGCAAGAGAAAGCAGAGAACCCCAGTTGCACAAGGCCACACTGGTTCAGCGCAGGTAGAACACTGTCAGTTTGACATTCAGCGCAGGTAGCCCCTTCGGGACCTATGATGAAATGCAGACTGCCTTCACAGTGCCTGCAATGAAGAGAGAAACTCTCGTTTCTCTGGGTTCTGGGTCACAGATTGCTCAAAAATCAACAGTTTTTGGCCAAATCAAAGCTACCAATCAAGTACACACTAAAGGATGATTCAAAGGAGGATGAAAAGCTATCACTAAGAGCTGTTCAGAGTCCTTTTGGATCAGCTCTTCAAATCATAAACATGCCCAGAAACTGATCTAGAGTAGCTGCCCTCTACTTTGCATTTGAAAGGTCCAAATGCAGTTCGATTCGGTACTCCCTGTGTTTAGGAAATGAATAGCAAAAACACAAACAACCAACAAGATACGATCCCCAGTGGAGTCACCAATTTGTTGTTGGGAAAAGTATCCAATACGGAATGACCCTATCCCACTCTAAGGGTGATAGTTCCTTAGCAACAATCAAAGCAAAGCTATCTGAGATTACTTCTTTATGAGATGTAAAAGAGGGGAGAAAGAGATCCACTAACCGATGTCTTTCACTAATGGTTGATCCAATCTTCTCTCCTTGCTGCTTGCCCTCAGCTCCTTTCTCTTTCACTGGCCCAGCTACACCAAGATCCTGCAAAATGGCAAGAGAGGGAAACTACAAGAAGCATACATTCATAATTGATTCAAGGATTAGAATAAATCAAATACACAAGTATAACAATACACCATTGAGGCACATGCATATAGAAGAACCTCAAATGCTTTATTAATGGAAGAAGTAAGGTTCAGGAAGTGATACAACCATAAGAGGCCCAATCCAGCATCACCTTCCCAGCAGAAAGAAATCTCCTCTTCACCTCCTTCAAAGCAAATCACCCAATAGTTCTAAACTCAAACCAACAACAATTCTTTACATTCACAAGATTCCAGCCCCCCTAGACCTTATGAGATAGATCTATATATAGGAGTTTTGGAGAAAGGATGAGTCAGCTTGAGGCTAGCATGAAGCTGACTAGTGTCCTCTCCCACTTCAGTTCTTAAGTCCACTTGGAGGTTCTTGCTTCCACTTGGAGATTTGGAACCTCTTACTCATCACCAGTCGAATTCCCTGATCCAAGTGTCATTTTGGAAGCTTCCTGGGCATTGACACCTTGAGGAATGACTCTGCCACATGTCCAAACTCGCCCAGCGCAGGTAGCCTTCTTTTCAGTTGACATTCAATGCTGGTAGACAGTGGAGCACTTGACATTCAGCGCAGGTGCTCAGTGGAGCAGTTGACATGATGCAGAATTGCCTTGTTTTTGAGTGTTTTCAGGTGGAGAACTTTTGTTAAGTGCTGTGGTTTTCTGACCTTGTTCCCCTAGGGGTAGGAACAACATGTTTAGGGACTTTGGATCCCTTAGATTATGGACATTTCATGCTTCATGTTGTAAGGCACAAAAATGTCTATAACACCTGGATCTAGTTTCCGCCATCCAGGCTGCGAGGAATTTTGTATTCATTATACTGTGGAGTATTCATAAACAGATGGCTGCGTCCATCCTGTGTCTACATGTGTCTCTACTTGTGATGTATTACAAGATCATTCCTATATCAGAGAAGTAGTTAGTTTTCTAGTTAGTTTTGATCTAAGTATGGGAATGCCTACCTCAACGATGATATGATCTCATATATATATTTTACATTGAATGTTTTTAAAGGTTCCAACCAGGCTCTCCACAAGATGATCCTTGAAATGATAACGTACTTCACTCTTCCTAGATGATAAATGAAATCCTCATCTACTACAGACTTCGCACTTTAGGGGGAAAACTGTTACACAAAAATATCGTCACCATGACTATTTGCAGTCAGTATGGGTCTATCATCACTTATATTGTCCTCCTAAGCAAGTCTTAGACCTCAGCTCTTCATGTCAAGATTTGAAAATGAGAGAAAGACATTAAAAATCAACAAAGCTTTGGTTCTGCACTTTCTCTCACTGTTGCCTGCGGTCTCGCACCCCCTGTTCACATTACCTGCAGACCTGCCCGCTCTGTCTCTAAAGGAGTGGGTGTGGACCCATGTGAAAGTAAAAAAGGCGCAAGTTTATTCTAAAAAACTCACTTTGGGTTAATTCTAGATGATTCTAGAAGGAATTTTGACGTGGATTGTTCGCTCTTAGGTGGTTCATGCATCCCAAAAGAGAAGGAGCTAATCCCTTGATGAGAGGAGCTATCCCTTTGAAGGAAGGTTTTATCCCTTTGAAGGAGGACCTAGTAACTTCCCTCCATTGCACTATAAATTAAGGCATTGGGCTGGTTGCTAGGGAGGTTAGAGGCTGAACATTTTTTAGGGTAAATGCTAGTGGAATTGAGACTTCCTAGTTAAGCTTGAGAGGAGAGATCACATACCTTTCTGGCTTCATTGGGAAGAGAGTTAAACTTGTCAAAGTAGAGGAGACTTATTGCTGGACCCTGGGAGGAGCTTGTACAGCATCAAGGCATAGGTTGTAAAGTTCTTATTTGATTTGAATTAATACAATCAGATTCATTTTTCTCAACAAATTGTCTTATGTCATTTGTTTCATGAATTCCTTGATCATCAGGATAAGTATGCTTTATGATATTGGCTTTTCAGGTGCTATTTAATTTGTGTGCTTGTTTGTGTTTGCAGATTTGCTACAAGGGAGCTCATTTGGATCAAAGGAGTGAGGCTTCCACAAATTTTCATTGGACCCAAGGTAGGCCTAAAACACTTGTTTGCCTTTGTTTATAAATTGCATATTTAGAGAAAGAGAGGATTTGATTGGCTTGCTTGTCACTAGATATCTTTAGATACTAGGGAGGTCGATCTTTTCCGCAAGAACGACTCATTCCATGTGACAGAGAGGAATCAAGCAAGGAACCAAGCACAAGGCAGAGGTTGGTCTCCTTTATTCCCCTCTTATCTATTTCTCATAAAGGAAAACAAAAGTAGTTTTAGTTTGTTTTTTTCTAAGGTAGCTACCAGCCTTAGTGGGACTAGCAGCTCTGCATAGACATTAGATTTCTATGGTGACTCCACTAGGGAGCGAATAGATTGTTTGTTTGTCTACATTTGTTTTCTTTATAAACTTATAGACAGAGCCTAAAGTCAAGCCAGCTAGCCTTCAAACTGCATTTTCTATGCAAGTGCAAAGTAGATCAATGCTGCTTCAGTCTATCTCCGGGTTTTGTTTATGAATTGAACAATCGATTTACAAGCTCTCCAATTGCCCTTGTGGTGGCTCTAGTAACCTCCTTACATCTACCCCTGTGATTGATTTACTGATTACCACTTGCTCGGCCTAAATCCCTGAACTGAGCTGCAAACTGTGACCCGGAACCCAGTTGAAGTCTCGTCCCTAGAACATCACACTGTCTCTTCTTTGGATTCTAGATGCATCACACTTCCCGAGTGTAGTAGGTGCGCTGCATCTCTTTTTCCCTGTGTTACAGGTGCGCTAATCATACAAGGCCTCTTCTGCTCTTA
Organism: Pinus tabuliformis; assembly: GCA_031772625.1. Lineage (NCBI taxonomy): Eukaryota > Viridiplantae > Streptophyta > Pinopsida > Pinales > Pinaceae > Pinus > Pinus tabuliformis. The sequence continues at coordinate 1,543,703,384 of CM062819.1, forward strand.
GGTTTTGGTTTCTGTGTTCACTCTTTTCAACTCTATTCAGGAGTTTTGCTGCCTGTAGTTAGTATACCTCTGTTGAAACCCCCTTCCTTGCTATTATTCCGCCTCCATTGTGCAAAGAACTGTAATTTCCATAGCAAACGCTGCTCAATGGGAGAGGAAATTAGTGTTTAGTGCTTGTGGAAAATGATGATTTGGACACCCTTGGGAAAATACAACTCCCTTTGGAATTCACTTAATTTTTTAAAACATTACCCTTTCACTTGACTATTTCCTTTGACAAATTCACCTTTTGATGGTCTTTGAGAACTCTTTGAATTTGAGTTTGCTTTAATGAAGTTGGCATATAGAGATTGAGTTGGAAGCTTAGGAACAATACTTATCAGATATGGTGAACATAAAATTACATGATGAAATAAGAATTTCTCCTTACAAATCATCTTCACATGGTGAAGAGATGTTACTTGATCACCCTTTACTTGTTAGTCTTATGCAATGGAATGGACTTTTATTGGAACCTTGGAAACCCTAATGATCTAATGAAACCTTGAAAAACCCTGAAATACCTAATGAGACCTCGAAGGAGTGAATTTCAAGATGAAATGACTGATTTGATGGCATTATGTCATTAAATTTATGGATAATGGATACTCAGCAAGGTTGAAATGAGCGAGGAAGGGGTAAATTTCCAAAAGGAGTAAGGAAACCCTAATTCAACCTTCAGTGACCAAATTTTTTCATGACGAGCTAGTGAGGTGAAAAAAATTTCAGAATGGGGCCCTAATATTATATGAAAAGATGATTTTTGATCACTGATGGCAGTATGCAAATACTGACTCTAACAAGATGTACTAGTTCTCTAAAAGGACCGCCTGATTTACTACATGATGTTACAGATTTACTATACGAAATTATAATTCATCAAATGGGAAAGAAAATAAAATCCAAATTATATGGGACAAAATTTTTTATTGACTAGGATGTCTGAGGTCCCCATTCCAAGTGGAATCACTCAAAACAACCCTTGTTAACCCTTGCTAAGAAATAGCAAAACATTACTTGTCGAAAATCTAGAAATTCGAGAACTACTGAGCTAGTAAATCTATAAAATTCTTAATGAAATCAATTGAAAATGCAATGGGGTAATTTTTGTAATGAAATAGAATGTTTTGTGATCTAATGCAAGTGGAAAAAACTCAATTGAAGTTCGTTTTCATGCTCTAAAAAATAGCAGAAATTCATTGTTCCTTGCCACAAAGGAGTTCGAGAAATCTAGATTTAGGGATAAGAAAACTAATCCAAGTAGCTCAATGATTCTATGACCTTCCAAATATTTTACAAGGATGAAATGATGCTTTTTATCCTAAAAAATAACTTACACTAACCATTTAACCCAATCCTACAACAAGAAATCATTAATACTAAATGAAGGAGTAGAAAGAAATAAAAACAAGAGATGCATGTGAATAAGAAGTGAAAAGAAGGAAAGAAAATGATACAAAAGGGCTCTGAGGCTCCTGGGATTGCCAAGCCCAAGGAAACTCAGAGATCTATGGAGGAGAACAAGATTTAAAAGATGAACATGACACCAATATTTGTTATTTTCATCAATACAATTACATCCCTGCAAGAAAATACAATGGAGCTGCAAAAATATGAGTTCTCTCCACGAGAACACTAAAGAAAATCTATCCCTAGAGGAAAATTTGACTTGGTACTTATAGAAAATTATTAGTAATCATCTCCCATGAATGGAGGAATCTTTCCCCACCAACATCCCTTGATTAGTGGATCTGGTTCTCAATACTAGAATTTGCATCAAATGGCAGGGAACACTTTCCTAGATTTTCTCAATCATTGGAGTTCCATAATCTATGCCATAATTCCATAATATATTGTTGATTTATTATTTAATAGTGATCCTCCTGTAGTAGGGAGAAAGTCCCTAAGTTATCTCATCCTACAAATCTTGATAATCTGCCCAATATTCTCATAATATTCCACAAAAATAAATAATATTAGGCACAAATATGCAATTATTCATAAACCTTCTTAATGAATATATTAAAGCTAGCCCCACGGGGGTAGGTGAGTTGGTAATCACAATGTGGTGAAGTTCATTAGAAAGGTAGGCTTCGTACTAAAGGTCATGAGTTCAAATCCCCCAGACTAGCCCGGAGCAGTGGAGAGGGGTGGGCACAGTTCCCAGGGGTTATAGTAGCGGTCAGAATCGACACCGTGTTATGCGAGTTGCAAGGCTACTCTAGTTGCTGATTCCTCTGTAATAAAAAAAAAAATTAAAAATACATTATCTGATGAAAGAAGAGATGTTTAATGTACTAAAGGATAGTCATACGCCTTAATTTCTGTTTAATTAGAGGCACTAGCCTTCATTTATGTCTAATTTAGAGGCCCAACAGTAATATGGAGGCTGGTATGCAAAATACAGTGGAAAGTGATATTTCCTAACCTATATGCTAGTAAGAAAGCGATACCTACCATGATGGTTCTGCAGTCATGGAACTGAAGCAATTTCTCAAAAAATCTCCAAAGTATCCTATAAAAACAACCCATCCCAACACTCCAAGCCAAAAGGTCAAAAATTCCACAAAAAAAAAATCAAATTTAGAAAAAATATTTTTTATTTGTCAACCTATATAAGGACTTTTGAACTCACAATTTGGGTGAAGGAGTTGTGGAGAAAAAACCAAGCAAGCTTCCTCCATCAAATTCAACTATTCAAACTGCTTCAAATCTTCTAGGTAACCTTCTAATTGAACTTTTGATAAGTTTTCATGCTTTTTAGATGTTTTATCATAAATTTGACAGTAATGATTCATTTAAAAAAAAAAATCTCTGCGCACACGTGAGTTTGATACATGTGACCCTCGAGTAGGAAAGCCCCATAAATGATTATGTTAATAACGAACTTGCGTGTGCATAGATTCAAAATTAAAAACATGATTTTTTGCAGGATGTTGATTACTTGGCATGAAAGAGAGAATAGTGCATGTTGACACCTAATCCTCATGATTGGGTGAATATAATGTAAATAGATAAATAAATAATATGAACAGTCATCGGGAGATGAACTGAACAGTCTCTCCCTCATATATTTAATGAAGACCTACCTAAAAGAATAAACATGAATCATTTTTGCCTTGAGGAGTTACTGCCTGGCCTGACATGGTATCGGAGCCAAGTTCCCAAAATAGTTGTAACTCCTATCTGCCTACTGCTCTCTGTCCTCTACCTAGTTCTCTCTATCCACTGCCTACTACTCTCTATCCCCTCCACTATCGCTGCTATGTGTTGTACACTGGCCTGACATTGAGTCAACCTCGGCCACCTGTATGAGATTGGGATCTGAAAACCATTCTAGTCTGCCATCTCTGGTGCTACCTGTAATACTCTACTGTAAATGGATGTTAACTCATGAATGAGTCATTAAGTTGCTTGGTATGGTGATTAGAGCTTTTGGGTATAGTTGGGTTTTACTAATCCTTATATTTCCTTTAAAGTTCGTCTCCACACTATATGGTTTTCTTTTCAAAGAATACATTTTGGCCCGAGAGTAAATTGGAAACATTACCCTACGTGCTTGATTAACCTACGTGCTTCAGAGCTTGATAAACTTCATGTGAATCAAAGCTTCTGCACGTGAAAGGGTTGATGCGGAAGTTTTGGCATACACATTGAATGAAGCGCGGCGAAACCATGGTGCAAAATAATGCAGTGTTGGTGCAATCTTGTGGTGTTGCGTGGTCATGTTGACCAATGAGCATGTTTCATTAAAACTTTTCTTGGGTTTAGCATTGAAAATTATGGACATGGTATGTGATGCTTTTAATGGGCATATATTACATTATATAAAATTACCATTGGAGTAATATTTGTATATAATGTTAGACGCATTTGTATTAAACATTGGAGCATTTAATACGATTGGATCATGCATGTAATATGTTTAAGGAATTAGTATGTTAACAAATTGGAGGCATTTGGAGCAAATACGTTTAAAGAAAATATGTTGGAGCAAATACGTTTGGAGAAAATATGTTGCATAAAGATGTAGCGTGACGTATTGGCATCCATATTGGTATATGAGGAAGAGATTTGAAATCTTTTGAGAATGCCTAGCTGATTTATGTTTTATATTTTCATTAAAGACAAAGACAGTACATGGAGAGAATGATCTTTTGAAATGTAAAAAAAAATTAAAAAATTACCATCAGAAGTACAATTTTACTGTATATTGGCAGAAGTATTATTCTATTAGCAGAAGTTTTTTTTTACAGAATGCATTCAATCATATCCATGGTGGGAATAGTTCTCACTAGTAAGGAGAACTATTCCGAATGGTCCCAGGTGATAAAACACACCCTCATTTTCAATGATTTGTGGAAAGGAGTGTGTGTTGGAGATGGAGATAATGAACCAATACAGCCTACCTCAGACAAAGAGCTCGTCATTTAGGAAAGCAAGAACATCAAATCTTATGCATTAATTGTAGCATCTGTAAATGAAGAGGTGAGCAACCATATTTTGTCATATTCAACTACCTTTGAAGCCTTACAAAAGCTGAAAGAACTCTATGACTCACATTCTGCACTTAAAGTTGTTTAACTCATGATTAAACTCTTCACTCTTGAACTGCAAAATAATGATCCTCTTGCTCTTGCATCTGAAGTAAAGTCTATAATGTGTGATATCAAATCCACTAAGGTTGAATTGGATATTCCTCTTATCGCTTTTCTCAAGGCACTTTATCCTACTTACTCCAATTATCTTGAGTCATTGCAAGCAAATGGAAATATCAAAGATATCACCTTTGACTCTCTTGTGAAAAATTTTGCTGAAAGAGAGAAAGCTTTTGGAAAGAAGACAACCCCTGAGTCTTCTACAGAGGTTGTGTGCCTTGCTCACAAAGAAAAGCATCCTACTCAAGATTCTTCAAGAGGAATAGGTGGTCAAAGAGGAAGAGGAAGATATTTCAGAGGCAGGGGGGATGAACATTCTCAAGGAGAAAAGGCATATTTGCACTGCATTCGCTACAAAAGAAATGGATCACATGATGCCTCTACATGCAAGCTACCATAGGACAAAATTGAGCAGAAAAGAAACCAACAGAAAGGTAAGATTGATGATACAGACAAAGGTAAAGCACCTGAATCCGCTCACTATGTTTTGGCACAATGCAACATTAGAGTAAATGAAGATTTATTTAATGCTTCACTTGCTTCTTGGAAAAATGATTGGTTGCTTGATTCAGGAGCAACCTACCACATAACTCATAGAAAATATTTTTTTGAAGATTTCATTAACAATGTTGATGGAGCAGTATACTTTGCAGACCAATCAAAAATCAAGCCATCAGGGCTTGGCACAATCAGGCTTAAACTGCCTGGTCTTCCAGACTTTCTTCTGCATCATGTTCTATATCTCCCACAGCTCAAGAGAAAGTTGTTGTCCTTGGTCCACATCTACCAACAAGGTCACTCCATTCATATGTTTGATGGCAAGCTTGAGGTAAGAAAAGCATCTTACCACTCACTTGTCATGAGGGGAATAGAAGAAGAAATGCTTCTTAAGCTGCAAGGTGTTATAGACATTTCTGTGCCTTACAGCATGAAGCATGAAATTTCAATAATCTAAGGGATCCAAAGTCCCTAAAAATGTTGTTCCTACCCCTAGAGGAACAAGGTCAGCAAACCACAGCACTAAATATCAGTTCTCCACCTGAAAACACTCAAAAACAAGCTAATTCTGGATCATGTCAACTGCTCCACTGAGCATCTGCGCTGAATGTCAACTGCTCCACTCTGTACCTGCGCTGAATTTCAACTGTAAAGAAGGCTACCTGCGCTGGGCGAGTTTGGCCAAGTGGCACAGTCATTCCTCAAGGTGTCAATGCCCAGGAAGCTTCCAAAATGACACTTGGATCAGGGAATTCGCCTAGTGATGAGTAAGAGGGTCTAGATCTCCAAGTGGAAGTAAGAACCTCCAAGTGGACTCAAGAACTGAAGAATAACTGAAGTGGGAGAGGACACTAGTCAGCTTCATGCCAGCCTCAAGCTGACTCATCCTTTCTCCAAATCTCCTATATATAGAGCTCTCTCATGAGGTCTAGGGAGGCTGGAATCTTGTGAATGTAAGGAAGTGCTGTTGGTTTGAAGATAGAACTATTGGGTGATTTGCTTGAAGGAGGTGAAGAGGACATTTCTTTCTGCTGGGAGGTGATGCTGGATTGGGCCTTTTATGGTTGTATCACTTCCTAAACTTTACTTCTTCCATTAATAAAGCATTTGAAGTTCTTCTATATGCATGTGTCTCAATGGCGTATTGATACTTGTATATTTGATTTATTCTAATCCTTAAATCAATTATGAATGTATGCTTCTTGTAGTTTCCCTCTCTTGTCATTTTGCAGGATCTTGGTGTAGCTGGGCCAGTGAAAGAACAAGGAGCTGGGAGCAAGCAGCAAAGAGAGAAGATCGGATCAATCATTAGCGGAAGACAACGGTTAGTGGATCTCTTTCTCCCCTCTCTTACATCTCATAAAGAAGTAATCTCGAATAGCTTTGCTTTGATTGTTGCTGAGGTACTATCACCCTTAGAGTGGGATAGGGTCATTCTGTATTGGATACTTTTCCCAACAACAAATTGGTGACTCCGCTGGGGATCGTATCTTGTTGGTTGTTTGTGTTTTTGCTATTCATTTCATAAACACAGGGAGTACCGAATCGAACTGCATTTGGATCTTTCAAATGCAAAGTAGAGGGCAGCTACTCTAGCTCAGTTTCTGGGCATGTTTATGATTTGAAGAGCTGATTCACAAGGACTCTAAATAGCTCTTAGTGATAGCTTTTCATCCTCCTTTTCATCCCTTAGTGTGTACTTGACTGATAGCTTCTGATTTGGCCAAAAACTGTGAATTTTTGAGCAATCTGTGACCCGGAAACTGAGAAAAACGAAAGTTTGTCTCTTCAGTGCAGGCACTGTGAAGGCAGTCTGCATTTCAGCGCAGTTCCCAAAGGGGCTACCTGCGTTGAAGGTCAAACTGCCAGTGTACTACCTGCGCTGAACTAGTTTTGCCTAGTGCTACTGGGGTTCCCTCCTGTTTATTGCCCTATTTTCACCCTTGTTTTTGCAGCCTGTTACCAGTCAATGTACCTATCTGAAACCAACTTTCCTTGCCACTATTCCGCCTCGATTGTATAAAGAAACTGTATTTTTTCTTTGTGTATTTCTTATATCATTTATAGTTTCCCATAACGAAAAGTGAACTAGTCTTGTTGTGGCCTCTTAGATCTAGACCTATGATAAGTGTCGTTTTGATCTTAAGAGTTAGTTTATTTGTTGTTCATAGCTGATTGAGCTTTTGCTTTCGTCATATGGTTTGAATTTATATATTTCTAGTGTCGAAACAAGTAAATCTTAAGGTGTCTTTTGATTTTGGACAAGCTTGCTTGCTTTCACTTGAAATTGAATTCGAAATTATACAACAGCTTTCTTTTTGTATTGCACCAACATTAAGAAAGAGAAAAGAAATACCTGCATTGTGCATGTGCATTTTGACAGATTGCATGTTGATTTAGAGAAAAGTGCATTAGTGTGTGCTCTATGATCTGTGTGAAAAGATGTTGTCTTTCTTTTCGCTCAGTAGTTAAGATTTTCAAAGTTGAAAGATTGAAAAGCTTGCTTATCATCTTAGACTGCATTTAGGAGTGTTACTATACATCTCATGGTGATCCATAAAGGCAAACTGCTAAACAAGATCAACCTTAAAATAAATTGAATTTACATAACAACCCATTGAAACATAACGCAAACACATAGAGGTCTAAGCTAGAGACGTGTTCCAGCGTCGTTAAATGTGATATCTTAGCGTTGAGTGGTTGGGTGATTCCTCCACGGTGAAGCGATAAGTATCAATACGGACTTGTGCTCCCACGTACCGTCGCGTATATATTGGGAGACCCCTATAGGAACAAAGCCTTTATCCATAGGAAACCGTGTCAGCCGCCCTACTGATCGCAATGCAGTGAACACAGCATTCACGAAGATCGACCACTCGTACCGTAAAACGTATTCTGTGGTTTTGCGAAAGGTTTGGCACACCCTCTGCCTAGATCTCCAGAGCAGTTTCTTTTGGCCTTTTTCAAACTCTATAACTGAAAAAGTCCATCCGAGCATTTGTCACTTCGGGCTCGTTAAAACATCGAAGGAGACTAGAGTCATCTTTACCGTTTTCTCGACTCTTAAAAAGTGAAAAAGCAAGTTGTGTCTAAAGCGTCGTTATAAAATTTATTTTAAACGGAACATAATCACCTCCTATTCCTGCGTTGATCTTTAGGTTGAGAACATGGAACGCCCCAACCAAGGAATTCCACATGATGGAAATCCTAGTCCTTTCTCCTCTTGGGGAGAAGTTGGTGCGCCCCACATGGCCACATTGTCACTTCCAGGACTGACAATTGGCCTGCCTATTTGGCTATTCTCAACCAATGTAGTTCAGAACACCATGGTTCCTGAACAGTCGAGTCAATAGTTAGATGAGTCTAGAGCTGCCCACCAGCCTTCTACTTCCTATAACTCTTCCTCCAATCCTTCGTCTTCCCAAGGTAGAGCCGGCAAAAGCCAAGCTCCCATGGAGAAGAAGGAGAAGAAGAAGAAAGAGAAGAAGAAGAAGGAGCCTAGGGCAACTGGGGGCAAGCAAAAGACATCTAACAAAAATCCACACACATCACAGACCGGGCCTAAATCACCATGTGTCATATGTAGAGGAGACCACTTCCATAGAGATTGTCCCTGTATTCCCCGGATACTAAGGGACTGGTCCCCTCGTTTGCACAGTTCGGGAGCATCAACCTCTGATAGCCATGTTGAATGCTTACTGTCAACCAACGAAAGTGAAGGTTCAAGACAAAGGGGGGGAGCAAGATTCCCCTGTAGACTGTGTGAAGGCGATCACGCCATCCACCGTTGTCCCTTCTTAGACGAAGCAAAGAGAGTTTTGGAAGATCGCCCGGTTTCACCGTTGAGACTTCCTCCTGGATACAAAAAACTCGTGCCAAGTCCTTCGTTGGTTGAAAATACAGCTGGCCCACTCAAGTGGTCAGCTGAAGCGTCAGTCATTGAAAATGAACCTACTGAATCCAGACCAGACGAAAGTCTAAAGGTCGATACGGCAGTTGACCCGGTTCTTCCTTCAGAGGTTTCATCCTCAAATGACGCCGTCACTGAAGATTCATCTTCAAATGACACCCTCACTGAAGAGAATAAGGATGACACCATCCAGATTCTTTTCATCAACACATATTCTGATGAGCATCAGGGCAATGCGCCCATTCCTTTATCGCAGGAAGGAACATCGTCAGGGTCATATCCGGTCGTGTATTCGGTCCCACCGCCAAGCAACCTGGTTGTGTCCTTTGATTGGAACCAACTAGGTAGACCCCGGTTGCCAGCCAGTATACCATTCAGAATCATAGTCCAAATTTATAGAATGGTAATGGCTGGCACTATCATTGATGAAGGGGAATCTGTGAGTATCCTTTCCTCTGTTGCTTGGAAAGCACTGGGTTCCTCGGCGCTTTTGCCTTAGATAAGAAATCTCTCGGGTTTTGATAAAGGAACCAGTCGACCATTAGGGATCCTCCCCAATGTACCTGTTACATTGAAAGGGAAGACCGTTCAAATGAATGTGATGGTCGTTCAAGGACCCTTGGATTATAACCTACTCCTTCGACGAGACTATATATATTGCATGGGAGCTATAGTCTCCTCACTCTTTAGAGTAATGTGTTTTCCACACGAAGGAAGAATGGTCAAGCTCGTAGACCAACTTTCACTTCCGGGATCACGCATCGCAAATAGTCACATACCAGCCCTCAATGGTCTATTCACCCAAGAAATGTCTCCACCCCCAGTCCTCCTTCCCGATGAGTGCGAGTGATTCGGAAAGATGGAACTGGAACCCAGGGGGCATGCATCCTGGTCTGCTTCGGGCAGAGGAAACCTTGGGTATAAGGTAGAATTTCCGCGAGAGAGTATGACTAGTCCGTACCCCGTCCGTGGATGGAAGAGGGGTTGTTCTAGAACAGGATTCTTTTGTTAAGGTTACTTGTTTGACAAAGGTCATTCACCATTGTCTACTTCGGTAGACAGTGCCGAGGAAATGTTTTCGTTTGATGGTGTTAACAAAACAATCTTTGGGTAACCAGAAAGAGGCAAGCCTCACCCTTTAAAACAAATGTTTTATCGGATAAGTAGGGGCAGCCTTGAAATTATACCTTACACCTGGGGGCATGCAACCTTTTGGAGTGCAAGCAAGGGACGACTATTTATTTTTTAAATTTTTAGGTCCTCCCTTTAAACTCGTAGGATTAGCCGTTTCCAAACTTGCATAAAGAAAGGATATGAGGAGCATAGCTTCGTGAGATAAAGCTCCATAAAAAATAGCTATCTCACAGGAGACATTTCTTATCTTATGACTGGTATTATCGAGCAGTTTTACCGCGGAATTTATGCTCGTTAAAAAATAGAAAAGCGAGATCCGAGCAGTTTTAACGCGGAATTCATGCTCGTTAAAAAATAAACATAAGCATTGAGCAGTGTTTTGGCGCATTCAAGCTCTTTAAAAAATGAACCCAGTAACGGTAAATAACCATTGTGATCATAAATTTATTAGCCATAAAAAGCCTTGGTCGTGTTTGCACCCGCCACCTCCACTGTCATTTGGCCGATCGTTCACTTCCATATGATTGTTTACCCATTTTGAGGAACAGCTGTGAAGAGTGATTTCACCTAGCCATCCTTGTAACACTGCCGTGATTGGAAAATTCCAACCTGTACCTGGAATCTGCTGCTATCCCTGATTACCACTCGTTCCTCAAAAGACGAGTCTTCTTTGAGCTCTTTTCATCTGACTCGTAAAATATGAAAAGTTTGCCGAGTTTTGGCCTTCCAGCTCGTTAAAGTGACCGGAAGAGCTATCCCTCCTCTAGATTTTAATCTTTTTGGACCTGAGGGATTAATACACAAAAAGGTCGAGCGCTTGTTTTATTCGGCTCGTTAAAGTTATCGAAAACTCATCCCTTCTGTATTGTTTTATACTTTTTCGGACTTAAGGGATTAGATGACGAAAAAGGAATTTTGGAGTTAACTTTCTGTACCTTTTCAGACTCTCTAAAAATGAAAAGGACCGAGTTTTCCTTGTCGTTAGACTCGTTAAAATGATTAAATAGCGACAAACTTGTCTTTAGATGAGAACGAGTTTCCCTATCGCTAGGCTCGTTAAAACATAGCGATGGGCTTGCCCGAAGGGAAGGTTATAGAACAAGCATATGTTATCCTCCTCAAGCTTGACAAAAATAAAGAGGTACTGGTCAGAAATGACTAGGGAAAAATTGGGAGAACCTCAAAGCTTTAATGGTAGCAAGTCGCTCTTGAACATGACACTTTTCCTCCGTATTACATCGGGTTGGGTTGTTTCATTCACCGGTCTCATCACCATGGTCTTCGCCAAACCATCCACATTTGGGGTAATGCTACCGATCCATCACATCAGTGTCGTTATATGTTCAAGAGATGTTGTTCAGAAAGAGTCAACCGTGTCCCATCCACTACCATACATTATCCTTCATCCACCCATGATCGCCACCCTGAATCATATTTCACAGATTGTTTTCACCTCCACTAAAATCATTAGCTCCGTTTCGTGTCACTGATGTGGGATTCATTAAGGCCCTCCTTTGACGGATCGCTTCTTGTCGACTTCAGCTCATTATCCAAGAAGTTGATCTAGGAACAACCCCCTCAGTACTTTGAAGCTTGCATGCCTCAATGGAAAGTTTCTCACTTCCGACGACAGGTGTACATCAATGACCTTCGACCAGAAGATTTTGCGTGGTGTTCGACGCCAAGTCCTTTATTCACACCACGTGAATTGTACTGCAGTACCTTGAGGGTCATTATCATTATCGGTGATTCCTCTCGCGCTTGTTAACGGTTTACATCATTGACCGGTAATCAAGCGATGTCTTTCCATGTTCGACTTCAGCGCAATTCTCACATGGATCGACTTGTACTTAGAGTGAAGATCGAACGAGTTTGAAGACCCCGGATCTAGTTTCATCCATCCAGGCTGCGATATATATTCAGGAAATATAAAGACATTTGATATGTACATCATTACAGCAGATGATCATCCTACTCAAAGGATGATAATTTCAGCAGAGAATTATCAGTCTACCATCAGACGATCGTCTGTTCTATGTACTAAAATGAATTTATAAAGCTGAGCATGGGAATGCCCGCCTCAGCTAGATCATGAAAGCAGAATGAAAAATAATGTATTGTATTGTATTTTATTACAGGTCACCTCTCAGCGATTGAATGAACTTCGGATCCTCCTGATAAAGCATTTCACCCGATAAACAACTTCATACTTTAGGGGGCAACTGTTATAGACATTTTTGTGCCTTACAGCATGAAGCATGAAATGTCAATAATCTAAGGGATCCAAAGTCCCTAAACATGTTGTTCCTACCCCTAGAGGAACAAGGTCAGCAAACCACAGCACTAAATATCAGTTCTCCACCTGAAAACGCTCAAAAACGAGCTAATTCTGGATCATGTCAACTGCTCCACTGAGCATCTGCGCTGAATGTCAACTTCTCCACTATGTACCTGCGCTGAATGTCAACTGTAAAGAAGGCTACCTGCGCTGGGCGAGTTTGGCCAAGTGGCACAGTCATTCCTCAAGGTGTCAATGCCCAAGAAGCTTCCAAAATGACACTTGGATCAGGGAATTCGCCTAGTGATGAGTAAGAGGGTCTAGATCTCCAAGTGGAAGCAAGAACCTCCAAGTGGACTCAAGAACTGAAGAATAACTGAAGTGGGAGAGGACACTAGTCAGCTTCATGCCAGCCTCAAGCTGACTCATCCTTTCTCCAAATCTCCTATATATAGAGCTCTCTCATGAGGTCTAGGGAGGCTGGAATCTTGTGAATGTAAGGAAGTGCTGTTGGTTTGAAGATAGAACTATTGGGTGATTTGCTTGAAGGAGGTGAATATGAGATTTCTTTCTGCTGGGAGGTGATGCTGGATTGGGCCTTTTATGGTTGTATCACTTCCTGAACTTTACTTCTTCCATTAATAAAGAATTTTAAGTTCTTCTATATGCATGTGTCTCAATGGCGTATTGATACTTGTATATTTGATTTATTCTAATCCTTAAATCAATTATGAATATATGCTTCTTGTAGTTTCCCTCTCTTGTCATTTTGCAGGATCTTGGTGTAGCTGGGCCAGTGAAAGAACAAGGAGCTGGGAGCAAGCAGCAAAGAGAGAAGATCGGATCAATCATTAGCGGAAGACAACGGTTAGTGGATCTCTTTCTCCCCTCTCTTACATCTCATAAAGAAGTAATCTCGAATAGCTTTGCTTTGATTGTTGCTGAGGTACTATCACCCTTAGATTGGGATAGGGTCATTCCGTATTGGATACTTTTCCCAACAACACAAGGCACCTCTGCTCGTGCACAACATTTCTCATACAATTCTCATCATGAAGAAGGTGCACTTCCATCAAGTTTATTATGGCATGCTATATTTGGACATTTGAACTATGACAGTCTCCGCTTGTTGAAGAAAAATGGTGTTGCTGGTTTGCCTACAATTCCTAGGAAACTTAAGCAATGTGATGCTTGCATCCCAGGCAAGCATAGCAAACAGTCTTTTCGTGATTCACATTCAAGAGCACATAGAAAACTTGAACTCATTCATTCAGATTTATGTGGTCCAATGCCTGTTCCTTTTGCAAATGGAAATAAATATATGATGGCATTTATTGATGACTACACCAAATGTGTTGGGTTTATTTATTGAAGAACAAATCTGATGCTTTTCAAACATTCAAGAATTTTCATAAATGGATTGAAAATGATGCGCAATCTCATATTGGGTCTATTCACACTGATAATGGAAAAGAATACACATCAAATGAATTTGAAACTATCTTCGCCAACATGGAATCAAACATCAAACACCTCTACCTTATAATCCCCAACAAAATGGTGTAGTTGAAAGAATGAATAGGACAATCTTAAATATGGTATGATCCATGCTCTTCTTCAAAAATGTAAAGATAATTTTTTGGGCTGATGCTGTTCTATGTGTTTCATATATAAAGAATAGATGTCCATCTAATGCTATAAGAAACAAGACTCCATATGAAATGTGGTATGGACATGTTCCTTCGGTAAAGCATCTCAGGGTCTTTTGTTCCACCTATTATGCCTTGATACCTGTTATCACTCAGGTTGTCCCTTGGCTCCTTAAGGGATACGGCCAAGGTAACCACAAACCAATCTTTGGACTGCAGGTACTAGCCTACCTGCAGTCAGAGAGGGCTCTCTCTTTAAAATTTAGCTTTGTTTTGGGTTGATTTTAGGCTAGTTATGGTGTACATGGGTTTTGTTTTGATTTTGGTGGGAAGAAGGATGTTTCAGACAGAGTTGGGATGCATAGTGGGAGAAGTTTAGACCATTGGGCATGGAGTCATGGAGTAGGGCTGCTAGTGCGTTTTCTTGGTCACAAGAGGAACTACAGAGCATAATAGTTTAAACAAGGAACAATATCAAAGCTGGAATAAGGATGAAATGGATGTCAGGGAATGAAATATATCTAAGCAACTTTCATTATGCTAACAGAGGGAAGGCAAGTGAACATTATATAGGAGCAATTAATGATTCCTAAATAACAGTCATATATGAAAGAACTAGTGTAAATATGAGCAAAGAAGTTCTCATATTTAGGACTAATTCAGAAGAAAACATAGAGAAATAATAGGAATTGAGAACAAAATACAAATAAGCAATATCTGAACTATTCTTTCTTCCTGCAATTTAGATCATGGCATACAGATGATATAACATACATAGAAACAGAAAACAAGGGAGAAAGACTTATTGTTCCATGAAGAAAGCATTAGAATTCTTTAATTTACTCTTCAGCCATCAAATCCACATCAACAGTCTAGACACCAGGTATTCCAGCAATCTCTGTTCATTAAATCTCTCGAAATACACAGTGCAAGTCTAGAAAGAAGATTATCGACCAACCAACCCTTTAAACATTGAATCAGGGTGGTTTGTATAGGGAAAATATCCCAAAATATCTATTACAGCAGATCTTAAATAGATCTCCGGGAAATGAGTGCTTTTTAATCTAAGTTATCCTAAAATAAATGCATAATGATCTATCTAAGTGTTGCGCTGGGCAGCTGCCTCAAAAATGAGTAAATATGGTCCTTTGGAGCTCTGTGCTGGCTATCCCTGCAATAACTGTGCCTTGGGCCTTGCAGCACCACCCTCATATGTCTTAAATGCTTTAATCACTGATCTAAGAGCCTTTAATGGCTTCACCGCTTTCTTTGACTTTGTTTGGAGGACATTCAATGTTCACCTGCTTTGGAAATAAAGATTTCCACTAAAAACACTTAACTGATACTCTCTGCTGCAACACTGATACTCTTTGACATGAATCTGGGCTCATTCTCGGCTTCTGATATGCTTTGACTGTCCCATTGCCCCTTTATGGCCGCCATTCAACCCAAATATCTGCTGTGAGGCCCTCTGCTGCCTTTGGAGCTACTATCGGCGCTGGCCGATCAAAAATAATATTAAACTCTGAAGAAATGCCGCAAAAAGGAGGATTTGTATGCTGCTGACTGTGCTGAGGCCGAGGCTGGCTTTCTAGAGCAAAACAAGGCTTTGGAGCGATCCAAGATGGCTTAAGGATGCATGAATTCCCATAACTAGAGCCGGGCGCGGGCGCTGGAAGAAATCTTGTTTAAAATGGCCATTTTCTTTAAAACAGGCAAAAAACCCCTTTACACGCAAAAATCACAAAAATCCGGGGCAGGAGCGACACTGTTCATCAGATTAAATCACAGTCGTTGGATCTGGCACGGGCTGATCCAACGACTGGCGCTAACTCGGCGATCAGTAGGTCGGCGGTCCCAACACATAAAAACCCCCAACGAGCGATATAGAGGGCGGACCCGAAACTGCATTAAGGCCCATTTCATTTGAAATTGGGTCCGACCCATCGGCGAACCCAAATCGGCGGAGTTTAACAAAAATGGGTCATCGGACCCGAAATCCCTTCAAAACTGCATTTTATGGCTTTTCGGGTTTCAAAAGGGGTGTACAGTACCACCACCTTTTCGGACCCGACACACATTAGGCTCCACTTTATTTCTTTTCGGCTCTGGAATATCGGAGCATTCCCTTTTCGCTGTAAAAAGGGCCCTTTCAGACCCGAAAAATCTATATGCCGCACTTTGTAATTTTTCGGCTTCACTGGTCGGAGCCATATATATGGGAATGCTGCGAATGAATATGGGCCGTTGATCCGGGGCCCGATCCAATGGCTCTGGATCAATCGGCATATCGCTAATCGGTGAGGCGGATGGTGTGGATGTTTTGAGACATGACGATCGTTGATATGCCGATTGGCAAAAACCCATCGGCGCCGGACCTCATCGCATATGCAAAAATAGTCAACATTCATAACTGCCCGACCTCTGACAATGATATCGCGTCGAGGGAGGGCCATGCATTCGGAGGAGTATTATATCATGTTTATATGTATGATTGCCTCCTCTCGATAGCGATATCGCTTCGGAAGGGGACCAAAAGGGGCTTTTATGCAATCGGACCATGATTTTTTTGAAAATGGTGAGTTTTGTGAAGTTGGAGGGGTATTCTTTAACATTTTGAATGATTTATAAGGCATCAGAGGGGTCCGATAGCCCAAAAAAGGAGGAATTTTCATGCATTTGAGGGATTTTCATGCCTTGGAAGGAGTCCAAATGCACTTAAGAGGAATTTTATGCGGTTTGAGAAGGGTTTTAAGGCCAAATAAGGGGTTTATGCCTTGAGAAGGTGAAAAGAAGTCAAAAATATGGTTTTTATACATATGGAGGGGACTTTATGCATAGGAATGAGTCCTAGATGCATTGGAAGATGATTAAGGAGGAAAATGAGGGTTCTTACTAAGTTTCAGGCAAACTTAGTAATTCCCAAGCACACTTATGGTTATTTTTCAACCAGGGGGAGGGGATAAGTATATAGGGGAGCTATTTACATTGTTATAGTAGGGGAAGGGGAGATAGATAGGGATTTACATAATAGAGTGAGAAGTTAATATGAAAATGACAAGAAAGCGCTAAGTTTAGAGGTCTTAGGCTATTTAAAGGGGAAAATGACTCATGGAGTGAATAAGATTACCCCTAAGCAAAGAAAACCTTTACCTAGGCCAATGATATGAAAAATGATGAAGCTTAAGAGATATCAAGTAGATCTTGACCTCTTTGGGGAGGTTAGTTAATGATTTGGGAAATAGGAAGAAGAGGGAGTAAGACATGCCTCGCTTGAGCTGATCCAAATGGAAAACTGCCTCATACTTGTGATCTGAAGTAAAATATCACTTTGAAACACAAAATTGATCACAATTATGATTCTGCAACCTCAAAACTACCTACCCGGCCTACTTACCTAGCATTTTATCTTCTTTTTGGTTTGGGTGCACTTGAACTAGCAAACCCAGCTTTACAACTTTTCTTTTGGCTATCCTCCTATCTAAATCAATCCTTATTCCTGCCAGGGCTCAGATTAAGCTGTTGAGCGCCCAAGTTTCTCTACCTATATACAAATCTGCCAAGATTAAACAGTTTGGAAAGATGTTTATTCTTTATATTCTAAAACAAGCAATTTAAACCTAGGGAAGCCAAGATTAAACTGTTTGGCCTTCCCTTAACTGAAAATTCTTCAAAAATGGAATAACTCATCACAATTTGGAATACAGCAGTGGCATTTAGACTAGCACACTCTCATGGCCTCTTCTTTGGCCTCTTAAGGAAATATGGAACATTGCAGCATGCAAAGTATGACATATTTGGCATGTAAAAATGTCAATCATGAAAGATGAAAACCTGTTGCAACAGGAGGTTAACAGTGGCTCCACATGGGGATGGCTTTTCCTTGTGAAAAGCCAAGAACAGTAGGTCAGACTACCTTGATCTTCCATTGTTGCTGTGGACTGAAAAATTTCTTTGTGCTGGCTGCTAAATGTGTGAAACTTTGAAATATGAGCAGCACTCTCCTTCAACTGAATTGTTGTGAAAATGAAGCACTGCCTGCTTTCTTCTGCGTGCTTAATATTATGTGCAATTGCCTGAGAATGTGCCTTTGAAAAAGATTCAAAACATGGAACAAAACTGGAGTATTTCCCTTATGCTGTCTTGAAAAAGTTGCTGATGAAAAAACTGAAAATACTCCTTTCTTTTGGTTTTTTTTTCTTCAAAATTGCTACAGTGATTCCTTTATCGGTCTACTACAAATATTAAAATAAAAGTGCTGATAATACAAGTATTTATGTACAAATATAATACAGCTGCGTTGTGTTCAACAAAAGGGATCCTGATAGTGCTTTAGCATTCAGCCATTGACAGGGCCTTCTTCATCTTGTGTGCCATCCAAACTCTTTAGAAAATATGTATTATTGCCTTGCACAGCTGAAATAATAAAGGGGCCTTTCCACAGGGAGTCGAATTTGCCGTGCTTTCCTTTGTCCTCTCTTCTTGAATCCCATCTTAAAACTTTGTTTCCAATGTAGAAACCCTTAGCCTTGGTCCTTTTGTCAAATGATTTCTTCAGCCTCTCTAGCACAATTTGAGCTTTGTCATACACTTGCTCTCTGATCTGCTGCAAATTAATTGTTTGATTTATTCTTCGTTGAATATCATTTGGTTCTACCTGAATCTCTTGTAACAGCTTCATAATGGAAATGCCCAAAGAAGATGGAAACCTGACCTCCATATCATATACTAGCTCATAAGGGCTCATCCCAATGGATCTCTTTGTTGAAAGTCTGTCTGCCCATAGGGAATTTGTGAGCTTTCTATGCCAGTTCTTCTTGTTTTCTTCTAAGATTTTCTTGATAATACTAATCAGGCTCTTGTTGGCTGATTCGGCCAAGCCATTACCTTTAGGGTAATAGGATGTAGAGTGGCCTAAGGTGATATTAAATTTATGGCAAAAATTGATCATCTTTTTGGATTGGAAGGCAACAACGTTGTCAGTGATGATCTTCTCAGGGCAGCCAAATCTGGAAAGGATATTGGTTTCAAGGATTGGATAATGGTGGAGTCATTGGCCTGCCTGCATGGGATGGCCTCAATCCACTTGGTAAAGTAATCTGTTGCTATTAGAATCCACTTGTGCTGGCCAGAAGATGATGGATGGATTTCTCCAATGAATTCTAGACCCCGTTGTTGAAATGGCTTCTCGGTTGAGATGGGCTTAAGAGGCAAGGGCAGCAACTTTCTTTTGCCCTCAAAGATTTGGAATTTGTGGTAGGAGATAGCAAACTTCTTTACATCTGCAAACAAAGAGGGCCAATAGAAACCAACCCTTAAAATTTTATCAGCAGTGGACTTCCAATATAGATGTCCTCCACAGTCCCCTACATGGAATTCTTTCATGACATCGTTAGTTTCATTCATGGTTAGACAATTAAGCAATATGCCTTCATGATTTTTCCAAAATAATGCACCATCTAAGACACAAAACTTTAAAGCCTTCATTTTTAAAAATCTTTTCTTAGTTGTGTACAATCCTGGGGGAGCAAACGGGTTTAACAATACAAAGCATATATCAGCATACCATGGGGATTGCAAAAAGGTTTCACTGATCTGTGGAGTCGCCAGCTCCTGTTCATTTTCTACTTGGTTAATGTCTAAGGCTTGAAATTTTGTTTCGGACATCAGTTTGGCTAAACCTTGTCCCTTTATGAGCTTGGTGGGTTTTATCTCAATGTCATACTCAAGGATGTTAGCAATCCACTTGCCTCTTTTGCCTTCTAACCCCTCTTGGGTTAATATGTCTTTTACAACAGCATTTGGGACATAAGAAATCACATGTGAATATAAAATGTAAACTCAGAAATCCTTGATGGCCTTAACAAGGGCATAGGTCTGCTTTTCCATTATTTGATATTTCAAGGGTGCATCTCTGAGGGCTCTGCTTTTCATTTCCCTGATCTTCTTTCTACAAAAGGGCAGCGGCTATGGTGTGTTCAGATGCAAATGAAAAAATGATGAAATCCTTATCAAATTGAGGGCTTGTGAGGACTGGAGCTTGGGTTAATGCAGTTTTTATGCCCTCGAAGGCTTGCTTGGCTTCTAAGGCCCATTTTACCTTGGAATCCTTCTTTAACATGTTATTCAACATTCTTGTTAACTCAGCGAAGTTTGGGATAAATCTCCTTAGGAAATTGATCTTTCCTAAGAAAGCTTGCAACTCTTTGATGTTTCTTGGATAAGGGACCTGCAAAATGGCTTGGATCCTTTCCCGATCGATTCTAATTCCATCCTTTGAGATAATATGGCCTAGCAATTTGCCTTCTTCTAGGCCGAAGAGAAACTTTTTGGGGTTCAAAGATATGCCATATTTTCTGCAAGTTAGGAACACTTGTCTCAAATGTTTTAGGTGCTCTTGATCAGATTTTGAGAAAGTGGTTAAGTCATCAAGGTAGACCACCAAGAAATCACGGATTTCCTTAGCAAAAGCAATGTCCATTGCCCTTTGACAAGTGGCACCTGCATTCTTTATCCCAAAAGGCATTTTCACATATTTAAAGGTACCCCACGGTGTTGTAAAGGTTGTCTTGTCTTGTTCATCCGGGTGAACAAGTATTTGATTAAAACCTAAAAATCCATCTAGCAAAGAGATCCTAGATGACCCCACTACTCTTTGTAGAATATGGTCCATCTTTGGCAATGGGTAGTGGTCTTTAAGGGAGACTTGGTTCAAGTTTCTCAAATCTACACATAGTCTAATCTCACCTGTTTTCTTTCTAGTGGGAACAAGATTGGATACCCATTCTAAAAATCTAATGGGTGCTATGATACTTGCTTCAAACATTCTCTTTACTTCTTTCTCAATCAAGGGGAGAAGCAGAAGATTGATTCTCCTTAGTTTCTGTTTGAAGGGATTTTGATTTGGCTTTAAGGGAATGGTATGTTGAATCACTGAGGTGTCATAGGACTTGAGATCCTCATAACTCCAAGAAAAGACATCTTGGAACTCTTTAAACAAGTCCACATACTTTGGTTTTTGATCAGCAGGAAAAGACTTGGATAGTTTAATCATTTTGGGCTTTTCAGTTGTCCCAATATTGCAGTCTTAAATTGCAGCGTTTAAGGGCTGCATCTTTGGTTTCTTAGGGATATCGTTTGCATCAAAGATGTCTTCTAATGGAGTGAGACCAGCAGGAAGAAAATTGTCCTTTAAATCCATCACTTCGGCCTCTGCTTCACCTATCTCATCCAAATTCATTTGTTTCAGCTCTTGAATGTTTTTGTCATAAAAAATAGTTGGGTGCAGCATTTGTTTTGCTGCTTCAGCAGTTATGGTCTACTCATTTTGGTTTACTGCTTGTTGTGGATCCTCCATGGCATCCATATCAATGTTTAAGCTTGAAAATTCTTTTGTAAAGTCAAGAAATTGTTAATCTGTGCATCGTTTTCAAACACTTGCCAATCTTTGACATTGTTAGGGACTACAGGCCTGTGCTTTATCTCAGCTGTAAAGTGATGATTGGGCTCAAAAGGAAGCTTGCAAGTGCTAGCAAAAGTAGCTAGGTTGTGTGCATGTAGATTATGGCTTCTTGGAGTTTTAGCCAAGCTGGGATTCAGTGAAGGTATTGAGTATTGCAGTCGAAGCAGTCCTATAAGCTCTAAGCCTTCTATCATTAGTGACAAAATTACCTTTCATTTGTTGTATGATTAGGTCGGAGTCACCTAGAATGGAAACTTTGGGAGCTCCTACAGATTTTATTAGCTTAAGGCATAAAAGGAGGGCCTCATACTCTGCCATGTTGTTGGAACATCTGAAATTCAATCGGTAAGCATGACCCTCTGCATGATTGTTATGTGTATTGTGAATCCATACACCTGCCCCTGCTCCTAACTTGTTAACAGAGCCATCAAACTCTAAATACCATGTGATGCCTTGCTCTTGACTAGTATTGAGAGTTTCAACCATTTCAGGAGTGGGCAGATTTGAATTTTCTGTTTCGGGAAGTTCTTCTTGTGTGTTGGTTGCATTGATTGTTTTGACAGTCTCTTGGGTATGGGCGACCGATCCTTCATTGATGTGTGTGTCTAGTTCTAAAGCCAAAGGCTTATTATCAGTGGGAGGAGACATATCATCATTAAACAAAATAAATGAATCCATATCAGAATGGATTAAATAGATAGGGAAGTTTTCGGGCGTTTCCTCACTACTTACCACATATTTCATTAGTGTTTCCCTATACAGTCTCTTTGGTTGGCAAAGACTGATATAGTGGCATAAGAGAGGTCTAATTGGAGAGATCCTTGGAGTTTTTCTCCCCATGATCTTGACAACAACATGCCATACTTTGGTGGAATGTCAGCAACCACCACGTCCATTAGGATTGTCTTGTTGGGATATTGGACTAAAGACACACATAAATCTTTGATTAAGCCTAAACACTTGACCTGACTTGAGTCAAAGGAGAATAAATCTTTGTAGGGTCTTGTAACATCAAGGTTTAGCTTCTCCATTACAGCTTTGGGCAATAGGTTGTGTGAGGCACCTGAATCAAACATAGAATTGTGCAAAACTTTTTCATGTATGTGTAAATTGACATAAAAGGGTAGAACAGCTCCATGTGCTGATTTACCATCGACTTCAGGTCCGAAAAGGCGCTCAAGTTGATCATCTAATACATTCACATCATCCCTATTTTCTGGCATTTGCAGCGATCTTTTGATTTGCTGCCTATAGATATCATGTTTGGAAAGTTTAGAGAGAGGGATAGATATCTTCAGTTTACCTATTTCTACCTCTAAATCGAATGCTTTCTCTGATTGGGTTTTAGTATTGTGACTGGCAGATTTTGCTTTTTCAATTGCACTTTCAGCAATTTGCTCTTGTTCTTTATTTATTTCTTGAACTATTTCTGATTTGGAAAGGCTTTTAGGAGTGTCGTTTACATTTTCCTTTGAGGGAGAAGATACAAAAGGCTGATTTTTAGAGGGTTGAACATCTGTGACATCCTCTATGGTCACTTCTTTTGGATTTGGGACTATTTTATCAGCAGGTTCTCTGAGAACAGCTTTATCCTTTATCTTCTTGGGCTGTTTGGTATCATTTGGTTTAACCTTTTGGTGGGCTCCAGTATTGTAGCAATAATTCTACAACTCCTGGAACTCCCTTCTTTAATTTTATCAACCCGGTAGTTCGTAACAAACTTGGAAGCGACGGTGCTGTATGCACAAGTACTAGCTCTTGTCGCAGCTGTCACTTGGTCAGCTGGCACAGGTCCACTAGGAGCTTAAGCCAACTTCTATGAGCTCTTAGAATAAGCTTTTTAATTGATGGATGAAAGCTAACTCGAAGGAAGCTAATCTAATTGCAAAAAAGAAACTGAAAGCCAAAAAGAAACGCAAACCCTAGCAAACCCTAATTCTACCAGCTAGTCCTACTGACGCAAAGGAGAGCATGCAAACTATTGAAAGAGATGCCATTACTTCTATGAAGGTAAAATGCATGTGTCTAAGTTATCACTATCTGAAGAAAACATCTTTTTGTATTTTTGATTAAGTTATTAGAATTATCATGCATGTGCTTTTAACTAGCTTTTCACTGTGCAGAGGTGGATCAAGGAGGAGAAGCTCTTGGGAAAGGTTGGGAAGGTTCAGAGAGGGTCTAAAGGGTCCCTAACACCCTTCTAGAGAGTCTCACAAAGTTTTGCTGCCAAGAAACTGTGTTTATGAGCTTCTACAGGAAGTCTGCAGGGGTTCTACAGGATGTTCAGGATTTCTACAGGATGTTCTGTAATTCTTCTACAAGATGTTTCGAAATGGGATTTTGGAGCATGGATGGAGGGGAAAAGATGGAGGAATGAGTGTGGAGGTGAAATAGGGGTGTGAAGAGGCCTAGGACTTGGTGGATGAGGCTAAGGAGCGATTGGATTTGTTCAAGGATGGAGGAAGCGATGATGCACAAGAATGTAGGAATTAGGGCAAGGTGGGGAAAGTATGGCAAATGAAGGGTACGAATCATGGACTAAGGGTTGGAGCAGATTATCAGATGGATTATGGGTAGATAGAGAAGGATAATAGGTACTCTGCAAGTGGTTTTTCAAACTGAACAAACAAAGACATGCAAGAAAACAAAGATCTAGTTATGCTACCCTAATATGATCTAGCTAACAGTAACAAGAATGGACAACAGTTTTATTTATAACAAGAACCACGTACAACACATGAGCAAGAACATTCCAAAAGATCTGAATGCATGACTAACTCCTACCAATCTATTCCAAACATAAAAAGCTACTTTAACCATCAAGAGCAACCTAAATAACAAAGCAAGACTTAAATTTAAAGAGCAGATTTTATTTTAAGAACGCAGCAAACACACATAAAGATAAACAAAGGAGGTACTGGGCGCTTGAGATGGGCCCAACCCCAAGAGCTACAGCCTCCTAAGAGAGATTTATTGCTGGTGCAAAGCTGGATTCATCTTTATTGATCAAGAAATGAAGAGTTACATCAAAATTGTCAACAAGGAGAGCTTGAGAATGAGCTGAAAGCAAAGCTAATCTAT
This sequence comes from Pinus tabuliformis, assembly GCA_031772625.1. Taxonomy (NCBI): domain Eukaryota; kingdom Viridiplantae; phylum Streptophyta; class Pinopsida; order Pinales; family Pinaceae; genus Pinus; species Pinus tabuliformis. The sequence goes on from CM062819.1 coordinate 1,543,728,093, forward strand.
TGCCTAAAAATCGAACTACAAAATGACTACAACAAGGCTATGAAATGACTAACTACCAGCTACAAAATGACTAACCACTAGCTAACCAAAATGAGGCCCTAAGCCTTCTTATTTATACAAATTGAGGACCCCAACAGTCCTCCTAAACTTTAGGGATTCGGCTACCCAAAACTTGTAGTTAACAGCAGTCCTACTTGACTTGCTTGGTTGCCCTTGTGTTAATTGATTTGGTGGCCCTTGAACTCCAAGCTGATGGTGGAGAATTCGAGGTAAGGGCCCATAAATGAAGGGGACACCTTCCTACAAATCCTCTCCCTTGTACTCCCACGAATTTGGCTGCTAAGTGCTCATTAAAACCTTCAATTTTGTCTCCAAATTGACCAAAAAGGCTACACAAAGCACACATTAGACTTGTTGGCATAATGACTAACCCAATTCACTCTATTAGCATAAATATAATCGAAAACATGCAATAAAATAATGAGAATGGTGGATTAAGTCGAATTAGGAGGTTGAATGAGCCCAAATACTTATCCATTTTTGGGGCTCATCATCACCCCCCTACTGAAAGTGTTGCTCATCCTTTGAGCAACCAATCTCTCTCCTCATATTTGATGGCCCTGGTGGCCTCCTTGTCATGCCAAGCTTCTGAAGTGATGTCCTCTTTTCTGTCATGAAACCATGCTTCTTTGCTTCTTCCCACTGCCTGTTCCTTTTCCTAGTGAATTCTCAGCCTTGGTATGAGTGTGCAAGTATATTCAATCTGATGGCAGCAATGGTGGCAAAAGGAGATGAAACCAGTGGAGGATGGAAGAAAAGAGTGGTTGCATGTCTCCTCAACAATCTTCAAGCTTCAAATCCCTCTCCATAATTGATTCTAGCCTACCCAAAGGCTTCTACAGGATGTTTCTGGTAAAAATACAGAACTTCCTGTAGAAAGTTGAACCATGACTAAATTGTGTCCGAACCCTGAAAAGAATGAGTGTTCATGGAGGGGATGGATGTGCTTAGGGTGGCCAACACAGGTGCTGCATCCTTAGCTAAAATCTCGGCCGATTTCTCATTTTGCTGCCCTTTTTCCAAACTTCCTGTAGAAAGTCCTGTAGCTGAGTTCTGGCTTCCTGTAGAAACAATCTTCAATGTTTTTGCCTGCTTGACTGAAGATGCCTTCTCCTTGACCTGTGTTGTGGTTGCCTTGGGTGTGTCCCTACTTGTTTTGACATTTTTAGTCCTCTCTGCCCGTGTTTGAAACCATTTCTCCCTTGGTGTTTGTGCCTTCATTCCTCCCACAGTTTTGGCCTCAACAATTTGGCCCTTTTTCTTGCTTTTCCTTTTGCTTCTCCTGTGATTTTTCCTGTGATGGTCTATCCTGGGTCTTCTTACCACTCCCTTTCTCTCTTGCCTCCGCGTGTTTCCTTCCTTCAATTTTGTGCCACACTCAACTTGCTCCAAAAAGGATGTAAGCTGGTTGGTCTGGTTTGGTGAGAGTGCCCTGTTTCAATGCTTCGAGCAGAAAGGGACTGTTGTTTTATGTCTTCCTCTTTTGATCCTCAGGATAGGATTTCTCAGGTGTGTCAGTCTAAACATCAATCTAGGTACATGAGTATGGCAAACTGCAAAGGATTTGGGGCTAACAAGTAGTTGGGGAACAAAATGGTAGGAATACATCCATAGTTTAAATCAGAATGGTGCTTCTATCACCGATGGAGAGGATAAAATGTATTAGGTGGGCACATAAAAAAAAAGGACAGATTTCTATCAAAGACATATATATTGCTATACCAATTCCCTGGTTATAATGCTTTTGCTGCCCAAGCTCGACTGTCAAAAGGGAATTAAGCCCCCACAGACAGAGTGCAGAGCCTCAGTCAATCTTCACTGATAAGTATATTGTCCGCACAAACCAAAGGCATTCATAGAAACAATCAAATAAGATCTCCACCACCAGTTGTAATCTTCACTACAAAATTCAAAGTGGCACAAGACAATGGTGATCTCTGCACATGTAACAATGAGGATCACAAAGACAATGAACAGGAACCCAAATATACAGTAGAACTGATGCAGCCATATTGAAGTTAATCTGAAGAACAGTCCAATGGATATAGCTCCAAAAGCAAAAATGCCTCCAATTGGTATTGAGAAAATGGGCTACATATACCAAGCTTGCTCTGGAATCTGCCTGGGGATTTGATTGGTCTTCGTTGGATATTCAATTGTAGGTTCCTTGTAGCCAAAGTAACTGCCCACAAAGACCAATGGCACATAAATTCCAAACTATAAAAGGACCGAGGCAAACATAGTCTCGAAAGGAACTACACCAGCTGATTTTTTTCCCCATAGCAGTGCATTACGAATAAAGAAAATGCAAAAGGAAATGCCTGGAAACAAGAATGTTGTCTTCAGCGTGTTCCTCCTCTGTTCTGTGCCCTTGAACATCTAATATAGACGTGACAATGCATACCCTGCAAAGAAACCCATAAACACCCATAATAGCAGCATAACTGTCATTAAACTTTCACGGTTCAATGTTCGCATCATGATCATTGCAACCATTTCGGAGAGAAATAAAACAACCATCAATGAGCGGATGATAGAGAACCAATTAACCGATTGTGCACACTTTAGTTGAGGATGTGGAAAGTGCAGATGAACAACAATTCATAAGTTTTAGCTGAGCCGCCTTTAATTGCTGCGTGATTTGCGTGAGAGAGTGAAGTGGCCAAGTGTACGTGGACACATGCAGACGCAGTGCTGTGATGAGCTGCATGTCCTCTTCTTGTTAATCAGTTGCACTGGAGTTAAAGCCTCTACCACTGTCTATTTTTATTTTTATTTTTAATTTTCACGTAAGTTGACTAACACGTATGCTGCATGATTCCTGGCTGATTGCTAGAGAATTGGAAAAGGAACTTTTGGCTCAATGTTGCCATATTCGTGCCTTAATTCCACTATTCCATTTGTTTAAGCATTTCTTCAATTAGATTCATGCAACAAAGGAACAAATTTTAGTCACGTACCTGAAGTCAAATGGCTGCTATGGCCTATCATTTGCTGCATGCATTGGTTTTTCTGATTGCATGTGGCTTGGCTGCGAATTTTTGGTTGTTTTCCTTGTGCAGGTTTCCTCTAGCCAGATGCATGCTGCAGGAGTCCATTTCCATGCTCAGATCTGCACCTTGAAGCTGCTGCTACTGAATTTTCACCAGACCAGAACTTATTTTCGCCATTGCTCCCAAACGGTAAACCGGATCGATCTGAAACTTTCTGAGCATGTTCTTATCATCATTATGCACCTCCCATAGCAAAATCGTGATCAATGGATGCACGGATTTCGAGAAAAATGGAAAATGGCTGAAGATTTCAGAGATCGATTTCTCAGAAACCGTGCATCAGAATCGGCTGAAACTGCTTGGGTAGGTTACCATCACTCATATGCATATCCCCATGAAACAGGTTTGGAAACGGATGCACGGATATGGAGAAAATACAAAAATGGCTGATGGCTATGGAGGCTAATTTCTTGGAAACCGTGCACTGGAATTGGCTGAAACTGCTCAGGAATGTTGCCATCACCCTTGTACAATTCCCCATAAAACGGTTTTTCAAATGGATGCATGGTTTTCATGTTATGGAAAAAACAAATTTTGTTCTAGGTATTTTTGCTTCAAGGCATTTTGCATTTTTGTTGCATGGTATGAAAAATGAACTTGGGCTGTGATGCAGGTATGGAGATGATGGAGGAGGAGTTGGAAGATTGCATGAGGACTTCTGAACCCTTGAGGAAGCTACCATATTCACCAAACCACCTTTTTGAAATCCATTTCTAGCTTCCTACAATTTCTACAGGAACTTCCTGTAGAAGCACAATGTGAAGCACAATGAGCTGGAAAAATGATGGAGAAAGGCGAGGGATGGACACAGAGGTGCTTGTAGGCCTAACCAATAGATTCCCACCATTAGATTCCCTTTTTGAAATTGAATTTGGTTCATCCAAAGGTTCTACAGGATGTTTCCTGTAGAAATACAGAGCTTCATGTAGAAGGCACAAAAATTCCTTTGACCTTGATTTGAGTGATCCTCCTGACCTAAAATGTCCTTCTTGCAACTTGCAATTAGCCAATGGAAATTAGTTTTATTTTTCTTTTTCTTTTTCTCTTTTTTTTTTTTTTTGAAAAACAACTAGGGTGCCTCATGGATGTTTTCACCCTAATTGCCTGCCCTGGGCGCCTCCAAGGAAGGTTTTCACCCAGAGATCTTATTCTCTTTTCTCTTTTTTTTTCAACCCATTGACCGCCTCATGGAGGTTTTCAATCAATGAGCCAATCTAAGGCGCCTCCGAGTAGGTTTTCACCTTAGATTTTTATTCTCTTCTTATTTTCACTTCTTTTTTTTTTCTTTTTTTCTTTTTTTTTTCTACCCTACCCTACTTGAAAAACAAAATTCTTTTCAAGTATAAGAATACTTCCAATGGAGCCATGTGCACATCAAGATTAGAGAAAAAATGATGTGAAGGCTCGAAATGCATGTTTGGACAACTATCCGGACTTTAGAGACCAAATGATCTGACTTTGAAGGGATCAAACATAGCTGAGGAAGAGAGTACCGCTGCAACTTAGTCACCTTCTGAAACCATATCTCAATATAGCTTTGATATCCTTGGTCCTTTTGCTGATCTGGATCATTCTTCATGTCACCTTCTATCATGACCTTCTCATCTTCCTCTTTTTGCTGATCTTTCTCTTGAGTACATGGAGGATTTGATGGTAACCATGAAGGAACTCTCTCGATCTCTGATTCTGATCTCTTCTCTTCATCAAGTGCAGCCCATGGTTCTTTGATCTCCTCTTTGGAATCTTCTTTTTCCTTTGGTCTTTCAATGTTTTCAATATAATATCTATTTTGCAACACTCTTCCTGAGCTTTGGTGAACATCATTGAGCTCAAAAGGAGTCATTTGCACATGTTGCGCCTCAGCTTTGCAATTGGGTTGAGCTACTCCATTGTATGGCTTTGGAAATGGTATGGGTAGTTCAGTGGAGGTGTGAAATTGAGATGGAGATGGATGGCATTGTGGTTGGGTAGGCATTTGGGGTTGCCTTGGTTGAGGAGGAGGCGATGGTTGTGGATAAGCAGGTGGTGGAGGAAAATGAGCGGGATGAAAGTAGTACTGGGGCCTCCACTCCTCATAAGGTGCATTCCACTGAGGCTGTGGCTGAGCATAAGAGTGAAATGAATGAGCAACTGGTTGGGCATAATATGGATCTGTGAAGGAACAAGGAGGAGGTGTGAACTAGGAAGGATGAGCAGGGGGACCCCAAGAAGGCATGAAAGTGGCTTGGTAGGGGTCATAATAGGTCTCAGGTGTCCCTTGCAGTTCCTGCTGGTAAGATTTAGGTCCAGGCGGCTTCCTTTGGTTCATATGATAGAGTGGTTCAGTGGCTCCTTTAACTCTTTGATATGCAACTTTAAGTCCAGGCAAGGAAGGGCACTGATTCGTAGGATGGTATTCTTCACAGACAAAACACACTTCTAGGGAGTGCATTGGACATTCGTTCCTAGGATGCTTTCTAGTGCACCTAGGACAAAATATGACCAAAGCCCTCTTGGATTCCTCTTGATTCTTTTGGATCCATAGGGTATCCAATTGCATGGCAAGAAACTGCCTCATATCATTCTTGAAATCTTCTATCTGATCTTCAAATTCGTCTTTGGACAAGGGACTGCTCCCAACATTTCTGCTTGTAGCCATTTGCTCCAAAGGAATGGTTTCTTCTTCTTCTCCCCTTGAGGTTCTTCAAATATGTCTTGTTGTCCACCTAAGGGTTCTTTAATCACAGCCATCGAAGAAGAGAGAGAAGGTTGGCTATGTGAAGTAGTGGGGGCGTTGTGCAATCATTTTTCTAACTTATCTCTACTCCTACAAGGCATGAAATGAAATATTTTTGGTTGATTTTTGCTTTTTTCTACTTCTACCTGCAAAACTGAAATAGATTGAACTACAACTAACTATCTTGCTAAAATGAAAATGCGGAATTGAAATGAAAGCAGGAAAGGACTAATCTATTTTGCCCAAATGAAATTGCAGGAAGGAAATGCTAGTCTACGCTTGCAGAATTGAAATGCTAATCTACGCTTGCAGAAATGAAATTGCGGAATTGAAATGCTAATCTATGAAAGCGGGAAATACTAACCTACTTTTGCATAAACGAAATTGCATAATGGAAATGAAATAAACTACTTAGCAGAAGATTGTAGTGGAAAATAGAAGAAAAGCGACAATCACCAATACTCTGACGCTTCCCTGGCAACGGCGCCAAATAGATGGTGGGCTCCAGTATTGTAGCAATAATGCTACAACTCCTGGAACTCCCTTCTTTAATTTTATCAACCCGGTAGTTCGTAACAAACTTGGAAGCGACGGTGCTGTATGCACAAGTACTAGCTCTTGCCGCAGCTGTCACTTGGTCAGCTGGCACAAGTCCACTAGGAGCTTAAGCCAACTTCTATGAGCTCTTAGAAGAAGCTTTTTAATTGATGGATGAAAGCTAACTCGAAGGAAGCTAATCTAATTGCAAAAAAGAAACTGAAAGCCAAAAAGAAACGTAAACCCTAGCAAACCCTAATTCTACCAGCTAGTCCTACTGACGCAAAGGAGAGCATGCAAACTATTGAAAGAGATGCCATTACTTCTATGAAGGTAAAATGCATGTGTCTAAGTTATCACTATCTGAAGAAAACATCTTTTTGTATTTTTGATTAAGTTATTAGAATTATCATGCATGTGCTTTTAACTAGCTTTTCACTGTGCAGAGGTGGATCAAGAAGGAGAAGTGCTTGGGAAAGGTTGGGAAGGTTCAGAGAGGGTCTAAAGGGTCCCTAACACCCTTCCAAAGAGTCTCACAAAGTTTGGCTGCCAAGAAACCGTGTTTATGAGCTTCTACAGGAAGTCTGCAGGGGTTCTACAGGATGTTCAGGATTTCTACAGGATGTTCTATAATTCTTCTACAGGATGTTTCGAAATGGGATTTTGGAGCATGGTTGGAGGGGAAAAGATGGAGGAATGAGTATGGAGGTGAAATAGGGGTGTGAAGAGGCCTAGGACTTGGTGGATGAGGCTAAGGAGTGATTGGATTTGTTCAAGGATGGAGGAAGCGATGCTGCACAAGAATGTAGGAATTAGGGCAAGGTGGGGAAAGTATGGAAAATGAAGGGTACGAATCATGGACTAAGGGTTGGAGCAGATTATCAGATGGATTATGGGTAGATAGAGAAGGATAGCAGGTACTCTGCAAGTGGTATTTCAAACTGAACAAACAAAGACATGCAAGAAAACAAAGATCTAGTTATGCTACCCTAATATGATCGAGCTAACAGTAACAAGAATGGACAACAGCTTTATTTATAACAAGAATCACGTACAACACATGAGCAAGAACATTCCAAAAGATCTGAATGCATGACTAACTCCTACCAATCTATTCTAAACATAAAAAGCTACTTTAACCATCAAGAGCAACCTAAATAACAAAGCAAGACTTAAATTTAAAGAGCAGATTTTATTTTAAGAACGCAGCAAACACACATAAAGATAAACAAAGGAGGTACTGGGCACTTGAGATGGGCCCAACCCCAAGAGCTACAGCCTCCTAAGAGAGATTTATTGCTGGTGCAAAGATGGATTCATCTTTATTGATCAAGAAATGAAGAGTTACATCAAAATTGTCCACAAGGAGTGTTATAGCTCCAAATCTCACTCTTATGGTTTGTGATGCTGCACTCATGGCCTAGGGCAAACCCTCCTTCCAGACCTGGTCCAAAAATTTAAAAAACAGTGTTTTATTTCCTATACGTGCCATTGCCCTGAGTTAAACACGTGTACACGCGGGTCTGTCATACCCAACCCACGTGTATCTATTAAAACACTTAAAAAAATAATAAATTCCTCTTTTTCGGGCAGAGATCGCGGGTTTTACTTGCTGGATCACCTGTTAGTGCCCGTGGCCCAACTGTTCCCAACCAACTCCTAACTAAAAAACTACTTTGGAGAGGGTATAAAAAGACATCAAAGGGAAGGCCAAGGGGAGAGAGAAAGGAGAGCAAGATTATTATGCTGAGATTTTCCCCTTAGACCAGGTCTGAAGTCCTTGGTGCTTTCTGCACTTCCCCCATTTTGCATAGGAAACCCTTGTTTCCATGTGTATTGGTGATCATTCATCCTTGATATCATCATTGGGTAAGACTTGGAAGGAGCTCTTGTTGGAGGCTTGAGGCTGGAACGAATCCGGGAGGAAGCTTTGCTTGGAGCATGCTGAAGGTGTTCAGGTGATATCTTTCCGTTATATGTACTTTATTTGCCTTCATATATAAAGAAACACGTCTTTGTTCCCGAAACAATCTTTCTTTATGCTTATGAGATTCTTGTTTTGAATTCTTATGCAAGTGGTTACTTAAAGATTTTTTATAACTAACTTTATAGCATAAAGATGGTTTATACATAAGTATCTGTACATGTACTGTTGTGTTCTTTGATTTGTTTGTCTTGCAGGTCGAAGGAAGAAGAAGGGAACTCCAAGAAGGGTTTGGACCCTAAAGGCCTTCTTGAACGTAGGACCTTAGGTACGTACCCTAAACATTAGAATTTGCTTAAAAGTAAAAATGACGGCTGTGTGTGTGTGTTTCTTTGAATAAGCAATTTTCAGTCTGGTAGAGTCTTAGCCCAAAGGACCCTAGGGGTACTTTCCCTTCAACCAGAATTGGCGACTCCACTGGGGACAACACTCTTGTTGTTCCTAGTTTGGGTAGTCTTCAAGCCAATCAAGGCTCAGCCCCTCTGTTTGTTGGCTCTGACTGTCTGATCTTTTCTTGAACTCCAAGCTTTTCAAGTTTTTCAGTCTGTGTTTTTTTTATTTTTCTTGAAATACTTCAGATACGCTCTTTTCCTGGATTACAGAAGCGTATATACGCAAGTTGCACTAAGTGAACCCGCGTATACGCAGGTTTCCTTAGTTACAGTCGCGTGTACACGCATTCTTCACTTAATTGCAGGCGCGTATATTACATAAATTTCAAGATTTATAAATTTTCTTTTTGCTGAATGTTTGTCTGGTGGTTTGGGTCAGTGTCAAGCAGTCACTTTTCCAGTAACAGTTCTCTGTTTGACAGGGGGCATCTTGTTCTGAACTCTCTCTAGTCATAAGGAGTATTAGTCTTGTTTTCGTTGATTGCAAGCGTCATTGATTTTTGACACACAAGATTTCTGTTTAAGAATCTTGATTGCTCTGTTTCGGCAGAGTAGGAAGATTGGGTTCAATCTTTGCGTCCATTTTTGCTTTGATGACTCTTTTGTTTGCTTAACGAAATCATTTTTGTGACCATTTGCTCCTTCGTTTCGGGAAAGTTGTTTGTTACCATTTTCTTGAAACTTGTCTTTTGATCTTTTGGGACTTTCATTGCTGCTTTTGATTGTCAAAAGCGATTTCAAACACATTTATTTTTGTTGAGTTTTCATCATTTGAAAGGTGTTGATTCACAAAAGTGTTTGGTTTCCCATTTATCAATCATTGATGTCAGTATTTTTGAGAGCTTTCCTTTGAAAAGACTTTTTGGTTTGATTGAAAGAAAATCTTTTGAAAGTTTTTGAGTTTCGCTTTCTTAAACTCGCTTCTCATTTGATTTCCTTTTTTGCGAAGTGAAAGTGCTTTGTTTTTATCTTAGAACTTGTTTTTATTGTTTGGACGAAATGATTGGTAACACATCATCTTCTATCTAAGCATTTTAGTGGCAAGACAAAATTTGGTAAAGCAGCAACTTTCCTTCTTTCTTTTTAGAGTAGTCTTTGAATCTTGCATCCACATATAGTTCTTGCATTAGGGTAAGATTTGCATCTCTTTTTAGGCATATTTAGTTTTGTTAGTTTTTGTGAGTGTGGAGTCTTAAAAGAAAAAGAAAATTTGTTTATATTACAAGTACCTCTGAACCTCATAGAAATTGCTCTTCATCGAAAACAAAAGTGCATGTGCATGTAGCTAAGTTTTATTAATTTCTTTTGCGTCCATAAAAACACCACAAGTTTCACCTCCATTACCTTGTGACTTAAAGAACAGCCAAATAAAATCAAGCGCTTAATTAAAATCCACTAGAAATTTTTGTTTTAGTTATTACACCAGCAAGTCTAGGATTTTAGGGCCTTGGATTAGGCGAGTGGAGAGTTAACTCTCCAAGGCCACATAAAACGTCAAACATAAGAGTCTGATTAACGAGAGTAAATCCAATAGCGTTAGGAAGACCAGGAAAGCTCTGGATCTGGGAGTTAAGCATGAGGGTCTGTGAAGACAGGGAAGAGAGATACCCCCTCTCCTACTTGTCCGAACTTACCTCACGACTGTTCCGCCTGGCTTCTGCGACGAGTTGGTACCCATAGTTGCCTCTCCTAGGGATTTGCATAGGTGGCTGCGGAGGGGAATCCCGTGGCACCTGAGGTCGACGTTGTATCACTCTCGACAGTACTACTGGAGGGCACCCTTGCGAAGCTTGGGGGCTTGCACCGGCGAAGGCTGTTGTTAGGAGGTCAGCGTAACTTCCTCTGATACCTTCGCTGATAGGACTGGGCCATCATCATCCCAGACTATCTTCGGAAGGCCCTTTGATTCACTTTCTCGTATTTTGGTGTCCGGTCCTAATCACCCGGAGTGGAAATACTTGGAAGTTGTTTGACTGGCTGTATCTTTAGGAACTTTATAGTGTGTGCTCTGTGCTCCTAGTCGGCTTAGATTTTAATTTTTTGAGTCTTTAGTTAGATCATAACAAGAAATTCAAAGTGGCTGACCGGTCTCCAAGACGGTCTCGAAGACTTCGTGGTCTCTCACCACCTAGTTTAGAGCCTTCTCCTAGAAGGCGCAGAGGGGATACTACCGGTGGGGCCCGTCCCACGCCGGTTGACGCATCGGGGATTGATCCTCCTCTCGGGGATATTAGCGACCAAGCAAGGCCTGGCAGTTCTGAGCAAGAAAGGGACACTCCAGTCCTTTCTCGAGTTCGCTTTCAAGCGGAGAATAACGTAGAGGTAGAAGAACTTTCAGAATCTCTAGTGATTCCAAATTCTCCACTGCCATCTAGTTATCCGGACGTATTGCAATACGTTGGGACTCCGTCACATAGACCAGCGAGTCCAGGTTACGCTACGCGCTTACCATTTATGATCACTACTGGAAGCATGGCTTCTACGAGTGCTGCGACTATGCAAACCCCAACATCGGTGCAAGGGGGAGGAACCATTTCCATCCCCTCCGCTTCCTTGTTCGGATCTTTTGCTAGCACGTCTTTAATTGGGTCTACCTCCATTCCGTCCACGAGTGGAAATGCCCAAACCAATGCTTTTAGTACTGGTTCCTTCCTTTTTGGCACCCAATCACAGGGTATTCCATCGGTTCTGTTCAGTGCCGCTACGTCCATGATGGGCGGATCGGCTTCATTCCAGGGTTTTCCTTTCGGAAGTGGTCATATACCACATTCCAACCCGACGATAGGATCCATGCCTTTTTCTTCAATGGGACAAAGCAGCAATCCTTTACAAGGTTGGAATAACCCTGGGGTTAGTACTGCAGGAACTGCGAATCCATTTATCAGCCAACAAGGAAGTAGGTCGTATTCCACGGTTAGCATGTTTCAAAGCATTCCTCCCCTTGCTTCGGCTTGGAACCCATATCAGGGGTTATCAACTCCTTACCATTCTTTAGGAGGAAACTTTGCAGGCTATGGAGGTTATACGGCAGGAGTTGGTCAAACTCCGAATTTTGCTGGACCACAAGGCTTGCCTTTTGGTTTAGTCGGTTCTACTGGTCACTTCGGGCAGCCTGGTGCCTCCCAAATCCCAGGACAATCTTTTCAGAACTTTGGGAGTTCTGCCCAGTCTGGGTGGAATCCCCTAGGTCCTCCTAGGCTTCCGTTTCTGGCAACGTTAAACTTGCCAGATCTCACTAAGTTAACGAACGAACCTATCAGATACAATCCGGCCTGGCCTCCGGTCCCAACCAAACTCCCGTCGGATATACCAAAATTCGAAGGGAAGAGTGGTGAAGATCCGGGCGATCATGTAACCACATTCCATTTGTGGTGCTCATCCAAATCCCTCATTGAGGATTCGATTAGGTTGAGACTCTTTCAGCGCACCTTGACTGGTAATGCGGCTAAATGGTATATAGAGTTTCCAGGGGGCAGCTTTACATCGTTCGCAGACTTAGCCAATATCTTCTTGAATCACTTCCAGTTGCCTGTCCGCTATGATGCCGGAACTGAACTTCTGGCTACTTTTCGTCAGGATAAGGCAACCCACATTTCTGATCACATTCAGGAATGGAGACAGAGAAAAAGGCTCATTAAAGCCGAAATCCCTCCGGAGTACCGTCTAGAGTGGTTTTTGAAGTCTTTGCAACCCGAGATCTCCAAGGATGTCTCCATGTCTGGGGTCTATTCTGAGGAGCAAGCCATTTTCAGGGCCCAGCAGTTAGAACTGATTTACTCTCAGTCTGGGATCCTCCAAAAGTACTTGCCAGATGCTCCTGGATCTAAGGTTGATTTAGCTAAGCCAAAGCCAGGTCCGCACGCAGATGGTATCGTAGGGTCAGTAGACTCGACTACAGTGAACTTGTTGAATCAATTGCAGCAGTTATCATTACAAACTGCTCCTAACAACCAAGTCACAATGTCTAATCCTCAAGCCTCCCAAAATTCTTCCATTAACGCCGTCCAATCCAATAACCCCAAAGGAAATCAAAATTCCAATGGGAAAAAGAAAGGACGTGGTAAGAAGAAGAACTCGGATGGGAAGCCCGATGCAAATAAATCCGACAACAACGCTGGTGGTGGTAAAAATGAGTCGAGAAAGAAAGTTAAGTTCCCTTGCAAGTTATGCAGTGGGGACCATCTAACTCATCTTTGCCCTAGAATTGAAGACACTCAGCGCTTGTTAGGACAGCAAGGGACTTCTAGTTCGCAAGCTGTGTTAACTAACCCGTTTCCCCAAGGGCAGCAACTTCTTGCTGGCGCGAATTCGAATCCTGGGACCTCCTCAGGGGACAACCAGGAAGGGGAAAAAGCATCAAATGTTTTTATGATGGGTTCAAATGTTAACGTGACTACTCGGTCACGTGATTATGGTGAAGCCGAAACATCTAAGGATAAAACGGTTCTCGGAAGTAATGACCTTCATATTGAGCGACCTCTTGTTGAGACTATGCCTAGGATACCGAAAGGTTCCGCCAAACGCGCGACGATTAATCCTAATGCTAGGGCCACCCAAAGTTACTCCATTGTGGAGGATTTGGCTCAAAGCCCGTGTGCTATGTCCGCTTTGGAAGTTCTCCAATCGTGTCCATATCAAAGAAGTGCTTTACTCTCCGCCATTGGAGCAGTCGATCCAGCTAACTCTTTAGTGCTCTCTTTTGACATGTCAAATGTCAAAAAGAGACTCCCTCATCATATGGCTTTTCAGATAAAGTCTACATACCGGAAAATCAATATTTTTAACACCGTTATAGATGAAGGAGCTTCCACATGTGTCATGTCCATGTCATGTTGGAAGGCTATTGGCTCACCTTCGGCTGTTCCTTCACCAACCGTCTTAACTGCATTTGATGGCCATTCTCACAAGCCGCATGGGATTATCCCGGCCTTTCCTATATGTGTTGGAGGGAAGGTCGTTAATATTGAAGTTGAAGTCGTAGATGCTAACCTAGATTATAATCTCCTATTAGGAAGGAACTAGGTGTACGAGATGGAAGCCGTTGTATCGACTCTGTTTCATGTCATTTTCTTTCCTCATGAGGGGAAAATCGTTAAGGTTGATCAATTGGACTATTCTCCAATCGATCCTCAAGCAACCTCCGACTCTACTGTTCCTTTGGTGGATAACCCTCGCCCGCCGACTGAGAATTTAGGAGTAGGGATGTATTCCTCATTGATGGGTACGTTTGATCTTCCCTCTCCTTTTGCAAGAATCAATGCTATTTCATCATCCAAGGAGTCTTCTCGAGAAGAGTTCTTTCGTACTCATTATTTTCCGACCCTTGGACCTTGCCTTCACCTACCACCACATTAGTTGAAGGACAAGTGAATGGAATGGTGTTTCCTATATCTGCAGCTGATCTTAGATATCAGTCTATCGTAGACTCTGCAGATAACCATTCTACTCCTTTTTCCGAAGAGGAGTTAGATGGTCATGTGGCCCCAGCTTGGAGCTTTGATTCTACCTCTGCCTTGGACTGCTTAGATTCGGTTCTACCTTCTGAAGAAGCAATCCTCGAAGTAATGATGGGTATAGATCGACCTTGGGAAGACTTACACCATCGCTCATATTTTCTTCCTCCATTGCAGGAAGTAGAATCTAGATTCTCCGAACTCGTTGGTAGTGATGTTTGTACGGTGTCGAACCCTTTGGCTCCAACACACACACGTGCCGAAGGTAATATGTCGGTAATTTCAAAGACGACACCTATAAACATCTCTAAGGATCCTAACATCATTGAGAATATCTTCATCGGAATTGAGTGTTCCCCTGAAGAAATTCAAATTTATACCGACCTATTCAAGGAATATTGTGATGTATTTGCTTGGTCTTATGAGGAAATGCCCGGCATTGATCCTTCTATAGTCCAACATGAGATCAAGACGTACGAAAACGCAAAACCGATTCGTCAAAGGCTTCGGTCGGTTAACCCTAGGAAATCAGCGGCTATCAAAGTTGAGGTTGAGAAGCTGCTAAGGGCGGGTTTTATATACCCTGTTCCTCTTACGGATTGGGTTTCGAATCCAGTCCCTATGGACAAAAAGCAAGGAACAATCCGCGTATGCATCGATTTTAGGGACTTAAACAAGGCTTGTCCAAAAGAAAATTACCCCACGCCATTCATTGATCAGATTATCGACAAGTGTGCGGGTAATGAGATTTTCTCCTTTATGGATGGTTTCTCAGGTTATAATCAAATCTCTATTCGTCCTGAGGATCAGCATAAGACTGCCTTCATATGTCCCTGGGGTACCTTTGCATATCGAAAGATGCCCTTTGGTCTTAAAAACGCTGGAGCCACGTTTCAGCGGGCCATGTCATACGCTTTCCACGACATCAAGCATGTCATCGAAGCATACTTAGATGATCTCGCTGCTCGTTCTCGAAAGAGAACAGATCACCCTAGTCATCTTCGATTAGTCTTTCAGCGATGTCGTTTCTATAAAATCCGGTTGAATCCTAATAAGTGCGTTTTCGCAGTTACATCCGGTCGGTTGTTAGGGTTTATAGTGTCCAATGAAGGGATTCGGGTTGATCCCTTCAAGGTTGAGGCAATAGTTTAGTTGCCTCCCCCGTCCTCAATCCGTCAACTTCAAAGTCTTCAAGGGAAGGCCAATTTCTTGAGACGGTTTATAGCAAACTACGCCGAGATCACTAAAGGGTTCATGCGTTTGCTACGGAAAGGAGTTCCATTTGTGTGGGACGACTTTGCGCAGCGGTCGTTTGATGCTTTGAAAAAGGCATTAGTCTCTGCCCCGCTTTGGAGTCCACCGGATTATGGTAGATACTTCCTTTTATATCTCGCTGCAGCAGAATCTACCATTGGTATGGTTCTAGTTCAGGAAGACGATGCTCTTGTCAAGCACGTGATTTATTATTTGAGCCGAGGCTTAATAGGCCCTGAACTCCGCTATTCTCCGGTTGAGAAGTTGGCCTTGGCAGTTGTCCATGCTGTCCAGAGGCTCCGTCATTATATTTTGCTACGCAAAACTTTTGTCCTAGCGGCGGTCAATCCATTCCAATTTGTCCTCAGTAGGCGAGTGATTGGGGGCAAATATAATAGATGGATAGTCATTTTACAAGAATTCGACCTCGAGTTCTTGTCCGCCAAGTCTAAGAAATCTATGGTCTTCGCGGAGCTAATTTCTGAGCTTCCTTGTGGAGAGGATATTGTTTATGAGGAAATTTTACCCGACGAACATATATTCCTCGTCTCTTCACAAGACCCTTGGTATGGAGATATCATTGTTTATCTCCAGACTTCGAAGTTTCCCTCTACTTTCTCCAAGGATGAACGTCGCAAGTTACGTCACCTGGCTAAAAACTATGTTATCATTGGTGACACATTATACCGTCGAGGGGTCGATTCAATTCTTCGACGTTGTTTAACCTTAGAGGAAGAGGAGTCTGTTCTTAATGATTGCCACAGTGGAGCTTGTGGTGGTCATCTATCCGGGCTTGCTACAGCCCAGCGCATCTTACGTGCTGGCTACTTTTGGCCTTCACTCTTTAAGGACTGTGTGGAAGCGGTCAAACGCTGTCACCCGTGTCAAATTTTTACTCGCAAGATGCGCGCGCATCCAGCTCCCCTTTTTCCTGTTGTCACCGTCAGTCCCTTCACTAAGTGGGGTATTGATTTTACGACTTGTAATCCGCCTTCAGCGGCGAATCACAAGTACATTATCGTGGCTGTAGGCTACTTCACGAAGTGGGCTGAGGCCATGCCTACTTATAAGAACGACAGTGACATGGCAGCTTTGTTTCTTTTCAATCAGGTTATCTCAAGATTCGGTATCCCAAGAGAGATTGTCACTGACCATGGCAGTCATTTCCAAAATCAGCTAATGTCCGAATTGGCTCTTAAATTAGGTTTCCGTCAGGAGCATTCGTCTCCTTACTATCCTCAGGCCAATGGACAGGTCGAGGCGGTGAATAAAACTCTTAAGACGATACTCCAATGGACAATCGATAAAAATCGGTCCAATTGGCACATTATGTTGTATCCGGCTCTTTGGGCATATCGAACCTCCGTCAAAATGGCTACTGGTTTTACTCCTTTTCAGTTGGTTTACGGGATGAATCTATCTTTCCGGTCGAATGTGAAATTCCATCTCTGAAGTTGGCTGTTGAGCTTCTTCCTGAGACTTCGAGTCTCGAGGAGCGCCTAGTTCACCTGGAACATCTCGATGAGCAGCGTCGAGATGCCGCCACGATGAATGAAGCCCATAAGAAAAGGGTCAAAACTCAGTATGATAAGTCTGTCCGTCCTCATGTCTTTTCTAAAGGTGACCTTGTCTTGGTCTATGACCAAGATAAGGACGCCTTGGGGGCAGGCAAATTCAAGCCTATGTGGTACGGTCCTTTCATTATCAAACGAGTCTTAGAAAAAGGATCGTATGAGTTAATTGATTTCGAAGGAAACAAGCTGGCAGAGCCCCGAAATGGGCTCTATTTAAAGAAGTATTTTGCTTAGTTTTACCAGGCAATGACTTCTTTGTATTTTATGTGTATTTGTACATATATTATCGAGCGTTTTCTGATATCAACACTTTTTGGTCTGCTTTGGCAGGTGTTGATGGATGATTTGGTTTATTTTGGGTTCGCCGATGGTGCTAGTCGGCACACTCGGAATCTTTCTTCTGTAGCTTGGGTACTTTATTACCCAGCTGGTCAGTTGATGATATCGAGAGGCGTGTGTATCGGTCCTGCTTCAAACAATATGGCCGAGTATACAGCCGTTATCAATTTATTATCCGAGGCAATCTCTTATGGGATCGACTCGTTGGTAGTATATCTTGATTCTCAATTGATAGTGTCTCAGTTAAATAACATTTATCGGGTTAGAGATCCATTATTATATCGCCAATATTTAAGGGTGAGGTTGTTGCAAAGATCATTTATTTACATTAATTATTTGCACATTCCAAGATCTCAAAATTGGTTAGCTGATTCTATCGCTAATCAAGCATTAGACTGGCATATCAATCATTCATCATCATAAAATCATGCATCAAAAAGTCAAACTGTATATATATATATATATATATATATATATATATTGCAAAGCGCCTCGAGTGTACATATGTGTGTCCAAAAATATGCAAAATTGGGACTCAAATGCCCATAATCATGTCAGGCATATCTAATGCCTCGGCTCTGGATGAGCAGCTAAATAAGTAACTATAGCATTGGCCACGCGCCGAAAGACGTGAACCCAGTCACGTGGCATCCCAACCACATGACGCTGCATATCTGGAGGAAGGTCCTCTATCTCGGCCATCGGTACTTGGCAGCTCAGTCTCGCCAAGTGTCGCTGGACGTTGTTGAGGGTCCTTTTCGCATTTGCAGTCGCCTCTTCGGCTCCTCGGCCACGCCGTCCATGCCGCGGGAATCCATCTGGTCGCACGGGCCCAATGTCTGGAAGATGATCATCATATTAGTCATTTGAATCTCATCAAAAATATTTTTCAAAATTTATCATTATATTTGAAAAATCCAAAAAATCATAAAATCATAAAAATCAAAAATCTTACCAATCTCGCCCCATGCTGCATCCGGTGGTAACACTAGATCAGGATCTCCTCGGAAATCCAGCCCAGCATAGGGGTAGTCATCTATGGCGATGATCTGTTGCTCCCACCAAGCAAAAAAGTCATCGTCGAATGCATTCCTAGGCACTTCCCCACCCCCCAGACGTTTCATCAAGTCAGCCCACCGGCCCATGCGTGGATCACGTGGACTACTGATGGGAACTGCTACCATGGGGCGGAGTGCGGGAACCTTCTCGAAGAAGAAAGTGCATAAAATGGTTCCGTACCCAAAGTTCTTGGTCTGTCCCCTCCTGATAGAAGCAAGTTGTTCCTTCATGTTGGCAAGTAGAGGAGTACACTAGTCAAACACCGTGGTGAGACAGTCCACTGCTACGCTCATGTTTACCCATGATGCCTGATGTAGTGAGGATGATCCGTTCACTCGAGCTATGGTAAACAAGATTATCTGTAGTGACAAACTCGCCACGTGTGGGATAGAGATCTGGCTCCCGACTTTCCGATGACCTGGGCAGTAAATTTGAACATAGTCGTCTACACTGAGACTATTCCGGGTCCTGCCCCGGGAGTGTACTACCTCTCCCCTTCGGGAAAGGCCCGTGATAAAATATATATCTTCCACTTCTACCCTGAGTGGCATCTGATCAATCACAAAAGCTTCCTCCTCGACATCCCAATAATCAATGAGTCTCTCGAGCAGACGCACGTTTGCTTTCATATTTGGCAACTTGAAGAATTTTAACAATCCGCATCCCCGTAGGGCGTCTAATGCCTCATCATTGTTCATAACTTCATTATCTACAGCTGAGTGCTCTCTTTCACGCCATGTGAGAGTCATCCTGGAAGAAAAAATCACTTTCATCCGTTAGTTTTGTATATAAAATTAGTTTGCTGCGCACACGCGGGTTCCCTTGTATACAGTCGCGTGTAGGGCCATCGTATACGCGAGTTCTATACAGCCAACCCGCGTGTACGCCGCAGAGCAATTTTTTGCAAAAGTCTAACGGTGAAACATTAATTAAACTTCCTAAAAACTATCACAATTAACTGCAAGACAAGTTTAGTGCTTACCTGGAAGTTTTCGGCAAGTTTGAACGGTTGAGTAAGTCACGGGGAAGTTTGCTCCTTTTGCTCCACAATTTTTGCTCTCCAAGTCAAACGGTTAAAATGGTAAGTCCAAAATTTCTTTTTATAAGTTTTGAAAATGCAAATTTTTTCAAAATTTTATTTTGTTTGGTTTCATGTCACTTTTAACTTGGGAGCTTGGAATGTCGAGATTGGGTTGTTTTTCAGGACATTTTGGACATTTTTCGACGGTTCGAGACGATTCCATGACTGCTGACCCGTCATGGCAGGTATCGTGTTCTCACTGGCATATAGGTTAGGGACACCATTTTTCCGTTGCATTATGCATACTAGCCTCCATTTGACCGATACATCTGCCGTAGGGTCGACCCCATCATGTTATGGTTCGTAAGCCATTTTCACTCGCCGATTCTTTAAATCATGACATGATGGTAGAGCCATCCTTTTACATGGGCATCCTAGTTAGCACCTCACTGACATTTGTTGCCCATGCTGCTTCGTTTTGAGTAGGCTCAGGAGTCCTCTGTAGTCCCGCCATGACTTATGCGTTGAAGACTCATTCCTCTTTGCTTCTTCGCTTCGTTCTGGCCTTATACCCTAGGGGCTCCTATGTGTGTTGAGTTGTACTTCTGCATTGCATGTTGACCATTTGCACCTTTTGGCCTATAGCCGGCTTCACTTGGACTCGTGTTTAAGCCAACTTTTGACCATGACGTCTGCAAAATCAACCTTGCATACCCTTGACTTCTGCAGCTTGACATACCCAGATCCGTGGAAGGAACTTACCTCTGAGTGTCACTGACCAGTTTTTCACCTCCCTGCATTGAGCATAGGAACGTTCCTTTCCCAGGAACTAGATCATCTGTTTCACCGACACTCGTTCTTTCCACTGTACCATAGCATTCTTTTATTCTTTTTCCGGCTTATCAGAAAAAGACAAAAAAATTAAATATTCCAAAAAAGAGCGGGAACAGGGACATTATTTCCATTTATTGTTGGCAGCTAGAGTCAGTCGTGTCGCCCTTGAACAAAGCACTCAAAACAAAGTCTCCTCCGCATGGGTGGGATTTAGTTTGACTTAGGTACGCCATAACCTTGTTATCGAGTCAGTTCTCCCCCGATTGGTTATCTCTTCCAATCATATGGAGGGTTCGTTCGTGCCTCCTGCATGACGAACTTATACAGATTCATCATATGCTGCCACATAGTCACATTGAGTCGTGCTTTTGTTCAAGGGAAGTTAGCCTGAGTCGGCCTTTCTGCGGTGTCTCTTGACTCATTTTTCAGTCGGCCATCCCTGGTTGTCAGTGTCATGTCTATCATCACATCAGTTATATTGGTCCTTTACTCGTGCCGGTTTGAGAAGGTCCCCATTGACTTCTTGCTGGCGGGTCTTGTCCTTATCGACGACGACACATTGCTCTGAGGACAGGCCTAGAGCCGCACCCTGGCCCTATTTTCATTATTGATAGGTCACCTTGTGCTCAGCATCGATCAGTATCATGGGTCTTTGATTGAGTGGTTTCCCTTGTGTTCGACATCAGCATACATTATCACACATTGGGATTCGTGCAGTACCTTGGTTTCCATTTGACCCTATTGGTGGATACCTCGCCTCTGTGTCAGCTTTCATTATTGGTTGGTTCAGAGGGTTTCTGTCGTGCGCTAGCCACATCTTGTGTACGCCGGAAATGTACTTCGGTTGGGTTACTACATCTTTTTCATCTGATTCCTTCCACATTATTGGCCTACGGGTTACACTCGCGCTAGATTGATGAAGGATGCCTTAATGCCTTCCTTCTAGCGGATCTTTCCCTATCGACTCCGACTCATTGCTCTGGGGCAAAGATCTAGAGTCCATTTGGCAGTACCTTGGGGTTTGCAGTCATTAGTGGCAGATTCCTCGCTATCGACAGTGGGAAACCATCATTGTCTCCTGATTGATAGATTCTTACAGGTGTTCGACTTGAGCTCATCTATTCACACTTGTTAGATTGTATTGGGTACCTTGACGCTCATTATCATTATCGGTGAGTAGTCTCGCGTTTGTTAACGGTATACATCAATGACCGGTAATCAAACGATTTCTCACATGGTCGACTTCAAATCATTTATTCCCATGATGTAGAAATGTACCACGGCGGTCGGTGAAGACCTCAGGTTGTATCAGCATTCATTGGTTCACTTGACAGTTGCTCCTGTTGCTGCTAGTTGATACCACTCCACCTTATATGTTGCAGTCAGTCATGGCGACATTCTATATGCTGGCACCTAAGTTTGCAGTGTAGTACCATCCTATTCCATCATGTTTAGTTGGTACCTTATGGGATCAGTCTTTGATTTCAGTGATCCTTTGCATCTTTCAGCATCATTGACAGTCTTATATGTGATATTCAGACATGTACTTACTCATTATGATCAGATGATCCATTATGTATTTTCCAGTCATTTATACTTGTATACTTAATGGATCTGCTTGTACTTGATATGCGGACATGCTTTACTTTTCCTGAGCATGGGTATGCCCGCCTCAGACAGTGTTTCTTTCTGATCTCCTTTCGGTGGCTTGGCAGGCTGAATTCTGGTGAAGTCCTCCTCGGTTTTTCGGCAGAATTCCTTTCCTTGTACTTACTTAATATATTTCGGCCATCATGTTCCCCTTCTGACCTCATACATTAGGGGGCATCTGTTATAGCTCCAAATCTCACTCTTATGGTTTGTGATGCTGCACTCATGGCCTAGGGCAACCCCTCCTTCCAGACCTGGTCCAAAAATTTAAAAAAACAGTGTTTTATTCCCTATATGCGACATTGCCCTGAGTTAAACGCGTGTACACGCGGGTCTGTCATACCCAACCCGCGTGTATCTATTAAAACACTTAAAAAAATAATAAATTCCTCTTTTTCGGGCGGAGATCGCGGGTTTTACCTGCTGGATCACCTGTTAGTGCCCGTGGCCCAACTGTTCCCAACCAACTCCTAACTAAAAAACTACTTTGGAGAGGGTATAAAAAGACATCAAAGGGAAGGCCAAGGGGAGAGAGAAAGGAGAGCAAGATTATTATGCTGAGATTTTCCCCTTAGACCAGGTCTGAAGTCCTTGGTGCTTTCTGCACTTCCCCCATTTTGCATAGGAAACCCTTGTTTCCATGTGTATTGGTGATCATTCATCCTTGATATCATCATTGGGTAAGACTTGGAAGGAGCTCTTGTTGGAGGCTTGAGGCTGGAACGAATCCGGGAGGAAGCTTTGCTTGGAGCCTGCTGAAGGTGTTCAGGTGATATCTTTCCGTTATATGTACTTTATTTGCCTTCATATATAAAGAAACACGTCTTTGTTCCCGAAACAATATTTCTTTATGCTTATGAGATTCTTGTTTTGAATTCTTATGCAAGTGGTTACTTAAAGATTTTTTATAACTAACTTTATAGCATAAAGATGGTTTATACATAAGTATCTGTACATGTACTGTTGTGTTCTTTGATTTGTTTGTCTTGCAGGTCGAAGGAAGAAGAAGGGAACTCCAAGAAGGGTTTGGACCCTAAAGGCCTTCTCGAACGTAGGACCTTAGGTACGTACCCTAAACATTAGAATTTGCTTAAAAGTAAAAATGATGGCTGTGTGTGTGTGTTTCTTTGAATAAGCAATTTTCAGTCTGGTAGAGTCTTAGCCCAAAGGACCCTAGGGGTACTTTCGCTTCAACCAAGGAGAGCTTGAGAATGAGCTGAAAGCAAAGCTAATCTATTGCCTAAAAATCGAACTACAAAATGACTACAACAGACTATGAAATGACTAACTACCAGCTACAAAATGACTAACCACTAGCTAACCAAAATGAGGCCCTAAGCCTTCTTATTTATACAAATTGAGGACCCCAACATTCCTCCTAAACTTTAGCGATTCGGCTACCAAAAACTTGTAGTTAACAGCAATCCTACTTGACTTGCTTGGCTGCCCTTGTGTTAATTGATTTGGTGGCCCTTGAACTCCAATATGATGGTGGAGAATTCGAGGTAAGGGCCCATAAATGAAGGGGACACCTTCCTACAAATCCTCTCCCTTGTTCTCCCACGAATTTGGCTGCCAAGTGCTCATTAAAACCTTCAATTTTGTCTCCAAATTGACCAAAAAGGCTACACAAAGCACACATTAGACTTGTTGGCATAATGACTAACTCAATTCACTCTATTAGCATAAATATAATCGAAAACATGCAATAAACTAATGAGAATGGTGGATTAATTCGAATTAGGAGGTTAAATGAGCCCAAATAATTATCCATTTTTAGGGCTCATCACCTTTTCAGGCACATCTATGGTTCTTGTCCTCAGCTTATACTGTTTGTGGACCTCATAAACAGCTGAATCATAATCTTTTTTAAAATCAAAAGACTCACCAGACTTAGTCCGAAATTGATTTATATCATGGTCATCTTGGTCTTCTTGGGTTAGATAAACTTGTTTCTCACTCTTCAAATCTAACAAGTTCTTGTGAGTGTCCTCTATCTGCTCACTAGATGTGGATGCTTCAGCATAATTTTCATGAAAAGGAGGTCTTATATCATGGTCGGGGCTAGCCCTTCCAACGTTTGGGTTTTGGTTTTTTCTAAAATGTGGATTTCTGATAGTATTGGTTTGTTGTCCTTCCCATATGTTTTTCTTTCCATGGTTCCCATTCTATCTTCAAAACTGTTCACCTTATTTAAGATTGCATCCAACTTTTGATCAGAAACTGAAGGTTCTTCTTTAAAAGTGGTTCTTCTCTCGGCCCTTGCTCTATTTCCTTTGGAAATTAGATTTTCCTCCACACTAACAACTACATTCTGCATGTCTGCTAAGGTTTGAGGGGATCTCTCCCTCAATTGATATGCCATGTCGGTATCAAAACCATCTGGGAATTCATACAAAGCAAGATTTGGTGGAGGTCTAAGATTCTGTGGGATTGCATTATAAATATTGTTAAATCTTGCACAATAATCTAAGATAGCCTCTTGAGGGCCTTTTTTGATAGTATCATATTCTGATAATATGTGCAGGGGATCCTTCTTTTTCTCCCATCTGTTAAGGAATGTTTGGTAAATAGCCTCTGGATCAGCTATGGAATTTGCAGTGAGAGCTCTAAACAAAGGTCTTACATCACCTGTGAGGCTTTCGACAAAAATCTTCATTCTTACATGATCATCATCTATTTCATAAGTCTCAAAATAGTCCTGCATTTTCTTGGTATGTTGCAGGGCAGTGTAAGAACCAGTAGCATCAAAATATGCGATTTTCGTTTGATAATCCTGAGGCATAGCCCCTGGATTTGCAGGTAACTATAGGGGTGCATATCTATTAGCCATATTTATAGGGATAAATGGAACAGTAGGAAGAAATGGAACGACTGGAACAGTAGTAACAACAGTGGTAATGGGAGTAGTATGTGCAGTGAATGGAAGAGTGGAAAAGGTCCTTTGAGAGGTGGATGATGAACTAGGGAAAGAAATGTTGAATGAAATAAAACTTTGACAGGGGTTGGAACACAACTTGGTTGAACTGTTTTAGGACTATTATCAGCAAAATCTTCTCTTCGCTCTAGCTTCCTGAGGTTCCTTGGGATTATATTGGGATTTTCAAAAGCACCTGGGGGATTTGGGTCTGGATTGGACCTTGTATAACGTGAATTCTTCTTGGGAGCCAGCTTCTAAATTATTTTTTGGAATTTTTTGAATAATGTTCCCAGCGGAGTCGCCAGTATGTTATCACTCAGGTTGTCCCTTGGCTCCTTAATGGATACGGACGAGGTAACCACAAACCAATCTTTGGACTGCAGGTCCTAGCCTACCTGCAGTCAGAGAGGGCTCTCTCTTTAAAATTTAGCTATGTTTTGGGTTGATTTTAGGCTAGTTATGGTGTACATGGGTTTTGTTTTGATTTTGGTGGGAAGGAGGATGTTTCAGACAGAGTTGGGATGCATAGTGGGAGAAGTTTAGACCATTGGGCATGGAGTCATGGAGTAGGGCTGCTGGTGCATTTTCTTGGTCACAAGAGGAACTACAGAGCATAATAGTTTAAACAAGGAACAATATCAAAGCTGGAATAAGGATGAAATGGATGTCAGGGAATGAAATATATCTAAGCAGCTTTCATTATGCTAACAGAGGGAAGGTGAGTAAACATTATATAGGAGCAATTAATGATTCCTAAATAACAGTCATATATGAAAGAACTAGTGAAAATATGAGCAAAGAAGTTTTCATATTTAGGACTAATTCAGAAGAAAACACGGAGAAATAACAGGAATTGAGAACAAAATACAAATAAGCAATATCTGAACTATTCTTTCTTCCTGCAATTTAGATCATGGCATACAAATGATATAGCATACATAGAAACAGAAAACAAGGGAGAAAGACTTATTGTTCCATGAAGAAAGCATTAGAATTCTTTAATCTACTCTTCAGCCATCAAATCCACATCAACAGTCTAGACACTAGGTATTCCAGCAATCTCTGTTCATTAAATCTCTCGAAATACACAGTGCAAGTCTAGAAAGAAGATTATCGATGAACCAACCCTTTAAACATTGAATCAGGGTGGTTTGTATAGGAAAAATATCCCAAAATATCTATTACAGCAGATCTTAAACAGATCTGCGGGAAATGAGTGCTTTTTAATCTAAGTTATCCTGAAATAAATGCATAATGATCTATCTAAGTGCTGCGCTGGGCAGCTGCCTCAAAAATGAGTAAATATGGTCCTTTGGAGCTCTGTGCTGGCTATCCCTGCAATAACTGTGTCTTGGTCCTTGCAGCACTGCCCTCATATGTCTTAAATGCTTTAATCACTGATCTAAGAGCCTTCAATGGCTTCACCACTTTCTTTGACTTTGTTTGGAGGACATTCAATGTTCACCTGCTTTGGAAATAAAGATTTCCACTAAAAACACTTAACTAATACTCTCTGTTGCAACACTGATACTCTTTGACATAAATCTGGCTCATTCTCGGCTTCTGATATGCTTTGACTATCCCATCGCCCCTTTATGGCTGCCGTTTGGCCCAAATATCTGCTGCGAGGCCCTCTGCTGCCTTTGGAGCTGCTATCGGTGCTGGCCGATCAAAAATAATATTAAACTCTGAAGAAATGCCGCAAAAAGGAGGATTTGTATGCTGCTGACTGTGCTAAGGCCAAGGCTAGCTTTTTGGAGCAAAACAGGGCTTTGGAGCCATCCAAGATGGCTTAAGGATGCATGAGTTCCCTTAAACGGGAGCCGAGCACAGGTGCTGGAAGAAATCTTGTGTAAAATGGCCATTTTCTTTAAAACAGGCAAAAAACCCCTTTACACGCAAAAATCGCAAAAATCTGGGGCGGGAGTGACACTATTCATCAGATTAAATCGCAGCCGTTGGATCCGGCGTGGGCTGATCCAACAGCTAGCGCTAACTCGGTGATCGGCGAGTCGGCGATCCCAACACATAAAAACCCCCAACGAGCGATATAGAGGGCAGACCTGAAAATGCATTAAGGCCCATTTTATTTGAAATTGGTTCCGGCCCATCGACGAACCCAAATCGGCGGAGTTTAACAAAAATGGGTCATCGGACCCGAAATCCCTTCAAAACTGCATTTTATGGCTTTTCAGGTTTCAAAAGGGGCGTACAGTACCACCACCGTTTCAGACCGGACACACATTAGGCTCCACTTTATTTCTTTTCAGCTCTGGGATATCGGAGCATTCCCTTTTCGCTGTACAAAGGGCCCTTTCGGACCCAAAAAATCTATATGCCGCACTTTGTAATTTTTCGGCTCCGCTGGTCAGAACCATATATATGGGAATGCTGCGAATGAATATGGGCCGTTGATCCAGGGCCCAATCCAATGGCTCTGGATCAATCGGCATATCGCTAATCGGCGGGGCAGAGGGTGCGGATGTTTTGAGACACGCTGATCGCCGATATGCCGATTGGCAAAAACCCATAGGCACCGGACCTCATCGCATATGCAAAAACAGTCAACATTCATAACTACCCGACCTCCGATAGCAATATTGCATCGGAGGGAGGGCCATGCATTCGGAGGAGTATTATATCATGTTTATATGTATGATTGCCTCCTCCCGATAGCGATATCGCTTCGGAGGGGGACCAAAAGGGGCTTTTATGCAATTGGACCATGATTTTTTTGAAAATGGTGAGTTTTGTGAAGTTGGAGGGGTATTCTTTAACATTTTGAATGGTTTATAAGGCATCGAAGGGGTCCGATAACCCAAAAAAGGAGGAATTTTCATGCATTTGAGGGATTTTCATGCCTTGGAAGGAGTCCAAAGGCACTTAAGAGGAATTTTATGCGGTTTGAGAAGGGTTTTAAGGCCAAATAAGGGGTTTATGCCTTGAGAAGGTGAAAAGAAGTCAAAAAGATGGTTTTGATACATATGGAGGGGACTTTATGCATAGGAATGAGTCCTAGATGCATTGGAAGATGATTAAGGAGGAAAATGAGGGTTCTTACTAAGTTTTAGGCAAACTTAGTAATTCCCAAGCACACTTATGGTTATTTTTCAACCACGGGGAGGGAATAAGTATATAGGGGAGCTATTTACATTGTTATAGTAGGGGAAGGGGAGATAGATAGGGATTTACATAATAGAGTTAGAAGTTAATATGAAAATGACAAGAAAGCACTAAGTTTAGAGATCTTAGGCTATTTAAAGGGGAAAATGACTCATTGTTATAGACATTTTTGGGCACTACAACCCCAAGCATGAAATTTCCATAAACCAAGGGCTCCTAAGTCCCTAAAAATGTTTTTCTAACCCCTAAAGGAACAAGGTCAACTGATTAGAGCTTCTCCCAGAAGTTCTCCATGAAAAACTGCTCAGAACTGGTCAAAACAGGATCATTTCAGCTGCTCCATAGGCAAAGTGCATTGCATCTCACCTAAATACACTGTGTGGGTGCGTTGCATTTCAAAAATCCCTCTATGGGGTGCGATGGGCGAGAAGTGGCAAATGGCAGTGTCATTCCGCGAGGTGGAGAGGCATGGAAACTTCCAGAAACTTCTCCTGTGACACTTGCCTCTCTGAATTCGACCAAGGATGAGTAAGAGATCATCAATCTCCAAGTGGAAGCAATAACTATCAGAGGGAAGACACTAATCAAATCACAAGCTGACTCATCTCCCTTACAGATATCTATATATGGATCCCTCATCCCAGAGATCCAGAGGCTGGAATTTTGCATATTGTAAGGAATTGCTGTTGGTTTCTTGAGGCAACATCAGATAGTTGGGTGATCTAAGATTTGTATGAGGTGAAGAGGGGCTTCCTTGCTGAGAGGATGATGCTGGGTCAGAACAACTAGTTGTAACTCCCCTTGGCTCTTTCTTGTTTATCAATAAAAGCTATTCAAGTTTTCCTCCATACTCTTGTGTCATTCATGTTTTCTGCATTTGTATGGTCAATTTACATATGATCTTGGATTGTTTATGACTATAGATCCGTGTTCTTGTATAGTGCTATGCTACTGTGATCTTACAGGTACTCTGTGAAGCTAGGCGTGCAAGGGAACAAGTAGCAAAAGACTATCAAGAGAGAGAGGAATCGAACTAGGAGATTAGCACAAGACAGAGGTTGGTCTTCTTTGTTCTTCTCTCATCTATACTTCATAAAGGAAAAATGAAAGTAGCTTTACTTTGTTTGTTTCTAAGGTAGCTATCACACCTTAGTGGGATAAGCAGTTCTGTGTAGACACTTTTCCCTGTAACAAAATGGCGACTCTGCTGGGGACGAATTAGTTTGTTTGTTTATCTTCCTTGTTGTCTATTTTATAAACTTACAGACGGAGCCTGAAGTCGAGCCATGTAGCTTTCGAACTGCACTTGCTATGCAAATGCAAAGTAGATAAATGCTGCTTCAGTCAATCTCCAGGATTTTTTTATAAATTAAACAACTGATTTACAAACTCTCTGATTGCCCTTTGTGATAGCTCTTGGAGGGATAGCTCTTAGATCCTCCTTAGATCTACCCCTGATTGTTGCATTACTGATTACCATTTGCTCGGCCAAAACCCATGAACTGAATTGCAAACTGTGACCCGGAACCCAAGCAAAGTCTCGTCTCTGGCCCAACGTAGGTATTGTTCTGTGAATCTGAAATTTAGCGCACTTCCCGAGTGTAGTAGGTGCACTGCATTTCAAATTCCCTATGTTACAGGTGCGCTGATCAGACTAGGCATTGTTCAGTTTTGGTTTCTGTGATTCATTCTATCTAGTTCTATTCATGAATTTTGCTGCCTATGATCAGTATATCTCTGTTTGAAACCCCTTTTCCTTGCTGTTATTTAGCCTCCTTTGTACAAAAGAACTGTAAATGTTTTTTTGTATTTGTTGAGTCATTTTTAGTTCTCCTTTGCAAAAGTAATGTAATCGTACTGTCGTCCTTTGATTTGAAAGCGTCGCAAGTGTCGTTTTCAATCATAGGAAAGAGTTTGGCTGCTGTAGATAGTTGATTATCCTGTTACTATTGTATTTGGTCTGAATTTGTAATTTTTCTAGTGTCGAAAGCAAGTATTCATTTCCAAATCGTAAAGTGTTGTGATTGTCTCCATTTTTTGATTTCTAAAAGAAACTTGTTGGTAATTGTCGCTTGAAAAGTAATTCAGATTTGTGCATTAGCTTTCTTTTTCCATTCACATACTAAGAAAGCAGAAAACAAATGCATGCATGTGCATTTGCATTTAGACTATTTGATTGGTTTGATTTAGGAAAGTGCATTTAGAGTGTGCTCTTTGCTCTTTGTGAAAGAATACTGTCTCTCTTTCCTTAGTAGCTAGGATTTTCATTGCACAAAGAAGATAAAAGACTGTTTATCATCTTAGATTGCATTTTAGGAATTATACATCTACATCTCGCGGTGAACCTGAAAGGAAAACTTCATAAACAAGATCAACTATAAAATAAATTCAATGAATCTAACAACGCTTTGGAACCTGACGCACAACATTTAGAAGTCTAGGCTAGAGACGTATTCCAGCGTTGTAAAGCCTGGTAACTGTTGTTCTCACTGATGGTTGGGTGATTCCTCCACTTTGAGACGATAAGTTCCAGTACGGACTTGTGCTCCCACGTACCGTCGAGTATATTTTGGGAGACCACAATAGGCTTAATCCTTTATCCATAGGAAGCCGTGTCTGCCGCCCTATCGATCGTAAGGCACTGAACATAGCATTCGGGAAGATTGACTGCCGTACCGTAAAAAGTATTCTACAGTTTTTTGATTGGTTTGGTAATCCTTCTACCTAGATTTCCAGAGTAGTCCCTTTCGTTCCTTTTCAGACTCCTTAATGGAAAAGGTCCATCTAAGCACTTGTCACTTCAGGCTCATTAAAAATCGA
Organism: Pinus tabuliformis; assembly: GCA_031772625.1. Lineage (NCBI taxonomy): Eukaryota > Viridiplantae > Streptophyta > Pinopsida > Pinales > Pinaceae > Pinus > Pinus tabuliformis. Next base: position 1,543,758,882 of record CM062819.1, read on the forward strand.
AGGCGACTAGAGTCATCTTTTGTTTTTTCTCGACTCTTAAAAATTGAAAAAACAAGTTCTGTCAAAGCGTCTAAAATTCATCTAATTTGGAAATATACTTCCCCTTTATTTTTAGTTGATCGAGTAATCTGCAATCATGGAAGAAAGTCAATTGAAACCCCGTCGTTCATAGAGGCTTACGAGTCAACCATCTTTGTCTCCGGAATCGAAGCTAGTACGGAAAAAAGCGAACTCGTTTAACCAGTTCCAAATCTCCTGTTAAAGTTAGAACAAGTGTTCCAACAACATCAGAGATTCTGGTTACTCCAAACATTTCTCGTATCCCTGCCTTTATAGAAGAAGTTCAGCAGCCATAGAAGGACAGTGGTACTAATCCTAGTCTAAGGGTAAACACTTGTATCACTGAACCAGTTCCATCTACAACCGGTTCAGAGAGTGTTGCTACCCAAACATCTATCGCGGCAGATTCCATACCTTCTTTGGCACCAGAAATATTCTACGGACCTGACGGTCTACCCCTTCCACCTAGTCTGATTGCTATAGAAGAGATTGTAGAAGATCCTCCGTCTAGTACTCCATCGCAATTTGGAGTCGGGATCACTCTGTATCCTTCTTCATCAAAAGTTAGTCTACTGCCAGCGGAAGCTCCTGTAGAAATGCTAGGTAATCTTTTGGATAGACTAGAAATGTCTGAACAACTGTCAACATCTAGGACTGTGTTGTCCGACACAGCGACGACAGAACTCCCTGCTATCACTCCAACAATGTTTGCCAGTATACCATCTGCCCCAACTAGCTCTCAATCGCTAGAAGGAGCCCACTCAGGGGCCATTTCGACGGTATGGTATTTTCTTGTTTGTTCATCCGGAATAATATCTGAAAACTCTTATGTTGAGTCTCAACAAATTAATCCATTTGGAGGTCAATTTGGGCAGTCCGGCCCTTAAGGGAAAACCATTTCCTTAAGTACCGGATTACCACCATATGGGGGGCAGTATGCCCTTTCATTATCCCCTCCAGGAGGACAACCATACGGGAGTTCACAACAAAATTTGGGTTATGCTGGAATTACTTCAAGAAGTTGGGTACTGATACTACCTCAACAACCAAGAGTTGTATATTCGATGCAACAATGCTTACCTATGTCAAGTATACCAACTATGCCAGCGATTGTGACGGTGTCGCAAGTTTAAGCGCTGCTTGTTGTATGCCAACCTCAGGTTTCTCAGGTTGTAATGCAACAGCCCCTTGACCCTGCAACTCAACCACAATCGCCGACTGGTGGAATGACACAGGTTCAAACGGGTACAACTACCCCTCATCTTGGTCAAACAGTTAGTATCGGGCAACAACACATGGCTTCACAACCATGGCTAGTGCAATATCAACAACCGCAGTTCCAACAAGTATACCAAGGTTCTGAACAACAAATATTTGCGAGTAGTGGGCAACTGTATATTCAAAATGGTCAAAATCAACCATTTTACAATGGTCATGCCCACCAACCTTACCAAAGTTACCAGCATCAAATGCATTATGCTGGTCTGCAAACACCAACTGCTCAGGCAATCCCATCTTATCCTGGGTATGCTTCACCTAACCTGAATCAATAGTTACCCTTCGTGGCAACTTTAGAGTTACTTGATTTTAATCGGTTAACAAACGATCCAATCACTTACACCCCTTGGTGGCCAGCGATTCCACATAAACTTCCATCAGATATTCCTAAATTTAATGGAAATCCGGGTGAAGATCCGTCGAATCATGTGATGACCTTTCATCTGTGGTGTTCATCAAACACCCTAAACAATGATTCAATTAGGCTTCACCTTTTTCAGAGGACGTTAACTGGTCTGGCAGCAAAATGGTATATCAAATTGCCTAGAGCTTCATTCGACAACTTCAGTACCCTAGCCACAACCTTTTTAACCCATTTTCAGTTACCGATAAGGTACGAAACATGAACGAAACTTCTTACCAACTTCAAACAAACAACGACCACTCACATATTTGATCATATACATGAGTGGCGACGTCGTCGTAGAATGGTGAAAACGTATGTTCCCGATCAGCTCTTTGTTGAATGGTTTATCAAGTCATTACTGCCTTCCATCACGGAAGATGTGGCAAAAGGGGGAGCCGTCACCGAAGAGAAGGTTATTGCTTGTGTGCAATATTTGGACTTGATTTACACTCAGTCCGGCACGCTCTACGATAAAATACCTAACGCTCCTAGTCCAGAATTCTCAATTCCTCCTCCTCCTAAATCAAACAATGACGCTCATGCCAGCGATGGTGTGATTGGTGCAACAGACACGAAATCGACAAAGGTTACATCTAAAAAGGCCCGTAAGATTTCCGGTCAAAATGAAAATGAGGAACTTCTTGCCTCAGAAGTAAATGCCGTATCGACAGATAAAGGCAAAGAAACCAAGCGACCAGGGGGCAAGAAGAAAGGCAAAGGGAAGAAGAAGAAACAGGAAGAATCATCACCTGAAAAATCTTTCGCAAACCCTCCTGGAAATAGGAAACCAAAAAATCCATGCTTTATATGAGATGAGGATCATCGGACCGCAGATTGTCCACATAGAGCTGAGCTTAAAAAATTATTCAAGAATTCAAAAACCTCAGCAGTATTAACTGATCCGTTTCCAAATCCAAGGACAAATCTGGTTGACAGTGAAAATTCTTCCTCGTGTCAAGTGCTGATGTTGTTGGTTTCCAAACAACAAAATGATGCTTTGATATCGACAAGAGACAAATATTATGGGAATCCACAGTTGTTGAACAACAAGGATAAAGATCAACCTAGTAGTTCGACAACAACTTTGACAGAAGTTGCGCCACCCATCATTCCCGAGTTGACAATAAAACCACCAAAGGGAGTAGTACACAAGTCGACGTTTAATCCCCATGCTAGAGCGGCACAACATTATAATATAGTGGAAGATTTGGCCCAATCACCATCCGCTATGTCGACTCTTGAGGTACTACAAAATTTCCCATCCCAAAAGCAGGCTTTATTATCAGCCATTGGTGGGATAGACCCAAAGGATTCCAATCTTGTATCCTTCGATCATAAAGGATACGATCCTCAGTTACCAGCTCAACTAGCTTTCCTCATTCAAGTGAAAGCCCTCAACAAAACTGTTCATCGAACAATTATTGATGAGGGGGCATCTACATGTATTATGTCGATGAGTTGCTGGAAAACTTTAGGATCTCCAACCTTGTCGCGATCTTCGACGACATTAAAAGCATTTGACGGACGAACATATACCCCATATGGTATTCTAAGTAACTTGAAGGTTGAACTAGGAGGGAAAACAGTAGAAATAGATGTTGAGGTAATCGACGGAAATCTCGATTACAACATCCTACTGGGAAGACCATGGATATATGCCATGGCTGCTGTTGTGTCGACCTATTTTAGGAAGATTGCATTTCCCTTTCAAGGAGGGATTACAATCGTCGATCAACAAAACTTCCTCCCCAATGGTTCTCAAGTTACGGGAAGCATTCCAATGATCCATGGAAGCCCCCATTCGCTTCAAAATATCGGAGTAGGCCTAGTAAAAGATCCTATATTAATGGGAACTTTCACCCTTCCACCTCCAACCAATTTGGCGGAAGTAGCGTCGGTAGGAACCTGCAATATGATATCTTCTAAAAAGATCTCAGAAAACGATATCGACATGGATCATGCACAGGTTTTGCCTCCAAGCCCAACAGAAATATTGTAGCAATCAATGTTCCTAGCATGGGAGGCAAACCCAAATCAACGCTCATCAAGCATTTAGATAGATAGGTCCGAGGAATATGGTACCCCTTCAGATCCTTGGTCGCGAATGCATGTCATCGACGAAGGAATTGTTCAGTCAATGGTAATTGAAGGGGCACCATGGGATGATTACCACCATCGTTCCCTTCTTCCAGATTGTGAAGAAAACACTCCTGATGACCTTTATCATCCTTCAGTTTTTTATTTTCTATCAAATACTGTAAACGCGGTGCATTCCGAGCGAAACTTGTCCAACATTGAAGAGACTATCACCATAAATATCTTGACCAAAACAGATGTTCTAGATAATATTTATGTTGGCAAATGTTGTTCTCCTTTAGAACTGGAAATATATAACGCTCTCTTTCGCGAATTCAGAGATGTCTTTGCTTGGTCATATAGTGAAATACTAGGCATTGACTCGAGTATCGTTGAACACGAAATCAAGATGTATCCAGATGTCAAACCAGTACGACAACAACTACGGCAGGTGCACCCCAAGAATGCTGCTGCCATTAAGGCAGAAGTTGAAAAACTTCTCCATGTTGGTTTCATTTACCCGGTTCCTCTGACCGATTGGGTATCGAATATTGTACCTGTTATGAAAAAACAAGGAACAATTAGAGTGTGCATCGATTATAGGGATGTAAATCAAGCTTGTCCAAAAGACAACTACCCTACACCCTTCATCGACCAGATAATTGATGAATGCGCCGGATACAAAATCTTTTCATTCATGGATGGATTCTCTGGGTATAATCAAATAAATATCCGCCCACAGGACCAGTCAAAGACTGCATTTATTTGTCCGTGGGGCATGTTCGCATATCGAAAATTACCCTTTGGTTTAAAGAACGCAGGGGCAACTTTTCAGAGGGCAATGAATTATGCCTTCCATGACATCAAAAACATTGTTCAACCATACCTCGACAACCTTCCGGCTCATTCGCGAAAGCGGACTGATCATCCGCAGCATTTAAGAGCGATATTTCTACGTTGCCGACACTACAAAATACGACTCAATCCACACAAATGTGTACATTGTGTCAGTTCTAGTCGTTTACTTGGCTTTGTAGTCTCGAAAGACGGGATTCGTCTCGACCCATGTACGGTTCAGGCAATCATAAATTTTCCTCCACCTTCAAATTTGCTTCAGATTCAGAAACTCCAAGGGAAAGTAAACTTTCTGAGGAGGTTCATTCAAAATTACGCCGAACTTGCTAAAGGTTATACGTGTCTTTTGAAAAAGGAAGTACCCTTTGTCTGGGATCAGGTTGCGCAAGCTTCCTTTGATGCTTTAAAAGAATCCCTAATGAAAGCATCATTAATGTACGCTTCTGATTATCAAAAAGACTTTAACCTGTATCTGGTTGCAGTGGATACAACCATCGCAATGGTTTTAGTTCAAGAAGACAACGGAATTGAACATCCTATATATTATTTAAGTAAGAACTTAAATGGTACAGAAAGCAGATATTCTTATGTTGAAAAGCTAGCGCTCGCAGCTGTTCAAGCGATACAGAAATTTCGACACTATGTCCTCTTTCGAAAAACTACCATTCTGTCAGATTGCAACCCCATGACTTATATATTGTCGCGACAGTTGCTGGGGGACAAATATTCAAAATGGATAGAAATTCTACTAGAGCTTGATCTGGAATTTGTAATATCCAAGTTAAAGAAAGATTTGGTTTCCGCGGAATTATTATGCGATCTCCCATCGTCGTCCAACGATGAAACATCTGAAGAAACAATCGTGGACGAAAATTTGTTTATGATATCTTCAAGCAATCTGTGGTATGGGGATATAATCATTTATCTCCAAACCCAAAAATATAGGCCAAATACCTCCTGCTCTGAACAAAAACATATTCGATACCAAGCAAAAGACTACATGATCGTCGGTGATACACTTTACTGTCGTGGTATCGATACGGTTCTGAGAAGGTGCCTCACCCATGAGGAGGCTGAAAAAGTACTGAATGATTGCCATTCAGGCGTGTGTGGGGGGTATTAATCTAGTTATTCTACAGCGCAAAAAAAATTATGAGCAGGATACTTCTGGCCAACAATGTTTAAAGATTGCATAACCGCAGTCAGAAGTTTCCATGCTTGTCAAATTTTCGATAGCAAAACCAGAAGACCACCCGCACCTCTGCAGCCAATAGTTGCTGTCAGGCCATTCGCCAAATGGGGCATCGATTTCATGACATGTAACCCCATCTCAACCGGGGAGCAGGGTATATCATAGTCGCAGTTGACTATTTTATCAAATGGGCCGAGGCGATGCCTACATTAGATAATACTGGTGAAACAACTGCCCTCTTCTTTTTCAATCATGTAGTCGCCAGATTCGACGTCCCACAAGCTATAGTCACAGATCATGGATCACATTTTCGCAATCACATGATGGTCGAATTAGCTACCAAACTAGGGTTGTCTCACAACAGCTCTACTCCATATTACCTGCAAGCCAACAGACAAGTTGAAGCAATCAACAAGGTCCTGAAGTGCATGCTGCAAAGGATGATTGGAGTTCACAAAAGAAGTTGGCACACAATCCTCTACTCAGCCTTGTGGGAATGCGACCGGGTTTAAACCTTTCCAACTGGTATATGGCCTGGAAGCAGTCTTACCAATCCAGTGTGAAATCTCGTCCCTCAAACTCGCAATTGACCTTCTCCCCAGAACTTCAGAAGAGGAGGCTCGTTTCTTGGAACTAATCCAATTGGATGAAACCCGTCGTGATGCCGCTTTGGCTAACGAAGCCCATAAGAAATGAGTCAAAGCGCAGTTCGAGCAGAATGTCAAACCCTGTGTCTTCTCAGAAGGTGACTTGATCTTTCTTTATGACCAAGAATCCGATAAATTGGGGGCAGGTAAATTCAAGTCTTTATGGATGGGCCCCTATATTGTTAAGCGAGTGTTAGCAAAAGGAGCCTAGGAGTTAATGGATTATGATGGAATTCCATTGGCACAACCTCGTAATGGGTTGTACCTCAAGCGTTACTCTGTGTGATTCAGTATTGTAACCTGTATGCTTTTGTTATGTTTTTGTTTTTGCTAAAGTGTTTGTTTTGGTCAAGTAATCCACTTTCTACATTTATTGCAGATGTCAAACCTATTGGAGTCATGTGTTGGATATGCCGACGGAGCAAGTCGTAGCTCGCAGAACCTATCTTCCGCGGCCTGGGCCATTTTTGATCCAAGCGGCGAGTTAGTAAGTTCAGAGGGGTGTTGTTGGGAAAAGTGTCTACTCAGAACACCCCTATCCCACTAAGGTGTGACAGTTCCTTAGCAACAAACAAGGAAAACTACTTTCCTATTCTTCTCTATGAACTGTAAATGAAGAGGAATAGGATGAACTAACCTGTGTCTTGCACTAGTCCTTTGATACCTGCTCCTTCACTTGCCCAGCTTCACCATGTTCCTGCAAGATCATAGAAGAGGAAAACTACACAAAGACATGGATTTACATTCATAAATAGCTTAGGATCATATTTAAGCTAAACATGCGAATATAACAAAACATCATTGATACACAAGCATGTAGGAGAAACTCAAATAGTTTTATTGATATAACAAGAAGGTCTAGGAGGAGTTACAACTGATGATTCCTGATCCAACATCAACCCCCCAGCAAAGGAATCCCCTCTTCACCTCCAACAAAGCATAAATCACCCAATGCACTGATCTCTATCTCAAAACCAACAACAATTCTCTGCAAAGTCCAAAATTCCAGCCTCCGGATCTCTGGGATGAGGGATCCATATATAGATGTATGCAAAGAGGATGAGTCAGCTTATGATTTGACTTGTGGCTTCTCTCTATCAGTTCTTGCTTCCACTTGGAGACTGAGAGCCTCTTACTCATCCTTGGTCGAACTTAGTGAGGCAAGTGTCATTGGGGAAGATTCTGGAAGCTTCCATTGTCTGTCCACCTCGCGGAATGACACTGCCATTTGTCATTTCCCGCTCAGTGCACCTTGGTATTTCATTTAGGTGCGTTGCAACGTACCTAGCTCGTGTACTGGGGTGCTATGCAATGCAGCTAGCTAGTGGAGCAACTGAAATGATCCTGACTTGACTGGTTCTGAGCAGTTTCTGGTGGAGAACGTCTGGGAGAAGCTGTAATTGGTTGACCTTGTTCCTCTAGGGGTAGGAAAAACACTTTTAGGGACTTAGGATCCCTTGGTTTATGGACATTTCATGCTTAGAGCTGTAAGGCACAAAAATGTCTATAACAGTTGCCCCCTAAAGTATGAGGTCGTTTATTGGGTGAAATGCTTTATTAGGAGGATCTGAAGTTCTTTTAATGCTGGGAGGAGACCCGTAATAAGATACAATACAATACATTATCTTCATACTGTTTTTATGATCTAGCTGAGGCGGGCATTACCATGCTCATCTTTATAAATTCATTTTTATGTACACAGGACAGACAATCGTCTGATGGTAGACTGATGATTTTGATGAAGTCATCATCCTTTTGGTAGGATGATTATCTGTGCTGCAATGTTGTACATGTCAATGTCTTTATTTTTCCTGAATATATATTGCAGCCCGGATGGATGAAACTAGATTCGGGGTCTTCAATCTCGTCTAATCTTCACTCGAAGTACAAGTCTATCCATGTGAAAAATGTTTTGAAGTCGAACATGGAAAGACATCGCTTGATTACCAATCAATGATGTAAATTGTTAACAAGCGCGAGAGGAATCACCGATAATGATGATGACCCTCAAGGTACTGCAGTACAATTCACGTGGTGTGAATAAAGGACTTGGCGTCGAACACCACGCAAAATCTTTCAGTCGAAGGTCATTGATGTATACCTGTCACCGGAAGTGAGAAACTTGCCATTGAGGCATGCAAGCTTCAAAGTACTGAATGGGGTGTTCCTAGATCAACTTCTTGGATAATGAGCTGGTGTCGACAAGAAGAGACCCATCAAAGGAGGGTCTTAATGAATCCCACATCAATGACATGGAACAAAGCAAATGATTTTGATGGAGGTGAAAATGATCTGATGATATATGGTTCAGGATGGCGGTCATGAAGGAATGAAGTATAATGTATGGTAGTGGATGGAACACGGGTGACTTCTCTAGATGACTTCTCTTGAACATGTCGGCGACACTTATGTGATGGATCGGTAGCATTTACCCCAAATGTGGATGGTATGGCGTGACCATGGTGATGTGACCGGTGAATGAAACAACCCAACCCGACTCAGGCACGGAGTGGAAGTGTCATGTTCAAGAGCGACTTGCTACCAATAAAGATTCTTTGAGTTTCTTCCCAATTTTTCCCTAGTCATTGCTGACCAGTACCTCTTTATTTTTGTCAAGCTTGAGGAGGATAACATATGCTTGTTCTATAATTTTCCCTTCGGGCAAACCCATCGCTATGTTTTAACGAGCCTAGCGATAGTGAAACTCGTTCTCGTCTAAAGACAAGTTTGTCGCTATTAATCTTTTTAACGAGTCTAACGACAAAGATAACTCGGTCCTTTTCATTTTTAGAGAGTCTAAAAAGGTACGTAAATTTAACTCCAGAATTCCTTTTTCGTCATCTAATCCCTTAAGTCCGAAAAAGTATAAAACAATACAGAAGGGATGAATTTTCGATAGTTTTAACGAGCCGAACAACACAAGCGCTCGATCTTTTTGTGCAATAATCCCTCAGGTCCAAAAAGATTAAAATATAGAGGAGGGATAGCACTTCCAGTTGCTTTAACGAGCTGGAAGGCCAAAACTTGGCAATCTTTTCATATTTTACGAGTCAGATGAAAAGAGCTTAAAGAAGACTCGTCTTTTGAGGAATGAGTGATAAAATGGGCAGCAGCTGATTCCAGGTAAGGTTTGGAATTTTCCAATCACGGCAGTGTTACAAGGATGGCTAGTGAAATCACTCTTCGCAGCTGTTCCTCAAAATGGGTAAACAATCAAATGGAGGTGAATGATCGGCCAATGAAAAGTGGAGGTGACAGTGCAAACACGACCAAGGCTTTAATGGCTGATAATGCTACATTCATGGTGGTTATTTACCGGAGGATAGTTCATTTTTTAACGAGCTTAAACGCGGATTGAAACACTTGCTCGGTCTTATGTTTATTTTTTAACGAGCTTGAACTATGTGCTAAAACTGCTTGATAATCCAGTCATATGATAAGAATGTCTCATATAAAACGGCAACATTTAGATTTTTGCCCCACATCCTTTCTTTATGCAAGTTAGGAAATGACTAATCCTACGAGTTTAAAGGGTTAGCCTACGGGTTTAAAGGGAGGACCTAAAAATTTAAAAAATAAATAGCCACCCCTTGGTTGCATTCCAAAAGATTTGCATGCCCCCAGGTATAAAATATGGTTTCAAGGTTACCCCTCAATTTGCAGACAAAACATTTTTTCTATCAGGAAAGGCCTACCTCTTACAGGTTACCAAAGATTGCTCTATTCGCGGTGCAAATAAAACATTTCCTCGGCGATGTCTACCGAGATAAACAAAGGTGAGCAACAATGAGCGCCACTCACATAACTTTGACAATAGAATCTTTTTCTAGAATAACCCCTCTTCCACTGACGGACGGGGTACATACTAGTCATATTCTCCCGCGGAAACCTACCCTATACCTGAAGTTTTCCTGTCGAAGCAGACTAGGATGCATGCCCCCAGGGTTTCAGTCATATCCCTCCGAATTACTCGCGCTCATCGGGAGGATGGACTGGGGGTTGAGACATTTCTTGCGTGAAGAGACCATTTAGGGATGGTATATGACTATTTGCTATGCGTGATCCGGGAAATGAAAGCTGGTCTACGAGCTTGACCACTCTTCCTTCGTGCGGAAAACACATTACTCTAAAGAGTGAGGAGACGATGGCTCCCATGCAATAAATATAGTCTCGCCCAAGGAGTAGATTGTAATCTAAGGGTCCTTGGACTACCATTACTTTCATTTGAACTATCTTCCCTCTCAATGTTATGGGCACATTGGGAAGGATCCCTAAAGGTCGACTGGTTCCTTTATCAAAGCCTGTCAGATTTCTCATCTCAGGCGAAAGCAGTGGCGAACTAAGTGCTTTCCAAGCAATAGAGGAAAGGATACTCACAGAAGCCCCCTCATCTATGATTGTACCAGCCATGACCATTCTATATATTTGGACGATAATTCGGAATGGTACACTTGCTGGTAGGCGGGGTCTGCCTAGTTGATTCCAGTCGAAGGAGACAACTAGGTTGCTTCGAGGTGGGACCGAGTAGACGGTCGGGTATGGCCATCAGAGGTTGACGACACCGGATTGTGCAAACGAGGAGACCAGTCCCTTAGTATCCGAGGGATGCTAGGAAAATCTCTATGAAAGTGGTCTCCCTTGCAAATGACACATGGCGATTTAGGCCTGGTCGGTGCAATGTGTGGATTTTCGTTAGACGACACTCATTTGCCCCCATTCGCTTTTGGCTCCTTCTTCTTCTTCTTTTCCTTCTTCTCCTTAAGAACTTGACTTTTGGCTTTGCCAGCCCCATCAAGCGAAGAGGAAGGGGGAGAGGAAGAATTAGAGGAAGTAGAAGGTTGGTGGGTAACTCTAGACTGGTCTAACTGCTGATTCGATTGTTCAGGAATAGTGGTGTTCTGAACGACATTGGTTGCGAAGAGCCATACTAGCAAGCCAATTGTCAGTCCTGGAAGCGACAAGGTGGCCATATGGGGTGCACCAACATCTCCCCAAGAGGAGAAGGGACTAGGATTTCAACCAAGGGGAATTCATTGGTTGGTAGACTCCATGTTCTCAACCCAAGATCAACGTAGGAAAGGGGTAATGAATATTCCGTTTAAAATAAATTTTTAGACGCTTTAGACACAACTTGTTTTTTCAGTTTTTAAGAGTCGAGAAAAAACAAAAGATGACTCTAGTCTCCTTCGATTTTTAATGAGCCTGAAGTGACAAGTGCTCAGATGGACCTTTTCCGTTAAGGAGTCTGAAAATGAACGAAAGGGAATGCTCTGGAGATCTAGGTAGAGGAGTACCAAACCAATCGCAAAATTGCAGAATACTTTTTACGGTACGGCAGTCAATCTTCCCGAATGCTGTGTTTTGTGCATTACGATCAGTAGGGCGACCGACACGACTTCCTATGGATAAAAGGTTTTAAGCCTATAGGGGTCTCCCAATATATACTCGACGGTACGTGGGAGCACAAGTCCATACTGGCACTTATCGTCTCACAGTGGAGGAATCACCCAACCATCAGTGAGGACAACAGTTACTAGGCTTTACGACGTCGGAATACGTCTCTAGCCTAGACCTCTATGTTGTGCGTTAAGTTCCAAAGCGTTGTTAGATTCATTCAATTTATTTTAAGTTGATCTTTCTTAGAAGTTTGCCTTTTGGGATCACCACGAGATGTAGATGTAATTCCTAAAATGCAATCTAAAGATGATAAGCAAGCTTTTATCTCTTTTCAGTAATGAAAATCCTAGCTACAAGGGGAAAAGAAAGACACAATCTTTTCTCAAAGAGCAAAGAGCACACTGTAAATGCACTTTTTCCTAAATCAAGCCAAACAGACTATCAATATGAAAATGCACATATGCATGTATTTGTTTTCACTTTCTTAATATTGATGCCTAAAAAGAAAGTTGATGTACAAATCTGAATTTGCTTTCAAGTGAAAAACAAAAACAAGCTTCTTTTCGAAATCAAAAGGTAGAGAAATTACGACACTCTATGATTTTGAAATAAACACTCGTTTCGACACTACAAAGTGACAAATTCAAACCAAAGGTAAAAGTAAAAGTATAATCAACTGTCAACAGCAAACAAACTTTCTCCTAAGATCAAAATCGACACTTACGACATATCTAAATCCAAGGACGACAGTATGACTATTCTACTCTTTCAATGGAAAACTGTAAATGATGTAACAAAAACACAAAGAACATCTACAGCCTTTTTGTACAAAGGAGGCGGAATTAAGGAAAAGAAAAGGGGTTTTTAAACAGACACACACTGATCACAGGCTGCAAAAATCAGAGACAAAACTGAACAAAATGAAGCAAAGAACCTCAGCTGCACAGGGCAAGGCTGATCAGCACACCTGTTGTACAGAGAAAATGAATTGTAGCGCAGGTAGTTCTCTCGGGACCTGCGTTGAAATGCAGAACCTCTTCACAGAGCCTGCGTTGGGGTAGAAACGAGACTTCTATCCGGGTTATGGGTCACGGTTTGCAGTTTAATCTATGGTTTTTGGCTGAGTAAAAGCAATCAGTAAGGTACAATCAGAGGGATGATTTAAAGGAGGTCTAAGAGCTATCACAAAGGGTAATCAGATCATTTGTGAATCAGCTGTTCAAATCATAAACAAATCCAATGAATGGATTGAAGTAGCAGGTGTCTACTTTGCATTTGATAATGGCAAATGCAGTTCGATTGCTACTTCTGTGTTTATGAAACAAACAACAAGAGAAACCCAAACAAACTAACTAGACACGATCCCCAGCGGAGTCGCCATTTTGTTGTTGGGAAAAGTGTCTACTCAGAATGCCCCTATCCCACTAAGGTGTGACAGTGCCTTAGCAACAAACAAGGAAAACTACTTTCGTATTCTTATTTATGAACTGTAAATGAAGAGGAATAGGATGAACTAACGTGTGTCTTGCGCTAGTCCATTGATACCTACTCCTTCACTTGCCCAGCTTCACCAAGTTCCTGCAAGATCACAGAAGAGGAAAACTACACAAAGACATGGATTTACATTCATAAATAGCTTAGGATCAAATTTAAGCTAAACATGCAAATATAACAAAACATCATTGATACACAAGCATGTAGGAGAAACTCAAATAGTTTTATTGATATAACACGAAGGTCTAGGAGGAGTTATAACCGATGATTCCTGATCCAGCATCAACCCCCCAGCAAAGGAATCCCCTCTTCACCTCCAACAAAGCATAAATCACCCAATGCACTAATCTCTATCTCAAAACCAACAGCAATTCTCTGCAAAGTCCAAAATTCCAGCCTCCGGATCTCTGGGATGAGGGATCCATATATAGATGTATGCAAAGAGGATGAGTTAGCTTATGATTTGACTTGTGGCTTCTCTCTTTCAGTTCTTGCTTCCACTTGGAGACTGAGAGCCTCTTACTCATCCTTGGTCGAACTCAGTGAGGCAAGTGTCATTGGGGAAGATTCTGGAAGCTTCCATTGTCTGTCCACCTCGCGGAATGACACTGCCATTTGTCATTTCCCGCTCAACGCAATTTGGTAGTGCATTTAGGTGCATTGCAACGCACCTAGCTAGTGTACGTGCTATGCAACGCAGCTAGCTAGTGGAGCAGCTGAAATGATCCTGACTTGACTGGTTCTGAGCAGTTTCTGGTGGAGAACTTCTGGGAGAAGCTGTAATTGGTTGACCTTGTTCCTCTAGGGGTAGGAACAACACTTTTAGGGACTTAGGATCCCTTGGTTTATGGAAATTTCATGCTTAGAGCTGTAAGGCACAAAAATGTCTATAACAAGGGGTATGTATTGGTCGATCAACGAATAACATCACTGAATATAGCGCGTTGATAGAACTTCTCTCTGATGCCATCACACATGGTATACACCGACTAATTGTCAGGCTAGACTCACAACTCGTCATACTACAACTCACTGGTATCTACTCTGTCCGAAATCCAACTATTTATCGCATGTTCCTAAGGGTTAAGATTTTGGAAAGACAATTTGATTTTATTCAATATCAACATATTTCCAGAACCTTAAACACATTAATTGACTCATTGGAAAATTATGTGTTAGATAGACATTTTCAACATTTATAAAAAGAAGCATACCATCAATATTTGCATTTGGATCATGTAACTTAACCAAAATAAAGCTTCGAAAATCAAAAATATATATATAACTGTTTATGGTTTACACATAATGTTCTGTAACCAAGACAAAATTGGTCAAATGACCAAAAACTCAAAATGCTAGGGGGCACCCTAGTCTAATGATGCTCGTGATAGCAAGTCACAGCCTGTGCGATCATGCGTAAGAGTCGAGTCCATCATCTTGGCACACCAGTAGTATGCCGCTACAACCTCAAGGGCAGCTCATCAGTCCTCACATCTGGAATACCAAGAGTGAGGCCCTAAACTTGTTCCTGTAATGCTATGAGAGTCTTGGCCACATCGAGGTCGCGAAGGATAGCCCTTCCAACAGCCTCTCCTGCTGGGGCGGTAGCTGGCACTCTCAGGCGTACTACTGGCCGAACGGGACCAACATCTGCATGAACACATGAGTTTGGTTAAGTCTTGACAGAATAAAGCACAAGGACATTACAAAAGAAAAACGATAAACAGGGATATGGTCAAAGAATTTACCAATGGCGCCCCACTGTTCGCCAGCCGGCAGTACTAAATCTGGATCACCCTGGAAGTCCATACCGGCATATGGATACTCAAAATAAACCATCTCTTGACGATCAAACCACCCGAAGAAGGTATCAGAAAATGAAATCTGAGACTGACCAGCATGCCTAGACATATGGTCAACCCATCTTTGCATACGTGGTTCAGTCGGTGAAGGTAAATTGAGTGCAATATACTGCGGCTGCATCAATGGTATCTTTTCCAAGGAAAAGGCAGTCAAGATAGAACCATAACCAAAGTTCTTCAACCTCCCACTCTTCACCTTGGTCAACTGTTCTTTCATCACAAGAAGTACTGTGTCGCACCAGTTGAACACCTTCGGTTGGAGACATTCCAAGGCATACTGCATATAAGATCGGTTGGCTACATGAAGAGCCGCACCACCAGCCATCCTACCAAAAGTGAACAGAATAGTCCTGAGAGACCTGTCAATGACATCACGGATGATGATCTTGCCATCCTTACTCGACTAAGATCCCTCTCTGCAATACCGGCGAACATAATCTCTCACAGATTCACCTCCTCGGGCTGAACCTGATAAAGAGATGGGGGCACCCCGACTCGACAAGCCAGTCAAGAAATAGATGTCCACTATAGCCAAGGGGATGGATTTGCCCCTAATCTGGAACACCTGGTTGGTAGGATCCCAAGCATCGAGAAAATACTACAGGAAGTTGATCTGTTGTCTCATGGTAGAAATGCGGAAAGACTTCAGCAAGCCACAGTTCCGCAGTGTGTTTACTGTAACCGGATCATGTAAAGCAAGTATGTCCTCTTCTTCATGCTCACATTCTCGCCATGTAATAGTCATCTTGCTCCAAAGATCTCTGAAAACAAATAAGAGAAGAGTTAGATCCTGATTTTGGTAAGAAACAAGCAAAATTTCCATCAAAAACTGTGCATAAAATTCCTTCCTTGTGCCCATCACACCTATAGTAGTGCTCTGGGTGCATTGCATGTCAGTTGGCCAGTAGACAGGCTAACATCCAATGCACCTTTCGATACACAAAGGGTGCGCTGAAGTCAGGGCAAGTTTTTCAAACCCTAGAGGCTCAGAAAAACCAGGAATCAAGCTTAGAATGAAAAATGGAAAGCATGAAATGAAAGAGCTCAAGTTTAGCTCCTACCTGGTCCAGACGGCACCGAGAATCGTCCACAGAATCTCCCGAAATTAGCTGATGAAAATCAAGGGGGGAAGACACCTCCAAAGCTCCAACAAACCAAAGTTCAAATGAAATGGTAAAATGAGAGGTAAAAGCACTTTTACATTACTTTTTACGTAGTTCGAAGTAAAATATTAGTGTTCTAACTCATTTTTCAAATATATATTGTTCATTTCTAACTAGTTTGATGAAGCAATTGAAAATGCAGTACAATCTTTGAAAGAACAAAGCTATTTATGGTAAAGTCAAGAAGTGACCGTTGTATCGAGCAGTTTTAGCGCATAGTTCAAGCTCGTTAAAAAATAAACATAAGCCATGAGCAAATGTTTCCCCCCGCGTTTAAGCTCATTACAAAATGAACTATTTCTCGGTAAATAACCATCGTGAATGTAGTACTTCAGCCTTTAAAAATCCTTGGTCGTGTTCTCATCATCACCTCCACTCTGTATTGGCCGATCATTCACCTCCATTTGATTGTTTACCCCTTTTGAGGAACAGCTGCGAAGAGTGATCTCACTAGCCATCCTTGTAACACTACCGTGATTGGAACATTCCAAACCTTACCTGGAATCAGCTGCTACCCAATTTTATCACTCGTTCCTCAAAAGACGAGTCTCCTTTAAGCTCTTTTTAACTAACTCTTAAAATATGAAAAGATTACCGAGCCATTGGCCTCTCTAGCTCGTTAAAGGGACCGAAAGTGTTATCCCTCCTCTAAATTTTAATCTTTTTTGACCTGAGGGATTATTACACAAAAAGACCGAGCGCTTGTTTTGTTTGGCTCGTTAAAAGTATCAAAAATTCATCCCTTGTGTATTGTTTTATACTTTTTTGGACTTAAGGGATTAGATGACGAAAAAGGAATTTTGGAGTTTCCTTTACGTTCCTTTTCAGACTCTCTAAAATTGAAAAGGACCGAGTTATCTTTGTCGTTAAACTCGTTAAAACTTAATAGCGACAAACTTGTCCATAGCATACAAGAACGAGTTTCACTATCGCTAGGCTCATTAAAACATAGCGATGGGTTTGCCCGAAGGGAAAATTATAGAACAAGCATATGTTATCCTCCTCAAGCTTGACAAAAATAAAGAGGTACTGGTCAGCAATGATTGGGGAAAATTGGGAAGAAAACTTGAAGAAACTTTGTTGGTAGCAAGTCGCTCTTGAAAATGACACTTTCACTCCGCATCCAAGTCGGGTTGGGTTGTTTCATTCACCGGTCACATCACCATGGTCCCATCACACCATCCACATTTGGGGTAATGCTACCAATCCATCATGTCAGTGTCACCGATATGTTCAAGAGAAGTCATTCAGAGAATTCACCTTTGTCTCACCCGCTACAATACATTTACACTCCATTCTTTCATGACCGCCACCCTGAACCGTATGTCATCAGATTGTTTTCACCTCCATTAAAATCATTTGCTCCATTCCGTGTCATTGATGTGGGATTCATTAAGACCCTCCTGTGACGAATCGATTCTTGTCGACATCAGCTCATTATCCAAGAAGTCGATCTAGGAACACCCCGTTCAGTACTTTGAAGCTTGCATGCCTCAATGGCAAGTTTCTCACTTCCGGCGACAGGTTTACATCAATGGCCTTCGACCGAAAGATTTTGCATGGTGTTCGACGCCAAGTCCTTTATTCACACCACGTGAATTGTATTGCAATACCTTGAGGGTCATTATCATTATCGATGATTCCTCTTGCACCTGTTAACAGCTTACATCATTAGCTGGTAATCAGGCGATGTCTTTCCGTGTTCGACTCCAGAACATCTCTCACATGGATAGACTTGTACTTCGAGTTAAGATCGAACGAGATTAAAGACCCCGGATCTAGTTTCATCCATCCGGGCTGTGATATATATTCAGGGAAATAAAGACATCAAATGTACGTCATTGTTGCACAGATAATCATCCAATCAAAGCGATGATGGCTCTACCAGAATCATCAATCTACACTCAGACGATTGTCTGCCCTATGTACATGAAAATGAATTTATAAAGCTGAGCATGGGAATGCCCGCCTCAGCTAGATCATGAAAATATTATGAAGATAATGTATTGTATTGTATATTATTACAGGTCTCCTCCCAGCTTGAAAGAACTTCGGATCCTCATAATAAAGCATTTCACCCGACATCAAAAGATTAACGACCTCATGCTTTAGGGGGCAACTGTTATAGACATTTTTGGGCACTACAACCCCAAGCATGAAATGTCCATAAACCAAGGGCTCCTAAGTCCCTAAAAGTGTTGTTCTAACCCCTAAAGGAACAAGGTCAACTGATTACAGCTTCTCCCAGAAGTTCTCCATGAAAAACTGCTTAGAACTGGTCAAAACAGGATCATTTCAGCGTCTCCATAGGCAAAGTGCATTGCATCTCACCTAAATAGACTGTGTGGGTGCGTTGCATTTCAAAACTCCCTTCTATGGGGTGTGATGGGCGAGAAGTGAAAAATGGCAATGTCGTTCCGCGAGGTGGAGAGGCATGGAAACTTCCAGAAACTTCTCCTGTGACACTTGCCTCTCTGAATTCGACCAAGGATGAGTAAGAGATCATCAATCTCCAAGTGGAATCAAGAACTATCAGAGGGAAGACACTAATCAAATCACAAGCTGACTCATATCCCTTACAGATATCTATATATGGATCCCTCATCCCAGAGATCCAGAGGTTGGAATTTTGTATATTGTAAGGAATTGTTGTTGGTTTCTTGAGACAGCATCAGATAGTTGGGTGATCTAAGCTTTGTGTGAGGTGAAGAGGGGCTTCCTTGCTGAGAGGATGATGTTGGGTCAGAACAACTTGTTATAACTCCCCTTGGCTCTTTCTTGTTTATCAATAAAAGCTATTCAAGTTTTCCTCCATACTCTTGTGTCATTCATGTTTTCTGCATTTGTATGGTCAATTTACATCTGATCCTGGATTATTTATGATTATAGATCCATGTTCTTGTATAGTGCTATGCTACTGTGAGCTTACAGGTACTTTGTGAAGCTGGCCGTGCGAGGGAACAAGTAGCGAAAGACTATCAAGAGAGAGAGGAATCGAACTAGGAGATTAGCGCAAGACAGAGGTTGGTCTTCTTTGTTCTTCTCTCATCTATACTTCATAAAGGAAAAATGAAAGTAGCTTTACTTTGTTTGTTTCTAAGGTAGCTATCACACCTTAGTGGGATAAGCAGTTCTGTGTAGACACTTTTCCCTGTAACACTCATGGAGTTAATAAGAGTACCCCTAAGCAAAGCAAACCTTTACCTAGGCCAATGATATGAAAAATGATGAAACTTAAGAGATATCAAGCAGATCTTGACCTCTTTGGGTAGGTTAGTGAATGATTTGGGAAATAGGAAGAAGGGGGAGTTAGACATGCCTCGCTTGAGCTTATCCAAATGGAAAACTGCCTCATACTTGTGATCTGAAGTAAAACATCACTTTGAAACATAAAATTGATCACAATTATGATTCTGCAACCTCAAAACTACCTACCCGGCCTACTTACCTAGCATTTTATCTTCTTTTTGGTTTGGGTGCACTTGAACTAGCAAACCCAGCTTTACAACTTTTCTTTTGGCTATCCTCCTATCTAAATCAATCCTTATTCATGCCAGGGCTCAGATTAAGCTGTTGAGCGCCCAAGTTTCTCTACCTATCTACAAATCTGCCAAGATTAAACAGTTTGGACAGATGTTTATTCTCTATATTCTAAAACAAGAAATTTAAACCTAGGGAAGCCAAGATTAAACCATTTGGCCTTCCCTTAACTGAAAATTCTTCAAAAATGGAATAACTCATCAAAATTTGGAATACAACAGTGGAATTTAGACTAGCACACTCTCATGGCCTCTTCTTTGGCCTCTTAAGGAAATATGGAACATTGCAGCATGCAAAGTATGACATATTTGGCATGTAAAAATGTCGATCATGAAAGAGGAAAACCTGTTGCAACAGGAGGCTAACAATACCAAAGGTACATAGAAACAAACTTGGTGCTAGAAGTCATAAGTGTATCTTCCTGGGGTATTCAAACACCTCCAAAGTATACCATCTCTATGATAAAGTAAATAAAAAGTTTGTTGTATCTAGAGATGTAATTTTTCTTGAATCATCCAAAACTGACAATGTTGTTGAGCGCAACTTGATCACTTGGATAGATTCGCAAAAGCAAAATCATTTCAAGAATTTTATAATCAAATTCCACATCTTGAAGGGGGGATTCCTATACTAGATCAACATGTGGAATCTCCTTCTGAAGAACACTCTCCCCCGCATGAAACTCCAACAACGGATGATTCTTTAAGTGATGTAATTGATAGAATTGGGAGATTCAATCTTGATTCAGTCCCAACTCAATCAACGGAGCAGCCTGGACCATCTGAGAAAGGTCCCCCAAAGTGGCTGACAAAGACACTTGAAATTGTTCATCCTGATGAAGTTGGAAAGACAAGAACTAGAAATTCAAACCGACAAAATGGAGGTGATGTAGATGACTCTAATTCACCTGTTGATATGGATGTTTCTTATGATTGTGATTTGAACTTGTCTACAGTTTTTGAACCAACTTCCTTCAAAGAAGTTGCTTCTCATTATGAATGGAAAGAAGTGATGCAAAAGGAGTATGATGCCCTCATAAAGAATGGCACTTGGAAGCTGGTTGATCCTCCATTAGGAACCAAACCAATTGGCTGCAAGTGGGTCTACAAGACCAAGTATAAAGCTGATGGCTCACTTGACAAGCACAAATCTAGGCTTGTGGCAAAAGTTTTTGCACAGAAGGAAGGGGTCAATTATGAGGAGACTTTTCCCCCACAGCAAAATGGGCAACCATCCAGACACTCTTTGCCCTAGCAGCTCAGAACGGTTGGACAATCCATCAAATGGATGTAAAAACTACTTTCTTAAATGGAGATCTAAAAGAGAATATTTTTATGTCCCAGACTGAAGGATTTGCTATGAAAGGACATGAACATAAAGTATGCAAACTAGTGAAGTCCTTGTATGGCCTCAAACAAGCACCGCGAGCCTGGTATGAAAAACTAACTAAGCATCTTCTGAAACTCAATTTCAAACATTATGATCTTGATGATGCAACTTTATTTGTCAAGAAAGTTGGAAAAATAGTTTTATATCTTGTGGTATATGTAGATGATATTTTAATGACAGGGAACAATGAAAGCCACATTGCATCCATAAAGAAGGAATTGTGAAAAAAATTTGAAATGACTGATTTGGGCTATGTTCATTACTATCTTGGTATTGAAGTAACCCAACATCCGAAGTCCATATTTCTTTCTCAAAAGAAACACATTGGAGATCTATTGAATAGGTTTGGCATGACAAAATGCAATCCTCTTACTACTCTAATGGAACAAAACTTAAAGCTCACATCTATTGAAGGAAAAGAATTTGAGGATGCAACAAAGTACAGACAAATTGTAGGAAGTCTCAACTACCTAACTACTACCAGACCAGACATTTTGTTTGTTGTTGGAATCTTCTCTAGGTTTATGCAAAAAGCCTTGTGAGGGACATTGGTCTGCTACAAAAAGAGTTCTAAGGTACTTGAAGGGAACTCAAGACCTTGGAATCAAGTATACATTGGTGGGCAACTTCAGCTTGATTGGATACTCTGATTCAAACTTTGATGGAGATAAAGAAACTAGGGTATCTATTTCAGGATATGTTATGAGTCTTGGATCAGGAGCTGTCTCTTGGAGATCACACAAACAATCAGTTCCAACAAATTCCACAATAGAAGTAGAATACATGGTAGCAGCTGAAGCAACAAAAGAAATTGTGTGGCTCAGGAAAATTCTTGAAGATTTGTAGGTAAAACAAGTACAATCAACTCCACTCATGATTGACAATACCTCTACAATAAAGTTGGCCAAGAACCCAAAATTCCATGATCAAACGAAGCACATCAAAACTAAATATCATCTGTTTTGACATCACGTTGAGGCCAAAACAATCCATCTCTGTCATTGTTCCACTAATGAGCAAATTGCAGACATCTTCACCAAAGCGCTTGGAAGAGAAAAGCTTGAACGATTCAAAATGATGCTTGGACTCACCAACATCCCTTCAGATTAAGGGGGGGAATGTCAACACCTAATCCTCATGATTGGATGAATATAATGTAAATAGATAAATAAGTAATATGAACAGTCATCGAGAGATGAACTGAACAGTCTCTCCCTCATGTATTTAATGAAGACCTACCTAAAGGAATAAACACAAATCATTTTTGACTTGAGGAGTTACTACCTAGCCTGACAGTGCAATTGATAATCAAGTAATGGAGGATGAAAATGCATTGGATTCCTTACGAGGATGCAGACTGTTAAAATTCTTCAAAATGCCGAATATGAAGGTTAATACCAGATTGCTTGAGTTATTAATCCACTACTGGAGTGCAGAAGAAGATGCTTTTGTGATTGACCAGATGCCCCTGAGGATTGAAATAGAGGATATCTATCTCATTATAGGTCTTCCCCAAAGGGGAGAGAGATTTCACTCAACTGGAAGGACAAGAGGTAGTCTTAGTGTAGAAGACTATGTCCACATATACTATCCTGGAAACACTAAAATGATTGGAAGTCAGATTTGAATCAATCATGTAGAGAGTTTATCACTGAGGATCTTGCTTTTTACGATAGCCAGGGTAAATGGTTTTTCTTCTCTACACCAGGCTTCATGTGTTTCAATTAGTCTTGCAGTGGATTGTCTCACTACGGTCTTCGATTGGTCCACACCTCTGCTACCCAATATGAAAACACAACTTACTTCTATCCATAAGGGTCAGACAAAGAAATTTGGATACACAACCATCTTTTGTTCATTCTTTTTTGAGAGAGTACTTGGGCTTCATCCCAACATATTATCAACCATCAGCAGCCCAAGAGATCCACGGATGGGTAGGTGGGTTGACTTGATGAAACAACTAGGGGGGTTGAGGTCCCTAGGACAAAATTTGATGAAGAGTTTTTCCTTTGGTGGGAACAACAGGTCATTTCAGTCTAAGACTACCCTTATGCTGGAATGGATTTTCGAGGAGATCCAGATCTAGTGATGCCACCAGACACAACATGGGGTGTCATAGGTATAAATGATTTTAAATTTTTGAATTTTCAGAATTTTTAGTTTTTCAGTGTAAATGAACTAAAAAAATCTTTTTGATGAGACAAAATACTTACAAAATTATTGATCATGACATAGATGTTGGACCAGTGAGACCTGATGGTCTTCCTCGACATAGGCGTCATGGAAGAGACACTAAAGGGGTCGTAGCCGAGACTGAGAGGACCCTCCATGCAATTTCGAGAATGTTGGTGAGGTTAACTCACCAAGTACCCATGGTGGCCATAGAGGGCCTCCTAGAGGAGATGCAACGACGCGTGGGAGTACCATAGGATTGGGTGCAACTATTTCGCTGGGTGTTCAATGCCATCATTTTCTTTTTTGCTACTCATCCTGAGCAGGATCACTAGATAGATGATTAGATATTTTTTTATTAGAGATGATGATGGGTATAAGCCCTAATTTTGTAGGACATTTTGTCCCAATTTTGTATATTATTTTGGACACAAAAACTCTATCTATATACAGATGGTTTTATCATGATGATCATATACATACAAATGATACTTCGATTATGTTTTATGTTTTAATGTGCTGAATGATTTATATGTCAATCCAATGCTTGATTAGCAATAGAATCTGCTAAGGAATTTTCTAATCGTGGAATACGAACAAATGTGATATAAACAAATGATATTTGTAATAAACACACTCTCAGAAATTGGAAATATAAATAAGGATCTATCACGTGATAGATGTTATTCAGTTGAGATACCACTAGTTGTGAATCTAAATAAACTACTAATGAATCAATATCAAGAGATATTGCCTCAGAGAGTAAATTAATAACAACAGTGTATTCAACGATATTATTTGAAGCGGGGCCGATACATACTCCTCTCAAAACCAACAACTAACGAGATGGATAATAAATTAGCCAAGCAGTGAAGCAAGGTTGAGGGTGTGTCTACTAGAACGATCAGTGAACCCTAGATATATCAAATCGTCCATCAATACCTGCGAAAGCAGATAAAAAAATATCGACATCACTAAAACTGATAGATAGATATGTACAATGATACAATATATATAAACAAGTAAATGTTAGGCTAGAGCCTAAGCAAAGTACTTCTTAAGGTAGAGCCCATTTCTGGGCTCTGTCAACTTGTTTCCTTCAAAATAAATCAATTCATAAGCTCCCATTTTCAATCGTTTTTGACAATAAAGGGACCATACCACAAAGATTTTAACTTTCTTGCCCCTAAGGCATCTTTGTCTTTATTGTAGACCAGGACAAGGTCTCCTTAAAAAAAAATTCTAGGACGGAAAACTTTATCGTATTGAGTTTTTACCCTCCTCTTATGAGCTTTGTTGATTATGGAGGCATCTTGACGCTGCTCATTGAGATGTTCCAAATGAACGAGGCATTATTCAAGACTAGAAGTATCGGGAAGAAGTTCAACAACTAGTTTAAGCGAAGGAATTTCACATTCTATAGGAAACATGGATTCCAACCCATAAACTAGTTGGAAGGGAGTAAAACTAGTGGCAGTCTTAACTGACATTCGGTGTGCCCAAACTGTTAGATATAACATGATGTGCCAGTTGGATCTATCTTTGTTAATAGTCCTTTGCAATATGATTTTAATGGATTTGTTCACGGCTTCGACCTACCCATTGGCCTGAGGATAATATGGAAATGACTGCATTGGTCAGTGACAGTCTCTTTAGGAATACTGAATCCGGAAATAACTTGATTGAAGAGAAACAAGGTTTTTGTTTCACCATCATTCTTGAAAGTATGCATAGCCTCAACCCACATATTAAAGTAGTCTATGGCTATGATGATATACTTCTGATTTCCTATTGAAGGCTGATTACAAGTAGTAAAATTGATAGCCCACTTCGTGAAAGGACTGATGGTGATCACAGGGAAAAGCGGAGCTGGATGTGTGCACATTCTCCGAGTATAAACCTGACACGGATGGAATCTCTTTACCGCTTCAATACAATCATTGAAGATTCAAGGCCAAAAGTAGCCTACTCGAAAATTCTTTTGGGGTGTAGCAAACCCACAAAGATTACCACCACATGCTCCATTGTGGCAATCATCAAGCACGGTCTTAGCTTCCTCGAAGGTTAAAAAATGTCTAAGGATTGAATCAACCCTGTGATGATATACAGTGTCACCTATAATAATATAAATTTTAGTGAGGTGATGCAATTTTCTACGTTCGTCCTTAGAAAAAGAGAGTGAAAACTTTGAAGTCTGGAGATATATAATAATATCTCCATGCCAAGGATCTTGTGAGGAAATAAGAAATAGATGTTCATCAAGAAACATTTCCTCATAAACAATTTCTTCCTCACATGTCAACTGCGAGATCAGCTCTGCAAATTCTAAAAATTTCTTAG
This sequence comes from Pinus tabuliformis, assembly GCA_031772625.1. NCBI lineage: Eukaryota > Viridiplantae > Streptophyta > Pinopsida > Pinales > Pinaceae > Pinus > Pinus tabuliformis. The sequence continues at coordinate 1,543,784,753 of CM062819.1, forward strand.
ACTCAACCAAAATGAATCTGAGGTCGAATTCTTGTAAAATGACAATCGATCTATTATATTTTCCCCCAACCACTCGCCTACTAAGAACAAATTGAAATGGATTGACAACTACTAAGATGAAAACTTTTGGAAGCAGAATGCAATGTCTAAGCCACTGGATAGCATGGACCACTGCCAAAGATAATTTCTCGATAGGAGAATAGCACAGTTTGGGACCTACGAAGCCTCGGCTCAGATAGTAGATTATGTGCTCACATAAGGCATCATCTTCCTGAACCAGAACCATACCAATAGTTGATTCTTTTGCAGTGAGATACAAGAGGAAATCTCAGCTATAATCAAGTGGACTCAACAAAGGGGGAGATGTTAATGCTTTTTTAGAAGCAGTGAAAGAATGTTGTGTGAAATCATCCCAAAGAAATGGGACCCCTTTCCTAAGCAATATCATAAATCATTTAAATGTGATCTCAACATAATTGGCTATAAATCTCCTCAAGAAATTTGATTTTCCTTGGAGACTCTGAAGTTGACATATAGAGGATGGGGAATGCAACTAAAGTATTGCCTCAACCTTTAAGGGATCTAAATGAATCCCTTCAATCTACACGATAAATCCCAACAACTGATCGGATGTGACGACGAAAACACACTTATTTGGATTTGACTGGATTTTATAAAAATAACATAATTCAAAAATAAATTGAAGATGTTTAGGATGACAAATTCTCTTTCGAGAACAAGGAGCTAAATCATCCAAGGCCCGCTGAAAAGTAGCTCCAACATTTTTGAGGCCAAAAGGCATATTTTTATACATAAATGTACCCCACGGACAAATAATTTTTTTTTATGTTGATACTCTGGATGGATAGTAGTTTGATTATAACCAGAAAATTCGTCCATAAACGAGAAAAATTCATTACCCACACATTCATCAATAATATGATCAATAAAGGGTGTGGGGTAGTTGTCCTTAGGACAAGCCTTATTCAAGTCCCTAAAGTCAATGCATACATAGATCATTCTTTGTTTTTTTGTCTACAGGGACTAGATTAGAGACCCACTCAGTTAAGGGAACGAGGTATATGAAACCCACCTTAAGAAACTTCTCAGCTTCAGCTTTGATAGCTACTGCTTTTCTAGGTTTTACCGACCGAAGTTTATGACGAATAAATTTTTCATTTTCATACGTTTGGATGTCATGCTAGACTATAGATGGATCTATTTCAGGAATTTCCTCATAAGACCAAGCGAACACATCACAAAACACTTTGAAGAGATTGATAGAAGTTTGAACTTCTTTAGGGGAATAATCAGCACCAATGAAGATATTTTCAATAATGTTGGGATTCCTAGAGATGTTCACTAGAATATTTTGTGAGATAATAGACATATTACCTTTGGAAAAAAACTGTGCTGGAGCCAAAGGGTTTAAAAATGCATGAACATCACTAGTAGAAGAACTGGTCAAACTTGTTTCTACTTCCTGCAAATGAGAAAGGAAATATGAGCGATGATGCAAATAACTCCATGGAATTTCAACACCTGTCATTACTTCTATAATTTCTTCTTTAGATGGCAAGACAGTATCCAAGCAATCCTAAGTAGAAGTTGAATCTAGAGTCTAGGCCATAACCACATCCCAATCCAGCTCCTCTGGTGAAAAAGGAGTAGGATCAAAGTATGTAGTGTTAACAATAGACTGATAAGAAATGTCTACTGTAGACATAGGACATGCCTTTCCACCAACCTATCCCTCATCTAATGTGGTGGTAGATAAGGGTAAGGGCCAAGAATCCGAAAAATAATGAGTTCTAAAGAACTCTCTTTGAGAAGGTACCTTGGAGGATGAAATAACATAAATTATAGCTATAGGAGTAGGAAGATCAAAGGTACCCATTATGGAAGAGTGCATTCCAACTCCTAAATTCTATATAGGCTTCTTGGGATTATCTACTAATGGAACAGTTGATAAGCCTCATCATTGGGTAATTATATGGGCCTTAATTCACCTCCTAGCTTATTCAAACCAACTATTTTCACAAGTTATTGCATACTTTTGATTATATTTTGTTTATGAGATGAGTTAGAGTTGGATATTTGGCTTTGTGGTCTAATGTGAATTTAATGCATGATTAAAGGATAAAAGCAAGGAATTTTGGCAAATACCTTGGTCAAAATTCGAATGGGACAAGGGAGAGGAATTATAGGAGGTAAATCCTCCTCATTTACTACCCCTCCATTCCAATATTCTTCCATCAGCTCAGAGTGCAAACATCCAAATCATGAGGACGAGAAGGAAGCCGAGCAAGTGAAAGACAAATCACCAATTTGTATTGAATTTGGGAGCCGAGAATCCCTAATTTTAAGGAAGTCATTGGAGACTTCAAATGTATAAGTAGAGAGGCCTAGGACCTCAGTAGGATTCAAATTTTTTATTGTAAAATTCTACTCTATTTTCGAGCTGCAAGACTTGTGATAGTTTTATTTATGTAATCCATTGTTTTGATAATAAGAATGAGTTTTGTTTTGAGCCAACACTGAGTTAGCTCAGAGGGTTGAAGCTCTTGGGTTAGGGACCAACCCTAGTATCCAACGCTCCTCTTTATTGTACATGTATGTTAGCATATATTCATAGTTTGAACGTTCATTTTCTTAAGTAGCTGCATTTCCATCACAATGGCGTAGATTAGATTGGTTGTATATTAGTTTTCTTCCATTTGTGCCTTCTTTCAGTTAGCAATTTAGTGAGGAGAAAAAGGATCACAACAAGGTTTTCAGCAAGTGCCTTGGCCTCACTTCCTCCCTCTAGGACCATGACTTGAGGAAGCGACCCTTTAGCAGCCCCAAAAACACAGATTTCTAGTTCTTGCATGAGCTTTGGAGTTTGTTGTCTTGATTCATCATTTGGTTCATTTCATTGTCATATTTTTCCATTACTCTATTTTTGCAATAAGATCTCACTCATGTTCTCATTTCCTTCAACACTTTCTTCATGCATAATATGGGCAATTGATTCATGCTTTTCTAGTTTATGAAGATGTATCTTGTTGCATAGTTCTTGAAAGACACACATGTTTTAGGCACTGTAGGTACTTCAGGAGGAGGTCTACACTTCATCACCAACATCCATCTTCCACCTCATCAACCTTAACCATCTCTTGTTCCTCCATCACCCTCACTAGTTCTTTTGTCCTTTTCCATTGAAATTCCCCTAGACACATTGAGTGAATCTAGCCATCTCTTCGCTTGGATATTGACTCCTGAGTGTTCCTAGACCTTTTAACACCTTATCCCACTCATCATACACCTTTTCCAAGCTTCCAAACAACTCCAACACCTCACAATTAGCTCTCAAATATATCCTGTAGGTTTCATGTAATTCCTATAGGATCATCCTGTAGGTTTCTAATACATCCTGTAGGTTTTCCTGAAGCGGTCTATTTTGAGGCCGAATTGATGGGGAACCTCTAGGAATTCACTAAAAGCCTCCTAGGACCATTCCACACCATCCAAACACTCCATAAACCTTATATCCATCCTCAACCACCTTCCATCCACCTGTCACATCCACAAGAACAATTAAATTGCATGCTTTATTCTACCAAAAAAACCAAAAAAAAAGTGAAAAAAACTTTAGTTTAGTTTTCTTGCTCGCACATTAGTATGGTTTGGTTCTCTTTACTTCTGTAACTTAGCTAGCAGCATTAGGTTAGTGTTGATTTAGTAATTCTCCTTAGCATAGTTGTTTAAATGGTTAATTAGGATATGGTGTGATTTAGCATTACATGTTGTTTTCCTCGTTACTGCAGTAGAGTGACTCTCTTAGAATATATTTTCTCTCCTTCCATCAAAGAATCAAGCTTCTTATGACTCTATAGAAGTCTACCTTGTAGCCCTTGGGGTCTCTTGCCGAATGAACAGTGACAACAGGCAGGACCTTCACTTTTACTTGTGCATATAGCACTATCACCTCCAAGTTTGTATGAACTCTAGGCTGATAAGTAAAGATGGTAGCCTAGGAGTTGCAACATCCTTGCTGCAATATGGCGCTCATCACTTTTTGGTACCGTTGTCGGGGAGGTGTCTGAGTAGAATGTGATTACTTATTTCCTTTATTCTACTTGTTGTCTTCAATTTTCTTCCATTAGTTTATTTCTGAAAAGGTAATCTATTTGCTTCCTTTCTTTCATATTTCATTGTCTGCTTTCCTTTCCATTCTACAAGTAGAAGTTCAATTCAACAAGTAGCTTCTTCATTCTATCAGTGATTTTTCATTCAATCAACAATTTCATTTCTGAAAAGTACTTTCCAGCTTAAAAAATCTTACAAAAACCAACCCAAAAAAAATTCCCTTCATGCCTCATAGGAATAGGGATAATTTAGGGAAATTCTTGCCAAATACCCCCACTGCATCCAATAGCCAACCTTCTCTCTTCTTCGGTGGCTATGAACTAGAGGAACCTTTAGGTGAGAAACCTGATATATTTGAAGAACCTACAAGGGAAGAAGAAGAAGAAGAACCAATTCCTACTGAACCAATGGCTAAAAACCGAAATGACAAAGGGAATAAAGAGAGAGTTGAGGGTTCCTTCCCCATCAGGGAAACCAACAGGGAGATTAAGATGAAGAATATAAGCCCCTCTTGCCTACCTCATTTCCATGGCCTGACCACAGAAGACCCCGACACTTTCCTATTTCAGCTTGCTGTTATATGTTGAACCTATGACTATACAGATGATGAGCAAAAATTAAAATTGTTTCCATCTACCCTCAAGTATGCAAGATTGCGTTGGTTCATGGGTTTACCTCGAGATAGCATCACAACTTGGGCTCAAATGCAACAGGATTTTAACAAAAAATATTGGACTACTATAGGTCAAAGGATACTAAAGAATAAATTTTTAGGATGACCATGGACCAGGATGAATCCTTAGAATACTATGAAGAAAGATTCCAGCTCAGTTACAAAAGGGCTAGGTGCACACTTGACCCCGAGTCACTAAAGTTGGTCCTGCTCAGAGGAGTAAGGGAAGATCTTCTGGATATCTTACATTTGTTAGTAGTAGCAGATATCTACCAATCACCCTATGAGGATATCAAGGTTGTCTTTAGAAACCATTCTAGGGCAGCCAGAAAAAAGGGTAGGGGTAGTCAACCTATGGCCAGTACATCATCTTCCAACTCATCCATCAAGGGTGAAATTGGAAATATGCTGGAAGATTTCAGAAGTGAGGTGCTGCAAACCCTTTCCTTGCAATTAGACACCGTGAACATCAAAGGAAGCAAGAGGAACCAGAGAAATCCTTGGCCATATTTTCCCTAGATGCACCAAGAGGCATCCTAGGAATGAATATCCATTAAATTGTATTGATATTTGCTCAGTCTCTAAAGAAAACCACTCAACAGATAAGTGCTCTTCTTTACCAAGACTTAAAGCAATATATCAAGGAGCTGAAGGGGTCACTGAGTAGCTTTTCTACATCAACCAAAGAAGACTTCCTGGGCCTAGACCATACCAGCAGAGCATGCAAGGGTCATCCCATGCATATTACAACCCCAACCAAACCACAACTATGCCTTCATGGGGAACCCCTGCTCATCCTTCTTGGTCTACACCCCCTCCTTGGTTCTATGCATCTCAGTATCATTCCCAGCCAGCCAGCTAGTCATTTCAACCTTACACTCCTGTTGGCTTATATGGGCCTGACCTAGGTTTGGAAGAGTTATTTAGCCAAACAAATCCTGCATCTACCGGCCCTTTCGGTAACAGCCTGCGGGGACTGAGGTCTCACTCGTGGTAGTAGAGGAGGGTGCTGGAACCAGGTTTCCACACCCTAGGGATATCTTGGTGTGGTCTGGAGGTTTCGCACACTGGTTTACATCTCTGCGCTACTCAGTACTCACACAGATCTAGCTTGAGTATATATTTCTTATTAGTGCGCTATTCTATTAGATGATGTGGTTATCAATTACCAAGGTCTTTAAGCAAACATTTAACCAACACAATTGATTCGTGCATTAAAATAAACCTATATTTATACTTATTCCAACCATAATCTAATAAGATTAAACATATATTATGACAATTCAGAAGAAACACAGAATTCCAGAAGAAACTTATCTTAATTTCCACTTTGTCCTTAATACATCCAGATCTGCCCTGCGCACTCAGTTGTAGGGGTTTGTGCACACAGTTGCAGACTTTCCAGGCCTCTGCACACACAGATGCAAAGCCTCTACCTACTACCCCAATCCCTCGACTCAGACTTACAGATGCTTTCCAAATATCTTTCTTTCAAGAAACCATTTCCATTCATATCATCAAAACTCTACTCCCTATACCCATAGAGCCTTGCTCTATTTATACCCTTCTTTGGCCCACAATCCCTACGTGGGCTAACTCTATTTACATTATTTTTGGGTGGACTACCCTTTGAATTGACCTATTATGATTCACACTTTGCGCTTCCAGCAGAATCTTTATCCTAACTTTACCCAAAATATCCGGCTTCACGCCCTTTAATCATTACGCGGGGCTTCTGCCACCCAATAGTCCCCCAACACAATCATCGTGACTCGTCCCGATGTTACAGGGAAAAGTGTTTATGCAGAACTGCTAATCCCACTAAGGTGTGGTAGCTACCTTAGAAACAAACAAAGTAAAGCTACTTTCGTTTTTCCTTTATGAAAGATAGATGAGAGAAGAATAAAGGAGACCAACCTCTGTCTTGCGCTTGGCTCCTAGTTCGATTCCTCCCTCTTCTGATAGTCCCTTGTTACTTTTTTCCTTGTACACCCAGTTTCACAAAGTACCTGTAGAATCAAAGTAGCATAACACTATACAAGAACATGGATCTATTATCATAAACAATCTAGGATCAGATGTAAATTGACCATACAAATGCATAAAACATAAACGACACAAGAGTATGGAGGAAAACTTGAATAACTTTTATTGATAATCAAGAAAGAGCCAAGAGAGTTACAACCAGTTGTTCTCACCCAGCATCATCCTCTCAGCAAGTAAGCCCTTCTTCACCTCATACAAAGCTTAGATCACCCAACACTATGATGTTGTCTCAAGAAACCAACAACAATTCCTTACAAGATGCAAAATTCCAGCCTCTGGATCTCTGGGATGAGGGATCCATATATAGATATCTGTAAGGGAGATGAGTCAGCTTGTGATTTTATTAGTGTCTTCCCTTTGATAGTTCTTGCTTCCACTTGGAGATTGATGATCTCTTACTCATCCTTGGTCGAATTCAGAGAGGCAAGTGTCATAGGAGAAGTTTCTGGAAGATTCCATGCCCCTCCACCTCACAGATTGACATTTCCATTTGTCACTTCTCGCCCATCGCACCCCATAGAAGGGCTTTTTGAAATGCAACACACCCACAGAGTGTACTTAGGTGAGATGCAACGCACTTTGCCTATGGAGCAGGTGAAATGATCCTCTTTTGACCAGTTCTGAGCAGTTTTTCATGGAGGACTTCTAGGAGAAGCTATAATCAGTTGACCTTGTTCCTTTAGGGGTTATAACAACACTTTTAGGGACTTAGGAGCCCTTGGTTTATGGACATTTTATGCTTGGGGTTGCAGTGCCCAAAAATGCCTATAACAGTTGTCCCCTAAAGCATGAGGTCGTTAATCTTGTTTGATGTCGGGTGAAATGCTTTATCATGAGGATCCGAAGTTGTTTCAAGTTGGGAGGAGACCTGTAATAAGATACAATACAATACATTATCTTCATAATATTTTCATGATCTAGCTAAGGCGGGCATTCCCATGCTCATCTTTATAAATTCATTTTCATGTACATAGGACAGACAATCGTTTGAGTGTAGACTGATGATTCTGGTAGAGCCATCATCCCTTTGATTGGATGATTATCTATGCAGCAACAATGTACATTTGATGTATTTATTTCCCTAAATATATATCGCAGCCCGGATGGATGAAACTAGATCCAGGGTCTTCAATCTCGTTCGATCTTCACTCGAAGTACAAGTCTATCCATGTGAGAGATGTTCTGGAGTCGAACATGGAAAGACATCGCCTGATTACCAGCCAATGATGTAAGTTGTTAACAGGCATGAGAGGAATCACTGATAATGATAATGACCCTCAAGGTACTGCAGTACAATTCGCATGGTGTGAATAAATGACTTGGTGTCGAACACCATGCAAAATCTTTCGGTCGAAGGCCATTGATGTAAACCTGTCGCCGGAAGTGAGAACCTTGCCATTGAGGCATGCAAGCTTCAAAGTACTGAAAAGGGTGTCCCTAGATCAACTTCTTTGATAATGAGCTGATGTTGACAAGAAGCGATCCGTCATAGGAGGGCCTTAATGAATCCCACATCAATGACACGGAACGGAGAAAATGATTTTAATGGAGGTGAAAATGATCTGGTGATATAAGGTTCAGGGTGGCGGTCATGAAAGAATGGAGCGTAAATGTATTGCAGCGGTGAGACACAGGTGAATTCTCTTAGTGACTTCTCTTGAACATATGGGCGACACTGACGTGATGGATTGGTAGCATTAACCCCAAATGTGGATGGTGTGATGGGACCATGGTGATGTGACCGGTGAATGAAACAACCCAACCCAACTTGGATGCGGAGTGAAAGTGTCATGTTCAAGAGCGACTTGCTACCAACAAAGTTTCTTCAAGTTTTCTTCCCAATTTTTCCCTAGTCATTGCTGACCAGTACCTCTTTATTTTTTTCAAGCTTGAGGAGGATAACATATGCTTGTTCTATAATTTTCCCTTCGGGCAAACCCATCGCTATGTTTTAACGAGCCTAGCGATAGTGAAACTCGTTCTTGTCTGCCATGGACAAGTTTGTCGCTATTAGGTTTTAACGAGTTTAACGACAAAGATAACTCAGTCCTTTTCAATTTTAGAGAGTTTGAAAAGGGACGTAAAGGAAACTCCAAAATTCCTTTCTCGTCATCTAAACCCTTAAGTCCGAAAAAGTATAAAACAATACAGAAGGGATGAATTTTCGATACTTTTAACGAGCTAAATAAAACAAGCGCTCGATATTTTTGTGTAATAATCCCTTAGGTCCAAAAAGATTAAAATCTAAAGGAGGGATAGCACTTCCGGTCCCTTTAATGAGCTGGAGAGGCCAATGGCTCAGAAATCTTTTCATATTTTACGAGTCAGTTGAAAAGAGCTTAAAGGAGACTCGTCTTTGAGGAACGAGTGATAAAATTGGGTAGCAGCTGATTCCAGGTAAGGTTTGGAATTTTCCAATCACGCCAGTGTTACAAGGATGGCTAGCGGGATCACTCTTCGCAGTTGTTCCTAAAAAGGGGTAAACAATCAAATTGAGGTGAATGATCGACCAATACAGAGTGGAGGTGATGATGGGAACACGACCAAGGCTTTTAAAGGCTGAAGTATTACATTCACGATGATTATTTGCCGGGAGATAGTTTATTTTTTAATGAGCTTAAACGCGGGGAGAAACATTTGCTCATGACTTATGTTTATTTTTTAACGAGCTTGAACTATGTGCTAAAACTGCTCGATTAATCCAGTCGTATAATAAGAATGTCTCGTATATGAAAACGGCAATTTTTAGAGTTTTTCCCCACATCCTTTATTTATGCAAGTTAGGAAACGACCAATCCTACGAGTTTAAAGGGTTAGAGGACCTACAGATTTAAAAAATAAATAGTCGCTCTTCACTTGCACGCCAAAAGGTTTGCATGCCCCCAGGTATAAAATAAAACTTCAAGGTCACCTTTTATGCTACTGACAAAACATTTGTTTTATCAGGAAAGGTCTACCTCTTTCAGGTTACCAAAGATTGTTCTATTGATAGTGCAAAAAAAACACTTCTTCAGCGATGTCTACCGAAATAGACAAAGGTGAGACAATCCACTCACATAACTTTGATGAGGGAATCTTATTCCAGTCTAACCCCCTTTTCCAATCACGGATGGGAGTACAGACTAGTCATATATCTCTCACGGAAACCTACCCTATACTCGAAGTTTTCCTGCCGAAGCAGACCAGGGTGCATGCCCCCTGGGTTTCAATCATGTCCCCCGAATCACTCGCGCTCATCAGGTGGACGGACTGGAGATTGATGAGACATTCCTTGTGTGAAAATACCATTCAGGGATGGTATATGACTATTTGCTATGTGTGATATGGGAAATGAAAGCTGGTCTATGAGCTTGACCACTCTTCCTTCGTGTGGAAAACACATTACTCTAAAGAGTGATGAGACAATGGCTCCCATGAAATAAATATAGTCTCGTCCAAGGAGTATATTATAATCCAGGGGTCCTTGGACTACCATTACGTTCATGTGAACGGTTTTCCCTCTCAATGTTATGGGCACATTGGGAAGGATTCCTAACGGTCAACTGTGTTATAAACATTTTTGTGCCTTACAAAATGAAGCATGAAATGTCAATAATCTGAGGGATCCAAAGTACCTAAACATGTTGTTCCTGCCCCTAGAGGAACAAGGTCAGCAAACCACAGCACTGAATATCAGTTCTCCACCTGAAAACACTCAAAAACAAGCTAATTCTGGATCATGTCAACTGCTCCATTGAGCATCTGCGCTGAATGTCAACTGCTCCACTGTGTACCTGCGCTGAATGTCAACTGCAAAGAAGGCTACCTGCGCTGGGCGAGTTTGGCCAAGTGGCACAGTCATTCCTCAAGGTGTCAATGCCCCTGAAGCTTCCAAAATGACACTTGGATCAAGGAATTCGACTAGTGATGAGTAAGAGGGTCTAGATCTCCAAGTGGAAGCAAGAACCTCCAAGTGGACTCAAGAACTGAAGAATAACTAAAGTGGGAGGGGACACTAGTCAGCTTCATGCCAGCTACAAGCTGACTCATCCTTTCTCCAAAACTCCTATATATAGAGCTCTCTCATGAGGTCTATAGAGGGCTGGAATCTTGTGAATGTAAGGAAGTGCTGTTGGTTTGAGTTTAGAACTATTGGGTGATTTGCTTTGAAGGAGGTGAAGAGGAGATTTCTTTCTGCTGGGAGGTGATGCTGGATTGGGCCTTTTATGGTTGTATCACTTCCTGAACTTTACTTCTTCCATTAATAAAGCATTTGAGGTTCTTCTATATGCATGTGTCTCAATGATGTGTTGTTATGCTTGTGTATTTGATTTATTCTAATCCTTGAATCAATTATGAATGTATGCTTCTTGTAGTTTTCCTCTCTTGTTATTTTGCAGGATCTTGGTGTAGCTAGGCCAGTGAAAGAGCAAGGAGCTGGGAGCAAGCAGCAAGGAGAGAAGATTGGATCAATCATTAGCGGAAGACATCGGTTAGTGGATCTCTTCCTCCTCTCTCTTACATCTCATAAAGAAGTAATCTCAAATAGCTTTGCTTTGATTGTTGCTGAGGTACTATCACCCTTAGAGTGGGATAGGGTCATTCCGTATTGGATACTTTTCCCAACAACAAATTGGCGACTCCGCTGGGGAGCGTATCTTGTTGGTTGTTTGTGTTTTTTCTATTCATTTCATAAACACAGGGAGTACCGAATCGAACTGCATTTGGATCTTTCAAATGCAAAGTAGAGGGCAGCTACTCTAGCTCAGTTTCTGGGCATGTTTATGATTTGAAGAGCTGATCCACAAGGACTCTGAATAGCTCTTAGTGATAGCTTTTCATCCTCCTTTTCATCCCTTAGTGTGTACTTGACTGATAGCTTCTGATTTGGCCAAAAACTGTGAATTTTTGAGCAATCTGTGACCCGGAAACTGAGAAAAACGAAAGTTTATCTCTTCATTGCAGACACTATGAAGGCAGTCTGCATTTCAGCGCAGATCCCGAAGGGGCTACCTGTGCTGAATGTCAAACTGACAGTGTACCACCTGCGCTGAACCAGTTTTGCATTGTGCTACTGGGGTTCCCTGCTGTTTATTTCCCTGTTTTCATCCTTGTTTTTGCAGCCTGTTGACAGTCAATGTGCCTATCTGAAACCAACTTTCCTTGCCACTATTCCGCCTCGATTGTATAAAGAAACTGTATTTGTTCTTTGTGTATTTCTTATATCATTTGTAGTTTCCCATAACGAAAGTGAACTAGTCTTGCTGTGGCCTCTTAGATCTAGACCTGTGATAAGTGTCGTTTTGATCTTAAGAGTTAGTTTGTTTGCTGTTCATAGCTGATTGAGCTTTTTCTTTCGTCATATGGTTTGAATTTATATATTTCTAGTGTCGAAACAAGTAAATCTTAAGGTGTCTTTTGATTTTGGACAAGCTTGTTTGCTTTCACTTGAAATTGAATTCAAAGTTATACAACAGCTTTCTTTTTGTATTACATCAACATTAAGAAAGAGAAAAGAAATACCTGCATTGTGCATGTGCATTTTGACAGTTTGCATGTTGATTTAGGAAAAAGTGCATTAGTGTATGCTCTTTGATCTGTGTGAAAAGATGATGTCTTTCTTTTCCCTCAGTAGTTAAGATTTTCATAAGTCGAAAAGATTGAAAAAGCTTGCTTCTCATCTTAGACTGCATTTAGGAATTTGTAGCAAAACATCTCGTGGTGAACCTTGAAAGGCAAACTTTAAAAAGATTAACTTAAAATATATTGAATGAACCTAACAACGCTTTGAAACATAACGCAAACACATAGAGGTCTAAGCTAGAGACGTGTTCCGGCGTCGTTAAACGTAGTGACTGTCGATCTCGAAGAAGGTGGGTGATTCCTCCTGAGAGTCGGTGGCACTAATACGGACTTGTGCTCCCACGTACTGTCGCATATATATTGGGAGACCCCTATAGGCATATATCTTTTATCCATAGGAAGCCGTGTCGGCCACCCTACTGATCGCAATGCAGTGAACACAGCATTCACGAAGATCGACCACCCGTACCGTAAAACGTATTCTGTGGTTTTGCGAAAGGTTTGGCACACCCTCTGCCTAGATCTCCAGAGCAGTTTCTTTTGGCCTTTTTCAAACTCTATAACTGAAAAAGTCCATCCGAGCATTTGTCACTTCGGGCTCGTTAAAACATCGAAGGAGACTAGAGTCATCTTTAGCTTTTTCTCGACTCTTAAAAAGTGAAAAAGCAAGTTGTGTCTAAAAGCGTCTAATAAAATTCATTCAATTCGGAAACACAAATTTCCCCTTTTAATATTTTGGTTGATCGAGTAATCCGCAATCGTGGAAGAAAGTCAATTGAAACCCCGTCGTTCGCGGAGGCTTACGAGTCAACCGTCTTTGTCTCCGGAATCGAAAACAGTACGGACAAAGCGAACTCGTTTAACCGGTTCAAAATCTCCTATAAAAGTTAGAACAAGTGTTCCAACTGCATCTGAGGTTCCGGTTACTCCTAACATTTCTGGAAACCCTGCCTCTATAGAAGAAGTTCAACAGCCACAGAAGGACAGTAATACTGATCCTAGTCTGGGGGCAAATACTTGTATAACTGAACCAGTTCCATCTGTAACCGGTCCAGAGAGTTTTGTTCCTCAAACAACTGTCGCTGTCGAAGCAACCACTTCTTCGGCACCAGAAATATTTTACGGACCTGACGGTCTTCCTCTTCCACCGGGTTTGATTGCGATAGAGGAAATTGTAGAGGATCCGCAAGCAAGTACTCCAACCCATTTTGGAGTCGGGGTAACTCTATTTCCTTCATCAGAAGTTAATCCACCACAAGTGGAAGTTCCTGTAGAATCGCTAGGCAATCTATTGGATAGACTTAAGATGTGTGAACAACCGTCATCATCTAGGACTGTGTCAAATGACACAGCGACAGCAAAAGCCCCTACCGTCACTCCAACAATGTTTGCTGGCATACCAGCTGTCCCGACTAGCTCTCAACAGCTAGAAGGAGTCCACCAAGGGACTATTTCGACAGTATGGTCTGTTCTAGTTTGTTCATCCAGAGTAATACCCGGCAACTCTTATGTTGAGACTCGCCAAATTGATCCATTTGGAGGTCAATTTGGGCAATCCAGTCCCCAAGGACAATCAATTCCCTTGAGTTCCGGATTGCTACCGTATGGGGGGAAGTATGCCCTTTCGTTACCCCCTCCGGGAGGGTACCCATACGTGAGTTCACAACAGTATTCAGGTTATACTGGAATTGCATCAAGTAGTTGGGTACCTATGCTACCTCAACAACCAAGGGTTGTATATTCTATGCAACAGTGTGTACCTATGACGAACATCCCAACCACACCGGCTATTGTAACAGTGTCACAAGTTCAAGCAATGGCTGTTGCATGTCAACCTCAGATATCTCAGGTTGTAATGCAACAGCCCCTTGAACATGGGTCAGAACCACAATCGCCAACTGGTGGGGCGACACAGGTCCAAACGGGTACAATTACCCCACACCTTGGTCCAACGGTTAGCATAGCACAACAAAACATGGCTTCACAACCATGGCTTGTGCAATACCAACAACCGCAATTCCAGCAGGTGTACCAAGGTTCTGAGCAGCAGATCTTTGCGAACAGTGGACAACCATATATCCAAAACGGTCAAAACCAACCACTTTACAGTGGTCAAGTCCACCAACCATATCAGTCATACCAACATCAATTACATTATGCTGGTATGCAAAGGCCCACTGCTCAAGCGATTCCATCATACCTTGGTTACGCTTCGCCTAACCTGAATCAACTGTTACCATTCGTGGCAAATTTTGAGTTACCCGATTTACACCGGTTAACCAACGATCCGATTGCTTATGCCCCTTGGTGGCCAGCGATTCCTCATAAACTTCCATCTGACATTCCTAAATTCAATGGAAATCCAGGTGAAGACCCATCGAATCACGTGATGACTTTTCATCTGTGGTGTTCGTCGAACACCCTAAACGACAATTCGATAAGGCTTCGCCTTTTTCAGAGGACATTGACGGGTCCAGCGGCTAAATGGTATATTGAATTGCCAAGAGCCTCTTTCGACAATTTTAGTTCCCTAGCCACGACTTTCTTAACCCATTTTCAATTACCGATAAGGTATGAAACGGGAACAGAAATATTAACCAACTTCAAGCAGACAACTGCCACCCATATATCTGATCATATACATGAGTGGCGTCGTCGTCGTAGGATGGTGAAAACATACGTTCCCGATCAGCTATTAGCTGAATGGTTTATAAAGTCGTTACTTCCTGCTATTACGGAAGATGTGGCCAAGGGGGGAGTCGTAACAGAGGAGCAAGTCATTGCTCGTGCACAGTATTTGGACTTAGTTTATACTCAGTCCGGCACGCTCTACGACAAAATACCTGACGCCCCTAGACCAGAATTTTCAATTCCTCCTCCTCCTAAATCAAATAGTGACTCTCATGCCGCTGACGGTGTGATTGGCACGGCAAACGCGAAATCGATAAAGGCTTCGTCAAAGAAAGCCCGTAAGAATTCGGATCAAAATGAAAAAGAAGAAATTCTTGCTTCGGAAGTAAATGTCGTATCAGAAGATAAAGGCAAAGAAACCAATCAACCAGGAAGCAAGAAGAAGCAAAACAAAGGGAAGAAGAAGAAACAGGGTGAGTCATCCCCTGGAAAAAATTCTTCAAACCCTCCTGGGAAAGGGAAACAAAATTATCCATGTCTAATATGTGATGATAAAGATCATAACACAAAGAATTGCCCATTCAAAGCTGAGTTAAAGAGGTTCTTTAAAAGTTCCCAAACCTCGGTTGTGTTAACTGATCCATTTCCCAACCCAGGTCAAAATCTGGTTGATAGTGGAAATGCTTCCCCGTCGCAAGTACTTATGTTGTCGGTTTCAAAACAGCAGAATGATGCTTTGATTTTGACAAGGAACAAAGATTACGGGAATCCTCAGCTATCGAACGAAAAAGGTAAAGATCAACCAAGTAATTCGACAACAACTTCGACAGAAGTTGTACCACCCATCATTCCTGAATTGACAATAAAACCACCAAAGGGTGTAGTACACAAGTCGACATTTAATCCTCGCGCCAGAGCGGCGCAGCATTATAACATAGTGGAAGATTTGGACCAATCGCCATCCGCTATGTCGACTCTTGAAGTACTACAAAATTGTCCAACCCAAAGGCAGGCGTTGTTATCAGCAATTGGTGGGGTTGATCCTAAGGATTCCAATCTTGTATCCTTTGATCACAAAGGATACGATCCTCAGTTACCAGCTCAATTAGCTTTCCTTATTCAAGTGAAAGCCCTCAACAAAACTGTTCACAGAACAATTATTGATGAGGGAGCATCAACATGTATTATGTCGATGAGTTGCTGGAAAACTTTAGGATCTCCAACCTTATCGCGATCTTCGACGACATTAAAAGCTTTCGACGGAAGGACTTATACCCCGTACGGTATCCTTAATAACTTGAAGGTTGAACTAGGAGGAAAAACAGTAGAAATTGATGTTGAGGTCATTGATGGAAATCTTGACTATAACATCCTACTGGGTAGACCATGGATTTATGCCATGGCAGCTGTTGTGTCGACTTATTTTAGGAAGATCGCATTCCCGTTTGAAGGAGGGATTACGGTTGTCGACCAACAAAACTTCCTCCCTAATGGTTCACAAGTTACAGGAAGCATTCCCATGATCCATGAGAGCAACCATTCAATTCAAGATATCGGAGTAGGATTATTGAAAGACCCCACATTGATGGGAACTTTCGCGCTACCACCTCCTATTTACATAGGAAATGTACCGTTTGTAGCAACCTGCAACATGATATCTTCCACGAAGGTCGCAAAAGACAATGTCAACATGGATCATACAATGGTTTTTCCCCCAAGCTCTTTAGAAATATTGTAGCAATCAATGTTTCAAGCATGGGAGGCGAACCCAAATCAACGCTCGTCAAGCGTTTGGGTAGATAGGTCTAGAGAATATGGAACCCCATTAGATCCTTGGTCGAAAGTACATGGAACTGACGAAGGAATCTTACAATCAATGATGATTGAGGGGGCACCATGGAATGATCACCACCATCGTTCCCTTCTTCTGGAATATGAAGAAGATACTCAAAGTGATCTTTATCACCCTTCAGTTTTTGAATTCCTAACAAATACTGTAAACACGGTGGATTCCGAGTGAAACCTATCCAATATTGAAGAGACTATAGCCATAAATATCTCGACTAAAACAGATGATGTAGAGAATATTTATGTCAGCAAAGGTTGTTCCCCTTCAGAACTGGAAATATATAACGCTCCTTTTCGCGAATTTAGAGATGTCTTTGCTTGGTCATATGATGAAATGCCAGGCATTGACTCGAGTATCGTTGAACATGAAATTAAAATGTATCCTGATGTCAAACCAGTAAGACAACGGCTTTGGCAGGTGCACCCCAAGAAAGTCGCTGCCATTAAGGCGGAAGTTGAAAAACTTCTCCATGCTGGATTCATCTACCCGGTTCCTCTAACCGATTGGGTATCGAATATTGTCCCTGTTATGAAGAAACAAGGGATGATTAGAGTGTGTGTCGATTATAGGGATGTAAACCAAGCTTGTCCGAAGGACAACTACCCTACACCCTTCATCGACCAGATAATTGATGAATGCGCCGGATGTGAAATCTTTTCATTTATGGATGGATTTTCCGGGTATAATCAAATAAATATCCACCCACAGGACCAGTCAAAGACTGCATTTATTTGTCCGTGGGGCACATTCGCTTATCGAAAATTACCCTTTGGTTTAAAGAACGCAGGGGCCACGTTTCAGAGGGCAATGAATTATGCCTTCCATGACATCAAGAACATTGTTCAACCTTATCTCGACGACCTTCCGGCTCATTCGCGAAAGCGGACTGATCATCCGCAACATTTAAGAGCGATATTTCTACGTTGTCGACACTACAAGATAAGACTCAATCCACACAAATGTGTGTTTTGCGTCGGTTCTGGTCATTTACTTGGCTTTGTAGTCTCTAAGGATGGGATTCGTCTCGACCCATGCAAGGTTCAGGCAATCATTAATTTGCCTCCACCTTCAAATTTACTTCAGATTCAGAAACTCCAAGGGAAAGCAAACTTTCTGAGGAGGTTCATTCCAAATTACATAGAACTTGCTAAGGGTTATACTCGTCTTTTGAAAAAGGATGTACCTTTTGTCTGGGACCAGGTGGTGCAAGCTTCCTTTGATGCTCTGAAAGATTGTCTAGTAAAAGCGTCATTAATGTGCGCCCCGGACTATCAAAGAGATTTTAACCTGTATCTGGCTGCAGCGGATACGACCATTGCGATGGTTTTAGTTCAAGAAGTCGATGGAATTGAACATCCTATATATTATTTAAGTAAAAACTTAAATGATACAGAAAGTAAATATTCTTATGTTGAAAAACTAGCGCTTGCAGCTGTTCAAGCGATTCAAAGGTTTCGACATTATGTCCTCTTTCGGAAAACTACCATCTTGTCAGATTGCAACCCCATGACTTATATACTGTCGCGACAGTTTCTGGGGGGAAAATATTTGAAATGGATAGCGATCCTTCAAGAGTTTGATCTGGAATTTGTAAAGTCCAAATCAAAGAAAGCTCTAGTTTTCGCAGAATTATTGTGCGATCTCCCATCGTCGTCCAACGATGAAACATCAGAAGAGTCAATCGTGGACGAAAGTTTGTTTCTGATATCTGCAAGCGATGAGTGGTATGGAGATATCATAGTGTATCTCCAAACCCAAAGGTTCAGGCCTAACACCTCTCACTCCGAACAAAAACGTATACGATACCAAGCAAAAGACTACATGATCGTCGGTGATACACTTTACCGTCGTGGTATCGATACAGTTCTGAGGAGGTGCCTTACCCATGAGGAGGCCGAAAAAGCCCTGAATGATTGTCATTCAGGCGCGTGTGGGGGGCATCAATCTGGATATGCAACAGCACAAAAAATCTTACGAGCAGGATACTTCTAGCCAACCATGTTCAAAGATTGCATAACCGCAGTCAGAAGTTGCCATGCTTGTCAAATTTTTGATAGCAAAACCAGACGACCACCTGCACCTTTACAGCCAATAGTTGCTGTTGGGCCCTTCGCCAAGTGGGGCATCGATTTCATGCAATGTAACCCCACCTCGACCGGGGGGCATGGGTATATTATAGTCAGTGTTGACTATTTTACCAAATGGGCCGAGGCGATGCCTACATTGGATAACACTGGTGAAACAGCTGCCCTTTTCTTTTTCAATCATGTAGTCGCCACGTTCGGCGTACCACAGGCTATAGTTACAGATCATGGGTCGCATTTCCGCAATCACATGATGGTCGAATTAGCTGCCAAGCTAGGGCTATCTCACGACAGCTCTACCCCATATTATCCGCAAGCCAACGGACAAGTTGAAGCAATCAACAAGGTTCTGAAGCGTATGTTGCAAAGGATGATCAGGGTTCATAAAAGAAGATGGCACCTAATCCTGTACTCAGCCTTGTGGGCCTACCGAACATCGGTAAAGAACGCAACCGGGTTCACACCTTTTCAACTGGTGTATGGCCTGGAAGCAGTCTTGCCAATCCAGTGCGAAATTTCGTCGCTTAAACTCGCAATCGATCTTCTCCCTGGAACCTCAGAAGAAGAGGCTCGTTTCTTGGAATTAATCCAATTGGATGAAACCCGTCGTGATGCCGCTTTGGCTAACGGAGCCCATAAGAAACGAGTCAAGGCTCAGTTCGACAAAAGTGTCAAACCCCGTGTCTTCTCATAAGGTGATTTGGTCTTGCTTTATGACCAAGAATCCGATAAATTGGGAGCAGGTAAATTCAAGTCCTTATGGATGGGCCCCTACATTGTTAAAAGGGTGTTAGCAAAAGGAGCCTACGCGTTAATGGATTACGACGGAATTCCACTGGCGCAGCCCCGTAACGGGCTGTACCTCAAGCGTTACTATGCTTAAATAGTAACCTGCATGCTTTTGTTGTATTTTGTTTTCGCTAAAGTATTTGTTTTGGTCGAGTGATCCACCTTTTCCATTTGTTGCAGATGTCGAACCTTCTGGAGACATGTGTTGGATATGCCGACGGAGCGAGTCGTAGTTCGCAGAACCTATCCTCCGCAGCCTAGGCCATTTTTGATCCAAGCGGCGAGTTAGTAAGTTTCAGAGGTGTATGTATTGGGAAATCAACGAATAACATCGCTGAGTATAGCGCGTTGATAGAACTACTCTCTGATGCCATCACACGTGGCATACGCCGACTAATCGTCAGGCTAGACTCACAGCTCGTAATACTACAACTCAATGGTATATATTCCGTTCGCAATCCAGCTATTTATCGCATGTTCCTAAGGGTTAAGATTTTGGAAAGGCAATTTGATTCAATTCAATATCAGCATATTTCCAGAAACTTAAACACATTAACTGATTCATTAGCAAACTATGTGTTAGATAGACATTTGCAACATTTATAAAAGGACACATCATCAAAGATTGTACATATGGATCATATAACTCAATCAGAATAAAACTTGAAAATCAAAATATATATAAGCTGTTTATATAGTTCATACATAATGTTCTGTAACCAAGACAAAATTGGTCATATGACCTAAAACTCAAAAATATGCTAGGGGGCACCCTAGCCTAGTGGTGCTCATGATAGCACGTCACGGCCTGTGCAATCATGCGCAAGAGACGAGTCCATCGTCTAGGTACACCAGTAGTGTGTCGCTGCAGCTGTAAAGGTAACTCATCAATCCTCACATCAGGAATGCCGAGAGTAAGGCTCTCAACCTGCTCCTGCACAGCTGTAAGAGTCTCAGTATCGTCAAGGTCGCGGAGAATAGCTCTCCTAGCAGGCTCCACTGCAGGGGCAGCAACCGGCGGTCTCGGACGAACTGCTGGACAAACAGGACCAACATCTGCATGCACCCAAGAGTGTGATTAAAAGTCTTGATAGAATAAAGCACAGCAACATTATAAATAAGAACTGAAGAATAACTGAAGTGGGAGAGGACACTAGTCAGCTTCATGCCAGCTACAAGCTGACTCATCCTTTCTCCAAAACTCCTATATATAGAGCTCTCTCATGAGGTCTAGGGAGGCTGGAATCTTGTGAATGTAAGGAAGTGCTGTTGGTTTGAGTTTAGAACTATTGGGTGATTTGCTTTGAAGGAGGTGAAGAGGAGATTTCTTTCTGCTGGGAGGTGATGCTGGATTGGGCCTTTTATGGTTGTATCACTTCCTGAACTTTACTTCTTCCATTAATAAAGCATTTGAGGTTCTTCTATATGCATGTGTCTCAATGATGTGTTGTTATACTTGTGTATTTGATTTATTCTAATCCTTGAATCAATTATGAATGTATGCTTCTTGTAGTTTCCCTCTCTTGTTATTTTGCAGGATCTTGGTGTAGCTGGGCCAGTGAAAGAGCAAGGAGCTGGGAGCAAGCAGCAAGGAGAGAAGATTGGATCAATCATTAGCGGAAGACTCTTACAGCTGTGCAGGAGCAGGTTGAGAGCCTTACTCTCGGCATTCCCGATGTGAGGATTGATGAGTTACCTTTACAGCTGCAGCGACACACTACTGGTGTACCTAGACGATGGACTCGTCTCTTGCGCATGATTGCACAAGCCGTGACGTGCTATCATGAGCACCACTAGGCTAGGGTGCCCCCTAGCATCTTTTTGAGTTTTAGGTCATATGACCAATTTTGTCTTGGTTACAGAACATTATGTATGAACTATATAAACAACTTATATATATTTTGATTTTCGAGTTTTATTCTGATTGAGTTATATGATCCATATGTACAATCTTTGATGATGTGTCCCTTTATAAATGTTGCAAATGTCTATCTAACACATAGTTTGCTAATGAATCGGTTAATGTGTTTAAGTTTCTGGAAATATGCTAATATTGAATTGAATCAAATTGCCTTTCCAAAATCTTAACCCTTAGGAACATGCGATAAATAGCTGGATTGCGAACGGAATATATACCATTGAGTTGTAGTATTACGAGCTGTGAGTCTAGCCTGACGATTAGTCGGCGTATGCCACGTGTGATGGCATCAGAGAGTAGTTCTATCAACGCGCTATACTCAGCGATGTTATTCGTTGATTTCCCAATACATACACCTATGAAACTTACTAACTCGCCGCTTGGATAAAAAATGGCCCAGGCTGCGGAGGATAGGTTCCGCGAACTACGACTCGCTCCGTCGGCATATCCAACACATGTCTCCAGAAGGTTAGACATCTGCAACAAATGGAAAAGGTGGATCACTCGACCAGAACAAATACTTTAGCGAAAACAAAATACAACAAAAGCATGCAGGTTACTATTTAAGCATAGTAACGCTTGAGGTACAGCCCGTTACGGGGCTGCGCCAGTGGAATTCCGTCGTAATCCATTAACTCGTAGGCTCCTTTTGCTAACACCCTTTTAACAATGTAGGGGCCCATCCATAAGGACTTGAATTTACCTGCTCCCAATTTATCGGATTCTTGATCATAAAGCAAGACCAAATCACCTTCTGAGAAGACACGGGGTTTGACACTTTTGTCGAACTGAGCCTTGACTCGTTTCTTATGGGCTTCGTTAGCCAAAGCGGCATCATGACGGGTTTCATCCAATTGGATTAATTCCAAGAAACGAGCCTCTTCTTCTGAGGTTCCAGGGAGAAGATCGATTGCGAGTTTAAGCGACGAAATTTCGCACTGGATTGGCAAGACTGCTTCCAGGCCATACACCAGTTGAAAAGGTGTCGGAGAATAGCTCTCCTAGCAGGCTCCACTGCAGGGGCAGCAACCGGCGGTCTCGGATGAACTGCTGGACGAACAGGACCAACATCTGCATGCACCCAAGAGTGTGATTAAAAGTCTTGATAGAATAAAGCACAGCAACATTATAAATAAGAACAGTAAACAGTAATATGGTCAAAGAGTTTACCAATAGCGCCCCACTGTTCGCCATCCGGTAGCACCAAATCCGGATCACCTCGGAAATCCATACCCACATATGGATACTCGGAGAAGACCCTCTCCTGGCGCTAGAACCACCTGAAGAAGGCCTCAGTAAAAGTAATCTGAGGTTGACCAGCATGCCTAGACATGTGATCAACCCACCTCTGCATGCGTGGCTCGGTCGGAGAAGGCAAGTCGAGTATGATGTACCGAGGCTGCATCAGTGGGATTTTCTCCAAGGCGAAGGCAGTCAGAAGAGAACCAAATCCAAAGTTCTTCAGCTTCCCGTCCTTTACCTTGGTCAATTGACTTTTCATCTGAACAAGTACTGCATCACACCAGTTGAATACTTTCGGTTGGAGACACTCCAAGGCGTGCTGCATATAAGATCTGTTGGTAACATGTAGAGCTGCGCTACCGGCCATCCTACCAATGGTATACAGAATGGACCTGAGAGACCTGTCAGTAATCTCACGGATAACAATCTTGCCATCTCTGCTCGGCTGAGAACCTTCCCTGCAATACTGGCGGACATAATCTCTGGTGGAATTGGTCCCCCGGGCCGTACCTGACAAGGAAATGGGGGCACCTCGTCTTGACAACCCAGTCAAGAAGTACATGTCCTCTATGGTCAAGGGGATGGACTTTCCCCTAATCTGGAATACTTGGTTAACAGGATCCCAAGCATCAAGCATATACTGCAGCAAAGTAATCTGTGCTCTCATGCTAGAGATACGGAAAAACTTCAGCAGGCCACAGTTTCGCAGCGCGTTCACCGTGACCGGGTCATGGAGGGCAATCATGTCCTCCTCTTCATGTTCTCATTCTCGCCATGTAAGGGACATTTTGTTCAAAGTTCCCTGCAAAGCAAACAAGAGAAGGAGTAAGTTCCTGATTTTGATGAAAAACTGGCAAAAAATTCATCGAAAAATGAGCTGGAAACTCAGTTTTCTGAGCCCAGCGCAGGCAGAAAGTGTCCCACCTGCGCTGAAGGTCAGGCTGCCTTAAGGCAGCTTGACATTCACCGCAGGTTTCGAATGGGGAATCTACGCTGAAGTTAGGGCGCCCTGGCAAAACCCCTGAGGCTCAGAAAGACTGAAAAACAGGCATGAAACTGGAAAAGAAAACCATGAAAAGAAAGAGCTAGGGTTTAGCTCCTACCTGGTCCAAACGGCGCCGAAAATCGTCCGCAGAATCTCCCGGAATCAGCTGGTGAAAATCAAGGGGGAAGAGGCACCTCCAGAGCTCCAACAAACCAAATGCAAATGAAATGGTAAATGAGAGCAATTGAGAATACAGTACTATCCTTGAAAAGAGAAAAGCTAGTAATGGTGAAAAAATCAAAATTTGACCATATAACCGAGCAGTTTTAGCATAAAGTTCATGCTCGTTAAAAAATAAACGCAAGATCCGAGCAGTTTTAACGCAGTCTTCATGCTCATTAAAAAATAAATATAAGCAGTGAGCAATGTTTCCTCCAGAGTTTAAGCTCATTTTTAAATGAAAAAATGAACCTATCCCGGTAAATAACCACTGTGATCGTAAATTTATTAGCCATAAAAAGCCTTGGTCGTGTTTGCACCCGCCACCTCCACTGTCATTTGGCCGATCGTTCACTTCCATATGATTATTTACCCATTTTGAGGAACAGCTGCGAAGAGTGATTTCACCTAGCCATCCTTGTGACACTGCCGTGATTGGAAAATTCCAACCTATACCCGGAATCTGCTGCTATCCCTGTTTATCACTCGTTCCTCAAAAGACGAGTCTTCTTTGAGCTCTTTTCATCTGACTCGTAAAATATGAAAAAGTTTGCCGAGTTTTGGCCTTCCAGCTTGTTAAAGTGGCCGGAAGAGCTATCCCTCCTCTAGATTTTAATCTTTTTGGACCTGAGGGATTATTGCACAAAAAGGTCGAGCGCTTGTTTTATTCGGCTCGTTAAAGTTATCGAAAACTCATCCCTTCTGTATTGTTTTATACCTTTTTGGACTTAAGGGATTAGATGACGAAAAAGGAATTTTGGAGTTAACTTTCTGTACCTTTTCAGACTCTAAAAATGAAAAGGACCGAGTTTTCCTTGTCGTTAGACTCGTTAAAATGATTAAATAGCGACAAACTTGTCTTTAGACGAGAACGAGTTTCCCTATCGCTAGGCTCGTTAAAACATAGCGATGGGCTTGCCCGAAGGGTAGGTTATAGAACAAGCATATGTTATCCTCCTCAAGCTTGACAAAAATAAAGAGGTACTGGTCAGAAATGACTGGGGAAAAATTGGGAGAACCTCAAAGCTTTAATGGTAGCAAGTCGCTCTTGGACATGACACTTTTCCTCCGTATCACATCGGGTTGGGTTGTTTCATTCATCGGTCTCATCACCATGGTCTCACCAAACCATCCACATTTGGGGTAATGCTACCGATCCATCGCATCAGTGTCGTTATATGTTCAAGAGATGTTGTTCAGAAAGAGTAAACCGTGTCCCATCCACTGCCATACATTATCCTTCATCCATCCATGATCGCCACCCTGAATCATATTTCACAGATTGTTTTCACCTCCATTAAAATCATTAGCTCCGTTCCGTGTCACTGATGTGGGATTCATTAAGGCCCTCCTTTGATGGATCGCTTCTTGTCGACTTCAGCTCATTATCCAAGAAGTTGATATAGGAACAACCCCCTCAATACTTTGAAGCTTGCATGCCTCAATGGCAAGTTTCTCACTTCCGGCGACAGGTATACATCAATGACCTTCGACCGAAAGATTTTGCGTGGTGTTCGATGCCAAGTCCTTTATTCACACCACGTGAATTGTACTGCAGTGCCTTGAGGGTCATTATCATTATCGGTGATTCCTCTCGCGCTTGTTAACAGTTTACATCATTGACCGGTAATCAAGCGATGTCTTTCCATGTTCGACTTCAGTGCAATTCTCACATGGATCGACTTGTACTTAGAGTGAAGATCGAACGAGTTTGAAGACCCCGGATCTAGTTTCATCCATCCGGGCTGCGATATATATTCAGGAAATATAAAGACATTTGACATGTACATCATTGCAGCAGATGATCATCCTACTCAAAGGATGATAATTTCAGCAGAGAATTATCAGTCTACCATCAGACGATCGTCTGTTCTATGTACCAAAATGAATTTATAAAGCCGAGCATGGGAATGCCCACCTCAGCTAGATCATGAAAGCAGAATGAAAAATAATGTATTGTATTGTATTTTATTACAGGTCACCTCTCAGCGATTGAATGAACTTCGGATCCTCCTGATAAAGCATTTCACCGGATAAACGACCTCATACTTTAGGGGGCAACTGTTATAGACATTTTTGTGCCTTACAACATGAAGCATGAAATGTCAATAATCTGAGGGATCCAAAGTCCCTAAACATGTTGTTCCTGCCCCTAGAGGAACAAGGTCAGCAAACCACAGCACTGAATATCAGTTCTCCACCTAAAAACACTCAAAAACAAGCTAATTATGGATCATGTCAACTGCTCCACTGAGCATCTGCGCTGAATGTCAACTGCTCCACTGTGTACCTGCGCTGAATGTCAATTGCAAAGAAGGCTACCTGCGCTGGGCGAGTTTGGCCAAGTGGCACAGTCATTCCTCAAGGTGTCAATGCCCAGGAAGCTTCCAAAATGACACTTGGATCAAGGAATTCGACTAGTGATGAGTAAGAGGGTCTAGATCTCCAAGTGGAAGCAAGAACCTCCAAGTGGACTCAAGAACTAAATAATAACTGAAGTGGGAAGGGACACTAGTCAGCTTCATGCTAGCTACAAGCTGACTCATCCTTTCTCCAAAACTCCTATATATAGATCTCTCTCATGAGGTCTATAGAGGGATGGAATCTTGTGAATGTAAGGAAGTGTTGTTGGTTTGAGTTTAGAACTATTGGGTGATTTGCTTTGAAGGAGGTGAAGAGGAGATTTCTTTCTGCTGGGAGGTGATGCTGGATTGGGCCTTTTATGGTTGTATCACTTCCTGAACTTTACTTCTTCCATTAATAAAGCATTTGAGGTTCTTCTATATGCATGTGTCTCAATGATGTGTTGTTATGCTTGTGTATTTGATTTATTCTAATCCTTGAATCAATTATGAATGTATGCTTCTTGTAGTTTTCCTCTCTTGTTATTTTGCAGGATCTTGGTGTAGCTAGGCCAGTGAAAGAGCAAGGAGCTGGGAGCAAGCAGCAAGGAGAGAAGATTGGATCAATCATTAGCGGAAGACATCGGTTAGTGGATCTCTTCCTCCTCTCTCTTACATCTCATAAAGAAGTAATCTCAAATAGCTTTTCTTCGATTGTTGCTGAGGTACTATCACCCTTAGAGTGGGATAGGGTCATTCCGTATTGGATACTTTTCCCAACAACAGACTGGTTCCTTTGTCAAAGCCTGTTAGATTTCTCATCTCAGGAAAAAGCGATGGCGAACCAATCACTTTCCAAGCAGTCGAGGAAAGGATACTCACAGAATCCCCTTCATCTATGATGGTACCGGCCATAACCATTCTATATATTTGAGCAATGATTTGGAATGGTACACTAGCCGGTAAACGGGGTCTACCTAGTTGATTCCAGTCAAAGGAAACAACTAGGTTGCTTGGAGGTGGGACCGAATAGATGACCAGGTACGACTCTGACGAACTTCCTTCCTGCGGTAAAGGAATGGGTAAATTGCGCCCATGTTCATCGGAGTCTGTGCTTACGCAAAGAATTTTGACAATGTCATCCTTATTCTCTTCTGTGACTGTATCATCTGAAGATGGAACCTCTGAAGGCAAGACCGGGTCAACTGCCGCCTCGACCTTTTGACTTTCATCTGGTATGGGTTCAGATGGTTTGTCTTCAGTGATAGACGTTTCGGCCAACCACCTGGGTGGGTCAGCCGGATTTTCAACTAGCGACAAACTCGGCAAGAGTTTTTTATATCCAGGAGGAATTCGTAACGGTGAAACCGGACGATCGTCCAAAACTCTTTTAGCCTCGTCTAAGAAGGGACAATGGTGGATGGCATGATCGCCTTCACACAGTTTACAAGGAAATCTATATTTTCCTTTTTGTCCTGGGGCTTCACTTTCACTAGTCGACGGTGTGTTTTCAACATGATCATCAGAGGTTGATGACACCGGGTTGTGCAAGCGAGGAGACCAGTCCCTTAAGATCCGAGGGATGCAGGGACAATCTTGATGATAGTGGTCTCCTTTGAAAATGACACATGGCGATTTAGGCCTGGTCGGTGCAGTGTGTGGATTTTTGCTAGAGAACTCTTGGTTGCCCCCTTTCGCTCTTAGCTCCTTCTTCTTCTTCTCTTTCTTCTTCTTTTCCTTCTTCTTCTCAGGTACTTGATTTTTGGCTTTACCAACCCCATCAAGCGAAGAGGAAGGAGGAGAGGAAGAATTGGAGGAAGTAGAAGGTTGTGGGTAACTCTGGAATCGTCTAGTTCCTGACTCAATTGTTGAGGAATTGCAGTGTTCTGAACGATAGAGGTTGAGAAGAGCCATATGGGCAAGCCGATTGTCAATCCTGGAAGCGACAATGTGGCCATATGGGGTGCACCAACATCTCCCCAAGAGGAGAAGGGACTAGGATTTCCTCCAAGAGGAACTCCTTGGTTGGTGGACTCCATTCTTTCAACCTAAGACCAACGTAGGAAAGGAGATGATTATTCCATTTAAAATAAATTTTAGATGCTTTGACACAACTTTTCTTTTCAATTTTAAAGAGTCAAGAAAAAACAAAAGATGACTCTAGTTGCCTTCGATTTTTAATGAGCCTGAAGTGACAAGTGCTCAGATGGACCTTTTCCGTTAAGGAGTCTGAAAAGGAACGAAAGGGACTGCTCTAGAAATCTAGGCAGAGGGATCCATATATAAATAATCCCACTAAGGTGTGGTAGCTACCTTACAAACAAACAAAGTAAAGCTACTTTCATTTTTCCTTTATGAAAGATAGATGAGAGAAGAATAAAGGAGACCAACCTCTGTCTTGCGCTTGGTTCCTAGTTCGATTCCTCTCTCTTCTGATAGTCCCTTGCTACTTGCTTCCTTGTACACCCAGTTTCACAGAGTACCTGTAGAATCAAAGTAGCATAACACTATACAAGAACATGGATATATTATCATAAACAATCTAGGATCAGATGTAAATTGACCATACAAATGCATAAAACATAAACGACACAAGAGTATGGAGGAAAACTTGAATAGATTTTATTGATAATCAAGAAAGAGCCAAGAGAGTTACAACCAATTGTTCTGACCCAACATCATCCTCTCAGCAAGTAAGCCCTTCTTCACCTCATACAAAGCTTAGATCACCCAACACTATGATGTTGTCTCAAGAAACCAATAGCAATTCCTTACAAGATGAAAAATTCTAGCCTCTGGATCTCTGGGATGAGGGATCCATATATAGATATTTGTAAGGGAGATGAGTCAGCTTGTGATTTTATTAGTGTCTTCCCTCTGATAGTTCTTGCTTCCACTTGGAGATTGATGATCTCTTACTCATCCTTGGTCGAATTCAGAGAGGCAAGTGTCACAGGAGAAGCTTCTGGAAGATTCCATGCCTCTCCACCTCACGGATTGACATTGCCATTTGTCACTTCTCGCCCATCGCACCCCATAGAAGGGATTTTTGAAATGCAACGCACCCATAGAGTGTACCTAGGTGAGATGCAACGCACTTTGCCTATGGAGCAGGTGAAATTGTCCTGTTTTGACCAGTTCTAAGCAGTTTTTCATGGAGAACTTTTGGGAGAAGCTGTAATCAGTTGACCTTGTTCCTTTAGGGGTTAGAACAACACTTTTAGGGACTTAGGAGCCCTTGGTTTATGGACATTTTATACTTGGGGTTGCAGTGCCCAAAAATGCCTATAACACCCGAGTCACTCGACTGGCACAGTAATCTTCTCACAAAGGGCAATTAGAATCATCTATGCCTCAGTTGTTCCAGCAACAAATTCTTCTGTCATGCATTGCATCATTTCCAAGTGTGTTGCCATCCACTTAGTCTCGGGCAGCAGTGTCTCAATGGTGGCGTACTCACTATTCATCTGAGATACCCTACACTCGATGGTGGTTGAAACTGCAAATGCCTCATCCAACCATGGCTAGAGAGGAGCTTTAATCATAGCTGCCTTCTACTTGGCTGTGTAAACCTGGATCCTCAGGTCCTAGGCCTCTCTTATCTTGGCCAGGCGTTGTGTGATAACGACAATCAACACGGTTCCTTTGATCCTATCATAAGCTTCCTGAAGCTCCTGAGCTACGATTTCCAAGTGCTGAAGGGTTGGGTCCTCTTGGAGGGTCGTCAGTGTGATAATCGACTGTGTGAACAAGTCTTTACATTCCTTCATTGTTCTTGTAAGCATTTCGCGAGCGACACAGATGATGTTCTTGCGCTACTCCATGATCTCAAGAGGCGTCACTGGCTGAGTCTACAATTTTAAATTTTCAGTCTACACACTAAGCTCCCGATGGATCCACACAGCCTCCTCCTTAGCATTATAGAACCCAGTAGCCAGCTTCTAAACTTGGGTCTCAAGAGGGAGATTAGCCATAATCTCCAATTCAGGGGTACTAGAGTAAGCTTCTGCGACAATCTGCTGCATTTGGTGGTTCCGTGTGACAGATTCATCTCATTGGATGCGCAACTATTCGAGATTGATTTTCTGTTCCTGGAGGATTTGTTCAGTATGGCCTTCCCGAGTGCGGAGCTCTATCGTGGTGCTATCCTAGAACTGTTGCAAGCTTCTCATGGTAAAGCGGCTATATTGAGTCCCAGTCCTGTAAACCATCCCAACACAGCTTTGTCCTCTGTGTTGCCAACGATCAATGAGCCTGCTAGAATTGCAACAGCATAGGTTACTTGAGTCTTCAGTAATGGTTCCGTAGCTACCATACCGAAAGCCTTGGTAGCATTACTTCCACTTGTGGGTGCGACATGGATTCCTAAAGTATGTAACTGCGTACGGAGCTCTCCCAACACAATCTGCTACTCGGACATAGCTTCGTCAACTGCATCACCTATGGCCTCGTGAATGGAATTCTCGATGTCATTTAGGTCACCCTTAGTTAGGGTGGTCACCTCACTATCTGTCTTAGAGTCCTTCACCTTCCTCCATGGCTTCGGCCACTCAGATGTCGCTGGGCGCTTTAAAGGAACCCATGTAGTAGTGGATGGAGTATCTGTTGCGGCCGACTGGGTGGTTACCTTCTGACTTCCTTTGTTCTTTGTTGACGTCTCCTCGCTGGGCTGGATCTTTCCAGCTATTGCGAGTGTCACCTCCTGAGCTGCTTTAACTTGCACGACCAACAGTGCATTCCGCTTTTGTTGTGTGGCGCTCTTGGCTTCCTCCTTTTCTTCTCTGAATAGTGCCTTCGTCATGCTCTTCCGCCAAGGGTCAACACTAGGATGCTAACCAAGTATCCACAATCCCATCAATAACGTCATTAATGACATTAAACCAGAGTAATTTCCATGCCTAGGCCGGGTCCTTTCATGCCCTGATGTAGACATGATGCATGTCTGCTTTAAATTCGGCAATGTGCTTCATGCTTTCATATATCTCATCAGTTAAACAAGGTAACTGATTCACTACAGCACAATTGCGTCCATTAATACCCAAAATATTTTGATATTGCAAATTTGTCCTGCGTCCCTCGTCACCCAAAGGGAAGCATCTCGAGCGGCTTCAGGCCATTCCGGATCCAAGACTGGAAACTGGCTTTCCTCGGGTAGGTCAGTGGCAACCAGCATGATGGATAGGAGCAACCATGCATAATGGAATCTCATGCCTTCCTCCTGCACATCGCGGAAATTGGTCTGAAACTCTTCATAAAGGAACTGCAACCAATTGAACTGTATAATGGCTACGCATTCCTCAGCAAGAGTGATAACTACGGCAGGGACCTCAGTGCCGCGGCATTTCCTCATGACTTTCCTTGCCAGCAATTGGGTGGCAACACAAACTGTGTTGTCTGATATACTATCAATAATATACCCTCGTTGTCCCTTGGCGAGCTGGTACTTATTTTTCAGTCATTCAATCATCATCACATCGTTACCCTTATCAATGATCTCTCAAGGGTCTCTCCCATCATAGGGTAGGTGCGAAACCTGATGAACCAGTTCCGTTGTGATATGAATGGGTTTAGCAACCCATAATATATCCTCATGGATTAAACAGAGTAACTACTTTATAACCAACATGGTGATAGGGGGCCAGAGAAAGTGAGGAATTGACAAAAGATCGAGTAACCCAACTTTCTCCATCTCTTGTAGCCATGCCTTTGGCTACAAGGTTGTCACGGTTCCTTCTATCTTCTGGTCCATTAGTTCATCTGTCACCAGATGGGGAAACTTTACTATGTCTGCAAGGTCTAAATCTTCAAACTTCATTATCGCAACTCGGCCAACCACCGAGTTTTCCACAGGCACACCCTTGGGTAGTGATGAGGTAACAATTATAGAGTCGACTTCATCCAGATTTGTAGGTACTTTTGCCTTCACTTTGCTTGGTGTCACATACTTGGGTTGCTTTACTGGCTGTATGGGGTCTTTGTTAGGGGGGACATCTTTGATGTATGTGGGTGGACCATCGTCTTCATCCTCGCTTTCAATTATCAGAGTTTTATCCTTCTCCTCCATCGTGAATTTTCCAGATGGCAGGTGTCGAGGCGACCTTCTTACTGGGTCTAGGCTCTGACGATCCTTCTTGGTTCGCGGTGTCTGAGGAGATTTGGGGAGCTCAATCGTCTATGGTGTGGTTGTTTGTGCCCTGTCTGTGGTAGGATCTTGTGCCTTTTTGGGCAATGCATGAAACCATGGACTATTTCTGAATTGCTCATCATTCATCATGTTGTTAATGTTGGGTGCTTTTGTTGTAGAGTGGGAATATGTGGTGGCATTACCGTGACCTTGATTATATATGATTCGACGTTCCAAGTTCGCTGCTTGCCCTTTCGATAGTTCATAAATGCGATTTCGCAGGTTATTCCTCTGCCTTAAATGCCCGTCGTCAGCTTCATAGTGCTTTAAATGGGTCATTATTTCATGAACAGTACCTGCAATGCTCGCTTTCCATCTTTCCTTTGCAGCAGCGAATCCCCAAGGATGCAGACACTATTTTTGTATGTATGCGATGGTTCTGTCGCGTGGCTTCTCAGCAGCTTGGTTCATTATCCCACATCCTCTTTCAACTACATGGGGCACTGGGGCTGGGTCTCCGATGGATAGTCATGTGAGCGAACCCCTAGTATGGGTCTTCCCTTTCCCAACTAGCCTAGGTCGTGAGCACCCTATACGTTCCCTCGATCCTACTACTGAATCATGGTGCGCGCATCCCTGTTCTTCTGGGTGCAGTTGCAACAATGCTAGTGAGGTCAATGGTTGTAATAGGGTAGGAGGGCCAGCCACGTCAGTTTCTTTTGGTAATTCCTTTCCGTAATCTTGGTAGGCAACTTCTAACTATAATTCCACAATTGCTTTGTCCAGCTTCCTATTTCATGCGCAAAGTTAGGCCCCAATTTCTTCTAACTTATCAAGACGGATTTTCCCATGCAGAATGGTTGCCCAAAGCTGCTGAATTCTATCATGGACGTTATCACCAGTGGAGTGAGTTGTACCAGTAGTGTTTAGTCTAGCTGTAGAGAGATGGTCCCTCTCGGCATTGTGACCCGGTGTTTCGCGTAGGTTTGGTTGGGTTGTCAGTCGTCTGATGCGCATCTGTATCATTTGAACTACCACTTTATGCCATCGTGTTCGCCACATACATCCTCTAATCGGGACTTGAAACCACCGCCTATCCCCCAGCTTCTGTGGCTCCTCCCCATGTGTGAACAACCTATCTTTCAACACATTGGGCTGCTCCCATATTTCACATAACGTACCGGGAGGGCTGAGCTACGCTTCAACAGTCGCACCATTCTCCTCTGGTCGTGGTCTTTCTTTTGTCGTTACGTGTTGCACCGACCGAGTCACCATATTGCAGTTGAGTGTCATAATTGCTTGCAGTCAATTCTACCATCGCTCTTCCTCCTCCTCAAAATCCATGGTACAGATGCTATCACATTCCCACGAGGGTCTTCTATTATCGACGAATTGCATTTGATCTGAGCCATGCATTGTTATCTAATAAATGTAATCAAGTTCATTGTCACTTCCTTCATTGAGTATGAGTTCACTATAGCATTCCCCTTCCACTGGGTCCAACAGAAATACTAGCCGTAGTGACTTCTTTTCGAATGTCATCTTGCATCTCTTCAAGTTAATGATTCCTTTCATGTGTGTGGCCTAATAAATTCCGAGCAGTGTAGTGTAAGGATTGCTATCGTCCACAATATTTATGACTTCAAAATCGATCTGGGTACTCACACCGTCGATATCCACCGTCACTCCTTGCAATCAGCTCATTGGTAAGATCTTTTGTTGGTTAGCCATTCATAATTGAATCGGGGACCATTGCAGTGCGGGCTTGCCCATATGTTCCTAGGTTTTTTTAGGCAATATGTTTGCATCCAAGCCTAAATCTAGGATGACTTGATCCATTTCATAGTCACAAATTTGTGTTTGCAGTCTCATCTCTCTTTCGATGCACATAACATGTCTCCCTATCTTCTGAATGACTTGCAGTTCATTGGATTCGGTGCACCTAGTGATAAGCTCTTTCAATCCTTGCATAGCATTACAGTCACGCAACAACTTCATGCATGTTTCAAGAAAGGTAGTGATCATGGAGGAATCCACTTCTGACACCATTCGATCCCTCCTACCTAGGGTAGATGCTTTCACAAAGCTCTGCTGAGTTTCTTTTGTCCCCATCTTCCCCTGTTCTAGCTCAGTGTTATGTTCATGCATAGGTGTGTCACACCCTCTCCCGCCTTCATTCCACCTATAGTTGTGCCGCTTCTTAGTACCATATTTATACTAGGGTCCTCTTCGTGAGGTTTTGCGTGCATCATCTAGATATTCTGGGTTGGTGGAGATTGGAGGACTCCCATTTCGCTCAATTGGGCAATTAAGGTTGGACAGTCCACTAATTTGTGATCAAACTGCTCACAGTAGGGACATGATATCCTGGTTGGGTTAGTGCAGTCGTGAGCGTAGTGCCCCTTGTTACACTAAAAAATGTCACCTTGACTACTTACAGTTAGTATGGCTCAAATCAACAGTCATGCTACCCTCTTAGGCAAGTCTCATGCCTCTGTTATCCATCTCAAACTCAAAGAAGAGAGAAAGTCTTGTAAAAACTATGTTTATCTCTGGGGTCGCAGGTTCTCTCTAGCCTTACCTGCGGGGACGCTGACCATGTTCACAAAATCTGCGTCCATGGACGCTCTGTATGTTAAGGGACAGGTGCGTCCCTCTGTAAAAGGCAAAATGCACGAGTTTTATCTTGAAAAAGTTACTTGTGGTTACTTCTAGAACATTCTAGAGGTCGGTTTGATGAAATGGATGCGCCTCCAGTTGGTTCATGTATCTCTATTAAGGGGGAACTTATCCCATCAATAAGGGAGCTATCCCACCCAAAGAGGGGGATGATCCCATTGATAGTGGACCTGAATAACCTCTTTACAGCACTATAAATAAAGGCATTGAGCCAGAAGGAGAGGAGGTTGGAGCTATACATTTTCTTTGGGTAAATGCTGCAGGATTTAGGTCTTCCATTAGAGCCTTTGTGAGGAGAGATTGTCTTCACTTGATTCTACTTGGGAGAGGGTGAGCTTTGTCAAAGTAGAGGAAAACCCTTGATGGACCCTGGGAGGAACTTGCACAACACCAAGGCCAGGTTGTAAGAGTTTCTTTGTTTCGTTATTAATACAAACTGGTTTATTTTTCTCAATAGCTTGTGTTAATGAGTTATTTCATGTGTTCCTTGGTCTGCATGTTGAATATATGTTTTATTATATGAAATGCAAGTGCTTGGTAATTATTTGATTGTTTGTGGTTGCAGGAATTGACTTGAAGGAGGAGCTCATCCGGATCGTCAAGAACGGACTTCAACAACAGCGTTTTGGAATAAGGTAAGCCTAAACACTTGTAGTTTTCATGTTGTAAAAGGTGTATTTAGAGAAAGATCACTCCATTTTGTCTTGTTTGTCATTAGAATGTCTTAGACTTCTAGGAAGGTCAGTCGTGTCCGCACCCTTGACAAATTCCGTGTGAAAAATTGGCGACTCCGCTGGGGAATCCATTAATGAGAGAGTCTTTTCCTTTATATGAACTTTGCTTTGAGAAAATCATTTTTATTTTCTGGTTTTTGACTGTGAGAATTAGTATTTGGGTGGCTTAGCTTTAGATTTAGTTAGATTTGGTTTTTCTTAACTTTTCCAGAAGGATGCACCCTCTGAGTACTGCACAGTGCGTCTTTGGACGCGCTGTTGCCATTTGCACAGAGCGGGCCCGCACCTGTTCTAACGGGTTTCCTGCGTCTTCCTGTAAAAATTTAGGAAAACTCCATTTTTGCTTTAATTGCTTTTAGATTTTGTTTTTTCTTAGTGTTTTTTTCCCAGATCCTTTAGTACCCTGTCAAAAATCTTCACCTAAGCTTGTTCCTGCTCTTAGCTTTCATCAATTGGGTGTTTTGAGTCTCTTTTTTGAGAAATTCTTAATTTGATTTCCTTTGGTCATTACTTGGAGGTTTCTCTCAGTCTTTTCACAATTTTGCATCTTTTTGCTTTTGTTTTTGCAAAAAAATTTCCCCCTCATTCGCCGGGGGGGGCTAAATTGTGTATGAGTGTTAATCGCCTTTGAGTGTTTTTATGTTTTGATCTTTGGAACTCTCACCCAGTTTTCTCGACTTGCACTTGATTGGTTCTTAGATTACATTAGGATCATCTTGTGTTTGAGGATTCTCTTGCATAGATCACATTTGCATAATTAGAATTCTCACTTTCAGAATATGAATGAAAAATGTGCATAGATTACATTTGCATACTTTTCAAGTGAATTGTGCTTAGATTACCATTGCATAGTTTACATTCTGAAAAATCAATCGTAGATTTAGATCAGCTTTCTTTGATTTGAATTTACACGAAAATAAAAATAAAAATTGGTTTGGAATTGATTTGCATTAGTTTTTCTTGATGAAATTAGTGCATTAGAGAATTTGTTAAATTTTCTCTTAATGATCAATTTTTTGCATTGTTGGAAGTGAATGGAAACTCTCTCCTTACTCTAGTTAGGATTCATCGAATTGAAAGGATTGCATTATCATATTCGATTGCATTCAGTTGAGTCGGGTCATAACACCATTGGTTTCATCTACATTTACCCATTTGAGTAATAACAACCTTAATAACACAGCGCTTAATTAAAATTCATCTAGTAATTTTTACATTTCTAGGGCTCTGAAACACCAACATAGCTTAGGCTAGGGTCTTGGAGTAGGTGAGTACTTAACTCTCCAAGACTACAAAACCAAACAGATAGTTTATCTTGAGTAGAATAAATCCAATTGTTTCAATTGCACTCTGGGAAAGCTCCTCTTAAAGGAGAAGCACGAGCTCGTGTCCGAACCAGTGAGGGGATCATTCCCCCCTCGTTGGGAACGACGCCAGACAGTACGTATTACAAACGGTAAACCTCGGATTAACCATTGTCGAGGAGCCAGGGGTCACTTATCGGTAAACCTTGGATTGTTGTCAAGGAGCCGGTAAGGGGATTGAGCTTGCTACTCTGCCCTTGCGTGCTGTCGGAGTTTAGACTGTTCCCCCAGGTGTATTTGTTACTGTTGGTGACCTTAGTGACCATAATCTTTAGGGTTCTACCGAGGTGACGGTGGAGGGAAGGTCCCACTGTACCTGGAGCAGACGTCGGTTATACTCACTTGGATTTTCCGGGGGGTTCACTTCACTTCGAGACGGTTAAAGTGGAGGAACTTGTGCCGGTCTATTCATTAAGCAGGTTGCCGGGGTAACTGTTCCACCCACCACTTCTGTACTGAATTCGGCGATGTTGGGCTTCATCACCAACTAGTGTTTTCGGTCCGGAAGGCTACTGTTTGTGTGTGGTTTGACTCCTAGATTTGATAGCGCGTGTTAATTTGTTTGTTTTTACTTTTAGAGACCATAGGTGTGAATTGTGAATTTTAATTGTTAAGTGTGAATTGTGAATTGTTAATTTTAGTTTTAAATTGTTAATAAAATTCACTGAAGTTGAATATAATGGCAAATGTTCCGGAATTTATCAACCTAGGAACCCCTCCTAATGAGAATCCTAGTACTTTTCCTTACTTTGGAAATGTTGGTCCTCCTTATATGGCTACTTTGTCATTACCTGGATTTACAATAGGTTTACCGATATGGTTATTTTCAACTTCGTTGGCCAAAAATACTCCAATTGTTCCATCTCAACCGGATGCTTCACCTCAACAGAGTTCACCATCTCAACATCACCAACCTTCTGTTGACCCTTTACCCTCTTCGCCTAATTTTTCTTCCTCCATTTCTTCCTCTTCACCTGGTAAAAGCCTTGATGCTAGTAACCAGGAGGCTAAGAAGAAGAAGAAAGGGAAGAAGAAGAAGAAGAAGAAGAAGCAAGATAAGAAAGAAGTCAACCAACCAACCATGGCTGTAAGTGTTAGTTGTGTTGAGGAAAATTCCGACATGCATCGTAAACCCAAATACCCTTGCAGGCTTTGTAAGGGTGACCACTTCCTTGTCAATTGTCCTGGTATTCCAAAGGTCTTGGAAGTATGGTCAGAAAAATCTCATCAACTTTCCATTGATCCATCAACCAGTGATAGTCAGGTTCCTGGGAAAAAGGGTAAAGTTAGGTTTCCTTGTAAGTTATGCAAAGGGAGTCATCAAACTCACATTTGCCCTCACATGGGTGAAGCCTCAACATTGTTGGAAAACCTTACTGTTCCACAACAAGAATTTCCAACTGGTTACCGTAAACTTTCTCCCAACCTACCGTCAACTGACGGAGTGATTGATCTAAATTCAAGTACACTCGATCACACTCTCCCATTGGAGAGTGAAACTCATGTCACTCAGGTTGATGATCCATTAGTTGATCAAGTGGTCGATTCAATTTCACATTCGGTCGATCACACTCTCCTTTTCGAGAGTAAATTTCATACCGCTGATGTTCTTCTTGTTACATCGGATTCTTCTATGCCGGGGGGCATTTCACCTATTTCTACAGAACCCCCTCCAAGTACTGAGGTCTTTTCCTTTGATTGGAATAGACTGACAGAACCTCGTCTTCCTTCCTCCATCCCTTTCCAAATCATTGTCAAGGCTGGTGGTAGGGATATACATCGTACACAGGTAGATGAAGGTGCTTCTGTTAGTATTTTATCCTCAACTGTTTGGAAAGCTTTGGGTTCCCCTCAGCTTGCGCCTATTACGCAGAATCTGAAAGCTTTTAACAGAACCATTAGTGAACCTTTAGGGATCCTTCCTAAGTTTTCCATTACATTGGAAGGTAAAACTGTCTGTATTGATCTTATGGTAGTTCGAGGTCCCTTGGATTTCAATTTACTCCTTGGGCGAGACTATGTTTATGCAATGAAAGCTGTCGTATCGACACTCTTTCGCGTGATGTCTTTCCCTCACAATGGCAGTATTGTGACTGTAGACCAGCTTTCGTTCCCTAGTCTTGTTTCAACTACCAATAATATGACACCCCTAACTGTTCCTGATTCTAAAGTGGTATCTACCCTGCCACGGGTTAATTATGTGGCAACTGATCCCATGTTTTCAGTTACCAATGTAAGTGAGCCTCTCACTGTTGATTTAGATCCGGTAATTGACATGGAAAACTCTATGGGATTACTTGAACACGATGTTCCTATCCCTTTTGAGTCCCTTGACATGTGTTCCTTCCCAAGAAGTATTCTTCCTTCGGATGAAGACCTCTTGGAAGCCATGATCAAGGTGTGTCCATTGACATGTCTTTCCTCCAGTTGGAAGCCATGATCAATGTTGTGAGGAAAGTTCCTTTTACTGTGTCAACCTCGTTAAAAAATGAATCAGTGGGTTACGAGGAAAGTTCTTTTTACTGAGTCAACCTCGTTAAAAAATGAATCAGTGAGTACGAGGATAGTTTTTTCCTGTATCAACCTCGTTAAAAAATGAAATAGGCTAGCATGAGGACAGTTCTTTTACTGAGTCAACCTCATTAAAAAATGAATCAGCTAGATTTTAGGATATGTAGGTAGATTGTAGAGAGTAGTTATGAGCATAGTTCCTTATCTTGTGTCAAGCTCGTTTAAAAAATGAAACAAGGGTTTTGAGGATAGTTCTTTTCTTGTGTCAACCTCCTTAAAAATGAAACAACTCCCTTTTCAAGTTAAATATTGAAAGTAAACCTTCATTTCATCCAGCCGGTTGAATGCAATGAAGCCTGGGGGGCATGTACCTTGCTTTGCATCATTATGCTAGGGGCATGTGAACTTCTTGAGCATAGTTCCTTGTCTTGTGTCAAGCTCTTTAAAAAATGAAACAAGGGTAGGTTAAATAGGTAGATTGTAGAGCGTAGTCATGAGCATAGTTCCTTGTCTTGTGTCAAGCTCATTAAAAAATGAATCAAGGATTTTAGAGCACAGTTCCTTGTCTTGTGTCAAGCTTGTTAAAAAATGAAACAAGGTTAGGTTATGTAAGTAGATTGTAGAAAGTAGGGTTTTGAGGACAGTTCCTGTTACTGAGTCAACCTCATTAAAAAATGAATCAGGTATGAGGACAGTTCCTGTTACTGAATCAACCTCATTAAAAAATGAATCAGGTATGAGGACAGTTCCTGTTACTGAGTCAACCTTGTTAAAAAAATGAATCAGGTATGAGGATAGTTCTTTTCTTGTGTCAACCTCCTTAAAAATGAAACAACTCCCTTTTCAAGTTAAATATTGAAAGTAAACCTTCATTTCATCCAGCCGGTTGAATGCAATGAAGCCTGGGGGGCATGTACCTCATTTCGCATCATTATGCTGGGGGCATGCGAACTTTTTGAGCATAGTTCCTTGTCTTGTGTCAAGCTCGTTAAAAAATGAATCAAGGTTTTTAGAGTTAAGTTTTTGTTAGGTAGATTGTAGAGAGTAGTTATGAGCATAGTTCCTTGTCTTGTGTCAAGCTCACTAAAAAATGAAACAACTCCCACAATTCTTTCCAAGATCTTGAAAGTAAAGCTTCATTCCATCCACCTCATTGAATGCAATGAAGCTTGGGGGGCATGTACCTTGGTTTGCATCTTTATGCTGGGGGCATGTGAACTTATAACAAGCATAGTTTTTCGTTTCAAGCTTGCATAAACATGAAACTGAATCCGAGCATAGTTCTTTTCCTGTGTCAAGCTCGTTAAAAAATGAAACAAATCCTCCTCTAATTGAGTCGAGAGTTTGACTAGACCTCATAGATGTTAGGTTGTACGTTTAGGTTAGTTATTTCAGTTTTTGCATAATTTTCTTACAGTTTTAGGTCGAGTCTTTCAAATGATCTCGTAACTCAACCTTCATTTCATCCAACTGGTTGAATGAAATGAAGCTGAAGGGGCATGCGCTCTAGCAGTTATGCTTAGGGGGCATCAAGCACAGTTTTATCTCTGTTTCAAGCTTGTGTAAAAATGAAACTACTCTGAAGCATAGTTTTTCTTTGTTTCAAGCTTTTGTAAAAATGAAACCTATCTCGAGTCAATTTCAGTTATTTTCAAGACTCGTTAAACTCATGAAAATACCGAGATTATTTTGCTATCTTTCATTCTCGTAAAACAAATGAAAATGCCGAGATCTTTCCGTCTTTTCCTACTCGTAAATTAAATTGAAAGTCGGCCATATGAGTACATTTTTATCATTTTTTTGAACTCATTAAAATTTACGAAAAAGTGAAAACCATGAGTACATTTTTATCCCTTTTTCGAACTCGTTAAAACTTACGAAAAAGTGAAACCTTGGAGTTCTCTTTTAAACCCTTTTCAGACTCTTAAAACATGAAAAGATTGTCGAGCGTTTCTTTTACACTCGTTAAAACGGAATTAAAAGACGGTCCCCTTTTAGCTCTTTTCTGACCGCAAAATCAGGAAAAGATTGCCGGGTTTTTGTCGTTTCAAACTCGATAAGGAAATAAAACGACGTGTCCTTGATCGCTTTTTACTTTTCAGGTCAACGACACTATTATGAAAGTACTCCTTGGTCGCAAGATCAAGCGGTTCCCCCAGGTATTATTTTATACTTTTTCGGGCTTGAGGGACACAAATATACGAAAAAGTTCAACGTGGAGTCTCCTTTTGTTTTTTCAGACTCTCTAAAATTGAAAAACGTCGAGTTTCTCCTATACTGGGCTCGTTAAACTTTTACAGTAAAGGACCTGTTCAATTACAAACAGGAACGAACCACTCCTTCCTAGGGTTCGAATTTAAACTAGGTTGGACTCGTCCGAAGGATGAGCTTATAATCAAGCATATGTTATCCTCCTCAAGCTTGTTAAAAATAAAGAGGTACTTGCCAGAAATGGTGGGGGAAAAGAGAGAAGAATGAACCTATTTGTTACCTTTTGTCTCAAAAGAAACTTTATTACCACTCTTGAACACGACACTTTTTCATTCACCTGGGTTGGGAAATCTTTTACCTCACAGTTGATCAAACCACTTTGAAAGTCTTTAACTGGGTTCCGGGGATTAACTTTGAGTTATTCGTCACCAAGCCATCTGTCATGTCGTTATGTGTTCAAGAGGTCTGCAAGCAAAACTTTCATCTGCAAAATACTTGTCATCCATTTGACCATCCCTGAGTCAGTCCTTACAGCAACATTTCTTCAACTTGAACAATGATTTCGCGTTGCGGGCTTGCCTGCAACGGGTCGCT
The DNA here is from genome assembly GCA_031772625.1 of Pinus tabuliformis. NCBI lineage: Eukaryota > Viridiplantae > Streptophyta > Pinopsida > Pinales > Pinaceae > Pinus > Pinus tabuliformis. The sequence continues at coordinate 1,543,827,441 of CM062819.1, forward strand.
TTCTATCGACATCGACACATTATCTAGAAAGATGACTTAGGAATCGACAGTACCTTGAAGTCTGCATGCATCAATGGCAGGTTTCTCGCCTTTGACGACAGTTTACATCATTGACTTTCGATCAAAGGATTCCGTGAAGTGTTCGACATCAAAACATCTATTCACATTTCACGGGTTGTGCTTGGTACTTTGAGAACCATTGACATTACTGGTGGTCTCTCTCACGCTTGTTAACAGTTTACATCATCGACTGCTAATCAAGTGGTTTCTAACATGTTCGACATTGAATCATTTAATCACATGGCTAGAATCGTACCAATTCGGGAAGTAGAAGTGAAGACCCTGGATCTAGTTTCTACCATCCAGGCTGCGAGGAGTTTTGTATTCATTATCTATGTAGACTAATCATAAACAGATGGCTGCGTCCATACTGTGTCTACAAAAGTCTATAAAAATGATGTACTGCAAGATCATTCCTGTATCAGAATAGTTAGTCCATTAGTTAAAGTTTTGAATCTGAGTATGGGAATGCCTACCTCAGTGATGATATAATCTTATCCATGTATTTTGTGTTGAAAATTGCAGGTTCCAACCAGGCCATCCACAAGACAATCCTTGAAATGATAAAGCGCTTCACCCTTCCTAGAATTACAAAACCCTACTCTATTCCAGGCTTCGCACTTTAGGGGGCAATCTGTTACACTAAAAAATGTCACCTTGACTACTTACAGTTAGTATGGCTCAAATCAACAGTCATGCTACCCTCTTAGGCAAGTCTCATGCCTCTGTTATCCATCTCAAACTCAAAGAAGAGAGAAAGTCTTGTAAAAACTATGTTTATCTCTGGGGTCGCAGGTTCTCTCTAGCCTTACCTGCGGGGACGCTGACCATGTTCACAAAATCTGCGTCCATGGACACTCTGTATGTTAAGGGACAGGTGCGTCCCTCTGTAAAAGGCAAAATGCACGAGTTTTATCTTGAAAAAGTTACTTGTGGTTACTTCTAGAACATTCTAGAGGTCGGTTTGATGAAATGGATGCGCCTCCAGTTGGTTCATGTATCTCTATTAAGGGGGAACTTATCCCATCAATAAGGGAGCTATCCCACCCAAAGAGGGGGATGATCCCATTGATAGTGGACCTGAATAACCTCTTTACAGCACTATAAATAAAGGCATTGAGCCAGAAGGAGAGGAGGTTGGAGCTATACATTTTCTTTGGGTAAATGCTGCAGGATTTAGGTCTTCCATTAGAGCCTTTGTGAGGAGAGATTGTCTTCACTTGATTCTACTTGGGAGAGGGTGAGCTTTGTCAAAGTAGAGGAAAACCCTTGATGGACCCTGGGAGGAACTTGCACAACACCAAGGCCAGGTTGTAAGAGTTTCTTTGTTTCGTTATTAATACAAACTGGTTTATTTTTCTCAATAGCTTGTGTTAATGAGTTATTTCATGTGTTCCTTGGTCTGCATGTTGAATATATGTTTTATTATATGAAATGCAAGTGCTTGGTAATTGTTTGATTGTTTGTGGTTGCAGGAATTGACTTGAAGGAGGAGCTCATCCGGATCGTCAAGAACGGACTTCAACAACAGCGTTTTGGAATAAGGTAAGCCTAAACACTTGTAGTTTTCATGTTGTAAAAGGTGTATTTAGAGAAAGATCACTCCATTTTGTCTTGTTTGTCATTAGAATGTCTTAGACTTCTAGGAAGGTCAGTCGTGTCCGCACCCTTGACAAATTCCGTGTGACACCCCTGTCCACCAAAATTATAGAAAATTAACTATCCTCAGCCCCATCCAGGCCCCAATCCTCTTCCCCGGCCACGTCCTTGAAATCCTCCTCGCACTTCAGTCTGCATTCGGTAGGCTGGGGTTCTCTCTAGCATTAAGTCATAACTTCGACACATGTGCTCATCGTGCCCCACCGATCGACAAAAGTTGCAATACAACTATTGTGAGGTTTGGGTATACTTCTGTAATAAGTGGTAGTTATTTGTTGCATGATTCTCGCCCTCCTAGAAAATTGCACACCAGAGCGCCTGCACAGTACTTGGTCCTGCTTATACTTCTACTTTTAACAGCATTGGGCCTCCTCCCACCAGATAGTTCGAGAAAACCGAACAATGATCCTTGTCATGCACTTGGCTCTTACATTTAATACAGCCTACTTCTAGGCATACCTCTGGTCGAGACACTCTTCCTTGCTTCAAACTCTACACTTCCAAGCTCATGTTTTGAAGTTGTGCGTGGATTTGCTGCACTCCCAACCCTGGGTCTAGCATTGGGGTCGCGTGTAACCTCACTGCTGTCTCCAGTGCCTCGGCTTGGGTTGAGATCTTATGTTGTGACAATGGTGTCCTCAGATGGGGTGTCAAGGATGCCACAAACCACTTGCAATGTTGCCCATCTGTCAAAATTATGCTAGCTTTGCGAATAGTACTCTTTAATCTTTGGTTCAGATTCCATGGAGTTTCACCAGGCAACATTGCTATCTCCTTGAACCCAATGACTGACTGGGTTTCAGACTTTGGTCAGCCAAACTCTTTATTAAGCGCGTCCTTTATCGCCACTATCCCCTCATTCAGATGTTTGTTTGAGTATTTTATGTACCATGTTAGCGCGTGGTCCTGTAGTGCACTGACCAGCATGGCCCTTTTAATGTTTTCATCCGTTATGCCTTGCACATCCCATATAGATTTTATCACAAACCAGAATCAACTTGGCTCTTCATTCCCTACACCCTAAAATGTTGGTAACTTGACTCTGGTTGCCATCCCAACTTTTCGTGGTGGAGGGGGTGTTGGTGGGGATGGACTCGATGCTAGTGAAGCAAGTGGAGGTGTAGATGGAGGTGGTATCAGTGGGAAGCATTCTTTAATCAATCAAATTGCACTTCTTGGCAAGAACCTAGTGAGGTCCTCCTCGCTTTCTCATGAGATAGAAATCAAAGGGTTGTTTTCTACTTCTCCTGTTCTTCGATAACCCCTTCCACTCCACATTACTCCAGACATGAATATGCGCGCAAGATCTGTTTTTTTCACAACAACATCTTAATCCAAGTATTCAATGATTTGATGTATCTACCCCGCAGTCCTTGGATAAATTGCATTTCTACTTCGTTGTAACTTACGATTTTGTCTATCAAGAATTTAGTGATAAATCTCCCTATGATCCGATCTAACTATTGGTCTACTGCGCGTGCAAGTTTATCTTCGGTAGCTTCCATCCTGCGCACCAGTTCTGGAGTCCACACTATCGGCTGGTTTAATCTGCACCTTCCCACACTATCAGCTAACTTCGCGATCCACTCATACAATTCTATCGGGAATTTTACGATGAAGATCTCATGTATATCCGTGAATATATAGCAATCCAACCACTGTTCCTCTGATATCCGTGAGTTTTTGTTTTCCTGAACCGTGAACTCGTGAAGCTTCATATCCCACCAATCTTTGAGTTATTTCTTTGTAGGATTCCAGTGTTCCCACATTAGACACCCCTTAGGCAGATCCCGGTCCCAACAATGGAACCATTTGTTGGCTTATATGGGCCTGACCCAGGTTTGGAAGAGTTATTTAGCCAAACAAATCCCGTAGCTACCGGCCCTTTCGGCAACAGCCCGCGGAGCCCAGACTGAGATCTCACCCAAGGTAGTAGGGGAGGGTACTAGAACAAAGTTTCCACACCCTAGGGATGTCTTGTTGTGGCCTGGAGGTTTCGCGCACTGGTTTACAGCTCCGCGCTACTAGGTAATTGCTCAGATCTAGATTGAGTATATATTTCATATTAGTGCGCTATTCTATTAGATGATGTGGTTATCAATGACCAAGGTCTTTAAGCAAACATTTAACCAACACAATTGATTCACGCATTAAAATAAACCCAAATTTATACTTATTCCAACCATAAGCTAATAAGATTAAACAGATATTATGACAGTTCAGAAGAAACACAAAATTCCAGAAGAAACTTATCTTTATTTCCACTTTGTCCTTAATACATCTAGATCCACCCTGCGCACTCCGCTACAGGGGCCGCGCACACAGTTATAAAATTTCTAGCCCTCTACACACACATCTGCAGAGCCTCTACTTACTATCCCAATCCCTCGACTCGGACTTACAGACGCTTTCCAAATATCTTTCTTTCAAGAACCCATTTCCTTTCATATCATCAAAACTCTACTCCCTCTACCCATAGAGCCTCGCTCTATTTATACCCTTCTTTGGCCTGCGATCCCTATGCAGGTCAACTCTATTTACATTATTTTTTGGTAGACTACCCTTTGACTCGACCTATTATGATTTGCACTCTGTACTTCCAGCAGAATGTTTATCCTAACTTTACCCAAAATATCCAGTTTTTCTCCCTTTAATCATTACGCGGGGCTTCCGCTACCCAACAGCTTTGCCACAACCTCAGTGGAATACACCACTCCAGGGGTAGAGGCCCCAATACAACAATGCTCCAAACATATTTCCTCCACCACCTACCCAACCACAATTCCTACACTCTACTCCACCCAAGCAACCCACGATGCCTGCCTAGCCAAATCCAAACCCGAACAATAGGCAGGCTCAACAAGTATACAGTGGAGAGACATCATATCTAGCTTATGCTATAGAAATCCAGGATATCAACCTAAGATCTAGGAGAATTATCCTAGATAACCAACCTCCCCCTCCACATAGGGAGGTTGAGGAATAAATAGAGGAAAGCAACCTTAAAGTAAATCCACCCTTTCCTAAGAGATTAACCCAACCACTCCAGCCTACCCCAGAAGAACTTGAACTTATGGGAGAATTGTAAAATTTATGTGTGAAGATCCCCCTTCTCCAAGCAATAAAGGATGTTCCCATTTACAATAAGTTGATTAAGGAGAAATGATTCAAGCATCCAAGAAGAAGAAAAAGGGATTCCCCTACCATTAATGTCATTGGGTAGTTGTCCGACTTAATGCTGGGGTAGGTAATATGTTCGAAATATTTGGACCCTAGAAGCCCTGTAGTAGATGTGCACATCAATGGCACCATCATCCCACACACTTTAATCGATCTTGGGGCTGCCATTAATGTGATGACCAAGGACACCATGCTCAAGCTCAACCTCCAAGGGTCATTGAGGAAGACCACAATAGTTCTGCAACTTGCAGACTGTTCCATAGTCACCCGAGAGGGAATTATGGAGGATGTGATGGTCTCCATTAACTCCTAGGAGTACCTTGCAGATTTTCTAGTTCTCCAGCCTAAGGCTAAACTTATTGGTTATCCTCTCATCCTTGGGAGGCCATGGTTGGCCACAACCGATGCTTACATTAGCTGCAGAGCTGGGAATATGACCATCAAGAATGGGTATATGTCCAAATAGTTAGTTCTATACTCTCCTGCTCAACCTTCTCTAGAGCATGATTTACCTTTGTGGTTGGAGGAGGAAGAAGAAGAGGTTTATTTTGCCCAACTTTATGCTTTGGAAGCAACCATAGGAGGAGGATAACAAGATGAGGATGACTTAATTTAACATCTACTCCAAAGTCCAACTCCTGGTTCGTTACCATTAGAAGAAGAAGTAAGGGAAACCTAGAAAAATCATCCAATTGACTTATGCTTAACTGATTCCAACCCACTCTGTGTCAAAACCATAGAATTCAACCCAGAGAAAACCTTGAAAATTAATCCATCTCTTTCTGCTCTCGAAGAAGAAAAGCTATGCAACATGTTAAAAGAAAACCTAGAAGCCTTCACTTGGAGTTACAAGGAAATGAAGGGAGTACACCCCTCAGTGTGTACTCACCACATATACATCAAATAAGGTTAAAAGGTAGTCTGACAACCACAAAGGAGGATGAATCCAACTCTTAAAGATATAGTCAAAGAAGAACTGCACAAACTGCTTGATGTAGGATTCATTTACCCTGTCTCCGACAGTGAGTGGCTATCTCCTTTAGTGTTAGTTCCAACAAAAATTGTAAGTGGAGGATTTGTGTTGATTACAGGGAGTTGAACAAAGACACAAAGAAGGATCATTTTCTCCTACCCTTCATCGACCAAGTGCTAGACAACTTGGCAAGAAATTTATTTTTTTTCTCTCCTAGATGGATTCAATGTGTACAACCAAATCCAAAGCTACCCAGAAGTCCAAGATAAGACCACATTCACCTGTCCTTGGGGTACTTTTTCCTACAAGGTCCTTCCTCTTGGCCTATGCAATGCTCCCGCCACTTTCTAGAGAGCAGTTTTGAGTACTTTCACCGAATTAGTACATGATGTGGTGGAAATTTATATGGATGATTTTACACCTTATGGCTCTGATTTTCAAGAAGCCCTGACTAACCTAGGCAAAGTATTGTACAAATTCATTGAAATGAACCTGTCTCTCAGTCTGGGAAAATGTGAATTCTTAATGATTGAAGGGACTATGTTAGGTCATTCAATATCTCAACGAGGACTGTAGGTGGACCCAAACAAAATAGAAATCATCCAATGGGTCCCACATCTGCAAAAGCAGAGAGATGTCAGGAGTTTCATGGGGTTAGCTAGATACTACCAAAGGTTCATAAAGGACTTCAGCAAGTTGGCCTCTCCTATATTTGGGTTGTTGGCCAAATATTCTGAGTTTATATGGTCAAAAAGCTATCAAGAGGCCTTAGACATTCTAAAGGGTACTAATTTAACCATTGCACCAATTCTCTGAGGCCCAAACTGGACCCTCCCTTTTCATATTCATGTTAATGCCTCACACAAAGCCATAGGAGCAACCTTAGGTTAGGTAGAGGAGAAACTACCCTATGCCATATTTTTTATTAGTAAGAACTTGTCAAAGGTTGAGCTAAATTATACAGTGGCTGAAAAGGAACTCTTGGTTGTTGTGCATTCATTAAAAAAATTTAGGCATTAAATTATAAGCTATCAAATATTTGTGCATATTGACCATGCTGAAATCAAATATTTAATGAACAAACCAGATGTGAATGCTCGAATTATAAGGTGGTTTCTTTTATTGCAATAGTTTGTTCTAACCATTATTGACAAGCCTGGTAAAGAAAATGTTGTTGTAGAATTTTTATCTAGGGTGAATATACCTGGAGGTGAAGAAGGAATAGTGCATGACTAGTTACCAAATGAGCACTTGTTTGCTATTTTAGTTCTCTCTCCATGGTTTGCTGATATAGAAAACTATTTGGTATCAGCGCAGTTCCCGCCAAACTTTCCCTCTAAAGAAAAGAGCAAGATAGTTAGGAAAAGTGCCCCCTTCACCTGGATTGGGGGAAATATTTTCAAATGGACAAGATGAAATCTTGAGAAGGTTTGTAAGGGAAGAGGAAGTTTTTGACCTCCTTCTGACCTGTCATGATGGGCCTTGTGGAGGTCACTTTGTAGCAAAGAGAACAACATTGAAAGTGCTACATGCAGGCTATTATTGGCCCACTCTTCATCAGGATGTGAAAAAGTACACTAGTCAGTGTGATCGGTGCCATAGGATGGGAAAGCCTAATCCAAGAGATGAAATGCCCCTATAGCCTCAAGTGACTTTCGAGCCATTTGACAAGTGGGGCATGGACTTCAATGGGCCTATCAACCCTCCTTCAAAGCAAAAACAATAAACTATTGTGCACACTAATTATTTGACTAAGTGGGCTGAAACCAAGGCAATTAAGGCAGCAATAGAAGAGAAGGTGGTTGAGTTCCTAAGGGAGAATGTATTCTACAAATTTGGGTACCCTAGAGAGATAGTCATAAGCCAAGGCAACCAGTTTACCTCCGACATGATTGAAGAACTGCTCAGCCATCACAAAATCAAGCATAGGACCTCCACTTCCTATCATCAACAAGCTAATGGGCAAGTGGAGCTAACTAACAGGGCATTGGAGCACATCCTATTACACATGGAATCCCCCCACAGCATGGTTTGGGGCTCAAAGCCCAAGTTTTGAGTATTATTGTTGTAAAAACTCCATGAATTGCAGGCGCGAAGCATGAATTGTATGTTAGAGTCATAGGGTTGCTTGCCTTAAGTTTTGAATGTAGTATCGGCCTACCCATGGTTCGCGGACCATGGTATTGTATAAATAGTGTGAGGCTCTAAGTTGTAAAGTAGTTAGTTAGCCAATGAATGGAGTCTGAAAGATAGCGAAGCATAGAGTAAGAGTCTAAGTATCTTGGGTCATAGTAGTAGGAAGAGGCTCTGCAGATAAGTGTGCAAAGGCCTAGTAGAGTTCGCAACTGAGTGCACGGACCCCTGTGGCTGAGTGCACAGGGCGGAGTCGAGTCTGTAACCAAGGAAGAAGAATAATAAAGAGAAGTTTTATCTGAATTCCGTGTATCTGTTCCTGTTTGATATCATTTGCAATTATACTGTTTATTTACTGTGTGTACTTGTATGAATGGTGAATATTGTTAAGTATAACTGAAAGCATACAGATAAGCTAAGTTAATCAACTAATATAGGGTTACTAGTAAGGATTTGGGTAATAACATTGTTCAAGCCCTGGGTAGGGCTACGTGAAGGCAGCAACGCAGGTTGTGAGCAACATGCATGCAGGGTCAAACCAAAAACCACTTGGAACCCATCATACATCCCTAGGGTGCGGAAACCTAGTTCTAGCACGATCCCATACTACTTCAGGCAAGACCTCAGTCTGGGCTCCGCAGACTGTTGCCAGAAGGGCCAGTAGTACCGGGATTTGTTTGGCTAAATCATCTCCGAACCTAGATCAGGCACCAACAAGCCAACAAATAGTTTCATTGTCGGGACTAAGATCTGCATAAGGGATGTTTGATGCGATGTCACTGGAATCCAACGAAGAAAGAAATTGAAGGGTGGTTAGATAGAAAGATTCACAAGTTTGTGACGCACGAAAATAGGAATCTACAAGTGTCAAAGGAACAGTGGTTGGAGTGCTACTTATATATGGAAATCCATGAAATTTTCTTTGCATCCTTTCCCTCTGAGTTGTATGAGTGGATTTTGAAGCTAGAAGATAGTCAGGGAAGGTGTAGGCTCAACAAACCAATTCTGTGGACTCCAGAATTAGTGCGCAGACTAAAAGCATCGAAAGATAATATCATGTGCACTGTGGACCATTAGCTCGATCGAATTATAGGGGTGTTTATCACTGAGTTCACGTAGACACAACAGTCAGTTACAGTGAGGCGGAATGATGCTTCCTCAAAGGACCGCAAGGTAAGTACATTAAATCTTTGAACACTTGGATTAAGATGTTATTGTGTGAAAATTGGGTTATGCGAATAAATTGATGTTTGGGGCTACGTGAAGTGGGAGGATCTATAGAAATGAAGGTAGCATAGAGATATAAAATAGCCCCTTGGTTTTGCTTCGGTGGGAAAGTGAGGAAGAGCTCGTGAAAGTTTCTCTGAGAAGTGCAGTTAGTCTGATAAGGCAACGAATTCCGCACCTACCACCTCCACCTACACCACCACCAGTCTCACCATATTCACCTCCATCTTCTCCCACACCACATCGCCACCACCATAGTTCAATATGGCGAGCATGATAAAATTGCCGGTATTCAGGGGAGTAGGGAATGAAGATCCGAACCAATTTTGGTTCGTGGTAAGGTCCGTATGGGAAGCACAAGGATTCATGGATGACAATATAAAGAACACAACGTTAGTGAGCACGTTGTAGGATCACACACTGACATGGTAAATTAAGCATTCTAATGACCATCCGAACACGAGGATCGCAGATATCCAAGCCGTGCTGAACAGGGAATTTAGCAAGCCAAAGTTAGAGACATAATGATTATCGGGTGTAAGGATATTGCGATGCTTCTAGGCGAGACCCCATGGGATCTAGATTAGAGATTGGAGAGTATGATTCGCGAAGCCAACATGACCTTGACAGATGGGCAACACCTTGCATGGTTTGTAGCATCACTAACACCGCATCTAAGAACGGCATTGTCACAGTAGAAGTTATCCACCCATGCCGAAGCTTTGGGGATTGCAATGAGACTACACGAGACCCCAATGCAAGATCCTATCTTGGGAGTCCAACAAATTCATGCGCAATTACAAAATTTGTGTCTAGAAATGCACAGTTTGAAACAGGATAGGACAACTCGCCCAAAAGCATGGGAGGAGGTATGGTGCATAAAATGCAAAGGCAGGGGCATGACAAGGACCATTGTCTAGTCTTCACGAATTACTTGGTAGGAGGAGGGCCGATGCCATTAAGACTAGAGGCACAAGCAGGACCGAGCACGACACTTGCATTATGGTGCGTGATCTGTTGGATAGGAGGAAAACACGCTATGGATAATTTTCATATATTACACAAGTATACGCAGATGTCCCAACAATTATTCTATAATTTCTGTAGGTCGGTAGGCCATGATGAGCGCACCTACAGAAGTTACGAGCTAATGATGGATCATACTCTTGCCTATAGAGTGCAGGTTGAAACACAAGCCATCAACCCAAATGCAGGAATGGCACATGCTGGATTTCAGGGGCGTGGATGAGGCCGAGGTGGAATGGGACTAGTAAGGGGTCATGGAAAACTAATTTGTTACAATTGCAGAGGGCCAGGGCACTATTCCCGCAATTGTGCAAATCTGAGGAGAAAATCATGCTTATACTATACTCAGTTTGATCATGAGGAAAAGGACTGCCCTACACTGATAACTAGGCTGTGCAAGAGAGGGGTACTCCAACCTCCCCTGACTCAGAATTTGAAATGATGAGGTCTGAGTCGTGTGAAGAGGACCAGAATGTAAACATAGTGCTCAAAAGTGGTATCACGATAAGAGATGACAAAGGTAAGCATCTTGAAGAAAGTTCATGGGTTTGCAAGGCTCCTAAAGGAACCTAAATTTGATTTATAACATGCAAAGGGGACAGTCATGGAAGCTAAGAAGAGCTTCACGGAGGCCTCCACTTTAGGTAGTACGGATCAGCTAGAGCTAGAAATGGATCCTTCAGTGATAACTACCTTTATGGAGACATGTATGAAACTACTGCACGATAGCAAGGCTGTGAAAGGACTACAGGAACTTATCACTAGGTGTGCTGGGTCAGGAGAACCACTCAGGGTCCGGAAGCTCGGAAAGCGCACATCGCAAACAGGAAGGGAAATGAGATTAACTCCGCAAACGAGGGAGTATGAAATGGATCAAGTAATTTTGGATCTAGGATCAGATGCAAATGTACTGCCAAAAAAACATGGGAACGCATGGGAAGACCTGTGCTACAATGGTCTCCTATTCAATTGTGAATGGCTAACCAACAGAAGATATTTCCCATGGGAAGATTGCAAAGAATAATGGTGGATATTGAAGGTGCAAGCATGCTGGTGGATTTCAAAGTAATAGGGATAGTCAATGATAACAATCCTTATCCCACACTATTGGGAATAGACTAGGCCACCGACATGAATGAAGTAATAAATTTAAAGAAGCACAAAATGATTTTTGAGAAAAAGTCACTACGCATATTATTGCCTTTATACCCTGTGGAGGGAGCGCGCTACACAGAGGAAGTGCATGACGATGCGAGCGATGACGAGCTAGAATATATGTACACAATAGCCACTCGGGAATAGGATCGGGTGAATCCTACAATGGATGGCTAGATTTCATGGGAGCACAAAAGATCCTGCACATCAAATTCAAATGAGGAAACTGAATGATGGCAGTACCGATTACACGAGGTAACCAAGCTCAATTGCAACATGATGGTAAGATCATTGCACTATGTGACAACAGAGGTAAGAGATCTGCCTATGTATGACAGGTTGACAGTAGTGGATGAACTCCTGAATAAATTTGAAAGCGTAGTGCCAGAAAAGTAGCAGCTCGATGGTCTAAAATGGGCACTACGCGCGACGCCCGCAAGGTGGTGGGGTACGCATCAGAGAATCTTTGAGGACTGGTGGGGATGTAAAAGGATGATGCACCTATGATTTGGGAAACCGCAGATGTAGCTAGCAGACAAGTATGACGGACGGGATGATCCACATACACACCTCACGAAATGGACCAAGCTCTACGGGGAAGAGCCATAGCCTAAATGGGTACATTTATTCTATCATACCCTGGATGTCATACCCATGAATTGGTATACTGAAATAGAGCTCCACCATGGTACGAGCGAATGGGATATATTGTGTGAGGGATTTCTGTTAACTTTCAAGTTTGAAGATCGTTGGTGGGATATTGTTGACGATGCGCTATAGGCAGTAAAAGAAACTATCTTCAAAATACCCTGGGAGCCAATGGAAGTACTAGAGCCAGAATGGACGACATAGCTGAGCTATGCAATGAAGTGTTATAATGTAAATGTTGAGGAGGATGATGATGACCCAGGAAATATTAACATTCCAGAAATATAAGTTTGTCGCGAGGTTCAAGGACCATCGATTGAGGGTCCCAACATCACCATGCCGCTAAGAATAAATCATGTAAACATTGGAACGGAGACGGAGCCAATGTATGCAAACAAGGACTGATGGTGTACCCTGTGAAGATTGACATTATTCTAAATTTGGAAGCACTGTGAAGTGTTAAACTACTGTGTGCTACCTTGGGACACACCGGATACTACAAAAAGTTTATCAAAAGATATGCCCAAATCACCGCGCCGATGGAAAAATTATTGAAAAAGGATGTTACATTCTATTGGAATGATGATTTTATGAAAATGTTGGACGTCTTGAAGGGGAAAGTGGCCTCCGCTCCAATCCTGGTCTTGCCAAAATGGGATGTGGAGTTTCATGTCCATGTTGATGCGTCATGTATCGTGCTGGGAGTAGTGCTCACAAAAGAGGGCGGGAAAGGCTTGGATCACCCTATTGTGTTTACATGTCGAAGGTTGTCCAAATCATAGAAGAACTATTCCACCATCAAGTGCGAGGGGTTGGTGATGCTATACATGCTCCAAAAATACCGAGACTATTTACTCAGATGACATTTCGAGATGTATACCGACCATTCTACATTGAAATACCTGGTCAATAAACCTATGTTGTGGGGGCGCATATGCATGTGGCTCTTATTGTTCCAAGAATATGATTATGAGTTCATAGTAAAGTCGAGATGCCTGGACGAATGACCAGATCACTTGTTGCGAATTGAGACAAGTGAGGAACCCACTAATTTGGAGGAGGGACTACCTGATGCACAGCTCTTTGTGGTGCACGTCCCGTACAGGCACTTCGAAGATATAATCCATTTTCTAACAATAGGGACTGTGGCGAAGGAATACTCTATCCAACAGAAGAATGAATTGGTGGTGCACACGGTGGATTTTTCTATGATCGTGGGGTGCCTATACAAAATGGGAAATGGTGAGATATTACAAAGAATATATGTACCTGAATTTGAACGAGGTCAGATCCTTGTGGAATCACATGGGGGCACTGCAGGAGGAAACTATGCAGGTCGCATGATCGCACTAAATATTCTTCGTGCAGGATTATGGTGGCCAACCCTACACCAGGATTCAAAAGTGCACTATAAGGCCTACGATATATGTCAAGGGACTAGAAAACCTTCGCGGAGAAATGAGATGCCATTAAATCCACAAATGGCACTGCAGTCGTTTGAAAAATGGGCAATCGACTTTGTGGGACCGATCAAACCTTAGGGAAAGACGGGAATGTGCTACATCATCACCGCGATAGAGTACCTGACATGATGGGAGGAAGCACAACCGGTCAAAGACTGCACGACCGCTACGGCTGCGAAGTTTTTGTTCGAAAATGTGTTGACCCGATTTGGATATCCAAATACCTTAATGAATGATCACAAAACACATTTCCTGAATGAAACCATCAGCGTGCTCATAGAAGAGTTCCAGGTGTATCATCAGAAAAGTACACCGTACCACCCACAAGGTAATGGGATAGTAGAGACATTCAACAAAATAATGGAGATTGCACGGACCAAAGTATGCAATGCACAGCGAAACGATTGGGACCTGCGTGTACCTACTATGCTATTGGTTTACAGGACAACGTGCAAGAAACTTATGGGGCAGACACCTTTTCGGTTATTTTATGGCATGGAAGCTATCATGTCAATGGAATATATCATACCTAGTCTGTGAATAGCAGTACTTATAGGCATGACAGATTGTGAAGCTCTGGAGGAAAGGCTTGCACAATTAGAAGAACTCGAGGAAGAACAGTTTTTGGTTGGATTTCGTCAACAGGTACAAAAGCAGTGTGAAAAAGCCTAGGATGACTGGCATATCAAGTTGCATACCTTCAAGGTAAATGACTTAGTGCTGCTATATGACAATACGTTTGAAAAATTTCCAGGAAAATTCAGAATGCATTGGCTGGGACCATACGTGGTAAGGAGGTCACAGACAGAGACATGGTCTAGCTAGTCAAATTAAATGGAGAACCCTTCTGAGGCAAAGTAAATGTCAGCTGCTTGAAGCCCTACACAGGTGGGCCAGCTATGTGACTAACTGGCTGAAGCACAATATTCACGACCCGAGGAGCCAAACAAGGGCACGGGACTATAAACATACGCAGAGGATGTCGGTACGAACATAAGGACACAACTCAGATATGGAGGAATGAAGGCAACATGTTCAGCAAACAGCAGCTCAATGTGCTGCAGACATCAATACTGTATAGAAATAGTTGGAGGGACTCTATGCTAAGATTGCCACGCTGACAGAGTGACTTGAGGGAAAGTCATGATGTTTGTGTTGGGGGCCTGTTGGACATGGAATCCCCCTACAGCATGGTTTGGGGCTCAAAGCCGAAGTTTTGAGTAATATTGTTGTAAAAAATCCGCAAACTGCAGGAACGGAGCACAAATTGTATATTAGAGTCATAGGGTTGTCCGCCCTAAGTTTTGAATGTAGTGTTGGCCTACCCATGGTTCGCGAACCATGGGATGGTATAAATAGAGCGAGGCTCTAAGTTGTAAATTAGTTAGTTAGCCAATAGATGGAGATTGAAAGATAGCGAAGCATATAGGAAGAGTCTAAGTATCTTGGGTCATAGTAGTAGGAAGAGGCTCTACAGCTAAGTGCACAAAGGCCTAGTAGAGTCTGCAACTAAGTGCACGGACCCCTGAAACTGAGTGCACAGGGTGGAGTTGAGTCTATAACCAAGGAAGAAGAATAATAAAGAGAAGTTTTATCTGAATTTCATGTATCTTTTCTTGTGTTATTCCCTATTTGATATCATTTGCAATTATATTTTTTATTTACTGCACATACCTGTATGAATGGTGAATATTGTTAAGTATAACTGAAAGCATATATATAAGATAAGTTAATAAACTTATATTATGTTACTAGTAAGGATTTTGGTAATAATATTGTTCAGGCCCCGAGCAGGGCTACGTGAAGGCAGCATCACAGGCTGCGAGGTACTGATAAGTGTGCATAGCAACAACCATGTAGGGTTAAACCGCAGACTACTTGGAACCCATCAGACATCCCCAGGGTGGGGAAACCTGGTTCTAGCATACTCCCATACTACTTCGGGTGAGACCTCAGTCTGCGCTTTGCAGACTATTGCCTAAAGGGCCAGTAGTACCAGGATTTGTTTGGCTAAATCATCTTCGAACCTGGGTCAGGCCCCAACAAGCCAATACATCCTAACCAAGGTAGTAAGTACCAATAGGAAGGATTGGGCAGAGAGACTAGTTGAGGCCAGTTGGGCCTATAATACCACATGGAAGATCACCATTGGATTTACACCCTATGAGCCAGTCTATGGGAAAAAGGCTTTGTTTTCCATTGAGTTTGAATATAACACATTGAGGATGGCAGCCAAACTAGATTTTTATCTCAGTCTTGCACAGAAAGAAAGATTGTTCCAATTGAATGGCTTGGATGAATTCAGAATGTATGCCCTCCTACATAGAGAAATATTTCAGCTTCAGAGGAAGATCTGGCATGATAAAAATTTCAATAGGGCGATTGGGCATTGTTATATGATTCTAGGTATAAAGACTTCAAGAGCAAGCTAAGGACAAGATTGCTCAGACCTTATGTGGTGGGGAGATGCCATGATAATGGTTTAGTGCAAATCATAACTGTATATGAAGAAGCCATTCCATTGCTTTTCAATGGACACCGATTGAAAATGTACAAGAGGCCTTTATCAAAGCAGGAGTTCATTGACAATATCAATAAAACAATAATGATGGTAGAGAAAGTTCCAGCTCCTCCCTCATCAGGTCACTGAAAAAGAAAAAAGAATAAGGACTTGGGTGTAAACCTCCCTGAGGCACTTGAGTCCCATATTTATGTTGAAAACCTCGTGAGGCAGAAAAAATAAAAAAGAAGAATAAGAAGATCCCTGGGTGAAAACCTTCCTTGAGGTGGCTAGGTCAAACATCTAGGGTGAAAACCTCTCAGAGGCAGCCTAGGTGTTTTTCAAAAAAAAAGAGAGAGAGAAAAAGATATAATTGTTATTTGCAGGTGGGCGGGAAAGACAGTCAAGGAGAAAAAAGAGGATCCAAAGGGAACCTTTCCTCACACATATCCATCTCCTCCACACCTTACCATGCATCCCTCCATCATTTCTATCATTTTTCAACTCCATTGCTTCAATTTATGTGAATACTGTGTTTTCTACAGGATCCCTTATATTCCTACAGGATCCCCTGAAAACCTATAGGATGATCCTGTAGGAATTACTGTGGGCTAGAAAACCTATAGGAAGCAATCTGAGGGCACATGGTAGGTTTTTTAGGTCCCTAAAATTTATCCTAGACATAATCTAACACCTCACCTTGTCCATTATCATTATCCCTACATTCACCATTCAAAACAAAAAGAGATCATTTTCTGCCAGTTATGAAAAAAGAAAAAATAAAACACTGAGGAGAGTAAGAGAATTACTTGAATGTCCCTTGCTCCACACACACTCCTACTCCTTCTGTCCATTCATTGCACCATCCTCCAAGCCACAACCAGTGACTTGATTAAGGAATTCTGAGGGAAAAGCAGCTACAGGACATCTTATAGGAAATCCTATAGCAGCCTATCGTAATCACAATGCGGGGGGTGCATTCATATGAAAGACTTGCGATGCAACATTATGCGATGCGATATTTGTTTATTACATAGTTTTATTAATAAAACTATTGTATATGCATTGTTTAAAAGGCCTGTGGTCTGCCGATATGTGATGCGATATTATTATGAAATACATAGTTTCTAATGAAACTTAAGGGTTTCAGGCTATTTTAATAAGGGAATTAATATATATGGGAGAGGGATTATTATGGATTTAATAGTTAATTACTTGACTTTGTAATCCTTCATTTGCCTTGTATAATTGCCTCCTGAGCATAGAAACATTTCAAATATTCTATTTAATTAGAACCAAAAAATGCTACAACACCGCTCACTCACTCATATGCATCATTTAATCAAAAGTTATAAAGGTTACAAGATATTTGGTTTATAACTGAAAAGGTGGCCAGTTAACTTGGCCACCTTCGTTCAGTGATCACATGCAAAACCGGGTGTCCTCTGACACGTGGCTGCCATCAACTCAAAGACAGAGGAGGAGTAGGACTGTTATAGACATATTTGGGCACTGCAACCCAAATCATATATGTCCATAAAACAAGGGCTTCTAAGTCCATAAAAGTGTTGTTTCATACCATAAATAAGCAAGGTCAGCTGATTACATCATCTCCTAGAAGTTCTCCATGAAAAACTACTCAGAACTGGTCAAAGCAGGACCATACAGACTGCCCAGTGCTAAGGGTGCAATGCATCTCACCTGCCACATGCAAAAAGTGCGATGCATCTCACCTGTCACATGCAAAAAGTGTGATTCATATTGGAAATCCCTTCTGTAGGGTGCAATGAGGGAGAGTAGACAAATGGCACAAGCAGTTTGCTAGGTGGAGACCCTGAGAATCTTCTAGGGGCTACTCATTCGACACTTGCCTCTCTGAATTCACCCAAGGATGAGTAAGCGATCATGAAATATCCAAGTGGAACCAAGAACTATTAGAGAGATGACACTAATCAAAATCCCAGAAGCTGACTCACCCCCCTGCAAACATCTATATATGGATCCCTCATCCCAGAGATCCAAAGGCTGGAATTTTGTAATTTGCAAGGAAGTGTTGTTGGTTTCTCTTTGAAGACATTATTGGGTGATCTTGCTTTGTATGAGGTGAAGAGGGCTTTCATGCTGGGTGGATGGCACTGGGTCAAACCAAGTGGTTGAATCCTCTCTTCTACTACTTCTATCAATAAAGTTATTTGAGTTTTCCTCCATATTCTTGTATATATCTGAATCTTGTATTGATATATGCATTTGTATGGTCAATATATATATGATCCTATATTGTTTATGGTGATAGATCTCTATGCTTTGATGGTGTTATTCTACTTTGACTCTACAGGTGCTCTTTGAAGCGAGACAAGTAAGGAAGGAGTGGCGAGACTCTGTCAAATGGGAAAGGAAACAAGCAAGGAGCCAAGTGAAATACTGAGGTTGGTACTCTCTACTTCTTTCTCATCTATCTCTCATTAAGGAAAACACAAGTGACTTTAGTATTTTTGTTTCTAAGATAGCTACCCATCTTAGTGGGACTAGTAGCTCTGAATGGACACTAGTGTTCCCGATAACAAAATGGCGACTCCGTTGGGGAGCGAATAGTTTGATTTCTAGTCTCTATTTGTTTGCTTCATTAACTACAGACTGAGCCTGAAGTTAAGCCAGCTAGCCTTGGAATTGCATTTTCCATGCAAGTGCAAAGTAGATCAACACTACTTCAGTCAATCTCTGGGTTTGTTTATGAACTGAACAATTGACTTGCAAACATCCTAAGTACCCTAGAGGTAGCTCAGGTAACCTCATTAGATCAGCCCCTATACTTTGTATTTACTGACTATCATTAGCTCAGCCTAAATCACTGAACTAAACTGCAAATTGTGACCAAAAACCAAGTTAAAGTCTTGTCCCTGGACCATCGCACTGTCTCCTTTTGGCAGACTGGATGCATCGCACCTCCCGTGTGCAGTAGGTGGGATGCATCCCTGTTTCCCTGTGTTACAGGTGCGATGATCAGATAAGACTGTTTCTGCCTCCAGATTTTGGTTTTTTCTTCACTATCTTCAACTTTATTTAGGAGTTTTGTTGTCTGTGATCAATATACCACTATTGAAACCCCCTTCCTTTGCATTATTCAGCCTCTATTGTACAAAGAATTGTGAATTTTTTAATGTATTTTTTGCCATTTACAGTTCTCGTTTACAAAATAATAGCTTAATCGAACTATCGTCTTTTGATTTGAAAGTGTCGCAAGTGTCATTTTCAGTCAAAGAAAAGAATCCTCCTCTTTTTGATAGTCGATTACACTGTTACTCTCGTATTTGATCTAAAATAATAGTATTTCAAGTGTCGAAAGCAGTTTTCAATTCAAAATCACAAAGTGTCGTTTTGTCTTCCTTTTGTTTTTTGAAAAGAGAAACGTTAGTATTGTCGCTTTGAAAGAAGAGATAATTCAAATTTGTATTTAGCATTCTTTTTTGTCATTCACACATTAAGAAAGTGGAAAACAAATACATGCATGTGCATTTGCATTTAGACTGCTTGTTGATTTTTATTTAGGACAGTGCATCTAGTGTGTGCTCTCTGCTCTATGTTGAAAGGATTTCACTTCTCTTTCCTTAGTAGCTAGGATTTTCATTGCAAAAAGAAGAGTAAACGACTGTTTAGCATCTTAGATTGCATATTTAGGAGTTGTATATCTACATCACACGGTGAACCTTAAAGGAAAACTTCTTAAGATCAAATGTAAAATAAATTCAATGAACATAAAAACGCTTTGGAACCTAATGCACAACATCTAGAAGTCTAGGCTAGAGACGTATTCCAACGTTGTAAAGCCTGGTAACCGTTGCTTTCATCGTAGGTTGGGTGATTCCTCCTATTTGAGATGACAAGTGCCAGTACGGACTTGTGCTCTGACGTACTGTCGAGTATATATTGGGAGACCACAATAGGTTATATCCTTTATCCTTAGGAAGTCATGTCTGCCACCCTATCAATCGCAATGCATTGACCACATCATTCGGGATGATTGGCTGCCATACTGTAAAAAGTATTCTGCAGTTTTGTGATTGGTTTGGTAATCCCTCTGTCTAGATTTCTAGAGTAGTCACTTTCATTCCTTTTCAGACTCCTTAAAAGAAAAGGTCCATCTGAGCACTTGTCACTTCAGGCTCATTAAAAATCGAAGGAAACTAGATTCATGTTTAGATTTTTCTCAACTCTTAAAAATTGAAAAAGCAAGTTGTGTTAAAGCGTCTAAAATTTATTTTAATCAGAATAACGTCATTGTTCCCTCATTGATCTTAGGTTGAGAAAATGGAGTCCACCAATCAAGGATTTCCCCTTGGGGGAAATCCTAGTCCTTTCTCCTCTTGGGGAGATGTTGGTGCGCCTCATATGGCTACATTGCCCCTTCAAGGATTAACAATTAGCCTACTAGTATAGCTCTTCTCGACCTCTGTCGTTCAAAGCACCATAATTCTTGAGAAATCAAATGAGCAACTACATGATGCTAGAGTTACCCCCCAACCTTCTACTTTGTTTGTTTCTCCCTCTCCTTCTTCCTC
Source organism: Pinus tabuliformis (assembly GCA_031772625.1). NCBI lineage: Eukaryota > Viridiplantae > Streptophyta > Pinopsida > Pinales > Pinaceae > Pinus > Pinus tabuliformis. The sequence continues at coordinate 1,543,848,021 of CM062819.1, forward strand.
TTAGCTTGTTGAAGCTAGTAAAACTAAAAACCAAGTAACTGAGAAGAAGAAGAAAGGGAAGGAGAAGAAGAAGAAGGAGCCAACGGCAAAAAGGGGCAACCGTACATCATCTAGCGAAAATCCACACGCTGCACCATCCAAACCTAAATCTCCATGTGTCATCTGCAAAGGGGACCACTACCATCGAGATTTTCCTTACATCCCACGGATCTTAAGGGACTGGTCTCCCCGCTTGCACAATCCGGTGTCGTCAACCTCTGACGATCATGTTGAGAGTACACTGTCAACTAGTGAAAACGAAGTCACCAGACAAAAAGGAAGATCTAAATTTCCTTGCAGACTGTGTGAAGGCAATCATGCCCTCCATCATTGTCCCTTCCTGGATGAAGCTAAAAGAGTCTTGGATAACTGTCTTGCATCATTATAGCGACTTCCTCTTGGATACAAGAAATTCTTGCCGAGTCCATTTCTAGTTGAAAATCTGACTAACACACATTTTTTGTTGGTCAAAGCACCTATCATTGAAGATAAACCCTCTGAGCCCACATCTAACCAAATTCAATAGGTTGAGATGGCAATCGACCCCATATTGTCTTTAGAGGATTTGCCTTCAGATGATATAGTCACCAAAGAGAATGAGAATGACACCGTTCAAATTCTTTTCATAAACAAAGACTCCGATGAACATGGGGGCAATCTACCTATTCCTTTACCGCAGGAAGGAAGTTTTTCAGAGATGTATCTGGCCATTTATTTGGTCCCACCTCCAAGAAACCTAGTCGTCTCCTTCGATTGGAACCTACTAGGCAGACCCCGTCTACCATCTAATGTACCATTCTGAATCATAGTGCAAACTTACAGAATGGTCATGGTTGGTACCATCATAGATGAAGGGGCTTCTGTGAGTATCCTTTCATCAACAGCTTGGAAAGCGCTTGGTTCGCCATTGCTTTTGCTTGAGATGCGAAACCTGATAGGCTTCGACAAAGGAACCAGTCGACCGTTAGGAATCCTTCCAAATTTGCCTATAACTTTGAGAAGAAAAACCAATTATCTGAACGTAATGGTAGTCCAAGGACCTCTAGATTACAATCTACTCCTTGGGCACAACTACATTTATAGCATGGGAGCTATTGTTTCCTCACTCTTTCGAGTGATATGTTTTACGCATGAAGGCAGAGTGGTCCAACTCGTAGACCAGCTTTCATTCCCCGGTTCACACATAGCTAATAGTCAAATGCCATCCCTAATAGGTATTTTTGCACAAGGAATGTCTCATCAATCTCCAGTCCGTCCACCTGATGAGCGCGAGTGATTCAGTGGTTGTGACTGAAACCCAGGGGGCATGCACCCTGGTCTGCTTCGGCAGGAAAAATTCAGGTATAGGGTAGGTTTCCACAATGGATACATGACTAGTCTGACACACCCGTCCATTTAGGAAAATGGGATTAGACTGGAATAAGATACCTTCATCAGAAGGTATTCCTTTCCCGATAAAACAAGTGTTTTGTCTGCAAATTGAAGGGTAACCTGGAAACTCTACTTCGCTATACCTGGGGGCATGCAAACCTTTTTGCATTAAAGTGAAAAGCGACCATTTATTTTCTTAGTTTGTATATTCTTAACCCTTTAAACTCGTAAGATTGGTCATTCCTAGCTTACATAATAAAAGGAGTCGGAGCAAAATTTTGAATGGGGCAAGCTCCCTAAAAAATGAATCTATCAATGAGACATCCTTATTATACGACTGGCATGAACAATTTTATGCGAAGTTCAAGCTCGTTAAAAAATCAACCTAGTAATGAGCATATGTTCCACCAGAGTTTAAGCTCATTAAAAAATGAACCCAACTTCGGTAAATAACCATTGCAATCGTATTATTATCAGCTTTTGAGCCTTGGCTGTGTTCTTACCATCACCTCCACTCTTTTTTAGCTGATCATATGCCTAGATTTGATTGTTTACCCCTTTTGAGGAACAACTGCGACGAGTGATCCTATTAGCCACCTTCTTTACACTGTCGTGATTGAAAAGTTCCAAACATCACCTGGAACCAGCTGCTATCCAAAAACATCACTCGTTCCTCAAAAACGAGTCTCCTTTAAGCTCTTTTCATCTGACTCGTAAAATATTAAAATATTGCCGAGAAATTGGCCTCTCCAGCTCATTAAAGTGATTGGAAGTGCCATCTCTCCTCTAGATTTTAATCTTTCTAGACCTAAGGGATTATTACACAGAAAGATCGAGCGTTTTTCTTGTTTAGCTCGTTAAAACTATCGAAAAGTCATCCCTTTCGCATTGTTTTATACTTTTTTTAGACTTAAGTGATTATATTACGAAAAAGGAATATTGGAGTTTCCTTGCTGTCTCTTTTCAGACTCTTTAAAATTGAAAAGAACCGAGTTATCCTTGTCGTTAAACTCGTTAAAACAATAGCGAAAAGCTTGTCCATTCATACAAGAGCGAGTCTCATTGTCACTAGGCTCATGAAAACATAGCGATGGGTTTGCTCAAGGGGAAAATTATAGAGCAAGCATATGTTATCCTCCTCAAGCTTGACAAAAATAGAGAGGTACTGGTTAGAAATGACTGGGGAAAATTGGGAAGAAAACTTGAAGAAACTTTATTGGTAGCAGGTCGCTCTTGAACATGACACTTTCACTCCATCACCATGATTGAGTTGGGTTGGGTTATTTCGTTCACCGGTCATATCACCATTGGTCCACCATACCATTCACTTTTGGGGTTAATTCTACCAATCCATTTCATTGTCGCTGATATGTTCAAGAGAATTCGCTCAGAGAATTCACCTACCTAGCTTGTGTCTCATCCACTGCAATACCTTCACGCTTCATTCATTCATGACCGCCACCCTGAACCTTGTATCATCAGATCATTTTCACCTCCACAAAATCATTTGCTCTGTTCCATGTCATAGATGCGGGATTCGTTAATGCCCTCTTACGACGGGTCACTTCTTGTCAACATCAGCTCATTGTCCAAGAAGTCGACCTAGGAACAACCCTTTCAGTACTTTGAAGCTTACATGCCTCAATGGCAAGTTTCTCACTTCCAGCGACAGGTTTACATTAATGGCCTTCGACCGAAAGATTTTGCGTGGTGTTCGACATCGACTCATGTATTCACACCACGTGAATTGTACTGCAGTACCTTGAGGGTCATCATCATCATTGGTGATTCCTCTCACGCCTATTAACAGCTTACATCATTGGCTGGTAATCAGGTGATGTCTTTCCATGTTCGACATCAAAACATCTTTTCACATGGACCGACTTGTACTTCGGGCAAAGATTGAACGAGTTTTGAAGGCCCCGGATCTAGTTTCATGCATCCGGGCTACGATATATTCAGGAAAATAAAGACATAAAATGTACATCATTGCTACACAAATAAGCATCCAAACCAAACAATGATGGCTCTACTAGAATCATTAGTCTCCTACACAGACGGTTGTCTGTCCTATGTACATGAAAATGAAGTTATAAAGCTGAGCATGGGAATGCCCACCTCAGCTAGATCATGAAAATATTATGAAGATAATGTATTGTATTGTATCTTATTACAAGTCACCTTCTAGTTCGAAAAACCTCGGATCCTCATAATACAACATTTCACTCGACATCAAGAAGATTTATGACCTCATGCTTTAGGGGGAAACTATTATAGACATATTTGGGCACTGCAACCCCAATCATATATGTCCATAAACCAAGGGCTTATAAGTCCCTAAAAGTGTTGTTTCATACCCTAAAGGAGAAAGGTCAGTTGATTACATCATCTCCCAGAAGTTCTCCATGAAAAACTACTCAGAACTAGTCAAAGTAGGACCATACAGACTGCCCAGTGGTAAGGGTGTGATGCTTCTCACCTACCACATGCAAAAAGTGTGATGCATACTGAAAATCCCTTCTGTAGGGTGCGATGAGTGAGAGAAGACAAATGGCACAAGCAGTTTGCTAGGTGGAGACGTTGAGAATCTTCTAGAAGCTACTCATTTGACACTTGCCTCTCTAAATTCGCCCAAGGATGAGTAAGAGATCATGAAATCTCCAAGTGGAACCAAGAACTATCAGAGAGATAACACTAATCAAAATCCCAAAAGCCAACTCACCCCCATGCAAACATCTATATATGGATCCCTCTTCCTAGAGATCCAAAGGCTAGAATTTTGTAATTTGCAAGGAAGTGTTGTTGGTTTCTCTTTGAAGACATTATTGGGTGATCTTGCTTTGTATGAGGTGAAGAGGGCTTTCATGCTGGGAGGATGGCATTGGGTCAGACCAAGAGGTTGTAATCCTCTCTTCTACTACTTCTATCAATAAATCTATTTGAGTTTTCCTCCATATTCTTGTATATCTCTTAATCTTGTATTGATATATGCATTTGTATGGTCATATATATCTAATCCTATATTGTTTATGGTGATAGATCTCTATGCTTTGATGGTATTATGCTGCTTTGACTCTACAAGTGCTCCTTGAAGTGGGACAAGCAAGGAAGGAGTGGCAAGATTCTGTCAAAGGGGAAAGGAAACAAGCAAGGAGCCCAGTGAAAGACTGGGATTGGTACTCTCTACTTCTTTCTCATCTATCTCTCGTAAAGGAAAACACAAGTGACTTTAGTTTGTTTGTTTCTAAGATAGCTACCCGTCTTAGTGGGACTAGCAGCTCTGAATGGACACTAGTTTTCCTGATAACAAGGACAAGAAGTGGTTAACTACAGATCTATGAGGTGGGAGCTTATTACGAGGAATGGGAAATGATGAGGTGGTAGTGGGGACCAATGGTCCAAAAAAGGCAACGTACCTTTGCTGCCAGCACACTACCTCACTCCGAAACACCATAAAGGGAAATGAAACATCATTTGCATGCATTCATGCATTTCACCTCCTCGAAAATCCCTCACTTAATTCGCTCTCATAACTTTGGCCACCCACCGGAAGCAAGGATCCTTCGTTCTTTAAGAGAATTTCTATAGGAGCATGCACAAGAATTCCTACAAGAAGAGTTTACAGGATCGGTCTACAGGGTACACAGAGGCAGTCTACAGGATAGGCAAAGAAGAGTTCAAGAGGGGATATCACGGGAATTGTCCACTGTCACCATTTTAAAGAGGTAGGCTATAAAAATCCATCCCCATTTACAAGAAAATGAACTATAAATGCTCTCAAATCTAGTGAATTTAGCAACTATGGGAGGTGAATTACTTACACAGTAAACTCTATTTTCCTCCTGAATTAAAAAATTTTGTGTCAACCCTCTCATTTTCTCCTCAAGCCTTAGAAGCAAGATGACATGAGGGTTTAATAGGAGAGAACCCACAAACACTATGGGGATACAAAAACAATCCAAGTGCTTGAAATCTTTACAATACACAACTGGATGGGGTTTTTCGAAAAATTCATAGGGTATGATGATGAGGTGGCTCAAGAATTTGTTCATTCCCTCACTCCACACAGTAGAATCCATGCCACTATTTTAGTTAGAGGCATCACTTTAGATCTCATCCTAGAGCTCATCAGTAGGGTCACCACACTTCCCCTAGGAATTCCATGGAGAAAATAAGACAAAGGAGATATTTATGTGGCAAAAAGGAAATTCTTTTTAGAAGGTGAAGAACCCACAGAGGACAAAAATGGAGTAAGGAGGGATAGTTTGCCATACCCATGGAGTGAGGTAGGCTACCAACTCACCAAATATATCTCATGTGAGGGTAGATATAGTTTTTTTTATGGCTACCATTTTAGGATCCTTGAAGAATTAAGATATGGGGTAGAAACACAAATTCACCAAAGACTCAGCATAACCTATCTCTTGATGCAATCACTCGCAGACTCCAACAACAAAGTAAAGGAAGGGAATTCCTAACAATTGGCTCACCATGGGTTGATCAAGATCCTCATTGAGAATGCCCTCCAAAACCTTAGAATCGCTATAACATGGTCAATGTTCAGAGACTTTAAAACAAAGGATGACATCAAAACCCTCACTTATGATGTTAGTTCCTCTGTCAATGAGGAGGAGGCAAAACAGGAAGAAGAAGATACAGAGCTAGATAAGGATGAGATGGATGAAGAAGAAACTGATACAGAGGAACATGATGAAGCAAAATAAGAAGAGGGAGAAGAGAAGGAAACTAAGCAAGAAACTGATGGATATGAGGAAGAACAACAAGAGGAAGAAGATATGAAAAATAGAGAGGAAGAAGGCATTGAAACAGAAAGGGAAGAAAAAAAAGAGGAGTCAACTAGGGTGTCTCTAAAGGCTACTAAGAGGGAGGCAATAGCTTCCCTCACTACTCTCAGCACCCTAGTCAAGCAAAAAGGGAAAAGGAGGCAAGCCCCACTATATTTCAGAAAAAGAAAGAGCACAATAATCAAACAAGGGAAGCCACAAATATTAATAAAAATTCCTATTGAGATTGAATATTCCCCTACACCAAGAGACAAAATTCCTTCCCCTATGTCACCAATCACCTATGTAATGAGGCCTAGTACCATATCAACTTCCTTAAAGGGTAAGGCCATCCTACAGGATCCACAGCAAAACCTAGAGGAAGCAAAAACAGTCCTACATGATACTCTGCAAAAACTATAGGAAGCACATAAATTGGAAGGCAAGGTAGGGGAGTAGAAAGAAACAAAAGAAGAAGACCTTGAAACAAAGGAACCAAGCCCCCAACCTAAATTGGACTCCTACTAGCGGTTTATTGGAGGCAGGGTGATACCTCAAAAATTTTCCATCCCATTGTTTTTCAAACTTGAGAAGGAGAGGGCTAGAACCGCCGAAGGATGCAAATCACCAAGTCAACAGGGGTGGAAGACATTGGGAACATGGAAGAGAAGCTCAAAGAAATGGTCAAAGAGCTAAGTGGCTTAAGGGACAGAGAAGCAATAATGAGAGATCAACTTGAGAAGGAAAATGCATCGCTAAGGGGATAGCTACAGGAAAGGGAGAACCAACTAGCATGTATAGCCAACCTCTTCTTGGAGGCCATCTATTGTAGGATGCTAGCTAAATCCTATGCTCTTTACCTCAAAGAATAGTGGCTGTAGTTTCATATTAAAACACTAGCACAAAGGGGAACCATGCCATTTCAAGACTATAGGCAGTTTATTAATCTTTGTGATCAAAGTACACTAGAGGATAGGGCCAACATGGTTGAGTTTTATTTACACAACATGGCACTCATATACATGAATGTTTGGGATCCTAATGCCAAGGTAGGAGATCTACAACTAATGGCTTTCGCATCATGGATGAACCATGAGGAGTCAAGGGCTGCAGAGATGAAAAGAATATTGGCCAGAGAGAAAAATGAATCTCTTTTCATTAGAGTTGAACAATCAAATCCCATGGCCTTAATCAACACCCATAATTTGATTACAAATGGTCCTCAGCTAGCACCTAGATATCTTGTTGCCCAAGAGCAAGCAATTTCACATTTTGAGGATATATTTAGGCTACTAGGAGATGATAGTATACATGCCTACCGAAGGAGATGGAACACACTGTCACACAACTTGAAGATCAGGGAATATCACTCCCATCAAAGGTTGAGAGAGGCACTCAACATGACACATATGTATAAGTAATCAATGCAAAGGTTGAAGGTCAATTGGATAGGCCTAAAACTCAGTCCACCACTACTCTTATGAATGCTAGAAGGGAGAAAAGAAGAAGAAGAAAAGAGGCAGTGAAAGAAGTAGAAAAGAAAGTAGGTTTCTATGAACAAGAAGAATAGACCACAGTAGAGGCATGGGATGTCAAAGAGGCTACCAGAGCCATGAAGGACATGGCCATTGACTAAGTTGCTCATAGGATGAGCAACACTTTCAGTAGGGGGGTGATGATGAGCCTAATCATTGGTTAATTATATGGGCCTTAATTCACCTCCTAGCTTAGTCAAACCAACTATTGTCACAACTTATTGCATACTTTTGATTATATTTTGTTTATGAGATGAGTTAGAGTTGGATATTTTGCTTTGTGGTCTAATGTGAATTTAATGCAGGATTAAAGGACAAAAGCAAGGAATTTTGGCAAAGACCTTGGTCAAAACTCGAATGGGACAAGGGAGATTAATTATAGGAGGTAAATCCTCCTCATTTACTACCCCTCCATTCGAATATTCCTCCATCAGCTTGTAGTGCAAACATCCAAGTCATGAGGACTAAAAGGCAGTCGAGCAAGTGAAAGAAAAAGCACTAGTTTAACTCAAGATTGGTTGTATGTTAATTTCCTTCCATTTGTGCCTTCTTTCAGTTAGTAGGTTATCAAGGAGAAAAAGGATCGCCACAAGGTTGTTAGCAAGTGCCTTGGCCTGACTTCCTCCATCTGGGACCATGACTTGAGGAAGAGACCCATTAGTAGCCCCAAAAACACAGATTTCTAGTTATTGCATGAGCTTTGGAGTTTGTTGTCTTGATTCAGCATTTGTTTCATTTCATTGTCATCTTTTTCCATTACTCTATTTTTTCAATAATATCTCACTCATGTTCTCATTTCCTTTAGCACATTCTTCATGCATAATATGGGCATTTGATTCATGCTTTTCTAGTTTATGAATATGTATCTTGTTGCATAGTTCTTGAAAGACACACATGTTTTAAGCACTATATCTAAATCAAGAGGAGGTCTAGACTTCATCACCAACATCGATCTTCCACCTCATCAAACTTAACCATCTCTTGTTCCTCCATCACCTTCACTAGTTTTTTTTGTCTTTTTGATTCAAATTCCCCTAGACACATTAATTGAATCTAGCCATCTCCTTGCTTGGATATTGACTCCTGAGTGTTGCTAGACCTTCTAACATCCTATCCCACTCATCACACACCTTTTCCCAGCTTCCCAACACCTACAACACCTCACAATTATCTCTTGGCTGTATCGTGTAGGTTTCCTGTAATTCCTACAGGATCATCCTATAGGTTTCAAGTACATCTTGTAGGTTTTCCTGAAACGGCCTGTTTTGAGGCTGAATTGATGGGGAACCTCTAGGAAGTCACAAAAAGCCTCCTATGACCCTTCCACACCATCCAATCACTCCTTAAACCTTCTATCCATCCTCAACCACCTTCGATCCACCTGTCACATCCACAAGAACAATTAAATTGCATGCTTGATTTTACCAAAAGAACCAAAAAAAGTGAAAATGGATTTTGTTTAGTTTTATTTCTCACACGTTAGTATGGTTTGATTCTCTTTACATTTGTAACTTAGATAACAACATTAGGTTAGTGTTGATTTAGCAATTCTCCTTAGCATAATTATTTAAGTGGTTAATTAGGATATGGTGTGATTTAGCATTACATGTTGTTTTCCTCATTATTGTGGTAGAGTAGCTCACTTAGAATATATTTGCTCTTCTTCCATTAAAGAATCAAGCTTCTTCTAACTCTATATAAGTCTGGCTTGGAACCCCTAGGGTATCTCGCTGGATGAACATTGACAATGGATAGGATCTTCACTTTACTTGTGCATATAGCACTGTCACCTCCAAGTTTGTACGAACCCTGGGTTGATAAGTAAAGCTAGTAGCCCAGGAGTTGCAGAATCCTTGCTCCAATACTGGCACTCATCAAAAATAGATTCAGAAGATGTGTGGGAGTTACCTGGAGAATAATCCATCTAATCAACCTTTACAATTCTCCCTTCATGAGGAAAACAAAGGATGTGAAATAACGACGATACAATAACATCCATCTCATAAATCCAATTACTACCTAAAAGGAGATTGTAATCCAGATTCGCACCAACTATCTCTACTTTTTCAATATTTACCACCTTACCCGCAATACAAATGGAAAAGGCTGGAATAATCCCATGCAGTCTATGAGAATAACCATTAAATCTCATCAATAGAGTAGGTGAAGGAACAACCTGAGGTGATCTAGTAGCCTTCCAACATGATATGGACATTACACATGTGGAAGCTCCCTCATCGACTACAGTTCGAAAGATATTGGTCTTTCGATACATAGAATTAATCTGAAAAGCCATATGATGTGGGAGTCTTTTCTTGATGTTTGACATATCAAATGTAAGAACAAGAGAATTTTTTGGGTCAACTACTCCAATCACAATTAGTAATGCACTCCTTTGTGTGGGGCACAATTGGAGTACCTCTAACACCAACATTACACAAGGACTCAGAGCCAGATCTTTTACAATCGAGTAGTCTTGGGCTGCTTTAGCACTATTGTTAATGGTTGAGCATTTTGTGGATCCTTTAGACATCTGAGGTATAGACTCAACTACAAGCCTCTTGATATGGAGTGGCTCTGAAGCATCGAGAGCAGACTTATACTTGGATGATTTTGATTCATTATAATCATGTGACTGTGTAGCAACATCAATATGTGAACTTATCATGTAAACATATGATGTATTTTCCCCTTCCTGGTTGCCCCCAGCGGAGGTACCGGTACTAGAGTTCACACCAGAAAGTAATTGTTTCCCTTAGGGAAAAGGGATAGTTAGCATAGCCTGAGAGCTAGAAGACCCCTACTAAACTAATAAGCATTGAGCACCTTGGATTTTAGGGTAAATATGAGTCAAATGATCTCCATTTCATAACTTTCATGGAAAATTTACTTTCTTTTTAGACTCTTTTTTACCCCCTCCAACATCATTGATGGGTTTGTTTGCATTACCCTTCCCATCCTGATTATCTTTCCTACCTCATCCTTTGTTCTTCTCATTGGATTGTTGATTTCCTTTAAGGTTAGAAGTTTGGACAACATTTATAGATGTATGTTTAGAAGGCATAGGCACTAATGGTGATGCTTACATATAGGAAGCAATTTGTAAAGATAACTTTTGCAATTGATTTAGCAAGTTGGCCTTGTTAGTATCAATTGATCCGACTAGCACATCGGCATGGGGACCTGGCTTCGGTTTGGCTAAATCAACCTTGGATCTAGGAGCATTAGGTAGAATTTTTTGAAGAACCAGAGATTGATAATATACAAGTTCTAACTGTTGGGCTCTAAAAATAAACCGCTCCTTAGTGAACACACCAGAGAGCGATACATCCTTAGAGATCTTGGGTTGTAAAGATTTAAGAAACAATTCAACAAGGAATTATTGTGTAATATTGGCTTTAATGAGCCTCTTCCTTCTCCTCCATTCCGGATATGATCCAAAATGTGGGTTGCCTGGTCCTGGTGAAAATTATCCAATAGCTCAGTTCCAGCATCATAATGGACAGGCAACTGAAAATAGTTCAAACATATTGTGGCCAAATCACTGAAAGAAGCGAAGGTTCCCCCTGGGAGTTCAATGTACCACTTAGCCACATTTCCATTTAGGGTACATTGCAATAATCTCAACTTGATTGAATCATCTATCACGGAGTTTGACGAACACCATAAGTGGAAGCGGTTATATGGTCACCCCGATCTTCACCAGTCTTCCCCTTGAATTTGGGTATATCAAACCAAATCTTGGTTGGAACCAGAGGCTAGGTTGGGTTATATCTAATAAGATCATTAGTCACTTTAGAAAGATCTGACAAGTTTAATGTTTCCAAAAAATGTAATGTGGAGGACCCTAAGGATTCCACCCAGTCTGGGTAGAAGTCCCAACATTCTAAAAAGAATAACCTGGATTTTTGAAGGCACTAAGTTGCCTGATCTAATTCGTAGAAACACATGAACCATAAGAAGCCCCTTTTGGTCTAGAAAAAACCAGTGTTTGACTGACTCACATCGAAAAATTTCCATATCCAGCGAAATTCCCCCTTATGGAAGTGTTGAAAGGAGAAGAGATCCCTTGGTGAGGATTCCATGGATGAGCATAGGGATAAAAGCTCTAGAATGAAATTACATAAGAATACGACATATTCCCATATTGGCTGAAAGAAAATTGATTCTTGGTTCTAAGTCCACTAATTGCAGGGTTTTTCCATCCTTGGAAAGGATTATAACTTTGACCCATAGAGGGAAAAGATACTAATCATAAAGATCGGTTAGAATGTGGTATATGACCACTCCAAAAACGGAAACCCTGAAAAGAATCTGAATCACTTGACATGGAATTCATAGACATGGAGACAGCTGATGAAAAACTTAACAGAACCGAAGGAATCACACTAGTCGACATTCCAAAGGGGATAGAACTAGTGCCAGAGGTGAAAGCTTGGGTGCCCCCACTTGAAGATGGAATGAAGGTAGAGCCAAATATCTCAGTGCTAGGAGTAACAGAAGGTACCGAAATCATTCCTCCTCCTTGTATGGATATAGAAGTTTCCATACTAGTAGCACTTATGGTGGAAGCCATGCTCCCTATAGTGGTCATTGAAAGAAAATATCAAAAAATACCTAGGCTCGAAGGCCTATTGGTCGAATTTCTGATGTATAACAAAACTTCCAGATGATCTGGAGGAAGAGGAGAATTAGGAGTCAAAAGGGACTCTGGAAGCTCTGCAACCTCAATAACATCTTTCGACTGGAAGAGGACTCTAGAAAGGACTGGAGTGTTCCTCTCCAATTCTCTACTTATACCAGGTCTATTTTGTGAATCAATAACTCCAACTGGAGGATCAATCTTCATTGCATTTACTGCTACTAATTGAAAATCATTAGCAGAATTGCTCCTACACCTTCGAGGAGAAGGCTCAACCCTCATAAGTTAAAGCCCATGAAACCTCCTAGACCAACAAACTGGTTGATCAACCACTTTTAATTATTTTTAAGATGTCTAATTAAATACTCAAAAAAATTGTAAAGCTAGGCCTACTAGGAGCAAAGATCACTCTCTAAAAAGACCCTAAAGATACAGTTAATCAAACTACTTCAAATTATTTCTGCTCCAAATGATGAGGATTGGATGCCAAAATATAAGAAAGAAAAAATCAAGGACCTTCCGAAAATAGTTTATGGTAATGACAGCCCAGGCCTACTAGAGGAGGTAACTGAAAAAGTTACGTTGTCCTCTAGACAACAGCCTTTGCCAGTACAAGCACACAAGCTTCACAAGAGTACCCTCTAGAAGTATTGATGAACGTGATGCAACATTTGCCACAAGTGCCACTAGATTCCCCTCCACAAACACCTATGTGATCCCTAGGAATGGAAACTATGTGTTAGCACCTAAATGTGCCTTAGGCTGAAGGAAGGCAAAAATTAGGGTAACCACAAACCACGCTCAGTCTGGTAGCTAGCCCTACCAGAGCAAGAGAGGGCTCTCTCCGAGTCACGCTCAGTGAATAGATGATAGAAAATGGTCTGAGATGACTTACAATGCAATATGTACCTTAGGCTAGTAAGTCAATAGGGATTCTGGAAGAAAATTTATGAATGACCGAGCTTCTGAGATGTTATGGGACCAACGCTCAACAAAGAACAGAGAATTTAATACGAAGGCATAGATTATTCCGTGAGGCAAGGTAGGCAGAAAATGTAAAAATTTTAGTTTGAAGTAACACGGCACGAAAAGAATGCTGAAGAAAGTGAAAAGGGCATAGTGACATGAATCCTTTTCAACAGAAGAATAACACTGAACATGAAATTTTCCCACAGGCAGAGCAATAAAATTGAATTCTACCTAATCTCATTCAGAAAATTTCACTGGAAATGAACATGAATCGAATTATGAAACATAACGAAATACATATGAAAACATAAGAGACACATTTGTTACACTCACAACCACAAGAATCTCATGAAACAGAGCCGCTACCTTTCATTAATTCTCTGTCAAAAATACAGAGTGAAGAAACAAAGTTTCTTTCCCACAGTCTCCCAGAAGTTACAAGCCAACCAGCCCTTTGCAAATAGCTTGCATACAATATATAGAATTTTTGAGGAAGTGATAGAATGCCCACGGGTTGGGGAGTTATTCGAATCATTACAAAATGGAGATGGAGAGCCAACCATCAGCTACAGGTGCAGCACTGCAAACATGACATTTGTCAATGGGGTGACCATTTGCCTTCCTTCGCCACTTGGATAGAAGCCAATCTGGAAAAAAAACACTTTAAACACTGCCTTTGGTGCCAAAAAACCGAATTGTAGATGACCAGGCCCACTTGGAGAAGTCGTGAACCGAAATTTCGCGAAACGGAAGCAAATTGGCAATTTTTTCCTCTGTGCGCCGCACCATTTTTTCTGTGCGGCGTGCTACTTTGGGACCTATTTTGGGGCACTTTCATGTGCCCAAGTGGGCTTTTTGGAAATCCTATCCTGTCTACTTTCTAACCCAACTAGAATTTCTGAATTTGTTGCTCATTTGCCCCTCCAAATATTCATTCTCCTAAGACTGCTTTCTGTGTGTCAAAAAAGTGGCAGAGAGGCCATTTTTGGGTGTTTTTTGACCTTTAAGAGACCCAGACCTTGCCCAAATCTCTTGCCCAGACACTAGTAATTGTAATTTTTGATGCTGAATCCAAATCTGCAAGCCATTTCTCAATTGGAGCCCTAGAATTTTAGCGTCGTACCAGTGGCGCGATGCATAGGGAGAAAATCCCTATTTTTTACCCAAAAAATTTCCATGTGACCAAAAATTCCCCAAACTTCTTGAAATTTGGACTGGAGGTTCTATATGGGGTGCCCTACTGAGCCAAGGAAGCCTCAGCCAAGATTCTAAGCCTATCTTGCTCTTTTGCCCATTTTTCCCTTCTTGTTGCTTTCCTCAATTTTGCTTTCAAGTTCCTTATTTGGGCCTGCGCACTCATGTTTCGCACCCTGTAACAGAAAGCCATATGTCTCAATAGAGCAAGGTCCTGGTCGGCTTCGCCCAGCAACCTCTCCAAATGCATGTTGACCCTCTCAAGGTTGGCCTCCCGATCCTCATTGATTGCTTTCTCCAAATATGTGAGCGCAACCCTTCTTCTTTGAGCAGCTTGGCGATGCTCACGGATGTTCTACAGCTCCATGATCATCTGTTGGTCCTCAAGCTGTTTTTTTCTCCACTCCAGGTAGTTCATGTTCCATTTGGCCCTCTCCAAGTCAAGGGACAAGGAGTCAATTACTGACTGCTGCTCCTTGATGATCTTTGTGAGCTCCTCATTTGTTGGTTTTGCATTTGTCTCATCGTCCTGGAGGAGAACAAACTCAGTCTCTCACTCACTTGATGGCCCTTCCTCCTGCACTGGCTCCTTACCCTTACCCTGCTCCTGTGATGCTGATGTCGAAAGCAAGGCCCCTTCCACCCCGGGTGGAGATAACACTCGCTTTGCTGCTGTAAATAAGGGTCTACTGCCTTTCTGATAGGTGATGTATACTGGCATAGTGGCAGTCTCATGTCGCTCATACCGATGAGATGGGTCCCCTACCTCATCCTCTGCCTCTGAAACCTGTTAGGACTCAGAATTGACCTATTTTGACCATATATTTTTGCCATAATATTATCCTTTTCAATCATAAGTTGTAAGCTTTGATTACATAATGACTTAATCACCCCAAGGTACGAAGTAACTTTCCGCATATCTATATGTTTAATTGTTCATTGCATATTTGCGAGTATCTTTATATTTATCTTTGAAAAGCTGACTAAGTTGCCAAGTAATTGTCTTAAGCCTGCAGGAATTATAATTTATAGTTGCTGTAACACCAGAAACAACAACCACGCAGTTGCTGCAACACCAGAAGCAGCAACTACGCAGTTGCTACAGTCAGCAATAGCAACTATCTAAAGCAGGCTATTTTGCAACAACTGGGAATAACAAACGGCAACTATCAGAAGAACACCGACGCGGCATGATCACGCAGCTGTCTAAAGCAGGAAGAACATAGTTACCATTGCCTAAATCAGGAACAGCATGGGGAAACGGCAAAGGAATGCGAAGATCCCAAGGAGACGGTCGAAGACAGTTACCAGCTGTGTAACAGCCAGAACCTAAGAAAGAATATGTTGTTGTAACAGCGGTCTGTAATTCTTATTTTTGATAGAATGGTTTAACTGAATGAACTATAATAATCTATTGTAATAGATGTCTCCTCTATAAAGAGGATACATCTACATTAGAAGGGGTTAATGTGTAATCTGTAAGGGAGATTTTGAGAGACATCAGCAAGTCTGAACTTTACTGTACTTGAATCTTTTGGCAGATGAATAGAAGATTGTTCTGAGCACTTAATCTAGCCTTTGTGTTATGGGGAATCTTGTGAGAGGGACTGGGCCCGCCTTCCTCACAAGATTCACCCATTTACTTTTCTGTCAAAGTGTGTAAGTGTGTGATAGATTCTTTCCGCTGGTACTCTGTTTGGATTCTGTAGCATTACCTCTGGTATTTCCGCTTTGCTAGTACTCTGTTTCATTCATTACTTGAAGTTGTGCAAGGATATTTCACCGGTGAACTAGAGTGCAGTGTGTGTTAGCAATCTGGTTACAGAGGCAGGTGCTGAACATCCTCACCTGGAGGATAGGGTCCTGATCCTCTGCCAACAGAGCATCCATCATCTCGCTTTTCAGATTTGTAACCTTAATTAATTACTTTCATTTTATTAGTACAGTGATAACTTAGTGTAAGGATTACGTATACTACAACTTTTTAGTGCTTTTAGGATTAAGTACATACAGTACTCGGTAGCCTTTAGAATAAAAATACTTTCCCAGGTTGACAATTAATGTGGTACTTGATTGTTTAATCAATAAACAATTCAACTAGACAACATTTTGGCGCCGTTGCCGGGGAAGGCAACTAGAGATTTCTAAAGGCATTAATGATTTCTTTTTGAGAATAACAGATGCATGAGAGGACCCAAGAAACCTAATTTCACAGGCGGAAAAGGAGGAAGAAAAACTTATATTGACGAAGTCATCTCAAAGGTTGAAACATCACAGAGGACAAGTTCCCGGAGACCTCAGATCCAGTATTCCTCACAAACAGACCGACAGACGGAGGAAGTAATAGGACTTGAAAGGAAGCTGGAAGTACCAGAATACACCAAGGAACCGGTAGAAGAACCTGAAGAAACAGAAGACACAGAAGATAAAGCAAGTGATTCAGGAAAAAGACCAATGGAGGATAACAGAACAGAAGGAAGAGGGGAAAATTCGCTCTCTACCCTAGAATTCCCTACTGGGGAGCTCGTGAGAGGAACAACCCCCATGAAAAACATTCCACTCTCAGCATTACCCAACTTTCATGGGTTATCCTCTGAAGACTCGGATGAATTCCTCTTCGAATTCGACATACTATGTAGGAGTTATGATTATGTGAGCGCTAATCAGAAACTAAAACTATTTCCAGCAACACTGAAAGGGAATGCGCTAAGATGGTTTATGAGCCTAGGAGCTCAGGCAATCACTACCTGGGACTAGATGAAAGAAAGCTTTCTGGCTAAGTATCAAGACTACTGCCGGACGAGAGAAAGGAAGGAAGAACTGTTTAAAATGGTTCAGAAAGAGGACGAGAATTTGGAAGACTTTGTGGAAAGACTACAGTATAATCTGCAGCGGTCTGATCATCCTAATATGAGTAAAGATATTCTGAAGACTATATTGCTAAAAGGAGTACGAGATGACTGCCTGGACATGTTAAACATGCTGGGAAAAGGGGACATTTCCAAAGAACCCTTTGATGAAATTATCAATCTCTGCATGAGATGTTCAAGGGGAGCAGTAGGCAGATCAAAAAGCAGAGATAATGTATATTCAAGAGTTCAGAAGTCAGCGAGTGGAGGAGAAACAAGGGCTGAAATAGGTAATTTATTAGAAGAATTTAAAACTGAGATGTTAAGCTCTTTTACTTCACAAATTGATGCTCTGTAGGTTAAGAAGAAAGAGGCGGAAGCAGAAGCTGCTCTGGCTATTTTCTGTTCCAAATGCAGAGAAAAACATCCACTCAGGGAATGCCCACTGGATAAGATACCTATCTGCACAATCTGCGAGAAGGACCATGAAACCCAGCAATGCCCCTCTCTGCCTGGAATCAAAGCAGCATTGCAGTCAACTGAAGAAGAGGCTGAAGCAGTGTACCTGATGACACAGAGGAGGCAATGGCCACAAAGACAAGGTATGAAATCTAACACAGCATTCAGTCGTTGGAATAATAACTCTCCTTTTCAAACAAACTACCCACCCATGAACCAAATGCAGTACCCACCCTTTAATACAATGAATTTTCCACTTATGCAGCAACCAAATCTTCCTTTTCCTGATCCTACTATGTGGAATCCTTGGGCTCCCCAGCAACCCTATTTTAATCAATGGAATCCAAACTGGGCAGCCCAACAGATACCATTTCCTCAACAACAACAGTCTCTTTCCTTACCATCCAATACTCCTCCAAATAATCAGGCAATGAGACCACAGCTGCCTGTGCAACCTAACCCCAATCCAAATAATAATAAAGCCCTGCAAGTTATTGACATTCAGAATCAACCTGTTTCTCCCCTGCAATGTAATGATATTCATCTTCGCTCAGGGAGAATTGTTGAACCCATTATAGATGATATTACTGACTCTGACAAAGAAGAAGCTAAAAAAGAGAAACCAGCTAACAATAATGCTGAAACAACAGAATCAACACCTAATAATAATGATCAAACAATAGATCTGCCATTCCCTGAACGGATGGCTCTCACTAAAACACCTGAGCAACCTAACTTTAACCTTTTAGGAGAGCTACAGAACTTGTATGTTAAAATCCCATTATTGCAAGCATTAAGGGATGTTCCTATTTATGCTAGAACTATTAGAGACATTTGTATAAAAAAGCCTGGAAGGAAGGTTAAGGATCCCCTCACAGTTCATGTGATGGGAGAATTAACTGCTTTAATGACCGAAAAAGATTATCCTGTAAAGTATGGTGACCCTGGTCACCCTATAGTAACAGTCCAGGTTGGAAAAATCTTTATCTCTAAAGTCCTAGTAGATTTAGGAGCTGCAATAAATATTATGACACTCGAAACAGCACAATTGCTCCAGTTAAAAAAATTTATCAGGGAAACTCCAACTATCTTGGAGTTGGCTGACCATTCTACGATTAAACCTGAAGGGGTCATTGAAGATCTTATAATCTCTGTAGAATCTTGGAATTACCCGATTGACTTTGTGGTGTTACAAACTAAAACAAAGTTGGGGGGTCATCCGTTGATTCTAGGGAGACCTTGGTTGGCTACAGCAGATGCTTTCATCAGCTGTAGATATGGATCAATGACCATCTCTAATGGACAGGAAACCAAACAGCTTACCCTCTATCCTCATGCTACACCCATGATTGATAATGACAATTCTGTATGGGTAGACTATGAGGATGAGGAGACCCAACCTATATTAACTATTGGACAAGCCTTGACTTTTAAGGACTCCACCGAAGATGAATTAATCAGCAGCTTTATTTCTGAACCCTCTTCGGTCAGCCCTGAAACATATAATCACTTCACTGCAATCTTAGAATCTGAATCCCAACAGAACATGAAAGATGAAAACTTATTTCAGACAGCAGTAGGAAACCCTTCCAAATGTACAACAATTGAAATTGAACCTGGCAAAACATTAAATATAAATCCTGATTTGACTGATAATGAAAAACAGAAATTAATAAAGTTACTCCAAGAAAATAAAGAGGCATTTGCATGGCACTACACAGACATGAAAGGGATCTCCCCTGAACTATGCACTCACCGTATTTATATTAAGGAGGGATCCCGGCCAGTCTGCCAACCCCAGCAAAGAATGAACCCGAACCTTAGAGAAATTGTGAAGGAGGAACTTCAAAAACTCTTGAATGCAGGATTTATATACCCTATATCTGATAGTGAGTGGGTTTCCCCACTTGTAATTGTACCCAAGAAAAATGGGAAATGGAGAGTATGTGTGGATTACAGAGCATTGAATAAAGCCACCCAAAAAGACCATTTCCCTTTACCATTTATTGATCAGGTATTGGATAATTTAGCAGGTAAGAAATTCTTTTCATTCTTGGATGGGTTTAGTGGATATAATCAGATTAAGATTGCACCCCACGACTAGGACAAGACCACATTTACTAGCCCATGGGGGACCTTTGCTTACAGAGTACTTCCATTTGGGCTATGTAACGCTCCAGCAACATTCCAAAGAGCGGTGATAGGGATCTTTTCTGATATGTTAAATGATTCATTAGAAATATTTATGGATGACTTTACTCCCTATGGAGTGACCTTTGAGGATGCACTGCAAAATCTTGAAAAAGTACTTAAGCGGTGTATAGAAGCACACCTTGCTTTAAGCACTGAAAAGTGCCATATGATGATGAATCAAGGTATTGTATTGGGTCACTTTGTTTCATTTTTAGGAATTCAAGTCTATCCAGCTAAAATACAGGTAATTCAGAACCTTCCCATCCCCAAAACACAAACTAATGTAAGAAGCTTTTTAGGACATGCCGGATACTATAGAAGATTCATTAAGGATTTTTCCAAAATAGCTTCTCCTCTATTTGTGTTGTTAATGAAAAATGTTGAATTTAAGTGGACTGATGATTGTGAAAATGCATTCAATAAACTTAAACATCAGTTGTCCGCAGCTCCCATTTTGAGAGGACCTGATTGGGCATTACCCTTTCATATCTCCTCTGATGCCTCAGACACGGCAATTGGAGCTGTCCTGGGTCAGGAAGAAAATAGTCTCCCCTATGCCATCTATTTTATTAGCAAGAAAATGACACCAGCTGAGCTAAATTACACAGTTACTGAGAAGGAATTTCTAGCAGTTATTTATGCTATCAACAAATTTAGACATTATATTACTGGCTACACTACCTTTGTGCATACTGATCACTCGGCCATTAAGTATTTAATGAACAGTTACAAATGCCCGAGTCACCAGATGGTTATTACTGTTACAAGAATTTGATATCACAATTGTAGATAGGCCAGGAAAAGAAAATGTAGTTGTTGATTTCCTTTCTTGTTTAAAAACTGATGAAAATGCTCCAGTAGATGATTCTTTTCCTGATGAGTATTTATTTGCAGTATCTGCTCACTCACCTTGGTATGCAGACATTGCCAATTATCTAGTTGCAGGAAAATTACCATCACACCTATCACACAGGGAAAGAAGAAAGATCATTCAGCAAAGTGCTAGGTACAGCTGGATAAGCGGGTGTCTGTTCCACACAGGAATAGATCAAGAAATCTGGAGATGCATTGGGGAAGACGAGATTTATGATATACTAAAAGCTTGTCACGATGGCCCTTGTGGAGGACATTTTGCAGACAAAATAACAGCACACAAGGTACTTAGAATGGGTTATTATTGGCCATCACTTTTTAAAGATGCTAGAAAATATGTGAAGGCTTGTGACAGCTATCAAAGAATGGGCCAGCCTAACCATAGGGATGAAATGCCACTTAATCCCCAGGTAACTCTTGAACCTTTTGAGAAATGGGCACTAGATTTTATAGGTCCCATTAATCCTCCATCTAATCAAAGAGTCTATATATTAGTATGCACAGATTACATGACTAAATGGGTAGAGGCCAAAGCACTCATTAAAGCTAATGAAGAAGCAGTACTAACATTCTTATTTGAAGAAATATTTGTTAGATTTGGACTACCCAGAGAATTAGTCACTGATGGAGGACCTCCTTTTAATTCTCATGGCTTCAAAAATACGCTCCAAAAATATCATATCAAGCACAAAATGACTACACCGTACCACCCCCAAGCAAATCGGCAGGTGGAAAGTACCAACAAAGTCATAGAAGCTATCTTAACAAAAACGATAAAGGAGAATAGAAGGGACTGGTTTCAGAGGCTGCCCGAGGCTCTATGGGCCTATAGAACCACTTGGAGGAATACAACAGGCTTTTCACCCTATGAATTAGTTTTTGGAAAGAATGCTATTTTCCCTGTAGAGTTTGAGATTAAAACCTTAAGAACTGCCTTAGCTGTTAACCTTGATTTAACTGATGCACAGACAGCCAGGTTGCAGCAACTTCAGGAATTGGATGAGAAAAGACTGGATGCCGTCCATCAAACAACTATGATACAGCAACAAAGAAGCAGATGGCATGACAGAACCATCAAGCAAAAGCAGTTCCAGAAAGGTAACTGGGCTCTACTTTATGATTCCCGTTTCGAGAATTTCCAAGGGAAGCTAAGAACAAGGTGGTTAGGGCCGTATGAAGTGGATGTTGTTTTTCCAAATGGAATAGTCAGACTTTTAACAATTGATGGAAGCAGAACACCATTGTTAGTGAATGGCTACCGACTTCGGTTATATCAGCGGCCGGTTTCCAAAGAGGATTTTAAAGCCACTTGCATGGCAATAAAACAATATTCTTTTCCAGGGGAACTTGCTGTCCCTCAAAGCACTTGAGTTTCTATTATTTATGTAATTTTTTAGGTTAGATATTCTTTTTTCTTAAGAAACTAATAAATCCTGCCAAGGATTGCGATATTACATTTCAGTATTTTGCAGATTTTAGCCTGGGAAGTAGCTGAGAAGAAAAGTTTCAAAGGAATTACTTTGCGGACTCGGAACTCCTGTTGCTGCAACACCATTTCCCTGTTGCTGCAACACCATTCCCTGTTGCTGCAACACCATTCCCCATTGCTGCAACATCACTCCCGTTGCTACAACACCATTCTCTGTTGCTGCAACACCATTCCTATTGCTCCAGCACAATTCCCATTTTTACAAACGTCTCACATCATTCCCTGTGGCCACATCAGCAATTTTCCGTTGCTGCAACACCAATCCCAGTGCTACAACATCACTTCCTGATCACGGAATATCTTTCCCAACAAATTCCTTCATGTACGAAAACGCCAGTCCTACCACTTCAGCCCCAAGGAACAAATTTTGATAAAATATACCACTTATTGTGATGATTACAGCACCCTACTATCACTTCCCGTCATTATCATTACAAATCACCGGTATTCCCATGCTTTTAGATCCGTGGTAATCATTATAATCTAGCACAAGACAAGACAAGACTTTTTGACGCAACAATCAAAAAGGTAAAATACGAAGGTACGCATGATTATGTATGGACATTAAATAATAGATAATGCGGAGAAGTTGATAGGACTATCAAATAATTGTACTTCCAATCATATCGTTTACACGTAGGAGGGGGGGATTACCAAAGCAACTATCATAATGACATACTACGCCAACTACCACCACCCTTAACTCTCCCGGTAATATGTAAAAGCCACCCTATCACGGCATGTTACCATTTGCGACATTCTACTCTGAACTGAAATTGGAAGCTCAGCTCTGAACTCTGAAATTTACTGAAACAACAGCTATGGGAGGAACCCTCATTACGCATGAGCCTGGCATGACAGCAGTCCTTGAACTATTTTTGGAGATTTATCAAATTTTCTTGCAAGCGGGATGGATAGAGTACTTCAGGAGACTCCCGGACTTTGACGAGCAGCAAGTCCTTGAATTCGCATGCAATTTAACAGAAGGATTCTCTGTCGTCCAGGGAATTCAAGTTCCAGTCACGGAGGAAATCATAGCCGAAGTTACCGGGCTACCAGCTAATGGCACACGGTGGTTCAGTAGAAAGCACTTGATTCTTAATGCGCAGTAGGATTTTCTCCGACCAGGCGAGCAGGTAGAGCCCAAAGGCAGAGGCGTAGCACTTCGGTCGTTACCTCAACCGTGGCCGAAAGTCGCTGAATTTGTCAAGCAATATCTGACGTGCGAAGGCCGCTACCAGGTAATTTACCAGCACGATTTCGTCCTGTTAAATCATTTGAGAAATGGTCAGTTAATAAACATGCCATATTATCTATTGGGTTGTCTCCAAAATATGTCACGTTATGCTGTGAAAGTGAAGCATCCACTAGTTTCCTTAAAACACCACCGCTTAGCCCAATTGCTGATTAATAGAGTCCTCGCTCTAAATAACCCTCCACCCCCCATTAATCCCCATCAGGAGGCAAAAATTCCACAGCTGGAACATGAAATTCCTCACCAAGAAGAAGAAATTCTTCACCAAGCTGAGGACACACCTCAGCAAGATGAAGAACTTCCTCAGCAAATGGAGGATATGCCTGAACAAATCCCTCTAGAAAACCATCAGCAAGTAGAGCACATTCCTGAACAAATCCAGCAAACACCCCCGCAAGTTGCTGAGAATGCCACAAGAACAACCCCATCTCCCAAAGGAACCAATCCTTCCATTCCCATACTTGGTATTTCTACTGATGACTCCGATGACAATATCCCTATTACCCTGCTTAAACGAAAAAGGCAGCAGGAAAAGAAAACCCCATCGAAAAGAAGGAGAACTAGGGTTTCAGCTAAGGCACCTGCTACTCCGGCTACTGTCCCCATCCTAAAGAAAGCTAGCCTAAAGAGAAAAACGCCTGAATTCCCTGCTTCTCTACCAAAGAGAAGAACTCGGTCATCGGTAGCAGCTAAATCTCCTAATTCCCCCAGTTCACCGCCCATCACTATAAGGACCCGCACTCCCACCAGTCCTCAAAACTCCTCTCCCTCACCCTCGGAAGCTGAGATGCAGAGTGTTCATAGCTTCGTGACATCATACTTTAAGGCAGCTGACACACAAGAACCAGCTACCGACACCCAAGATAATAGTGACCAAGTGGCTACAACACAAGAAACAGCCACTACCCCAGGTGACACATAAGAACCACCTGTGGGGAATACTGATCAGAATGATGAAACACAACCTCTGCCTCCATTGGAATCTACTGCTCCGCAGGACCAGCCTACCATACCTTCCCTACAGGAAGAAATTGAATTCCTGAAATCTCAGATTCAGGACTATCAAGAGGAAATAATAAGGGTTAAGGAAGCATATCAGAATGAATTCAGCCTGCATGTTTTAGCACGAGTAGCGTCTGCAGCAGAGAAAAGTAAGGATAATGAATATGTGTGTACCAATTGTGGTGAAATATACACTCAGGCAGGATATAAGGTAGTGGCAGAACAAATGAAGGAAGCCTCCGATGTTGTAGATGAAATAAAAGAGCCTGCTGTTACACAGACGGAAATGCCACAATCCTCTGCTGAAATAAAAGAACCTGTTGTCACACAAGAACCAACAGGTACTCCAGAAGAAGTGCAAACAGAAGAACCTGTTGTCACACAAGAACCAGCAGGATCTCCAGAGAAGATGCAGGACCAAACTGAAGAATTTACGGACACACAAGAACCAGTAAGTTCCCCAGAAACTGCACAAGACCAAGCTGAAGAACTTACTGACACACAAGAACCAGTAAGTTCCCCAGAAATTGCACAGGTCCGAACAAAAGAGCTTACTGATACACAAGAACTAGTAAGTTCTCCAGAGATTGCACAAGAACAAGCAGAAGGGCTTGCTGACACACAAGAACCAGCAAGTTCCCCAGAAATTATGCAGGAAGAAACAAAGAATGAGAAAGAGGAGAATACAGATTCACCCCGGCCTACCCAAATTGCTATGGAAGAAGTAGTTACACAAGAATTAGGAAATGCAGAAGAAAACACAGACTCATCTCGGCCCACTCAAAGTGTCATGGAATGAGAAGAAGAAGAAGAAGAAAATCAGGAAAAAGGTATAGACTCACCCCGGCCTACCCAAACTGTTATGGAGGAAAAAGAAATAGTTTCAGGAGGAAATGAAGAAAAATTGGACTCAACCAGCTCTATCCAAATTGCCAAGGAAGCAGAAGATGAAGAAGAAAATCAGGAAAAAGGTATAGACTCACCCCGGCCTACCCAAACTGTTATGGAGGAAAAAGAACTAGTTTCAGGAGGAAATGAAGAAAAACTGGACTCACCCAGCTCTATTCAAATTGCCAACAAAGCAGAAGAAGAAGAAGGAAATGAGGAAAAAGTCACAGACTCACCCCGGCCCACCCAAATCACCATGGAACAAAATGAATCAGAACAACAGGAAGAAGAGACACTAGCCAGAAATGAAGAAAAAGATGTTGGATCATCCCAGCCTACTCCTACAGAGCAGGTCATCCTTGTGGATTCCTTTACACAAACAGAGCTCCCCTCTGTTAGTGATGTATGCACGAAAACGGATAGTTTTCAAACATTAAAGGGACAGTGGTGGAGAGAATTTGAGCAGTCACAAGGCAAGGCATTCCAACAGCAAAAAGGGATCTGGTTTAGTCATGCATACAAGAACTGGGAAGCACTTAAGCAGTGCAGAGCCCAATACAAGGAGATCAAGGAGCTAAAAGCCAGATTGACCCAGATGTTTGAGTTGTTCCAAAGACTACTTGCTACAAGGAAACCCTCTTTTAATTATGCAACATTTCTGAGGGAAAGACTCACATTTTTGCAGATAAAGGTTGTCAAAGAAGTTAGACCTCATCAGGTAGTCACGTCAGAGCAGTTTATGCAAACCTTTGCAGAGGCACCTAAAAATGATCAAAATTTGTTATGCGAGCTTTATCTCCATAATGAAGCCATGTCCGAAGAAAGAAATATGAATATGATACCTGTAGTTGGCGACATACAGCTGAGAGCCTTTATCTCCTTTTTAGCTAATCAACTTACATGGCAGAACGCCTTTGCTTCAGCTCAACATAATGAACAGAATTGTCTTATGTGGATTAGAGTTGAACCGTAGAACACATCCACCTTTATTGCACAACACCTAAGAATGGTAAGTGATCCTGAAATGAACGACCATGTTAAGCAACTGCAAGCAATGGTCCTGAAAGACTGTCAGCATTATGTAAAGACTAAAGCATCCTTGGCTGTCAAAGTAAACAAACTGTTTTGGGAGAACTGCCCCAAGGAGAGGCAGGAATATCACCCTTATAATCCACCTAATTTGCAGGTGGCACTCTCAAGGGTACCTCATTATGTTAATTGCATGCAGCACTGTGCTGAAAATTGGATGGGTTACAGATTT
This sequence comes from Pinus tabuliformis, assembly GCA_031772625.1. NCBI lineage: Eukaryota > Viridiplantae > Streptophyta > Pinopsida > Pinales > Pinaceae > Pinus > Pinus tabuliformis. Next base: position 1,543,874,824 of record CM062819.1, read on the forward strand.
AGATTTCCACTTTTATGGCTATCTGGTGAACAATACAAAGGACAGTTTGGATTATCCAACAGGGAAGAAGCAACAACATGGAGGCAAATACAGACTGCCTGTGGATTCAGAAAGAAGTTTGATGCCACTTCCTATAACTATTGTCTCAGTAATGTACATTGTTCATCCCAGTACTCCGACTCAGACTCAGAGTAGGCATTGCATATGGACATGCAATCTCTTTAGTTGGGGGGGATGTTAGGACTCAGAATTGACCTATTTTGACCATATATTTTTGCCATAATATTATCCTTTTCAATCATAAGTTGTAAGCTTTGATTACATAATGACTTAATCACCCCAAGGTATGAAGTAACTTTCCACATATCTATATGTTTAATTGTTCATTGCATATTCGTGAGTATCTTTATATTTATCTTTGAAAAGCTGACTAAGTTGCCAAGTAATTGTCTTAAGCCTGCAGGAATTATAATTTATAGTTGCTGTAACACCAGAAATAGTAACCACGCAGTTGCTGCAACACCAGAAGTAGCAACTACGCAGTTGCTACAGTCAGCAACAACAACTATCTAAAGCAGGCTATTTTGCAACAGCTGGGAATAACAAACGTCAACTATCTGAAGAACGCCGATGCGACATGATCACGCAGCTGTCTAAAGCGGGAAGAACACAGTTACCATTTCCTAAATCAGGAATAGCATGGGGAAACGGCAAAGGAATGCGAAGATCCCAAGAAGACGGTCGAAGACAGTTACCAGCTGTGTAACAGCCAGAACCTAAGAAAGAATATGTTGTTGTAACAGTGGTCTGTAATTCTTATTTTTGATAGAATGGGTTAACTGAATGAACTGTAATAATCTATTGTAATAGATGTCTCCTCTATAAAGAGGAGACATCTACATTAGAAGGGGTTAATGTGTAATCTGTAAGGGAGATTTTGAGAGACATCAGCAAGTCTGAACTTTATTGTACTTGAATCTTTTGGCAGATGAATAGAAGATTGTTCTGAGCACTTAATCTAGCCTTTGTGTTCTGGGGAATCTTGTGAGAGGGACTGGGCCCACCTTCCTCACAAGATTCACCCATTTACTTTTCTGTCAAAGTGTGTAAGTGTGTGATAGATTCTTTCCGCTGGTACTCTGTTTGGATTCTGTAGCATTACCTCTGGTATTTCCGCTTTGCTAGTACTCTGTTTCATTCATTGCTTGAAGTTGTGCAAGGATATTTCACCGGTTAACTAGAGTGCAGTGTGTGTTAGCAATCTGGTTACAGAGGCAGGTGTTGAGCGTCCTCACCTGGAGGATAGGGTCCTGATCCTCTGCCAACAGAGCATCCATCATCTCGCTTTTCAGATTTGTAACCTTAATTAATTACTTTCATTTTATCAGTACAGTGATAACTTAGCATAAGGATTACGTATACTACAACTTTTTAATGCTTTTAGGATTAAGTACATACAGTACGCGGTAGCCTTTGGAATAAAAAGACTTTCCCAGGTTGACAATTAATGTGGTACTTGATTGTTTAATCAATAAACAATTCAACTAGCGAACAAAACCACCTATAGAGCGCTGAAGAAGTCACGGGAGATGAAGTCCTCCCAAGAAATACCCTGCAATCCCAACTGATGGTATACCAAAATCCGGAAAAGGGAAAAGTGATACACACTGTTGAGCTGCTGTCGAGGGGTCTTGTGCTGCATGAAATTTCTCATCCTCTCTATGTTCCCACAGATGAAAAATGGGAGGTTCATCATCCGCACCCTAGTAAAGTGCATGAGCAACCTGATGTGATAGGCATAGAGACGAGAAAACCTCCCCTCGCAACTGAAGTACTTCATGATGAATTTCATGAGCGGGGCATACTCATTTTTCAAAAATCTGAATGGAAAAACTCTCGTGAGGTGGCTCAAATAGCTGTCTTTGATGTAAGGTTCATAATGATGCCTCACTACCTTCTTTTTCCTATGCCACTGCTCTCCAATGTTTTATATGCCTGTTGCCACTGATATGGTCTCAGGTGTCAATGTGAAAGTGACCCCAGCCAAGATAGACTGTCCTCCATGTAGGTGGAGTGCAAAAAGTCGAGCCAACTCATGATGAACTCTGACATTTGCTACCCTCTGACAAAATTTGAAACATGCTAAGTGTTGGAAACAAGACATAGCAAGAGGGCATGCCTGCAACTCGGTGAGGGTGTTTGCTTCGTCCCTAAGATGTCTACCACTCTGGTGATGTCTCCTTTGGGCGCTTTCTCCCGAAGTTGTGTCACTGTGGGTCTCCTCCTCGTACTCTGATGAAACTTCGGATGCCATTATTGTTGTTTGTACCCTGAGTTTTATGTTTCCCTTGAATTCCAATGAAGCTGATCGCTGCTCTGAAAATCTGCCGCCAAGGGGACAATAAAACAGGGAGTATTAGGAGGGGAATGATGAAATAAGAAAAGGGGTTTAAAGGGAGAGATTTATCATGGATTTGGGAGTAGTTTGGGTATAAGGTTGATGGGGTACGGTTTGAAACATATTGGCAGCTTTGTCAGTGTAGCATAAACCCTAGGATCATGATTTCTTTGTTCCTCTTTTGTTGGCTTTATAAAAATGTTTGCACTTGATTTATACCCCTACCATCATGCTATCCCTTTGAAGTTTTGATATAAGAACTGAGGTAGGTGGCCTACCTTTCAAATTTGGTGAGCATTCAGAAGTTTTTAGGCAGATTGAATAGTTTTTGGGCTTTACATCTATGTGCGCCGCGCACTGGGTATGCATCGCGCCAGTGTTGTATTTACATAGTGGGCGGGCCCTGTGTGCGCCGCGCCCAGTGAGTGCACCGCGCTCCTTGGTGTGTGTGCCACGCGCTATGAAAACACCCAAATTTCCTCCTAATTGTTTGACTCTCTGACTCTTCAGCCATACACCCCTCTTCCAACAGCTTTGTTTGCCCAATGAACTGGTCTTGTGGTGACTTTGAGTTAACCAACTAGTGGAGGAATAGGTAGAGGGTTTGGTAGTGACTTAGGGTAGGGGTTTAGGAAAAATGATAGGTGAGGGGAATAGATGAGTGGAGTGAAACCTTGGCAATATCAACAAAAATTTACAACCCCAGCCCTCATTTTCTTGGTGATTTTCTCATGGTTGACATTATGCATTTTGGGTGACATTCGACCTCTTCACAAACACCATAACCTTGACAAAACTTGATGAGCAGGTGATGTCATAAGGCTTACCTCTCAATTTGATAGCCTTCCCCAAAGTTTGAAGTGGTTTGGCACAGTTTCTTGGCCGCTGGACTGTGTGCGCCACGCACAATTCCCAGTGCGCCGCGTGCCTTGTATGCACCGCGCCTGTGCAATCTTTCAACAGCGGGCTGGCTGCGTGTGCGCTGCGCTCAGTGAGTGTGCCGTGCCCCTGGTTATATGCGCCGCGCGCTCCCAAAACCTGCTTCCGCTCACTCAAACTCTCCAACCTCACACTCACACCTTTGAAATGCTTTCTCCAAGTCTTGCAAGAGCACAATGCCTTTGATTTGTGTCAAAACATGTATTTATAGCCTTGGAGGTGATGGGTTTGATTTTTGCCTCTTTGAAAACCCATTTTCTAATGTTGTGTTTTGCACTTTTTCATTGACCTTTAAAACACACTGGTTTTCACTTTCCCTTTGACATTTTGGCTCAAATGATGAAATTTTCGGCACCTCTTTGCAAGGACTGTATGACAGAACATTTGGCCATGTAAATCATAACTGCATCCGAAAAGTCAACTGGTGATTTTTTGGAAAATTTTGTCATAATTGACCTTGTTTGACTTTTCTTCAAAACAGAGTTTTGAAGAAGAGTCGATGTCTATCCACGTGACGATGAAGCTCTCTGAACCATAGTTGTATAAGGGCCTCCCTCTGGCCTGCATGGCTTGTTCTGGACATGTTTTCAAAGACCAAATTGATGATTTCCTAGACCTAAACATAAAAATGACTTTGTCCTGTAAAGGATCAGACCTTGACTATCATGAACTTTCGGTGATTATGGACAAAGACCTGAGCAAGCAGGAGCCAGACATGAAGGAAAATGATTAGCATGACTTTCTCCGTCAGATCATCTCATGCCCCTAGTGAAATGCAGCTGAGTGAATGGAGCGGGACACATAAAATTGAAATGCATAAAGAGTTTTGATCTCTGACGGAGGGCTGACCATACCAACTCTAACATTGGCTCCAATGGGGGATGGTAGCTCATTGGAGGTGCCAAGAACAGCAGATCTCTGGAGGAGCTAGACAGTGCCTTTTGTCCATTGGGCTATGGAGTCATCATTTCGATAAACAACACAGGACTCTGAATTATTTATGATACTGAAATGACCAAGAAATTAGCTCTACTTGACATTGAAATAACTCAAAAACTAACTTTACAGACTGAAACCAAACTGAAAATAAAAATGGTATTTACAATGACAGTGGAAGCAGGGTTAATAGATCAGCAGTGATACCACTTGAGCAGATGACCATTGATCGACCCTCCAGGAAAATCTTCCCTGTTCATTTCCTTCAAAAGAAATGCATTCTGACCCATATATGCTGCAATTTTGAAAGGACCTTTCCAAAGATTTTCAAACTTTCCGTGCTTGCCTTTCTCTTCATTCCTTGCATCCCACTTCAGCACCACATCCTCTAACTGAAATTTATCTACTTTTTATTTTCAGTCGTAGATTTTCTTTATCTTCTCCTGTAACTTGGATGTGTTCTTGAAAACTTCTTCTCTTGTTTGCTGCAAGTGGATCATTTGATTCATCCTTCTCTGCATGGTATCTTCTTCACTGCCAGCCTCCTGAAGAAGTCTGACCACCGAGGTAGCAAGAGAGGCGGGGAATACAGTGTCAACTCCATAAACAAGCTCAAATGGTGACATACCAATAGACTTTTTCTGACTGATCCGATCTGCCCAAAGCGCATGGACCAACCTCTTATTCTAGCTCTTTTTATTTATTTCTAGCAGCTTCTTGATGATGTTGACCAAGGATTTGTTCAAATATTCTACCAATCCATTGCCTTGCAGATGATAGGTAGTTGAATGACCCAAAATTATGTGATACTTATGACACAATTCTACCATCCTTTTTTATTTGAAAGTTGCTGCATTATCAGTGATTAATTTGTTTGGACAACCAAAGCGAGACAAGATGTTATTTTCGAGAAATGAAATGATTACCGTGTCCGTGGCTTGTCTGGTAGGGGCTGCCTCAATCCATTTTGTGAAATATTTTGTCGCTGTAAGGATCCATCTATGCTGTCCGAAAGAGGCGGGATGAATTTCCCCAATGAAATCCAACCCCCACTGCTGGAAGGGAGTGCTCACTTCAATAGGCTTAAGTGGCAAAGGCTGTAATTTCTGTTTTCCTTCGAAAATCTGACATTTATGACAGCGTTATGCACATCAGCAAATAAAGTAGGCCAGTAGTATCCTGCTCTCAAAATTTTGTTCACTGTTGATTTCCAAAAAAGATGACCACCACACTCTCCTCCGTGGAAATCCTCCATGACTTTCTTTGCCTCCTCTTCCACCAAACAATTTAGAAAAATTCCACCGGGATCTTTCCAATACAATGCAGAATTCAAAATTCAAAACTTGGCAGCCTTCAATTTGAGTGTTCTCGCTTTGTTTCTAGTCATGATGGGCGGTGGTGATAATTTTTTCAGCACATATATTATATTTGAATACCATGGGGACAAAGAAAACATTTCGGATACCTGAATTGACGTTCCTTCCTCATTCTCATCGGACATGGCAGCGATCAGATTTATTTCCAATGCATGCAAGTTTGATTCGGCCATTAGCTTCACCAACTGCTATCCTTTGACCAGCTTTCTAGGCTTTATTTCCACATCATATTCCAGCAAGGCTACAATCCATTTTCCTCTTCTCCCTTCCGGATCGGTCTGCACTAAAACATCTTTTACAACAGTATTAGGAGCATAGGCCAGAATGTGAGAATGTATGATATATACCCGAAAGTCCTTCAATGCCTTCACCAATGCCAGGGCTTACTTCTCAATGATGTTGTACTTTAAAGATGCATCCCTTATAGCCCTGCTGAAGAATGCAATGGGTCTTTCATGATCATCTCTCTTCTATAATAATACCGCTGCCATAGTGTGCTCAGAAGCAAATGAAAACAATATGAAATCCTGAGTGTAGTCCGGTATGACCAGAACTGGAGCTGAAGAAAGGGCCAATTTGACCAAGTTGAAAGATTTTACAGCCTCCTCTATCCATTTCACTTGGCTGTCCTTCTTAAGCATGTTGGTCATTTCTCTTAAGTGTTCTGCAAGATTAGGCACAAAGCGACGTAGAAAATTCATCTTACCATTGAATGATTGTATCTCTTTTTTGTTCCTAGGCAGATCAATTTGTTGAATTGCTTGCACATATGCTGGGTCTATACGAATGCCATCCTTTGAAATGATGTTCCCAAGTAATTTGCCTTCCTCCATGGCGAACAAGCTCTTCTTAGGATTCAGTGATAGACCATATTTCCTGCATTGTTGAAAGACAATTTTTAGGTGATGCATGTGCTCTTCATCAGATTTGGAAAATACCATCAAATCATCTAAGTACACCACCCAAAACACATCCTTCTCATTTACAAAAGCCAAGTCCATTGCCCGCTGAAATGTGGCACCTTCATTCTTTAAACCGAAGGGAATTTTGGCATAGTGAAAGGTTCCCCATGGAGTGGTGAATGTTGTCTTGTCTCTATCATCTTAATGGAGTGAAATTTGGTTATATCCGGAATAACCATCAAGCAGTGACATACGAGATGCCCCCACTACTCGCTGATGTATATGGTCCATCTTGGGCAGTGGATAGTTGTTCTTCAATGAGACCTTATTTAAATTTCTGAAATCAATGCATAGGCAGATCTCATCGGTCTTCTTGGGTACAGGCACTAAGTTAGATATCCAATCTGAAAATCTGATGGGCACAATGATACCTGACTTGTACAACCTATTTACCTCCTTTTCGATAGATGGCAGCAATTTTGGATTTATCCTTCTCAGCTTTTGTCTAAATGGTTTTTGGTTGGGCTTGATGGGTATTATGTGCTGAATAATATTTGTATCATAGGTCTTTAAATCAGAATAATCCCAAGCAAACACATCTGCAAATGAAGCCATCAAACTGATGTATTTGTCCTTGATCTTTGGCGGTAATGCTTTGGACAATTTTACCAACTTTGGATTGGCTGCTGTATCGATGTTGACTTCTTCTACACCCTTCTCTATTGGCTGCAATGTTGGCTTGTGGGCTACATCATCCTGATCAAAAAGTTCCTCTAGAGGTATCAAGCCTTTAGGAATGATGTTATTCTTCAGCTGCAATACGTCCATTTGATTGATCTGCACTTCATCTGTACCATTCCCCTTGCCCTCATCGTTTTCTACATCAATTGAGGTTTCTTTGAACTTGCCTTTGTTTAGCAAAAAATCCTTAATCTCCTCATCATCTTGAAACACTTGTCAATATCATTGATTGTCTAGAATGGTTGGACGATGCTTGACATGGATTTGAAATTTATTGCTATAGTTCATGGGAATCTTCAAGCTGCTCGCTGCCTTGGCAAGAGCATCAGCAATACTATTTTGTATACGAGGCACACATATCAAGGTGTATTCTGAAAATAATTTCAAGATGTCTAAAACTGCATTACGATAGGCCCGCATCCTAGGATGTTTTGCTTGATACTCACCTATGACCTGTTTTATTACCAACTCGGTGTCGCCATATACCGAAATCCTCTTTGCATTCAGCTTTCTAAGATTCTTTAGGCCAGCAATCAGAGCTTGATACTCAGCTTCGTTTTTTGAACATTCAAATGACATCTTGTAAGATCAAACCCTCATGCTATTAGGCACTTTGTTTGGGGTGGAGAAGGGACTGCGTACCCAAATTCCAATTCTAGCGCCATCATTCCCCACTGATCCATCGAAATCCATGGTTCACAAGCCTTCTTCCTCCTCTTGTAAGTGTTGGAAATCTGTTTGCCATGCCTTGTCTGCTTGCTGTCCATTACTTTCAGCTGATTGCCCAACATTTTCCTGCTTTCCTTGTCTTTCTTTTTTCAAAATTTCTCTGAAATTTTCTATTATTTCCGGTATGTCATCTGCTTCTACTATGTGACTATCTATCTCATTTAAACTATTTGAAAACAAAACAAAAGACTCTAAATCTATATGTACATAATTAATAGGATGATTTATAGGTTTCTCCTTGCTTGTGATCATATATTTCATTTTTTGTTCACGATATAACTTCCTCATTTGTCCAAACAACGGGATTGTTGCATAGGAGAAATCTAGCTGTAGTGTCCCTTTCAATTTCGCTACCCAAGACCTGGAAAGAAGCATGCCAAACCTTGGAGGAATATCTGCTACCACCACATCCATCAAAACATTTTTCATAGGAAGCTGATCCAAACTCACAACTAAGTATTTGATGAGTCCTATACACCTTACTCTGCTGGAATCGAATGAATAGAGATCATGATATTGCCGGGTGATGTCCAGACCAAGCTTATCCATGATAGCCTTGGGCATGAGATTGTGAGAAGCTCCGGAATTGAACATGGCATTGTGTAACACAAAATCATGCAATCATAAGCTGATATAGAAGGGTGGCACCTCGCTATCAGGAGACTCACCATTCGATTCTGGTCCAAAAGTCATTTCAGGCTGATCATCTTCTACATTTAGCATGTCGGACATTGGGTCCAAATTCAACATTTTAGAAATTTGTCCTCTATAACTGCTGTTCTTCATTATTTCAGTCAAGGGGATGGATACCTTTAACTTAGAAATCTCATTCTCTAGGTTAAAACTGGGAGTCTTTTCTACCTCTTTGACTGGGATCTCTTTCCTTTCCTTTTCCTTCGATGTGGCTTGCTACTGGGATTGCTCTACTGATTTTGATTTGCTGCTTTCCGGACCAACCGCCTCCTTTCCTTTTCTTTGTGTAGCTGACGAATCATTTTTTGTTGTTTCAACCTCCTTCTTTTTTTGAATTGGTTTGGCCAGCACATCTCTGTTTCTAAGTGAATATCACTATTGTTGTGTGGACAAAGAATTCATATACCCCCTTTGATATTCTTCTGATTCTTCTTCCAACACAGTGTCATTGGCTAGAATAAAATTAGTGTTTGGTGTGCAGCTAAATTCACTGCACATTCTTCCTCTTCGGTAATGTAAGTAGGTAGCTCATCTGGAGTAAAGAGATGGTTTTCTTCACCTATTACATTCCCGTCCTCATCTGACTCCGGTCCATGCACAAAATTCTGCTGCAAAGGTGTTTGTACCGGCTGTTGTGCTGTCTGCTCTTGAGTTCACTGATCTCTCTGTCTTATTCTATATTGTGGTTGTTGTTGGCCACGAAAGTTAGGATTCCTAACTTGTGGCTCTTGCTTGTCAAGTTTTACCCTTTCAAGCATCTGCTCTACCTTCTTGAGAAGTTGATCCATTGAAGAAGATTCTTCTTTTATAGTGGTTTTCTTCTCTGCTTTCGCTCTAGCTCTTTTGGACAGCAGATTTGCCTCAACGCTGACCGCAATTTTCTGCATGTCTTCCATTGTAGCCGGTTCTCTCTCTCTTAATTGGTATTCCATGTCAGCATCAAAACCATCTGGAAACTTCATCATTGCTAGTCCCATAGGTGGCTTTAGATGATCTGGAATTTCGTTGTAGACTGCATTAAATCTAACACAATAATCTTGGACCGACTCACCGGCATTCTGTTTGATTTGTTCATACTCATCCAGAATTTGAAGGGGATTCTTTTTCACTTCCCACCGATTCAAAAATTGTCTTTGTAGTTCAGCCAAGGTAGTGATACTTGTTGCCGGCAAACGTCTGAACCATTTCCTCACATCACCTGCAAATGTCTGTATAAAGAGCCTCATTGCCACGTTCTCTGCATCAATATCATGAAGTTCATAAAAGTCTGCCATTTTGTCTACATGTTTCTGAGTAGTAATGCTGTTAGGAGTGCCATCAAAAAATAGGATTTTACTTTGATAATCTGTTGGCATATCATCTAGAACTTGGGGTAGAACAAAGGGTGCAAAACGGGCAGCCATCATTCTCGGTGGATTTGGCCTTGGAGGTGTTGGAGGAGTGTGCACAATTTGCAAGGGGCTTGCAATTGGATTTTGGGGCTAAGCTGCAATGTAATTATCAATTAATCTATTAGCTCTTTCTGTTTCAAGGTCTACAAGAAATTGCAGATTGGGGATAGTATAATCAACAACCCTTTCGGATTTAGACTCAAACAGTGATATCTCAAATCGTTCGTCAAACTCAAGCTCTTCAAGATACTCAAAAATGTCAGGAAATGAATGGGATTTGAACACGGGAGATATGGTGCTTTCTTGACGAAGGAGTCTTGGGATCAAATTGGGGTTTTCATAAATATGAGGAGGATCTGGGTCTGGATTGGCTCTCGTATATCGTCTCGAAGCCAGCGTGCTATTGAGAAAAATTGCAGGACACAACCAACTTACTTAGCCTTTCCAATCCTAAGCTCATAATCTGGAAGCTTAGAATTATTATGAAACAAGGGGATTTGATTTCAACTTAGCTCCCCAGTATGGTCGCCACTATGTTAGCACCTAAATCTGTCTTAGGCTGAAGGAAGGAAAAAATTAGGGTAACCACAAACCACGCTCAGTATGGTAGCTAGCCCTACCAAAGCAGGAGAGGGCTCTCTCCGAGTCACGCTCAGTGAATAGATGATCGAAATTGGTCTGAGATGACTTACAATGCAATATGTACCTTAGGATAGTAAGTGAATAGGGATTCTGGAAGCAAATTTATGAATGATCGAGCTTCTGGGATGTTATGGGACCGGCGCTCAGCAAAGAACAGAGAATTTAATACAAAGGCACAGATTATTCCGTGAGGCAAGGTAGGTGGAAAATGTAACAATTTTAGTTTGAAGTAATGCGGCACGAAAAGAATGCTAAAGAAAGTGAAAAGGGCATAGTGACCTGAATCCTTTTCAACAGAAGAATAACACTGAACATGAAATTTTCCCACAGGCAGAGCAATAAAATTGAATTCTACCTAATCTCACTCAGAAAGTTTCACTAGAAATTAACATGAATCAAATTATGAAACATAATGAAATACATATGAAAACATAAGAGACACATTTGTTACACTCACAACCACAAGAATCTCATGAAACAGACCCACTACCTTTCATTAATTCTCTGTAAAAAATACAGAGTGAAGAAACAAAGTTTCTTTCCCACAGTCTCCCAGAAGTTACAAGCCAACCAACCCCTTGCAAATAGCTTGCATACAATATATAGAATGTGTGAGGAAGAGATAGAAAGCCCATGGGTTGGGGAGTTACTCACATCATTACAAAATAGAGATGGAGAGCCAACCATCAGCTATAGGTGCAGCGCTGCAAACATGACATTTGGCATTGGGGTGACCATTTACCTTCCTTCGCCACTTGGATAGAAGCCAATCTGGAGAAAAAACACTTTAAATTCCACCTTTGGTGCGAAAAAACCGAAGTGTAGATGACCGGGCCCAGTTGGAGAAGTCGCGAACCGAAATTTCGCGAAATGGAAGCAAATTGGCAATTTTTTCCTCTTTGCGCCGCGCCATTTTTTCTGTGCGTCGCGCTACTTTGAGACCTGTTTTGGGGCACTTTCAGGTGTCAAAAATGTTCCCAAGTGGGCTTGTTGGAAAGCCTGTCCTGTCTACTTTCTAACCCAACTAGAATTTCTAAATTCGGTGCTCATTTGCCCCTCCAAATCGTCACTCTCCCAAGACTTCTTTCTGTGTGTCAAAAAAGTGGTAGAGAGGCCATTTTTGGGTGTTTTTTGACCTTTAAGAGACCCATACCTTGCCCAAATCTCTTGCCCAGACACCAATAGTCGTAATTTTTGATGCTGAATCCAAATATGCAAGCCATTTATCAATTGGAGCCCTAGAATTTTAGCGTCGCGCTGCACAGGGAGAAAATCCTTGTTTTTTACCCAAAAAATTTCCATGTGACCAAAAATTCCCCAAATTTCTTGAAATTTGGGCTGGAGGTTCTCTATGGGTTACCATGTTGAGCCAAGGAAGCCTTAGACAAGATTCTAAGCCTATCTTTCTCTTTTGCCCGTTTTTCCCTTCTTGTTGCTTTCCTCAATTTTTCTTTCAAGTTCCTTATCCGGGCCTGTGCACTCATGTTTCGCACCCTGTAACGGAAAGCCATATGTCTCAATAGAGTAAGGTCTCGGTTGGATTTTTCCAGCAGCCTCTCCAAATGCATGTTGACCCTCTCAAGGTTGGCCTCCCGATTCTCATCGATTGCTTGCTCCAAATATGTGAGCGCAACCCTTCTTCTTTGAGCAGCTTGGCGATGCTCACGGATGTTCTATAGATCCATGATCATCTGTTAGTCCTCAAGCTATTTTTTTCTCCACTCCAGGTGATTCATGTTCCATTTGGCCCTCTCCAAGTCAATGGACAAGGAGTCAATCACTGACTGCTTCTCCTTGATGATCTCTGTGAGCTCCTCATTTGTTGGTTCTGCATCTGTCTCATCGTCCTGGAGGAGAACAAACTCCGTCTCTCGCTCACCTGATGGCCCTTCCTCCTGCACTGGCTCCTTACCCTTACCCTGATCCTGTGATGCTGATGTCGGAAGCGAGGCCCCTTCCACCCTGGGTGGAGATAACACTCACTTTGCTGCTGCAAATAAGGGTCTACTGCCTTTCTGATAGGTGATGTATACTAGCATAGTGGTAGTCTCATGTCACTCATACTGATGAGATGGGCCCCCTACCTCATGATCTACCTCTGAAACCACTTGTGGAGCACTTAGGAAGTCACGGGAGATGAAGTCCTCCCAAGCAATACCCTTCAATCCCAACTAATGGTCTACCAAAATCCGGATAAGGGCAAAGTGATACACACTGTTGAGCTGCTATCGAGGGGTCTTGTGCTGCATGAAATTTCTCATCCTCTCTATGTTCCCGCAGATGAAAAATGGGAGGTTCATCATCTGCACCCTGGTAAAGTGCATGAGCAACTTGATGTGATAGGCATAGAGGCGAGAAAACCTCCCCTCACAACTGAAGTACTTCATGATCAATTTCATGAGCGGGACATACTCATCTTTCAAAAATCTAAATGGAAAAACTCTCGTGAGGTGGCTCAAACAACTGTCTTTGATGTAAGGTTCATAATGATGCCTCTCTACCTTATTTTTCTTATGCCACTACTCTCCAATGTTTGGTATGCCTGTTGCCACTGATATGGTCTCGGGTGTCAATTTGAAAGTGACCCCAGCCAAGATAGACTGTCCTCCATGTAGGTGGAGTGCAAAAATTCGGGCCAACCCATGATGAACTCTGACATTTGCCACCCTATGACAAAATTCGAAACATGCTAAGTGCTGGAAATAAGACATAGCAAGAGGGCATGCCTACAACTTGGTGAGGGTGTTTGGTTCGTCTCGAAGATGTCTGCCACTCCGGTGATGTCTCCTTTGGGCCCTTTCTCTTGAAACTGTGTCACTGTGGGTCTCCTCCTCATACTCTGATTAAACTTCAGATGCCATTACTACTGTTTGAACCTTGAGTTTTATGTTGCCCTTGAATTCCAAAGAAGCTGGTAGCTGCTCTGAAAATCTGTTGCCAAGGGGACAATAAAATAGGGAGTATTAGGAGGGGAATGATGAAATAGGAAAATGGGTTTAAAGGGAGAGATTTATCAGGGATTTGGGAGTAGTTTGGGTATATGGTTGATGGGGTAGGTTTTGAAACATATTGGCAGCTTTGTCACTATAGCATAAACCCTAGGACCATGATTTCTTTGTTCCTCTCTTGTTGGCTTTATAAAAATGTTTGCACTTGGTTTATACCCTACCATCATGCTATCCCTTTCAAGTTTTGATGCAAGAACTGAGGTAGGTGACCTACCTTTCAAATTTGCTGAGAATTTAGAACTTTTTAGGCAGATCGAATAGTTTCTGGGCTTTACATCTCTGTGTGTCGCGCGCCAGGTATGCGCCGCGCTGGTGTTGTATTTACATAGTGGATGGGTCCTGTGTGTGCCGCACCCAGTGAGTGCGCCGTGCTCCTTGGTGTGTGTGCCACGTGCTATGAAAACACCCAAATTTCCTCCTAATTGTTTGACTCTCTGACTCTTCGACCATACACCCCTCTTCCAACAGCTTTGTTTGCCCAATGAGCTGGTCTTATGGTGACTTTGAGTTAACCAACTAGTGGAGGAATAGGGAGAGGGTTTGGTAGTGACTTAGGGTAGGGGTTTAGAAAAAATGACAAGGAAGGATGGGGAAAAATGATAGGTGAGTGGAGTGAAACCTTGGCAATATCAACACAAATTTACAACACCAGCCCTCGTTTTCTTGGTGATTTTCTCATGGTTGACATTATGCATTTTGGGTGACATTCTACCTCTTCACAAACACCATAACCTTGACAAAACTTGATGGGCAGGTGATGTCATAAGGCTTACCTCTCAATTTGATAGCCTTCCCCAAAGCTTGAAGTGGTTTGGCACCGTTTCTTGGCCGCTGGACTGTGTGTGACGCACGCAATTCCCAGTGCGCCGCGTGCCTTGTATGCACCGCGCCTGTGCAATCTTTCAACGGCGGGCTGGCTGCGTGTGCACCGCGCCCAGTGAGTGTGCTGCGCCCCTGGTTATATGTGTCGCGTGCTCCCAAAACCTGCTTCCGCTCACTCAAACTCTCCAACCTCACACTCACACCTTTGAAATGCTTTCTCGAAGTCTTGCAAGAGCACAGTGCCTTTGATTTGGGTCAAAACATGTATTTATAGCCTTGGAGGAGATGGGTTTGACTTTTGCCTCTTTGAAAACCCCTTTTCTAATGTTGTGTTTTGCACTTTTTCATTGACCTTTAAAATACACTGATTTTCACTTTCCCTTTGACATTTTGGCTCAAATGATGAAATTTTCGGCACCTCTTTGCAGGGATTGTATGACAGAGCATTTTTCCATGTAAATCATAACTGCATATGAAAAGTCAACTGGTGATTTTTTGGAAAATTTTGTCATAATTGACCTTGTTTGACTTTTCTTCAAAACAGAGTTTTGAAGAAGAGTCGATGTCTATCCACGTGACGATGAAGCTCTCTGAACCATAGTTGTATAAGGGCCTCCCTCTAGCCTGCATGGCTTGTTTTGGACATGTTTTCAAAGACGAAATTGATGAATTCCTAGACCCAAACATAAAAATGACTTTGTCCTGTAAAGGATCAGACCTTGACTGTCATGAACTTTCGGTGATTATGGACAAAGACCTGAGCCAACAGGAGCCAGACATGAGGGAAAATGATTATCATTACTTTCTCTGTCAGATCATGGCATGCCCCTAGCGAAATGTAGCTGAGTGAATGGAGCGGGACACCTAAAATTGAAATGCACAAAGAGTTTTGATCTCTGACGGAGGGCTGACCAGACTGACTCTAACAATATGGACACTAGTTCGCATCAAAATCTAGGCAGAACAATCATGAGGCGGGATCCAACAAGTAGGAGAGGGGGTACCTCTCTTCCTTGTCTTCACTCTCCCTCATGCTTGACTCCCAGTCACGGAGCTTTCCCAACCTTTCTAACAACACTGGATTTCACTCATTATTCAACTTCTATGTTTGATAGTTTGAGTGGTGTTGGAGAGTTAACTATCCACTCACCTATTCCAAGGCCCTAAAGAACTTAAACTTGTTGGTGTTGTTAATGAAAAAATTAAAAATTTCTAGTTCTTTTTATTAAATCGCTTGATTTTAGAGGGTTGTTCTTTAAGTCAAAGGTATAATGAGAGGGAGACTCATGATGTTTTCGACACAAAAGAAACCAATAGAAACTTAACTATATGCATGCATTTATTTTCTTTCGATGAAAAGGGATTTCTACTTGGTTCTAGTAAAAACTTATATAAGCAAAAACCCTTTTTCTTTCCTTTTCAGGAACACTCCACACACACTCAAAATCTAAAATGGATAAGAATTCTTATGATGCAAACTAACCTAATGAAAATTTAAATGATGATGAAACATCCTAATAATACTCATATGATAAGAAAATGTGCTTATTTATAAGGTCAATAAGCCAACTTGACAATAAAGAGGGAAAAGATTTAAAAACAAATTTCCCTCAAAAGCAAGCAAAACAAATTGTAAAAGATCACAATTTCTCAACAACAAAATGAAAGAAACCGAAAAACCAAAATCTTGGAAAGAAAAACAAAGGCTAACACTATTTTTTTGTCTTTTTATTTAAAAAAATAAAGAAATTGTTTACATCATAAAAAGAACCATTAAATTTCAAAGATCAAGAAAAAATCACAAAGAGTCCTTATACCTTGCAAGTTATAAAACTCATTAATAAATGAAACTTGAAACAAGAAGGGCTACAAAATTGCACAAACTTATCTGAATAGTAGTACCAAAATTTAGAAAACCAACAAAACGTCAAGAAAGACTCTCAAGATTTCCAAAGATACACTGAAAAATCATGAAAAACAATAAGGTCAACCAAAAGGGAAAGCAAAGAAAAGAAATTTGAAATCTAGGTTATAAACGAAACTGAAACCAATTTCTTGTTCTGGAATGCCAAAACATCCAAGAACTTTAGACAGAAGCCTTGAACCCAAGACACAAACTGAAACCTTACTAAAAAAGAAATCCTAGGCCAACTAGGCTTTTCACTGAGAAAGAGATTCGAAATTGAAAACCTGCAAGAGAACAGAGTTCTACAAACATTCGATAACCAAAAAATAGTAGAATTCACTAGGCAACAGACCTAACTGAGAAAACGATTTTGAAAAAACAATTCAAAATTTTGTATACCCAACTGTCTAAATACAAAGAGGCGTGCACACACATTTCAAACACATGAAACTCATGTATACGTGAGTCTATTTTTAGGAAACTAACATGTATATGCGACTGTACCCTAAGAAAAATGTGTATAAAAGGCCCAGTCAAGAAAAACAAGAAATCAAGGCCTGAACCAGAAGATCAGACTTGATGCCTGGGAAGCTAATAAGTCAATGACACTGTAAAAAAAAGGAAATCAATAAAATAGGCCCTGATCAAGAACAAACAACCCAAACTAGGAAAAACAAGAATGTCTTCCCCAGTGGAGTCACCAATTATGTTGCAGTTGGGAACACCCTAGGGCCTTGGGTTGAAAACCCCAACAGAGCGGAGGGAATACAACAACAAGAAATGTGTAGACAAATAATCTAAATGCTTAAACTACTGAACTGGGAAGCAATGGTATTACCCGGAGGTCCTACGTTTGGTGTCGATCCCATGGGTTCTAAACCCTCTGCTTCTTCTGATGCCTTTAAAACCTATAACTTATTCAAGCAAAGCATATACAACAATAGTAATAGAAATCATGTTCATAATATATGTGTTAGATCATATAGCAAAATGAGTAATTACGCATTAATATAAGATTTATAAGCAAATCACAACATGGATCAATGCATAAACATGATAAATATCAGGAACAAAAAGCATTTATTTATTGATATAAGCTAAATGAAAGGTGGAAAACTACAACCTGAGTCTTCCTCCAACTCCAAGAAGAGCCTTCTTCCGGATCTGTCCTGTCCCAAACTCAACAATATTCCTCCGTCAATACACACAAGGGTGTCATAAGAGGGATGAAGGACATCTCAAAAGAGGAAACAAAAGTTTCCTATAACTTGGGGAGTGTAGGAGGCACAAGGATTTCTTCAGACTTGATCAAGGATCAATCAACTATAATATCAATATCTCATCTCTTCTCTCCTTAGGCCTTCCCATGGAGGTTTATTTATACTTCTCCAAATTAATTTTTTGAGTTTGGAAATATTTGAGCCATGGGCTAGAGTAGGTGAGTAAGGAAAAACCTATAAACTTTGCCTGAATTTAAGGAGATTTATTATTTTAGTGTTTTAACATATACGCGGGTTGGATATATATTGACCCATGTGTACAGTTTTTTAACACGGGGAAAAGTGGCGTATGGGAAATAAAAGACTATTTTTTAGAATTTGAACCAAGTCTAGAAAGTAAGGGTTGCCCTAGGCCATAACCAAAGCATCAGATCTACCAAGAATGGTAAATGGTTCTATAAAAAAGGTGGTCACGCTTACATAACATGCAAGGGAATTTTACTTTCTAGGGTTGGTTGGAATATTTTGCCACATCAGTTGCATCCATAGCAATGACTGTTTGGTTTCTCACTTGCTTATTGTACTTCTTCTTCTTCATCTGCTTCTTCTTCTTCTTAGCTTCGTGGTTACTAGAATCTAGACTTTCACCAGGCAAAGAGGAAGAACGAGGTGAATAAATAGGAGAATAAGGCAAGGGGTAAACTTTAGGATTAACATGAGGTTGATGTTGTTCAAGTGGAGAAGAACTCGGTTGAAAAGTAGTTTGGACACTCAGAACCACGGAGGTCAAAAATAACCAAACTGGCAAACCAATGGTCAATCCGAGAAGGGACAACGTTGCCGTATACGGAGCACTAGTATTTCCAAAAGAGGGGAAAGAATTAGGATTTCCATCAGAGGGGTTTACTTGATTGGTAGACTCAAGAAATGTTGCCATTGGTATCAAACTAAGGGCTAATAAGGAGTATTTCCACAGGAAGGATGTTGTTTTGTGGTCAATTAATTTTAGAATTTGAAACAAAAACTTTTCATTTTCATGTTTTAAGAGTCGATAAAAGGATGAAAAGGTGACTGTATTCGCTTTTGTTGGTTTGGCGAGCTTGAAAGGACAAGTATTCGATGATCTTTTCAAGTTTAAGGAGTCATAAAAGATCAAAATGACTACTCAAGATACTATAGGAAAAATAGATTACCAAGTAACCATGAACTTCAACATACATGTTAGCAAATAAAATTACTAAGGACTTGATGTATGCGCAGGAAATCTCCTCGAATGTTTTTTCGGTGTATCACATTTACTTGGTGGCAGATTTGGCTTCCTATGGATAAAGGTTGGAAACCTATGAGGGTATCCCTTTATATTGTTGCCTTACTGTGTCTTGACCCAGGTTCAGAGTTAGTTGTGCCAAACAAATCCCTACACTAGTGGCCCTTTTGGCATTATTCCACGGAGTGCAGACTGGAGTCTCACCTGAAGCAGTAAGGGGGAATGCTGGAAACAAGTTTCCACACCCATAGATCAATGTGATGTCATTTTGTGCCCTGTATTTGCCTTCACACAAATCAATAAGACCTTATGGCTTATCGATGTAACTTCCCTTAGTCAACCTCTAGACCTCCATGAAGGTCTACGTCGGGCTTTTTCAGACCCTAAACAGGTGACTTAACTACTTATGTGCATCATAGATTACTCTTAACCAAGTATTTACTTCAGATGTACTTAAGTGTTTGATAAATTTAACATACAATGATATAATATTCACGTAAACACAATATTAATTGTGTTCAGATAAAAATATAGATCAAGTAAAATCGCGCATCAATGAATCGTTATTTCATAAAACCATCATTTATCACAACATAAAGTGCATTCATTCGTATCAAAAGTAAAGAGATAAAACCCAGAAATTTCTTGAATAATCTTCTTTATTGATATTCAGTTAAGCTTATACACTCAAGACTTCCCTGTGCACTCAGCTGTAGGGGTCCGCGCACTCAACTGTGGACTCTACTCTAGGACTCTACACACTCAGCTGCAGAGCCTTTCTTCTACCTTCTGCAATAACTTAGAATACTTATTTTTTACCCATAGATAACTTCTATGTCTTATTATCTGCCTTAGACTCTCTAAGGCACACTTATTTATACAATCCCATGGTCCATGGACCATGGGTAAATATTCAAAAAGCCAATTTAACTTACATAAAAGAGGGCAAAAACCCTTTTTGACTCTTTACTTAACTATGTGCTCCACAACCATAATTTGTGGATACCTTCCATCTCTTTATATAAAACTTGGGCTTTTACCCCAAAATGAACCTGGGGGACCCTATCCCAATATGCCCCCAACACAAAGATCGTGACTCACCTTCGAGTCACTTAGTTTGCATGGAGATCTTGCTACGAAGATCCCCTAGCTCTACTTGTGCAACTGCTACTTTAGCCGCACTCTATGTGGCTACTTGCTTGACTTGTTCTACCAATTGTTCTATCGCTGGTCCTATGCTATGCTTGATCTTATACTAAGTAAGCTGCAGGTCCACCAACTTTTCCTGTATGTTGACCAAGACTATGTAGGCTTCATCTAGCCAAGGCCCTAACCTGGCCTTAAGGACTGCCTCTTTCTTCTATGCTGCTTCCACCTATGTAAATTACTGCTTGGCCTCCTGTAGCTTGGCGAGACATTGTGTTATAGAAATGGAGTGCGTCGTTGTCCTCACTTCATCATAGTGCTGCTGGAGCTCATGAACCTATCTATTTAATCTCTGCAGGTTGGGATTTTCCTGTAGAGTTATCACTACTTCCATATCCTGCTTAAATGGCATGGTGTAGTCCCTGACTGTGACATTCACCATAGAGACTCCATCCTTAATAACGACTTCACGATGTTCCCTAACCTCTGGCAGCGTTGAAGGTTGTGACTTGAGCTCTAGTTCTGTTATTTTAATATTCAACTCAAACTAGACTTTGGCCACTTCTATTTTGTCATCGCGCACACCCGCAACAAGTTTTATGATCTTTGCCTCTAGTGGTGCCTCCTCAGGGCTATGCAATTCTGGCACCGTCCGCAATGCTTCCGCTATTGTAGCCACCAGCTAGGCACTCTCCACTTGGATTGTGTCTTTTCTTTTTCAATACCTTTGTCTTCTTTGCGAACATGTGCTCATTTTTCACCTGATATTCACTGATGAGGCTGAGCGTGCGTTGTTCTCGTGCTTTTAACTCCACTGTCACACTTGATTGCAACATGTTAAGATACTCATTGGGCAGCGCTGCGAGGTTGAGGCCGATGTTCTTTAGAGAACTCACGATGACCTTGTCATCGGCTGCTTCCGTGCTCAAGGACCCTTCTGGTAGCATGACTACCTAGAGATCAAATGACCTAACCATCTCTTCTGCCTGACTAGTCCCTAGTGCCAAGCTTGTTTGTGTGGCACTTACCTATCCTATGCTCACCTGGATCCATGGTCTGAATCAGTAGCTCATGCAGACCCTTCTAAATGGTACTTAGTGACTGCTGGTGCTATTGTTTGAATTGTTGCAATAGTTATGTGATGGTATCATCCACCTTATATCTAATCTCATCGAGATCGCCTTCTCTGAGCGTGATTGGATCTGGTGATGGATTTGTCACTTTCGAATCCTTCTGGGGCCCTTCCTTTTCTTGTTCCCTGTACCACTTCATGTGGAATGTTATGCTATGTTCTTTATCATCGCCACCACCCTTCTCTGACTGATCTTCTTCCTCTGTCTGGGGAGAAGGGGAATTACCACTTCACTTGGAGTCATGCTCCTCTTGTTTGGCCTGCTACTTTGCAACATGCTCCTTTTCTAACTAGGCCTTCTCCTTGACCTCTTTCCTACACTTCTCGACCAACTACTGGACCTTCTTCTTCATTGCTTCCTTCTTTTTCTTCTCCATGGATTTGATGGTGCCTATGGCCAGATAAGATGGAGAATTCCAATTTGTCGACCATCACTTGATAACCTCCTAAATAGCATCATCGATAGTAAGGTAAGGCAGGTCAAACCATTTTTGCTGTGAATCCTTTTGTGCCCTGATATATATGTGGTGGAAGTCTGAATTAAACTCTGTGTACTCTGATTGCTGCTCAAACACTGTTTGGGACAATGTGACTTCTGGTTGATGGCCATGTGAATGCTCACCTCCATCAATACCCAGAAGACTTTGGTCTCCATGACCTGTGCGGCGTCCTTGTTGGCCCATAGGGAGGCAAATTGTGTGGCTTACTACAATCCTTTATCCACGGGAGGAAACTAGCTGTCCTCCAGTAGCTCCCCAGCAACTAGCATTATGGAAAGAAAAAACCATGAATAGTGGAAGGTTTTGTTCTTATCCTAAGCTTCATGACAATTTGCGAGGCTCTAGCTACAGAGGTAGTGTGAACAATTGAACTACACACCCTCTCTGCACTATACAACTAATGAAATTATGGGCACTGGAACCTTGTCCGCGCGACATTTTCTCATGACCATTATAGCTAATATTTGTGTAGCAATTTTCACCATGGGGTTGGTGATAGATGTGATGGAGTACCTGCATGGCCTTTTAACAAGCTTGAAATTTTCCTTCATCTCTCTTTGTCAGGTCCCGTTCACTCGTCTTTTCGCCAAACTCCTTGTTGGGCATGGAATCCCCCCACTGCATGTTTTGGGGCTTAAAGCCCAAGTTTTAGTCAAAGGTTTTGTAAGACTCTGCGATTTGTGGGCGTGAAGCATGAAGTATACGTTAAGTCATAGGGCTATCTACCCTAAAGTAATGTAATGTAATGTAAAGTCATCTTAGCCTACCCATGGTCCGCGGACCATGGGATTGTATAAATAGAGTGAGGTTGCAAGTTGTAAAGAGAGCAAAGGAATAAGAAAAAGGAATATGAATGGTTCGAGCTTAGAGGAGGAGTCTAAGTGTATTGGGTCATAGTAGAAGGAAGAGGCTCTACATTTGAGTGCATAGAAGCCTAGTAGAGTCCACAACGGAGTGTGTGGACCCTTGGAGTTGAGTGCGCAGGGCGGTGTCGAGTCTGTAATCAAGATTGAAGATTAACAAAGATAAGTTGATTCCTATTTTTGTGCATCTGCTATGCATTACTTTCTTTACGTTTATACTATTTTATTTATCGCGCGCACTGATATGATTGTTGAATATGCCGTAATAATCCTTAGTATTACATAAACAAGTTAAGTAACCAAATAATAACATATTACATAGCAAGGGACTTGGATATTACTGGTTGCGCCTTGAGTAGGGTTGCACGGAAGCAACATCGTAGGTTGTGAAGGGATAGCAAGTGGGCGTAGTGACATGTGCACAGGGTCAATCCACGGACCCCCAAAAGCTCATTAGACATCCCCATGGTGCGGAAACCTGGTTCTAGCACCCTCCCATACTACTTCAGGTGAGACCTCAGTCCGCGCTCTATTGACTGTTGCCGAAAGGGCCAGTAGTATTGGGATTTGCTTAGCTAAATCACCTTTGAACTTGGGTCAGGCCCATACAAGGCAACAAATGGTTCCCTTGCCAGGACCGAGATATGCATAAAGCATGTCTGATTTCATGCCACCGGAATCCAACAAAGAAAGAAATTGAAGAGTGGTTGGACAAGAAGATTCATGAGTTCGTGGCGTAGGAAAATAGAAATCTGTGAGTATCTGAGGAACAGTGGTTGGAGCGCTACTTGTATATGGAAATCCATGAAATTTTCTTTTCATCCTTTCCTTTTGAGTTGTATAAGTGGATTGCAAAGCTAGTAGATAGCCAAGGAAGGTGTAGACTCAAAAAACCAATAGTGTGGATGCCGAATTAGTGTGAAGATTGGAAGCATCAGGAGATAAGATAGCACAAGCTATGGACCATTGGCTCGACCGAATAATAAGAGGATTTATCACTGATTTCGTGGTCGACACGACCATCAGCTACAATGAGGTGGAACAACGTTTTCTCAAGGGATGGTGAGGTAAGTATATTAAATCTTTGAACACTTGGATTAAGATGTTATTGTGTGAAAAGCAGGTTATGCAAATAAATTAATGTTTGGAACTACATGAAGTGCGAAGATCTACATAAGTGGAAGTAGTGAAGACTTGGAAAACAATCCCTTAATTTCACCCTCACGAGAAACAGAGGAAGAGCTCGCAAAAGTTTCTCTGAGAAGTGTAGTCAATCTGATAAGGTAGCATATTCCATGTTTACCACCTCCACCCACATCACCACCCATCTCACCCTCCTCACCTCCATCTCCACCCAGCCCACCTCTGCCACCACCACAGTTCAGTATGGCGAGTGCGATCAAACTACTGGTATTCAGAGGAGTGGGAAATGAAGATTCAGACCAATTCTGGTTCGTGGTAAGAGTAGTATGGGAAGCATAGGGCATCGTGGATGATAATATTAAAAAGGCTATGTTAGTGAGCGTGCTGCAAGATCGCACATTAACATGGTATATCAAGCATTCTAATGACCACCCAAACACGGGAATCGTAGAGATACAGACCCCATTGAACAGGGAATTTAGCAGGCCAAAATCAGAAACACAATCAATCATTGGGTTTAAGGAGATCGTGATGCTCCCAAGTGAGACCCCCTACGATCTGGACCAAAGGCTGAAGAGTATGATCCACAAGGTCAATATGACATTAACAGATGCACAACATTGCACATGGTTTGTGGCCTCACTTACACCACACTTAAGGACGCCGTTGTCACAACAAAAAATTTCCACCTAGGGTGAAGCATTGGAGATGGATATGAGATTACATGAGACCCCTATACAAGACCTTGGGTTGGGAGTCCAACAAATCCCCGTGCAACTGCAAAATCTATGTCTCGAAATGCAAAGTTTGAAACAGGACAGGACACCTCAGATGGAGGTGCGCGAGGAAGTATGGCGAACAAAATGCAAAGGCCAAGGGTGCGACAATGACCACTGTCCAATGTTCGCGAACTAATTGGAAGGAGGAGGGTTGATGTCATTAAGACTGGAGGCATAGGCAGGGCTGAGTGCGGCATCTTACTTATGGTGTGTGATCTACCAAATAGGAGGAAAACACACTATGGACAATTGTTATCTATTGCAAAAGTATACGCAGATGTCCCAACAATTGTTTTGTAATTTCTACAAATCGGTACGCCATGATGAATGCACCTACTGAAGCTACAAACTAATGATGGATTGGACTCCTACCTACAGGGTGTAGACTGAAACGTGAGCTCTCGACCCAAATGCAAGGATGGCACACAGTGGATTTTAGGGACGCGGTCAAGGTCGAGGTAGAATGGGACCACGAAGGGGTCACGGACAGTTAATTTGTTACAATTACAGAGGGCTTGTGCACTATTCTCATGATTGTACAAACCCGACAAGAATATCATGTTGGTAATGTACACAGTTTGATCATGAGGTAGAAGACTGCCCTTCGCTGATAGAGAGGATGCACAAAAAGGGGGTACTCCAGCCCCCTTTGACCCAGAATTTACAAATGATGAGGTCTAAATTGTGCGAAGAAGATCCAAATGTAAACATGATGCTCAAGAATGGTAGGACCACGAGAGACGATAAAGGGAAGTATCTAGAAGAAAGTGCATGGGTTCACAAGGTTCCTACAGAGGAACCCGAGTTTGATTTAGAACGCACGAAGGAGACATTCATGGAAGCTAAGAAGAGCTTCATGGAGGCCTCCACTTCAGGTAGTAAGGATCAACTAGAACCATAAATGGATCCTTCAATGCTCACTATCTTTTTGGAGACATGCATGAAACTTCTGCACGACAGCAAGGTGGTTAAAGGACTACAAGAACTTATCACTAGGTGCGTAGGGTAAGGAGAACTGTGTGTGGTTCGGAAACTTTGAAAGCATGCATTGCACACATGAAGGGAAATGAGGTTGACTGCGCAAATAGGTGAATACAAAATGGATCAGGTAATCCTGGATCTGGGTTTCGACATTAATGTACTACCAAAGAAAACATGGGAACACATGGGTAGACCCCTGTTACAATGGTCCCCTATTCAATTACGAATGGCAAACCAACAGAAGATTTTTCCCATGGGAAGATTGCAAGGGGTAACAGTCGATATTGAAGGTGCGAGCTCGCAGGCAGATTTTGAAGTGATAGAGATTGTCGATGACAACAATCCCTATTCCATGCTACCAGTAATAGATTGGGCCACTGATATGAACAGAGTCATAAATCTAAAGAAGTGCAAAATGATCTTTGAGAAAAAGTCACTACGCGTGGTAGTACTGCTCGATCTAGCCGAAGGAGCGCGATACACTAAACCAGTGCACGACGATGATAGTGATGACAATCTCAATTGTTTTTATAAGATAACTACACAAGAACAGGTTTGGGTGAATCTGATTGTAGATGGAAGGATTTCGTTGGAGTGCAAAAGCTCCTGCACTTCAGATTTAGACGAAGAGATAGAGCGATGGCATAATCGACTGCACAAAGTAACAACACTGAGTTGCAACCTGATGATTAGATCATTGCATTGCGTGACAATAAAGGCAAGGGAGCTACCGACATATGATGGATTAACAACAGTGGATGAATTTCTGAGCAAATTTGAAAGTGCAGTACTAGAACAATAGCAGTTTGATGCACTGAAGTGGGCACTGCGCGCAACACCCGCACAATGGTGGGATACGCATCAAGGAAATTTTGAGGACTGACACAGATGTAGAAGGATGATGCGCCTACGATTTGGGAAACCACAAATATGGCTAGCAGACAAATATGACGGATGAGATGATCCATGCACGGACCTTGCGAAATGGGCCAAGGTCTATCGGGAAGAGCCACAGCCTGAATGGATACATTTATTCTACCATACCCTGGACATCATACCCATGAATTGGTATATGGAAATGAGGCTACGCCATGGTACTGGCGAATGGGATGCCTTACACTAAGGATTCTTGTTAACATTCACATTTGAAGATCTTTGGTTAGATATTTTTGACAATGCATTGCAAGTAGTAAAAGCCGCCATCTTCAAAATACCACAGGAGCCAATGGGAGTACTTTAGCCAGAATTGGAGACACAATTAAGTAGCGCACTGGAGTGTTATAACGTAAATGTTAAAGAAGATGATGAGGACCCACGAAACCTTAACATTTCAGAAATGGAAGGCTCCCGCGAGATTCGTAGACCATCACTTGAAGACCCCGACATCACCATGCCACTAAAAACGAAGGAGGTCAACATTGGAATGAAGGTAGAGCCGAAGTACACAAATCTTGGGGACTATTGGGACTATTACAGACTTAAAAGGGATCATTGGTGATTTAGGGATGATGAAGATCACCCTGAAACCTGACGCGAAGATAGTTAAGCAATGGCCTTACCGCTTGAATCCAAAATACAAAGAACAGGTCCAAGATGAATTAGACAAAATGCTCGTAGCCGGAATTATTGAACGAGTGGAAGAATTCGACTGGGTGAGTCCTATGGCAGTACAGGAGAAAAAGTAGAAGGGTGAAATAAGGATATGTGTAGAACTCAGGAAGTTGAACGACGCCTATGTACATGATCCATTCCCAATACCATTCACAGATGAAGTACTGGAGAATGTTGGTGGTCAGGAAGCATACTCATTCATGGATGGATTCTCAGGGTACCATCAGATCAAGATCGCACCAGAAGATAAGAGCAAAATGACCTTCGCAATAGAATGGGGTTGCTTTCAATACACCATTATGCCATTCAAATTGAAGAACATGCCCACTATACTTTTGCGCATTGTAGTCGCCATGTTCAAAGAATATATCCACAAGTTTTTGGAGGTCTATCTGGATGATTGGACTTTCTTTGGATTAGTTAAGCACCATGTAGCGAGCTCACGCTTGATGCTAGATACTTGCCACTGACACTAGATTGCGTTGAACCTTAAGAAGAGCACATTCCTCGTTCCCTTTGGAAACCTATTGGGACATGTGCTCTACAAAAAAGGCCTTATGGTGGAC
Organism: Pinus tabuliformis; assembly: GCA_031772625.1. Taxonomy (NCBI): domain Eukaryota; kingdom Viridiplantae; phylum Streptophyta; class Pinopsida; order Pinales; family Pinaceae; genus Pinus; species Pinus tabuliformis. Next base: position 1,543,902,515 of record CM062819.1, read on the forward strand.
CCTGCAAAGATTATAATTATCCTAAATTTGGAAGCACCGCGAAGTGTTAAACAACTATTCGCTACCCTGGGACACATTGGATACTATAGGAAGTTCATCAAAATTTATGCCCAAATAACCGTGCCAATGGAAAAAATATTGAAGAAAGATGTTACATATTTATGGAATGATGATTATATGAAGAGTTTGGATGTCCTAAAGGAGAAAATAGCGTCCACTCCAATCCTGGTCTTCTCGAAATGGGATGTGGAATTTCATGTACATGTTGATGCGTCATGTAATGCATTGGGAGCTATACTCACACAGGAGGGCACAGAGGGTGTGGATCACCTGATCGATTTTACGAGTCGAAAATTGTCCAAGGTAGAAAATAAGTACTCTACCACCAAGCGTGAAGGGTTGGCAATGGTGTACACACTCCAAAAATATCAACACTATTTACTCAAAGGACATTTCAAGATGTATACTGACCATTCCATGTTGAAATACTTGGTGAAAAGGCCTATGTTGTGGGGGTGAATATGCAGATGGATCCTACTATTTCAAGAATATGAATTTTAGGTCATAGTCAAGACAAGACGCTTAAATGTAGGACCAGACCACTTGTCATGAATTGAGACGGGCGAGGAACCAACAAATTTGGAGGAACTCCCTGATGCATAGCTCTTTGCAGTGCACATCGCAGATGGACACTTCGAAGATATAATCCATCTTCTAACAATAGGGACTGTGCTGAAGGAATACTTAATCCAACATAAGAAGGAATTGGTGGTGCGCGCGGTGGAATTTTCTGTTATCGTGGGGCACCTCTACAAGATGGTTAATGATGATATTTTGCGAAGATACATACTTGAATTTGAATGAGGTCAGATCCTCGAGGAAGCAAATGGGGGCATTGCAGGAGGACACTATGTAGGACATGTGACCGCACAAAAGATTATTCGTGCAGGGTTATGGTGGCCAACCTTGCACAAGGATTTGAAAGCACACTATAAGGCCTATGATATATGTCAAAGGACGAGAAAACCATCATGAAGGGATGAGATGCCACTAAATCCCCAAATGACACTGTAGCCATTTGAGAAATGGGCAATTGACTTTGTGGGCCTGATAAAACCTTAGGGAAAGACGAGTGTGTGCTACATCATCACCTTGGCAGAGTGCCTGACATGATGGGCGGAAGCATAGCCGGTCAAGGACTGCACGGTCACTATGGTGGCAAAGCTTTTGTTTGAAAATGTGTTGAGATGATTTGGTTGTCCAAAAATCTTAATGAGTGATCGCAGAACATATTTCTTGAATGAAACCATTAATGTGCTCATAGAAGAGTTCCAAGTGTATCATCAGAAAAGTACACCTTACCAACCATAGGCCAATGGGACAATCGAGGCATTCAATAAAATACTAGAGACTGCACTGCCCAAACTATGTAATGCACAGTGGAACAACTGGGACTTGTGCGTACCCGCTATGTTATGGGCGTACAGGATAGCGTGCAAGAAATTGATGGGATAGACACCCTTCTGGTTGTTCTATGGTATAGAAGTTGTCATGCCAATGGAATACATCGTACCTAGTCTACGAATAGTAGTGCTCACAGGCATGACAGACCTCGAAGCTCTGGAAGAAAGGATCTTTCAATTAGAAGAACTCAAGGAAGAATAGTTTCTAGCTAGATTTCATCAGCAGGTACAAAAAAAGTGTGAAAAGACCTGACACGACTGCCATATCAAGTTGCGCACCTTCAAGGTAAACGACTTAGTACTACTATATGACAGTAAGTTTGAAAAATTTATGGGAAAATTTAGAATGCACTATCTGGGACCATATCTAGTCAAGGAGGTCACAGACAGAGGCATGGTCCAGTTATTAAAACCAAATGGAGAACCCTTCCCAAGAAATGTAAAAGCAGTCACTTGAAACCCTACACAGGTGGGCCGGCTCTCTGACTAACTGACCGATGCAAAGTCTTCGTGACCCAAAGAGCCAAAGAAGGTTGTAGGACTATAAACATATGCACCAGATGCTGGTACCAAGGAAAGGACACGATTCAGACATGAATGATTCAGAAGCAAGAATGTAGCAGGTCCAGCAAACTGCCGAATAGTATGTCGCAAACCTTCGAGTAGTATGGGACCAGTTGGAGGGGCTCCATGCCAAGGATGCCACACCAGCAGACTGAATTGGGATGAGTCACAATGATTGTGTTGGGGGCCTGTTGGGCATGGAATCCCCCCACAACATGTTTTGGGGCTCAAAGCCCAAGTTTTAGTCAAAGGTTTTGTAAGACACCACTATTTGCGGGTGAAGAGCGCGAAGTAGAGGTTAAGTCATAAGGGTGTCTGCCCTAAAGTAATGTAATGTAATGTAAAGTCATGTTGGCCTACCCATGGTCCGCAGACCATGGGATTGTATAAATAGAGTGAGGCTCTAAGTTTTAAAGAGAGGGAAGGAAGTAGAGAAAAGAATATGAATGGTTCGAGCATAGAGTAGGAGTCTAAGTTTATTGGGTTGTATTAGTAAGAAGAGGCTCTGCAGTTGAGTGCGTGTTGCCTTATTGGGGCTTGACCCAAGTTCAAAGGTGATTTAGCAAAGAAAATCCCTGTACCACTAGCCCTTTCAGCAATAGTTTACAAAGCGCGGACTGAGGTCTCACCCAAAGTAGTATGGGAGGGTGCTAGAACCAAGTTTTTGCACCCTGGGGATGTTTGATATGAGGTGATTGGAATGCAGTCCAACCTTCACACATACTGGGCTACGCGCACCTGCGGGTGCCTCATGCCCTGTGATACCGTCTTCACATAGGTCTTAGCCGCAATGCAACCCATGTTATTTACCCAAGTCTACCTTAATTAGTCTTTTTTAGCTGATTACTTAGATTAAATTCACATATAAGCATTCATATGAGTATTCATCAAGTGCGCACAATAAAAAAACAGAGTAAAAGTAATGTATAACATCAACATAAAGATTCTAGAATAGATGCACAGAATAAACTTCTCTTTATTATCTTTCAATCCCAAGTACATACCCGACTCCACTCTGTACACTCAACTGCAGGGATCCACGCACTCAGTTGCAGGCTCTACTAGGCCTCTGCGCACTTAGTTACAATGCCTCTTCCTACTCCTATGACCCAGTACACTTTGGATCCCACTCTAGGCTTTAACCATGCCCTCACTATTCTATCTATTTTCTACTAAACTTAGCTATCTTTACACTTAGACTCTTTCTCTATTTATGGGTAGGCCGACACAACTTTACATTAATTTAAAATATTTTAGGGTGGACAACCCTATGACTCATCCTAGACCTCGCGCTCCACACCCGAAATTCGTAGGGTTTTACAATACAATTGACCAAAACTTGGGCTTTGAGCCCCAAAACATGTTGTGGGGAATCCAATGCCCAACATGCCCCCAACACAATCATTGTGACACATCCCGAGTCACTCTGCTAGAGTGGCGATCTTGTCACGGAGCCCCTCCAACTGTGCCTATGCCGCATGAAGGTCTACAACGCACTGTGCTTCTATCTGCTAGATCTGCTCCATTTATGATTCTAAATCATCTGCATCTGACTCGAGTTTCTTCTTTGGTACTAGCTTCTAGTGCTTTTTTTTACAGTCCTGCACCCCTGTCTAGCTCCTTGGGCCACGAAGACTGTGCTTCGGTCAATTAGTCAGATAGCCAGTCCACCCATGTAGGGCTTCACGTGACTACGATTTACTTTTCCTTGGAAGGGTTCTCCATTAAGTTCAACTAGCTGAACCATGCCTCCCTCTGTAACCTCTTATAGCACATATGGTCCCAACCAGTGCATTCTAAATTTTCTGGGAAATTGTTCGAACTTTCTGTCATACAATAGCACTAGATTTTTTACTTTGAAGGTGTGAAATGGCAATCGTGCCAGGCTTTCTCACACTACTTTTGCACCTGCTGGTGAAATCCAGCTAGAAATCATTCTTCCTCGAGTTCTTCTAATTGCAAGAGCCTTTCTTCCAAAGCTTCATGGTCTATCATGCTTGTGAACATTGCTATTCGCAGACTAGATACGATGTATTCCATCGGCATGACTTCCTCCATACAATAGACCAACCGGAATGGTTTCTGTCCCATCAATTTCTTGCATGTTGTCCTGTACGCCCATAACACAGCGGGTACGCATAGGTCCCAATCATCCCACTGTGCGTTACATATTTTAGTCAACGTTGTCTCTAGTATTTTATTGAATGCTTCTACTATTCCATTCGCCTGTGGGTGGTATGGTTTACTTTTCTAGTGATAGACCTAGAATTCTTCTGTGAGTGCATTGATGGTTTCATTCAAGAAATGTGTTATGCGATCGCTCATTAAGATTTTCGAGCAGCCAAATCATGTCAACACGTTTTCGAACAAAAACTTTGCAGCCGTGGTCGTCATGCAGTCCTTGACCAGTTGTGCTTCCGCCCATCATGTCAGGTACTCCATCGCGGTGATGATGTAGCGCACACCCGTCTTTCCCTAAGGTTTGATTGGGCCCACAAAGTTGATTGCGCATTTCTCTAATGGCTACAATGTCATTTTGGGATTTAACGACATCTCGTCCCTTCATGATGGTTTTCTTGTCCTTTGACATATATAGCAGGCCTTAAAATGTGCTTTCAAATCTTGGTGTAGGGTTGGTCACCATAACCCTGCATGAAGAATCTTTTGTGTGGTTGCACGTCCTGCATAGTGTCCTCCTGCATCACCCCCATGTGCTTCCCGAGGATCTGACCTCATTCAAATTTATGTACATATCTCCACAATATCTCATCGTTGCCCATCTTGTATAGGTGCCCTGTGATGACAAAAAAGTCTGTCGTGTGCACCACCAATTCCTTCTTCTATTGGATTGAGTACTCCTTCGGCACAATCCCTGTTGTTAGAAAATGGATTATATCTTCGAAATGTCTATCCATGACACGTACTGCAAAGAGTTGTGCATCAGGTAGTCCCTCCTCCAAATTTGTTGGTTCCTCACCCGTCTCAATTCGTGACAAGTGGTCTAGTCCTATGTTTAAGCAACTCGGCTTGACTATGGCCTCAAAACCATATTCTTGAAATAGTAATAGCCATATGCATATGTGCCCCCCCAACACAGGCTTGTTCACCAAGTATTTCAATGCGGAATGGTCGGTATACATTTTGAAATGTCCTCCACTTCCCCTTATCATCTCTCGTGGTCGCACCACTTCTAAGCATTATGTTTACATTCGAATCCTCTTCGCGTGGCTCAGACCTCATCATTTGTATATTCTATGTCAAGGGAGGCTGGAATACCTCTTTTTCATGCATCTTTGTGATCAAGGTAGGATAGTCTATTATTTCATGATCAAATTGAGCACAATACGTACAAGATATCCTTGTCAGGTTGGTACAGTCACAGGCATAGTGCCCTGGTCCTCCACAATTGTAACAAATTAATTGTCTGCGGCCCCTTCCTGGTCCCATTCCACCTCGTCCTTGACCTCGCCCTTGAAATCCAGCACACGCCATCCCCACACTTGGGTCGAGGGCTCATGTTTCGGTCTACATCCTATAGGCTGGGGTTCGATCCATCATTAGCTCATAACTGTAGCAAGTGTGCTCATCGTGGTCATCTAGCTCCTATCTTCTGGCGTGATCTTGATCTGATGGTATCCCGAGAACCCATCTGTGAACGAGTATGCTTCTTTGTCGCCAACATTCTCTAGTACTTCATCTGTGAGTGGTGTTGGGAATGGATCGTGTACTCAAGCATCGTTCAACTTCCTTAGGTCTACGCATATTCTAATTTCACCCTTCTAATTTTTCTCCTGCACTACCATAGGACTCACCCAATCTGATCCTTCCACTGGTTCAATAATTCTTGTTGCAAGCATTTTGCCTAGTTCATCGTGAACCTTTTCTTTATACTTTGGGTTCAAGAGGTAAGGTCGCTACTTAACTGGCTTCGCATTCAGTTTTAGAGTGATCTTCATCATCGCTAAGTTGCCAATGATCCATTTTAAGTCCGTGATTTTGGTCGGGAACATGTCTTGGTATTCACAGACTAACTCAACAACTTTATCTACCATGCCATTGTCCCAATATTCCCCAAGCATTGCAGACTTCGGCTCCGCTTCTGTGCCACTGTTTACCTACTTTCTTTTTAGCGGCACGATGATGTCGGGGTCTTCAAGTGGTGGTTCGTGAACTTCGCGCAATCCTTTTTTTTCTGCAATGTTAATGTTTCATGGGTCCTCATCATCTTCCTCAACATTCACATTATAACACTCCAGTGTGCTACTTAACTGCATCGCTCATTCTAGATGAAGCACTTCCATTGGCTCCTATGGTATTTTAAAGATAGTGGCTTTCACCACTTGTAGCACATCATCCACAGTATCTGACCAATGATCTTCAAATGTGAATGTTAACAATAAACCCTTGCGTAACACATCCTATTCGCTTGTACCATGGCAGATCTGTATCTCCATATACCAATTCATGGGTATGATGTCCAGGGTATGGTAGGATAGGTGCACCCATTCAAGTTATGGTTATTCCCCATAAACCTTGGTCCATTTCGTGAGGTGTGTCCGTAGGTCATCTTGTCCATTGTATTTTTCTTCTAACCATAATTGCAGTTTCCCAAATCATAGGTGCATCATCTTTCTACATCCGTGCCAGTCCTCAAAATTTCCTTGATGTGTACCCCACCATCATGGAGGTGTTGCACACAATGCCCATTTCAACGCATTGAACCACTGCTGTTCTGGTACTGCACTTTTAAATTTGCTTAGGAATCCATCCACCACTGTCAATCCATCATATGTTGGCAGCTCTCTTACCTCTGTTGTCACGCAACGCAGTGATCTAATCATCATGTTGCAGTTCAATGTTGTCACTTCGTGCAATCAATTTTGCCATCGCTTTACTTCTTCATCTGAATCCGAAGTGCAGGAGCTTTCACACTCCCACAAGATTCTCCCATCTATAGTCAGATTCACCCAATCTTGGTCTCTTATAGTTATCTTGTAAATACAATTAAGATCATCATTGCTTTCATTTTCGCACACTGACTCAGTGTAGCGCGCTCCTTCAGCTGGGTCCAGTGCGACTACTACACGTAGTGATTTTTTCTTGAAGATCATTTTGCACTTCTTCAGGTTGATGAATCTGTTCATATCGGTGGCCTAGTCTATTCCTAGCAACGCGGAATAGGGATTGCTATCATAGAAAATTTCTATTACTTCAAAATCCACCTGCGCGCTCGCACCTTCAATATCAACAGTTACCCATTGTAACCTTCCCATGGGAAAAATCTTATGTTGGTTCAGCATTCGTAATTGAATAGGGGACCATTGTAGCATGGGCCTGCCCATGCATTCCCATGTTTGCTTCTGTAATGCATTTGCGACTGAACCTAGATCTAGGATTACCTGATCCATTTCATATTCCCCAATATGTGCAGTCAACCTCATTTCCCTTCCAGTGCACAATGCATGCTTCCCTAATTTCCAGATGACACGTGGTTCCCTTGACCCCGCGCACATGGTGATCAATTCCTCTAGTCCTTTAACTACCTTGTTGTTGTGCAGTAGTTTCATGCATGTCTCTAGAAAGGTAGTGAGCATTGAAGGATCCATTCCTCGCTCTAGTTGATCCTAACTACCTGAAGTGGAGGCCTCCGCGAAGCTCTTCTTAGCTTCCATGAATGTCTCCTTTGTGCGTTCTAAGTCCAACTCGGGTTTCTTTTTAGGAGCTTTGCGAACCCACATGCTTTCCTCTAGATTCTTCCCCTTATCATCTCTTGTGGTCCCACCACTTCTAAGCATTATGTTTACATTCGGATCCTCTTCGCGTGGCTCAGACCTCATCATTTGTATATTCTGAGTCAGGGGAGGCTGGAATACCCCTTTTTCACGCATCTTTGGGATCAAGGTAGGATAGTCTATTATTTCATGATCAAACTGAGCATAATACATACAGGATATCCTTGTTAGGTTGGTACAGTCACGGGCATAGTGCCCTGGTCATCTGCAATTGTAACAAATTAATTGTCTGAGGCCCCTTCCAGGTCCCATTCCACCTCGTCCTTGACCTCCCCCCTGAAATTCAGCACGCAACATCCCCACACCTGGGTGGAGGGCTCACATTTCAATCTGCATACTATAGGCTGGGGTTCGATCCATCATTAGCTCATAACTGCAGCAAGTGTGCTCATCGTGGTCATCTTTCTCCTATATTGTGGCGTGATCTTGATCTGATGGTATCCTGAGAACCCATCCATGAACGAGTATGCTTCTTGGCTTCCAACATTCTTTAGTACTTCATCTATGATTGGTGTTGGGAATGGATCGTGTACTCAAGCATCGTTCAACTTCCTTAGGTCTACACATATTTTGATTTCACCCTTCTATTTTTTCTCCTGCACTACCATAGGACTCACCCAATCTGATCCTTCCACTAGTTCAATAATTCTTGTTGCGAGAATTTTGCCTAGTTCATCGTGAACCCTTTCTTTATACTTTGGGTTCAAGCAGTAAGTTCACTACTCAATTGGCTTCGCATTCAGTTTTAGAGGGATCTTTATCATCCCTAAGTTTCCAATGATCCCTTTTAAGTCCGTGATTTTGGTCAGGAACATGTCTTGGTATTCATGGAGTAACTCAGCAACTTTATCTATTGTGGCATTGTCCCAATAGTCTCCAAGTGTTGCATACATCGGCTCCGCTTCTATGCCAATGTTTACCTTCTTTGTTTTTATTGGCGCAATGATGTCAGGGTCTTCGAGTGTTGGCCGGTGAACTTCGCATGATCCTTTTTTTCTGCAATGTTAATGTTTCGTGGGTCGTCATCATCTTCCTTAGCATTCATGTTATAACACTCCAGTGCACTACTTAACTGCATCGCCCATTCTAGATGAAGCACTTCCATTGGCTCCTATGGTATTTTAAATATAGTGGCTTTCACCACATGTAGCGCATCATCCACAGTATCTGACCAACAATATTCAAATGTGAATGTTAACAATAAACCCTCACGCAACACATCCCATCCACCTGTACCATGGCAGAGCTCTATCTCCATATACCAATTCATGGGTATGATGTCCAGGGTATGGTAGGATAGGTGCACCCATTTAGGTTTTGGTTCTTCCCCATAAACCTTGGTCCATTTCACGAGGTGCGTCCACGGGTCATCTCATCCATTGTATTTGTCTTCTAACCGTAGTTGTGGTTTCCCAAATCATAAGCGCGTCATCCTTCTGCATCCATGCTAGTCCTCAAAATTTCCTTGATGTGTACCCAACCATTGTGGAGGTGTTTCGCACAATGCCCATTTCAATGCATCGAACCACTGGTGTTCCGGTACTACACTTTTAAATTTACTTAGGAATTCATCCACCACTCTCAATCCATCATATGTTGGCAGCTCTCTTGCCTCTGTTGTCATGCAACGCAGTGATCTAATCATCATGTTGCAGTTTAGCATTGTCACTTCGTGTAATCAATTCTACCATTGCTTTACTTCCTCGTCTGAATCCAAAATGCAGGATCTTTCACACTCCCACGAGATTTTCCCATCTATAGTCGGATTCACCCAATCTTGGTCTCATATAGTTATCTTGTAAATACAATCAAGATCATCATTGCTTTCATTGTTGCACACTGATTCAGTGTAGCGCGCTCCTTCGGCTAGGTCCAGTGGGACTACTACGCGTAGTGATTTTTTCTCGAAGATCATTTTGCACTTCTTCAGGTTGATGACTCTTTTCATATCGGTGGCCCAGTCTATTCCTAGCAACACAGGATAGGGATTGCTGTCATTGACAATTTTTATTACTTCAAAATCCACCTGCGCGCTCGCAACTTCAATATCAACAGTTACCCATTGTAACCTTCCCATGGGCAACATATTATGTTGGTTCACCATTCATAATTGAATAGGGGACCATTGTAGCATGGGCCCGCCCATGTGTTCCCATGTTTGCTTCTGTAATACATTTGCATTTGAACCTAGATCTAGAATTACCTGATCCATTTCATATTCCCCAATATGTGTAGTCAACCTCATTTCCCTTCCAGTGCGCAATGCATGCTTCCCCAATTTTTGGATGACGTGTGGTTCCCCTGGCCCTGCGCACCTGGTGATCAATTCCTCTAGTCCTTTAACTGCCTTGTTCTTGCGCAGTAGTTTCATGCATATCTCCAGAAAGGTAGTGAGCATTGAAGGATCCATTCCTGGCTCTAGTTGATCCTTACTATCTAAAGTGGAGGCCTCTGCGAAGCTCTTCTTAGCTTCCATGAATGTCTCCTTTCCGCGTTCCAAGTCCAACTTGGGTTGCTTTTTAGGAGCTTTACGAACCCACATACTTTCCTCTGGATTCTTCCCCTGATCATCTCTTGTGGTCGCACCACTTCTAAGCATTATGTTTACATTTGGATCCTCTTCGTGCGGCTCAAACCTCATAATTTGTATATTCTGAGTCAGGGGAGGCTGGAATACCCCTTTTTCACACATCTTTGTGATCAAGGTAGGATAGTATATTATTTCATGATCATACTGAGCACAATACATATAGGATATCCTTGTCAGGTTGGTATAGTCACGTGCATAGTGCCCTGGTCCTCCATAATTGTAACAAATTAATTGTCCACGGCCCCTTCCTGGTCCCATTCCACCTCGTCCTTGACCTCGCCCCTGAAATCCAGCATGCGCCATCCCCACACCTGGGTCGAGGGCTCATGTTTCGGTCTGTATCCTATAGGTTGGGTTCCGATCCATCATTAGCTCATAACTACAGCAAGTGCGCTCATCGTGGCCTACCGACCTACATAAATTACATAACAATTATTGGCGTTTTTGTGTATATTTCTGCAGCAAATGACAATTTTCCATCATTTGTTTCCCTCCTATTCGATAGATCACGCACCATAAAGCAGGTGTCACACTTGGCCCTGCCTGTGCCTCGGGTCTCAGCAGCATTGGCCCTCCTCCTACCAAGTAGTTCACGAATACTGGGCAGTGATACTTGTCATGGCCCTAGCCTTTGCACTTTATGCACCATACTTCCTCATGCGCCTCTGGTAGTGATGCCCTATTCTGCTTCAAGCTTTGTATTTCCAAATATAGATTCTTTTGTTGCACATGGATTTGTTGAACCCCTAAATCAGGGTCCTGTATCGGGGTCTCATGTAATCTCATCGCCATCTCCAACACTTCGGCCTGGGTAGAAATTTTTTGTTGTGATAGCGCCATACTCAAGTGGGGTATCAGAGATGCTACAAAACCAAGTGCGATGCTGCACATCCATTAGCATAATATTGGCCTCATGGATCATACCCTTCAACCTTTGGTCCAGATCCCAAGGGGTCTCACCTAGAAGCAACACGATCTCTTTAAACCTGATGATTGAATGCGTCTCTGATTTTAGCCTACTAAATTCTCTGTTCAACACATTCTAGATCTCTGCTAGCCCTCCATTCGGGTGTTCGTTAGAGTGCTTGATGTACCATGTTAATGTGCAATCCTGCAATGCACTCACCAATGTAGCCTTCTTAATATTGTCATTTGTAACACCTTGTGCTTCCCATACCACTCTTACCACAAACTAGAATTGGTCTGGATCCTCATTCCCTACTACTCTGAATACTGGTAGTTTGATCACGCTCTCCATACTGAACTGTGGAGGTGGTGGAGGTGGAGTGGGTGGCTTTAGAGGTGAGGGAGGTGAAGTGGGTGGCAGTGTGGGTGGAAGTGGTAACCGTGGAATGTGCTACTTTATCAAACTGACCGCGCTTCTCGGAGAGACCTTCATGAGTTCTTCCTTTCTCTCTCGCAAGGGTGAAATTAAGGGAATGTTTTCTAATTCTTCATTTCTTTTGTAGCTTCTTTCACTCTGCACAGTCCCAAACATTAATGTATTCGTATGACCCTTTTTTCACATAATAACATCTTAATCCAAGTATTCAAAGACTTAATATACTTACCTCACGATCCTTTAATAAAGTGTTGTTTTGCCTCACTGTAACTGACAGTCGTGTCCACCACAACTCAATGATAAATCTTCCTATGATTCGGTCAAGCCAGTGGTCCACAACTCTTGCTATCTTATCCTCTTTTGCTTCTAGTCTGTGCACTAATTCCAAAGTCCACACTATTGGTTTGTCAAGCCTACACCTTCCCTGGCTGTCTACTAACTTCATGATCCACTCATACAGCTCTGAAGGAAAGGATGCAAAGAAAATATCATTGATTTCAGTGTACAAATAGCGATCCAACCACTGTTCCTTAGATACCCATGGATTTCTATTTTCTAGTGCCATGAACTCGTGAATCTTCTTATCAAACCATTCTTCAATTTCCTTCTTTGTTGGGTTCTAGTGGCATGACATCAGACATCCCTTGTGCATATCCTGGTCCTGACAACAGAACCATCTGTTGGCTTAGTGGGGCCTGACCTAGTTTCGGAAGTGATTATCCAAGCAAATCCCAGTACTACTGGTCCTTTCAGCAATAGTCCGCTGAGTGCGGACTAAGGTCTCACCTGAAGTATTATGGGAGGCTGCTAGAACTAGGTTTCTGCACCTTGGGGATGTCTGATATGAGGTGATTGGAATGCGGTCCAACCTTTGCACTTACTGCACTACACGCACCTATGGGCGCCCAGTGCCCTATGATACTGTCTTCGCGGAGGTCTTAGCCACACCACGACCTATGTTATTTACCCAAGTGTGCCTTAATTAGTCTCTCTTAGCTGATCACTTAGATTAAATTCACATATAAGCATTCATACGAGTATTCATCAAGTGCGCATAGTAAAAAAATAGAGTAAAAGTAATGTCTAACATCAACATAAAGATTCTAGAACAGATGTACAGAATAAACTTCTCTTTATTAACATTCAATCCCAAGTACAGACTCGACTACACCTTGTGCAATCGGTTGCAAGGGTCCGCACACTCAGCTGCGAGCTCTACTAGGCCTCTACACACTCAGCTACAGAGCCTCTTCCTACTCCTACGACCTAGTACACTTCGGATCCCACTCTAGGATTTAACCATGCCTTCACTATTCTATCTATTTTTTACTAAGATTAACTATCTTTACACTTAGAGCCTCGCTTTATTTATACAATCCCATGGTCCACAGACCATGGGTAGGCTAACACAAATTTACATTAATTTACAATATTTTAGTGCAGATAGCCCTATACTCATCCTACACCTCACGCTCCGCACTCACAATTCGCAGGGTTTTACAATACATTTGACCAAAACTTGGGCTTTGAGCCCCAAAACACGCTATGGGCGATCCCATGCCCAACAGTACGCAGAGGCTTAGTAGAGTCCACAGCTGAGTGCACAGACCCCTGTAGCTGAGTGTGCAAGGTGGTGTCGAGTCTATAATTAGGATTGAAGATTAATAAAGAGAAGTCGATTCCTATTTCTGTGTATCTATTGTGCATTACTTTCTTTACATTTGTACTATTTTATTTATTGCATGCACTGATATGATTACTAAATATGCTGTAATAATCCTTACTCTTACATAAAAAAGTTAAGTAACCAAATAATAATAGATTACATAGCAAGGGACTTGGATATTATAGGTTGTGCCCCGAGTAGGGCTGCGCGGAAGCAGCATCATAGGTTGTGAAGGGATAGCAAGTTCACAAAGCAACATGTGCACAAGGTCAAACCATTGACCCCCAGAAGCTCATCAAACACCCCCAAGGTGTGGAAACCTAGTTCTAGCACCATCCCATACTACTTCAGCTGAGACCTCAGTCCACGCTCCGAACCTGGGTTAAGCCCATACAACCCAACATTCCTTGGCTGGATTCAAGCCTGAGTGCGGCAATAGCATGATCTGATGTATCGACATATCTGTAATTGGGATCGACATGGTCAGGCACAAATATATGTCATGCCTAGGGTCAGTGATTGCTTGATAACAATGAGGTTGATGTTGGAGCGATGGTAGTGGGGCACCCACATCAGGTTTAACAACCCTGACTAATTCACTCCGTGAATCCACTCCATAGGATCCAACGCGGTGACACATGATTCTTTATAGTACACCCTCTTCATATAATTCTTCGTTGTAAGGTGGGGGAACCTCTTGTGGTCCACAAAAACCCCGTCTTCCAACTTTAAATGGGGCACCTATCCCAGGCGCAGGCCCTCGAAGGTGATGACTTTCGATAGTAGTGGCATATTTAGGAGGAATTTTCCTACATCTAGGTTTTTAGTGACCTTCACCTTTCCCCTTCGCGAAGGAATGTAATCCAGCAGTTTGGAGATGGGCTCCATGCCCTCAGCATCTATATCCTTTGTGCCCTCTTCAACCTCCAAATCCACCACTTTTCCCTTATCCTTCATCGATTGTTTGTCTTTCTTCTGGGTCTCGGTAGCAGAGTGCTTCCTCGGTGGATTGCACACAAAATTGGCTTATTTTGCTTGTCTTTCCTGGGTTTGGGGACTTCCCGCATTGGTGTAGGCTTCAGCCTAGGCGAACTTGGTGTCATAGCCATAGTAGTCAGAGACTCCACAGTCACGACTTCTGGGACTGCTCCTTCGGAGGAAACAATGCCTCCAATGCTTGTTGTTTCACCTAGTCCAGACATGGTGCTGAGAATGAAATGTTGGGTATCCTTAGGTAACCTATCAAACATAGAGATTGTGACTAAATCTATGAAAACCTGAGGATTCATAAGCAATGGACAACACAACGCAAAAATTCTAAGCATGCAAAGTGTTCTCTGTTGGATTTCCACGTGTAATTTATAGGTAAAATTTGAATTCAAATTCGAACATTCCCCCCAAAATCCATCCATAAATGCTGATTTGGCGGTAGATCTCCAAACATTTCATCCTTAAATGCCTTAAATTTTGCCCCCCTTTCTCCTCTTAACCATCTGCTAGCATTCAAATCATGAACAGTGCCTGTAACAATCATTTTCTAGTTGTTCTGCATGATATCTCTCCTCATAGCACAACTTCCTGCATGTTCCTTCTGATACTGTGACGTTAGCCTTTTGGATGCAGCCCCTCTATCACCTAGTTCCACCAACTAGGTAGTGTAATTTATAGTCCCATGCTTGCTTGCAGTTGCCTAGAGCGCTAAGACTATCCTACCATCATGTAGTCGTTTGGCCAGATCCCTTGTGTATGGCTTCAACCGTCTTCCATTTACCCTTCCCAGAAATGAATCTCCATTCAACTTCGTGAGCTGAACTGCACCACCATCTATAATTTCTTTGATGACATATGGTTCTAGCCAGTGCGTCTGGAACTTCCCTAGAAACTTAGCAAACTTACTATCATATAATAACACCAAATTGTTTACCTTGAAGGTGCACAGTTTGACGTGGCAATCGTGCTAAGAATTTTTGCGTTCCTTCGAACCTGCTGATGGAAAACAGCCAAAAACAGATCTTCCTCAAGCTCCGTTATCTGTGCGAGCCTCTCTTCTAAGGCTTTGTGATCCACCATTCCTATGAAAGCCACTATGTGTAGACTTGGTATGATATATTCCATCAACATTACGACATCTACACCATAAACCAATCGTAAACTCATTTGGCCTGTTAGCTTTTTACAAGTAGTTATGTATGCCCATAACACTACTGGTACATGCACGTCCCAATAATTCCACTACACACTACAAATATTTGTAAGTGCATTCTCTAATAACTTGTTAAAAGCCTCAACCATTCCATTGGCCTGAGGATGATATGGCATACTCTTTTGATGGTAAACTTGGAACTCATCTGTCAGCGTGTTGATTGTTTCATTGAGGAAATGTGTACCACAATCACTCACCAATACCTTCGTGCAACCGAACCTCGTCAACACATATTCAAACAAAAACTTTGTTCTTGTCATCCCTGTGCAGCCCTTCAAAGGTTACACCTCCACCCATTTGTTCAAATTCTTCATCACAGTGATGATATAGCGTGCACCAATTTTCTTGCATGGGTGATGAATTGGTCCTACAAAATCTATTGCCCATTTCTCAAATGGATGCAATGATACCTATGGATTTAGAGGTATCTCGTCCCTTCATTATGGCCTTCTCATTCGCTGACATCCATCACATGCCCTACAATATGCTTTAGAATCTTTATGTAGCAATGGCCACCAAAATCGAGCATGCAAAACCTTCTGCGTTGTTCCTTTTCCTACGTAATTCCCTCCCACAACTCCTCCATGAGCTTAAGCGACAATACTATTTCGCTCAAAATCACGCACATAACGTCGTCCGACCCCATTTTATACAAATTCCCATATTTTACTGAGAAATATTTTGCGCGCACCACCAACTCTTTCTTTTGGCAACTGGTGTACCTCTTTAGAGTCATCCCTATAGTCAAGAAGTGGATAATATCTACACAGTGGTTATCAGCTAAGTACATCGCAAAGAGCTGCACATCGAGCAACCCTTCCTCCAAATTAGTAGGCTCCTCTCCTGTCTCAATGCATGATAGTTGGTTAGGGCCTGCGTTCAACCTTCCTAACTTCACAATCACCTCAAAATCATATTCTTGAAACAACAACAACCATCTGCATATTTCCCACCCCAACACAGACTTCTTGACTAGATACTTCAATGTAGAGTGGTCTGTGTACATCTTGAAATGTTTGCTTAGTAGGTAATGTCTAAATTTTTGGAGCACATACACCATCGCCAATCCTTTTTGCTCTATCATCAAATAATTCTTTTCAGCCTTTAACAACTTCCTGATCACAAATTCTATAGGACGATCTAGTTCTCCTTCACCTGTGTCAACACTACTCCCAACACAATACACGAGGCATCAACGTGCACATGGAATTCTTTCTTCTAGTCCAGGAAGACCAAGGTCGGTGCAATAATCATTTTCTCCTTCAAGACATCCATACTTCACTAACTTTCTTCATTCAAACAGAATGTAGCATGCTTCTTTAACAACTCTTCCATGGGCGCAATAATCTAAGTGTAAGCCTTGATAAAATTTTGATAATACCCAGTGTGGCCCATCATTGCGCGCAACTTTTTAACACTTCATGGGGCTTCCAAATTGATTATTACCTTGATCTTGGCAGGGTCCAGCATGATTCTTTTCCTGCATACCACATGACCTACCAAAATCCCTAAGGGGACACAAAACAAGAACTTCTTCAGGTTCAACACAATCTGATACCTTTGGCACGTATCCAACATTAACCGTACACTATCTACATGGCACTTGACTAGCCCAAACATCATCTAGTCATCGAAATAGACCTCCAAATATTTGTGAATAAACTCTTTCAATGGCATGATAACGATGCGCAACAATATCGTTGGTGCATTTTTGAGTCGAAATGGCATCACCATATACTAAAAACAACCCCATTCCATCGCGAAGATTGTTTTACTCATGTATTCTGGCATGATCTTGATCTGATGGTACCCTGAGAACCCATATTTGAATGAGTAGGCTCATGCCCTCCAACATTATCCAGTACATCATCTGTGAATAGTTTCGGAAAGGGATCATGGACACAGGCATCGTTAAGCTTCCTAAGATCTACACAAATCCTTAATTCCTCCTTCTACTTCTTTTCGTGAACTACCATTGGGCTCACCCAATCAGATTCCTCCACAAGTTCAATAATGCATGCTTCAAGCATCTTGTCCAACTCCAAGCAGAATTTTTCCTTGTATTTGGGATTAAGGTGATATGGCCTTTGCTTAACTAGCTGCGCGTCCAGTTTCAAAGTTATCTTAATCACTCCCAAGTTGCCTATGATTCCTTTCAAATCCGAAAAATTTGTATGAAATAAATCTTGGTATTCGCAGAGTAACTCGCCAACTTTGTCTACTATAGCGTCATCCCCCTAATCCCCAATCTTCGTAAACTTCAGCTCCACCTCTGTGCCAATGTTTACTTTCCTAGTCTTCAATGGCACAATGATATCCTGGTTCTCTATCTATGGAAATTCAACTTCGTGGTGACCTTCTATCTCTGGGACATTGATATTTTTTGGATCCTCATCGTCTGCTTCAGTAGTCATATTATAACATTCTAGCACATGGCATAGTTGGGTACTCAAATCTAGTTGAATCAATTCCAAGGGATCCTACAAGATTCGGAAGATCACTGCCTTAACCTCTTGTAGTGCCTCATCAATGATTTCAAACCCATCTTCAAAGCTAAAGGTCCTCATGAATCCCTCTCTTAAGACATCCCATTCCACAGTGCCATGGCGAAGCTCTGTCTCCAAATACTAGTTCATAGGGATTACGTCCAGAGTGTGACAGAATAAATGCACCCATTCTGGATGCAGCTCCATTCCAGATACCTTAGTTCATTTAGCCAAGTGATCGCATGGATCATTCCTCCCATCATACTTCTCAGTTACCCATACTTTAGGTCAACTGAACCACGTTCTCATCATCCTTCTGTAATCACGCCACTCATCAAAGATGTCTTTGTGCATACTCCACCACTGAGTGGGCATAGGATGCAATACCCAGTCCAATGCATGAAAGCGGTATTCCTCTGGAACTTCTCCTTCAAGAGCATCCAAAACTTTATCCACATCAGTTAAAACATCATAATAAGGGAAATTTCTTACCTCCGACGAAACACAGCGTAGTGATTTGGTCATCATGTTGTAGCGCAATGTGGATACTTCATGCAGCCTATTTTTCCAGTGTTCCAATTCTTCCTCTAAATCCGAGGTACAGGAACTTTCATGGTCCCATGCAATTCATCCATCAACTGTCAGATTAACCCAATCTTGGTCTTGCATTTTTATTTTATAAATCTGATCCAAATCATCATCACTCTCTTCATAATCACGGATTGGTTCAGTAGAGTGCAGTCCTTTAGCAGGGTCCAACGGTACTACAATGCGGAATGATTTCATTTCAAATGACATTTTCCGCTTCTTCAAATTGATGACCCCATTCATATTGATAGCCAAATTAATTCCTAGGAGCATGGGGCATGGATTTCCATCATCAACAACCTCTATTACTTCAAAATCAGCTTGCGCACTCACAACTTTTATATCTATGGTAACTACCTGCAGTCGTCCCATAGGGATAATATTTTTCTGGTTTTCCATCCTCAATTGAATCAGAGACCATTGTATCATAGGCCTCCCCAACCTTTCCCATGTCTATTTAGGAAAAATGTTCATACTAGACCCTAGATCTAAAATAACCTGCTCCATCTCATAGTCTCCTATTTGCGTGGTGAGCCTCATGTCCCACCCTATTCTCATATTGTTTTTTCCTATCTTTCAGACTACTCGTGGTCCATCATGAGAATTATCCCTACCGATACACTTTTTTATCAACTCCTGTAGCCCTTTCATAGCCTTTTTGTCACGCAGTAATTTCATACAAGTTTCCAAGAATGTGGTAAGCACAGAGGGGTCAATCTTTGCAGGTGTGCCTATATCTGGCAGTTTGTTCTGACTTCTTAAGGTAGAGGCCTCATCAAATCTCTTCTTTTCTTCCATGAATTTTTCCTTCACACATTCTAGATCAAACCCAAACTCCTTTTCTGGAGCCTTGAGGACCCATCCAACTTCTTCAGGATGCTTTCCCTTATCATCGCTAGTCGCGATCTTGCTTCGCAGTACAATATTCACATTCGAGTCCTCTTCGCACGGGTCGACCCTCATCATCTGTAAGTTATGGGTAGGATACTGAGGCTGCACTTTCTTCTCCTAAATCTTGGCCATTAGCATAGGACATTCTTCGATTGTGTGGTCAAACTGAGTATAGTATTGACATGATGGGCATGTCTGATTTGTACACTCTCGTACGTAGTGTCCTGGCATTCCAAAATTGTAACAAATGACCTACCCTCAACCCCTACTAGGTCCTCCTCCCCCTCGACTTCGTTTGCATCCCTGGTATCCTCCACGCACTGCCCTAGCACCCTGATATGGAGACTGAGTTTCTCCCTGCATTTGGTACATTGACGTCCTTTCCATCATCAATTCACAGCTACAGTAGTTACACTCATCGTGGCTCACCGATTTACATAAATTGCAGAATAATTATTGCGGTGTCTGTACAAACTTCTCTAGCAAATGACAATTATCTATAACATGTTTTCCACCTACTTGATAATAGTGCACCATAGCATGGGTCCCGTTCTCGGTCTTGTTGGAGCTTCATGCCTTAGGGGCATAGGCCCTCCTCCTATGATGTAATTCACAAAGACAGCGTAGTGATCTTTATCATGCCCTTGATTTTTACACTTGAGACACCAAACTTCTGCATGCACCTCCGGCTGAGCCTCTTTTTCCTTTTTCAAGCTCTGCAACTCCAAGCAAAGGTTCTGCAACTCAGCGTGAATCCGTTGAACTCCTAAAGTAGCATCCTGAATAAGTGTTTCATGCAATCTCATCGCAATTTCTAGAGCTTCCGCCTGGGTTCCTATCTTTTGTTGCGATAAAGCAACCCTTACATGGGGTAGGAGTGAGGCTACAAACCTTTCACAATGCTGACTATCCATGAGATTCATCTTAGCTTCAGGGATTGGGAACTTCAGTCTTTCATCTAATTCCTAGGGTGCTTCACCGAGCCTCATCATGATTTCCTTGAATCTAATTACTGATTGTGATTCAAACTTGGGCTTACCAAATTCCTTATTTAGAGAGGTCTGAGTGTCTACTAATGATGCCAATGGGTTATCGGTACAGTACTTAATGTACCATGTCAGCGCGCGAGCCTGTAGAGCGGTAACCAATTGCACCTTCTTTATATTATCATCTGTAATTTGTTGTGCTATCCATACAACCTTCACAACAAAACAAAATTGATCCAGATCCTCACTTCCTAAGCCCTTGAAAACTAGCGAATTCATTGTATTCAACATGTTGACCGGCGATGGTGGTGGTGGCAGCGCAGGTGAAGGTGTATGTTGTGGAGGTGAAGGTGGAGGTGGTGTGGAAGGATGAGGTATTCGCGGAAAACCTTGCCTTATTAACTGGAGAGTGCTCTTGGGTGAAGTCTATGTTTCTCCCTCGTCGTCACTCAGAGGAGGCTCAATCAACGAGCTATATTCAGGGCTTGTTCTTCCTCTATCCCTGAAGAATTTTTCACTTCGCGTAGCTCCAAACATCAAGGTAATTGAATAACCTGCTTTTCACACAAGAGCATCTTAATTCAAGCATTCAAATTTATCAAATACTTACCTCACGATCCTTTAAAGAAGGGTCACTCTGCCTCACTGTAACTGACTGAGGTGTCGAACACGAACTCTGTAACAAATCTGATGATGACTTGATCAAGGCAGTGATCAACTGTGCATGCAATATTTTCTTCAGAAGCTTCCAACCTTTGCACTAGCTCTGGGGTCCATACTATTGGATCATCAAGCCTCCACCTTCCTTGGTCATCTACCAATTTAGCAATCCACTCGTATAGTTCGATTAGGAAGGCGTAGAGGAAAATCTCATGTATTTTTTGTATAGATATATGCCCAACCACTGTTCCTTTATTGGGCAGGGATTTTTGTTTTCTTGCACCGTGAATTCATGGATCTTTCTATCCAATGACATATCAATTTCTTTCTTTGCTGGATTACAGTGATGCAACATCACTCATCTCTTTATGCAGATCCCAGTCCCGACAACAAAAACATTTGTTGGCTTAGTGGGCCCTGACCTAGGTTTAGAGTTAGTTGCATTGTCATGCGGAAAGAGTCGATAGTGCGGACACAACTGCCCTCCCTAGAAGCAAAGGCTTTCTAGTGACAAACAAGACAAATAAACACTACCTTTCTCTAAACATGCATCGAGAATACAAGTAATCAGGGGATTTTAACATACCTTTAGTCCAACGCTTTGTAGTAGTCTAGCCTCACTGATCCGGATGAGCTCCTCCTTCTCTTCGAAACCTGCATTCATTAACAAGCCAAAAGATTAAATAGCACCTGATAAACTCATAAAACAATACATACCCATCATACAGACCAAGGAGTATATGAAACAAATCATGAATAACAATCTGTTGAGAAAAATGAGTTCATTTGTATTAAGAGGAAACAAAAGAAACCATTACAACCTGAGCCTTGGTGTTGTGCAGGTCCCTCCTAGGGTCTAGCAAGAGTTTTCCTTTACTTTGATCAGCTCACCCACTCTCAAATAAGGCTAGGAAAGGATGGGAATCTCTCCTCTCAAGCTTTACAAGGGAGTCTTAATTCCAGTAGCATCTACCCTTAGGAATGTTCAGCTTTCAACCTCCCCTCCCTCTGGCCCAATGCCTGTATTTATAGTGCTCTTGAGGAAGTTATTCGGGTCCACCATCAATGGGATAACCCCCTCTTTGGATGGGATAGCTCCCCTCTTGATGGGATAATTTCCTCTTTGATAGGGATACATGAACCATCTGGAGGTGCTCCATACACGTCAAACAAGCTTCTAGAATGCTCTAGAAATGACCACAAGTAACTTTTTTGGAGTGAAACTTGCGCCTTTTGACCTTTACAGGAGTACGCACCCATTGCTTTACAGATAGAGTGTACAAGTACGCAGGTATTGTGAACTTGGGGTGTGTACACGCAGGTAAGGCTAAGAGAAACTGCGTACCCAGAGATATATAGATTTTTAATGACTTTCTCTCTTTCTTGGAGTTTGACATGGAGAGCAGAGGTATGAGGCTTGCCAAGGAGGATATTATGACAGTTGATGGAGCCACACTAACTGCAAATAGTCATGGTGACAAATTTTAGTGTAACAGATTGACCCCTAAAGTGCGAAGCCTGTAGTAGATTAGGGTTTCATATAATCTAGGAAGGGTGAAATACTTTATCATTTCAAGGATTATCTTGTGGAGAGCCCAGTCGGAACCTGCAAGTATTCAACACAAAATACATATATAAGATCATATCATCGCTGAGGTAGGCATTCCCATACTCAGATTGAAAACTTTAACTAATTGACTATCTACTGCTCTGATACAGGAATGATTTTGCAGTACATCATAATCATAGACTTTTGTAGACACAGTATGGGCACAACCATCTGTTTATGATTAGTTTATTGTATAATGAATACAAAACTCCTCGCAGCCTGGATGGTGGAAACTAGATCCAGGGTCTTCATTTCTACTTCCCGAACAGGTACGATTCTATCCATGCGAATAAATGAGTTGATGTCGAACATGGTAGAAACCACTTGATTACCAGTCAATGATGTAAATTGTTAACAAGTGTGAGAGGGACCACCGGTGATGTCAATGGTTCTCAAAGTACCCAGTACAATCCATGAGATGTGAATGAATGAGTTGATGTCGAACATTTCACGGAATCCTTCGATCGAAAGTCAATGATGTAAACTGTCGTCAAAGGCGAGAAACCTGCCATTGATGCATGCAGATTTCAAGGTACTGACGATTCCTAGGTCATCTTTCTAGATAATGTGCTGATGTCGATAGAAAGCGACCCGTTGCAGGCAAGCCCACAACACGAAATCATAGATCATGTTGAAGAAATGTAGCTGTAAGGACTGACTCAGGGATGGTCAAAATGGATGACGGGTATTTTGCAGATGAATGGTTTATATGCAGAGACCTCTTGAACACATAACGACACGATAGATGGCTATTTGACCCAAAGTTAATACCCGACTGAAGACTTTCAATGTGGTTTGATCAACTGTGAGGCAAAGGATTTCCCAACCCAGGTGAATGAAAAGTGTCGTGTTCAAGAGTGGTAATAAGGCTTCTTCTGAGACAAAGGATAACAAATAGGCTCATTTTTCTCTCTTTTCCCCCACCATTTCTGGTAAGTACCTCTTTATTTTTAACAAGCTTGAGGAGGATAACATATGCTTGATTATAAGCTCATCCTTCGGATGAGTCCAACTTAGTTTTGATTCGAACCCTAAGAAGGAGTGGTCCGTTCCTGTTTGTAATCGAACAGGTCCTTTACTGTGAAATTTTAACGAGTCCAGTATAGGAGAAACTCAGCGTTTTTCATTTTTAGAGAGTCTGAAAAAACTTAAGAAGACTCCAGGTTGAACTTTTTCGTAAAGTTGTGTCTCCCAAGCCCGAAAAAGTATAAAATAATATTTGAGAGAATCGCTTGATCTTGCGACCAAGGAGTACTTTCATGATTAGTGCCTCTGACCTGAAAAGTAAAAAGCGATCAAGGACACGTCGTTTTATTTCCAGTATCGAGTTTGAAACGACAAAAACCTGACAATCTTTTCCTGTTTTTATGGTCAGAAAAGAGCTATAAGGGGACCGTCTTTTAATTCCGTTTTAACGAGTGTAAAAGAAATGCTCGGCAATCTTTTCATGTTTTAGGAGTCAAAAAAGGGCTTAAAAGATGACTCTGATGTTTTGGTTCGTGAAAAATGATAAATTTTCCTTGAAAGTCTTTTTGTCCTGCACAAAAACGACACATTACTCATACCTGTTTAAGATAGGCAAAAATACATTGAAAAATATCCTTTCATGGTGAAAAATAAACAAACTTAGCATTCATTTATCCAAAAAACCTATAAAAAGACCTTTTACCATGTCATTTTTACCATTTTACTGTTGAGGGAGAGAAAAAGGCTTTTGGCAAGAAACTTCCCGTGGACTTTGCGGAGAATCCGACCGTCGGAATCGAGCGCCGTCTCTTTCAGGTATTTCACAACATCCTCCTCTTTGTTTTTATCCGTTTAGAATTTCATTTTAGGCCTTAGTTTGATTTTTTGGGGGCTTTAGGGTTTTAAGATCCGCTTTTCGGGGTACGCAGGTCCCCCATGGGTGACCTGCATACCCCGACATTTTCTCCATTGGGAAAATGGCAGGTGTACGCAGCCTACCTTCAGAGCAGTTGCGTACCCACGCTCTGTTTCTGAAGGCGGGGTGCGTACTCCGCGCAAAGCAATTTCAAACCCCCAAATCTCGAAATTGAACCATCAATTTTTGATTTAGTGAATTCTAATGGATGTTTTCTGGTGTGTAGATTTCCCACCATGCTTGATTGGCGCGAAAGAGAACACGAAGATGTCGATTTGGCCGAAATAGATCATCAACCCTCCATTGATGCTTTGAAGGCATGCGATCTCTACAAATACTGGGCCATACCTAGCATGAGGGCCCAAGTGCAATTCCTAGAGTGGCTGGTTGAAAGGTGGAACGTTCAGGATCAATGCTTTTACATCGGAGGGCACCAGCTCGAGATAGAGCCATCAGACATATATTTTCTCACTGGTTTTCCTAATAGGGGCGAGCAACTGACTCTGTCCGAGACTAGGCCGGGTGGCCAATCCCTTGCTAGTCTTCGGCTAGAGTGGTGCAATAATCAACACCAGGAGAAGGGGATAGAAATCAAATACATATCCCTGCCTGAACTTATGGTAATTGCCTTTACAGTTACCAGACTCTGCGGCGCAGCCTCTTTGCATATTGCCACCGGGTCCCAAATGCGGATGGCGATAGATTGCTTCCGAGGCACCATTTTCAACTGGTGCGACGCTGTGCTGGCCAATATGAAGGGCCAACTGACTAGGGCAAAGAACGGGCAATTAAAGACCTTTGGGTATGGGCCTCTAGTTGTGATCTTTGCCCTAGAGAGGGTTCTGATGCTGATCCCACAACATCTCACTGTTGCAGTTGGGTCTCCTCGGGAGCCAAAGTTGATGCGATGGGTTACGGTGATGGCTCAGCATCCTGATGAGGGAGCGGGAGTTGCCCGATTTCCTGCGGGTTACCTTCACTGGTTGGAGGACCAGGTCTTTGCGATCTAGGATTTTCCTTATGTCGGAGTGGATTTTCGTGGTGATCCGGACATGGTTCTTCCACAGGGAGAACAATGGGACGACAGAGGTAGTTCATTTTTCACAAGTTTTTAAATTATTTACTTTTTTTGTTTTTATATCGTCTCAAAACTGACAGTGACAATTTTAAAAATGCAGATGTAGGTCCACAGCGTCCGGCCAATCTTCGGCCATTCGAGAGAAGAGTACCAGTTCCACCAACATCGGCCCCACAGGATGCGGCCGCAGAGACCTTAGTCGAGTTGGAACAGGACGTAGAGCGTCTCACAGCGGACATACCAGAGACAACTATAGACGATATTCCTATCCGACTTCAGCGCTATGTGGTCGCAGTCCCAGGACCTTTCAGGAGGTTCCTGTGTAGGGTAGCGCGGGCAGTGGTGTCGTATAGAGAGCACCACCAGTGATTGGCTAGTCACTTTTTGTAGACACATGTGACATTCTGGTTTTTTGTACTTATCATTTTTGCCGATCATAAGGTGTTTTTCAACCTATGATCGAAGACGATGTATATTTTGACACACTCCTATCTATATATATCATTATTACCGACTTATCTTGTTAAACATGTATGATGAAATGTTTTTAAATTTACATGTATGATTATCTCAAATGTCTGTCTAACATTCGAGAAGCAATTGCATCTGCTAATGTATTTAACGACCTTGGAACATGCTGATATTCAATGTAATCAAATTCACGTTCCAAGAGGCGCACTCTCAAAAATAACCTTAATAACACTGGATTTCTAATGGAATATACTCTATTAAGCTGTAGTACAACGAGTTCAGAATCTAACCTCACTATCAAACTCCGAATCCCAAACGAAATAGATTCAGATAATAACTCAATCACTGCACTGTATTCTGCAATGTTGTTTGTTGTTTGACCGAGGCTCACCCCATGCATAGAAACTAACTCGTTAGAGGGCGAATAGATAACCCAAGATGCGGAAGAAATATTCCGTGTACTACGACAAGCACCATCAGCGAATCCAATGTACGTTTGGAGAGGCATCGACATCTGCAATATCAAGAGTAAAACCAAGATAAGCCAGAATAACGACGAAAAATACACTCTCTAAGCTAAGCACACTGTCTATACTAACAAACACACCAGCTAGAAAGAAAAACTAACCTAACTAAATCTCCATACCCATCATTTAAGCATAATACCTCTTTAGGTAAAGTCCATTTCTGGGCTTACCCAAAGAGTCCCCATCAAAATCTACCAGCTCATAGGCCCCTTTTGCTAGCTTTCGCTTGACAATGTAGGGCCCATGCCACATAGGAACGAATTTTCCAGCACCTAATTTATCGTTAGCTTGATCATATAATAGCACTAGGTCTCCTTCCGCAAAATTTCGAGGGGTCGCGTTACGATCATACTGAGCTTTCATCCGTTTTGTGTGAGTCTCGATTGCCAAAGCAGCATCACGTCGAGTCTCATCTAATTGAGCTAAGTATAATAGAAGTTTCTCCTCTTCAGAAGTAGATGGAAGTAATTCGAAAGCCATTTGAAGTGACGGGATTTCGCATTCAATGGGCAGCACTGCTTCCAAACCATAAACTAGTTGGAAAGGAGTGAACCCTGTTGATGTTTTCACTAAAGTTCGGTACGCCCAAAGCGCGGAAAATAACATGTTGTGCCAATTCGACCGATGAATACCAATGATTCGTCGGATCGTGATAACTAAAACTTTGTTGATAGACTCAACCAGGCCATTGGCTTGTGGATAATAAGGAGTTGAGCTATCGTGATGCAAACCAAGCTGGCCTGTAAGTTCTGTCATCATAATGTTTCTAAAATGGCGCCCATGATCAGTGATTATCACTTGTGGGACACCAAACCTAACAATAATATGATTGAATATGAAAATCACAGCTGTCTTGCCGTCTGCCTCGAATGTAGGCATCGCCTCGGCCCACTTAGTAAAATAATCAACTGCAAGGATGATATACGCATGCCCCCCGGCCGAGTGAGGGTTACATGTAATAAAATCGATTCCCCATTTAGCAAAAGGACCAATGGCAATTATAGGGTGGAGAGGAGCAGGTGGTGCGCGCATCTTGCGATCAAACACTTGACAGTTGTGGCATTTTCGGACCGCAATGATACAATCTTTAAACATGGACGGCCAGAAGTAACCAGCACGCAACACCTTCTGGGCTGTGGCATACCCAGACATATGACCGCCACATGCTCTAGAATGACAGTCATTCATAACCCTTTCTGCCTCTTCGTGAGTTAAGCAACGACGAAAAACCAAGTCCGCCCCACGACGATAAAGAGTATCTCCAATAATTTTGTACTGTTGGGACTGGAATCGAATTTTCCGATGTTCTGACTTTGAAGCTTCAGGCCGAAAGGATTGGGTTTGGAGATAGATGATTATATCCCCATACCACGGATCTAAAGTGCTGATGAGAAACAAAGATTCGTCCGCAATGGGTTCCTCTGCCACAGTTTCCGTGTCAGCACGCGGGAAGTCACACATCAACTTTGCAAAGACTAAAGATTTCTTAGACTTAGATTTTTCAAATTCCAAGTCGAACTCCTGCAGGATAACGATCCATTTAGAGTACTTGCCCCCTAGCAATTTTTTAGTCAAAATATAGATCATAGGGTTGCAATCCGAAATGACTGTAGTTTTACGGAGAAGAATGTAATGACGAAAACGTTGGACAGCCTGAACGGCTGCCAGGGCCAATTTCTCCACATGCGAATATTTTAGCTCAGTGGGATTTAACATCCTACTAAGATAATATATCACATGTTCCATTGTGAATTCATCTTCCTGAACTAACACCATTCCAATAGTGGAATGAGAGGCAGCGAGGTACAAAAAGTAGTCTTGGTTGTAGTTGGGAGGATGCAACAACGGTGCATGGGTCAACGCGTGTTTAAGTGCATCAAAAGATTGCTGAGCTATCTCATCCCAAGAGAATTGAGTGTTCTGTTTCAACAACCGTGTAAAACCTTTTGTAACCTCGGCGTAGTTAGGAATGAATCGGCGTAGAAAGTTTGCTTTCCCCTGCAAACTTTGGAGTTGGCGCAGACTCGAAGGAGGAGGCAATTTGATGATAACCTCTACCTTCGAGGGATCGACGTGAATGCCGGATTTTGAAACTACAAACCCCAAAAATCATCCCACTTCTATGCAGAAGACACATTTGTGTGGATTCAACCATATACGATAATGCCTACACCTCATAAAAATTGCTCGTAAATGGACAAGGTGATCAGCTCGATGTAAGGAGTGAGCGGGCAAATCATCGAGATATGGTTGCACAATGTGCTTGATGTCATGAAATGCATAAGACATCGCCCTTTGAAAAGTGGCTCCGGCATTCTTAAGCCCAAAAGGTAATTTGAAATAAGCAAATTTCCCCCATGGACAAATGAAAGCCGTTTTTGGTTGATCGGCAGGTAGAATATTGATTTGGTTGTAACCGGAAAAACCGTCCATAAAGGAAAATATTTCACTACCAGCACAATCATCAATTATTTGATCGATATAGGGTGTTGGATAGTTGTCCTTGGGACAAGCACGATTGATATCCCTATAGTCGATACATATTCTTATTGTTCCCTGTTTTTTGTTAACTGGAACAATATTCGATACCCAATCCGTTAACGGGATCGGATAAATGAAACCTGCTTTCAACAGCTTCTCAACTTCTGCTTTAATTGCAGCCGCTTTCCGAGGGTGTATCTGACGCAGAAGTTGCCGAACGGGTTTAGCGTCTGGGTAAGTCTTGATCTCATGAACAATAATGGAGGGATCAATTCCTGGCATTTCCTCATAGGACCAAGCAAACACGTCGCGGAATTCTTTAAATAGGGCCTTGTATGTTTGAATTTCGTCATCTGAACACGAGGCACCTATATGAATGTGTTCAACAATTCTGGGCTTCACTGAAATGTCAATGGGAATAGTGCGAGAAATGTTTCCCAAATTCAGCTCTGAATCAGGATGTTTCATTGGACTCTGAGCATCTTTGACATATTCAGCTGTAAAGATTGATGAGAAATCGTTTTCAAAACGATCATCCTCAGGTAAGAACGAAGATCTATGATGGAGATCTTCCCATGGTAAATCGTCTACACACAGGACTTCACAAAGTTGTTCGTCAGATGACACAACTTCGGGAAACGTTATTAACTCCGAGGTTGACGCGAAGAGGGATTCCTCACGGACCACATTCATTTGGTCGATTTGGGTTGAACGCGGGTCGGTAAAAGACTGTAGGGCTTCATAAGCAATTTCATATGGACTCAAAGGCATATCATCACCGAATGAGTCTATCTCAAATTCAGATGGGACAATCCAAGGATCATCGCAAATAATAGTATCTGACGTAATCATATGAATGAATGCGAATGAAGGGTCTGTGTTGATTGGAGGAAAAGGAAAAGTTCCCAGTAAACCGGAATCTTTAACTAATCCTACGCCAACATCCTTATAAGGGATAGTCGTTTTACCGACATGCTGGATACTCTCTGAAGAGGCTGGGTCGGATGAAAAGAAAGACAGCTGGTCTATTGTAACGATCTTGCCATTATGTGGAAACTTTATAACTCTGAAGACCGATGAGACGACCGCTGTCATAGCGTAAGACCAACTTCGACCCAAGAGAAGGTTGTAGTCTAGAGGGGCATCAACCACCTCCACATCCAGACTAACGGTTTTTCCTTCAACCCCTATAGGTAAATCCTGTAAAATGCCAAACGGATGGAACCCACGGCCATCAAAGGCCTTAAGAATTGTCGGGGATTGGTTCAGCGAAGGAGAACGAAGCGATCTCCAGCACTGAATCGACATAATACACGTGGAAGCTCCCTCATCAATTACAGTCCGATGAATAGTCCTGTTTTCTACTATCACTGGAATCTGGAAAGCCATCTGATGAGGGAGACGCGGTGTACTATTTTCTAGATCAAAGATTATCAGGTTCGGGTCCTGAACATCAACAGCTCCTATAGCCGACAAAAGTAATTTTCGCTGTGCTGGGCATGATTGCAGCACTTCTAAAGCCGACATTGCTGAGGGTGAAACAGCTAAATCCTCAACAATGTTGTAATTCTGGGCCGCTCTCGCATGTGGATTGAAAGTAGACCTTCGAAGTACACCCTTGGCGGGCGGTTTGATTACTAAGTCAGGGTTAGGTTTCTCGATCTGTAGTGGATCAGAACCGGGAGCTGAGGTTGATGGATTTGAATGAGAAGATTTCGCTTCTTTTGATCCATCAACAGGACTTTTACTACCATAATCGTGTGATCGAGTCGCAATCCTTACATGAGACATCATCAATATGGGTTCTTCAGTGGCACCCGAGGAAGAACCTATCATCTTACTCTCCTGCTTTGGAAATGGATCTTTCAAAACAACGGGAGTTGAGGAACCTTTGACGATTTTCACAACCTCGGCCCGATGGGGGCAATCTCTTGTAAAATGATCCTCTTCACAAATAAGACAAGGATATCGAGGTTTGCGCTTCTCGTCATTGGTTTCCGACTTTTCTGTTTTCTCCTTTGGAGTCTTTTCTACTTTACCCTTCTTCTTACCCTTCTTCTTCCCACCGTTTTTTGATTTAGCCGTAGATGACTCTACAGCGTGAATATCAACGGAAATTTCAGGAGAAGACTCTCCTGTCGGGGAATCTGGTAAGGTTATAATGGGCGAAGAATTCTTCGAAGATTTCTTCTTGCTTTTAGTATTTACCGTACCAATCATGCCATCAGCAACATGAGATCCCGAAGGAGCAACAGCGATTTGATTTGACTTTGGAAGATCTGGGATCTTTTCATGTAACGTACCTGACTGAGTGTAAACTAAGTCAAGGTACTGCGCTTGAGCAATTACTTGCTCCTCAGTAACTACTCCGGCCTTAGCTACGTCTTCAGTAATCTTTGGTAATAATGATTTAACAAACCATTCAGCTAAGATTTGGTCCGGGATAAAAACTTTCACTAATTGCCGTCGACGTCTCCATTCATGTATATGATAAGTGGACGTTGACTATTTTAATGAAGTTAGTAGCTCCGTGCCATTATCATATCTGACCGGCAACTGAAAATGAGTTAGGAACGAGGTAGCTAACTGACTAAAATTGTAAAAAGAGGCCCGTGGTAACTCAATGTACCACTTGGCCGCGAGACCAATGAGCGTACGCTGGAAAAGACGTAAGCGGATCGAATCATCCGAGATGGAATTTGAAGCACACCAGAGGTGGTAAGTCATCACATGATTGGACGGATCCTCTCCAGACTTACCTTCGAACTTGGGTATATCATTGGGCAACTTATTTGGCATTGGCGGCCAAAACGGAAGATAATTTATCGGATCGTTCGTTAGGCGCGACAAGTCTGGTAAATCCAAAGTTGCGATAAACAGTAATTGCCGATTAGGATCCCTAAAAATCTGGGTCACAAGACCAGTCCAAGGAGGAGGATATCCTGGATAACTTGGAATAGGTATCGCATTCGGGATATTGTATCCTCCTGGAAAACCAGGATTAACCGGACCGTACTGGGGTTGCTGAGGTTGTTGATAAGTGTACCCAGGATACGATTGATACTGGTAAACCGGCTGTTGGATAGCAGGCCCGTATTGGTACTGTCCTTGGTACGGTTGATAAGCGAATTGTGGTTGACTAGTGACAACCGTACTTAAACCAGGTTGTCCTACAGGCATTTGAACCGTAGTTTGAATCGTAGATCCAGACAATGGTAAAGATGTCTGAGGAGTAGTTGCAGAGACAGTAGAAACCGGAGCTGTCGATACTCCAGAAGTAAGTGTGGTGGAAGGAGCAGATGTTGCGGTAGTTGCAGCAGTCATTTCAGATGGAGTACTAGGTGCAATTGGCAACTGAGTAACTACCGAAGGTATAGAAGTTTGAACATTAGACTGGACTGGTTGCTGGGATGGACCAACAACTAAGGGTTGTCCAGCTTGAGATGACAACTGTACGCTTGGCTACAATACCTGTTGAACTTGCGATGGATCCCACACTATGTTCACTCCGGGGTATTGATCCATTACAGGTTGAGGATATTCAGATCCATAACCGAATTGGGGGTAGGATTGATAACTGAAAGGCACAGTTCCCGTACCTTGAACATATGATTGACCTTGAGGTGGTTGATAACCTTGACTCGAGTATTGACCTTGAGGTTGATAACCTTGAGGTAAATACTGATACTGGGGTTGACCTTGACCTTGAGGTTGATACCCTTGAGGTAAATACTGATACTGAGGTTGACCCTGGGGTACATATTGAGGCTGGGGTTGACCTTGAGGAATGTATTGTACTATGGGTACATACTGTCCTTGAGGTTGCCCCCCAGACGCAACTTGTGTACCTTGAGGTTGCCCCCCAGGCGTTAATTGAGGCTGCCCCCCAGGCGATAATTGGCCACCTTGAGGTTGAGAACCGGGAACTGAACCTGACATCATGTAAATGTCCCCTACATCCAACGGTTTATTACCATTATTTCCAGCTAATAACCCATGTTCAATGGGTTGAAGAGATTCTCCCGCAAAAGTACCAGAAAGTGACTTATACCCGGAGGGAACAGAAGGACCGCCGTACAAGAAAGGTTCAGGAGACTGAGTGAACACGGACGACTGACCAGACATATTTACAGGAGTATAAATACCTCCAGGTGGAAAAGGAGTACGAGGTGGAGAAAAACTTATCCCTGAGTTGTCTAAATAATTGGTTAACGAAAGGTACCAAGTAGTACTTCTAGGAGGACTATAAAAGATAGATTCACACTCCCTTAGATCAATAGTAGGTTGATCTTCAAGGATAGATACGCCAAATTCTTCCTCTGGAGCAAGTTCTTCAATAGCTATCAAACCAGTAGGAAGATTTTCGGTGATGACTCTTTCTACCCTAGGTGAATCAGGTGCACTAGAAGTTGGAGTAACAGGTTCAGATATTTCAGGTTCTTCGCCTATATCACTAGTAGATGAAAAACTACCAGCAAGCTCAGAAACTGCAACAGCTTCGGGATTATAACCTATTTCTAGACCTTGGTAATCTGGATGGACTACCAACGATGATTCTCCTTCTTCAGGTGAAGCTACTTTACTGCCACTAGGAGTTACAAGGACTTTCAAACCTTCATAATGACCTGGAACCTCTTCAGGAGGTTCACCCCGAAGTCTACGGGACTTCCTCAACAAATCGGCCACAGTAACAATCTCAGGAGACTTGCGCCGAAGTCAACGGGACTGTCTCGGTAATTCAGCCACAGTTAAAGATTTTTAACTACTGCACACGCAAACAAAGTAAAATCTCAAAGAAAACCACCTAAAGTCTCTAAAGAACCAAACAAATTTGAAGCACACGCCTAAAGAATCTAGGGCGTCAAACCATACACAAACAGTAGCCTTCCGGACCGAAAACACTAGTTGGAGATGAAACCCAACATCGCCGAATTCAGTACAGAAGTGGTGGGCGGAACAGTTACCCCGACAACCTGCTTAATGAATAGACTGGCAAAAGTTCCTCCACTTTAACTGTCTTGAGTGAAGTGAACCCCTCAGAAAATCCAAGTGAGTCTAGCCGACGTCTGCTCCAGGTACAGTGGGATCTTCCCTCCACCGTCACCTCGGTAGAATCCTAAAGATAATGGTCACTAAGGTTACCAACAGCAACAAATGCACCTAGGGGAACAGTCTACGACCCGATAGCACGCAAGGGCAGAGTAACAAGCTCAATCCCCTTGCCGGTTCCTTGACAATAATCCAAGGTTTACCGACAAGTGACCCCAGGCTCCTCGACAATAATCCGAGGTTTACCGTTTGTAGTACGTGCGTATCTGGCATCTTTCCCAATGAAGGAGGATTGATCCCCTCACTGGTTCGGACACAGTCTCGTGCTTCTCCTTTAAGAGGAGCTTTCCCAGAGTACAAATGAAACAGTCAGATTTATCCTACCACAAGATGAGCTACTTGTTTGGTTTTACTGTCTTGGAGAGTTAATTACTCTCCTACTCCAAGACACTAGCCTGATCTATATTGGTGTTTCAGAGCCCTAGTAAATAGAAAGTTACTAAGTTGATTTTACTTTAAGTGTCAATTTTTATGGCTTTTCTTTAAGACAAAAGGTAGCGGAGATGAAACTGATGGTGTGTAGACTCGACCAAAATCCACTAAAAAGATGCACTTAGGATGATTTAAACTAATTTTTCCTTTTTCAATGAATTCCCTAGCTAAGAGAGTTGTAGAATGCAAAATTGATAAAAAGACAACTTTCTTGGCAATGAAAATCAAAGAAACAAACTCTTTATCTTTTCAAAACACACAACACATGACCACTAATCACTTCACGAAAATTCCTTTTTCTTTCAAAGACTCAAATTCTACCAAAGCAAACTTTCCTTCAAAAGATATTTTTTATATTTTTTCCTAATTAATAAAGCATGTAAAACTTACTTTAACAAAAATCAAAGTTAAAAAGAAACTATGGCAATCAAATCAACTCAATTTCACTCAAAAGAAAATCTAAGAGAAAAGTATCTAAAAGTAAATCTAACGAGGCAAAAGCCTACTAAAGATGATTCCTGGATGTTTTACTCAGTCAAAATGTAACTAAGGACTAGTTAATGCAGAACCAAAAACCAGTCAAAAACAAAAATCAAAATCTTTTGTTCTTTTTCTCAAGAATAAAATCAAAGTTCAAACAACAAACTTTTTCGAGGTTCGCAAAGAGAAGACGCAAAGGTAGGTCTCTCACAAGGGTGAATTCTATGACAGGGCCAACTTCTAAGAGGATTGAACAAAACCAGGGAGATCCAAAGTTTGACAACCTCTAACGCCAAAGTCACTACAGGACCAGTTAGAAATCAAACCCTAAGGCAAAACCTCTATGAATTTCACTAAAACTCTCGACACTGACGAAACAAGTTTAGGTGAAGATTTATGGCAGAAAACCAGTGGATCTGGGCAGAAAAAACAAATTAAAACTAAAATCTAAACGGCAAAAAGAAGAAAATTGAAATTTTCTTAATTTTGACAGGGTACGCAGGCGACCTGTTTGCACAGGTGCGGGTACGCTCTGTGCACAAAGCTACAGTGCGTACAGGTACGCACTGTGCTCAACTCAGAGGCTGCGTACTTCTAGCAAAACTAAGAAAAGATAAAATCTAATTTAACCCTAATCTAGCCCACCCAAAAACACAGTCAGACAGCCAAAAACCAGAAAACAAACGACTTTTCTCAGATCAAAAGTTCATAGAAAGGAAAAAACATTCACATCAATGGAGTCCCCAGTGGAGTCGCCATTTTGTCATGCGAAAAGAGTCGATAGTGCGGACACAACTGACCTCCCTAGAAGCAAAGGCTTTCTAGTGACAAACAAGACAAATAAACACTACCTTTCTCTAAACATGCATCGAGAATACAAGTAATCAGGGGATTTTAACATACCTTTAGTCCAACGCTTTGTAGTAGTCCAACCTCGCCGATCCGGATGAGCTCCTCCTTCTCTTCGAAACCTGCATTCACTAACAAGAAAAAAGATTAAATAGCACCTGAAAAACTCATAAAACAATACATATCCATCATACAGACCAAGGAGTATATGAAACAAATCATGAATAACAATCTGTTGAGAAAAATGAGTTCATTTGTATTAAGAGGAAACAAAGAAACCATTACAACCTGAGCCTTGGTGTTGTGCAGGTCCCTCCTAGGGTCCAGCAAGAGTTTTCCTTTACTTTGATCAGCTCACCCACTCTCAAATAAGGCTAGGAAAGGATGGGAATCTCTCCTCTCAAGCTTTACAAGGGAGTCCTAATTCCAGCAGCATCTACCCTTAGGAATGTTCAGCTTTCAACCTCCCCTCCCTCTGGCCCAATGCCTGTATTTATAGTTCTCTAGAGGAAGTTATTCAGGTCCACCATCAATGGGATAACCCCCTCTTTGGATGGGATAGCTCCCCTCTTGATGGGATAATTTCCTCTTTGATAGGGATACATGAACCATCTGGAGGCACTCCATACACGTCAAACAAGCTTCTAGAATGCTCTAGAAATGACCACAAGTAACTTTTTTGGAGTGAAACTTGTGCCTTTTGACCTTTACAGGAGTACGCACCCATTACTTTACAGACAGAGCGTACAAGTATGCAGGTATTTTGAACTTGGGGTGTGTACACGCAAGTAAGGCTAAGAGAAACTGCGTACCCAGAGATATATATATTTTTAATGACTTTCTCTCTTTCTTGGAGTTTGACATGGAGAGCAGAGGTATGAGGCTTGCCAAGGAGGATAGTATGACAGTTGATGGAGCCATACTAACTACAAATAGTCATGGTGACAAATTTTAGTGTAACATGCATCAAAAAATTCCCTACACTACTAGCCCTTTCGGCATCAATCCACAAAGCGTGGACTGAAGTCTTACCCGAAGTAGTATGGGGAGATGCTAGAAACAAGTTTCCACACCCAAGGATCAACATGATGTTGTTTTGTGCCCTAGTTCTGCCTTCACGTAGATTGAGAATCCCTTATGGATTATCGATCTAACTTCCCTTAATCAACCTCTAGACCTCTGCGAAGGTCTATGTCTACCTTTTGCAGACCCTAAATAGGTGACTTAACTACTTACGCGCATCATAGATTACTCTTAACCCAGTATTTACTTCAAATCTACTTAAGTGTTCGATAACTTTAACAAACAATGATATAATCTTCATGTAAACACTTAATATTAATTATGTTTATATAAAAATATAGATCAAGTAAAATCGTGCATCAATACATCCTTATTTCAAAAAACCATTATTTATCACAACATAAAGTGCATTCATTCGTAACAAAAATAAAGAGATAAAAGATAGAAATTTCTGGAATAATCTTCTTTATTGATATTTAATTAATCTTATAGACTCAAGACTTCCCTGCGCACTCAGCTGTAGGGGTCCACACACTCAGCTACGGACTCTACTCTAGGCCTCTACACACTCAGCTGCAGAGCTTTTCTTCTACCATCTGTGCTAACTTAGACTCATTCTTTCGTACCCATAGACAACTTATATCTCTTCTTATCTACTTTAGACTCTCTAAGACTCCTATTTATACAATCCCATGGTCCACTAACCATGGTCAGATCTTCAAAAAGCCGACTTAACTTACATAAAAGAGGGTAAAAACACTTTTTGACTCACTTAACTATGTGCTTCCCGACCACAATTTGCAAATAATTTCCATCTCTTTACATAAAACTTGGGATTTTTCCCCAAAATTGACCCAGGGGACCCCATCCCAACATATATACTCGACAGTATGGGGAGCACAATTATGTGCTAGTGGTGTCTAATGCAAGAGTATTGCAAATGAAAATTGCTAAGTTTTATAGACACTGGAACACGTCTCTAGCCTAGACTAATAAGTGTTAATGTTAATGTTTCAAATGCTCCTTAGATTCATTCAGGTAAATTTTAAGTTAATCTTTGTATTATGTTTAAACTTTGAGGGCTCAACGATGTCACCTAATCCTAGAATGAAACTAAGTGCTGAAATTGAAATCCTTTCATTCGATGAAGGCTACCTATTTAGGGAAGAGAAACACCTGAATCATGCATTAAACAAGAAATAATTCATCAATTACAATTTTCCAATGCTAAATGCAAAACATGTAATCTAATCTTTCTTTTCATAAGAAAATGCAATACCAAAATAAAATCTTAACGTGATCTACCTTAAGATATAATGATGATTTCATTTTCACTTTAATGTAATCAATGTAATCTAGTGCAAAATAGCAAAAGAGAATGCAAACAACTCAATAATCATGAAAATATCTTTCACATTAATGATTTTGAATGCAACAAATGCTTCGAAAACTACTTAAAAGATGAACACTTTTGCTTTCGCTTTTCGAAACGCAAAATTCGAAGCAAATACTTCATTTCAGTGCAATCGAAACAGACAATTTTTAATCTATCTCTTTATAAATGGAACTGTCACACAGAATAAGTCGATCTTGCGGACAAGATAGACCTTCCTAGAATCGAAAGAAGACCTAATGACAAGCAAACCAACCAGACACTATCTTTCTCTAAATATGCTTTTATAAACAAAGGCAAACAAGTGTTTTAGGGCCTACCTTAGGTCCAACGCAAGTTTGTGGATGCCCTCGCTCCTTCAATCCCAATGAGATCCTTTGTCACGAATATGCAAACACAAACAAGAAAACAAATTAAATAGCACCTGAAAAGCCAATATCATAAAACATATTTAACATGAAAGTCAAGGAGTTCATGAAACAAATAGCATGAGATACTTGTTGAGAAAAATGAGTTTGATTGTATTAATTCAAAAGAAGAAGAACTTTACAATCTGTGCCTTGACGTTGTACAAGCTCCTCCCAGGGTCCAGCGAGAAGTCTCCTCTACTTTGACAAGTTTCACTCACTTCCCAATAAAGCCAAAAAGGTATGTGATCTTTCCTCTTAAGCTCAACTAGGAAGTCTTAATTTCACCAGCATTTACCCTCATAAATGTTCAGCTTCTAACCTCCCTAGCAACCAGCCCAATGCCTGAATTTATAGTGCAATGGAGGGAAGTTACTAGGTCCTCCTTCAAAGGGATAAAGCCCTCCTTCAAAGGGATTAGCTCCTTCTCTTTTGGGATGCATGAACCACCTAAGAGCGGAAACTCCACGTCAAAATTCCTTCTAGAATCATCTAGAATTAACCCAAAGTGAGATTTTTAGAATAAACTTGCGCCTTTTTGACTTTCACAGGGGTCCACACCCACACCTTTAGGGACAGAGCTGGCAGGTCCGCGGTTTTTCTAAACAGAAGGTGCAGGACCGCAGGTAAGAGTGAGAGAAAGTGTGGAACCAAAGTTTCATTGATTTTTAATGTCTTTCTCTTATTTTCAAAGCTTGAATTGAAGAGCTGAGGTCTGAGACTTGCTTAGGAGGACAGTACAAGTGATGATAGACCCATACTGACTGCACATAATCATGGTGACAATATTTTTGTATAACAGATTGCCCCCTAAAGTGTGAAGTCTGTAGTAGATGAGGATTTCATTTATCATTTAGGAAGAGTGAAGTACTTTATCATTTCGAGGATCATCTTGTGGAGAGCCCGGTTGGAACCTGTAAAAACATTCAATGCAAGATATATATATGAGATCATATCATTACTGAGGTAGGCATTCCCATACTCAGATCAAAGCTGACTTAGAAAACTAACTATTGCTCTGATACAGGAATGATCTTGTAAAACATCACAAGTATAGACTCATGTGGACACAGTATGGATGCAGACATCTGTTTATGAATAGTCCATTATATAATGAATACAAAATTCTTCACAACCTGGATTGTGGAAACTAGATCCAGGGTCTTCATTTCTACTTCCCGAAACAGTACGATTCTATCCATGCGAATGAATGTGTTGATGTCGAACATGGTAGAAACCACTTGATTACTAGTCAATGATGTAAACTGTTAACAAGTGTGAGAGAAACCACCAGTGATGTTAATGGATCTCAAAGTACCCAGTACAATCCATGAAATTTGAATAAATGTGTTGATGTCGAACATGTCACGGAGTCCTTTGATCGAAGGTCAATGATGCAACCTGTCGTCAAAGGCGAGAAACCTGCCATTGAGGCATGCAGATCCCAAGGTACTGACGATTTCTAGATCATCATTCTAGATAATGAGTTGAAGTCGATAGAAAGCGATCCGTCGCAGGAAAGCCCACAACAAGAAATCATAGATCAAGTTGAAGAAATTTAGTTGCAAGGACTGACTCAGGGATGGTCAAGATGGATGACAGATATTTTGCAGATGAATGGCTTATTGTCAGTGACCTCTTGAACACATA
This sequence comes from Pinus tabuliformis, assembly GCA_031772625.1. Taxonomy (NCBI): domain Eukaryota; kingdom Viridiplantae; phylum Streptophyta; class Pinopsida; order Pinales; family Pinaceae; genus Pinus; species Pinus tabuliformis. Next base: position 1,543,943,137 of record CM062819.1, read on the forward strand.
ACGACACAACAGATGGCTTGGTGACAATTGACCCAAAGTTAATACCCAGAAACTGGCTGAAGACTTTCAATGTGGTTTGATCAACTGTTAGGCAAAGGATTTCCTAACCCATGAGAATAAAAGTGTCGTGTTCAAGAGTGGTTACAAAGTATGACAAACATGCTCATTTTTCTCTCTTTTCCCCCACCATTTCTGGCAAGTACCTCTTTATTTTTGACAAGCTTGAGGAGGATAACATTTGCTTGATTATAAGCTCATCCTTCGGATGAGTCCAACTTAGTTTAAATTCGAACCCTAAGAAGGAGTGGTTTGTTCCTGTTTGTAATCGAACAGGTCTTTTACTGTGAAATTTTAATGAGTCCAGTATAGGAGAAACTCAACATTTTTCAATTTTAGAGAGTCTAAAAAAACTTAAGAAGACTCCAGGGTTGACCTTTTTCGTAAATTTGTGTCTCCCAAGCCCGAAAAAGTATAAAATAATACTTGAGAGAACTGCTTGATCTTTTACGACCAAGGATTACTTTTCGTCATTAGTGCCCTTGACCTGAAAAAGTAAAAAAGCGATCAATGACACGTCGTTTTATAACCAATATCGAATTTGAAACGACAAAAATTCGGCGATCTTTTCATGTTTTTACGGTCAGAAAAGAGCTGTAAGTGGACCGTCTTTTAATTCCGTTTTAACGAGTTTAAAAGAAAGACTCCACAATCTTTTCATGTTTCAGGAGTCAGAAAAGAGCTTAAAGGTGACTCTAAATATTTTTTTGTCGAAAATGATAGATTTCGCCTGAATAATCCGTTATCCTGAACAAAACGCAAACATTACTCATACCTGTTTGAAATGGATAAAAATGTCGCAAAAATACCCTTTCAAAGTGAAACATAAACAAATTTGCAATTTATTTACTCAAAAAACTTATAAAAAGGGCCTTCGTCAATTCATTTTTACCGTTTGAGTTTTGGGTGAGAAAATAGTGCTTTTGTTCAGAAAACTTCCCATGAAGATTGCGGAAAATCCAACCATCGGAATCGAACGCCGTCTTCTCCAAGTAATCCACATCATCCTACTCTTCACTTTTAACTGTTTCATTTTTTGTTTTAGGCATTCATTTCATTTTTTGGAGGGTTTTTAGGCTTAAAACCCGCGCGCGGGGGCCCACAAGTGTACCACTGCTGGCCTGCGGACCCTGACTTTTTCTCCATTGGGAAAAAGTCATGGGTCCGCACCTTCCATGTAGACAAGGTGCGGTCCCATGCACTGTGCCTAACCCAGAGGGTGCGATCCCCGTCACAAGGGTTTTTAACCCAAAATTTCTCAAAATTGGACCAAACAAAATAATTTCTAGCATTTTAATTAATCTTTTTACTTGATGCAGAGAGTACATCATGCTAGATTGGCGTGAATGAGAGCATGAGGACATGGATGTTGCTGCATGGAACCATCAACCTTCACTTGATGCTTTGAGGGCGTGTGGCTTGTACAAATTCTGGGCCATTCCTGGCATGAGGGCTCAGGTGGATTTCTTACAGTGGCTGGTTGACAGATGGAGCATATAGGACCAGTGCTTCTTCATTGGTGGCCACCAGATCGAAATCGAGCTGGCGGACATATATTCTTGACTGGTTTGCCTAAGAGAGGTGAAAACTTTACTCTGTTTGGGGCTAGGCCAGGTGGCTAGTCTGTCGATAGCCTCCGACTAGAGTTCTGCAACAGCCAGGTTAGAGACAAAGGGATAGACATAAAAACCATATCCCGTCCTGAACTCATGGTGATCGCGTTTATCGTCACCAGACTTTGTGGGAGTTCCGCATTACATATTGCCACCGGATCCCAGATGCGTATGGCAGTTGATTGCTTTCGAGGCACCATCTTCAACTGGTGCGATGTTGTGTTGGCGAATGTGAAAGGACAACTGACCAGGGCCAAGAACGGACAACTAAAGACCTTTGGTTATGGGACTTTGGTTGTGAGTTTTGGTCTAGAGAGGGTTCCCATGTTGATCCCACAGCACCTTACTGTTGGAGCTGGGCTTCCTCGAGAGCCTAAACTGATGCGATGGGTCGCAGTTATGGCCCGTCACCCGGGCAAGAGGACAGAGGTTGCTCGATTCAAACCTGAGTATTTCCAATGGTTGGAAAACCAGGTCTTTTTTATTCAGGACTTCCCTTACACTGGGGTAGATTTTCATGGCGAACCAAACATGGCTCTTCCACCAGGAGAGCAGTGGGATGACTCAGGTAAAATCATTTTCAACATTTGCCTTATTTTAATTTTTTTTTATTATTTTTCCATCGTCTCAAAACTAATAGTAAAAGTTTCAAATGCAGATGTGGGTCCACAGCGACCAGCCGCTCTCCGGCCTTACGAGAGGAAACAACCAGTTGCAGCCGCGCCAGCCCCATAGGACGAATCAGCAGATGTTTTGGCCGAGTTGAAGGGTCATCTCGAGCGCTTGACAGGAGATATTCCAGAGACCACTATAGATGACATTCCTCGTCGACTTTAGTGCTATGTGATTGGGGTCCCAGGACCTTTTAGGAGGTTCCTTTGCAAGGTGGCCCGTGAAGTGGTTTCTTATTGAGATCATCACCAGTGATAGGATGATCGGCTATTGTGGGCACATATGACATTTTGTTTTTTTTACTTATCATTTTTGCCGATCATAAGGTGTTTTTTCAACCTATGATCGAGGACGATGTATTTTTTGACACAATCCTATATATATATATATATATATATATATATATATATATATATATATATATATATCACTATTACCGGCTTATCTTGTAAATCATGTTATGGAATGGTTTTAAATTTACACGTATGATTATTGCAAATGTCTACTTAACATTCGAGAAGCAATTGCATCTGCTAATGTATTTAAAGATCTTGGAATATGCTGATATTCAATATAATCAAATTCACGTTCCAAGAGATGCACTCTAAAAAATAATCTTAATAATACTGGATTTCTAATGGCATACACTCTATTAAGCTGTAATACAACGAGTTTAGAATCTAACTTCACTATCAAACTCCGAATCCCAAATGAAATAGATTCAGATAATAACTCAATCATTGCACTATACTCGGCAATGTTGTTCGTTGTTTGACTGAGGCTTACCCCATGCATAGATACTAACTCGTCAGAGGGCAAATAGATAACCCAAGCTGCGGAAGAAATGTTCTGTGTATTACGACAAACACCATCAGTGAAACCAATGTATGTTTGGAGAGGAATCGACATCTACAATATCAAGAGTAAAACCAAGATAAGCAGGAATAATGACGAAAAAACACTCTCTAAGCTAAGCACACTTTTTAAACTAAAACACACCAGCTAGAAAGAAAAGCTATCCTAACTAAAAATCTCCATACCCATTCTTTAAGCATAATACCTCTTCAGGTAAAGACCATTTCTGGGTTTACCCAAAGAGTCCCCGTCAAAGTCTACCAAATCATAGGCCCCTTTTGCTAGCTTTCGCTTCACAACATAGGGACCATGCCACATAGGAACGAATTTTCCAGTGCCTAATTTATCATTAGCTTGATCGTAAACTAAGACTAGATCTCCTTCCGAAAAATTTCGAGGGGTCACATTTCGATCATACCGAGCTTTCATACGTTTTGCGTGAGTTTCGATCGCCAATGTAGCATCACGTCGATTCTCATCTAATTGAGCCAAGTATAACAAACGATTTTCCTCTTCGGAAGTGGTTGGAAGTAATTCGATGGCCATTTGCAGTGACAGGATTTCGCATTCAATGGGTAGCACAACTTCTAGACCATAGACTAGTTGGAAAGGAGTGAACCCTGTTGATGTTTTTACTGAAGTTCGGTACGCCCAAAGCGCTGAAAATAGCATGTTATGCCAATTCTACTGATGAATCCCAATGATTCGTCGGATCATAATGACTAAAACTTTGTTGATGGATTCAACCAGACCATTAGCTTGCGGATAATAAGGGGTTGAACTATCGTGACGCAAACCAAGCTGGCCTGTAAGTTCAGTCATCATAACGTTTCGAAAATGATGCCCATGATCAATGATTATCACTTGTGGGACACCAAACCTAGCAATTATATGATTGAACACGAAAATTTCAGCTGTCTTGCCGTCTGCCTCAAATGTAGGCATCGCCTCGGCCCACTTGGTAAAATAATCTACCGCAAGGATGATATACGCATGCCCCCTGGCCGAGTGAGGGTTACATGTAATAAAATCGATACCCCATTTGGAAAAAGGACCAACGGAAATTATAGGGTGGAGAGGAGCAGGCGGAGCGTGCATCTTTCGATCAAAAATTTGGCAGTTGTGGCATTTTCAGACCGCAGTAATACAATCTTTAAACAAAGACGGCCAGAAGTAGCCATCGCGCAATATCTTTTGGGCTGTGGCATACCCAGACATATGACCACCACACACTCCAGAGTGACAGTCATTTAGAACCATTTCAGCTTCCTCGTGAGTTAAGCAATGTCGAAAAATAGAGTCCGCCCCACGGCGATAAAGAGTATCTCCAATAATCCTGTATTGTTGGGACTGGAATCGTATTTTCCGACGTTCTGACCTTGATATTTCTGGCCGAAAGGATTGGGTCTAGAGATAAACGATGATATCCCCATACCATGGATCTAAAGTACTGATTAGAAACAAGGATTCGTCCGCAATGGATTCCTCTACCACAGTTTTCGTATCAGTACGCTGGAAATCACACATTAACTCCGCAAAGACTAAAGATTTCTTAGACTTAGATTTCTCAAATTCCAAGTCGAACTCCTGTAGGATAACAATCCATTTAGAGTACTTGCCCCCTAGCAATTGCTTGTTCAAAATGTAGATCATAGGGTTGCAATCCAAAATTATTGTAGTCTTACGAAGTAAGATGTAGTGACGAAAACGTTGGACAACTTGAACAGCTGCCAATGCCAATTTCTCCACATGTGAGTATTTTAGCTCAGTTGGATTTAAAGTTTGACTAAGGTAATATATCACATGCTCAGTACCAAATTCATCATCCTGAACTAAAACCATTCCAATGGTGGAATGAGAGGTGGCGAGATACAAGAAGTAATCCTGGTTGTAGTTGGGACGATGCAATAACAGTGCATGGGTCAACGCGTGTTTGAGTGCATCAAAAGATTTCTGAGCTATCTCATCCGAATAGAATGGATTATTCTGTTTCAACAACCGGGTAAAACCCTTTGTAACCTCGGTGTAGTTAGGAATGAATCGTTGTAAAAAGTTTGCTTTCCCTTGCAAACTTTGGAGTTGGCAAAGACTCGAAGGAGGAGGCAATTTGACAATAGCTTCGACCTTCGAGGGATCGACACGAATGCTGGCTTTCAAAACTACAAACCCCAGCAATCAACCCGTTTCTATATAGAAGACACATTTGTGTGGGTTCAACCAAATCCGATAATGTCTACACCTCATAAAGATTGCTCGTAAATGGACGAGGTGATCAGCTCGATGTAATGAATGAGCAGGCAAGTCATCGAGATAGGGTTGCACAATGTGCTTGATGTCATCAAAGTCACGTTTAGCGTCCGGGTAAGTCTTGATCTCATGAACAACAATCGCGGGATCAATTCCTGGCATTTCCTCATAGGACCAAGCAAACACGTCACAGAATTCTTGAAATAGGGCCTTATATATTTGAATTTCGTCATCTGTACACGAGGCACCTATATGAATGTTCTCAAAAATTCCAGGCTTAACTGAAATGTCAATAGGAATAGTTCGAGAGATGTTTCCCAAATTTAACTCGGAATCGGGATGTTTCATTGGATTCTGAGGTTCCTTGACATATTCAGTCGTAAAAATTGATGAGAAATCATTTTCAAAACGATCATTCTCAGGTAAAAACGAAGATCTGTGATGGAGATCTTCCCATGGTAAATCATCTACACATAGGATTTCATGAATTTGCTCATCAGAGTGAACAAGTTCAGAAAAAGTGATTAAATCCGAGCTTGATGTGAAAAGTGATTCCTCACGAACCACATTCATGAAGTCAATTTTGGTTGAAGATGGGTCGGTAAACGATTGCACGGCCTCATAGGCAATTTCATATGGACTCAAAGGCATGACATCACCAAATGAGTCTATCTCAGATTCAGAAGGAATGATCCAAGGATCATCATAAACAACGGTGTCTGACGTAATCATATGAATGGTTGCAAATGAAGACGATGCGTTGATCAGAGGAAAAGGAAAAGTTCCTAGTAAACCAACATCTTTAACTAGTCCTACTCCAACATCCTTATACGGGATAGTCATTTTACCGACATGCTGAATACTTTCAAAAGAGGCTGGCTCGGATGAAAAGTAAGCCAACTGGTCTATTGTTATGATCTTTCCATTATGAGGGAACTTTATAACCCGAAAGACCGATGAAACGACCACTGTCATAGCGTAAGACCAACTTCGACCCAAGAGAAGGTTGTAATCTAGAGGGGCATCAACCACCTCCACATCTAGATTAACGGTTTTTCCTTCAACCCCTATAGACAAATCCTGTAAAATGCCAAAAGGATGAAACCCACGGCCATCAAAGGCCTTTAGAATCGTCGGGGATTGATTTAGCGAAGGAGAACCAAGCGATCTCCAACACTGTATCGACATAATACACGTTGAGGCTCCCTCATCAATTACAGTCCGATGAATAGGCTTGCTTTTGACTATCACTGGAATTTGGAAAGCCATTTGATGAGGTAAGCGTGGTGTACTATTTTCTAGATCGAAAATTGTTAGGTTCGAGTCCTGAACGTCAACAGCTCCTATAGCCAACAAAAGTAATTTACGTTGTGTTGGGCATGATTGCAGCACCTCCAAAGCCGACATTGCTGAGGGTGAAACAGCTAAATCCTCAACAATGTTATAGTTCTGAGCCGCTCTCGCATGTGGATTGAAAGCTGACTTTTGAAGTATACCCTTGGCAGGCGGTTTGATTACCAAGTCTGGATTAGGTTTCTCGATCTGTAGTGGATCGGAACCGGGAGCTGAGGTTGATGGATTATAATGAGAAGATTCTGCTTCTTTACCATCAACAGGACTTTTACTACCATAATCTTGCGATCGAGTCGCAATCCTAACATGGGACATCATCAGTATGGGTTCTTCATTGGCACTCGAGGAAGAACCTATCATCTTTCTATCTTGAGCTAGAAAAGGATCCTTCAAAATAGCAGGAGTTTGGGAACCTTTGACAATCTTCGCAACCTTTGCACAATGAGGGCAGTCTCTTGTAAAATGTTCATCGTCGCAAATGAGACAAGGATAACGAAGTTTTCGCTTTTCATCATTGGATTCTGATTTTTCAGGTTTCTCCTTTGAATTTTTGTCCGTTTTATTCTTCTTCTTTCCTTTCTTCTTTCCACCGGATTTTGATTTGGTTGCAGATGACTCTACAATGTGAATATCGGTGGAAATCTCTGCAAAAGAATCTCCTGTTGGGGAATCAGGCAAGGTTATGATAGGAGAAGAATTCTTGGAAGACTTCTTCTTACTTTTAGTGTTAACCGTACCAATCATACCATCGGCGGCATGAGATCCCGAAGGACCTGTAGTGATTTGATTTTGCTTGGGAAGATTGGGGATTTTCTCGTGTAACGTACCTGACTGAGTATAGACCAAGTAAAGTTACTATGCTTGAGCAATTACTTGCTCCTCAGTAACAACTCCGGCTTTAGCTACATCTTTAGTGATCTTTGGTAACAAAGATTTTACAAACCACTCAGCCAAGATCTGATCTGGAATAAAAACCTTCACTAAACGCTGTCGACATCTCCACTCATGAATATGATCTGAAATATAAGTGGATGTCGATTGTTTTAATGAAGTTAACAATTCCGTGCCATTGTCATATCAGACTGGCAACTGAAAATGAGTTAAAAACAAGGTAGCTAACTGACTAAAATTATAAAAAGTGCCTCGCGGTAACTCAATGTACCACTTGGCCGCAAGACCAATTAGAGTGCGCTGGAAAAGTCTAAGACAGATTGAATCATCAGAAATGGAGTTAGACGCACACCAGAGGTGGTAAGTCATCACATGGTTCGACAGGTCCTCTCCTGATTTACCTTCGAACTTAGGAATGTCACTAGGCAACTTATGCAGCATTGACGGTCAAAATGGAAGATAATTAATGGGATCGTTCGTTAGGCGCGATAAGTCAGGTAAGTCCAAAGTTGCGATAAATGGTAACTGACGATTAGGGTCCCTAAAACTCTGGGTCATGAGACCAGCCCTAGGAGGAGGATATCCAGGATAACTAGGAATAGGAATTGCATTTGGGATATTGTATCCTCCCGGAAAACCAGGATTAACCAGACCGTACTGGGGTTGTTGAGGTTGTTGATAAGTGTACCCAGGGTATGGTTGATACTGATAGACTGGCTGCTGCACAGCAGGACCGAATTGGTACTGTCCCTGGTACGGTTGATAAGTAAATTGTGGTTGACCTGTGACAACCGTACTTGAACCAGGTTGTCCTACAGGTATCTAAACCGAAGTTTGAATCGTAGATCCAAATAGTGGTAAAGATGTTTGAGGAGTAGATACAGGAACAGTAGAAATCGGAGCTGTCGATACGCCGGAAGTAGGTGGGGTAGATTGAACAAATGTTGCGGCAGTTGTAGCAGTCGTTTGAGGCGGAGTACGAGGCGTACTAGGCCCAGGCTGAGAAACTACCGAAGGTACAGAAGTTTGAATGTTAGACTGGACTGGTTGCTGGGGTGTACCAGAAACTAAGGGTTGTCCAGTTTGAGATGACAATTGTACATTTGGCTGCAACACCTGTTGAGTTTGCGATGGATCCCACACTATATTCCTTCCGGGGTACGGACCCATAACAGGTTGAGAATATTGAGGACCATAACCGGGTTGAGGGTAGGATTAAAAATTCAAAGGTACATTTCCCATTCCTTGAACATATGATTGAATGGAGGGTGGTTGGAAACCTTGGTTCGAGTACTGACCTTGGGGTTGATACCCTTGAGGCACGTACTGATACAGGGGTTGACCTTGAGGTATAAATTGATACTGGGGTTGACCTTGGGGTACATATTGAGTCTGGGGTTGACCTTGAGGAAGGTATTGTCCCGTAGGTATGTACTGTCCTTGAGGTTTCCCCCCAGACGCAAATTGGGTACCTTGAGGTTGCCCCCCAGGCAGTAACTGGCCACCTTGAGGTTGAGGATTGGGAATAGAACCTGACATCATGAGAATGTCTTCTATGCTCAATGGCTTAGTACCATTGCTTCTAGTTAATAACCCTTGATCAATGGGTTGAGGAGATACTCCCGAAAAAGTACCAGAAATTGGCTGATACCCAGAGGGAACAGAAGGACTTCCGTACAATAAGGATTCGAGCGATTGAGTAAACATGGACGACTGTCTTGACATATTTAACAGAGGATAATAACCTCTAGGTGTTGGGTGATAAGGAATGCGAGGTGGTGAAAAACTTAACCCTGGGTTTTCTAAGAAATTAGTCAAAGAAAGATACCAAGTACTGGTCCTAGGTGGACTGTAAAAAATTGATTCACACTCCCTTAGTTCAATAACAGGTTGATTTTCAGGGATAGGGATGCCTACTTCTTCTTCCGGAGTAGCAAGTTCTTCAATAGCTATAAGTCCAGAAGGAAGATCTTGGGTGATTACTCTTTCTACCCTAGGTGAACCAGGACCACTAGAAGCTGGAGAAGCAAACCCCGATGTCGGAGTAGCAGCAAATTCACTTTCAGGCTCGGATATTTCAGGTTCCTCACCTATATCACTAGTAGATGAAAAGCTACCAGTAACTTCGGAAACAGACACTGACTGTGGATTATAATCTGCTACTAACGCTTGAAAATCAGGATGTATTATCAAAGAAGACTCTCCTTCTTCAGGTGACCCAAATCTACTGTCTCTAGGAGTTACGAGGACTTTTAAGCCTTCAAGTTGGCTCGGTGAAAACTCAGGAGGTTGGCCCCGAAGTCTACGGGACTTCCTCGGTAATTCAGCCACGGTTAAAAACTTTTAACTACTTCACATGCAAACAAAGTAAAATCTCAATGAAAACCACCTAAAGCCTCTAAAGAACCAAACAAATTAGAATCACACGCCTAAAGAATCTAGGAGATCAAACACACACAAACAGTAACTTTCCGTACTGAAAACAATAGTTGGTGATGAAATCCAACGTCACAAAGTTCAATACAGAAATGGCGGTTGGAACAGTTACCCCGACAACCTTCTTAATGAATAGACTGGCACAAGTTCCTCCACTTAACCGTCTCGAGTGAAGAGAACCCCCCAGAAAATCCAAGTGAGTCTAGCCGACGTCTGCTCCAGGTACAGTGGGATCTTCCCACCACTGTCACCTTAGGAAGAATCCTAAAGAATATGGCCACTAAGGTTACCAACTAAAACAAATATACCTGGGGGAACAGTCTACGATCCGATACGCACGCAAGGGCAGAGTAGCAAGCTCAATCCCCTGAAGGCTCCTTGACATAATCCAAGGTTTACCAACAAGTGACCCCAGGCTCCTCGACAATGGTTAATCCTAGGTTTACCGTTTTTAATACGTGAATATCTGGCATCGTTCCCAATGAGGAAGGATTGATTCCCACACTGGTTCGGACACGATCTCGTGCTTCTCCTTTAAGAGGAGATTTCCCAGAGCATAAATGCAACAATTGGATTTCTTCCCTACCACAAGATACAACTACTTGTTTGTTTTTACTGTCTTGGAGAGTTAATTACTCTCCTACTGCAAGACACTAGCCTAAGCTAAGTTGGTGTATCAGAGCCCTAGAAATAAAAATGTTGCTAGATGAATTTTACTTTAAGCGTTATTTTTTATTGGTTTTTATTTAAGTCAAAAGGTGCGGAGATGAAACTCGTGGTATGAAGACTCGACTCAAAATCACTAAAAATGCACCTAAGATGATTTAAACAATCTTTTCTCTTCGATGAACTTCTAGATAAGAAAGAGTTTGAGAATGCAAATACTTTATAAACACAAATCCTTCTTAACCAAACAAATTAAAAGAAGAGATTTTGTCCTTTCCAATGCACTCAAAACGAGACAACTAGTTATTTCACAAAAATTTCCCTTTTTCGTTTCAAAGCACTCAACCACTACAAAAACAAACTTTTTCCAAAAGAGATTTTTTTATTTTTTAATAAAACACTCAAAACTATGCAAAGAACTAACTTTGAGATCTATAAACTATAAAAAGCTATTTGAAGTCAAAACATACAAGATGTCTTTTTTAAGGATGTTTTACTTAGCTGGATGTAAGCTAAGAACCAATTTATGCAGAATCACAAATCAGTCAAGAACAACCAATTTTGTTTTCTTATTAAAAATGAAAATCCAAACTTTTAAACACAAGCTTTTCGAAGTTTTGTAAAGAGAAAACTCAAAGCGGATTCCTCAACAAGGGGAGATTTCATAAATGGTCAGACTCATAAGAGTGCTGGTAGACACCAAGGTGATCTGAGGTCCCTACAGCTTCTAAGCTCAGAGCCACTACAAGAACAAAATGAAAAACGAGCCCAACAAGCAAAACTCCTAGGAATTTCACCTAAAACCCTAACACTAATGAAATCAACCTAAGGAAAGCTTTTGACAAGTTATATGCAGGTCTGGGCAGTAGATAATAACTTCTAAACAAAAGCTAAGCTGACTAACAGAGGAATTCTTAGGTTTTTCAAAATTTTGATAGGGTCCGCAGGCCCACAGTTAACACAGGTGTGGTCCTGCTCTGTGCTAAAAGCAAAGGTGCGGATAGGTACGCACTGTGTCAAAAGGCTAGGGTGCGGTCCTCTCCCAAAGCTATGAAAAATGAAAAATAACCCTGGATCTACAAACTCTACCCAATTTTACACACAACAAGCCAAAAACAGAAACAAAAACACAGTTTCTCAGGTCAAAGTAAAAACAAGGAAAAAATCAATTCCCCAGCGTAGTCGCCATTTTGTCACACGGAATAAGTCGATCTTGCAGACAAGATAGACCTTCCTAGAATCTAAAGAAGACCTAATGACAAGAAAACCAACCAGACACTATATTTCTCTAAATATGCTTTTATAAACAAAGGCAAACAAGTGTTTTAGGGCCTACCTTAGGTCCAACGCAAGTTTGTGGATGCCCTCGCTCCTTCGATCCCAATGAGCTCCTTTGTCGTGAATCTACAAACACAAACAAGCAAACAAATTAAATAGCACCTGAAAAGCCAATATCATAAAACATATTTAACATGAAAGTCAAGGAGTTCATGAAACAAATAACATGAGATACTTGTTGATAAAAATGAGTTTGATTGTATTAATTCAAAATAAGAAGAACTTTACAACCTATGCCTTGATGTTGTACAAGCTCCTCCCAGGGTCCAGCAAGAAGTCTCCTCTACTTTGACAAGTTTCACTCACTTCCCAATAAAGCCAAAAAGGTATGTGATCTCTCCTCTTAAGCTCAACTAGGAAGTCTTAATTTCACCAGCATTTACCCTAAAAAATGTTCAGCTTCTAACCTCCCTAGCAACCAGCCCAATTCCTGAATTTATAGTGCAATGGAGGGAAATTACTAGGTCCTCCTTCAAAGGGATAAAGCCCTCCTTCAGAGGGATAGCTCCTCTCATCAAGGGATTAGCTCCTTCTCTTTTGGGATGCATGAACCACCTAAGAGCGGCAAATCCACGTCAAAATTCCTTCTAGAATCATCTAGAATTAACCCAAAGTGAGTTTTTTAGAATAAACTTGCGCCTTTTTGACTTTCACAGGGGTCCGCACCCACACCTTTAGGGACAGAGCGGGCAGGTCTGCAGTTTTTGTAAACAGAAGGTGCAGGACCGCAGGTAACAGTGAGAGAAAGTGCGGAACCAGAGTTTCATTGATTTTTAATGTCTTTCTCTTATTTTCAAAGCTTGACTTGAAGAGCTGAGGTCTGAGACTTGCTTAGGAGGACAGTACAAGTGATGATAGACCCATACTAACTGCACATAATCATTGTGACGATATTTTTGTGTAACAGGAACTAAAGTGACTATCAAAGTATCTAATCAATTCGAAACTAATGAAAACAACTTAATACCTAAGAACCAAAAGTGATTTGCAAGAGACACCCAAACACAAAAATACTCTTTGAACAAGTGTAATTGATCTTTGAAGAGAATACCAATGAATGAATGAAGGATGACCTAGGAGTCCTAGAAACCCTAAAAGGCAAATCAAGCTACAAAGACACTTAAACCAAATCAAGAGGCAATTGTAATTAGACAAAAATGCCAATCAAGACAAGGACACTAAATTCACACTGGTAAGCCACTCACAGAAGGAAAAATACTTGAAACAAGAAGACAAACCATAATTTTCTTTAAACGTTGATATCATCGCACCTGTCAAAAGAAAAATAGTGATCATTGCTACTGTAATCAACATATCCGTGATTTCATCATGACTGTTAGGGACAAAACCATGATCATTGAGAAAGATAAAGAAAAAATAAAAAATCTTCAACAAAAGTACAAATTAAGAACCTTTAAGAAATTACCAAAAAGTGAAAATAGTTAAAGACAAACAAACAAGTCCGGTAATTTACGGTTGGTCAAACTCATCACAAAAACAAGGTGAAGGATTGAATGGAAAGGATCATAGGCTCCCTAGTGGAGTCGCCATTTTGTTGTCTAGGTAAATCCTCTCTGTGCATAGAGACAATCCCTCTAGCCCAATGAGTGGATCTAGCAACTAAAGTGACAATCTCCTAGACACTTTCCTAAGTTCAATTTAAAAGAGAGACGAAGAAGATGGCCTACCTTGTTATTATGTTATCTCGATCTCCTTTGCTGAAGGCCTTGAATCACTTGCGTCACAGGATTGTTCATACTTCTCTAAGCGTTTATGCACCTCAATAAGAGATCAAGACACAACAAGGCATGCAAATACAAATAGAATAGTCAAAAGAAACCCACTTAACTGATCAAGGAATGTTAAGCTAAATGATACAAGAGCATACACATTTACGGAAAATGAACCAACAATTGTATATTAATATAAAGTAAAGGGGGTTGGCTTCTGAAAATATTTCCTTGGGTTAGAATGCTCATCGGACTAGAAATCGATGTTGCCCCTGCTAGGTTTACTGAAAAGTCCCGCCACCCCTCCCCTTTGTGTCCTCGGCTTCTCTAGCCTGCGACGCCGCTGATCTCCTCACCATGGTCCTACCGTCTAGAGGGGTGGGATTTTCCCCCCCTCCCTCATCAGATCCCTCTCCTGACAAGTCAGTAAATGTAGAAGCTCCAGTCGGTCAAGGTCCTGACCCAACTGATGGCCCTCATTCAGATCCTAATAAAAACAACAATGGAAAAGCTGTTGCAGGTCAGACGATAGCCAAAGACAAAGGAACAGACTAGAACAACTTGATTTCATGGCCAAAAGCATTCTCTGCAACATGCATTCCTAAATCTGCAAAGAGAATAAAAATAGATTTTCCCAGTGATCGAATCAATGCCCAAATCCAATACATGAGTGATCATGCACTCATAGGCAAGTTCCTCGGATTCTGGCCAACTGAAAAGGCCTTGTATGGCTGGATAGCCTCCAAATGGAAACCTAAGGGTCAAGTCTCTCTGCAGCTAGGCCCCAAAGGTTTTTTCACTGCTATCTTCAACTGCCTGGAAGACAAAAATTCGAAGGAGGGTCATACTTCTTCAACTCTACAGGCCTATATCTTCGAGAATGGAAAGAAAGCTTCGATCTAGACAAAGAGGATTTCACCTAGGCTCCAGTATGGATACGCCTATATTCTCTTCCAGTTGAATATTGGAATGAAGAGACATTAAAGGACATTGGCAATAGCCTAGGAACCTTCATCAAAGTAGTTGAGGAAACCAAATACCGAAGATACACCTCCTATGCTAGGATCTGTGTACACATGCATCTGGCCAAAGAACTCACGGATTCGGTAAGTTTATTTCATGACGATTATGAATGGGTACAAAATATAGACTACAGGCATATTCCTTTTCATTTCAGAATGTGCCATGAGCATGGCCATCTTTTCATGGATTTCCCTCTGAATCTTCAGTCGAAAGCATCCGCATCGGAGACAAGTAAAGACGCTGAAGGATTCATGAGAGTTCCTAGTCGTAGAAAGCATACCAAGAAACCTCTAGTAGCTTCAGAAGATCCCAAGAAGCTTGAAAATCGGAATAGCTTTGGAATCCTATCCTCTCCAACCTTCAAGGAGGATCATACTCTCATCCCATTATCAGATCCTTCCCCCTCCACCCCTGTGCCTCCCCCATATCTCTCAGCCTCGCCTTCTAAGTCCGCTCTTATCCGCACTCCAGCCTCAACCTCTACGGACAAAAATCACTCCTTAGAAACAACCATACAATCTTCCACCATGGAGGTTGATGCTTCTCTAGCCCACAATAACAATCAAAGGTCAGATGAGGAGGAACATGACAAACTATCACTCATGGAAGAAGGACCAGAAAGTGAAAATCTAGTAGGTCTAGACCTACTCAAACTGGAAGCAACGTGTCGACAAAAAGAATTCATTGAAATTCCCCCAAGGGAGATTGAAAGACTTGAAGGAGTACTGATCAGAGCATAGCAAAATAAATATCTGAGCATTCAAGCAGGTAGTCCTTGGGATGGTAAAAATTTTTTGAAAGACACGAAAAACCGAGGCCGCAAAATGGATTTGCAAAGAACTATCATTATTGGAGAAATGTTGGTGGATTCTGGAGAATTCCCCAAGCTGACCAAGTTCTATAAAGCTCTTCCCCATGGTTCCTCATGAAGCTAATCTCATGGAATGTGTGAGGGCTTAACATCCCTGCAAAACATAGAATGCTAAAAAACATGATTCAGCAAGAAAGGCCCTCACTAGTCTTTCTACAAGAAACCAAAGGCAATAGCACTGCACTGGAGAAAATTATAAACAAAGTTTGGACAGGTTGTCGCTCAGTCTTTGTGGATGCATCAGGCGCTTCTGGAGGATTGGCAATCTTATGGAACCCTCAAATCCTCTCCCTTCAAGATTTCCATGCCTCTCACTTCTTCATTCAAACTACCTCTCACTAATGTATATTTTCTTCAAGATCTTCAAAAAAAGCTGGATTTGCTGAACTCTCTCACAGCTCTCAAATCTGGCAGAAGCCATCTCCTATGGATAAGTGGTGGTGACTACAACATTATTACTGCGCTGGAGGAAAAATCTGGAGGCCGAGCAAGACTGGAAGGAGATAGCATTGGCTTTAAAGACTTCATATCTAGGAATCAGCTCATGGATCTTCAGACCTCAAACGGTATGTTTACTTGGACCAACAAACGAAAAGGATCTCAGCACATAGCCTCCAGACTTGATCGTTTCCTCCTATCGAATAATGCCATTCATCTAGGTGGAGATTTCCACGCATCCATTCTGCCTCAAGCAGGCTCAGATCATTGGCCTATAATGCTTCAATTGTCACATCCAGAGTCAAAGAGAAACAGAACTTTCCACTTCGAATCCTTCTGGTTCTCCCACACTAACTTCAAAGATGTGGTAATAGCGGCCTGGAAATCCTTCACTCCCCCCGCAGGAGCCAAGATGTTTCAATTTCAACAAAAGTTAAAATACCTTAAACAAGTGCTGAAAACTTGGAATCGCACTCAGTTTGGCAACATATTCGATCAAAGGAAAGCATTGGAGTAGCAAATGAATATTTTGCAATAGTGTATCATATCAGAGGGTAGAAAGGAGGATTATGCACTACAAGAGCAGATTCTCCTAAATTATATTGAAACACGCAGGCAGCAAGAAGAGACTCTCTAGCGACAAAAATCCAAGATCAAATGGCTCAAGGACGGGGAGAAAAATACTAAGTTCTTTCACAGGTCGACCATTCAAAGGAGAATGCACAACAAAATCGCCTTCATCAACAATCAACAAGGGGAGTGCCTGGAGGTGTATGAAGACATAGTACAGGAATTCCAAGAATACTTTCAGGACACTCTTAGAGAACCGTCGGGTAGCAGAAATCAAGCCATACAAAATATAGTGCAGCACATTCCTAAAATCATTAATGAGGATCACAAAAATCGGCTTCTCTAGCCTATCTCTATGCAGGAAGTGGAGGATGCAATGGCCCAACTCAAGGATGGTAAGGCACCCAGTCTTGCTGGATTCAAAGCCAACTTCTTTCATGCTTTCTGGGAGCTTATCAAAACAGAGGTCTGGGAGCTAGTGGATGAATCTCGGTCAATGAACTGGGTTCTTCCCTCCCTAAATAAGACCTTCATAGCGCTCATTCCTAAAGTGGAAGAATCCAAGACTCCTGACAAATATAGACCAATTGCATTATGCAATGTCATCTATAAGCTTATATCTAAAGTAGTGGTGAACAGACTCAAACCTCTTCTCCCTCTCCTCATCTCGCCAGAGCAGACAGGATATGTAGAAGGGCGCCAGATTCTGGATCACATCATTCTCTCCCATGAAGTGATCCACTCACTCAAGATATTGAAAAAACAAGGTATGATTCTCAAACTAGATCTCTCCAAAGCTTTCGACAAACTCAGCTGGACCTATATCAAACACATCTTACTAGCATTCGGCTTCAATGCTACCTGGACACGATGGATCATGAATCTCATTTCCCCCCCCTGCTTCTCCATCCTTCTCAATGGATCTCCCTCCCCTACTTTTCAACCTTCTCGAGGTATTCTTCAAGGAGATCCTCTTTCCCCATTCATTTTTGTTCTTATGGCTGAAGGGTTAAGCCGCCTTCTTCATTCTGCCTCTTCTTCACACTCCTTAAAGGGAATTTCATTGCATGGCCAATCCCCTATCACACACCAACAATTAGTAGCCGATAATATACTTTTTGGCTACCCATCAGTACAAGAAGCCTTAGCCTTTAAACTCCTGCTCAATCATTTTTCAGAAGCCTCTGGTACTACCATCAATGCCTCCAAATCCCAGCTCTTTTTCTTCCACATTCCCGTACTCACTCAGAGGAACATAGCCGGGATTATGGGTTTTTCTATAGCCAATCTTCCGTCGAAATATTTGGGAGCTCCCCTATTTGACTCTGCTATCAAACATGCCTCTTGGAGGACCCTCCTTGACAACTTAGAAACCAGGCTCTCTTCCTGGACTTTCCACTCCCTCAACATTGCTAGCAGGATTATCCTCATCAAATATGTTCTTCAAGCCATGCCTCTTTATCTGTTCTCAATTTTAGCTACCCTGAAATGGGTTCTCAGGAATATTTTCAATCTTCAAAGAAATTTCCTTTGGGGCTCCTCAAGCCACAATAGAAAATGGGCCCTGGTCAAATGGACGGAAGTTTGTCTTCCGAAATCAGCAGGGGGACTAGGCCTGAGGGATCCCCTACACAGCAACAACATCATGGGTGCGCACATATGGTGGAATTGGATCTCTAAACCACACACTCCCTGGGGTTGTCTCTGGCAGGCCAAATATGCTCCAGGAAGTTCAAAAGAGAAGTTAATCCGTTTCAGTCCAACCACTCCTGGCTCGCTAATCTGGAATACTGCCAAGATACATAGTGCTTTTGTTCAAGCACACAGCTTCCGGGAAATTCACTCAGGCACCACTCTGAGATTTTGGGGAGATTGCTGGCAACAACTTCCCAAAATTGCCTCTCTCTTTAACAAACCCAAGTGGCAATCAACCATGCAACAAAATGAACAAATCCATGTTCATCAATTCTGGCAACAACAATCTCCCCAAAGCTTTCATATATGGAAACTGGAAAATACTTGGTAGGCCAATTGGTAGGAGGAAACTTATGATGAGATTGATCAAGAGCTCAATCTCAGGAGAATCAAACTCTCTGATCAAAAATACCGCTTGAGATGGGGATATACTACCAAGGGTATGTCACTACCAAGGAAGCATATCAAATCCTTCATCACCCCATTCAGATAATAAAATATCAACTATGGGATCAAGTCTAGCAACCAAATATATGGCCTAAGGTCTCCACATTCCTTTGGCTTCTCAGCGAAAAAAGGATCCTCACATGGGATAACTTACAAAAGTGAGGATTTATTGGGCCTTCTAGATGCTCCAACTGTAATCTTCACTCAGAGGACACTAATCATCTCTTGGACACTTGCCCTCTAGTAGCTCAAATGTGGGAGAGAACAGCACAGTGTAACAAAATAATAGGCAGAAGAGAGGGAGATATTGTAAACACTATCAGAACCTAGCCACGGAAGCCTTTCCAAAGTCCTTTTCTCAACGCTCTCTGGAACCTCCTGTCGGGTTTCGTTTATTGGACAATCTGGAAGGAAAGAAACAGCAGGATCTTCAAAAATAATAGTTCACCTCTGGACACTCTTTGGCTTCTTCTCAAGCAGAATCTTCAAGAAACTCTAGCTCTTAGACAATGGCAAGACTTAGACATGTCAGTCTCCCCTCAGGAATGCCTCATTCTTTCCAACTAGAATTTAGATCTCACCACTATAGATCTCATCAAGGCCAGTAATTCTATCCACTCTGAGTCTGCTCACTCTTGGTCTCCACTGACCATCCATCCCTACAAGCTGAACTTCGACGGAGCGGCTAAGGGCAATCCTAGGTCGGCTGGATATGGTGACATCATCAGGAACACAGAGGGTTTTGTTCTGCATATGTATCATGGTTCGATGGGTCAAGACACCAACAATGCAGTCGAGATTGAATGCTTATGGCAAGGGTTACACACAACAGAAACAGAGAATTTGCTCCCTTTAGAGGTTGAAGGGGATTCACAAATTCTCATAGAAGCTGCCATCCAGATACAATCAGGATCTTCAGCTGCAAAGATAGCTTCGAGTTAGAGGCTTCTCAGTAGACTGGAACAAATCAAAAAATGGCTCAAAACTCCTCACAGCATTTCCTTCGAGCACATCCGGCAAACAACTAACAAGGTTGTAGATAGACTGGCTAATCAAGGGGCCGATCAGCAGATCCCTTCTTCTCTGGTCCGTTGAATTGTTCCAATGATCCACAACTCAAAAGTGATTGCACTCTTCTGGTGCTACAAGATCTATCCCTCCCGAATCTGGGTGTCTGACGGCAACATAGGTACGTGGCTAGTGGTTTGGATGGGCGCGTGGTTGATCTTCACTGCCACACATCCTCTCATGGCTCTAGTCATAACTCCTCCTCTACTCCAGCTTAATGAGACTTTAACAATGCCAGTACATCCATTTACGCCGGTTAATTTCTTGATCATGGCGCTATCAACTTGCCATAATCGCGTTTCTCCCCTTTGCTCTTGCTCCTCCTCCATTACAGTTGCAGCGGTTGGCTCTCGTCCTCGCTCAGGAGTAAACCAGGCTTTGGTTCACTGGAGGAGCTTCTGGCTTTGCCCTCAAGCCATCCTCTATTTCCCCTGTTCTTTTGCTTGCCACCTGCTTGCTGCTCTGAGCACTGAAGCCAAGTTAGTTTTTATCCTTTACTACTTCCATCATCTTCCAAGAAGCCCGAATCATCCCGCCCCTCCAGCTATGCCAAAACTGTGACAGCGGATGAGTTACAGCTCTCGAGGGCAAATTGGGCGCCAGGCTGCCTCCTCCACGACAGACTCTTCAACCTCCTACCCAGACTTCCACTCAAACAGGTACCCTACTACTCGAAGTGGAGGGGGTAGGGGCAGAGAATTACAGATAATAGCACTGAGCTCCTTCCAATCCATGACTAATTCCGCTCAGTTACGTTTCCCCTACAGTCATTGCACTTCTTCCTTTATGGCCATGGTCACCATTGAGCTTAGCAAGCTCAATTCAGGTCAAGGGGTTGGTTCCATCAGAGCGACTTCGGACAGGCCGACGGAAGACAAACCAGACCCCATCTAGACAAACCTTGATCAGAGCAAAGCTTCAGGATTTGGCAAAGTCAAAGCTTCTCAAAGCATGAAGAATCAGGAGGGCTCCTCTGATGATGACGATGATTACAAGTATGGATGCCGCATTATCGAGGAGCCGCCTGATCCCTCTCCTGATGCTTAAACAGGTTGGTTCTTTTTGTTTTTCTTGGACTTTAGCCAGCTCGAGAAGGTTCACTCATCACTGTCCTAGATATTACAACATATTCATTAGCTCATATTGCCAGTTTTTCATACGAAAGGGGCATTCTACTAGCCTTCAGTTTTCAGTTTCGGTCGTAGTCACAGTTACCTCTGTTTTTAGTTATGGGTTGTTGCATAGCTGGTCACAGCTACCAAATCTAGTTTTACTGTTTTGGTTGTCTATAGCTCCGGTTTAATTCTCAATTCCAAGTATAACTATGGGGTTTTCTGTATTTTTGCCTTACTCATGAACAGGCTCTCTATAGCTCTTGAGGGCAATACTCTACTGGATTTTTGCATACAGATATGCATGCTTGTAATCATGTCGCATTTTTGGGCTAGCTCTACGAGGTCAAGGCCTCGGTGTAAAATATTTTTGTATTAATATAGAAGTAGCCTTATTCAGAAAAAAAATATAAAGTAAAGGGAATCATACAACCAAGCCTTGATGTTGATAGGCTCTCCTTGAATTAGTAACCAAGTCCAATCTAAGCTCTCAAAGCACTCCTTCTCCAAGCCAAATGAGTAGCATATAGGCACAATCTTAGCTAAGGGTTCAAAGAGACATAGACCAACCATCTAGGAATGGGAGAGGATGAATATATAGGCTAGGAAAGGGAGTTAGGATCTCCTCAAATATAGGATTAGGTATTCATCTCAAGGAGGTAGCTCATAGGGATAAGACCAAGAGGCCAAGTTGGAGAACTCGACCTTATCTACATTGAACAACCTCTAGCTTGCTGCTTTGGAAGCTTCTAGATCATGAAGCTTCTCATCCTCTTTTGGAAAATTGCCTTTTTGGGATCATCTCAAGTATACAGTTAAACAGAGTGATGCCATCATGGGTTGAGTATAATGAAATAGGAGGCCATCATGCTTTTTAGTCTCATAAGAGCAATGATTTTGAAATTGTGGTTTAAGAGATATTTCCTTCAGGGGAAGCTCAAGGAATTTTCCAATCAATGTCTTAGGGACGATCTGAGCTACATATATGAATGAGTAAAATGCATAATGGTCATGCTTCGAGCACTTCAGGGTATGTCACAGGGAAGTGTAAGAGGTGTGACAAAATATGCTGCAACACTGCCCCGAACCCTTGTTTTATAAGTCATTATGCCTAGGATAATGAGAGCACTCATCCTAATGTAGGATAGGTCTTGGAGAGGTCTTAAGCTTGGCTAGGGACTCAAACCAACCTCCTATCATTCTTTTAAACTACTATCCACCTTTCCATATCATCAAGGCATCATTTTCATCTTCAAAAACCACTCAGATTCCCTCCTGTAGCATTACAGGCTTTCCAATAGTATTACATGCCTCTTATAACAATCGCCTATAGAAAACCTATACAAGAATTTTCCTTCATTATTTTTGATCCCCACTACAAATTTGACTTAGCATATATGCATAATGACCTCCAGTTGTGATATTATGATCAGGGAAATCTCCTAGGCCACTCCAAACCTTCCTTTTCTTCACTCCAAAAACATAATAGAGTTAGTTTCTGTATCATGCAAGTAGGTTACTAATTTATGAGAAAGTATGAACTAGGTAGATGGTACATGAAATTCTGATTGGTAATTTTATGAATTATGAAAGACAAATTAGTTTCCTTCAAGTAGATGAGGTAATTTGATGAATTTTGCAAGAGAACATAGCTTTATTTCGGCAAGTATATTAACCTTTGTCCTTTCATGAATTGATTACTTAATCTTTTACAAGTTGAGTAAATGGAATTTATATTTTCATAGGTAGAAGCAATTTCCAATTGTCCCTTTATCAATAAGGTTTCATTCTAATTCAGTAGAAGAAGTGTCTCTGAACACTTTTTTATCTAATTCCATAATTGAGGGTGGCATAAGTGGAATCATATCTGCTATCTATATAGCACTATCACCTAAAAGTTTGTATGAACCCTAGGTTGATCATTTGAGTTGAGGAGCCCTTGGGAGTTGCAACATTCTTGGTGCAATACCAAGGCTCACCACTTTTTGGCACCATTTCCAGGGAAGTGTCTAAGTATATGTTGTTTATGCTTAAGCATTCTTTTCTACTTTGCATACGTATTTTGAAAAAGTAAAAAAGAAAAAAGAAAATTCTTTCATGCCTCGTAGAAGTATAGATAATCAATGAAAAATCTTACCAAAACCCCTCACACCCTCAAATAATCAACCTTCACTCTTATTCAGTGACTGTGAGCTTCCCTCTCTGACTGCATGGGAGTTAGAAGACCCTCCAGATGAGAAACCTAAATTTTTTTGAAGACCCTATTGAGGAAGAAGAGGAACCCGCTTCACCTACCCAAATTATCGCTAAAAATAGGGACAATGAGATTTTCCCTCTCATAGCGACCAATGGAGAGGATATAATGAAGAACATAAGCCCTGCTTCCCTTCCACACTTCCATGGATTAACTTCTAAGGATCACGATACCTTCATGTTTGAATTTGATGTTTTCTGTAGAACCTATGATTATGCCTCTAATGAGTAAAAGCTAAATTTATTCCCCTATAACCTTAAAGATGTAGCCTTGCACTAGTTTATGGGTCTACCTGGGGGTAGCGTCACTACCTGGGCCCAACTACAACAAGCCTTCAATAACATGGGGATTATTGTAGTTCCAAAGGAACCAAAGAAGAAATATTTAGGATGACTCTTGGACTTGATGAATCCCTAGAAGACTATGAGGAGATATTTTAACTCAACTATAGGAAGGCCAACTGCACCCTTGATCCTAAATCACTCAAACTAGTTCTTCTTTGAGGGATGAGGGATGACATGTTGGAAACCATTAATATACTTTTTGGAGGAGATATATATCAGTTATCCTATGATGACATTAAAATTGTGTTCAAGATTCACTCTAAGGCGGCTAGGAATAAGGGTATGGATAATCAAGGCTTGGTCAATTCCTCTTCCTCCACAACATCCATTAAGAATGAGATAGGTCACATGTTGGAGGATTTCAAGAATTAAATGTTGCATACCTTGGAACTGCAAATGGATACCATTCAAATCAAAAGAAAGCAAGAGGAATAAAAAAGGTCACTAGCTATTTTCTTCCCTAGATGCACCAAAAGACATGTTAGGAATGAGTTCCCATTAAATGTCATAGAGGTATGCCTAGTTTATGAATAAAATCATGCAATAGAAAAGTTCCCTTCTTTTTCAGGAATAAAATTTTCATATCAAGGAGCATAAGGGGGGTCAGTGAAAATTTGTTTCATCAATCAAAGAAGACCTCAAGGACCTTGACCATATCAACAAGGCATGCAAGGTGCACACTCTTCTTATTATAATCCAAATCAGAATACACCCTTGCAACCTTGGTAGTCTTACACTCACCCATCATGTTCCACACCTCCTTCTTGGCCTTATTCTCCTCCATACCCTCCTTAGCCTATCAACCATCCTTTACAGCCATATCCACCCCAATCATCTCAATGGGGTAACCCATCATAAAGGTGGAGGCCTCAAGTTAATCAACCTCCTGCTTTACTGCCTCCATGTTGTTGGGAAAAGTATCCAATACGGAATGACCCTATCCCACTCTAAGGGTGATAGTACCTCAGCAACAATTGAAGCAAAGCTATCTAAGATTTCTTCTTTATGAAAGTAAAATAGGGGAGAAAGAGATCCACTAACCGATGTCTTTCGCTAATGGTTGATCCAATCTTCTCTCCTTGCTGCTTGCTCCCAGCTCCTTGCTCTTTCACTGGCCCAGCTACACCAAGATCCTGCAAAATGGCAAGAGAGGGAAACTACAAGAAGCATACATTCATAATTGATTCAAGGATTAGAATAAATCAAATACACAAGTATAACAATACATCATTGAGACACATGTATATAGAAGAACCTCAAATGCTTTATTAATGGAAGAAGTAAAGTTCAGGAAGTGATACAACCATAAGAGGCCCAATCCAGCATCACCTTCCCAGCAGAAAGAAATCTCCTCTTCACCTCCTTCAAAGCAAATCACCCAATAGTTCTAAACTCAAACCAACAGCACTTCCTTACATTCACAAGATTCCAGCCCCCCTAGACCTCATGAGAGAGATCTATATATAGGAGTTTTGGAGAAAGGATGAGTCAGCTTGAGGCTGGCATGAAGCTGACTAGTGTCCTTTCTCACTTTAGTTATTCTTCAGTTCTTGAGTCCACTTGGAGGTTCTTGCTTCCACTTGGAGATCTAGACCCTCTTACTTATCACCAGTCGAATTCCCTGATCCAAGTGTCATTTTGGAAGCTTCCTGGGCATTGACACCTTGAGGAATGACTGTGCCACATGTCCAAACTTGCCCAACGCAGGTAGCCTTCTTTGCAGTTGACATTCAGCGCAGGTAGACAGTGGAGCAGTTGACATTCAGCGCAGATGCTCAGTGGAGCAGTTGACATGATCCAGAATTGCTTTGTTTTTGAGTGTTTTCAGGTGGAGAACTTTTATTCAGTGCTGTGGTTTGCTGACCTTGTTCCTCTAGGGGTAGGAACAACATGTTTAGGGACTTTGGATCCCTTAGATTATGGACATTTCATGCTTCATGCTGTAAGGCACAAAAATGTCTATAACAGTTGCCCCCTAAAGTATGAGGTCGTTTATCGGGTGAAATGCTTTATCAGGAGGATACAAAGTTCATTCAATCGCTGAGAGGTGACCTGTAATAAAATACAATACAATACATTATTTTTCATTCTGCTTTCATGATCTAGCTGAGGCGGGCATTCCCATGCTCAGCTTTATAAATTCATTTTGGTACATAGAACAGATGATCGTCTGATGATAGACTGATAATTCTCTGCTGAAATTACCATCCTTTGAGTAGGATGATCATCTGCTGCAATGATGTACATGTCAAATGTCTTTATATTTCCTGAATATATATCACAGCCCGGATGGATGAAACTAGATCCGGGGTCTTCAAACTCGTTTGATCTTCACTCTAAGTACAAGTCGATCCATGTGAGAATTGCGCTGAAGTCGAACATGGAAAGACATCGCTTGATTACCGGTCAATGATGTAAATTGTTAACAAGCGCAAGAGGAATCACCGATAATGATAATGACCCTCAAGGTACTGCAGTACAATTCAAGTGGTGTGAATATACGACTTGGCGTCAAACACCACGCAAAATCTTCTGGTCGAAGGTCATTGATGTATACCTGTCGCCGGAAGCGAGAAACTTGCCATTGAGGCATGCAAGCTTCAAAGTACTGAGGGGGTTGTTCCTAGATCAACTTCTTGGATAATGAGCTGAATTCGACAAGAAGCGATCCGTCAAAGGAGGGCCTTAATGAATCCCACATCAGTGACACGGAATGGAGGTAATGATTTTAATGGAGGTGAAAACAATCTGTGACATATGATTCAGGGTGGCGGTCATGGATGGATGAAGGATAATGTATGGCAGTGGATGGGACACGGTTGACTCTTTCTGAATCAACATCTCTTGAACATATAACGACACTGATGCGATGGATCGGTAGCATTACCCCAAATGTGGATGGTTTTGCGAGACCATGGTGATGAGACCGGTGAATGAAACAACCCAACCCGATGTGATACGGAGGAAAAGTGTCATGTTCAAGAGCGACTTGCTACCATTAAAGCTTTGAGGTTCTCCCAATTTTTCCCCAATCATTTCTGACCAGTACCTCTTTATTTTTGTCAAGCTTGAGGAGGATAACATATGCTTGTTCTATAACCTGCCCTTCGGGCAAGCCCATCGCTATGTTTTAACGAGCCTAGCGATAGGGAAAATCGTTCTCGTCTAAAGACAAGTTTGTCGCTATTTAATCATTTTAACGAGTCTAACGACAAGGAAAACTCGGTCCTTTTCATTTTTAGAGAGTCTGAAAAGGTACAGAAAGTTAACTCCAAAATTCATTTTTCGTCATCTAATCCCTTAAGTCCGAAAAAGTATAAAACAATACAGAAGGGATGAGTTTTCGATAACTTTAACGAGCCGAATAAAACAAGCGCTGGACCTTTTTGTGCAATAATCCCTCAGGTCCAAAAAGATTAAAATCTAGAGGAGGGATAGCTCTTCCGGTCCTTTTAACGAGCTGGAAGGCCAAAACTCGGCAATCTTTTCATATTTTACAAGTCAGTTGAAAAGAGCTCAAAGAAGACTCGTCTTTTGAGGAACAAGTGATAAAAAAGGATAGTAACTGATTCCAGGTACAGGTTGGAATTTTCCAATCACGGCAGTGTCACAAGGATGGCTAGGTGAAATCACTCTTCGCAGTTGTTCCTCAAAATGGGTAAACAATCATATGGAGGTGAACGGTCGGCCAAATGACGGTGGAGGTGGCAGGTGCAAACATGACCAAGGCTTTTTATGGCTGATAAATTTACGATCATAGAGGTTATTTACCGGAATAGGTTCATTTTTTATTTAAAAATGAGCTTAAACTCTGGGGGGAACATTGCTCACTGCTTTTATTTATTTTTTAACGAGCATGAAGACCGCGTTAAAACTGCTCGGATCTTGCGTTTATTTTTTAACGAGCATGAACTTTATGCAAAAACTGCTCGAATCTTGCGTTTATTTTTTAACGAGCATGAACTTTATGCAAAAACTGCTCGATTATGTGGTCAAATTTTGATTTTTTACCATTACTAGCTTTTCTCTTTTCAAGGATAGTACTGCATTCTCAATTGCTGCAACAAACTTTGTTAGAAATGAATAATATTTGCATGAAAATGAGATTATAACCCTAATATTTCGCTTTGAACTACGTAAAAAGCCATTAAAAGGTGTTTTTACCTCTCATTTTACCATTTCATTTTCATTTGGTTTGTTGGAGCTCTGGAGGTGCCTCTTCCCCCTTGATTTTCACCAGCTGATTCCGGGAGATTCTGCGGACGATTTTCAGCGCCGTCTGGACCAGGTAGGAGCTAAACCCTAGCTCTTTATTTTCACGGTTTCCTTTTTCAGTTTTGTGCCTGTTTCCCAGCTTTTCTGAGCCTCAGGGGTTTTGCCAGGGCGCCCAAACTTCAGCGCAGGTTCCCCATTCGAAACTTGTGCTGAATGTCAAGCTGCCTTAAGGCAGCCTGACCTTCAGCGCAGGTGGGACACTCTCTGCCTGCGTTGGGCTTAGAAAACTGAGTTTTTGGCTCATTTTTTGATGAATTTTCGCCAGTTTTTCACCAAATTCAGGAACTTACTCCTTCTTTTGTTTTCTTTGCAGGGAACTTTGAACAAAATGTCCCTTACATGGCGAGAACAAGAACATGAAGAGGAGGACATGATTTCCCTCCATGACCCTGTCACGGTGAACGCACTGCGGAACTGTGGCTTGCTGAAGTTTTTCCGTATCTCTAGCATGAGAGCACATATCACTTTGCTGCAGTATATGCTTGATGCTTGGGATCCTATTAACCAAGTATTCTAGATTAGGGGAAAGTCCATCCCCTTGACCATAGAGGACATGTACTTCTTGACTGGATTGTCAAGGCGAGATGCCCCCATTTCCTTGTCAGGTACGACCCGGGGGACCGATTCCGTGAGAGATTATGTCCGCCAGTATTGCAGGGAAGGTTCCCAACCGAGCAGAGACGGCAAGGTTGTTATCCGTGAGATTACTGACAGGTCTCTCAGGTCCATTCTGTATACCATTGGTAGGATGGCCGGTAGCGCAGCTCTACATGTTGCCAACAGATCTTATGTGCAGAACGCCTTGGAGTGTCTCCAACCGAAAGTATTCAACTGGTGTGATGCAATACTTGTTCAGATGAAAAGTCAATTGACCAAGGTAAAGGACGGGAAGCTGAAGAACTTTGGATTTGGTTCTATTCTGACTGCCTTCGCCTTGGAGAAAATCCCACTGATGCAGCCTCAGTATATTATACTTGACTTGCCTTCTCCGACCGAGCCACGCATGTAGAGGTGGGTCGATCACATGTCTAGGCATGCTGGTCAACCTCAGATCACATTCACTGATGCCTTCTTCAGGTGGTTCGAGCACCAGGAGATGGTCTTTTCCGAATATCCATATGTGGGTATGGATTTCCGAGGTGATCCGGATTTGGTGTTACCGGATGGCGAACAGTGGGGCGCTATTGGTAAGCTCTTTGACCATATCAATGTTTACTGTTTTATTCATAATGTTTCTGTGCTTTATTCTATCAAGACTTTTAATCATACTCTTGGGTGCATGCAGATGTTGGTCCTGTTCGTCCAGCAGTTCGTTCGAGACCGCCAGTTGCTGCCTCGGCAGTGGAGCCTGCTAGGAGAGTTATTCTTCGCGACCTTGACGATACTGAGACCCTTACAGCTGTGCAGGAGCAGGTTGAGAGCCTTACTCTCGGCATTCCCGATGTGAGGATTGATGAGTTACCTTTACAGCTGCAGCGGCATACTACCGGCGTGCCTAGACGATGGACTCGTCTCTTGCGCATGATTGCACAGGCCGTGACGTGCTATCATGAGCACCACTAGGCTAGGGTGCCCCCTAGCACTTTTGAGTTTTTGGGTCATATGACCAATTTTGTCTTGGTTACAGAACATTATGTATGAACTATAAACAGCTTATATATATTTTGATTTTCGAGTTTTATTCTGGTTGAGTTATATGATCCATATGTACAATCATTGATGATGTGTTTCTTTTATAAATGTCGCAAATGTCTATCTAACACATAATTTGCTAATGAGTCGGTTAATGTGTTTAAGTTTCTGGAAATATGCTGATATTGAATTGAACCAAATTGTCTTTCCAAAATCTTAACCCTTAGGAACATGCGATAAATAGCTGGATTGCGAACGGAATATATACCATTGAGTTGTAGTATTACGAGCTGTGAGTCTAGCCTGACAATTAGTCGGCATATGCCACATGTGATGGCATCAGAGAGTAGTTCTATCAACGCGCTATACTCAGCGATGTTATTCGTTGATTGCCCAATACATACACCTCTGAAACTTACTAACTCGCCGCTTGGATCAAAAATGGCCCAGGCTGCGGAGGATAGGTTCCGCGAACTACGACTCGCTCCGTCGGCATATCCAATACATGTCTCCAGAAGGTTTGACATCTGCAACAAATGAAAAAGGTGGATCACTCGACCAGAACAAATACTTTAGCGAAAAAAAAATACAACAAAAGCATGCAAGTTACTATTTAAGCATAGTAACGCTTGAGGTACAGCCCGTTGCGGGGCTGCGCCAATGGAATTCCGTCATAATCCATTAACTCGTAGGCTCCTTTTGCTAACACCCTTTTAACAATATAGGGGCCCATCCATAAGGACTTGAATTTACCTGCTCCCAATTTATCGGATTCTTGGTCATAAAGCAAGACCAAATCACCTTCTAAGAAGACACGGGGTTTGACACTTTTGTCGAACTGAGCCTTGACTCGTTTCTTATGGGCTTCGTTAGCCAAAGCGGCATCACGACGGGTTTCATCCAATTGGATTAATTCCAGGAAATGAGCCTCTTCTTCTGAAGTTCCGGGGAGGAGATCAATTGCGAGTTTAAGCGACGAAATTTCACACTGGATTGGTAAGACTGCTTCCAAGCCATACACCAGTTGAAAAGGTGTGAACCCGGTTGCATTCTTTACCAACGTTCGGTAAGCCCACAAAGCTGAGTACAGGATTAGGTGCCACCTTCTTTTATGAACCCCGATCATCCTTTGCAACATACGCTTCAGGACCTTGTTGATTGCTTCAACTAGTCCGTTGGCTTGTGGATAATACGGGGTAGAGCTGTCGTGAGATAGCCCTAGCTTGGCAACTAATTCGACCATCATGTGATTGCGGAAATGCGATCCATGATCTGTAACTATAGCCTGTGGTATGCCGAACCTGGTGACTACATGATTGAAAAAGAAAAGGGCAGCTGTTTCACCAGTGTTATCCAATGTAGGCATCGCCTCGGCCCATTTGGTAAAATAGTCAACAACGACTATAATATACCCATGCCCCCCGGTCGAGGTGGGGTTACATTGCATGAAATCGATGCCCCACTTGGCGAAGGGCCCAACAGCAACTATCGGCTGTAAAGGTGCGGGTGGTCGTCTGGTTTTGCTATCAAAAACTTGACAAGCATGGCAAGTTCTGACTGCGGTTATGCAATCTTTGAACATGGTTGGCCAGAAGTATCCTGCTCGTAAGATTTTTTGTGCTGTTGCATATCCAGATTGATGCCCCCCACACGCGCCTGAATGACACTCATTCAGGGCTTTTTCGGCCTCCTCATGGGTAAGGCACCTCCTCAGAACTGTATCGATACCACGACGGTAAAGTGTATCACCGACGATCATGTAGTCTTTTGCTTGGTATCGTATACGTTTTTGTTCGGAGTGAGAGGTGTTTGGCCTGAATTTTTGGGTTTGGAGATAAACTATGATATCTCCATACCACTCATCGCTTGTAGATATCATAAACAAACTTTCGTCCACGATTGACTCTTCTGATGTTTCATCGTTGGACGACGATGGGAGGTCGCACAATAATTCTGCGAAAACTAGAGCTTTCTTTGATTTGGATTTTACAAATTCCAGATCAAACTCTTGAAGGATCGCTATCCATTTTGAATATTTGCCCCCCAGAAACTGTCGCGACAGTATATAAGTCATGGGGTTGCAATCTGACAAGATGGTAGTTTTCCGAAAGAGGACATAATGTCGAAACCTTTGAATCGCTTGAACAGCTGCAAGCGCTAGTTTTTCAACATAAGAATATTTACTTTCTGTATCATTTAAGTTTTTACTTAAATAATATATAGGATGTTCTATTCCATTGACTTCTTGAACTAAAACCATTGCAATGGTCGTATCCGCTGCAGCCAGATACAGGTTAAAATCTCTTTGATAGTCCGGGGCGTACATTAATGATGCTTTTACTAGACAATCTTTCAGAGCATCAAAGGAAGCTTGTGCCACCTGGTCCCAGACGAAAGGTACATCCTTTTTCAAAAGACGAGTATAACCTTTAGCAAGTTCTACGTAATTTGGAATGAACCTCCTGAGAAAGTTCGCTTTCCCTTGGAGTTTCTGAATCTGAAGCAAATTTGAAGGTGGAGGCAAATTAATGATTGCCTGAATCTTGCAGGGGTCGAGACGAATCCCATCCTTAGAGACTACAAAGCCAAGTAAACGACTAGAACCGACGCAAAACACACATTTGTGAGGATTGAGTCTTATCTTGTAGTGTCGGCAACGTAGAAAAATCGCTCTTAAATGCTGCGGATGATCAGTCCGCTTTCGCGAATGAGCCGGAAGATCGTCGAGATAAGGTTGAAAAATGTTCTTGATGTCATGGAAGGCATAATTCATTGCCCTCTGAAATGTCGCCCCTGCGTTCTTTAAACCAAAAGGTAATTTTCGATAAGCGAATGTGCCCCACGGACAAATAAATGCAGTCTTTGACTGGTCCTGTGGGCGGATATTTATTTGATTATACCCAGAAAATCCATCCAAAAATGAAAAGATTTCACAACCGGCGCATTCATCAATTATCTGGTCGATGAAGGGTGTAGGGTAGTTGTTGTTCAGACAAGCTTGGTTTACATCCCTATAATCAACACACACTCTAATCGTCCCTTGTTTCTTCATAACAGGGACAATATTTGATACCCAATCAGTTAGTGGAACCGGGTAGATGAATCCAGCATGGAGAAGTTTTTCAACTTCTGCCTTAATGGCAGCGGCTTTCTTGGGGTGCGCCTGCCGAAGCCGTTGTCTTACTGGTTTGACATCAGGATACATTTTAATTTCATGTTCAACGATACTCGAGTCAATGCCTGGCATTTCATCATATGACCAAGCAAAGACATCTCTGAATTCGCGAAAAAGAGCGTTATATATTTCCAGTTCTGAAGGGGAACAACCTTTGCCGACATAAATATTCTCTACAACATCTGTTTTAGTCGAGATATTTATGGCTATAGTCTCTTCAATATTGGATAGGTTTCGCTCGGAATCCACCGTGTTTACAGTATTTGTTAGGAATTCAAAAACTGAAGGTTGATAAAGGTCACTTTGAGTATCTTCTTCATATTCCGGAAGAAGGGAACGATGGTAGTGATCATTCCATGGTGCCCCCTCAATCAACATTGATTGTAAGATTCCTTCGTCAGTCCCATGTACTTTCGACCAAGGATCTAATGGGGTTCCATATTCTCTAGACCTATCTACCCAAACGCTTGACGAGTGTTGATTTGGGTCCGCCTGCCATGCTTGAAACATTGATTGCTACAATATTTCTAAAGTGCTTGGGGGCAAAACCATTGTATGATCCATGTTGACATTGTCTCTCGCGACCTTCGTGGAAGATATCATGTTGCAGGTTGCTACAAACGGTATATTTCCTATGTGAATAGGAGGTGGTAGCGCGAAAGTTCCCATCAATGTGGGGTCTTTCAATAATCCTACTCCAATACCTTGAAGCGAATGGTTGCTCTCATGGATCATGGGAATGCTTCCTGTAACTTGTGAACCATTAGGGAGGAAGTTCTGTTGGTCGACGACCGTGATCCCTCCTTCAAAAGGGAATGCGATCTTCCTAAAATAAGTCAACACAACAACTGCCATGGCATAAATCCATGGTCTACCCAGTAGGATGTTGTAGTCGAGATTTCCATCGATGACCTCAACATCAATTTCTACTGTTTTTCCTCCTAGTTCAACTTTCAAGTTATTAAGGATACCGTATGGGGTATAAGTCCTTCCGTCGAAAGCTTTTTTTGTCGTCGAAGATCGCGACAGGGTTGGAGATCCTAAAGTTTTCCAGCAACTCATCGACATAATACATGTTGATGCTCCCTCATCAATAATTGTTCTGTGAATAGTTTTGTTGAGGGCTTTCACTTGAATAAGGAAAGCTAGTTGAGCTGGTAACTGAGGATCGTATCCTTTGTGATCAAAGGATACAAGATTGGAATCCTTAGGATCAACCCCACCAATTGCTGATAACAACGCCTGCCTTTGGGTTGGACAATTTTGTAGTACCTCAAGAGTCGACATAGCGGACGACGATTGTGCCAAATCTTCCACTATGTTATAATGCTGCGCCGCTCTGGCGCGAGGATTAAATGTCGACTTGTGTACTACACCCTTTGGCGGTTTTATTGTTAATTCAGGAATGATGGGTGGTACAACCTCTGTCGAAGTTGTTGTCGAACTACTTGGTTGATCTTTACCTTTTTCGTTCGACAGCTGAGGATTCCCGTAATCTTTGTTCCTTGTCGAAATCAAAGCATCATTCTGCTGTTTTGAAACTGACAACATAAGCACTTGCGACGGGGAAGCATTTCCACTATCAACCATATTTTGACCTGGGTTGGGAAATGGATCAGTTAACACAGCTGAGGTTTGGGAACTTTTAAAGAACCTCTTTAATTCAGCTTTGAATGGGCAATTCCTTGTGTAATGATCCTCATCATCACATATTTGACATGGACAATTTAGTTTCCCTTTCCCAGGAGGGTTCGAAGAATTTTTTCCAGGAGATGACTCACCCTGTTTCTTCTTCTTCCCTTTGTTTTGCTTCTTCTTGCTTCCTGGTTGATTGGTTTCTTTGCCCTTATCTGCTGATACGGCATTTACTTCCGAAGCAAGAATTTCTTCTTTTGCATTTTGATCCGAATTCTTACGGGCTTTCTTTGACAAAGCCTTTATCGATTTGGCGTTTGCCGTTCCAATCACGCCATCACCGGCATGAGAGTCACTATTGGATTTAGGAGGGGGAGGAATTGAAAATTCCGGTCTAGGGGCGTCAGGTATTTTGTCGTAGAGCGTGCCAGACTGAGTATAAACTAAGTCCAAATACTGTGCACGAGCGATAACTTGCTCCTCTGTTACGACTCACCCCTTGGCCACATCTTCCGTTATAGCAGGAAGTAACGACTTTATAAACCATTCAGCTAACAGCTGATCGGGAACGTATGTTTTCACCATCCTACGACGATGATGCCACTCATGTATATGATCAGATATATGTGTGGCAGTTGTTTGCTTGAAGTTGGTTAATATTTCTGTTCCCGTTTCATACCTTATCGGTAATTGAAAATGTGTTAAGAAAGTCATGGCCAGGGAACTAAAATTGTCGAAAGAGGCTCTAGGTAATTCAATATACCATTTAGCCGCTGGACCTGTCAATGTCCTCTGAAAAAGGCAAAGTCTTATCGAATCGTCGTTTAGGGTGTTCGACGAACACCACAGATGAAAAGTCATCATGTGATTCGATGGGTCTTCACCTGGATTTCCATTGAATTTAGGAATGTCAGATGGAAGTTTATGGGGAATCGCTGGCCACCAAGGGGCATAAGCAATCAGATCATTGGTTAACCGATGTAAATCGGGTAACTCTAAAGTTGCCACGAATGGTAACTGTTGATTCAGGTTAGGCGAAGCATAACCAGGGTACGATGGGATCGCTTGAGCAGTGGGCCTTAGCATACCAGCATAATGTAATTGATGTTGGTATGACTGATACGGTTGGTGGACTTGACCACTGTAAAGTGGTTGGTTTTGACCGTTTTGGATATACGGTTGTCCACTGTTCGCAAAGATCTGCTGCTCAGAACCCTGGTACACTTTCTGAAATTGTGGTTGTTGGTATTGCATTAGCCACGGTTGTGAAGCCATGTTCTGTTGTGCTATGCTAACCGTTGGACCGAGGTGTGGGGTAATTGTACCCGTTTGGACCTGTGTTGCCCCACCAGTTGGCGATTGTGGTTGTGACCCATGTTCAAGGGGCTGTTGCACTACAACCTGAGAAATCTGAGGTTGACATGCAACAGGCATCGCTTGAACTTGTGACACTGTTACAATAGCCGGTGTGGTTGGGGTGTTCGTCATAGGTACACACTGTTGCATAGAATATACAACCCTTGGTTGTTGAGGTAGCATAGGTACCCAACTACTTGATGCAATTCCAGTATAACCTGGTTCAGCGCAGGTAGTACACTGTCAGTTTGACATTCAGTGCAGGTAGCCCCTTCAGGACCTGCGATGAAATGTAGACTGCCTTCACAGTGCC
Organism: Pinus tabuliformis; assembly: GCA_031772625.1. Lineage (NCBI taxonomy): Eukaryota > Viridiplantae > Streptophyta > Pinopsida > Pinales > Pinaceae > Pinus > Pinus tabuliformis. The sequence goes on from CM062819.1 coordinate 1,543,979,203, forward strand.
TGCAATGAAGAGAGAAACTCTTGTTTTTCTTGGTTTCTGGGTCACAGATTGCTCAAAAATTCACAGTTTTTGGCCAAATCAAAAGCTATCAATCAAGTACACACTAAAGGGTAATTAGGAGGATGAAAAGCTATCACTAAGAGCTCTTCAGAGTCCTTGTGGATCAGCTCTTCAAATCATGAACATGCCCAGAAACTGAGCTAGAGTAGCTGCCCTCTACTTTGCATTTGAAAGATCCAAATGCAGTTCGATTCGGTACTCTCTGTGTTTAGGAAATGAATAGCAAAAAACACAAACAACCAACAAGATACGATCCCCAGCGGAGTCGCCAATTTGTTGTTGGGAAAAGTATCCAATACGGAATGACCCTATCCCACTCTATGGGTGATAGTACCTCAGCAACAATCGAAGCAAAGCTATCTAAGATTTCTTCTTTATGAAAGTAAAATAGGGGAGAAAGAGATCCACTAACCAATGTCTTTCGCTAATGGTTGATCCAATCTTCTCTCCTTGCTGCTTGCTCCCAGCTCCTTGCTCTTTCACTGGCCCAGCTACACCAAGATCCTGCAAAATGGCAAGAGAGGGAAACTACAAGAAGCATACATTCATAATTGATTCAAGGATTAGAATAAATCAAATACACAAGTATAACAATACATCATTGAGACACATGTATATAGAAGAACCTCAAATGCTTTATTAATGGAAGAAGTAAAGTTCAGGAAGTGATACAACCATAAGAGGCCCAATCCAACATCACCTTCCCAGCAGAAAGAAATCTCCTCTTCACCTCCTTCAAAGCAAATCACTCAATAGTTCTAAACTCAAACCAACAACACTTCCTTACATTCACAAGATTCCAGCCCCCCTAGACCTCATGAGAGAGATCTATATATAGGAGTTTTGGAGAAAGGATGAGTCAGCTTGAGGCTGGCATGAAGCTGACTAGTGTCCTTTCTCACTTCAGTTATTCTTCAGTTCTTGAGTCCACTTGGAGGTTCTTGCTTCCACTTGGAGATCTAGACCCTCTTACTCATCACCAGTCGAATTCCCTGATCCAAGTGTCATCTTGGAAGCTTCCTGGGCATTGACACCTTGAGGAATGACTGTGCCACATGTCCAAACTCGCCCAGCGCAGGTAGCCTTCTTTGCAGTTGACATTCAGCGCAGGTAGACAGTGGAGCAGTTGACATTCAGCACAGATGCTCAGTGGAGCAGTTGACATGATCCATAATTGCTTTGTTTTTGAGTGTTTTCAGGTGGAGAACTTTTATTCAGTGATGTGGTTTGTTGACCTTGTTCCTCTAGGGGTAGGAACAACATGTTTAGGGACTTTGGATCCCTTAGATTATGGACATTTCATGCTTCATGCTGTAAGGCACAAAAATGTCTATAACACTCCACCCCAACCTCAACCACAACTCACTCATCCTACTCCACCTAAGAAACCTCAAATTACTGTTCAACCGAATACAAACTCGAAAAACAAGAAAGCATAACAGGTCTATAGTGGAGAGACATATTATCCTACTTATGCTATGGAAATCTAGGAGATCAATCTTCATTCTGGGAGAGTGATTCCAGATAACCTCCCACCTTCTCCACGTGAAAAGCTTGAAGAAGAGAATGAAGAGGGTGTTCCTCAAGTCAATCCACCTCCTTTTCTTGATAGGTTGATCCACCCAAGCTAGCACACCCTAGAAGAGGTTGAACTTTTCAGAGAATTGAAGAATTTGTGTGTTAAAATACCCCTCCTTCGGGCTATTAAATATGTTTCCATCTATAATAAGCTCATCAAGAAGAAATGTTTCAAAAATCCTAGGAGAATAAAAAGAGATGACCACACCATAAATTTTGTTGGGAAATTATCTGATTTGATGCTTGGGAGGGTGATCTTCTCGAAATATCTAGACCCTAGAAGCCCTGTAGTAGTTGTGCATATTGCTGGCCTTATAGTCCCTAACACCCTAATTTATCTTAGGGTTTCAATCAATGTGATGAATAAGGAAACCATGCTGAAACCAAACCTCCAATGGGATTTGAGAAATACCACCACAGTGTTGCATCTTGCATACAAATCTACAATAGCTCCTTAGGGATTAGTTGAATATGTTATGGTCTACATTGGCTCTTACGAGTATCCTACTAATTTCTTGGTTCTCCATCCCATAACCAAGTTTAATGGTTGTCCTCTCATTATAGTAAGGCCATGGCTAGCCACTACGGATGCATACATTAGTTGTAGGGCTAGGAACATGACCATTAATAATGGACATTTGTCTAAATAGTTGGTATTGTATCCTCCTACTCAACCTTCTATTAACCATGACTTTCCCTTGTGGTTAGAAGAGGAGGAAGAAAATGAAATATATCACACCACCCCCCACCCAATATGCACTCTGGACATCATTATAGGAGGAGGAAACCTCATGAAGATGATCTCATTGACCATATCCTTCAAAATCAACCTCCCACTACCATACCAATTGATTATTTGATGAAATAATCTGAGAGTAATCAAACAATTGAAGTGATGTTAATTTTTATGTTCATTGGCATCTTTATTTATGGAAGTCCCTTGTAGCCAAATAGTAGTAATTTTGTTCTAATTTTTAGAATGTGTTAATGAGATTCATTTGAGTTTATTACACTTGTATTAGTTCATAAAAACATTCAAGTTAATAAAAAAATTTACCCCATTGCATTTTCACTTGATTAGGCTAGGAATTTGATAGGTTAACTAGCTCACTAGTTCTTGAATTTACAGTTTTTAGAATAGTAATTTTCTACTATTTTTTAGCACATGTTAACAGGAGTATCTTGGAGTGATTCCACCTACAATGGAGATGTAATACGTCCTAATTAATAACAATTTTTTTCCATCCCATTTCAATTTTATTTAGTTAGTCATTTATCAAGAGTCCCGTTGTTGTGGCATTACAGGCATCTCATAGCAATCGCCTCTAGAGAACCTGTAGCATCACTTTCCTTCACCATTTTTTATCCCCACTACAAATTTGACTTAGTCTAGATCAATAATGACCCATGAGATTTAAATGCATGATTGGGGAGACAAAAAACCACTTAGGATTTTCCTTTTTACTCCTATAACACATATCAAAAATTTGGGTTAATGAACATATATATTAATTGGATAGCACAATATTGACTTCCTTGATTACCACATGAAGTATTTAATGAATTATGTCAATGGATCTAACCTCTTTGGAATGTAGTGATTGATTACATTCTCTTTCCTTCATGCATGTTAGATTAGCTTACTTTCTTTATTCTTAAGTTAAGACTAGGTTCCCTTTTCAATGCAACTTTCACATCCTGCAATTAGCCTATTGCTTGATTTCTATTTCTACAACTAGTATTAATGTTTACATTTGAGCAAGTAGCATTTCACCATATTTGATTTATGATTGGGATTAGGATGTGAAAGTTGCATTGAAAAGGGAACCTAGTATTAACTTGAGAATAAAGAAAGTAAACTAATATAACATGCATGAAGGAAATAGAATGTAATCAATAATTGCATTACAAATAGGTTATATCCATTGAGGAAGTTCATTATATACTTCATGTGGCAATCAAGGAAATCACTATTGTGCTATCCAACTCATAAATTTGTCCATTAGCCCAAATTGTTGAGATGTGTTGTAGGGGAAAAAAGGAAAATACTAAGTGGTATTTGGTCTTCCTAAATCATGGTGTTAGAGCCTATGGGTAATTATTTTTCTATAATAATTCAAATTTGCAATGGGGATCGAAACGGGTGAAGGAAAGTGGTGCTACGTGTTTTCTACAGGCGATCGCTACAGGAGGCTTGTAATGCTACAAGAGTGAGAATCTTGCTAAACAAAGTAAATAAAATTCAAATAGAATGGAAAAAAAACATGTCATTAAGTAGGATGTTTTAGGTCTCCATTCCAAGTGGAATCAATCCAAAATATCATTGTTCATAGGTGCTAAAAAAAGCATAAAATTACTACTCTAAAAACTGGAAATTGAAGAACTAGTGAGCTAGTTAACCTATCAAATGCCTAACTAAATCAAGTGAAAATGCAATGGGGTAAATTTTTTTTATTAACTTGAATTTTTTTATGACCTAATTCAAGTGGAATAAAATCAAATGAATCTCATTAACACGTTATAAGAAATAGAATAAATTTACTACTATCTTTCTACAAGGGACTTCTAGAAATTTTAGATTTGTGAACTAGTCAAGCAATCCAAGTAGCTCAATGATGAAGATGAATTTTCAAATTTGTTCTAACAATGTACCTAAATCCGAGAGACTAACTAATTTTATTTATATGAGATCAAGAATTGTTTAAGAATAGTTTGTTGTTGCAACTTGATGATTTTAGGATTTCGAAGTTTTTGTTCAGTTAGGTGTAGCTATTGAGTTTCAAGCTTGACATTGTTATTTTCAAAATTTATGTGATGTATTAGACCTACACTTTTTTATAATGAGAAGTTTGACTTTAAGCTCCATCTGAGTTAGTTTCATACGGCTAAGACCCTTTGGTTTGGGCCCAACCTAAAGGCTTTGGTCCCTCTTCTTATACTTATGTTCCTTCTTGATTCCAAGTAGTTCATAGTTTCTTGCATTTAAGTAGAGATTAACCTATAAAATCCTGTGTTTGCAGCCTCTACATAACCTCTCTTGTGGGATAATGAGTGGAAGGATTCACAACCATAACTTAAAAATATTTTGTTTATGATTTCCTGGAAATATATTAGTGTTAGTTGTCCCATTTTAGATTTTCTTTTTCTAGTTGAGACGTCGATTTAGTGATTAGATCAATGTTATTGCATGAATTAAATGTTATATATATGTTATTTTGTTTTTTAGGATAATTTTCCAATTAGGACTAGTTTGATGGATTTGAGCAAGTAGTTAGGATTCATTTGATGGATTTCATTCCTTATGGATGTGACTTCCATGAAGCTCTCTCCAATCTGTGTAAGGTTTTGAAGAAATGAATTGAAATGGATATATCTTTAAGCCATAAGAAATGTGAGCTTTTTATGAACTGGGGGACTGTCCATGGCGATTCCATATCCAATGAAGGGATATAGGTAGACCCAAACAAAATTTCCATCATCAAAAGGGTCCCTACCCCTCAGAAGTAAAGGGAGGTCAGGAGCTTCTTTGGATTGACGGGGTATTATAGGAGATTCATCCAAGAATTTAGTAAAGTGGATTCACCTTTGTTTGGTGTACTAGCCAAAAATTTAGATATCTATTGGACCAGCAGTTGCGAAGAGGCCCTTGAAGTGTTGAAAGAAAACTTTACCACGACAACCATCCTAAGGGGTTCGAACTGGGCATTTACTTTACATGTCCATATTGATGCATGAGATAAAGCTATGTGGGGAGAATTGGGACAAGTAGAGGATAAGTTCCCTTATGTTATTTACTTCATTAGTAAGAATTTGTCTAAAGTTGAGCTAAATTACACTATCACTAAAAAAGAGCTCTTAGTTGTAGTACATTCTTTAAACAAATTTAGGCACTATATCATTGGCTACCAAACTTTTGTTCATACTGACCATGAAACCATTAAATACTTTATGAAAAAATATTGATGTTAATGCTAGGACAATTAGGTAGTTGTTATTCTTACAATAGTTTCAATTGACTATTATTAAAAAACAAGGAAACCAAATTGTGGTTGCATATTTTTTGTCTAGGTTGACCTTGCCTATAGGTAATGAAGAGATGGTGGATGATCAACTACTAGATGAACACCTCTTTTCCATATCTATGCTTTCTCCTTGGTTTGTTGATATAGCAAACTACTTGATTTCTAGGAGTTTCCCTCCTAATATATTATCCAGGGAGAAAATAAATATTGTAAGGAAAAACTCTCGTTTCACTTGGATTGGGGGGAATCTTTTTAGATTTGGACCAGATCAAATTTTCAGGAGATGTGCAAGAGAGGAAGAGCTCTTTGACATCCTATCAACATGTCATGATGGTCCTTGTGGAAGTCACTTTTCTGCAAAAAGAACAACCTTTAAAGTTTTTTTAGGTTGGTTACTATTGTCCCATGTTACATCAAGATGCAAGGAGATATACCACTCAATGTTATCAGTGCGAAAGGATTTGAAAAGCCACACCCAGTGATGAAAGGGCCCTACTACCTCAAGTGGCCTTAGATCCATTTAATAAGTGGGGCATGGATTTCATTGGGCCAATTGATCCACCATCAAGGAATGAAAAGTACATCATTGTGTGCATTGATTACTTAACAAAGTGGGTTAAGACAAAGGCAATCAAAGAACCAACTGAGAAGAAAGTGGTAGAATTTTGAAGAGAAAAAATCTTCTACATGTCTGGGTATCCAAGGGAGGTAGTAACTTATCAAGGAGTATAATTCACATCCAATTTGATTGAGGATCTCATGAGACAACACCATATAAAGCACAATACATGCACTTCCTATCATCCTCACGAAAATGGCCAAGTAGAGGTCACAAACAAAGAACTGGAGAGCATCCTCACCAAGGTTGTCAGCAACAAGAGGAAAGATTACGCAAAGAGATTAGTAGAGGCTATGTGGGCCTACAATACCACTTGGAAAACCACCACTAGATTCACTCCATATGATTTAGTTTATGGGAAGAAATCTTTTATTTCTATTGAGTTTGAATATAACACTTTGAGAATGTCATCTCATTTGGACTTAGATGTCACCACAGCATAGCAAGAAAGGTTTCTCCAAATGAATAGCATAGATGTGTTCAGAATGTAAGCTCTCTTACACACTGAATTCATACAACTACAAAGGAAGGTCTGGTATGAAAAGAATATGAATGAAAATAATTTTAAAGAATTGAATTGGGCCATGTTATATGATTTTAGGTTTAAATATTTTAAAGGGAAGCTAATCACAAGATGGTTGGGCCCATACCTAGTGGAAAAGTGTCATGAAAATGGATCTATCTAGATCAAAAGCATTGATGAGGAAGGCATTCCCTTGCTTATAAATGGTTACAGGTTGAATTTATATAGAAGACCTATGTACAAGGAGGAATTTATCAATTCAATAAGCAAAGAATTGAATGTGATTTGGAATTTCATAGCTTCTAGTCCACAACACTCCTAAAAGTTTTAAAAATAAGAAAAAAATAAAAGGCTTGGATGAAAACCTCTATGAGGAGTCTCAAGCCAATTCTAGGTTTGAAAAACTCTTTGAGGCAGCCCATGAGTGAAAACAAGGAGAAAATAAAAGAGAATAAGGAATAATCTTATATCATATTTGCTAACCTTTCTTTTGTTTTGTAGAGTTGTACATAGTGGAGATTTCATGGCTACAAGCCAAGACCTACAAGTTATCATCCATTCCTCTATCCATACAACTCATATCCATCTGCTCCATTCACATTGCGATCTCTCTCCACCATTCCATTATCAAGGAATTAAAAATTCACCTCCTCTATGTGATGCTACAGGAAGGATCTGTATTGCTACAAGAAGGTCTTGTAATGCTATAGGATTAGCTTGCAGAGGTACAAAAGGGAGACCTGAGGAGGAAAAGAATCCAAAATACCATCCTGACTCTAAGAAATGATAAGTAAGGTCCTCCTATGCCTTTTCCATCACCCATCCATCATCCATCCACTCATTTCACCAAAACATTTCTCAAAATTCTCCACTTTACCTACCTTGAGAAAAAATAGAAAAGCTACCGTTTTCTATCTCTATGGTGTCTACACTACTCCTCCATGACTCTAACCCTATCCTAATTTCTCATCATCATCTTCCTCATCTCCCTCATGCAAACTTAATACTTCAAGGGGAGGACAAAATACTGTTGCATGAAGAAACTCCTCCTGTGGCATCTTGTATAGCCACACAATAATCATTAATATTATGTTTTTTTCCACCACCAGAAGGGATGATGAAGCTTTATTTGCAGCTATGAAGAGACACCTCATTCTCTGATAGGCTTTCCACCACCAACAACAACTTGGATATCAGAAGAGGCACTAGAAAAAACACAACAACAACAACAGTTAGGTAGCATAAAAAATGAAGACATACACAATAAATAAGTCAAAGAGGTCAACTCCCTTGATCATAATCATGTATGGTTGAACTCCAACATGAAAAAATTTTCATCGATTTGATCCACAAGCAGGTTTACGAATGACAACTCTAACCTCCTCCCTTTACATAAAAATTACAAAAATGTGTTTTAAGTGAGAAAAGGTGTTTTAATAAGTTGGAGGTGGTCAGTGAACTTGGCAACCCTCGACTAGTAAACTCAAGCTTCAGTTAAGTCACCCATGTAACGTGGAAATTTCAACTCAAAAGAAAGTGGTTTCCATGAAGAGTGGTGTGATAGTCACAAGGAGGGAGAGATGATTACAATTGGTGGGGACAATGGTCCAAAAGAGGAAACTAGTGTTAATGCCAAGTCACTATAGCACTCCAAGATTTTAACCAAAAAATGATATTATGTGTTGGCTCCACTCCATTTTCACCATCGATCATTCCAAAAATGGTTAGACGAAGGATAATCTAGTGCATCAAGCAACCTAGAGTGCCACTGAGGAGTTTTGAACCCTTCTTGCACAGTGTTATAGGAGAAAGCTACAAGCAGGCCAGCAATTGCTACATGAGTGTCGAGAGGAGCTATAGGAAGAGTTGAGAGGAGGAAAATGAGCCATAGTGGTTCAAAACTATCTCAAAACCTTCATTCTCACCCATAATTGCTCTGATAAGAAGTAATTGGCACCGTCCTTCTTTGTTTTTACACCCAATTTCATGAGTAATTTGCTTCAAATTAAGAACCTATATCAGTCAATTGATTAGTAATGGATCATTTTGGAAGTTGTTGGGGTTAAGATAAAAGAATATAGTTTTATTGATATCAATTCAATCACCCTTCTTCCTCACTATTACCAAGCATTATGCCACTAATTAACCACCTTTTATGACATTGTTCCACCTTTGATACTATTGAATGTTTTGAATTGCACACTTACATAGCATCAAGGAGTAATAGAGAAGAGATGGGGGGAGAATTTAATAGAAGGAAACCCTCAGACACTATGATAATTCACCAACACTCTCTTGTAGTTGATATCTTCATAAACCTCCATTTGTTGGGTTTTTTTGAGCTACTAAACAGGTATGATGATGATCTTGCCAATGAATTTTCAATGTGATTGCACTCTCAAGGGGAACACAGTGCCACAAGTATTTTTAGATGGTTTTCCATCTCTCTCAATACTGAAACTATCAGTAGAGTGACCACCTAACCTATAAGAATAAGATGGAGCAAAGAAGACAAGTAAGTGTCACAACTAGGAAAAATTTCTTCCTTTCAAAAGAGAAGCCTGTAGAAGACAAGAATGGAGTGAGAAGATATTTTTTTCCTTATGCTTGGGATGAGGTAGCTTACCATATCCTTATATATATATCTTGTGAATGGAGATTAATTGTGGTTTATTACTACCACTTTAGGTTCCTTCAAGGAATAATTACCCCTTTCTCGAATAATTAGTGTCCCTCATTTCCTTTGCAGTCAATCATGGAGATGAGTCATAAGGTAAGGGAAGGAAAACACCAACATTTATCTCCCCATGGCCTCATCAAATTGGTAATGGTAGATGCTTTGAACGACTTGAGAATCTCTTTCATATGGAACAAATTTTTGGACATGGATAGGGATACTTTCATAGAAGCACAAGCCCTCACACCAGGAGAGAATCTAGCCTCTATTGTTGGAGGAAGAGAAGGAAAAATAGAGGAAGAAGAAGGAGAAAAGATAGAGGACGAAGAGGAAGCAAGAAAAAAATAAGACTAAACAAAAACAAGGGAAAAAGAGGCAACAAATACATAGGAAGGAGAAGCAAAGATAAAAGGAGAAGATGAGGAGAAGAAAGAAGAAGAAAGAATAAGCCCTTAGAAGACTTCTCCACCCTAAGGAGCAGAATACAATGAATAGGAAGTAGTTGCAACCTTAGCTACGTTGGGAACTCCTGTCAAGCCCAAGAGGAAGCAATTAAGAGAAAGTCAAATTTATTTTAGAACCTAGAAGAGCACTAGAATTAGACAAGGGAAGCCACAAACTCCTACTATAGTTCCTATAATTATTGATGAGTCACCAAGAAAAAAGGAAGAAATAGGACCCACTAAGGGAAAAATTGAGGAGGTCACTCCTCATACAACCAAAACCAAGTAACCCATATCACCTATGAGTAGGCATACCACTAGGTCTATCACCTTCAAGAAGCCAAGGACACAATCTACCTTTGAGGAAGAGGAAAAGGAGAAGCTATAGGAGGATCGGGGTTTTCTATAGGAGTGACATGGTTTGCTACAAGAGGGGCACACTCTTGTATAGGAAAGATAGGGGAAGCTATGGGAGCCAAAGAAAGACTCACAATACGAAGCCACCACCTCAAATAATATTGTAAAAGACATACAAAATCTCTAAGAACCTAGCCCACAACCTAGCTTGAGCTCCTACTACAAATTCATTTAAGGAGGAAGGATTATCCCTGAAAAATTTGCAATCCCACTCCTTTATGAGCTGGAGAGGACGTATGCCTCATGGAAGGAAAGGTAATTTACATGAGCAAAGAATTAAGTGAGGTGAGATGAGAAAGTCTATAATGAAGGAGCAACTACAGATAGTAAAAATGAGGTTGAGAGAGAGGTTGTAGGAGAAAGAAACACAACTTGGCACCATGGAAAGTCTCTCCATGGAAGCACTGCGATGAAGAAAACCATCAATGTCTTATGCCCTCTTTCTAAAAGAATATTGGCTACCATTCCAAATCAAAACTTTGATACAATATGGATCTCCACCCTTTCAGGACTACAAATAGTTCATTGAATTTTGTAGCCAAACTAACATGGAAGACAAAGCAAAATTAGCTGAATTTTACATGCACAACCTCACTCTGAAAAATATGATTTTTTGGGATCTCAATTCAATATTTGGAGATGTGAAACTGATTTCTTTAGTATCCTAGATGACTCATGAGGAGATAAGATATGAGGAAGTGAAAAGGGTAATGAAAAAGGAATAAAAGGAACCATTGTATATCAAGGCAAAACTAGTGAGCCCAAAGGCTATCATTAACAATCATGGCATCATCTCCAATGATGTTTCTTTAGCACCCAAAGACACTGCTACCTGGGAGAAAGCCGTTCTACACCTTGAAGACACATTCAGGTTGTTGTGAACAAAAAGTATGCAATATTTCTATAGAAGATGGCATGCCTTACCCCACAGTCTACAACTCAGAGAATATCATTCTCCTGAAAGGATAAGGAATGCCTTAGAGAGATCACCATTATGTAGTAGGATCATGCAGAGGATGAAAATCAATTATGTAGGACTCAAGCGCAATCCACCCTTGTTGCTATTCTTACAACGAGGAAGAGATGATGTAGGAGATAAGAAGAAATGGATAGAAATAGAGAGGAATGCAGGCTTTTACCCCCAAGAGGGCGCACCATTTAAGGAACCTTGGGATGTCAGGGAGGCCACCAAGGCCACGAAAGTGGTGCACATGTATGACTGAGTTGCTTAGAGGATGAGAAAGACCTTCATCATGGTGGTTATGATGAGTCCCATCAATAGGTACATTTTGAAGATCAATATTCCATCCTCCAGCCATAAAACTATCCTTCTCTTACATTAATTCACATTTTTTTTCATATTATGCTTATTAGGAGGTGTAAAATGTGTTTGGCATAGTATGTGGCCTAATGTGGTTTAATTGCGGGAAATGAATCATTTTTTAGGCTATTACTATGAAGGGGCTTAATGGAGACAACTAGGAGAGAATCTAGGGTTTGTAAACCTCCTTGACTCCCTAAAATTGCCTTGGGATTGCCATATCCTCTCTCACTAGTTTGAGTTCATTAGCGTCCCAGTGACTACTACTCCAAGTGAAGATCACGAGCAACACGATCCAACATTTTTTAGATCAAGGAGGGAACCGTTCCTTCTTTCAAGGGAGCTTCTATAACTTCTCATTTGTATAAATAAACTAGAGAAGAGCTAATTTGGGTTTGTTGCACTAAAAATTTTCACCTTGACATTCTGCAATTTGTGTGAGTCTATCACCACTCATACTTTCCTCCTTTGCAAGTCTTAAACCTCAGTTCTTCATGTCAAGCCTTGAAAATAAGAGAAAGCCCTTAAAAGTCTCTAAAACTCTCGTTCCGCACTTTCTCTTAGCATTACCTGTGGTCCCACACCTAATGGTCATGTCCCCTACGTATCTGACCACTCTGTCACTATGTAATGGGTGTGGACCCCTGTAAAAGTAAAAAAGGCACAAGTACATTCTTAAAAGCTCACTTTGAGTCATTTCTGGAAGCTTCTAGAAGGAATCTTGAGGTGGCAAGTTTACTCCTTTAAGGTTCATTCATCACATACCTTAAGGAGCTAACCCCTTGATGTGAGGAGCTTATCCCTTTGAAGAAGGACTCTATCCCTTCATAGGTGGACCTGTAACCTCCTTCCTTTGCACTATAAAATGAAGCATTGGGCTGGTTACTTGGAGGGTTGAAAGCTGAATATTTTTTAGGTGAAATGCTGCTGGAACTTAGTCTTCCTAATTGAGCTTTTGTGAGGAAAGATTACATACCTCTTTGATCTCATTTGGAAGAGTGTTAGGCTTGTCAAAGTAGAGGAGATTCTTGTTTCAAACCATGCGAGGAGCTCGTACAACATCGAGGCACCAAAGGTTGTAAAGTTCTTCTATTTTCAAAGTTAATACAATCAAGTTTATTTCTCTCAATAAGTTGTGTTCTATGGTTTATTTTATGGATTCCTTGATCACCATAACGAACATGATTTATGATATTAGCTATGTAGGTGTTATTTGATGTGTGCTTGTTTGTGATTGCAGGTTCTCAAATGGAAACTCTTTTGGACGATTGAAGGATGGTTGCCACAAACTAGCGTTGGACTTAAGGTAGGGTCTAAAAAACCTCTTTAGTTTTTATTAATGAATCACAATATGTTTGGAGAAAGGTAGATTTTCTTGTCCTTCTTGTTGCTAGATATCTGTTGATACTAGGGAGATCGGCCTTGTCTGCAAGAATGATTTATCTGACCAACAAATTGGCGACTCCACTGGGGAACTGAATTTGGTTTTTGGTTTTCATTTTTCTTTGACTTGAGAAACTTGTTCTTGTTTCTGGTTTTACCTTGATGTGTGTTGGATTGGGTAGTTTTTAGGATCTGGATTATTTTTTTATTTTCTGAAGTTTTCAGGGAACCGCACTTTCTGTTTACAGACAGTGCGGACCTCTCTGAATTTTCCTTTAGTACACAGAGTGGTACCACATCTGGTTCTTCTGGAAGCCTGTGGACCCTGTCAAAATTTTTGAAAATCTTAAAATGTTTTCTTCCAGTTAAGTTTAGGTTTTATTTATGGCTTTTAGTGTCTACCCAGATCTGCATGTGTTCTATAAAAATCTCTTGCAAGTAAGTTCCATTGGTATTTTTGTTTTAGATGATTTTCTAGAAGTTTTGCATGCTTGGATTGGTTTTCACTTGGTCTTTGTAGTGACTCGGAGATTAGAAGCCTAAGAAACCTTAGATTACCCTGGTCTTTTTTGTCTTCTTGATGAGTCTGACTAGTTTGTGAAATCTACCCTTGGTGAAAAATAGATTTCGTTTTCTCTTTGCAAATCTTTGAACGAACTTGCTTATAATTTTTGAATTTCATTTTTATAAAAGAAAACACATTTGGATGTTTTTTTTTTGATTGATTTGTTTTTCTCAATGAATTAATCCTTAGTTTATTGAATAACTAAGTAAAACATCCTCAAAAATATTTGAAGCTTTTTACATTAGGTTTTTCAAGTTTTTAGATCTCAAAATTAGTTTTTTAGTTTTGAGTGTTTTCTAGAAATTGTAGAATCTCTTTTGAAAGAAAATTGTTTTTGTAGTTTTTAAGTGTTGAAAAATAAAAGGAATTTTTTGTGAGCTTTAATTAGTAGTCTTGTTTTGAGTTCTTATTGAAAAATACAAAAGGATTTTCTTTTCATTTCTATGTTGAAAGAAGGATTTGTTTCTTAAAAGAATCGTATTCTCAACTCTTTCTTTTAGCTAGAAATTGATTGAAGGAAAAACAAATTGTTTATCATTTTAGGTGCATTTTTAGTGTTTTTGGAGTCGAGTCTTTTCACCATCAAAGTTTCATTTCCATACCTATTGACTTAAGAAAAAACTCATAAAAGTAACACTTAAATAAAATTGATCTAGCAATCTTTTTTATTTCTAGGGCTCTTATCACCAATATAGCTTAGGCTAGTATCTTGGAGTAGGGAGTAATTAACTCTCCAAGATAGTTAAAACAAACAAGTAGCTATATCTTGTGGTAGGAAATAAATCAAATTGTAATTGATATAATCTAGGAAGCTCCATTTAAAGGAGTCAATCACGAGATCATGTTCGAACCTTTGAGACAATCAAGTCTATCTCATTGGGAAAGATAGAAGATTTGCGCGTATTAAAAACGGTAAACCTCGGATTAATCATTGTCGAGGAGCCTAGGGTCACTGGTTGGTAAACCTCAGATAGCCTTAAAGGGGATTGAGCTTTGTTACTCTGCCCTTGTGCGTAGATCGGATCGTAGACTGTTCCCCCAGTTGTATTTGTTACTGTTGGTAACCTTAGTGTCCATAAACTTAAGATTATTTCCTAAGGTGACGGTAAAGGACAGGTCTCACTGTACCTGGAGCAGACTTCGACTAGAATCACTTGGAATCTCTAGGGGGTTCTCTTCACTTGAGATGGTTTTGTGAAGAAACTTGTGCCAGTATGTTTCATTAAGCAGGTTGTCAGGGTAATTGTTCCAACTGCCCTTTCTGTATTGAATTCTGCGATGTTGGATTTCATCACCAACTAGTTTTTTTGGTACAGAAAGTTACTATTTGTGTGTGGTTTGAACTCTTAGATTTTTTAGGCATGTGATTCACTTGTTTGTTTCTTTAGAGACTTTAGGTGCTTTTATTGAAATTTTATTTGCTTGCGTGTGATTATTTTCATCCTACACCCAGACATTATTATCCTTGAACAATCATGTCAAGATAGTCATCCATGTTTTCCCAATCACCGAAAACATTTTTATATCGCGGTCCTACTATTCCTTTAGGGTACCAGTCACTTTTTGTTACTTTTTCAGGAGAAAATCCTCGACTGACTGAACATCAGTTATCACCTAGTAATAATGGAACTAAAATGTTAATGTAGAATAGATTTTTATGATGTCTGGTAGTATTCCAAACCCAAAGATTATTATCCTTGATCAATCATGTCAATATAGTCATCCATGTTTTCCCAATCATCAGAAACATTTTTATATGATGGTCCTACTGTTCCTTTGGGGTACCAGTCACTTTCTGGTACTTTTTCAGGAGCAACTCCTCGACCGACTGAACATCAGTTATCACCTGGTAATAATGGAACTAAAATGTTAAATGTAGAATAGACTTTTATGATGTCTGGTAGTATTCCAAACCCTCAACCTCAAGGTAGTTAGTTACCGCCTAGGGGGCAACCTCAAGGTAGTCAGTTATCACTTGGGGGGCAACCCCGAGGTAGTCAGTTTTCGCTTCGAGGCTACCTCAAGGTTTCAAACCTTCAGGATAGTACATACCCCAAGGTCAACCCCATATTCCTCGGGATGCTTATCAATGCCAGAATCAGTACATGCCTCAGGGTTATCAACCTCAGGTCAATACCCAACTCAAGGTTTCCAACCGCCTTCTGGTTAGTCATTTTTACGAGCTGGAAATGTACCACCTAATTATTAGCCCTATGTTCAACCAGGCTATGGTCCTCCATGCGTATAACCTTTTATGGGTCCCGGAATGAATATGGTGTGGGATCCATCTCAAATTCAACATACTTTGCAACCTAATGTGCAGTTACCTTATCAAGCTGGATAGCCTTTGGTTTCTGGTCCAACCCAGCAACCTGTCCAACCTACAGTTCAAACCTTTGCACATGATTTAGTTTAGCAGCTTGGGCCTAGTTCACCTCAGACTCCACCTCGAACTGTTGCTGCAACTGCTGCATTTTCTGTTCAATCTACCACACCTATTTCTAGAGTATATGTAGCTCCAATTTCTATTATCCCTGCATCAATGTCAACTCCTCCAGTCCAGATGCCTGCAGGACAAGCTGGTCCAAGTACAATTGCCACGAGTCAACTTTACCAGGGACAATATCAATCTGGTCCTACTATACAAAATCCAGTTTATCAGTATCAACCGTACCCTGGATATACTTATCAACAATATCAACAACCCCAGTTTGGTACGGTCAATCCTAGTTTCCCGGGAGGTTATAACATTCCTAATGCAAATCCGATTCCAAGTTATCCTGGATATCCTCCTCCTAGAGTTGGTCTCATTACGCAAGGTTTTCGCGAACCTAACCGTCAGTTACCATTTATCGCATCTTTGGATTTACCTGATTTGTCGTGCCTTACGAACGATCCAATTTACTATCTTCCGTATTGGCTACCAATGCCTAATAGGTTGCCCAGTGATATCCCGAAATTCGAGGGTATGTCAGGTGAGGATCCGTCAAATCATGTTATGACTTATCACCTCTGGTGTGCTCTAATTCCATCATTGATGATTCAATTCGATTGTGTCTTTTTCAAAGAACTCTTGTTGGTCTTGCCACCAAATGGTACATTGAGTTACCACAAGGCTCTTTTTATAATTTCAGTCAGTTGGCCACTTCTTTCTTAACTCATTTTTAGTTGCCTATCAAATACGAAAATGGCATGGAATTATTAACTTCATTAAAGCAATCCATGTCCACATATATTTCTAATCATATTCATGAATGGCGACGTAGAAGGTGTTTAGTGAAAATTTTCATTCCAGATCAAATTTTATCAGAATGGTTCGTTAAATCATTGTTAACTAAAATCATTGAAGATGTAGCTAAGGTAGGAGTTGTCATTGAAGAGCAAGTCATTTCTCATGCTCAGTACCTTGACCTCGTCTATACGTAGTCAGGTACTTGACAGAAAAAAATCCCTAATCTTCCAAAAACTAAAACTCCTTCAAGGTCTCATGCCACTAATGGTATCATTGGTTTAGTTAGTATTAAAAGCAAGAAGAATTCTTCTCCTACAATAACTTTACCTGATTCCCTGAAAGGAGATTATTCCACTGAAGTTTTTTCCGATGTCCATGTCATAGATTCATCTATGACCAAATCCAGTAGTAAAGAGAAGGAGAAGAACAAAAACATTCAAAATTCAAAAGATAAAACAAATAAAAATGAATCTATTGGTGAAAAACGAAAACCTCGCTATCCTTGTTTCATCTGCGATGAGGATCATTTTACTAAAGAATTCCCCTATCGAGAAGAGTTTTTGAAATTCGTTAAAGGTTCTCAAACGGCTGTTGTCTTTAAGGATCCTTCTCCTACTCAAGATAGTAAAGCAGTCGCTTCTTCCTTGAATACCTTGGAAGAACCCATTATGATGAAGTCTCATGTCAGGATTGCAACGCGATCACAAGATTATGGTAGTAAAAATCCTATTGATGGTAAAGAAGCAGAATATTCTAATTCAAACCCATCAACTACACCTCCTCCTGGGTCCGCTCCACCACAGATCAAGAAATCCAACCCAGACTTAGTAACCAAACCGCATACTAAAGGTATTTTTCGGAAATCAGCTTTCAATCCACATGCGAGAGCTGCTCAGAAATATAACATTGTTGAAGACTTAGCTGTTGCCCCTTCAGTAATGTCGGCTTTGGAAGTGCTACAATCATGCCCAGCACAGCGTAAATTACTATTGTCTGCTATAGGAGCTATTGATATTCAAGATTTGAACCTTATAATATTTGATTTAGAGAATAGTACACCCCATCTTCCTCATCAAATGGCTTTCCAGATTCCAGTGTTAGTCAAAAACAGACCTTGCTTTCGGACTGTCATTGATGAGGGAGCTTCTATGTGTATTATGTCGATCCAGTGTTGGAAATCGCTTGGTTCTCCTACACTCAATCAGTCTCCAACAATTCTAAAGGCTTTTGATGGCCAAGGGTCCCATCCTTTTGGTATTTTGGAAGATTTACCTATAGGGGTTGAAGGCAAAACTGTAAGTCTAGATGTGGAAGTGCTTGATGCCCCTCTAGATTACAACCTTCTCTTGGGTCACAGTTGGTCTTATGCTATGACTGTTATTATTTCATCGGTCTTTTGGCTTATCAAGTTTCCTCATAACGGAAAGATTGTTACGATAGACTAGTTGAGTTATTTCTTATCTAACCCAACCTCTACTGATAGCATTCAGCACGTCGGTAAAACAACTATCCATTACAAGGATGTTGGGGTAGGATTGATTAAAGATTCTGGTTTACTAGGAACTTTTTCCTTCCCTCCTCCTAACATGTTGCTTTCTACTGCATCTATTCATATGATTTCATTGAACACAAGTGCCTTTGATGATCCTTGGCTTGTACCTTCCAATTCTGAGGTGGATTCATTTAATGGCACGATGCCTTTGAATCCCTTTGAAATTACATATCAGGTGGTACATTTGTTTTCTAATTCCTGACTTGTTGTGAGGATAGTTTGTTCCTGTCTCAACCTCGTTAAAAAATGAAACAAGGAGTCATGAGCATAGCTCCTGTTCTTGTGTCAAGCTTGTTAAAAAATGAAACAAGGAGTCAGCGAGGATAGTTTCTTCCTGTCTCAACCTCGTTAAAAAATGAAACAGGATGTTGCAAGGATACTTTGTTCCTGTCTCAACCTCGTTAAAAAATGAAACTGGAAGTCTCGAGCATAGTTCCAGGTCTTGTGTTAAGCTCGTTAAAAAATGAAACAAGGAGTCATGAGAATAGTTCCTTGTCTTGTGTCAAGCTCGTTAAAAAATGAAATAAGGATTTTGAGGATAGTTCTTTTCCTGTGTCAACCTCATTAAAAAATGGATGTTGCAAGGATACTTTGTTCCTGTCTCAACCTCGTTAAAAAATGAAACCGGAAGTCTCGAGCATAGTTCCAGGTCTTGTGTTAAGCTCGTTAAAAAATGAAATAAGGATTTTGAGGATAGTTCTTTTCCTGTGTCAACCTCATTAAAAAATGAAACCAAGTCGAGTCTTTCCAAGATCTCGAAAGTGAACCTTCACTCCATCCACCTGGTTGAATGAAATGAAGCTTGGGGGGCATGTGCCTCGATTTAAGTCATTATGCTGGGGGCATGCGAACTTATAACAAGCATAGTTTTTCGTTTCAAGCTTGTGTAAACATGAAAATGAATCCAAACAGAGTTCTCTGTGGTTCAAGCTTGTGTAAAAATAAACCCATACCCGATTTACATCTCGTGATTGTCATTTTTATCCACTAAATTCTGTTAGATGAGCCTTAGTTGTTTTCATTCCATCGCCCCCATCTCTTTGGTTGATCATATGCTTTCACTTGGTTGTTTACCCTTCTTGAGGGACCGCATCTATGAGTGGTTTTATTAGCCAGCCTCTTAACCATTACATGTTTTGAGCAGTTCCTCCATTGCCGGAACCAGTTGCTACCCTTTATATCGCTTGTTCCTCTAGGACGAGTCCTCTTTAATCTCTTTTCTGACTTGTAAAATATGAAAAGATTGCCATGTTTTTTCTTTTTAAACTCGTTAAAACAGAATTAAAAGGACAGTCCACTTATAGCTCTTTTCTAACCATATCAACATGAAAAGATTGCTGGACTTTTGTCATTTCAAGTTCGATATTGGTTATCAAACGACGTGTCTATCATCATTTTTTTACTTTTTCAGATCAGGGCCACTAATTATGAAAATTACTCCTTAATCGTAATGGTCAAGTGGTTCTCTCAAGTATTATTTTATACTTTTTCATGCTTGGGAGACACAAATTTACGAAAAAGGACATCCATGGAGTTTTCTTAAGTTTTTCTTCTGACTCCCTAAAATTGAAAAACACCGAGTTTTTCCTATACTAGACTCGTTAAAATTTAATAGTAAAGGACCTGTTCAATTTTAAATAGGAATGAACCACTCCTTCTTAGGGTTTGAATTTTAAATGAAGTTGGACTCATCCAAAGGATGAGATTATAACCAAGAAAATGTTATCCTCCTCAAGCTTGTCAAAAATAAAGAGGTACTTGCCAGAAATGGAGTGGGAAAAGAGAGAAAAATGAACCTGTTTGTTATAATTTGTGTTTTAGAAAAGCAGTCAACCACTCTTGAACATGACACTTTTTTTTCACCTGGTTTGGGAAATCATTTGCCTAACAGTTAATCAAACCATATTGAAAGTCTTCAACTAGTTTCTGGGTATTAGCTTTGGGTCAATTGTCACCAAACCATCTGCAGTGTTGTTAACTGTTCAAGAGGTCAGTTCAAATAAACCATTCATCTACAAAATATCTATCATCCATCTTGGCCATCCCTGAGTTATTCCTTGCCAATATATTTCTTCAAACTTGATCTATGATTTCATGTTGTAGGCTTGCCTATGACAGATCGCTTTCTATCAACTTCAGCTCATTATCTAGAAAGATGATCTATAAATCATCAGTACCTTGGAATTTGCATGCCCTAATGGCAGGTTTATCGCCTTCGATGATAGGTTGCATCATTGACCTTCGATCAAATGATTCTATGACATGTTGGACATCAACTCATTTATTCACATTTCATGGATTGTATTTAGTACTTTGAGAGCCATTGACATTACTGGTGGTTTCTCTCACACTTGTTAACAGTTTACATCATTGACTGGTAATCAAGTGGTTTCTACCATGTTCGACTTCGACACATTCATTCACATGGATAGAATCGTACTAGTTCGGGAAGCAGAAATCAAGACCCTGGATCTAGTTTCCACCATCCAGGCTGTGAGGAATTTTTTTATTCATTATACAGTGGACTATTCATAAACAGATTGTTGCACCCTTACTGTGTCTACATATGTCTATACTCGTGACGTATTACAAAATCATTCCTGTATCAGAGCAGTTTAGTTAGTTTACTAGTCAGTTTTGATCTGAGCATGGGAATGCCTACCTCAGCGATGATATGTTGACATATATATATTTTGCATTGAATGTTTTTACAAGTTCAAACTAGGGTGTCGATAGGATGATCCTTGAAATGATAAAGTACTTCACTCTTCATACATGAAAGACTTCATCTTCATCTATTACAGACTTCACACTTTAGGGGGCAATCTGTTGCACTAAAAATTGTCACCTTGACATTCTGCAATCTGTGTGAGTCTATCACCACTCATACTTTCCTCCTTTGTAAGTCTTAAACCTCAGTTCTTCATGTCAAGCCTTGAAAATAAGAGAAAACCCTTAAAAGTCTCTAAAACTCTAGCTCCGCACATTCTCTTAGCATTACCTTCGGTCCCGCACCTAATGGTCATGTCCCCTGCGCATCTGCCCGCTTTGTCACTGTGTAATGGGTGCGGAACCCTGTAAAAGTCAAAAAGGCACAAGTATATTCTTAAAAGCTCACTTTGAGTCATTTTTGGAAGCTTCTAGAAGGAATCTTGAGGTGGCAAGTTCGCTCCTTTAAGGTTCATGCATCCCATACCTTAAGGAGATAACCTCTTGATTTGAGGAGCTTATCCATTTGAAGGAGGACTCTATCCATTCATATTGAACTGTAACCTCCTTCCTTTGCACTATAAAATGAAGCATTGGGCTGGTTACTTGGAGGGTTGAAAGCTGAATATCTTTGAGGTGAAATGCTGCTGGAAATTAGTCTTCCTAATTGAGCTTTTGTGAGGAAAGATTACATACCTCTTTGATCTCACTTGGAAGAGTGTGAGGCTTGTAAAAGTAGAGGAGATTCCTGTTTCAGACCCTGGGAGGAGCGTGTACAACATCAAGGCACCAAAGGTTGTAAACTTCTTATATTTTCAAAGTTAATACAATCAAGTTTATTTTTCTCAATAAACTGTGTTTTATGGTATATTTTATGGATTCCTTGATCACCATAATGAACATGATTTATGATATTAGCTATGTAGGTGTTATTTGATGTGTGTTTGTTTGTGAGTGTAGGTTCTCAAAAGGAAACTCTTTTGGACGATTGAAGGATGGCTACCACAAACTAGCATTGGACTTAAGGTAGGGTCTAAGACACCTCTTTAGTTTTTATTAATGAATCGCAATATGTTTAGAGAAAGGTAGATTTTCTTGTCTTTCTTGTTGCTAGATATCTGTTGATACTAGGGAGATCAATCTTGTCCGCAAGAACGATTTATCCAGCCAACAGGGTTCAAAGTTTTTGTTCAGCTAGGTGTAGTTATTTAACTTCAAGCTTGACATTGTTAGTTTCAAATTTTGTGTGATATATTAGACCTACACCTTTTGATAATGAGAAGTTTGAGTTTAAGTTGCATCTGAGTTAGCTTAAGAGGGTGGAGACCCTTGGCTTTTGGCCCAACCTAGAGGCTTTGGTTTGTCTTCTTGTACCTATGTTTCTTCTTGATTCTAAGGAGTTCATAGTTTCTTACATTTTAGCAGATATTAACCTATAACATCCTATGGTTTAAGCCTCTACATCACCTATCTTGTGGGAGAATTAGTGGAAGGATTCACAACAACATCCCAAAAATACTATGTTTATGATTTCTTAGAAATATATTTCATAGATTAGAAGTTATTTTAGTGATTATATAAAGGGTATTTCATGGATTAGTTGTTATTTAAATTCAACTCATCTTTTCCATCATAAGTTATTTCATTTTATTAATGATAAATGGATGCATGCATGTGATTGATTACATGATTGGTTGATCTACAAGGAAGGGCACCTTCACCACTTCAATCCTAAGCTCCTTCATCTTCTCCTTCCACTTCCAAACTCTTCCCCAAATCCCTATTTTATAAGTCATTCTACCTAGGATACTGAGAGCACTCATCCTAATGCAGGAGATGCCTCAGAGAGGTCTTGATCTTGGCCAGGGGTTCAAACCAACCTCCTATCAATTTTTTAAGCTACTATCCACCTTTCCATATCATCAAGGAATCATTTTAATCTTCAAAAACCACTCAGATGCGCTCCTATAGCATTACAGGCTTGCCTATAGCATTACAAGCCTCCTATAGCAATCACCTATAGAAAACTTGTAGCAACATTTTCCTTCATTATTTTCTATCCCCACTAAAACTTTGACTTAGCATAGATGCATAATGACCCCCATTTGTGATTATCAGGGAAATCTCTTAGGCCACTCCAAACCTTCCTTTTCTTCACTACAAAAACATAGTAGAGCTAGTTTCTTTATCATACAAATAGGTTATTGTTTTATGAGAAAGAATGAACTAGGTAGATCGTACATTAAATTAGTATTGGTACTTTGATAAATTATGAAATATAAATTAGTTTCCTTTTTGCAAGTAGATGGTAATTTGATGAATTTTGCAAGATAACATAGCTTTATTTCTGCAAGTAGTTTAGCCTTTGTAATTTCGTGAATTGATTAGCTAAGATTTTACAAGTTGAGTCAATGGAATTTATATTTTCATAACTAGAAGCAATTTCCAAGTGTCCCTTTATCAACAAGCTTTCATTATAATACAGTAGGAGGAAGGGTCTTTGAGCACTTTTTGATCTAATGTTAGAATTGGGGGTGGAATGAGTGGAATCTTATTTTCTATGCATATAGCATTGTCATGTCGAAGTTTGTATGAACCCCAGGTTGATAACTTCAGTTGAGGAACCCTTGGGAGTTTCAACATTTTTTGTGCAATACCAAGGCTCACCAGTCCCCTTCTCCATTTTCTCCTTCATCATCCCATCATGATAAGTTAGAGTAACTACAATTGAAAACCATTCATGAAAATATGATATCAGTTTGAAAAACCTCTAAGCTAACATGTTTTATGAACTCACTTGTCAGGGTTGAAACTGGTGATTGGTTGGGTGACTAGCTATGGGACTTCATAGTTCAAGAGGCTAAGATTTGAGAATGAGGCTTGAGATTACACAATGTGTAGTTTGGGATGTCTAACTTCAAGTGATTGTGCAGTTGAGGGGGTTAAGGGTTCAAGGATAGGGCTTGATGCTTGAAGATTCTCATTGCACAATTATGGGAGGAGAAAGGTGAAGGAATTTCATAGTTGAGGGACTCGAGGACTTAGTTTGGAGGGTTGAGTCTTAATATTGCACAATGCATAGTTTTGGAGGCCTAAGTGGAGGAACTACACAGTTGAGGGACTCAAGGACTTAGGCTAGAGGCTTGATACTTGATTTTACGCACTGTAAAATTTTGGGAGGTAGGGAGGCCAGGTGGTTGTGAAATTTCACATATTAGGAGCTCGAGGTAGAGGCTTAAGCACTGAGACTGCGTAATGTTCAGTTCAAACCTCACTAGAGGCCATGATTGCATAGTTTTGAAGGTGAAGGTCCAGGATTAAACACTTAGACTATGCATTGCATAATCTTGAGAGGTAGGAAATTCATATTTCATATTTTCAAGAGGCAGGGTTGCTACTTGAGGGTTGAGATTATGCACTGTGTAGTTCAGGATGGTAAGATGAGGCTAAGTAGCTTAGTTAGAATTTTTTTCGAATTTGGCTAAGTGTGGGGTCGATGAAGATGATGTGAACAATGATATGGTTTAATATGATCACATACTTAGAAGACTTCAAGACACAACATATATCATCTAGAACACATGAAAAACAAACTTCCCTCAGTGTGACAACTTTTTAATGACAAATGCGACACCAGAGATACACTTTCCGATAATCGTGACAACACTTGTTTGACATTGCTTAAAACTTTGGAAATGAGTGCGATACATGTTTACATGGTGATTAAAACTAATTAATGCAAATATTACCCATCGAAAAAAACCAAAACTAGCTTTCATGCATTGTGTGACACTTCACATGCCAAAAGATGACATTTATTATATGAAGAGAAAAGTGCAAAGGACACTTGCGATATGTGAAAAACAGTGAAAGCAACACATTCTAGAGTGAAGATAACATGAAAATGGAAATAATTAAAGTGAAAACAAGAAAAAATGATAGCAATGAGAGTGAAAATGACACTTGTAAAGATGAAAGTGCACAAAAGGTGATAGTTGAAGAAACTCATCGAAAATAAGTACGATCACAAAGAAAGTGAGGAACTATCAAGGACATGTGCAATAACTTTTGACATGGGTTGAACATTGCATAGGAACTATCTTAGTGTAATGTTCCACGCATGGTCAAGCTTACATGAAGGAATTCTTTTATGAATGTGGTACAAACTAAGCAAGTGTGAGCAGGTGACTTTGACACCTACGATCCAATAGAAAGCTCGAACACTTAATAAAGAATTAGTTGACCAAGAAGTGACAATGGAATGACCGATCACAAGATCCAAAATAGGCTCCAAAATTCAATAATTGGAAAAATTTTGAAGGGTGTTTATCATAGTGACAACAAATTCATTGATATTGAGTAGAAAAAATCTCATAATTGTTGTGCCAATCGTAAGTCTCTCGCAATTCTAGGGAGTTTGTGTAGTTAGTTTTTTTGATGTGGAAAGTGGGGCTCTGATGTCCTTCCTAACATATGTCTTCATCTTAATAAATTCACCAGAAGATGCATCTATTTGGATACTAAATATCTTCTCATGGGGGGTCATACTGGCTGATCCCTAGTGCTCCTTTATTTAGTCATTTGTTGATGATTGAATGGCCTATGAATGAATGTGGGGTTTCAGGTGGTTGTGTATGATTTTTAAATTGATCCTTCTAATTCAATTTTAGCAATCTTATTGGACAAAATCTCGATCATCCGAGTAATTTCTTCAATCTTTTATTTGGATATCTTTATTTTATGTAGGATAGATAGTTTCATCTTTTACCTTCTTTTTGTCTGAATTATCCTTGTTGCTTCCCTTCTCTTTCTCAACACCATAGTTATCATCTCCATCTTCAAGCCTCCATATCTTTCTCGCAGCAGTTAGGTTCACTTCTATTTCAACGACATCGAATTGCATATCTTCCAAGGTCCTTGGTCTTCTCTCTCTCATCATGATTGAAAAATGTAGTTCAAAGGTGGAAGAATAATTTGATATAACAACAATAGACATAGGTTTCATCTCGTTTGGGATTTTGTTATACATATTGTTCAATATTTTAGTGAATTTTTTTCCATTAGACGGTTTATTTTTAACTATTTAAAATTGAGTGAGGTAGTATTGAAAATCCTTTTTTCTTACCCTATTGAGTTTCAAATTCCCTCTATAGTTCATTCCATGAGTGCAGAGAATTTGTCGGAAGAGTACGAAACCATTTTAATATCTCTCCTTCCAATATTTGTACAAAGAGACTCATAAACACATCCTCATCCTCCTCCATAAATTTGTCAGCAAAGTCTTGGAAAGGCATGACATGTTATTTGGAAATTATTTTCCTTTCACCACTAAATCAGGAAACAAGTTTCAGATAGTTCTCTTGAATATCATGTAAGACCCAAGCCAAAGGTAAGGGTGCATATCGAGCTACTACCCAGGCCAATGGTTAGTTAGGTGGGTTCCACTGATTGTGAGGTTACACAACCATAATGTGTTGTAGGATGATGTCTCTAGCAGCAGATGACATTGGATTTTTAGTATTCCTAGTTGTTCCTAGAGTTGCACAGGGTTTGGATCAGAGTGGAGCTTATTCTATGTGAGGAGAACTGAATAAATTGAGATGCTCATTTGCTGGTTTCAAGGAAGGTATATCAATATGATTAATGACTGAATGACCTAGGTGAGAAATCATAGTGGGATAAGGATGGGATGCAGAATCTACTATGTGATTCTTTGAGGGTCCTACAAGTAAATTTTTGCTTCGATGTTTGTATGTATACAAAAAACACTAAGGATTAAAAGCTACAATCGTTTATTTTGGGTTTGGGATACTCTGATTATGTCTCTTTGAAGAATCCAAACTATCAATTTGAAATATAGGAACTATGTGTTGAAGAGATACAAAAATTTGTAATGAATATGTACAATGGGCTAACTAGGTTCACAAGTTATCATCACTGTAGTAGATGGTGAGTATAATGGAAGTTATGTCGTAGAAAAGTAATGGACATTATGAATAATGGAGTTACCACGTGCAATGCACAACTAAGAAATTTAAATTGCATCCACCTACAAAATATGTTAAAGTTGTTGTTTTTCCTAAGGAAATAATTCAAATCTTCCTTAACAATGGCACCAAAAGATGTCGAGGCCCAAGAGTCATAGTATGGTTTTTCATAATGCAGATCCTGGAAACTTCTCAATATCATTACTTGCGTTCATATGACAATGTAATTTGTGTAAAATCATGCATAAATACAGTATTAATGCATAAACCCATCATTTGTCATAACATAATAATGCATTCATTCATAACAGAAATAGATAGACAAAACATAGATATTTCTAGAATAATCTCTTTATTGATACTTCAGTTCTTCTTACAGACTCAGCTATAGGGGTCCACACACTCAGTTGTGGACTCTACTCTAGGCCGTTGTGCACACAACTGCAGAGCCTCTCTTCTACTCTAAGACTCTTGTTGTTTCTCTTAATGACCCATTACATTCATCTTCGTTCTATCTATGAACTACCTTAGAATCTCTAAGTCTCTCCCTTTTATACAATCCCATGGTCCGAGGACCATGGGTAGGTCTATACAAGCTGACACAACTTACATAACAGAAGGGTAAAACCCTTTATGACACTTTACCATTTACGCGCTCCGTGACCACATTTTGTGGAGACTTTTTACTTTTCATAACAAAAATTGGGCTTTCTTCCCCAAAACTTTGGCTTTTGCCCCAAAATTGTCCCTAGGGGACCCTGTCCTAACAGGACCCCAACACAAAAATCGTGACTTGTCCCCGAGTCACTCTGCTGGTGATGTTATCTTACTGGTGAGACCTCCCAACTCAACCTACGCCACTGCTACCTTAGCCACGCTCTGCATGGGTGCCCGCTTGATCTTCTCCACTAGATGCTCTATTGTTGGTCTTGCACTGTCCTCTTTTACCTTTTGTTGTGTCCTCTATATGCTCGCCAGCTTCTCCTCAATGGTGGCAGAGATAACATATACCTCGTCCAGTGAAGGCCCCAATCTGGCCTTGAGGACTACCTCTTTCCGTTGCGTTGCCTCGACCTGTTCGAGCAATTGCTTTGCCTCATGTATCTTGGCCAATCGTCGTCAGATAGGGACAGTGTGCACTATTGCTCTTGATTCATCATTCTGCTACTGCAATTCACAGGCTTCCATATTCAACCTCTACAGCTTAGGATCCTCCCGGAGAGTCTTGTTAGTGTCAGTATATGCATACTTCCATCAGGGATTAAATCTACTCTTTTCATTTTCATTTTAGGTGTCTCATACTAAATTTTTGATCTTTCCACTAGTTCATGACAAAATGGTCCACTGATGGTTGTTTTCTTATAAGAAAACCAAATTCTCCCTCATGAAGTACATTTGTTGACCCATTTCCATGTTGCATTCAATTATGGTTTCAGTTATGTTATTTTTAGAGTCAAGGCAGTTATGTTTCAAGGGTTCATTTCCAAGGTATTTTCATTACGTCATAGGGTCCACTTCCAAGGTCAAAAGCATAGTTTCAAATGTAAATAAAGGGTAGAAAAGATATGAGGAAGACCAATAAATAAAGAGTGACTGGTAGTAAGTCATGGTTATTGTATGAAAATCTTATTTCAGTCATGTAAATTTCTTCTGAAAAACATGTTTTTGAGATGGAAACAAAGCATTTTAGTTGATTCATATTTTTTTATGTAATTCAAGTCATTGTGTGTAATAATTGTTTCCATAAGCTACCCAAGCAGTTCTCCTTGCTGCAAGAAATGAGCCACTGAAGAAATTAGCTCCATCAAAGCATCATCCACCTAAAAAGAGACAAAGAAAGAGAAGCACTAGACAAAGATTTGAAAAGAAAATAAAAGTTCCAAACAAACATTATAAAGTGGGTTTTCTTCTACATAAAAATCAAAATCATTCTCTATATAAAAAATTTCAAAGGAATTTTTCAAAATTCATTAGTCCTTTTGCACCCTAAGCTCTCCTTAGAAAAAGGAGATTGAGTGAAGGAGAAAAAAATCAAAAAGGTGCATTTTCTGAGGGTGCTGCGCGCTGGGAGAAGTCGTTGCATTCCTATAGGGTCAAGGGCACATTTGTTAGTCTGAGCCTGAGTAAAATTCAACAGTGTTGCGCGCCTGTAGGGTGAAGGGCATGCTTGCTGAGGACATTGTGCATTGGTACCTGTTGCTGCACATTTGGCCAGAGGAGCTTGGCAAACCCTAAGAGCACCAAAACACCACTTCCTTCATTTGCTCAAAGCCACAAAAGCTTCAACTACCTGCATACAACAATTCCTCAAGTTTTCACCTATAAAGCATGGCAAAATACAGTAGTTCAGAAGAAGGGGAAAGATAGCCTAGGAGGCCAACCAAGAAAGGAGGGAGAATTATTAGATTTGAACCCACTGATACAGCATAACTTAAGGCATCACCACTTGCAATAACACGTTTTAGGCACATGGGTTGTTTAGATTTTTGCCAAAGGGTTGAGATGGTGAATTTTCATCAATAGTTAACCAAGTAGTTCATCCTCAATTTGCAAAAAAACTAGGTCACTTTAGCTGGGGTCACATTCACTATATCTTTAGCCATCATGTCATAGGCCACTGGAATTCCAAATGTAGGAGAGAAATGGTTCAAGCAGAAATATCTCCATCACAGTTTTTATGAGCCATATCTTAAAACAAGGTTCAAAAATGATAAGAAGATAATTTTCCCTTCTTTTGGTCAAGTATGTTCCATTGATGAAGATCATCATAAGTTATTTCACATGTGAGGGTAGGTTTTCCCAACTATACTCATACCACATCAAGTTTCTCATGCACTTTACGAGGGTAAGAATGCTCAATTTTCCATATTACCTTTTCAGGAGTATTGACAAGATGACATATATTGCTCAGAAAAAGGACCCAACTCATGAGATGCATAGTATTTTCCATCATTCTCTTACCAAAATGATAGTCCTCCATCACTTAGATCAACTAGGCATTACTTGGAGGCCTTCATAGCTAATGAAATATTCAATGAACCACCTACTCAGCCAGCTCCCTGCATTCCTCCATCATCCTCCACTCATCCATATGCTTCTTCTTATCCACCACAGCCTACTTATCGCTCATCCTCAATAGGTCATTCTTCACCAGACACCTCCACACCATATACATCACCATTTCATGTACCCATTCATTCACCCACTAGATATTATGACAATGATGAGCGACATGATGAGCATGATGTACACACTGAGCATGGTCAGAGTAGTATACCACGAAGGAATAGTTTGCAGCCATTTGCTTTCACCTATGAGAGTGGAAACAAGTAGGTGTTTACCCCACAGAAAGTGGGAGGGACCTTGCCTTTGTCATCAGCATTACAAGTTAAAGGAAAGGAGAAAATGGTAGAGGAAGCAGAGGTCAAACAACAACATGAAGAGCATGACATTAAAAAGGAGTTTCTCCTTGTGGACTCTAGTGACAAGGATGGAAACAAATCTTCTCAAGTTGCCTTGAGAGGAAAGGATGCAAAAATAAGGGAGCTTGAGGTTAATTTACAAAGAGCCCAATATGTTATCTCCTTTTATAAGCAAGAGAACAAGTAGCTAGAAGTTAAGTAGGAGTTGATGAAAATAAAGTACATCAACACAAAGAGGTAAGCTGAGAAAGCCAAATTTCAGCTTGATGAGGCTTATAGAGATTATGGAGAGTTGGATGATGAATAGGGACAAAGAAAAAGGCCAAGAAAAAGAGGATTGAAAAAGGCCTTAGAGCTTAAAAGACAAAAAGAGGCAGAATTGGAGGAGCAACTCACTCTAAATGAGCAATTGGTCAGGAACATAGCTGAAAACAGAGAGTCTTGGCTTGAGAAAGTGAACATACACTTGGAGACCCTCTTGGAAAAAGAAAATAGATATGTTGAGTTGCAAAGGAAGATTTCCAAGTATTGTACAAGGACAAACCAAGTGGCAAGGAGCAAGCTCAAAAGAGCTCATGAGAAAATTGACAAATTGACCAAGAAAGAGGAGAGGAGGAGAATTGACATGCTTGTTGAGGCATCCCTACATGCCTCTAATCTTTGATTAGTCACATAAACACATTTTTGGGCATGATGGACCATTTTTGAGTTTGAAGTTACTTGCTGAGATTTTCAGACAATTTTTAGCACACTCATGGAGGTCAAATGCATGTGACTAATCTTTGATTAGTCGCATAAACACATTTTTGGGGCATCCAACGAGAAAAAGGTTGGCACTTTTGCATTCACATTGATGAGTAAATGCACCTTGTGCATTTTCTAAGGTTTTGGAGCAGAATTGGTTGCCCAAAAGGGCCCAAAACCCTAAAAAAATGACCTTTCTACCCTCTTTTTGGCCTGGGCGCTGTGCACTGAGCAATGTTGGGAGGATGGAATTTTGATAGGGAAAATGAACTCCAACTGAAAAATTCAAGATTTTTCAGAAAGTACACATGCAGAGATATCCAACAAGCTATTGTGGGTCCAATTTGGACATTGGGAAGGCCTCCAAAAGTGCATATAAAGTTGAAAGGCACGCCTGGCATTGGCGCTGCACACCTAGCACTGGTGCTGCATGTTTGACAGGTTGTCTAGTTTTTCATTGTTTTGTCCCATTTTTCACTTTCACCTTGGAAAATCATGATTTTATCCTTGTAATTGATCAGTTGAATGTAATTATGATGCTTCTATATCTTACTAGGGTAGATTCATCAAGTAAAACAAGTTCACGAGGTGTAATGTATCAGTTTGTCTGGGTTAGGGTTGAGTCACTTTGACCACCCTATTTTCTTGTTAGCAGTTCAGATCTTGTTAGAAACAGCTCCTCTTCTCATGGATTCGACCCCCTGAGCTTAGGATGAGTTGTTTGGTGTCTATATGATGATTTTCCACAATCATTGTGTGGGTTGGACTCCGTTGGATGCTTAGGCTTTGAGTAGACATCATTTTGCATCAGTTTTCAGCAGGAGATTAATGAGAAGTTGCATCTATTTCTTTGTGATCCATGTGGTATAATATTTAGTTAAGTTTTCTCTATTGTGATCATATGTTAAAAAAAATTTTGTATGTCATCAATCATTTCATTGCTTTTAAGTGGATGTTTTCAAGTTGATAGGAAAAACTCATAATATTTATGCTCTTTTTTGGGAAAATATTCACAGTCTATGTTTTCTTCAGTTTAGAAAGAATCCATGTTGTTTACATGCTCTTTCCAACTCCTCACCTATCTTGAATCACCTCACCCATTAAACCCTAGAGTGTTGAGCCTTGTGCCTACCTTGCCCCATCGAACACCCTGCAATTTTGACCTAATTTCCTTGCCTTAACTATTTGGCTCGTCCTGATCCAGCAAAACCCCTTCAAAATAAAATCAAACCTTGTGCCACTATACCTAGCCTACTATGATTTTCTTGAGCCAGTCATCTTGGCTGAGATCCTTACGGAGAGAGCCCTCTCCTGGCCTAATAGGGCTAGCTACTTGGATAAGCGTGGTTTGTGGTTACCCTAGCATTGCCTTCCTTCAGCCTGAGGTTCAATCCAGGTGATAACAAGTCCTAAGTACCTCCATATATTTCTCAAAGAGTGGAATGCATTCCACCAATGTGGCATCTACGACGGTGACCCCATCCTTCATAGCAGCTTCACATTGTGCTCTGACCTCTGGTGTAGTTGAAGGTTGTGACTTAAACTCAAGCTCTGTGAATTTAAGGTTTAGTTCAAGTTGAACCTTGGCCACTTTTTCTTTTGCATCACGCACACCCATAGCTAACTTCCTAATCTTGGCCTCCCATGCTGCTTCATCTAGTATATGTGGTTCTAGAATTGTTTGGCATACTTTGACTACCACGACTGCAGTTCGATCATTCCGCTCCTAAACCTTCTTCCATGATTCTAACGTTGTTGTCTTCTCAATGAACATTTGTTTGTTGTTGACCTTGTACTCACTAATAATGCTCAGTACGCACTTCTCTCGGGCTTGAATCTCTGCAATCACACTTGCTTGTAGTGTGTGAAGGAATTCACTGGGGTGTGCAGCCAAGTTCAGACCAATATTCCTCAAAGCGCTAACAGTAGCCTTGTCATCATCCACCTCTACACTAAGAGCTCCATCAGGCAGCGCGACAACCCAAAGGTCCAAGGATTGATCCAACTCTACTAGTTGAGTGGTCCCTAGCACCAAATTAGTTGATGTTGTGCTGCACTTCCCTGCACCTACCTGGAGTCTAGTTATTTTGATTTGCAGCTCACGCCGACTAGTCTATACAGCAACCAATGCTTACTTCTACTGCTGCTCAAACTGCTACAACAGTTCTGTTGTCGTATCCCTTACCTTATCTCCAATATCGTCTAAGTCACCCTCTATCAATGTAACTGGATCGAGCAATGACTTGGAGGCTTTGGTCTTCTTTCGTTGTCCCTCCTTTACCTATTCCCTACTTTTCTTTACATAGAAGGGAGTGCTCTCCTGATTGCTTCCGCTCTGTTCTGACCACTTTTTGGGCATGGAATCCCCCCGAGGCATGTTTTGGGGCTTAAAGCCCATGTTTTAACTGAATGATGTTGTAAAGCCCCACGAATTGCAAGCACAAAAGTATGCTAGAGTCATAGGGATGTCCACCCTAGTTTGTAATGTAATGTCGGCCTCTAAGTGTAATGGATTGTATAAATAGTGCGAGGCTCTAAGTGTAAAATATAACTAAGGAACAAGTCTAAGGGATTGAGTCACAAGTCTAAAGTGTGTCTTTGGGTCATAGAGTAGGAGAAGGCTCTACCGCTGAGTGTGCAGAGGCCTAGTAGTCCGCAGCTGAGTGTGAAGCCCCTACAGCTGAGTGCGCAGGGTGGAGTCGAGTCTATAACCGAGGAAGATAATGATAAAGAGAAGTTTTATATTAATTTTTTGTATCTGTTCTTGGGTTATTACCTATTTGATATAAATTTCAATTATATTGTTTATTTATCGCGTGCACTTGTATGAATGATTTATATTGCTAACTATAACTTAACGCATACAAGTAGGCTAAGTTAGTCAACTAAAAATGGAATACTAGGAAGGACTTGGGTAATAACATTGTTCGGCCCC
Source organism: Pinus tabuliformis (assembly GCA_031772625.1). Taxonomy (NCBI): domain Eukaryota; kingdom Viridiplantae; phylum Streptophyta; class Pinopsida; order Pinales; family Pinaceae; genus Pinus; species Pinus tabuliformis. Next base: position 1,544,013,392 of record CM062819.1, read on the forward strand.
CAAGTACGGGTGCGCAAAAGAAACATTTCAGGCTGCGAGGTACGGGTAAGCGCACATAGTGGCATGCATTCAAGGTCGTACCATGGACCACTTGAAATCATCAAACATCTCCAGGGTGCAGAAACCTATTTCTATCACCCTCCCATACTACTTCGGGTGAGACATCAGTTCGCACTCCACAGACTGTTGCCGAAAGGGCCAGTAGTACGGGGATTTGTTTGGATAAATCACCTCTGAACCTGGGTCAAGCCCTAACAAGCCAAAAAATGGTTCCGTTGTCAGGACCGGGATCTGTATAAGAGATGTCCGATGTCGTGTCACTGGAATCTGACAAAGAAAGAACTTGAAGAGTGGTTGGACAAAAAGATTCACAAGTTCGCGGTGCAGGAAAATAGGAATCTGCGAGTATCGAAGGAACAGTGGTTGGAGCACTACTTATATACAAAAATTCATGAAGTTTTTTCTGCATCCTTCCCCTCTGAGTTGTACGAGTGGATCGCAAAGCTAGCAACAGTCAAGGAAGGTGTAGGCTCGACAAGTCAATTGTGTGGACTCCAAAGTTGGTGCGCAGACTAGAGACCTCGGAAGATAAGATTGCACACACTGTGGAACATTGGCTCGATCGAATTATAGGAGGGTTTATCACCGAGTTCGTGATAGATACTTCAGTTAGCTACAACGAGGCAGAATGACACTTCCTCAAAGGGTTGTGATGTAAGTATGTTAAATCTTTGAACACTTGTATTAAAATGCTACTGTGTGAAAAGCAGGTTATGCGAATAAATTGATGTTTGGGGCTATGCAAAGTGGGAGGATCTATAGAAATGAAGGTAGCACAAAAACAGAAACTATCCCCTTGATTTCACCTCAGCGAGAAAGTGAGGAAGAGCTCGCAAATGTTTCACCAAGAAGTGTGATCAGTCTGATAAGGTAGCGAATTCCACGCGTACCACCTCCACCTACATCACCACCAGTTTCACCATCTTCACCCCCATCTCTTCCCATACCACCTTTTCCACCACCACAGTTCAATATGGTGAGCGCAATAAAGTTGCCTGTGTTCAAAGGGGTAGGGAACGAAGACCTGAACCAATTTTGGTTCATTGTAAAGGTTGTATGGGGAGCGCAAGGAGTCACGAATGATAACATAAAGAAGGCAACAATGGTAAGCATGTTGCAGGATCATGCACTAACATGGTACATTAAGAATTCTAATGATAATCCAAATGCAAGGAACGTAGATATCCAAGTTGCGCTAAACAAGGAATTTAGTAGGCCAAAATCAGAGACATAGTCGATTATCGGGTTTAAGGAAATCACGATGTTTCTAGGCGAGACCCTCTAGGAGCTGGATCAAAGACTGAAGGGTATGATTCACGAAGCCAACATGACCTTGATGGATGGGCAGCACCACGCATGGTTTTTAGCATCACTAACATCGCATCTAAGGACCACACTATCACAGCGGAAGTTATCCACTCAGGCCGAAGCTTTGGAGATTGTAATGAGATTGCATGAGACCCCAATACAAGATCCTTTTCTAGGAGTCCTATAGATCCATGTGCAGTTAAAAAACCTATGTCTGGAGATGCAAAGTTTGAAACAGGATAGGACAACTCGCTTAGAAGCGCACGAGGAGGTATGGTCCATAAAGTGAAAAGGCCAGGGACATGAAAAGGATCATTCTTCAGTCTTCGCAAACTACCTGCTGGGAGGAGGACCAATGCCATTGACAGCAAAGCCATAAGTAGGACCGAATGTGATGCATGCACCATGGTGCACGATTTGTCAGATAGGAGGGAAGCATGTCTACAGATAAATGCCACCTATTAATAAGTATACGCAAGCGTCCCAACAATTGTTTTGTAACTTCTGTGGATCAGTAGGCCATGATGAGCGCACTTAACTGATGATGGATTGGACCCCTACCTACAAATTTCAGGCTGAAGCATGAGCCCTCGATCAAAATGCATGGATGGCGCGCATTGGATTTTAGGGGCGCGGATGAGGTTGAGGTGGAATGGGACTAGGAAGGGGTCGCGGACAACTGATTTAATACAATTGGGGAGGGCCAAGGCATTATGCCCGCGATTGTACAAATTCGACGAGAGCATCATGTTTATATTGTACCCAGTTTGATCATGAGACGAAGGACTACCCCACACTGATAGCGAGGTTGCACGATAAAGGAACACTCCAACCTTTGCTGACTCAGAATCTTCAAATTATGAGGTCTTAGCCGCGCAAAGAGGACCCGAATGTAAACATCGTGCTCCAAATCAGTATCACGATAGGAGATGACAAGGGAAAGCAACCCGAGGAGAGTTCTTGGGACCATTCACAAGGCTCCTACAAAGGAACCAAAGTTTGATTTGGAGCGCGTGAAGGAGACATTCATGGAAGCTAAGAAGAGCTTCACGGAGGCCTCCACTTCAGGTAGTAAAGACAAAATAGAACCGGAGATGGACCCATCAATGCTTACTACCTTTCTAAAGACATGCATGAAGCTACTACGTGACAGCAAAGCTGTGAAGGGACTACAAGAACTCATCACTAGATGTGCTCGATCAGGAGAACCACATGTAGTCTGGAAGCTCAGGAAGCACACAACGTGAACAGGAAGGGAGATGAGATTGACTGCACAAATCAGGGAATCTGAAATGGATCAAGTGATTCTAGATTTAGGATCAGACGCGAACATACTACAAAAGAAGACATGGGAGCACATGGCCAGGTCTGCGTTGCAATAGTCTCCTATTCAGTTGTGAATGGCAAACCAGCAAAAGATTCTACTGATGGGAATATTGCAGGGAATAATGGTAGATATAGAAGGTGCAAGCACGCTTGCATATTTTGAAGTGATAGAGATTGTCGATGACAACAACCCCTATCTCACCCTACTAGGAATAGATTGGGCCATTGACATGAATGGAGTGATAAATCTAAAGAAGCACAAGATGATTTTTGAGAAAAATTCGCTATGTTCAGTGGTACCTTTAGACCCTACGAAAGGATCGCGCTACACAGAGCTAGTGTGTAGCGACGACCTAGACTGTATCTATAAAATAACCACTTAGGAATAGGATTGGGTGAATCCTACAGCAGATGGTAGGATTTCATGGGAGTGCGAAAGCTCCTACACATCAGATTCAGATGAAGAAATAGAACAATGGAAGAACCGATTACATGAGGTGACCACACTCAATTGCAACATGATGGTAAGATCACTCCGTTGCGTGACAACAGAGGTAAAGGATCTACCTATGTATGACAAGTTGATAGCGGTGGATGAATTCCTAAACAAATTTGAAAGAGAAGTACCAGAACAGTAGCGTTTTGACACTCTGAAATGGGCACTGTGCACTATGCCCATAAGGTGGTCGGGTACACGCCAGTAACATTTTGAGGACTAGCGTGAATGCAGAAGAGGGATGCTTATATGGTTTGGAAAGCCTCAGCTGTAGATGGAAGCTAGGTATGATGGATGAAACAGCTTGCGCGCCCACCTCTCTCGATGGGTGCAGGTGTATAGTACACAACCTGCACGAACGCACACCATCCTCACGATAGGAAACGAAACCAATAAGCAGGAGCAGGCAAGAAGATGGTGCAAACGATGAAGTATGGTAAGACCAAGTGTGCCAAAGATTATCTATGGGAAAGCCTTTAAGAAGGTGTGCGCATTGATGAACACTATCCAGCATGTGAAATGCAGTAATTAGATCCTGTGCGTACTAGTAGTTTTATTGGCTTATAGGACCATGTGCAAAACCCGGACCACGCAAGCACTTCCGAAGCTGAAGTGTGAAGCAGGGGCTGTAATCCCTATGGAGCATGCAAAGCCTAGTCCACGCATAGTAGCACCCATAGATATGACAGGTCACGATGCCCAAAACGAAGGAAACACACATCCGTGAGAAACATAACACATAATACTTGCAGATGAAATCTGACGGGGAAATTTTAGACTCTGCGAAAATGAAAAAGAAAGGGTATGATTAAGGAAGAAAAGTGTTATGATGGATACGAAGGTTAAGAAGCTAGAGCATGAGATAAAGGAAGCATTTTTCATCGAAGAAACTAGGATGGAAAGGCAAGGTGCATACGATCATACTAACAAGTTTAAGCACTATCGTCATGAATTGGTTAGTCTGTTGCCTTGGCTTGGATTGCATATCGCCAAATGTAGTGACCAGGGTAGCGCGTTGCAAGTAGTAAAGTGTACAATGCTGACCACAACAATGGAAGGTGGGGATTCTCTATGAACCATGGTGGAGTATGGGATAGAGCCCCACACAGGTGGTGCGACCACCTGACTAGCCATGAGAAGGACAGTCTTAGTGCTCCAGGCAGTTGAAAGGAAGTACAATACAATAAACTATTCTGCCCAGGAGCTGCATGATATTGGGGATGTGCGCAAAAGCAGAGCATCATAGGGTTCACATCTATGCATGGAGGGCTACACTGCCACATGGATTGGCCAGAAAGTGACTGTTGATGTCACTATTCATGATGGGATGTGCAACTTGAGGCCAAATGGAGCGGGCAGCGAGCATTTAAGACATTATTTATGGGTAAGATTTACGAAAATCTGCTGCTAAGAAAGCATTAATGGACCGTAATTGGGGGGAACGGTCGAATTCAAATTCAAGAGGCGTTATAAAACACAAAGGGATGCCCAGCAAACAACACTTGATCATTTGAGAATTGAGCGATTCAGTAGAGCACTGAGCATTGAGAGCCAAGTGATAATTGAGCCTCTAAGTTCGCGAGTGATAGAATACAACCTAGATATGATGACCACAACTAAGGATGGTTTGGGAATTGAAGAGGTAACTGCGGGCAAGGCCGTGCAGACCCCGATGGTGGAGGATGTTCTAGAAGGTGCTGGGGTTGTGGTAGAGATCCCAAAAACACTGCATATGCCAATACCCAAGAAGGATAAATAGGAAATGGCTCCAGTGCGCATGTCCCCAAGGAACCTGTTTTGCATCAAACTATCGATTATAAAAAAGAGGAAAGTTGTCACGATAGAAATAGATGAGGAAGAGTAAGATTTATAGGACCTGTTCATCACAAAGGAAGAAGAAGAAGGCATGAAGGAGGATATTCAACCTACACACTCTTCAACAAAACTACCCGCATATGTCCCCCTGCGAAAAGGGAGGACCAAAGTGCCAAAAGACCTGGACAAAACCAAGAGTTCACTCTAGACCCCACTCCTCCTCGACGACATTGTGTTTGAAGGCACGCACCTGGGCCATGTGCCAACCATGAAGTTTGAATATTGGGACCTCGCTGACCGCGAGACGTTCCCTCACCTGGAGACCGATAACCTCATGAAGTAGAACATTATGGGGTTGGTGACAATGTTAGAGCCACGAAAGTGTTTGCGCGGTGTGGAAAAGGCCAGGATGCTAAACTTATTATGGGTGCCACATTTCCACCATGCGCCTATAACCATTTTCGTCATCAAGCAGTTGCTTTGCCTAGTGAACGATGGGTATCTATGGATGGAGGAGCCTATCCCCATCATGGTAGATCTCATTCACCGCATTTCTCGACTCCCCTGCAAAGGAAAGGACCCCGTGACCATAGCCGAAGGAAAGGGCGGTGATTTGGCCATTGCAGAAGCCATGGAGACAAAATACAAGCTGGAGAAGAAGAAGAGGGGCTACGCCATCTTCAACATCAAGGAAAAAGGGGCATGCGTAGCAACCCAAATCCTAGCTAGCAAAGTTATGAGGAAGTGTTGCGCTGATGAGGTACCGGTGTCGGTGGTCACACTAGCCGAGCAGTGTGCTGAGGGGGTCCAGTTCAACTGGTCTGAATTCCTCTGTGGGGAATTTTCGAAAAACTGTCACGAAGACCAGGAGCAGGGTAAAACCTTCCACTATGTGTGGTTGTTGTTATCCATAGTTCTCATAGTAGGGGAACTACCAGAGGATAGTCAATTCCCCAGCATTGACAGAGAATTACCGGAGGCCATGAAGTTCTCTTTAGTCTGGGCCATAAAGGATGCAAAATGGATACACGACACCAAAATCTTCTGGGTGCTCATGGAGATAAACATCTAGATGTGGATCAACCGGAAGTCGCGCCTGTCACCCATGGTGTACAACAGTCTACAGAGTTTTGCAGACTTTAAAGCTAATATGGATAATATTTTTATCAAGGTGCGTAAGGATCTGGTGAAGAAATGCATGAAGCTACCTTTTTTAGCCACTAACGATGCCATTTTTACTGTCTTGGAGACATGGCCTTCGGAATGGCGTGCCCCAGATCTTACAGAACTTGAGAATGTGGCAGTGTAGAAGAAGAAGGACGATGCCAAGCTGTGCATCACACAATTGGTCAAGAAAAGGCAGAAGGAAACAACAGTAGTTGAGGTAAGGGCAGCGCACGAAGTGGCATAGAAAGTCGTCGAGCAGAAGAAGGCTGCAGAAGTAGCAGCAGCAACACAGGTGGCAGAGGTAGCAACTGTGAAGGAGGAAGAGGGCAAAGCAGTGTCCTCGTAGGTGGAGGAGGTAGAGAAAGCAGAAATAACATAAGGGAGTGCAGACCCAGGGACCGTGCCCACACAGCTGAAGTTCCCACATGCGACAGAGAGAGTAGGACTGAGGAAGAAGGTCAAGGCCTTGAAGTTGGCCAATGACCCGATCACATTAACCGAAGGTGACCTCCATGACATCGGCGAGATGGTTCGCGATGTCACAAATGAGGCTCTTAAGGATTATATGCAGGAGCACTAGACTGTGTTGGGGGCCCTTAGGGCATAGGTACAGGAGTTACAGGTGTGTCCCCCTTAGGTGGGTACCCTTTCCACCCACCTTGCAGCGGGATCCTCGATATTAGAATAGATGTTGCATGCATGAAAGGAAAACACAATAGTGTTGTCGGAAGGGGCCTTAGTAGCGGCGAATGAGGCTAATAGATTTTTGGTTAACATGATGAAAGGCCTTGGCCTTATTTTGGCTTCCCTCTCATGTGAGACATTGTATCTGCTACAAGATGGGATAATGGCAGAGCTACACGCTAGGGAAAGCCGTGCAATCCAAGTTCTTAGTGAGCAAAAAATAAACCTGGAACAACTCAGCTTGCAGCGCAACGAATTGGTGTCACAGAATCAATAGTTGGTGCAGGTGGTAGATGATGCTTGTCGACATGTCCCGGAGCTAGCCATCCCAGCAGATCAACTAGTAGAGATCCAGATCCATAGTTGGCAACCGGAGCCCGCGAGGCTAGAGAAGAAATGACCAAGGTTCAACTAGAGCTGAATGTTCAAATTGTCGAGCTACAATTAAAGGTGCAGCCTTCCACTCCCCCAGAGGTCCGAGAACAACGAGATTGGAAGAAATTGGAGGTGCAGTACATGACTGTACCACTTTGTTGGAGAAAGCACTTGAGGTCCTCACAACTCTATAGGAGGACCCAAACATCCAGTGCCTAGAGACAGAGGTGCAAGAACTCCAACGAAATATGATAGTGTCCGAGGAACTGTGAAGATAGTAGTCTTCACTTTACGGCTTGTCAGGATGCAGCAAGCTAAGGCACTAAAGGAGAAGGTGGATGCGGCGCGACATAAGGAGGCAGTTCCCAAAGCGTGTGTCCAACCGTGGATCGAAGAGGCTTTCACTATCATGGAAAACATTGAAGGAAAGCTAATGCACATACAGGGGATGGACACATTAATGCAGAAAATCACCCCAGACACGGAGGTCTCAAAACAGAGGATGTCATAGATTCAACAAGCAGCGGCTCAGTGCATTGCCAACATCAACACAGTTAGAGACAGTTAAAGGAACTTCGTGCCAAGATTGCCGCACTGACAGAGTGACTTGAGGGTGAGTGACAATGTTTGTGTTGGGGCCTTGTTGTTGGCATTATGATTCAAGTGTTGTCCTTGATGGCAACTCACTCAGAGGATGGTACAGGTGCTCAGAGGTTGGTACAGGTGATGGCAACTTAATCAGAAGACAGATCTTAGTACAGCATGCCAAGGAAGTTCATATACGCATGTTCGTTAAGCCCAAGTCGCGTGTACACGCTAGTTGGATTCAGAAAAAGCGCGTGTATGTGGAAAAGTATCTTTGGTCCATGGTGGTTAGTCCTTGGAAGTTGTGCCTATGATTTCGGACCATTGTGTCTCGACGGGCGTGTCGATCCCTAGTTTTGAAGTTGATGGTATTGTGTTACTATGGTTTTGGCTCTTGGTATTGAGCTAGGCCTAAGACTATATAAGGAGAAGAAGATCATTAGGCAAAATTATCTTTTGACAAGGCTTGAATATCTAAGAGAGAAAGAGATCTGATATGCAGGTTCTGGGTTGCTTGATCTAAGCCAAGGAAAGATCACATCGGTTGATGGAAGACTAGATCTAAGGATAGATCGGGATCTAATGGTTTGAAATGCACTATCATGATATGGTTGATTATGCATATTTCTAGATCTGCATATTGTCGCAATGTTATGTTCTGGGTCTAACTAATGTCTGGTACAGCTGCAAATTGAGAAAGTTTATTTTTAGATCTGTACGCATGTTGGTTTCGGTAAAAGCGCGTGTATACGCGGATTTTGCTCATTGAAGTAGCGTATATCTTTTGAAGCTTGATTTTGGGTTTACAGTGGGGTCTGACTGTTATTGCAGAGTTCTGTAGTCTGCTTTGTGTTCTGGTAACTGGTGATTGACAGGGTTCAGTGGTTCAGTGATTCAAAGTTTGGTTGTTTTATGCTTCAATGATCTATTGTGGAAATTGAATGAATTGTGGTCTTCAGATTGTAATGTTGTGCTTCAGGAATATCCAAGTCTGAAAATGTATGAAAAGTGATACCTGAAAGAAAGAAGATTGTAGGACAGCACCTACGTACTAGTATCTTGGCTAGTACAAGAGCAAAGGGGGTTGGAGCTCCCTTCCAAGGAAGTTTGGAGAACGAGAGAAGGTTGTAGCCTTCTGCAGGTTGTAGCCTGCGTACTGGTATAAGGCTGCACCAGTACAAAAGATTGTAAACTGAAGTTTCATATTAAAGAAAGATAGAGACAACTTGCAGCAGGTGGTTTTCACCCACATTGGGTTTCCACCTTATATCTTGGTGTTCATGTGTGTGGCTTTTGATCTGTTCTGTTATACTGCACATGTTTACTGTTAATGTGGTGAATAATGTCCTGATGCACTTAACTGAAGAATAAGCTAACTAAATTGTGAGTTTTCTTCTTATACGCTGTTTTACTTAGTCACAGTAGCGTGTACACGCTGGTTCACTTAACTGAAGTAGCGTATATGTTTCTGAGCATTGAAAAAGTTTGATTGATCTGATAATACTGATTCACCCCCCCTCTCAGTATTATTTCCAACAATTGGTATCAGAGCAGGTCCTTCAGAGAAGCTTGATCGCTTGAAGGTAGATCATTCATCATGAGCAACTACGAGAAAGAAGCATCAATCAGGCCACCGGTTTTTGATGGAACAAATTTCAATTATTGGAAGGTAAGAGTTACTGCATATCTTCAATCTCTTGGTACAGAAGTTTGGAACATTGTAGAAACAGGCTATGCTTTTCCTTCAGCTACTCCTACAGATCCAGCTGAGAAAAAGGCATATGAAACAAATGCAAAAGCAGTCAGTACTCTATTAGGAAGTATATCCCAAACAGAATTCATGAAGGTCATGCACTTCAAATCAGCAAAAGAGATATGGGACAAAATGATCACTAGCTATGAAGGAGATGAACAGGTAAAGCAAGCTAAACTTCAAACTCTCAGGATTCAATATGAGACTCTCAAGATGTATAATGATGAAAGTGTGGCTAATTATTTTCTTCGGGTAGATGAGATTGTTAATTGTATGAAAAATTTGGGTGAAGAAATAAAAGAGACTATAGTAGTTCAAAAGATTCTAAGATCATTATCCCCCAAGTTTGAATCTAAAGTATCTGCAATAGAAGAAAAGGAAAATCTCAAAGTTCTCACTATGTCTCAGCTACATGGAATTCTAACTGCTTATGAAATGAGAAAGGGAGGTCCATCAGACAGAAGGGAAGCTGCTTTTAAGGCATCAGGAAAAGAAGATTACTATGAAGCAAGCCATGTTCCAGAAGAAGAGGAAGAAGAATCAAATTTTGTCAGAAATCTTCAAAGGGGTGCTGGAAGGTTCAGAGGTAAGCTACCTTTCAAATGCTTTGCTTGTGGAAGAGTAGGTCATTATGCTGCAAAATGTCCTTATAAGGATAAAGGAAAAGAACCTGCTAGATGGAACAAGAAACAAAGTGCAAATAAGAAAAGCTACTACACCCATGAAGATAGTGATGGCTTATCAAACAGTGATGAAGATGAACAAGGTAATAAATATAAGCTGTTAATGGCATTTGAAGATGATGATTATGAGGATGCTGTAGATGTGGATAATCTCTATAATGAAATTACTAGACTCAAGAGATGCATAGAAGAAAAGAGTGTGATCATTGATACTTTGCAATTTCAAATTGATGAAAAGGAAAAACATCTTGAAAAACTAGAAGGTGAAATTGTTGGTCTCAGAAAAGAAATTGAGAAAACAAAAGCTATTAATCTTAAGTTTGTCAAAGGATCTGAAACATTGGATGAGATTATCAATGTGCAGCGGTCTCCTTTAAACAAGACAGGTTTGGGCTATAATGGAGAAACCTCTCAAGCATCCACCTCAAAAAGTTATCTTGATGCAGCAAGAAGAAATGAGCAGAAGAACAATGAAGATAATCAGGTAAAGCAGGGACGAATTACAAACAGAAACTATCAGGGACAATCCTTCTTAAGGGTGAACAAAAGCTACAACCAACCACAGGTAAAATCTTCTCAGTTTGGCACAAGAATAGATGAAAATAGAAATTACAATCAGTTGGCTGGTAGATTCAATAACCGCAGAAGCTTCTTCAATGGACAATGCTTTTCTTGCCATAACTTTGGTCACAAAGCAGCTCAATGTGTTGCATATAAAACAATCATGACTAGGGAAGCTCAAAAACAAAGAAGTATGACAGGGATTACAAAGAGGACCTATAACAACTTTTCGGTTCTTGAAAATGAAGTTGAATGTTCTATTTGCAATAATTTTGGTCATAAAGAATCTGAATGCAGGAGCAGGTTTCAGGAGAAAAAGGAACAAGCCACGAGCACCAAAAAATGGAGAATAAAGGAACCTCAGACAGAAAGATGTGGGATAGCTTTTTATGCAGAAGGACAAGAAAATCTATGGTACATTGACAGTGGATGTTCGAAACATATGACAGGTGATAAAGAAAAACTTGAATCTTATTCCACTTTAGAAAAGGGAAAGAAAGTTTCTTTTGGAAATGATACTCCTGCAACTATAAAAGGAAAAGGTATTGCTCCTTTGAAAGAAAAGGTCAAGGCTGGAAATGTTTTGTATGTTGATGGATTGAAGCATAATCTACTAAGTGTCAGCCAGATGTGTGATCAAAAAACCGAGGTTATTTTCAGATCGAATGGATGTCTTGTTCGTGATCTTGATACAGGTAAAACAGTTCTCAAAGGCAAAAGAACTCCAAATAATCTGTACATATTTGAAGAAGGACAACAACAATGCTATCTTAGCAAGGATGAAGAGCACTGGTTATGGCATCGAAGGTTGGGACATCTAAGCTTCTCACAAATAAGAAAAGCATGCAAATATCAGGCAGTTCGCGATCTTCCAGATATCAAAATTCCAGACAACACCATATGCAAATCTTGTCAGTTTGGAAAGCAAACTAGAACTAACTTTCCAGAGAAGGAAGGATCAGCTAGCTTGCCTCTTGAGCTAGTCCATACAGATGTATGTGGTCCATTTAGGAAAAGGACACCTCGAGGAGAAGAATATCTGATATTATTCATTGATGATTTCTCAAGGTTTGTTTGGTTAGGGCTTATGAAGCACAAAGATGAAGCATTCGAAAAATTCAAATCCTTCAAAGCATTGGCTGAAAATGAATCAGGACACAAAATTAAGTGCCTCAGATCTGACAGAGGTGGGGAGTTCACATCAAATGAATTTTTCGATTTCTGCGATGAACATGGGATAAGAAGAGAATTCTCTACAGCTAGAACTCCTCAGCAAAATGGGGTTGTGGAAAGAATGAACAGAACTATCCAACAAATGGCTCGTGCTATGCTCGATGAATCAGGTACTCCTGCAACCTTCTGGGGTGAAGCTGCACATGCTGCTGTTATCATTCTTAACAAAACAAATGTCCGAGTAAACAGCACTCAAACACCTCATGAGCTTTGGAGTGGTAAAACTCCTTCCGTGAAGCATTTCAAAATCTTTGGGAGCAAATGTTATATTAAGAATACTGATGAGCAACTTGGCAAACTTGAACCTAGAGCAGATGAGGGCATTCTTCTTGGTTATTCTCCACATAGCAAAGCATACAAGTGCTACAATAAAAGACTTGGCAGAATTGTTGACAGTATTGATATAGTGGTTGATGAGAAGGGATATATTCCTAGGCAAGTTCATCATGAAGACATTGAAGAAGATGAAGGTTACTCTCAAAGGCGAAATGATGAAGAAGAAGAACCTCAAGAAGAAGAAGAGTCTCAAGAAGAACCAGAGGAGCAGACAAGAATAGAAGAGAAGACTCCATCCAGATATGTCCAAAAGAATCATCCAGAAACTCAGATTGTGGGGCAGAAAGAAGCAGGAGTACAAACAAGAAGGACACTTGCAGAAGCTTCAAGCTACTTGGCACTACTCTCCTCCATTGAACCACAAAATGTGAAAGAGGCATGCAAAGATGAATGTTGGGTCAAAGCAATGGATGAAGAACTTGAGCAAATCGAAAAGAACAACACTTGGGAATTAGTTCCTAGACCAAAAGATAAGAATGTAATAGGAACAAAATGGGTCTTCAAGAATAAATTAAATGAAAATGGAGAAGTAATTAGAAACAAGGCCAGACTTGTTTGTAAAGGGTATGCACAGCAAGAAGGAATAGATTTTGAAGAGACCTTTGCTCCTGTGGCAAGACTAGAGGCCATCCGAATGTTCCTTGCTCTCTCAAGCTTTCAAAACTTCAAGGTATTTCAAATGGACGTGAAATCAGCCTTCCTGAATGGAGACTTAGAAGAAGAAGTATATATTGAGCAGCCAGATGGTTTCATTCTTGGGAATGACCCAAACCTTGTATGCAGATTGAAAAAGGCACTCTATGGACTCAAACAAGCTCCAAGGGCTTGGTACTATCGGTTGGACAAATATCTTCACCAACAAGGCTTTTCAAAAGGATCAGCAGATAGCAATCTCTATATAAAAGTTGAAAATAACAAATTGCTAATTCTTGTTGTTTATGTAGATGATATTATTTTTGGCAGCAATGAAGAGACTATGAGTCAAAACTTTGCCTTGGTTATGCAGAAAGAATTCGAAATGTCACTTCTTGGAGAATTGACATATTTTCTTGGATTGCAAATCCAACAAAATGAAGGAGGTATCTTCTTGTCTCAAACCAAATACCTCAAGCAGATCTTGAAGAAGTATGGCATGGAAGAGTCAAAGCCAGTATGTACACCCATGGTTACAGGATGCAGCCTCAGTGCAAATGATGAATCAGCAGCAGTTCACCAACCCACTTATAGATCCATGATTGGGAGTTTGCTTTATTTGACAGGTACTCGACCAGATATTACACATGCAGTAGGAATGGTTGGAAGATTTCAAGCCAACCCAAAGGAAACTCATCTTCAGGCAGTCAAAAGAATCTTCAAATATCTTCAAGGGACCCAAAACTATGGCTTATGGTATCCTAGAAATACAGATCTCACTCTTCATGCTTACACAGATGCAGATTGGGCTGGAAGTGTGGATGATAGGAAAAGCACAAGTGGAGGTGCTTTCTTCATGGGTTCCAGATTAGTATCTTGGTTCAGCAAGAAACAAAGTTCGATTGCCTTATCTACAGCTGAAGCAGAATATGTGGCTGCAGCATCTTGTTGCACACAACTTCTTTGGATGATGCAGACCTTGCAGGACTTTCAAATCACTTGCACTCCACCTGTCTCTATCTTATGTGATAATACAAGTGCAATCAGCATTTCAAAGAATCCAGTCATGCACTCAAAGACCAAGCACATACCAATCAAGTACCATTTTCTTCGGGAACAAGTGCTTGAGCAGAAGGTCAAGTTGGAGTATGTTCCTTCTAAGGAGCAAGTAGCTGATATTCTCACAAAACCACTGCCCAGGGAAACTTTTGAATATCTCAGACAAAAGCTGGGAGTAGTTGATGCTTCATCCTGTTGTTGAAGTTTGTTTGTTCTACAGAAAAGTTGGTATACGCAGGTTACGGAAGGGATATGCGCGTATATACGCGGATTCATGATGGGTAAGTCGCGTATGTTGGACGCTTGTTGCAGAAAGTATATCCGCGTACATACGCTGTTTTATACGGGAGAAATCGCGTATATGAAGTTCTGAACAACAAGGGAAAACTCTGGAGTTCTGAACAGCAATGGGAATGTCAGAATTCTTCAGGCACAGTTTCAGGGAGTGCAACAGGCACAGGTTCAGGGGGAGCAGCTTAAAAGTCTCATAAAGCATTGTTGGCATTCAGATGTTTTGGTTGTTGGTTTCAGGAGAAGGAGCTCAGAAAGAAATCCTGGTTGCTGATCTAACAAGATGTTTATCAGATGCTGCTGGTGCCTTTCCTAAGTCTTGGTCTAGATCTGTTGTCTCTATGTCATGTATCTCTCTTGTCATATCTCTTTTATGGTGTCAAGGTCATGTAACGGCCTATGTTGGTTTCCCCACTATGCCTGGGATGAATGCTGTAATATAATTGGTTGTTTCTGATATGTCCCCTCTTGGTAGGGAGTATGGATGTATGTATTGAGTCTTTTGGTGATAGGACGGTCCCTTATGGTGTATAAGTCTTGGTTCTTATTGAAGAACATCTTTTGCAGATCTGGCCTACTGTCAGGGGGAGCACGAGTCAGCACAGCCAAGCAGAGGTATCAGCATGTCCTCAGGGGGAGCACAGCCCTTTGCCCTTGATGTCAAAGGGGGAGAGTGACTTGGTACTTGGTGTGGTGGTTGCCATCAAGTCCAAAGGGGGAGATTGTTGGCATTATGATTCAAGTGTTGTCCTTGATGGCAACTCACTCAGAGGATGGTACAGGTGCTCAGAGGTTGGTACAGGTGATGGCAACTTAATCAGAAGACAGATCTTAGTACAGCATGCCAAGGAAGTTCATATACGCATGTTCGTTAAGCCCAAGTCGCGTGTACACGCTAGTTGGATTCAGAAAAAGCGCGTGTATGTGGAAAAGTATCTTTGGTCCATGGTGGTTAGTCCTTGGAAGTTGTGCCTATGATTTCGGACCATTGTGTCTCGACGGGCGTGTCGATCCCTAGTTTTGAAGTTGATGGTATTGTGTTACTATGGTTTTGGCTCTTGGTATTGAGCTAGGCCTAAGACTATATAAGGAGAAGAAGATCATTAGGCAAAATTATCTTTTGACAAGGCTTGAATATCTAAGAGAGAAAGAGATCTGATATGCAGGTTCTGGGTTGCTTGATCTAAGCCAAGGAAAGATCACATCGGTTGATGGAAGACTAGATCTAAGGATAGATCGGGATCTAATGGTTTGAAATGCACTATCATGATATGGTTGATTATGCGTATTTCTAGATCTGCATATTGTCGCAATGTTATGTTCTGGGTCTAACTAATGTCTGGTACAGCTGCAAATTGAGAAAGTTTATTTTTAGATCTGTACGCATGTTGGTTTCGGTAAAAGCGCGTGTATACGCGGGTTTTGCTCATTGAAGTAGCGTATATCTTTTGAAGCTTGATTTTGGGTTTACAGTGGGGTCTGACTGTTATTGCAGAGTTCTGTAGTCTGCTCTGTGTTCTGGTAACTGGTGATTGACAGGGTTCAGTGGTTCAGTGATTCAAAGTTTGGTTGTTTTATGCTTCAATGATCTATTGTGGAAATTGAATGAATTGTGGTCTTCAGATTGTAATGTTGTGCTTCAGGAATATCCAAGTCTGAAAATGTATGAAAAGTGATACCTGAAAGAAAGAAGATTGTAGGACAGCACCTACGTACTAGTATCTTGGCTAGTACAAGAGCAAAGGGGGTTGGAGCTCCCTTCCAAGGAAGTTTGGAGAACGAGAGAAGGTTGTAGCCTTCTGCAGGTTGTAGCCTGCGTACTGGTATAAGGCTGCACCAGTACAAAAGATTGTAAACTGAAGTTTCATATTAAAGAAAGATAGAGACAACTTGCAGCAGGTGGTTTTCACCCACATTGGGTTTCCACCTTATATCTTGGTGTTCATGTGTGTGGCTTTTGATCTGTTCTGTTATACTGCACATGTTTACTGTTAATGTGGTGAATAATGTCCTGATGCACTTAACTGAAGAATAAGCTAACTAAATTGTGAGTTTTCTTCTTATACGCTGTTTTACTTAGTCACAGTAGCGTGTACACGCTGGTTCACTTAACTGAAGTAGCGTATATGTTTCTGAGCATTGAAAAAGTTTGATTGATCTGATAATACTGATTCACCCCCCCTCTCAGTATTATTTCCAACACTTGTTGGGCATGGAATCCCCCTGAGGCATGTTTTGGGGCTCAAAGCCCATGTTTTGACTGAATGATGTTGTAAAGCCCCACGAATTGCGGTCGCAGAAGTATGTTAGAGTCATAGGGTTGTTCTCCCTAGTTTTTTAATGTAATATTGGCCTACCCATGGTCCCCAAACCATGGGATTGTATAAATAGAGCGAGGCTCTAAGTGTAAAAGGGGTATAAGTCTAAGGGATTGAGTCATAAGTGTAAAGTGTGTCTTGGGTCGTAGAGTAGGAGAAGGCTCTGCAGCTGAGTGCACAGAGGCCTAGTAGTCTGCAGCTGAGTGTGTGAACCCCTATAGCTGAGTGCACAGGGTAGAGTTGAGTCTATAACCGAGGAAGATAATAATAAAGAGAATTTTTATCTTAATTCCGTGTATCTGTTCTTGGGTTATTACTTGTTTGACATAAATTTCAATTATATTGTTTATTTACTGCGTGCACTTGTATGAATGATTTATATTAAGTATAACTTTACGCATGCAAGTAAGCTAAGTTAGTCAACTAACTGTGGAGTGCTAGTAAAGGCTTCCATAATAACAGTGTTCAACCCCCGAGTAGGATTGCGTGTAGGAAACATCTCATGCTTTGAGGGACGGGTAAGTGCACACAGCAGTGTGCATGCAGGGTCAAACCGCGGACCACTTGAACTCATCAGACATCTATAGGGTGCTAAAACCTGGTTCTAGCACCCTCCAACACTACTTCGAATGAGACCTCAATTCGTGCTCCATGGAATATTACTAAAAGGGCCAGTAGTACCAAGATTTGTTTGGCTAAATCACCTCTGAACCTGGGTCAGGCCCCAACAAGCCCTGATCATCGCAAAGGAAGAAAATGAAGGCATATTTCTTCCTCTTTGTCTTCTTCCTTTGTTTGGGGTGAAGGATATTTTTGACTTCTGTCAAAGCTATTATCTTCCTTATCTACTTGTTCCTTTGTGGCGCGCTCAACTTCTACTCAGGCCTTCTCCTCAGTCTCCTTCTTCCTCTTTTCTTCCAATTGCTAAACCTTCAGTCAGGTCGCTTCCTTTTTCTACTTTTCTGTAGACTTTCTAGTCCTAGCGGCCAAATCTGATATTGTGTGACAATCTACTACCCATCAGTTGAGGACCTCTACAATGGCATCATCCATAGACAAGTAAGGACGATCATACCACTTCTGATCCAGATCCTTCAGCACTCGGATGTAAACACTATGGAAGTTCACTTTGAACTCCGCATACCTGCATAGCTACTCAAAGACGATTGGTGACAACTACGGCTTTCAGTTGATGGTTGTGTGGATACTTACCTCCATCAGTACCCAAAACAATTTTCTTTCCCTAACTTAGTTAGCCTCCTTGGTGGCCCATAAAGATGAAAACTTTGCAGCTTCGGGAAAATCTATCTCGATTAGATGAAATTTCCTATCCTCTGACAACTCCCACATGACCAGCACAATCGAGAGTAATAGCCATGAATAATGAAATGTCTTTCTATGGTCCTGTGCCTTTCTGCAGTTTACGAGGAACTCACTACATAGGTAGCATGCTTAGTTGAATTGTACGCCCTCCGCACACTAAGATGCTAACAAAATCACTAGTGTTAGTACCTCATCCATCCGACACTTTCTCATCACCTTTCTAGCCAAAATTTGGGTGGAAACCTTCATCGCAGGGTCAGTAATACTGGAAATGGAATACCCATGTCGTTTCTTGACAAGTTTGAACTTGTCCTTCATCATCTCGCCGAGGTCATGCTCGCCCATCTTTCTGTAACTTCCTTTGCTGGATTCAGTCCAGAATGAGGTAACAATGTGATCTCATGGATCAACATATCAGTGATTGTTATCCACTCACTCAACCACAAGCACCTGTCATGCACAAGGATCATCAATTGTTTATGACTGTCAAATTTATAGGGGCACAGTGGTAGTGAGCTACCCATAGCAGGTTCAACAACCCTCCCTTGTTTACCCCGTGAATCCATTCCACTGGCTCCAGTGTGGTCACACCAAACTCCTTGTATAAAACTTGCTTCATGAGCATATTAGTTGCCAAGTGGGGGAACCACTCGATATCCCCCAAATCCCAATCTTCAAGCTTTATATGTGGGATGTGTGCCAAGCGTGGACCTTCAAAAGTTATATTTTCGGGCAGCATGGGTGTGTTAAGGAGGAACATGCCCTCATCTGAGTCCTTCAGGACCTTCACTGTTCCCTGGGATGGAGGGATATACTCTGGCAGCTTTGAAATAGGGTCTGCCCCATCAATATCTATGTCTTATGCGCCATCCTTGACCTCTAGATCTACCACTTTGCCTTTCGCCTAAGCAGTTGGCTTTTCTTTTCTCCGAGCCTGTGTAGTTGGATGTTTCCTTGGTGACTCGTGCACTAGTAGTGTATTCTTTTGTTTATCCTTCTTCGGCTTGGGGAGCTCTCTTATCAGCATAGGCTTCAACCTAGGTGACCTCGGCACCGTAGGCACCATTTCTAGAAACTCCATACTCACAACCTCAAAGGTAGCTCCCTTAGAGGAAATAGACCCTCCAGCACTTGCAGTTTTTATAGGACCTGGTCCTAACATGATTTTTAAAATACGTTTGCGGTCGGACTTAGGATACTGATCAAACATGGGGCTATCAAGAAAATCCTCAAAGAATTCATGGTTCATGCACAGCAGGCAGCACAACACAGAAATTCCTAGAATGCAAAGTGTTTCTCGCTGGATGACCATCTATAATTTATAGGAAAATTCGAGTTCAAATTCAACCATTCCACCCAAAATGCACTCATAAATTCTAGAGTGGCAGTAGATTTTGAAATATCTCACTCTTAAATTTAGCCTTAAATGTCGCTGCCCACTCCTCTTAACCATATTCTAGCAGTCAAATGATGAATAGTGATGGTAACGGTAACCTTTTAGCTGTGTTGCATGGTCTCCACCCCTACAGTGAAACTCCCTTTGTGCTTCTATTGGTATTGTGACATCGTCCTGCTTCGCGCAGACCCCTTGCTGTGCAGCTCTACAACTTGAGCAGTGTAGTTTATAGTCCCATGCCTCCTTGCAGCTACCTAAAGCACTAAGACTGTGCTACCATCATGTTTTCAGCGGGCAATTCACCGGTGTATGGTTTTAATTAGCTGCCATTTACCTTTCCAGGAAATGGATCTCCATTCAATTTCACAAGATGAACTGCTCCACCATCGGTAATCTCCTTGATCACATATGGCCCCAACCAATGCATCTAAAATTTTCTTGAAAATTTAACAAACTTGTTGTCATATAATAAAACTAAATCATTTACCTTGAAGGTGTTGGTGAGCACTAGTATTGTAGCAATAATGCTGCAACTCCTGAGCGGCCTACTTTACTCTTATCAACCTGGTAGTTCGTAACAAACTTGGAAGCGTCGGTGCTGTATGCACAAGTACTAGTTCTCACTGCAGGTTGTCGCTTGGTCAGCCGGCATAAGATCACTAGGAGCTCAAGCCAACTTCTATGGATTCCAGAAGAAGCTCTATATGTGATGAAAGGAAAGTAAGATTGCTCTACAAATGCCATTCTAATTGCAGAAAGGAGAAAGATTGAAATGTAAAGCAAACCTAGTAAACCCTAATTAACCAACTAATTCTACTTTTGCAGGAAGCACTATGAAAACCATGAAAGGAATTCCATTACCTACTCAAGGAAGTAAGCAACATCTAACTATGCTATTTCTGGAAGTAAATAAGAAAACAACATATTTTTGGATTTTTATGTATTTTTATGTGAATTTGACATGCATGTAATTTATTGTGTGTGAGTGTGGCAGCGAATAGGTGGCATTGAAGGGTGGTTTTGGGACTTGAGAGGATGTAGGATGGTGTGGATGGGTCCTGGGAGGTCTCAGGTGGCCCTCTTGTCACACGGAATCTGTCAAGGGTGCGGACACGACTGACCTTCCTAGAAGTCTAAGACATTCTAATGACAAACAAGACAAAATGGAGTGATCTTTCTCTAAATACACCTTTTACAACATGAAAACTACAAGTGTTTAGGCTTACCTTATTCCAAAACGCTGTTGTTGAAGTCCGTTCTTGACGATCCGGATGAGCTCCTCCTTCAAGTCAATTCCTGCAACCACAAACAATCAAACAATTACCAAGCACTTGCATTTCATATAATAAAACATATATTCAACATGCAGACCAAGGAACACATGAAATAACTCATTAACACAAGCTATTGAGAAAAATAAACCAGTTTGTATTAATAACGAAGCAAAGAAACTCTTACAACCTGGCCTTGGTGTTGTGCAAGTTCCTCCCAGGGTCCATCAAGGGTTTTCCTCTACTTTGACAAAGCTCACCCTCTCCCAAGTAGAATCAAGTGAAGACAATCTCTCCTCACAAAGGCTCTAATGGAAGACCTAAATCCTGCAGCATTTACCCAAAGAAAATGTATAGCTCCAACCTCTTCTCCTTCTGGCTCAATGCCTTTATTTATAGTGCTGTAAAGAGGTTATTCAGGTCCACTATCAATGGGATCATCCCCCTCTATGGGTGGGATAGCTCCCTTATTGATGGGATAAGTTCCCCCTTAATAGAGATACATGAACCAACTGGAGGCGCATCCATTTCATCAAACCGACCTCTAGAATGTTCTAGAAGTAACCACAAGTAACTTTTTCAAGATAAAACTCGCGCATTTTTCCTTTTACAGAGGGACGCACCTGTCCCTTAACATACAGAGCGTCCATGGACGCAGATTTTGTGAACAAGGTCAGCGTCCCCGCAGGTAAGGCTAGAGAGAACCTGCGACCCCAGAGATAAACATAGTTTTTACAAGACTTTCTCTCTTCTTTGAGTTTGAGATGGATAACAGAGGCATGAGACTTGCCTAAGAGGGTAGCATGACTGTTGATTTGAGCCATACTAACTGTAAGTAGTCAAGGTGACATTTTTTAGTGTAACAGATTGCCCCCTAAAGTGCGAAGCCTGGAATAGAATAGGGTTTTGTAATTCTAGGAAGGGTGAAGCGCTTTATCATTTCAAGGATTGCCTTGTGGATGGCCTGGTTGGAACCTGCAATTTTCAACACAAAATACATGGATAAGATTATATCATCACTGAGGTAGGCATTCCCATACTCAGATTCAAAACTTTAACTAATGGACTAACTATTCTGATACAGGAATGATCTTGCAGTACATCATTTTTATAGACTTTTGTAGACACAGTATGGACGCAGCCATCTGTTTATGATTAGTCTACATAGATAATGAATACAAAACTCCTCGCAGCCTGGATGGTAGAAACTAGATCCAGGGTCTTCACTTCTACTTCCCGAATTGATACGATTCTAGCCATGTGATTAAATGATTCGATGTCGAACATGGTAGAAACCACTTGATTACCAGTCAATGATGTAAACTGTTAACAAGCGTGAGAGAAACCACCAGTAATGTCAATGGTTCTCAAAGTACCAAGCACAACCCGTGAAATGTGAATAGATGTTTTGATGTCGAACACTTCACGGAATCCTCTGATCGAAAGTCAATGATGTAAACTGACGTCAAAGGCGAGAAACCTGCCATTGATGCATGCAGACTTCAAGGTACTGTCGATTCCTAAGTCATCTTTCTAGATAATGTGTCGATGTCGATAGAAAGCGACCCGTTGCAGGCAAGCCCGCAACACGAAATCATTGTTCAAGTTGAAGAAATGTTGCTGTAAGGACTGACTCAGGGATGGTCAAATGGATGACAAGTATTTTGCAGATGAAAGTTTTTGCTTGCAGACCTCTTGAACACATAACGACACAACAGATGGCTTGGTGACGAATAACTCAAAGTTAATTCCCGGAACCCGGTTAAAGACTTTCAAAGTGATTTGGTCAACTGTGAGGTAAAAGATTTCCCAACCCAGGTGAATGAAAAGTGTCGTGTTCAAGAGTGGTAATAAAGTTTCTTCTGAGACAAATGGTGACAAACAGGTTCATTCTTCTCTCTTTTCCCCCACCATTTCTGGCAAGTACCTCTTTATTTTTAACAAGCTTGAGGAGGATAACATATGCTTGATTATAAGCTCATCCTTCGGACGAGTCCAACCTAGTTTAAATTCGAACCCTAGGAAGGAGTGGTTCGTTCCTGTTTGTAATTGAACAGGTCCTCTACTGTAAAAGTTTAACGAGCCCAGTATAGGAGAAACTCGGCGTTTTTCAATTTTAGAGAGTCTGAAAAAACTAAAGGAGACTCCACGTTGAACTTTTTCGTATATTTGTGTCCCTCAAGCCCGAAAAAGTATAAAATAATACCTGGGGGAACCGCTTGATCTTGCGACCAAGGAGTACTTTCATAATAGTGTCGTTAACCTGAAAAGTAAAAAGCGATCAAGGACACGTCGTTTTATTTCCTTATCGAGTTTGAAACGACAAAAACCCGGCAATCTTTTCCTGATTTTGCGGTCAGAAAAGAGCTAAAAGGGGACCGTCTTTTAATTCCGTTTTAACGAGTGAAAAAGAAACACTCGGCGATCTTTTCATGTTTTAGGAGTCAGAAAAGGGCTTAAAAGATGACTCTGATATTTTTGTTTGTGAAAAATTACAATTTCCCTCGAAATCCCTTTGTCCTGCACAAAAGTAACACATTACTCATACCTGTTTAAAATAGGCAAAAATACATTCAAAAACATCTTTTCATGGTAAAAAATGAACTAATTCATCCAAAAAACCTATAAAAAGACCTTTTACCATGTCATTTTTACCGTTTCACTGTTGAGGTTGAAAAAGGAGCTTTTGACAAGAAACTTCCCGTGGTTGCTGCGGAAAATCTGACCGTCGGAATCGAACGCCGTCTCATCCAGGTATTTTACACATCCTTCTCTGCATTTCTATCCGTTTAGAATCAATTTTTAGGATTTAGTTTCATTTTTTGGGGGGGTTTTGGTTTTGGAATGCGCCTCTCGGCGGACGCAGGTGCCCTTCGGGTGACCTGCGTCCCCCGACTTTTTCTCATACGGGAAAACGGTCGGAAGACGCAGCCCGCCTTCAGGCCAGCTGCGTCCGGGCGCCCTGTGCTACAAAGCCGGGGTGCGTCCTCCGAGAAACGCGCATTTCAAAACCCCAACTCTCTCAAAAAACCACCAAAAATTCCCAAATTAATTTCTAATTGCTATTTTTGATATGCAGGGCATTAATCATGTTAGACTGGAGAGAAAGAGAGCACGTAGAGGAAGATGAAGCTGCAATAAATCATCAACCTTCCCTGGATGCCCTAAGAGCATGCGGATTATACAAATATTGGACCATACCGGGCATGAGGGGCCAGGTAAGATTCTTGGAATGGCTGGTTGAGCGATGGAACGTACAAGAACAATGCTTTTACATAGGAGGGCACCAGCTCGAGATAGAGCCCTCGGATGTATACTTTCTCACTGGCTTGCCAAACAGAGGTGAGCAACTCAGTCTTGCGGGGACTAGGCCGGGTGGCCAATCCCTTGATAGTCTCCGCGAGAATTGGTGCACACCTGGGGCTCACCATTCAAAAGGCATAGAGATAAAACACATCACTCTACCGGAACTCAAAGTCATAGCGTTCACGGTTACCAGAATTTGCGGCGCGGCCGCTTTACACATTGCTTCCGGATCCCAAATGCGGATGGCAATTGACTGTTACCAAGGCACCATTTTCAACTGGTGTGAAGCTGTGTCGGCTCATATGAAGAGCCAACTGACCAAGGCAAAGAACGGACGACTAAAGACTTTTGGATATGGGCCTATAGTCGTGAGCTTTGCCTTGGAGAGAATTCCAATGCTGATCCCTCAGCAACTCACTGTTGATATCTTGGGTCCTCAGCAGCCAAAGCTGATACGATGGGTTGCGGTGATGGCCCGGCATCCTGACGAGGGCGCGACAGTAGTTCGATTCTCAGATAGTTATTTTGACTGGTTAGAGGGCCAGCTTTTTGTGATACAGGACTTTCCGTATGCCGGAATGGATTTCAGAGGTGATCCGGACATGGTTCTTCCACAGGGAGAACAATGGGATGACAGAGGTACTTTTATTTTCACAAGTTTTCTAGTTATGTATTTTTTGTATTTTTTATATATATCGTCTCAAAACTAATAGTAAACTTTTTCAAAATGCAGATGTTGGTCCACAGCGTCCAGCCAACCTCCGGCCTTATGATAGACTACATCCAGCTGCACCGGTACCGGCCCCACAGGACGCGACAGCAGAAGTACTAGCTGAGTTGGAGCATGATCTAGAGCGTCTCACGGCAGATATACCTGAGACTACTATGGACGACATTCCTATCAGGCTTCAGCGCTTCGTAGTCGCGGTCCCTGGACCGTTTAGGAGATTTTTGCGTAAGGTAGCCCGCGCAGTGGTGTCGTACAGAGAGCACCACCAGTGATTGACTAGTCACTTTTGTAGTCACATGTGACATTTTTGACTTTTTGTACTATCATTTTGCCGATCATAAGGTGTTTTAAACCTATGATCGAAGACGATGTATATATTTTTTGACACACTTCTATCTATATATATATCACTATTACCGGCTTATCTTGTTTAACATATGTGATGAAATGTTTTTAAATTTACTTGCATGATTATCGTAAATGTCTGTCCAACATTC
Source organism: Pinus tabuliformis (assembly GCA_031772625.1). Lineage (NCBI taxonomy): Eukaryota > Viridiplantae > Streptophyta > Pinopsida > Pinales > Pinaceae > Pinus > Pinus tabuliformis. The sequence continues at coordinate 1,544,038,598 of CM062819.1, forward strand.
GAGAAGCAATTGCATCTGCTAATGTATTCAAAGACCTTGGAATATGTTGATATTCAATGTAATCAAATTCACGTTCCAAGAGACGCACTCTCAAAAACAACCTTAATAACACAGGATTTCTAATGGCATAAACTCTATTAAGCTGTAATACAACAAGTTCAGAATCTAACCTCACTATCAAACGTCGAATTCCAAATGAAATAGATTCGGATAATAATTCAACCACTGCACTGTATTCTGCAATGTTATTCGTTGTTTGACCGAGGCTTACCCCATGCATAGAAACTAACTCGTCAGAGGGCGAATAGATAACCCAAGCTGCGGAAGAGATATTCCGTGTATTACGACAAGCACCATCAGCAAATCCAATGTATGTTTGGAGAGGCGTCGACATCTACAATATCAAGAGTAAAACCAAGATAAGCCAGAATAATGACGAAAAACCACACTCGCTAAGCTAAGCACACTGACTAAACTAACACACTTGCTAGCTAGAAAGAAAATCTAACCTATCTAAAAATTTCTCCATACCCATCATTTTAAGCATAATACCTCTTTAGGTAAAGTCCATTTCTGGGTTTACCCAAAGAGTCCCCATCAAAATCAACTAACTCATAAGCCCCTTTTGCTAGCTTTCGCTTTACAATGTAGGGCCCATGCCACATGGGAACGAATTTTCCGGCACCTAGCTTATCGTTAGCTTGATCATATAATAGTACTAGGTCTCCTTCCGAAAAACTTCGAGGGGTTACATTTTTATCGTACTGAGCTTTCATTCGTTTCGCGTGAGTCTCGATAGCTAAAGTAGCGTCACGTCGAGTCTCATCTAATTTAGCCAAGTATAATAACCGTTTCTCCTCTTCGGAAGTAGCTGGAAGTAATTCGACAGCCATTTGAAGTGATGGGATTTCGCATTCAATAGGTAACACAGCTTCTAAGCCATAAACTAGCTGGAAAGGGGTGAAACCTGTTGAATTTTTCACTGAAGTTCGATATGCCCATAGCGCCGAAAATAACATGTTATGCCAATTCGTTCGATGGATACCAATGATCCGTCGAATCATGATGACTAGAACTTTGTTGATTGACTCAACCAAACCGTTGGCTTGCGGATAATAAGGAGTAGAGCTATCGTGGCGCAAACCAAGCTGGCTTGTAAGCTCAGTCATCATGACGTTTCGAAAATGGCTCCCATGGTCAGTAATGATTGCTTGTGGGACACCAAACCTAGTTATGATATGATTGAATACGAAAACTGCAGCTGTCTTGCCGCTTGCGTCGAATGTAGGCATCGCCTCGGCCCATTTTGTAAAATAATCAACCGCGAGGATGATATACGCATGCCCCCCGGCCGAGTGAGGGTTACAAGTAATAAAGTCAATGCCCCATTTGGCGAATGGACCAGCGGCAATTATAGGGTGGAGAGGAGCAGGTGGAGCGCGCATCTTTCGATCAAACACTTGACAGTTGTGGCATGTTCTGACAGCAAGGATACAATCTTTAAACATAGACGGCCAGAAATAGCCAGCGCGCAACACCTTCTGAGCTGTGGCATACCCAGACATATGACCGCCACATGCTCCAGAGTGACAATCATTCAAAACTCTCTCAGCCTCTTCGTGAGTTAAACAACGTCGAAAAACTAAGTCTGCCCCCCGGCGATAAAGTGTATCTCCAATAATTCTGTATTGCTGGGATCGAAACCGAATTTTTCGACGGTCTTCCTTGGAAGCTTCAGGCCGAAAGGTTTGGGTTTGGAGATAGATGATTATATCCCCATACCACGGATCTAAAGTGCTAATAAGAAACAAAGATTCGTCCACAATGGACTCCTCTGCCACAGTCTCTGTGTCAGCACTCGGGAAATCACACATCAATTCCGCAAAAACTAAAGATTTCTTAGACTTGGACTTCTCGAACTCCAAGTCGAACTCTTGCAGGATAACAATCCATTTAGAGTACTTGCCCCCTAGCAGTTGTTTTGTCAAAATATAAATCATAGGGTTGCAATCCGAAATAACTGTAGTCTTGCGGAGAAGAATGTAGTGACGAAAACGCTGGACAGCTTGAACGGCTGCCAGGGCCAATTTCTCCACATGCGAATATTTTAACTCAGTGGGATTTAAGGTTCTACTAAGATAATATATCACATGCTCTGCTTTGAATTCATCTTCTTGAACTAACACCATTCCAATGGTGGAATGCGAAGCTGCGAGGTATAAGAAGTAGTCCTGGTTGTAGTTGGGAGGATGCAATAACGGTGCATGGGTCAACGCGTGTTTCAGTGCATCAAAAGATTGTTGGGCAATCTCGTCCCAAAAGAATTGTGCGTTCTGTTTCAACAACCGTGTAAAACCTTTAGTGACCTCGGCGTAGTTTGGGATGAATCGGCGTAAAAAGTTCGCTTTCCCTTGCAAACTTTGGAGTTGGCGCAAACTCGAAGGAGGAGGCAATTTGATGATAGCCTCGACTTTCGAGGGATCGACGCGAATGCCGGCTTTTGAAACAACAAATCCCAGCAATCGACCTGTTTCTATACAGAAAACACACTTGTGGGGATTCAACCGAATTCGATAATGCCTACACCTCATAAAGATTGCTCGTAGGTGGACAAGGTGATCAGCTCGTTGTAAAGAATGAGCAGGCAAATCATCGAGATAGGGTTGCACAATGTGCTTGATGTCATGAAATGCATAAGACATTGCCCGTTGAAAAGTAGCGCCGGCATTCTTAAGCCCAAAAGGTAATTTGCAATAAGCAAATGTCCCCCATGGACAAATGAATGCCGTTTTTGGTTGATCGGCAGGTAGAATATTGATTTGATTATAGCCTGAGAAACCATCCATGAAGGAAAACATCTCACTTCCGGCACAATCATCAATGATTTGATCGATATAAGGCGTAGGATAGTTGTCTTTTGGACAAGCTCGATTGATATCCCTATAGTCGATACAGATTCTTATTGTTCCTTGTTTTTTATTGACGGGAACAATATTCGATACCCAATCCGTTAACGGGATCGGATAAATGAAACCTGCTTTCAACAGCTTTTCGACTTCTGCTTTAATCGCAGCCGCTTTTCGAGGGTGAATCTGACGCAACCGTTGCCGAATGGGTTTAGCATCCGGGTAGGTTTTGATTTCATGAACAACAATGGCAGGATCAATTCCCGGCATTTCCTCGTAAGACCAGGCAAACACGTCGCGGAATTCTTGGAATAGGGCCTTGTAAGTTTGGATTTCTTCTTCAGTACATGCGGCACCTATATGAATGTTCTCCTCGATTCCGGGCTTCACTGAAATATCAATGGGAATAGTACGAGAAATATTCCCTAAATTCAGCTCTGAATCAGAATGTTTCGTTGGATCCTGAGCGTCTTTGACATATTCAGCGGTAAAGATAGATGAAAAATCATTTTCAAATGCATCATCCTTAGGTAAAAACGAAGATCTGTGATGGAGATCTTCCCATGGTAGATCATCTACACTTAGGATTTCGCGAAGTTGTTCGTCAGATGACACTTCTTCGGGAAACGTTATCCGTTCTAAGGGTGAGGTGAAAAAAGACTCTTCACTGACCACATTCATTTGGTCGGTTTCGGTTGAATGAAAGTCGGTAAAAGACATAAGAGCTTCATAAGCAATCTCATACGGACTCAACGGCATAACATCACCGAGTGAGTCTAGCTCAGAGTCAGAGGGAACATACCAAGGATCATCATAAATAATGTTTTCTGACGTGATCATATGAATTGTTGCAAACGAAGGGTCTGCATTGAGTGGAGGGAGAGGAAAAGTTCCCAGTAAACCGGAATCCTTAACTAAACCTACACCAATGTCCCTATAAGGGATTGTCGTTTTACCAACATGCTGGATAGTTTCTAAAGAGGTTGGGTCGGATGAAAAGTATGTCAGCTGATCAATAGTCACGATCTTACCGTTATGTGGAAACTTAATGACTCTGAAGACCGATGAAACGACCGCTGTCATAGCATATGACCAACTTCGACCCAAAAGAAGGTTGTAGTCTAGAGGGGCATCAACCACTTCCACATCCAGACTAACGGTTTTACCTTCGACCCCTATAGGCAATTCTTGTAGAATACCAAACGGACGGAACCCACGGCCATCAAAGGCCTTAAGGATGGTGGGGGATTGGTTCAACGAAGGAGAACCAAGCGATCTCCAACATTGAATCGACATAATACACGTAGAAGCTCCCTCATCAATCACAGTCCGATGAATAGGCCTGTTTTTGACTATCACTGGAATTTGGAAAGCCATTTGATGGGGGAGACGCGGTGTACTACTTTCTAGATCAAAGATCATTAGGTTCGGGTCCTGAACATCGACAGCTCCAATAGCCGACAAAAGCAATTTTCGTTGCGCTGGACATGATTGCAGCACTTCGAGTGCCGACATTGCTGAAGGTGAAACAGCTAAGTCTTCAACAATGTTGTAATTCTGGGCTGCTCTCGCATGTGGATTGAAAGCAGACCTTCGAAGTACACCCTTGGCGGGCGGCTTAATCACTAAGTCTGGGTTAGGTTTTTCGATCTGTAGTGGATCGGAACCAGGAGCTGAGGTTGATGGGTTAGAGTGAGAAGATTCTGCTTCCTTACCATCAACAGGAGCCTTACTACCATAATCTTGCGATCGAGTCGCAATCCTGACATGAGACATCATCAAAATGGGTTCTTCACTGGCATTCGAAGAAGAACCTATCATCTTATTCTCCTGCTCTGGAAATGGATTTTTTAACACAGCAGGAGTGGGAGAACCTTTGACTATTTTCACTACCTCGGCCCGATGAGGGCAGTCTCTCGTAAAATGATCTTCTTCACAAATAAGACAAGGATATCGAGGTTTGCGCTTTTCGTCATTGGTTTCCGACTTTTCCGTTTTCTCCTTTGGAGCCTTGTCTGCTTTAGCCTTCTTCTTTCCTTTCTTCTTTCCACCGTTTTTTGATTTGGCCGTAGATGACTCTACAGCGTGAATGTCGGCGGTAAGTTCAGGAGGAGAAGACTCTCCTGTCGGAGAATCAGGCAAAGTGATAATTGGAGTATTGGAGGTCTTGGAAGACTTCTTCTTACTCTTCGTAGTCACGATACCAATCATACCATCAGCGGCATGAGATCCCGAAGGAGCAGCAGCGATTTGGTTTGACTTTGGAAGATCCGGAATTTTCTCGTGTAACGTACCCGACTGAGTGTAAACTAAGTCAAGGTATTGTGCCTGAGCAATGACTTGCTCCTCAGTAACTACTCCGGCCTTAGCTACATCTTCAGTAATTCTTGGTAATAATGATTTGACAAACCATTCAGCTAAGATTTGGTCCGGGATAAAAACTTTCACTAATCTCCTTCGACGTCTCCACTCATGAATGTGATCAGAAATGTACGTGGATGTCGATTGTTTTAGCGAAGTTAATAATTCTGTACCATTATCGTATCTGACTGGTAACTGAAAATGAGTTAAGAACGAGGTAGCTAACTGGCTAAAGTTGTAAAAAGAGGCCCGTGGTAACTCAATGTACCACTTGGCTGCGAGACCAATGAGTGTACGCTGGAAAAGACGTAAGCGGATGGAATCATCTGAGATGGAATTTGATGCACACCAGAGGTGGTAAGTCATCACGTGATTAGACGGATCCTCTCCAGACTTACCTTCGAACTTGGGTATATCGCTGGGCAACTTATTTGGCATTGGCGGCCAGAACGGAAGATATTGAATTGGATCGTTCGTTAGGCGCGTCAAGTCGGGTAAATCTAAAGTTGCAATAAACGGTAACTGCCGGTTAGGATCTCTAAAACTCTGAGTCACAATACCAGCCCCAGGAGGAGGATATCCAGGATAACTAGGAACAGGAGTCGCATTTGGGATATTATATCCTCCTGGAAAACCAGGATTAACCGGACCGTACTGGGGTTGCTGAGGTGGTTGATAAGTGTACCCAGGATACGGTTGATACTGGTAAACCGGTTGTTGGGCAGCTTGCCCAGGTTGATACTGTCCCTGGTACGGAGGTTGAACAAATTGAGGTTGAGTAGTAACAACCGTACTTGTACCAGGTTGGCCTGCAGGCATCTGGACTGTGGTTTGAACCGTGGGTCCAGACAACGGTACAGATGTCTGAGGAGTGGTTACAGGGACAGTAGAAACCGGAGCTGCCGATACTCCAGAAGTAAGCATGGTAGATGAAGCGGTAGTTGCTGCAGCCGTGTGAGGTGGAGTACTAGGTGCAATTGGCGGCTGAGTAACTACGGAAGTTACAGGGGTCTGAACACTTGACTGGACAGGTTGCGGTTGCTGGGGTGGACCAGGAACTGCAGGTTGTCCTGCTTGAGGTACCGACTGTATACTTGGTTGCGACATCTGTTGACCCTGTGACGGATCCCATGTTAACATTCCAGGGTATTGACTCGTAACAGGTTGAGGATACTGAGATCCATAGCCGTATTGAGGATAGGGTTGATAACTGTAAGGTGCAGTCCCATATGATTGCCCTTGAGGTGGTTGATAACCTTGACCAGGGTATTGACCCGTAGGTTGATAACCTTGAGGTAAATACGAATACTGGGGTTGACCTTGACCTTGAGGTTGGTATCCTTGAGGTTGATACCCTTGGGGTTGATACCCTTGGGGTTGCCATCCTTGAGGTTGCCATCCTTGAGGTTGATATTGATACTGAGGTTGACTTTGGGGTACATATTGAGGCTGGGGTTGATACCCTTGAGGTTGCCCCCCAGTCACGAATGAAGTACCTTGAGGTTGCCCCCCAGGCATTAACGAAGGTTGCCCCCCAGGCGGTAATTGGCCACCTTGAGGTTGGTTAATGGGAGTTGAACCTGACATCATATAAACTTCACCTATACTCAATGGTACATTACCACTGTTTCCAACTAATAACCCATGATCAACAGGTTGAGGAGATGCTCCCGCAAAGGTACCAGAAAGTGATTGATACCCAGTAGGAACAGAAGGACCGCCATGTAAAAATGATTCAGGACTTTGTGAAAACACAGATGACTGACCAGACATATTTACAGGAGAATGAATTCCTCTAGGTGGAACCGGAGTACGAGGTGTAGAAAAACCTACTGAGTTGTCTAAAAAATTGGTTAATGCAAGGTACCAAGATTCACTTCTAGGAGGACTGTAAAAGATGGATTCACGCTCCCTTAGATCAAGGGTAATTAGATCTTCAGAATCAGAAACGCCTATTTCTTCCTCTGGAACAAGTTCTTCTATAGCAATTAATCCAACAGGAAGATTTTCGGTGATAATTCTTTCTATTCTTGGTGAATCAGGAACACTAGGAGTTGGAGTAACAGGTTCTGAAATTTCAGGTTCTTCGCCTGTTTCACTGGCAGATGAAAAACTACCAGCAAGCTCGGAAACTGTAACAGCTTCGGGATTGTAACCTGTTTCTAAACTTTGGTAATCTGGATGGACTACCAAGGAAAATTCTCCTTCTTCAGGTGATCCTACTCTACTGCCACTAGGAGGAGTTACAAGGACCTTTAACCCTTCTAAATTACCTGGGTCGTCTCGAGGAGGGGATCCCCTAAGTCTACGGGATCTTCTCAACAATTCGGCCACAGAAACAACTTCAGGAGACTGGCCCGCAATTCGACGGGACCTTCTCGGTAATTCCGCCACAATTAAAGATTTTTAACTACAACACACGAAAACAAAGTAAAAAATTTCAAATCAAACCACCTAAAGTCTTCTAAAGAAGCAAACAAATTTGAAGCACACGCCTAAATAATCTAGAGCGTCAAACCACACACAAACAGTAGTCTTCCGGACCAAAAGCGCTAGTTGGTGATTAGGCCCAACCTCGCAGGATTCAGTACAGAAATGGTGGGTGGAACAGTTACCCCGGCAACCTGCTTAATGAATAGACTGGACCAAGTTCCTCCACTTTAACCGTCTCGAAGTGAAGCGAACCCCCCAGAAAATCCAAGTGAGTATAACCGACGTCTGCTCCAGGTACAGTGGGACCTTCCCTCCACCGTCACCTTGGGTAGAATCCTAGATATTATGGCCACTAAGGTTACCAATCACAACAATTACACCTGGGGGAACAGTCTAAACTCCGACAGCACGCAAGGGCAGAGTAGCAAGCTCCAATCCCCTTACCGGCTCCTTGACAACAATCCAAGGTTTACCGATAAGTGACCCCTGGCTCCTCGACAATGGTTAATCCGAGGTTTACCGTTTGTAATACGTACTGCCTGGCGTCGTTCCCAACGAGGGAGGAATGATCCCCTCACTGGTTCGGACACGAGCTCGTGCTTCTCCTTTAAGAGGAGCTTTCCCAGAATGTAACTGAAACAATTGGATTTGTTCTACTCAAGATAGACTATCTGTTTGGTTTTGTAGTCTTGGAGAGTTAAGTACTCACCTACTCCAAGACCCTAGCCTAAGCTATGTTGGTGCTTCAGAGCCCTAGAAAAATAAAGATTACTAGATTGATTTTAATTTAAGCGTTACTTTTAAGGTTGTTTCTTAAGTCAAAAGGTGATGGAAGTGAAACTAGTGGTGTGTTGACTCGACTCGAAACCACTACAAAATGCACCTAGAATGATTTATCCACTACTTTACTTTTTCGATGAATTGCTTAACTAAAAAGTTGAGAGAATGCAATCTTTATAAAAGCAACTTCTTAATTGAAGACAATCAAAGAAACAATTCGTTTGTCTTTTCCAAGCATAAAAACATAACCTCTCTTTACATGCACGAAAAAACTCTTTTCTTCTTTCGAAAACAAAAAGCTACTTGAAACAAGACTTTTTAAGAAGATGTTTTTGTATTTTTCTTTTAATAAAACAAATAAATCTAATGTAACCAAAAATCAATCTTAACAACTCTTAAAATCTATGAAAATGCACTCATAAGCAAACTAAAGGCAAATTTACTCTAAGCAATCTTAACGAGGCCAAAACTAACAATGATTATTTCTAAGGTGTTTTACTTGATCACAATCAAATCAAGGACTAGCTTATTGCAGAATCAAAAACTAGCCAAAACAAAACTCTAATCTTTTTGTTCTTTTTGTAAAATGGAAATCAATACTTTATAAACAAGTAAGTCGAAATTTGACCCAAAACAACTCAAATGGCAAGTTGCTCACAAAAGGAGACTTTACGACAGGCCCGACTTCTAAGAAGGTTGACTAACCAGAGAGATCTAAGGCTGGACAACTTTCTACTATCAAAGTCACTACAAAGCCTTTCCAAAAATCAAACCCTAGGTCTAAACTTCGTTGAAAACCACTAAAACACTCAAAGCTCACAAAACTAGTTCAGGTGAAAATTCTTGACAGGGTACTAAAGGATCTGGGCAGAAAACACTAAGGAAAAACAAAATCTAAAAGCAATTTAAAGCAAAAATGGAATTTTCTTAAGTTTTACAGGAAGACGCAGGCAGCCCGTTGTCACAGGTGCGGCCCCGCTCTGTGCAGACGGCAACAGCGCGTCCAAAGACGCACTGTGCAGTACTAAGAGGGTGCGTCCTTCTGGAAAAATGAAGAAAAACCAAATCTAACTAAATCTAAAGCTAAGCCACCCAAATACTAATTCTCACAGTCAAAAACCAGAAAATAAAAATGATTTTCTCAAAGCAAAGTTCATATAAAGGAAAAGACTCTCTCATTAATGGATTCCCCAGTGGAGTCGCCAATTTGTCACACGGAATCTGTCAAGGGTGCGGACACGACTGACCTTCCTAGAAGTCTAAGACATTCTAATGACAAACAAGACAAAATGGAGTGATCTTTCTCTAAATACACCTTTTACAACATGAAAACTACAAGTGTTTAGGCTTACCTTATTCCAAAACGCTGTTGTTGAAGTCCGTTCTTGACGATCCGGATGAGCTCCTCCTTCAAGTCAATTCCTGCAACCACAAACAATCAAACAATTACCAAGCACTTGCATTTCATATAATAAAACATATATTCAACATGCAGACCAAGGAACACATGAAATAACTCATTAACACAAGCTATTGAGAAAAATAAACCAGTTTGTATTAATAACGAAGCAAAGAAACTCTTACAACCTGGCCTTGGTGTTGTGCAAGTTCCTCCCAGGGTCCATCAAGGGTTTTCCTCTACTTTGACAAAGCTCACCCTCTCCCAAGTAGAATCAAGTGAAGACAATCTCTCCTCACAAAGGCTCTAATGGAAGACCTAAATCCTGCAGCATTTACCCAAAGAAAATGTATAGCTCCAACCTCTTCTCCTTCTGGCTCAATGCCTTTATTTATAGTGCTGTAAAGAGGTTATTCAGGTCCACTATCAATGGGATCATCCCCCTCTATGGGTGGGATAGCTCCCTTATTGATGGGATAAGTTCCCCCTTAATAGAGATACATGAACCAACTGGAGGCGCATCCATTTCATCAAACCGACCTCTAGAATGTTCTAGAAGTAACCACAAGTAACTTTTTCAAGATAAAACTCGCACATTTTGCCTTTTACAGAGGGACGCACCTGTCCCTTAACATACAGAGCGTCCATGGACGCAGATTTTGTGAACAAGGTCAGCGTCCCCGCAGGTAAGGCTAGAGAGAACCTGCGACCCCAGAGATAAACATAGTTTTTACAAGACTTTCTCTCTTCTTTGAGTTTGAGATGGATAACAGAGGCATGAGACTTGCCTAAGAGGGTAGCATGACTGTTGATTTGAGCCATACTAACTGTAAGTAGTCAAGGTGACATTTTTTAGTGTAACACCTCTGCAGGTAGATTTCCTGTGTCCTCATATAGATTTTCCTATAGGCTTTCTTTTGAAGGCCGAGTGTGGGAAAATAGGGAAACTACGAGAGGCCTACAGGAGGAGGCCAAGAGTAGTTTTCACTGTTTTGAGGGTATGAGAGTGGGTGATAGGTGGATGAAGGTTGAAATGAGGTGTTAGGGTGCCTAAGTTCTACCATGAATCACCAAGAGAGAAAAATATGATTGGGTTTACTCAAGGAGAGAGGGAAACGTTCTATGGAAAAATGCAGGAAACTAGGGTAGAATTGAGGTGAGATTTGGGAGACCTATAGGGCATGGTTCAGATGGAGGGTTTGATTGCTGATAAGCTGGTCTACTGCTAGAAGATATCTACTACATAGAAACTGACAGTCAACCAAGGAAATCAAGCAACAAGTAAAATGAATGCATAAAAACAGAGTTTTTCATAAAAAATGGTCTAAACTATGATCTACGAAAGGAAATGCTGAGAAATGTTTTAGGAAAGGAAAGCATGAAAGAAGACTATTGCAAATTAGGAAGTGAGCATGATGAAGAATATCTAAAGTAAAGCAAAGTTGGACTATTAATCTACTAAAAATATGCAAACACTAGGAGTCCTATGAATGAGGAAAATTTTGTGTTTTTGTGGCAACAAGAGAGCATTTTCCTCAAATAATGGTCCCAGAGGGAGGAAGAGAGGCGAAGGCACTATTTCTAGCCTTTTGAATATTCTCTTTATCACTACTTAACCTGCTACAGAAAGCACAAATGAAATCAAACTACTAAATCATCAAAAGCAACCTATTCTTAACCATAAGAGAAATACATCTAACAGTGAACTAATATACAAACTGAAACAAGGCATACAATTACAAGTAAAGAGGAGCTTGGCTACTTGGATTGGGTCCTAAACCAAGAGCTTCATCCCTATGAGGTAACTCAGTGCTAGCTCAAAAAGGATTCCATATTTATTTTCAAAACAATAGCAAGATTACATGAAACTGTCACAAAAATAATAAGCTCGAAATTTGAGCAGAGTTTACATAAGAAAAAATTTGACCCTAGTGAGGCCCTAGGCCTCTATATTTATAAAAGTGAAGCTACCAATAGCTTCCTTAAAATCATGGATGCTTGGCTTCCAGAACTCGAGATAATCATTAGTCATCATCCACTTGCTCGGTTTCCTTCAAGTGCATGATTTGGCTACTTGTACTCTGAGCTGAATGAAGGGGAATTTGAAGTGAGGAGTAATAAATGAGGGGGATTCCCTCCTATAAGTCCTCTTCTCTATCCACTTCAAGTTATTGCTACCATTTGTCCACTAGATCCTTGACTTTGACCTCGAAATCCATCAATAATTTGCATTAAATACATGTTAAACCACGTGGCACAATAACTAACTCAACTCACTCTATAAGCATAAATATAATAAAAAAATCATACAATAAGTTAAGAGAATGGTTGATTTGACTAGGTTAGGAGGTAAAAGGAGCCCATATAATTACCCATTTATGAGGCTCATCATCACCCCCTACTGAAGGTGTTGTTGATCCTCTGAGCAACCTAGACAATCTCCTCATCTTTTATGGCCCTGGTGGCCTCCCTAGCATCCCAAGCTTCTGATGTGGTCTGCTCTTCTTTGCCATAGAATCCTGCCTTCCTGTCTATGTCCTTCCATTGCTCCTCCTCTTCTTCTTCTCTTCTACCTTCCAACATGCCTAACGGTAGTGGGGGAATCAGTTTGAGGCCAATCTAGTTGACCTTCAGCCTCTGCATGGAGCGCTTGTACATTGGCACTCTTTTCAATGCCTCCTTCAGCCTCATGGGGGAATGATATTCCCTGATCTGCAAAATGTGTGGTAAGGTATTCCATATCCTCATGCATGCATGCACATAGTCATCCCCGAGTAGTCTTTGCATATTTTCAAAGTGTGCAATGGCTTGTGCCTGATTGGTGAGATATCTAGGGGCAATCTGAGGGTCATTAGAAAGCAGGTTGTGTGTGCTGATGAGTGCCATACGATATGATGGCTCAGCTCTTATCATTAATGGATCATTATTCTCCTTTGTCATCAATCTTTTTATTTCTGCTGCCCTCAATTCTTCATGGTTCATCCATGAGGCCATGGCCATTAATTGTAGGTCCCCTAGCTTGGCATTGGGATCCCACACATTCATGTATGTTAGGGCCCTGTTGTGTAAGTAGAATTTTTCCATCTTTGCTTTATCCTCTGAGGTGCTTTGGTCACACAAATCCATGAACTACCTATAGTCTTGGAAATCCATTGTGCCTCTTTGTGCCAAAGTCTTTATTTGGAATTGTAACCATTGGTCCTTTAGATAGAGGCCATAGGATTTGGCTATTGTTTTTCATTGCAATGCCTCCATGGATAAGCTGGCCATGCATGCTAGCTAGGTCTCTTTCTCTTTGTGAGGAAAGCACTGAGAAATTTAACAAACTTGTATACCAGTATCCAATCCGTATTCCTGAAAGGTTTTCTCTTGTTATTCGATTATTATTGACTCAAGAAGGAATTTGTTTCACTCTTCAACCAGACTTCAAGTTTCTTGAGGTAGCTTACTCATATGTGGTGAAACTTCTCCTAACAGACCCAGATCCAACATTACAAGAGCGCCTCATTCAGGTGTTTTTTGAAGGCCGGTTACAAGGAAACAAGTTAGAGAAGCTGAGAAAGTGCATAAAGGAGAGATAGCTGTAAAGATGCCCAGAACAGAGGTAATTGAAGTATTGACCAAAACAGTGGAGGCAGTCAAGCATAAAGACAAGAACAGAAAGGTTATTATTACCCAAGGAGGAAATGTTATAGCCATAAAGAACCAAGCGGGAGCAGCGAAAGATGAAGTTGCCCAGGTGAAGAATGTTACTAAGGAGCTTGCAGTTAGATATGCCAACTATCGAAGAGCTGTGTTCAAAGGTAGCAAAAACCTAGTGGGTCAGGTACATTCAGTGGCTGATGTGTATACATGGATGGTTCCAGCCCTCAAGCAAGCTAAACTCATCAGAAAAATGAACATGAGCCTGAGAGCTGAAAACAAAGCCTTAAAGAAGGAGGTTGCAAATTTGAAGATACAGCTAGGTCAACTAGCTCACTGATTTGAAGAAAAAGGTGCCATTCTTAGTTTTGGTCAATTTTGTTTAAGCTCCATTATTTTGAAGTCATCTAAGTCTCTGACACCTGTAGAAGAAGTCTTAAGAGTCATAAGTTCAAGAAAAAGACGCCTTAATGCAAATATACTCTGTTTTAGCAAAAAACAGCAGTTTCGTAGGCTGTAGCGCGCTACGAAACTGCTGTAGGTGCTGTTTTATGATGAAAACAAATATTTTAATGATGAGATCAGCAAATTTTTGAAGGAAACGCCTAAGGAACATAAGGGAGACCACATGAGGCTATCCTAGCTATTCAGAGAATGACAAGTGTGCCTTTTTGAAAAGGTGAAATATTTTGTCTTTAGTGAAAGCTTTGATAAAGGTACTTTATTACCGGTTGTTAGGGTTCTGATAGGAGATGTATACGGAGATTTTGGGTTATACACCCGTTCAATCAACAAGGCTTCCAGCACATTGGGGAATATGGTGATGCTCGTAGTTTTTGAAGAATTAAAGAGCTGGGAACATGTTACTTAATTTGTGAAGAATGATGGGAGACAAGGACTGGGAAAACAGGGGACTTATCTTGATGATTAATGAACCATCAACGCATCCAGTATCCAAAGCCAGCTTGTTCATTGCATTCTCCTCTAAGCTATCTCAGCCAAAACAGAAAGAAGACAGGTGTCAAGAATCAAGAAGGAATCATGCTACGAGGAGGACAGAATTTGAGTTTTGATTAAATTAGGACTCTTTGTAATTACAGTTCAGCACTTAATGTATTTAATGAATTAGTTAAACAGTAGATAGGAGTAGTTAATAGCAGTCTTCGAGCTCCCCTCATGCTGGAGGAGGAAGCTCAAGGTGGTTAAGAATGTATCCCTATATATAGATCAGACTTGGATGTAATAGGGGTTGGATGTTTTTGGAGAAGACTGTTTTGGTTTATGTATAGCAGATTTCAGTAATGCAAATGACTGTTGTTTCTTCTCAGGATTCACAATAGATCTTATTGTTCAAATGTATGATGGTTTATTCTCTTTAATGTTCTTTTACAGTTTGGTTAATGCATAATCACTCAGAACTCATGAATCATGCTCTGACTTCCTGTATGCCTAGGCAAACTGTGTTTCATGTAGGTTATGTTTGAACATTAGATGTAAAGTGCCCTGATTTCTATGAAAGGATAGTGTTATTGTTTACTGAGATATTAGTGACTCCATAAGCCCAATGGGAAGCAATTCTGTCCAGCCAGTACATTTTTCATGTGTCTTGTAAGAGTTAGCCATCTTGTTCAATATCAATAACCTATGAGAGAGCCCTCTCAGACTAAGGAGGCTAAGCCTTAGTTAAAAGCCTGGTTTGAAACAGTTACACAGAGTCTTGCTGATTAGCAGCCTTCAGTGTTCGATTTTGTGATAACATTTTGGTGCATCTGCCGGGAGTCTGAAGATTATTCATTCCCGAAATCAATGGTTGAACTTCTGAAGGTAGCAGGAGCTCAGACATCTTTTGAGGCTGCAAAACTACCTTGGCGACTCCACACATCAAATAAGAAATTAGAAGGTGACTCCACTGCTAGAAGATCAGTAGCTTGATGAAGTTTCAAGATGAATTCCACTGCAAGAATGAATGCCAGGTATGCTCCTATGAATCGGTCTCATATCCCTGGTTTTCCAAATCCTATGCCGGAGGTTGATTGGTTAGAGGATCTTCCAATATTCAAAGATGAAAAGAAAGATGATGCTGCTCTTCATTTGGTTAAATTCCATATGCATGTACGCAGTCTTAAGGTTCATTTCCCTGAAGATTGTCTCATGAAAATGTTTATGACCACTTTAGAAGGAAAAGCATGGTCTTGGTATAAAAGTCTGGAAAATGGTTCAATATATTCGCTTGCTAGTTTTCATGATGAATTCTGTGAAATGTATAAAGAAGGTTATCCTTCCTTATTGCTGCTTAAAGATTGTTGTAGGCATTCTTTAAATCTTATTCAGTACTTGGAGGATTGTTATGATGATGATGAATTTATGGATGAAGAAATTTTAGAGGCTCTTCATAACAATGCATTTCAGCACCGAGAAGAAAGTATAACCTCTCATGAAACGCAGCATGAAGATCAGCAGGGGTTTATTTGTGAAAACCGTGTTTCATCCCTTGATATGAATGAAGAGATGCAGCAGTATTCTGAAGATGAAATTGATTGCAAACAGCAAGAAGAAATACTGGAAGATAGCTTTTACGACCCGCAGGCAGAGGATAAGCTTGTTCAATTTTGTAATTCCTTGCAGCAGCTTACTTCAAATAATAATCATAATAGTGAGGAAAATTACATTGTTTGTGAGCATCATTCAGAAAGGCAGTTGGATAGCATATCAAATAAATTTGGTGTGGCTGAGGATAAGTTGTTTGAAGATATAGAATGTTATGAGAATCAGCAAACTAACCATGTGTTTTTTGACCCTATAGCTGAATACATGGAAAAGATTTACTGTTCAGGATTCCAGTTATATTTTCATGTTAAAGAACAGTTACACCTCATGCTGTCTTGGTTACTTCAGTATCTGGTTTATTTTTGTTTCAAGCACAGCCAAAGGACTCAAATGTCAGATAAAACATAGGATTGGCTACATTGGAAATTTCATATTGATTGAGCAGAAAGAAGTTGAAATTGTTAGGGTAGGTAGGTAGGTAAATGCAAATAACTCAAGGTCAACTGAGCATTTTTTAGTAGATGTAGTTTTCTTTTTCCTAACAGTGATCATCCAGCTAAAGCCCGAGGTGAAGGCCCAAGAAGCTGAAAGAGGATGTTGTCAAATAAGTTTTATAAGGCACTGGACCTGCGAGTTCTTAGTGTACCACAAGGGCACACTATCCCAAGTGGAGCCACTATTATCACTGAAAATTCTGTTGCCAAAATTTTTTAGCCTAGCTTAAGGACAAGGTGTTTTCGCAGCGCATGAATCCCTTTATCAGTTTCGCAGCGCAACATCTTTTAGGTGATTTTGTAGCGCGTAATTCATATGTTGCACTGGTTGCGCTACGAAATTGGGAATTTTTTCGAATCCATAGCCATTTTCACCCAGCTGTTATACTTATCAGAATCTGCTGTGTGTTTAGATCGATTAGGTGTTGTGGTACTGACACATGTTGCAGTTGTTGTTGACAAGGTGACAGTTTTAGTGATTGCAAGGTACTACCTCAGGTTAAAGGCACCCTTGTTGTTTGTCCCATGGTAGCTGTTATTCAATGAAGGAACGAGAGTGCTCGGTTCACTACTGAAGGAAGCACTAAACTTGCCATAGTTGGAAAAGGATTGACATTTGATAGTGGAGGTTACAATATCAAGACAGGACCAGGATGTCTTATTGAACTCATGAAGTCTGACATGTGAGGTTCTGCAGCATTTCTTGGTGCAGCAAAGGCTATTAGTCAAATTAAGCCTCCCGAGGTGGAGGTCCATTTCATTGTTGCTGCATATGAAAACATGATTAGTGGCACTGATATGCGGCCTGGTGACATAGTTACAACTTCAAACGGAAAGACAGTTGAGGTAAATAACACGGATGTTGAAGGCAGGTTGATATTGTCAGATGTTTTGGTTTATGCATGTAAACAAGGCGTTCATAAGGTGGTCGATCTTGTAACTCTCACTGGAGCCTGCATAATTGCTCTTGGAAATGAAATTGCTGGAATGTACACTCCCAATGATGAAATGGCAGAAGAAATATCCAAAGCTGCAGAAATTGCAGGAGAAAAGTTTTGGAGAATGCCACTTGAGGAAAGCACTGAGAAATTTAACAAACTTGTATACCAGTATCCAATCCGTATTCCTGAAAGGTTTTCTCTTGTTATTCCTGCAGCTTTGGATATTTCTTATGCCATTTCATCATTGGGAGTGTACATTCCAGCAATTTCATTTCCAAGAGCAATTATGCAGGCTCCAGTGAGAGTTACAAGATCGACCACCTTATGAACGCCTTATTTACATGCATAAACCAAAACATCTGACAATATCAACCTGCCTTCAGCATCCGTGTTATTTACCTCAACTGTCTTTCCGTTTGAAGCTGTAACTATGTCACCAGGCCGCATATCAGTGCCACTAATCATGTTTTCATATGCAGCAACAATGAAATGGACCTCCACCTCGGGAGGCTTAATTTGACTAATAGCCTTTGCTGCACCAAGAACTGCTGCAGAACCTCACATGTCAGACTTCATGAGTTCAATAAGACATCCTGGTCCTGTCTTGATATTGTAACCTCCACTATCAAATGTCAATCCTTTTCCAACTATGGCAAGTTTAGTGCTTCCTTCAGTAGTGAACCGAGCACTCTCGTTCCTTCATTAAATAACAGCTACCATGGGACAAACAACAAGGGTGCCTTTAACCTGAGGTAGTACCTTGCAATCACTAAAACTGTCACCTTGTCAACAACAACTGCAACATGTGTCAGTACCACAACACCTAATCGATCTAAACACACAGCAGATTCTGATAAGTATAACAGCTGGGTGAAAATGGCTATGGATTCGAAAAAATTCCAAATTTCGTAGTGCAACCAGTGCAACATATGAATTACGTGCTACGAAATCACCTAAAAGATGTTGCGCTGCGAAACTGATAAAGGGATTCATGCGCTGCGAAAACACCTTGTCCTTAAGCTAGGCTAAAAAATTTTGGCAACAGAATTTTCAGTGATAACACTCTTGCAGCTACCTCCTTAGCAATTCATTTTCAGTTTCAAGGTGGCTTCTTGTAATTGCTTCCCTGTCTCTAAGAGCACTTAACTCTCTACCCATTTCCCTGAGTTTGTTTTCCATATGGCCAACATCCTAAACTCCTTTGGATTTGGCTATCTGCATCCACCTATGTGTTCTCACTCATTCTTTCTCCAATTCAAAAAATAGTGGAATTGTAAATTTTTGTGGGATTATCCTTCCTCCCTGAAGTAGATTGTAATAGGAGGCAAGACTGGGTTGGGGATCAGGGTCTTGCATCTCTTGTGCTTCCTCATTTTCTTGTGACTGTCCATCTATCCTTTTCTCAAGTTTTTGGGTCTGTTGTAGTTTTGACACTGTCTCCTATAGAACTGTCTAAGCCTCCTGTAGGACTATTTTTGGGTCCTGTAGTACTGCCTTTTCCTTCCATGTGGAAGATCTAGGAGTCCCCCTTTAATATGTTATAGGTGTCTTGGAAGGAGATTCTTTCCCCTTGGCAGAGGGTGAATCTTCAATGGTAATTGGCACTTTTGAAGAGGGCTGAGGTTTGCCTATTTTAATTCTTGTGCTCTTCCTAGCCCTAAAATACATGGAGGTCTGCCTTTTCCTCTTTTTCTTTGGATTTATTAGTGTATTGAGGGCAGTGAGGGTAGCTGCTACCTCCCTTTCCAAAGTATTAGGGAACTCTTCTCCTTTTTCTTCCTTCTCTACCTCTTTTTCTCCTTATTCTGTCTCTTTTTCTATCTCTCTTTCTGTCTCTTCCTGCTCTGTTTCATCAGCTCTCTCCTCCTCTATTTTAGTTCATTCCTCCTTCCTTTCTTGTTCTGATATGTCACCCCTGGCTCCACCTTCTCCCCCTTGTTGTTCTTCTTCCTCAATGCCAGTAGGGCTAGCATCATAGGTTAAGGCCTTTCTGGCATCCTCAAATGTCATGTTTCGGAAAACTTCCCATGCTATAGGGAGTGTAAAGGTATGGAGGGCTTCCTCTACTAGGATTTTGATTAAGCCATGGTGAGCTAGGTGCTCTAAATTTCCTGCTTGAACCTTGGTGTTGTAGTAAATGAGGGATTGCAGGAGGAAGTAAGGGATACTGAGCTTCTGAGGTGTTGGAGTGTCCATGCCATACCTTAATTCTTGGAGGATTATAAAGTGATAACCATAAACAATGTTGTACCTCCCCTCACAGTAAATGTATTTGATTATTTGATAACTAACCTCATCCCAGGTATATGGTACGCTAGCCCTTCTAATGCCATTTTTATATTCAACGGGGGTTTCATTATTTTGGAAAAAGTTCTTCTTGGCAGCCTAGCCAATTGGTTTCTCATATTTACTCCAAGGCAGTCCGAGAGGAAGGGTAGTGACCCTACTAATAAATTCAGGGGCTATCTCCATGGAAAGACCTCTAATGGTGACAGTGCATGAGCTCTTGTGTGAGGGACCAGAGAGAGAGCAAACTCTTGGGCAACTTCCTCATCAAACCCTTCAAATTTCTCAAAGAAATTCATCCAATTTTCCCTTGTGAAGATGTCCACCACTTGAGGATGTGCATGGAGCCTAGTGGAGTTAGTGGGCTCCCTTCTCATAAACCCTCCTATCATATTGTCTATACTCTTTTGGAAAACCAAATATGGAAGTGGAGAGAAAGAATTTTGAGAAAAACAGACAAACAGAGGAGACTGTGTTTTTTTTTTTTTAAATAAGTAGAATTTTTTTTAATGTATTTTCTCCTCTCCTAAAGACTTATTTCCTCCTCAAATTGAGACCACTTCTTTCATACATTGATATTAAATGGGGGGAATGCATGAAACCTACCTCTTCAGACCGAAAATTGTTCCAAAAATCGTGTTTTCTCCCTTCAAACCGACTTACTGCCCCTCCTGTAGAAGCCTGTTGTCCCTCCTGTAGATTTCCTGTAGGTGCTCCTGTAGAAAACACTGAGAGCAAGAATATGGGAGAGATCTATGGAGGATGGTGGTTACAAGACTGGGGGGCACAAGGAGACTGTTGTAAGTGAGTTACGAGGAGAGAATGAAGGAAAATGTGGTGAGAATTCTCGGGAGGAGTACTTATTACCATTTATGGATATTTTCGGTGATGAATGTTGAGCTGACAAGGTATATGTTGGCCACATTCGTACTGTTGTTCCCCACCTACTTGGTCATCATGGCCCCTCCTTGTAATCATCCCTCATTATTGCATTGGAGTTCACACTTCCTCCACTACCTGTCCTTGGCATCTTGTGTTGGAGTTGAATGTGCGCACATGTGGGTGACATCTTGGATTAGTGGAATCAGCTAGATGAAGGTGGCCAAGTTAACTGGCCACCTTTCCCTCATTCAACCTCAACCATCTCATTGCTTTTGCATGATTTATAATTACACAAATGCAAATAGAGGAGTGACTTAGTTACTTACCTGTGATCCGAGTATATTTGCTGTGAGGTGTTGTGGCTTTCTCTCCTGCATGCCTTTATTTCCCTTTTTGCATGTTGTCTTTGCTTGCTGATGTGTGGTTGTGTGCTTGTGTAGGTTCTTCTCTGGCTGGATCTGAGCTTTAGGTGCCTTCTCAACCTTCATGTTTTCGCTCTCTTGCTCTTAGTGTTGGATTTCTATGGGATCAAATGCTACAAGAATTCCTACAGGAGCTCCTGTAGCTGCTTCTCCCCTTGAAACTTTAGCTTCTTCAAATGCTTGGAGCTCGAGGATGATACTAGAGGTGTAGATAAATATGGAGAGGTAGTAGGTAGGCTTCAGGTGAGGTTGATGGTGCTTTTTCCTCTCATTTTTTGTTCTTTTTTTTGTTTTTGTTCTTGTTTTTTTTTTTTGAAACTGAAAAACTATTTTTCTGTGTTTTTCTTAGACAGAAGAAAAATGATGCCTGGGGTGTGATGCAGGTTTAGAAATGATGGCAAGTAGGTTTGAATATTGTGGGAGGTATTATAGGTTCTTCATGAAGCTTCTTTGTCCCTCAAACTGCCTTATGTAGCCACTTCTGGCTCTCTGTAATTCCTATAGGATCCTCTTGTAGAAAACACAGTTTTTGAGAAAGAGGTACAATGGGGTGAAAGAAATGCCAAAAAAGAGGGAGGAAGGTGTGGAGAAGATTAGATGGGTGTTGGTATGAATGCCAGGGTCCCCTTGGCACCTTCTTCTACTCCCTGTAGTACTCCTGCAAACCTGTAGTGTAACAAAAAATTCATTTTCTTTCTCCTTTTCTCATTTTTTTTTTTTTTTGTTGAAAACAACTAGGGTGCCTCAGAGAGGTTTTCACCCTCATTTCCTGCCCTAGGCACCTCCAAGGGAGGTTTTCACCCAAGGATATTATCTTTTTTACTCTTTTTTTTTTGACATCACTGGGTCTCCTCAGAAGAGGTTTTCAACCTAATGATGGGACTCAAGCGCCTCATGGAGGTTTTCACTTGAGTCCTTATTTTTTCTTCTTTTCTTCAGTGAGTAGGTGAAGTGGAAGCTAAGACATGCTCCACTACCATCACTGTTTTATTCAAATCTTCGATGAACTCTCACTTAGAGAGGGATTTCTTGTAGACCTTCAACCGATGTCCATTGAAAAGCATGGGGATGGCTTCATCATTAATGGTTCTGATAAGAACTAAACCATTGTCATTGCATTTCTCCATAGTGTAGGGTCCCAACCATATTTTCCTCAGCTTGCCTTGGAAATCCTTGTATCTTGAATCATAGAGTAGTGCCCAATCTCCCTTTTGGAATTTCTTCTCCTTGATATTTTTGTCATGCCATATCTTTATTTGAAGATGAACTACCTCTGTATGGAGAAGGACTTGCAATCTGTATTCACCCAATCCATTGAGCTGAAGTAATCTCTCCTTCTATGCATGGCTGAGGTCTAGGTCTAGCTGATCTACCATCCTTAGTGTATTGAACTCAAATTCTATTGACAACAAAGCCTTCTTCCCATAGACCAGTTCATAGGGTGTGAACCCAGTGGTGGTCTTCCATGTGGTGTTGTAGGCCCAAGTGGCCTCAACTAATCTGTCCACCCAGTTTTTTCTGTTGCTGCTTACTACCTTGGTTAGGATCCCTTCCAATGCTTTGTTAGTGACCTCCACTTGCCCAATGTCTTGTGGATGGTAAGGGGTGGAAGACCTGTTCTTGATCTTATGATGTGTGAGCAAGTCTTCAATCAGGTTGGAAGTGAACTGACTGCCTTGATCTGTGACCAACTCTCTCGGATACCTGAACTTGTAGAATATGTTTTCTCTCAAAAACTTGGCTACTTTTTCCTCCGTCACTGCATTGATTGCTTTTCTCTCTGCCCTTGTCAGGTAGTCAGTGCACACAATGATGTATTGTTTATGTTTTGAAGGATGACTGATAGGCCCCACAAAGTCCATGCCCCACTTCCCAAATGGCTCAAAGGTCACTTGAGGTTGCAAGGGCATCTCATCCTTTGGAGTAGGTTTCCCCATCCTCTAACACCGACCACTCTAGCTTGTATACCTCCTCACATCCTGATGAAGAGTGGGCTAGTAGTAGCCTGCTTGCAATATCTTGAAGGCAGTTCTTTTTGCTGCAAAATGACCTCCACAAGGCCCATCATGACAGGTTAAGAGGATGTCAAAGAATTACTCCTCCCCCTAACACATCTTCTCAAGGTCTGATCTGGGCCAAGTTTGAAGAAATTTCCTCTAATCCAGGTGAAAGGGGCTCTTTTCCTTACTATCTTGCTCTTCTCTTTTGAGGATAGGTGTGGTGGGAACTGTGGTGAAACCAAGTAGTTTTCTATATCAGCAAACCATGGAGAGTATTGATATAGCAAATAGATGTTCATCTGGAATTTGGTCATCCACCATTCCTTCTTCACCTGCAGGCAAATTTACTCTAGACAAAAGTCAGCAACAACATTTTCTTTACTAGGCTTATCAATAATGGTTAGATCAAACTACTGCAGTAAAATCAACCATCTAATAATGCGAGCATTTACATCTGGTTTGTTCATTAAATATCTAATTGCACCATGATCAGTATGCACAAAGGTCTAATAGCCTGTGATATAATGTTTGAATTTGTTTAAGGAATGCACAACAACTAGGAGTTCCTTCTCAGTCACAGTATAGTTTAACTCTGCCTTTCATAAGTTTTTGCTTATAAAGTCTATGGCATAATGTAACTTTTCATCAATTTGCCCTAATGCTGCTCCTATTTCTTTGTTCGAGGCATCTGTGTGAATGTGGAAAGGTAGGGCCTAGTTTGGGACTCTAAGAATTGGGGCAGTCACTAACTTGCTCTTCAAGGTATCTAGGGCTTCTTGACGGTTTTCTTACCATATGAACTCAACATCTTTGCCTAAGAGGCCAAACAAAGGAGAGGCTAGCTTGCTGAAATATTTAATGAATCTCCTGTAATATCCAGCTAAGCCTAGGAAACTTCTGACATCTCTCACCTTTTGAGGAGTTGGGACCCTTTGGATGATGGCAGTTTTGTTGGGGTCCACCTGCAGTCCTTGCTGAGATATTGCATGACCTAACACGGTCCCTTCAGTCATAAAAAAAATCACATTTTTCTGGACTAAGGGATAGTTTCATCTCAATACACTTGTCTTGAACTTTTCCTAGGTTAGATAAAGCTTCCTGAAAGTCAGAACCATAAGGAGTAAAATCATTCGTGTATATTTCTACCACATCATGAACTAGTTCAGAAAATATACTCAATATGACTCTTTGGAAAGTGGCTGGAGCGTTGCACAAACCAAAAGGAAGGACCTAGTATGCAAAAGTACCCCAAGGACAAGTGAAATTTGTCTTATCTTGGTCTTCCAGGCTGATTTGAATCTGATTGTACTCGCTAAACCCATCTAGGAAGGAGAAGAAATTTTTCTTAGCCAGACCATCTAAAACTTGATCTATGAAAGGTAAAGGAAAATGGTCCTTTTTAGTGGCTTTGTTCAATTCCCGATAGTTGACACAGATTCTCCACTTACCATTTTTCTTTAGCACTAGCACCAAAGGAGAGACCCATTCACTATCAGAGATGGGATAGATGAATCCTGCATCAAGCAATTTCTGTAGTTCTTCCTTAACAATATCTTTAAGTGTTGGATTCATCCTCCTTTGAGGTTGCCTGACTGGTTTGCAATATTCCTTGATGTATATATGATGAGTACATACTAAAGGGTGCACTCCCTTCATCTCCTTATAACTCCAAGTGAAGGCATCTAGATGTTTCCTCAATAGGCTGCATAGTTCCTTCTCCTGGGAAGTGGATAAGGATGGATTGATTTTCAATGTTCTTTCTAGGTCGAACTCTATATTCTTAACACACAGAGAAGTGGAATCAGCTGCACAGAGATTAGTTGAGGGGTTGTTTTAGGTTTCTCTTACTATGTCCTCTAATGGTGATACACTGGGAGGTGGATTCTGAATCAAATTTTCAATCATATCATCCTCATCTTGCTATTTCCCCCCCAAGGCGATTTATAATGCACAAACTGGTGCAAAATAAACTTCATCCTCATCTTCCTCCTCCAACCAGAGAGGTATATCATGTCCTAGCAAAGGTTGGGTAGGAGGATATATGATTAATTACTTGGACATGTGCCCATTCTTTATGGTCATGTTTCCAGCTCGACAGCTAATGTAGGCATTAGCTGTAGCCAACTAAGGTCTTCCTAGAATGAGAGGATACCCAATGAGCTTTGCCTTTGGCTAGAGAACTAAGAAATCAATAGGGTACTCCCAAGAATCAATGGAGACCATCACATCTTCCACAATCCCCTCAGTGGTCACTGTGGAGCAGTCTGCTAGCTATAGCACTGTCATGGTCTTCCTCAAGGAGCCCTAGAGGTTAAGTTTGGGCATTGTGTCCTTGGTCATCACATTAATGGCATCTCTCAAATCAATCAAGGTATGGGGGATAATTGTGCCATTGATGTGGATATCAACTATTGAGCTTCGAGGGTCCAGATATTTTGGACAGATTACCTGCCCTAGCATCAGGTTGGACATTGTCCTATGACATTAATGGTTGTGGCATCTCTCTTGCGCCTTCCTGGATGCCTAAAGCACTTCTCTTTGATCAACCTATTGTAGATAGGCACATCTTTTATGGCTTGGAGAAGTGGTATCTTTACACATAAATGTTTCAATTCTCCTAGGAGTCCAGTCTCTTCTGGGGTAGGCTGGGCTATCACGGATAGTCTCTCAGGAAAGGGTGGATTTGCTTTAGGTTCACTTTCCTCTTTCTCTTCCTCAACCTCCTTGGGTGGAGGCTGGATATCTGGGAGGACTTTCCCAGATCTCAAGCTAATTTCTTGAATCTCCACGGCATAAGTTGGGCATGATGGTTCCCCACTATACACTTGCTAAGTCTGTCTATTGTTCGAGTTTGGATTTGGCTGGGCAGGCATTTGGGGTTGCTTTGGTGGAGAAGAAGGTAACAGTTGTGGTTGGGTAGGTGGTGGAGGTAAAAGAGTGGGAAGAGGGTTGTATTGGGGCCTCCACCCCTGATGAGATGCATTCCACTGAGGTTATGGCTGAGCATAGGATTGAAATGAATGGATGGCTAGTTGGGCATGATATTGAGATGTGAAGGACCAAGGAGGAGGTGTGGACCAGGAAGGATGAGTAAGAGGGCTCGAAGAAGGTATGGAGGTGACTTGGTTGGGGTTGTAGTATGCTTGAGATGTCCCTTGCATCCCCTGCTGCTATGGTCTAGGTCCATGCAGCCTTATTTGTTTTATGTAATAGAGCTATTCAGTGACTCTCTCAGTGCCTTGATATACAGCTTTAAGTCCAAGCAAGGAAGGGCACTTATCTATAGAATGATTTTCCTCACAGACTGAACAAACCTCTATAGAGTTCAATGGGCATTCATTCCTAGGATGCCTCCTCGTGCATCTAGGGTAAAAAATGGCCAAAGCCCTCTCTGCTTCCTCTTGTTTTCGTTTGATATGTAAGGTATCCATTTGCATGGCAAGATTTTGCAACATCTCACTCTTGAAGTCTTCCAACATGTTTCCAATTTCTCCTTTAATGGATGAGTTAGAGGAAGAGGTACTGGCTATGGGTTGACTCCCCCTACCTTTCTTTATGGCTACTCTAGAATGGTTTCTAAAAAAAGTCTTTATGTCCTCATAGAATAGTGGGTAGATGTCTCCCTCAGCCAATAGATGGAGTGTGTCTAAAAGATCTTCCCGAATTCCCCTGAGCAGGACCAACTTCAGAGACTCAAGGTCAAGTGTACACCCGGCCCTTTTGTAACTGAGCTGGAACCTCTCTTCATAGTCTTCCAGGGAATCATCACTTCCTATGGTCATTCAAAAGATTTCTTCTTTAGTATGTTTTGACCTACAATAGTCTCGATACTTGTTGTTAAAGGCTTGATGCATCTGAGCTCAAGTTGTGATGCTATTGCTAGGTAATCCCATGAACCAGCGCAGTGCTGCATCCTTGAGATTAGAAGGGAACAATTTCAAATTTTGCTCATCTTCTGCATAGTCATAAGTTCAACAGATGACAACAAACTCGAACAAGAAGGTGTTAGGATCTTCTCTAGTCTGACGATGGAAATGAGGTAGGGCGGAAGGGCTTATATTTTTATTTTGGTGTCCCCATTGGTCTCTCGAATGGGAAAGGTACCCTCTATTCTCTCTCCATTCCCCCTAGCATTTCTGTTTTCAGCCATTCACTCCAAAGGAATGTTTTCCTCTTCACCTTGCCATATAGGTTCTTCAAATATGTCTAGCTGTTCACCTAAGGGTTCTTATTGATCGCAGCCACTGAAGAAGAGAGAAGAACGACTGTGTGAAGCAATGGGGGTGTTGGGCAAAAATTTTCCTGAGTTATCTCTATTCCTACGAGGCATGAAAGGAAATATTTTTGGTTGGTTTTTGTTTATTTTTCCCCACACTAATGGTAACTGCAGAAATTGAAATTGATTGAAAAAAACAAATTGCAACTAACTAAAATGAACTTGCTGAAATGAAATTTGCAGAATTGAAAAGGAAAGCAAGGAAATGCAGAATTGAAGGAAAAGTAATGACTAGTCTACTTTTTTTGAAATAAACTATTAGTAGAATGTTGCAATAGGAAATAGAAGAAAGCAGTAATCATAGAATACTCTAATGCTTCCCTGGAAACGATGCCAAAAAGTGGTGAGCACCAACATTGTAGCAATAATGTTGCAACTCTTGGGCTACCTACTTTACTCTTATCAACCCGATAGTTTGTAAAAAACTTGGAAGCGTCAGTGCTGTATTCACAAGTACTAGTTCTCACTGCGGGTTGTCACTTGGTTAGCCAGCGCAAGATCAATAGGAGCTCAAGCCAAATTCTATGGATCCCATAAGAATCTCTATATGTGATGAAAGGAAAGAAAGATTGCTCTATAGATGCTATTCTAGCTGCAGAAAGGAGAAAGAGTGAAATGTAAAGCAAACCTAGTAAACCCTAATTAACCAACTAGTTATATTTTTGCAAGAAGCACTATGAAAACCATGAAAGGAGTGACATTACCTACTAAAGGAAGTAAAAAACATCTAACTACGCTATTTCTAGAATAAATAAGCAAAAAACATATTTTTTTATTTTTTTTGTATTTTTATGTGAATTTGACATGCATATAATTTATTGTGTGTGAGTGTGCTAGGGAATAGGTGGCATTGAAGGGTGGTTTTGTGACTTTAGAGGATGTAGGATGGTGTGGATGGGTCCTAGGAGGTCTCAGGTGGCCTTCTGGAAGCTTTTCCCACACTCAAGCTTCAAACGAAAGCCTACAGGAAAATCTACAAGAGGACACAGGAAATCTACCGGAGGAAAACAGGGAAACTACAAGAGGAGGCCGAGAGCAATTTTCACTGTTTTGAGGGTGTGAGAGTTGGTGAAAGAGGTGGATGGATGTTGGAATGAGGTTTTAGGGCACCTAAGGTCTACCATGAATCACCAGGAGAGAGAAATATGATTGGGTTTGCTCAAGGAGAGAGGCATAAGTTCTATGGAAAAATGCAAGAAACTAGGGTAGAATTGAGGTGAGATTTGGGAGACCTATAGGGCATAGTTCAGATGGAGAGTGTAATTGCTAACAAGTTGCCCAAATTTTGGAAGATATTTTCTACCTAGAAATTGATAGTCAACCAAGAAAATCAAAAAACAAGTGAAATGAATGCATTTAGGAAAAATAGAGTTTTGTATAAAAATGGTCTAAACTATGATCTATGAAAGGAACTGGTGATAAATGTTGTAGGAAAGGAAAGCATGAAAGAAGAATATTGCAAATCATGAAGTCAGCATGATGAAGAAGATCTAAAGCAAAGAAAAGTTGGACTATTAACCTACTAAAAAGCTGCAAACACTAGAAGTCCTATGAATGAGGAAAATCTGTGTTTTCAGGGTAGCAAGAGAGTCTTTGCCTCAAATCATGGCCCTAGAGGGAGGAAGAGAGGCCAAGGAATTTTTGCTAGCCTTTTGAATCTTCTCTTTATCACAACTTAACCTGCTACATGAAGCACAAATGGAAGTAAACTACTAAGTCATCAAAATCAACCTTTTCTTAACCATCGGAGAAATACATCTAACAACAAACTAATCTACAAACTAAAACGAGGCATACAAATACAAGTAAAGAGGAGTTTGTCTTATTATATTAGGCCCTAACCCAAGAGCTTCAGCCCTCTGAGGTAACTCAGTGCTATCCCAAAAGGTATTCTATCTTTATTTTCATAACAATAGCAAGATTACATGAAACTGTCACAAAAATAATAAGCTCGAAATTTGAGCAGAGTTTACATAAGAAAAAATCTGACCGTAGTGAGGCCCTAGGCCTCTCTACTTATACAAATGAAGCTACCAAAATCTTCCTTAAAATCAGGGAGGCTTGGCTTCCAAAACTTGAGATAATCGTTAGTCATCCTCCACTTGCTTAGCTGCCTTCTAGTGCATGATTTAGCTGCTTGTACTCTGAGTTGAATGAAGGGGAATTCGAAGTGAGGAATAATAAATGAGGGTGATTCCCTCCTATAATTCCTCTCCTCTATCCACTTTGATTTATTGCTACCATTTTTCCATTGGATCCTGGACTTTGACCTCGAAATCCATCAATAATCTGCATTAAATACATGTTAGACCACATGGCACAATAACTAACTCAACTCACTCTATTAGCATAAATATAATCAGAAAATCATAAAATAAGCTAAGAGAATGGTTGATTTGACTAGGTTAGGAGGTAAAATGAGCCCATATAATTACCCATTTTTTAGGCTCATCAAGTGTGCAGTTTGATATGTCGATCGTGCCATGCCTTTTCGCGTTCCTTTTGTACCTACTAATGGAATCCATCCAAAAATCTATCTTCCTTGAGCTCTGTCAGCTGTGCGAGCCTCTCTTCTAAGGCTCTATGATCGTCCATCCCTGTGAAGGCTGCTATGCATAGACTAGGCACAATATACTCCATAGGAATCATAGCCTCTATGCCATAGACAAACCTAAATGGTCTATGACTACTAAGCTTCTTACAAGTAGTTCTATAGGCCCATAACACGACTAGTATGCACACGTACCAATCATTCCTCTGTGCATTGTAAAACTCTATTAGTGAATTCTCCAATATCTTATTAAACGCTTCAACCGTCCCATTGGCCTGAGGATGATATGGCATAATTTTCTGGTGACAAACTTGCAATTGTTCTGTAAGCGCGCTGATTGTTTCATTAAGGAAATGCTTACCGCAATCACTCATCAAAATCTTTTGGTAACTAAACTTGATCAACACATACTCAAATAAGATTTTTTCTTTTTTTGCCCCTACACAGTCTTTCACGGGTTGTGCCTCCACCCACCTGGTCAAATACTCAATGGTGATGATGATATACCATGCACCCGTCTTCTTTCCTGGAGGCTGAATGGGTCCTATAAAATCAACTTTCCATTTCTTGAATGGCTACAATGATACCCGCGGATACAAAGGTAGCTCATCCCTCCATGATGCTCTGCTGGTTCTCTGACATGCATCACACACCCTATAATATGCTTTGGAATCCTTATGCAATGTCAGCCACCACAACCCAGCCTGTATAATCTTCTGGATTGTTGCTTTTCCCACGTAATGGCCTCCCGCAACTCCTCCATGAGCTTCAGCTAGGATATTGCTTCATTCAAAATCAGGCACATAGTGTTGCAGTATCTCATCCAATATCATTTTATATAAGTGACCGGCAATAACAAAAAATCTATCGCGCGCACCACCAATTCCTTCTTCTGTTGACTTGTCTATCTTTCTAGAGATGTTCCCATAGTTAGGAAGTGGATGATGTCTACAAAATGATTGTCTGCGATGCACACCACAGAGAGATGCGTGTCAAGCAGCCCCTCCTCTAAATTGGTAGGCTCCTCTCCAATTCCAATGTGTGACAAACGATCTGGTCCTACATTCAATCACCCTGGCTTCAAAATGACTTTGAAATCATACTCCTGAAACAACAGCAGCCATCTGCATATTCCCGCCCCCAACACAGGCTTGTTGACTAGGTACTTTAATGTAGAATGGTCTGTGTACATCTTAAAGTGTCCGCCTAGAAAGTAATGCCTAAAATTTTGGAGCATGTACACCATAGCTAACCCTTTGTACTCCGTCATCGAATAGTTCTTTTCAGCCTTCGACAACTTCCTGCTTGCAAAGGCTATCAGGTGATCCAATTCTCCTTCACCATCTTACGTCAGCACTGCTCCCAACATGATACTTGACCCATCCACATGCACATGAAATTCCTTCTTCCAATCTAGGAAGACTAGGAACAACGCGGTGACCATCTTCTCCTTTAACACATCCCAGCTTCGCTAACATTTCTCATTCCAAAATAATGTAGCATCCTTCTTCAACAAATTTTCCATTAGCGCGGCAATTTGAGCATAACTCTTCATGAAATTTTGATAATAACCAATATGACCCAGTGTTGCACGTAGTTATTTAACACTCCTTGGTGCCTCCAAATCGATTATAACTACGATCTTAGTTGGGTCCACAATTAATCCTTTCCTGCACACTACATGACCCAACAAGATTCCAAAAGGGACACAAAATACGCACTTCTTCACGTTTAGCGCAATCTGATACCTCTGACATGTATCCAACATCAAGCGCAAACTAGCTACATGGCGTTTTACCAGTCCAAACATTGTCCAATCATCAAAATATATCTCCAAAAACTTGTGAATGAACTCTTTGAACAACACACTGACTACGTGCGAAAATATTTCCAGCGCATTCTTAAGTCCAAAAGGCATTACCGTATACTCAAAGCATCCCCACTCAGTCAGGAAGGTAGTCTTATTCCTATCTTCCAACGTGATATTTATCTGATGGTATCTAGAGAACCCATCATTGAATGAATAGGCCTCCTATGCGTCAACATTTTCCAATACCTCATCCATGAACGAAGTTGGAAAAGGATCATGAACACAAGAATCATTCAACTTTCTGAGAGCTACGAAAATCCTTATCTCATCCTTCTGCTTCTTTTCTTGAACTACCATTTGACTCACCCAATTAGATTCCTCCACTGGTTCAATGATTCTTGCTGCCAACATTTTGTCTAACTCCAAGTGGACCTTTTCCTTGTACTTAGGATTTAGGCGATAAGGGCTTTACTTAACAGGCGCGTCTAGTTTCAACTTTATTTTCATCACTCCTAAATTTCCTATTATCTCCTTCAAGTCTAAAAAATTTGTAGGGAACAAATACTAGTACTCACGGAGAAACTCAGTGACCTTATCCACCATAGCATCATGCCAGTGGTCCCCTATCTTCACAAACTTCGGCTCCACCTTTGTTCCAATGTTCACTTGTCTAGTTTTTAGCGGTGCGGTGATATCTAGATTCTCTATCTGTGGCCCCTCAACTTTAGGTGACCTTCTGCCTCCAGGATATTAATGTTCCTTGGATATTCCTCTTCTTCTTTAGAAGTCACATTGTAGCACTGTAGGGCATGGCGCAGCTGGGTGGTCCAATCTGGTTGAATCAAATCCAAGGGATCCTGTGGGATTCTGAAGATCACTACTTTGACCTCCTACAACACTTCATCGATGCACTCGAATCCATCCTCAAAGTTGAATGTCATCACGAGTCCTGGTCTCAAAATATCCATTCGTTCGTGCCATGGCAAAGCTCTGTTTCAAGGTACCAATTCATTGGTATTACATCTAAAGTATGATAGAACAAAGGAACCCACTCCAGTTGTGGCTCTACTCCATAAGCCAGGGAAAATTTTAAGAAGCCCCCTAAATTTATAAATATAATAAATGGGTGAATCCCCATGCTACATAGAAAAAATGGAAGGCAATTTTATCAATAATATAATATGTACATATAATTTTTTTGGCAAATATCTCACCAAATTATATTATCCTGTAAAATCATGGCTAATCTTTCATTGGATTATAAAATCTTGTAAAATCTTGGCGAATATTTCACTGAATAATAAAGGATTTGTAAAGGGCTGACAAAGTTCATAATGAGTATTTCTTATAATGGCTTGAAACCTTGCTAATCAATCCATCAAGAACAAAAACAAGTATATTCCTTATAAGCATATTCCTTATATGGAAAATAAAGATATTTCTCATGGAAAGACAATTAGGTTTAGCACATGTGGTAGGGAGAAATCCTACATGTGACAATGTGCTGGACTCATAATGAGTATTTCTTGTAATGACTATGAGCCTTGTTTCCTAAGAAATCCCTCAAGGACTGAAATATGTATATTACTCATATGGAATATAAATATATTTCTCATGTATTGGAATATAAAGAAGTGGGAAATGAGCCATAATAAGTCCTTAGAAAATTGACATGAAGAAGATAAGTGTAAAAAATAAAAAATGTGAAAATGGAAAAATTGAGAAGAAATACAAGAGAAAAATGGTGAAACAACAAATTAATAATCCATAGGAGGAACAATGATTAGAGATAGTGAGGGAAGATGTTCCCTCAGCCTAGGGGTAACAAAGGTAGACATTAGAACTCTCACTTATGCAAGTGTAGCTAAACAAACATTAATCTCTATGCCAGTCATGAGAGGGAGGAAATATGGGAAAGAAATGTGAGAACAAGAATTTAAATGGAATAAAGCATTGGGATTACAATCCTTGCCCGTTGAGTTTGGGTACTTCCTTTGAGGCCTATTGAAAAATTAAGAATGATCTATCTATGTATCTTGTTATATAATTAGTTTGTAAAATAGTTGTCAAGTAGCTATGTTAGAGCATGGATTTTGTGAAATGTTTTTTACTCATCCTACCTATCTTTAGATAGAGATGAACAAATATGAGTCTTGGAGATAGAATTCTCCCATTTTTTGTTGTAACAAATTGTACAGGTATAGCCATGTCCACCATTAAGTATGCCCCAACTGTATCGACAATATTCCTAAACCAAAAACTTTTTAGTACTAAAAAGCATAAACAATCCAACATTAGCTACTAAAAGAACATATTAATAAAATCTACATGGTGAAAATCAACACAAAATGTTAGAGCGCATAAAGGTTTGCAATAGAAATCAGCCTTAAAACTCCTGTGGCCAAGCAAAATAATGATAATAAGCCCGTGTCTCGCTTGGAATTTTATGTATCAAGATGAAACCCCAAAACGCAGAGCCCTAGCTGAAAATAAGTGAGAACCCCTCGCATCAGTCAAAGAAGAGGTTCTGCCCTGCAAAAATGCTCAACATTTCAAAGTGATGTCCTTAAAATGTAGAGCCCTACATATATTCACAAGAGCTAAGAAGGAATATGAGATTTTACTATTTGCAAGCAGATAAATAGCCTGATCATGATTTAAGTAATGTTTTGTTAAATTTCGAGGGTTTCGAATTGCAATTCAACTCAAAAAAATTATAATGTAATAAGCTTCTTTATTCTTTATCTTACAATATTTTTTGAATTGCCAGTTTTTACATCTTAGTATCATCCTGTATCATCCTCCCAGCAATCTGAGCACAAAGAATCCTATCATCTAGCAAGGAATCTTTTTTTCTACTAGGGTTTTGGATTTTAGACCATCATTAGAAAACTTGGCTCAGTGTGAATAAAAATAAGTTTTGAATATTTATTTTTTAAATATGTACTGATTAAAAAAGATTTTATATAACATTTGAAACTAATGAGAGATTTAGTTTTCAGTTTTGAATATTTATTTTTTAAATGTATATTAATTACAAAAGTCTAGGGAGAGATGTAGTTTTGAGAGAGATTAGTAGATAAGTGTTGTTATGATTTTGCTTAGTGAATTTCAGTTTTAAAATTGTCTATATTGACAACAATTATTACAAAATATTTAAATTTTAAAATGAATATACATGGTCACTGTAGGTACTATGATTGTTTCCTTAACATGATAAAAAATGAACTAGCTAGAATCTAACAACACTTTAGGATACCTCTAAGGAAACATATAAAATAATAGTTATAGTTATCATATTAAAATAATAATTTATGTTTTAATTTAATGGAGTCAACATAATATTATATTGCATGATGGTTAATTTTCATATATATATATATATATATATTAGACAAACCCTTGTAACTTGAAATGACCTATTTAGTTTTGGAATTAATATATATATATATATATATATATATATATATATATATATATATATATATATATATATATATATATTATGTTTTGTGAGTGACCTCCTTGTGGAAAAATATCATGTTTGAGTGATGATTATATAAATAAACCATTACAAATTTAATTATATCTCAATTCAGAAATTGAAAGTGAAAATAATCATTCAGTCACAAATTTGGACAACTTGTAATTATAATTATCAAATCACTTTCCCTTTATATAATATTTTCTCATCAATAAATTTATATCAAGTTAATTAATTATAATTTAAATGAATTTAAAAAAATTAACCATTAAGATAGAAAGTGATTAAGTCGTTAATATACCATATTTTACTATACACAAACTATAAAATATAAAGCAACAAAAAAAACATTTTTCTTATGATATTAGAAAACCTGAAATCTTCCAACAACTACTAGTGCTTCTAGCTTTTTTCAGCCCCATAATTGATATTTTTCATATTATTGATTTTTATTTTAATTTAAAATGAAAAAAAATATATATCAATTAAGTGGATAGATGTCTTTGTTTTGGAATAGGGTTTCAAAATCATGATCAACCTATGCAAACCTCCCAAGTGATATGTAGAATATGGGCACTTAATAGGCAAGGGTCATAGATGCTTCACCTGATCAAAATCATAATCAAAAGTAAACCATATCCCTATATAAAAAAAAGCCTTACATTTTTCAAATCCAATAAACTATATGCCTATGTATAAAAACCTTACATTTTGCAAATCAGAGTATAGCACTTTAAGAATTCACAATATACCTCGCTTTTGATACGCACCAACCTATATCCATCCTTAGTTAAGGTGAATGGAAAATGAGAATCAAAACCGACTGTTTTGAGGGATACCTAGAGAAAGAGGGAGAAGATGGATCTAGGCTAGTTTAATTCCCCCTTTATAAAGACTATATTCCATATGAATATCATGGGAAATACCATGGGTTCTCATAAACCCGGAGCTCGAAAACCACTAGTAACTTCATAGAACAAGACAACATCCTTGGATGCAATAAAAAAAAACCTCCCAAATGATAGCTAGAATATGGACACTTAATAGATAAGGGTCATAGATGCTTCACCTAATCAAAACTAGAATATAGACACTTAAGAGGAAAGGGTCATAGACATTGCACCTGATCAAAACCATAATCAAAACTCGTCAAAACTAGAATATGGGCACTTAATAGGCAAGACCATAGTCAAAAGTAAATGATATCCCTATGTAAAAAAAATATTACATTTTGCAAATCCAAGTATACTACTTTAAGATATCCGCATGTAAAAAAAATCTCACATTTTTCAAATCCAAGTATACTACTTTAAGAATTCATAGCATACCTCTCTTTAGATATACACTAGCCAAGATCCGTCCCTCTCTAAGCTTGAGAGATTGACAAATCTTGAGATATCGACAGTTAAGGCTAATGCAAAAATGTGAATCAAAACTGATGGAGAGAGTGAGAAAGAGGGAGAATGAGAAGATGGATTTAGGATGGTATAATTCCCCCCTTTGAATAGACTTTATTCCACATGAATACCATGGGTTCTTATAAACCTTGAGCTCAAAAACTAGTAATGGACAAAACAATATCTCTTGATATAATAAAAAAGATAATAATGTAGAATTTTCATTTTTACATAGAGTTATTTTTCTTTTTGTTTGAAATTTACCTTTACTCAACAAAAGTTGATTAAAAAAAATAATAACCTAAAATTTTTACATAAAATAATAACGTAGTCTTTTCATTTTAACATAAGGTTACTAATTATCAAATCTCTAGATAGATCCAAAGTTAAAATGGATCTAGGTTTTCATTATTATTAATTATTATAATTATTAATTTTATTTTTTTAATGTAATTTCTATTTTAATGTAATTTCATTGAGTCAAAATATTTTAATTTTTCATTAATTAATCAATTAATCAATTTATTAATTTCATTGAGTCATAATGTTTAGATAACATAACATGACATTACAATATCTTTTCCATAACAAAAAAAAAAAAAAAACAACTTATAACATATTTTTATTGTAAAATGAGAGATGGTTTTTGGGCATGTGGTATTGATAAGTCATGGTATTGGCCCATGGTATTGTAACAAAGCATGTTCACAACTTAATAATGTCCATGGTAAAGTGGGGGTGAATATCCATGGTTAAAAAAACTGTTATATTATAAGTATTAAATTTTTATGTGCTTATTAATAAAGTTTAAATATGGTTGCAAAATTATTAGACTAACTTATCTGGTAAAATGGATCTTAATTTATAACTATTATTTATATCTCTTATATTTGAATGTGATAAGGGATTTAGATATATCTTAAAAGTAATTATAATATTTTTTCTTTTAGATTTAATTTAAAAATGTTATAAAATTAAATTCAAATAAAATATTTATAAATATTTTGATTGTGAAATGAGAGATGGTTTTTGGGCATGTGGTATTGGCCCATGGTATTAAAAAAAATTACGCCCAATGTAAGGTATTAAATCATTTTGATCTCCCAAACCAGGGGCAAATATCAAAATTCAGCGATTTTAAGGGAATAAGATTTCCCAAAACCGAATTGGGCCAAATGAAGGTTCCGTTAGTTTATCCACCCATTTATTTATTTTGGGATAAAATCAAAAAATTAATTACTTTTTAAATAAAATTGGGGCTAACTATATAAAACAGTTTTTAATAAAAAATTCGCCCTCTTAAAATGTAAAAACCCTCAAATTTCACCTTTGGGCTATAATTTTCCCCTAAAATTTACCGCCATAAGCATCAGTCCATTTTGCTAAGTGATCGTGTAGGTCACTCCTCTGATAATATTTCTCTGTCAAATGCACTTTTGGGCGACCAAGCCACATCCTCATCATCCTTCTGTATTCGTGCCATCCATCAAAATTGTCTTTATGTGTACTCCACCATCTTGCAGGCATAACACAGAGTGCGAAGTTCAAGGCTTGGAAGCAATGCTTTCTGGCACTTCCCTTTCCAATGCATCCAAAAATTTATCAACATTAGTTAAACCATCATAATAATGCAAACTTCTTACCTCTAATGATACATAACGCATTGATTTAGTCATCATATTACAATGCAGAGTAGACACTTCATGCAATAGATTCTACCAGTGTTCCAATTCCTCATCTGAATCTAATGTTCAGGAGCTTTCGCGGTCCCATGAAATACGACCATCAACTGTCGAATTCACCCAATCTTGATCTCGTGCTGCTATCTTATAAATCTGGTCGAAATCATCATCACTTTCATAATCGCAGACTGGTTCAGTATAGTGCGGTCCTTTTGCAGGGTCCAAAGGTACTACTACGCAAAGAGACTTTCTGTCAAATGACATCGTCTGCTTCTTCAAATTGTTCACCCCATTCATGTCAATAGCCCAATCAATCCCAAGGAGTGAGGGGTAGGGATTGTTGTCATTGACAATCTCTATCACTTTGAGATAAGCCAACACGCTCACGCCTTCAATATCTACTATCACTCCATGCAATCTTCCCATGGGGATAATATTTTGCTGATTCACCATCCTCAATTGAATCGGAGACCACTGCAGCGCAGGTATTTCTCTCCTATGTTTGTTTAGGAAAAACATTTGCATCTAACCCAAGATCCAAAATAACTTGGTCTATTTCATATTCACCTATTTGCACAATGAGCCTCATCTCACGCCCTGTCCTTACCTTATGCTTACCAATTTTCCTGACCACGTGCAATCCCTCAGGAGAATTTTCTTTACCAACACATTTATTTATCAACTCCTGTAGTCCTTTCATAGCCTTTCTATCACTTAGCAGCTTCATACAGGTCTCCAAAAAGGTAGTAAGCACGGATGGGTCCATTTCTTCAAACTGCTTATCCTGAATTGCTGAGGTAGAATCCTCAGCGAAGATTTTCTTTGCTTCCATGAAGGTTTCTTTCACGCACTCTAGATCAAAGCCAACCTCCTTCTATGGTGCTTTCTAGACCCATTCACTTTCTTTAGGCTTCTTTCCCTCATCTTCGCTAGTTGTAATTCCACTTTGCATCATGATATTCACATTAGGACCCTCTTCGCGGGGTTCAGCCCTCATCATCTGCAGGTTCTGGGTAGGGTGTTGCAGCTACGTCCCCATTTCCGATATCTTAGATATTAATACAGGGTAGTCTTCTTTCACGTGGTCAAACTAAGTACAATATCGGCATGAAAGGCACGTCGAGTTCGTAGAATCTCATGCGTAGTGTCTTGGCCCTCCACAATTGTAGCAAATAACTTGCCCCCGACCTCTCATAGTCCTCCTCTGCCTCTGCCTCATCCGCGCCCCTGATATCCTCCTCGCACTCCGTAGTGCCTTGATCCGGAGGACGAGTTTCTATCAACATCTAATACATGGTCATTCTATCCATCATTAGCTCATAGCTACGACAATTGCACTCATTGTGATCCATTGAGTTATAGAAGTTACAGAAGAGTTGTTGCGATGTCTGTACAAATTTCTCCAGCAAGTGACAATTATCTGTCACATGTTTTGCAGCTACCTGACATATAGTGCACCACAGCATGGGCCCCATAATTGGCCTAGCTTGAGCTTCTAGCCTTAGAGGCATCGGCCCTCCCCCTGCAACATAATTTGTGAAGACAGGGAAGTGGTCTTTATCATGCCCCTAGCTCTTACATTTCAGACACGAAACTTCTTTGCACAACTCTAGCCGAGCCGCTCTATACTTCCTCAGACTTTGGAACCCTACGCAGAGATTCTACAACTCCTTGTGAATCTTTTGAACTCCCAAAGCATCATCTTGAATCGCTATCTCATGCAGTGTCATCGCAATTTCTAGGGCTTCTGCCTAGAGCCTAATATTTTACTGTGATAAATAAACCCTTAGATGAGGCAAGAGAGAAGACACAAACCCTTTGTGGTGTTAGTCATCTGTAAGATTCATTTTAACATCATGGATATTGCATTTCAATCTCTGATCCAGCTCCTAGTGTGTCTCGCCCGACTTCATCATGATTTCGTTGAATCCAACGATTGATTGTGCTTTATACTTGGGCCTACTGAATTCCTTATTCAGCACAGTTTGAATGTCTACTAATGTAGCCGTCGGATTATCGGTGCAATAATTAATGTACCACGTTAGCGCATGATCTTGTAAAGTAGTCAAAAATGTTTCTTTCTTCATTTGATCATCTGTAATGTTCTGGGCTGTCCATACGACCTTCGTAATGAACCAAAACTGGTTCGAGTCCTCATTTCCCAAGCCCTTGAAAACGGGCAACTTCACTGCATTCACCATATTAAATGGTGTCGAAGGTGGTGGTGGAGTAGGCGAAGGGGTATGCTATTGAGGTGAAGATGGAGGTGGTGTGAGAGGATGGTGTATTGGCAAGAACCCTTTCCTTATTAACTGGACAATGTTATGCAGTGAAGCCTGTGTTGCTCCAAGTTCTTCGTCACTGAAAGGAGGCTCAATCAATGGGCTATTTTCAAGACCTGTTTTTCTTCTATACCTGAATAACTTTCCACTTCGTGTAGCTCCAAACATCAAGGTAATTGTAGAACCCTCTTTTCACACAAGAGCATTTTAATCCAAGTATTCAAAGATCTCAAATACTTACCTCGCGGTCGCTTGAACAAGTGTCACTCTTCTTCGATGTAGTTGACCGAGGTATCGAGCGCGAACCCTGTCACAAACCCTTAGATGATACGGTCAAGCCAGTGATCGACAACATGCATGATCATATCCTCAGAGGCTTCCAATCTCCACACTAACTCTGCGGTCCACACTATTGGACCGTCAAGCCTCCACCTTCCTTGTCCATTCGCTAATTTAGTGATCCACTCGTATAGCTCGATCGGGAAGGAATAAAAGAAAATTTTGTGTATCTCTATGTATAGATACCTATCCAGCCACTTTTCTTTCGTCAATCACGAATTTCTATTTTCTTGTTCTGCGAATTCATGGATCTTTCTATCCAACCACTCCTCAATTTCTTTATTTGTTGGATTCCAGTGATGCGACATCACACATCTCTTTATATAGATCCCGGTCCTAGAAATGAAACCATTTGTTGGCTTAGCAGGTCCAAACCCAGATTCAGAGTTGAGTTTGCCAAACAAATCCCTACACTATTGGCCCTTTCAACATCAACCCATAGAGCGCGAACT
Organism: Pinus tabuliformis; assembly: GCA_031772625.1. Classification (NCBI taxonomy): domain Eukaryota; kingdom Viridiplantae; phylum Streptophyta; class Pinopsida; order Pinales; family Pinaceae; genus Pinus; species Pinus tabuliformis. The sequence goes on from CM062819.1 coordinate 1,544,079,964, forward strand.
AAAGTCTCACCTAAAGCAGTATGGGTGGATGTTGGAACCACGTTTCCTCACCCAGAGATGAACGCGATGTCGTTTTATGCCCTAAACCTGCCTTCGTGCAGATTGATAAGCTGCAAGAGCTTATCGATATAACTTCTCTTAATCAGATTCTATACCTCTACGAAGGTCCATGACTATCTTCCGTGGACCCTAAACAGGTGAATCAACTACTTACATGCTTATGTAATTACCCTTAGTTTTGTATTTACCCAGATCGGCTTAAGTTTTTGATAATATTAATATGCAATAAGGTATTCTTCTCATAAATAGTTATCATTACTTGCGTTCATGTGACAATGTAATTCATGTAAAATCGCGCATCAATACAATATTAATTCATAAACCCATTATTCGCCATAACATAATAGTTCATTCATTCATAAAATAAATAGATAGACAAAACACAGATATTTCCAGAATAATCTATTTATTGATACTTCAGTTCTACTTACAAACTCAAGACTACCCTGTGCACTCAGCTGCAGGCGCGCACTCAGCTGTGGACTCTCCTATAGGCCTCTGCGCACACAGCTGCAAAGCCTCTCTTCTACTCTAAGACTCTTCTCACTTTCTCTTAATGACCCATTACATTCATCTTTGTTCTATCTATGAACTGCCTTAGACTCTCTAAGACTCTCCTTACTATACAATCCCATGGTTCGTAGACCATGGGTAGGTCTATACAAGCCGACACAACTTATATAATAGAATGGTAGAACCCTTGATAACACTTTACCATATACGCGCTCCGCGACCAAATTTTGCGGAGACTTTGCACTTTTCATAAGAAAACTTGGGATTTTGCCCCAAAATTGACCCTAAGGGACCCTGTCCCAACATATCTTCAAAACGAAGTTTAAACAAGAAAATAGAAAATATAATGTGAAAAATTCATTCAACCAAATCAATATTCAATTTTTGTTTTATGATCTTAGTTTTTTCTAAGAATTTAGGTGGGAGAGTGTCAACAGTCCATACACATTTTGTTGGGTATGGTTTCCATATATTTTCAAGTTGGAGCATCCATGTGCCTTAGGTTTCACAAAAGAGAAATGAGGATTTAATGAAAAAAATAAAGATGAAGAAAAACAATTCAACAAACTAAAATGAGCAATTAAGGATTCATGGATGCCTACTGGTATCATATTAATAACAAAGAAATTAATAATTTAGTTGTAAGAAACACAGTAATTTAAATTTATACATTTTCATTTCAACCCATGTAAATTTTTACCAAAATGATAAATATATTCTTCACAATATTGATAAATTCTACAGAAATTAAAGAAAATAATCAAATTGATTCAAAATTCTATTTAATTAACAATCACATTCACATTCCACAAATAATCTAGTTTACAACATGATATTCCATGAAAAAATATAGAATTGTATTTATTTGGTGTATAAATCAAATTACAAGGTGGGTTTTTAGAATTACATGAAAAGTATTGACAACTCAAGAAATCATTTAGAGTTCCTTCCTTTACAACCACTTCAAAAATCCTAGCAATTTCTAGAAAAAAATTAATAGAGTTTCCCGTACACTTGAACTTTCTCCCCCTACCCTAGAATGTTTTCCCCTACCCTAAACCACTAGTGATACTTAGTAACCACTAGGAATATTTTACAAAAATGATAGTTATTTTGTAGCTAAACTCTTCTAGAAGTTTCTAGAAATATGTCAAATGTAGGGTGGGTCCCACTTATTTGGTTGAGGTAGGCTTCTCTCTCTCTTTCTTATTCATGCATTGGGTATTATCTCTCTTTCTTAGGTACAAATTAAAGAGTGCACATCACCTTGGATGGGTTGTTGGTGGGGCTATATTTGGTTGTACCAATGCCGATGTTTCAAGTTGTTCCTATGTTTCTACGAAGGCATAGAAGTTGAGATTGATTCTTATAGAGACACCTATGGAATTTCTTCTCCAACATGTTAATGTGCAAGTCCCCTAGATTGGCTAATTTATGTAAGTCCATTGGACCCTTCCACTCTATTCCAATGGAAATATCACATGACTATGCATCTAGAATAGACCCCTCCATATTTTTGATTGCATCATAATAAACCTTTCCTTTCTATTTAAAAAGGTTCTTTAGCATGAACCATATTTCAAAATGATCTTCACACAAGATTACAATCTTGTTTCCATGTAGTTCATGGTCCCCCTCCCTAGAGCCTTTCTAATATTCTTTTATTTCAATTAGGATCTTCATGTGGGACTTCCTCGAATATAGGTCTCCATTAGCATCAAAGAAAACTGGAAATTTCTTGTATAACATTTCACATTTCTCCTTGAAGCCTTGTACTTTCTTCGCCAATGCCTCTACTTTATTCTCGGCCAATTTCAACAATTTTTGTTTTTTTTTTCATTGGATTATCCCTTGATACCCATTTGGATATATCAATATTTTCCTTCATCACATCCTCCTTAGGCATATTATTAAGCAAATATATTATTACTCCAACCTTGGTGGGGGAGTCACCAATAATATTCCTACTTGCATTCATCTCTCTATGGTCCCTTCTGAAAGTGTCTATTTTTTCTTAAATAAACTCCATATGATCCTAGTGTTTGTCCATCACCTTCATTATCATATCCCATATGATTCATTTGGCGTCCTTGAAAGATTGTTTACTGGGGTGTATCATCCTGAAAACCTCCAACTATCCTTCAATATTCTCACCATGCTCTTGCGTCCAATACACCTCCATCTTGGTACTTTCTAACTCTTCTTTTTTTCTCTTTGGTTCTTTAGCTTGACTTGAGAGTATAACATACAACTTCTTTGCATCCTCTAATACTCTGAGCAATTCCACTTGCGCAACTAGAACATCAAGGGTATGGTGGGACTGAGAAGTCATACCCATCATTTCCTTCGTGCCTTGGACCTATGCCTCTAGTATCACAACTTTTTCGTTGTAATATTTATTCTTGATTAGCGCATAATGAAGCTTATTCTTAAGCTCTTATTTCTCCTTCTCCATATTTTCCAACTCATTTGTTTGCATGGGATGGACATCTGGGATCTTGATTTAATTTTTCATGGAGGTTATTTCCCTATCCTTGTTCTCCAACATGGTTTTATATTGCTTAAAATCATGAGGAAATGTAACGAGGTGAGTGATTTTATCCTCTAGGCCTTTTACCTTCATCTTCCTAGATCTACTTACCATCCTCTCATATTTCAACTAGGTGCTAGTCTTGTTCTACAATTCCTATGGATTCTTGGTTGTAGCATTAGTCCTATGAATTCTTTTCTGCACCATATGGTTCACCTACATATTTATTTCTAACTCTAATTTAATAGGTACGTAAATAGCAACAAAAATCCCCAAAAGAAATATAACCATCATATTACAAACTAAAAGAAAGGTTTTTAGCATATATAGTGCACTTGCACTTCATAAGTTTACCAACTCCGGTAGATAATTTATGATTGCAATTTAATAACATTAAATTGACCAAAAAATTTGCCGCCATTATCGAGGAAGTGTAAATAAAGTCTTAAAAAAAAATCAAATAAAAACATGATATGCATAAGGAAAGAGACTATAGAGGTAAGTTTGTAGGTCAAGGAAGAAGTCTAATATCCAAATCACCACTCACTACACCACGACCATGTAGTGCCACACCACCCACACAAACTAGATTCCATCCATAGCAGGCCAATATAGACTTCCTGAAGTCTTCAGATCTGAAATCCAACCTAAAGTTTCACCAACTTCATCAATAGAAGCTGTAATCAAAGTAGATCCTATATCCCCAATAACATTAAAAATTTTCCTGTCTTCAACTAGAGAACAACTTCTAGCTCAAGATTTGGAAGTTCCTTTTGAAGAAGAGGAAGAAGAAATCCAGTTCAAACCGTTGATAAAGGAACCATAAGAAATAGAAGAAAAGCTAGATATTCTTGTTGTAGAACGGAATATTTATTCTGAGGAATCTGTCATGGTTGAAGAGGGAGAAGGAGAAGTACACAATGTCAATGGTGAACAACACAGGATTGGAGGAGGAGGAGGTGGAAGAAGAGGTGATATAGGTAGAGGAAGAGGAGATACATAACCTTTTGGATTCCCTATCCTTGATGAGGATACAACATTAATAATGAAAAACATCTCGCCTTCTATCCTCCCTAATTTTCATGGAATAAGAAGTGAAGACCCATAGACATTTCTCTTTGAATTTGAAGTATTATGTAGATCATGCGATTATCTGCATTATGCTCAAAAACTAAAATTGTTCCCTACCACATTAAAGGATTTAACATTAAAATGGTTTATGAGTTTAGTAACGAATTCTATAAGAATATGGAAACAAATGAAAGAAGAGTTATTGGAGAAATACAATGATTATTATATGCCTCATAGCATTAAAGATGTAGTATTTAAAATGCTACAAAACTAAGATGAAAATCTTGAAGATTTTGTTGAACGATTTGTTTATAATATCAAAAGGGAAAAAATGAATAATCTGGATGAGGAAACTTTGAAAGCTCTCTTAATAAAATCCATTAAAGATGAGTGGATTGATCTTCTCAATATAGTGGGAAAAGGAGATATTTCTCAGTTACCATTTGTAGATATTTGTGATCTATGTGTACATATTTCAAGAGGTAATTCAAGAATAGGGAAAACTCCAAGGGATCCTCTTTTATCTAGAGTAAATAAATCTGTAGCTGAGACAGTAAGTAGGGACAAATTAGGTAGTTTTCTTGTGTCCTAGGTGTAGAAAGAAACATGCTCTGAGAGATTGTCCTTTAGATTTAAATATCATAGAAACCTATGTTATATGTGCAGAAAATCATGATACAAAAGAATATCCCTCGATACTAGGTCTTAAGGTTATGTCCAGTGAAGAAGGAATGGAAAACCAGGTAGACCCTCTTTACTTTATTGCCAAAATACCATGGAAAAATCCTCAAACAAATCAAACTCAAAGCTTTAATCCTCAACAATTTGCACAATCTTTAAAAAATAATTGGAATCCACCCATGTGATGGCAACCTTGCGCTCAACCACAATCTTGGAATCAAGGATGGAAAAATCCTTATGGAAGATATTCTCAATATCAACAATATATGCCACCTTATCCAAATTTTCCACCACAATACTTCCCTCAACCCAACTAGTTACCTCAAACTCAAGCTCAAAATGAAAATCCACAACTTTCTTTTCCAGTTCCTCAAAAACCAAATCAATTACCCATTCAACCACTCCCAAATCCAAACAATAAAACTTCATAGACTGTTTACAAACTAGAAGGAAAAATTCCTCAAACTTATATGGTAACTCCATTAGATTTGAATAATGTTCAATTAAGTTCTGGTAGACTATTAGAAAGGAAGAAACCATCTGTTGTTATTTGTGAAACAGAAAAGAATTCTCAAAAAGATAATAATGACTTTGAAGAAGAGATTTCCCTTCCTCAGAAAGAAAATATTGAAACAGGAAAAAATCCTATACATTCTAATAATAATCCTATTATAGAACAACCTTCAGTATATGTCTAAATACCACCCTTTCTTGAAAGGTTGAAAATCAATAAAGGAGTAGAAAAACAAATCATATTAGTTGATTATGATATGTTAGATGAATTGAAAAATTTATGTATAAAAATTCCTTTATTACAAGCAATAAAAGAAATGCCAGTTTTTGCAAAAACATTTAAGGAATTGACTACTAAAGGATGACGAAGAAAAATAAAAGAAATAAAAATAATTCAATTAGTCAGGAGAATTGTAGATATCATGATGGAGAAGAAAACAATTCAAAAATATTTAGATCCAGGAAGCCCCATTGTGAAAATACACATTAATGGAATTGAAATACCAAACACATTGATTGATCTAGGAGCAACAATAAACATAATGAGAAAAAAAAAACTATGGATAAATTAAAGCTTGCTAATCTTCAATACACACTAACATTGTTAAAATTAGTAGATATGTCTGTAATTAAACTTGATGGTGTGTTATAAGATATATATGTATCCTTATATTCTTAGGAATATCCTGTTGATTTCATTATTTTAACACCCAAGAATAATTTAGGAGGACATTCATTGATTTTAGGAAGGCCATGGTTAGCTACAACTGATACCTTTATTAGTTGTATATCAAGAGACATGTTCATCTTAGATGGAATCTCAACAAATATATTTACATTGTACCCACCTGCAAAAACAATGATAGAAGTATAAAATGAAGAATGGATAGATGATGATAATGATAGACAACCAATTTTTACTTTTGCACAAATAAATGAAGAGGATCAAATTTTAAATTCAATAGAAAATAATGAACCCTCTTTATATTGTGAGAATAGTCAGGATTTTCAAGAACAATGTAATATTGAATATCTATCATCTAGACAAATTTCTTTACATTCTATGGAAAAATTTGGAAACTCTTCAATAGAAAATATTCTACAGAAAATTTTGAGTATCAATGAAAACCTGGAAGAATTACGAAAAAAAAGAAATTGGTAGAAATATTGCAAAATCATTGTTCTGCATATGCATGGAATACAACGATATGAAGGGAATTAATCCTAAAACTTGCATGCATCTTATTTACATTGAAAAAAATGTTAGTCCAATTCGATAACCACAAAGAAGAATGAATCCAAACTTAAATGAAATTGTTAAAGATGAATTGGAGAAAATGTTAAATGTAAATTTCATTTATCCAATATCGGGTAGTCAATGGGTTTCAACCCTAGTAATCGTTCCTAAGAAAAATGGAAAATGGAGAGTATCCATTGATTACAGGGAATTGAATAAATGTAATTTGAAAGATCATTTTCCACTTCCTTTCATAGATCAAGTTTGAGATACATTAGGAGGAAAAAGATATTTCTCATTCTTGGATGGTTTTAGTGGGTATAATCAAATTCAAGTAGCACCTGAAGATCAAGACAAAACCACATTCACCTATCCATGGGGGACTTATGCTTACCGAGTACTTCCTTTTGGATTATGCAATGACCCAACAAAATTCCAAAAGTAATACTAGGAATTTTCTCTGATCTTATTCATGATTGTGTGGAAGTGTATATGGATGATTTATAGTTTATGGAAATTCTTTTGAAGAAGCACTTGAAAAGTTAGAAAAATTTATCATATGATGCAAAGAAGAAAATATTTCATTATGTCATGAGAAATGTTTTATGATGTTTAATGAAGGAATTGCCTTAGGTCACCATATTTCAAGAAATGGGATTAAGGTAGACTCATCTAAGGTAGAAATTATTTCCAAATTATCAGTCCCAAGTTGTCAATGAGATGTTAGGATTTGTATTGGTTTTACTGGATATTATAGAAGATTTATAGAAAACTTCACAAAGATTGCATCTCCATTACTCACCAAAGACTGTGAATTCAATTGTAACTCTGATTGTCAAAATGCCTTTGAAACTTTGAAAAGGAAGATCTCTAAAGCACATATCTTAAAAAGACCTATTGGAAATTTCCCTTTCATATATCATTTAATGCTTCAGACACAACTCTAGGAGCTATGTTACGGCAAAAATATCTCACTCCTTATGCCATTTATTATACCAGTAAAAATTTAACTCCTGCAGAGATAAATTATATTGTATCTGAAAAGGAGTTTTTAATTATCATTCATGCCATTAATAAATTCAAACATTACACCACTGGCCATGAAACTTTCATTCATACGGACCATTTTGACATTAGATATTTAATGAACAAACCAGTTACTAATAGTAGAGTAACAAGATGGCTATTAATATTACAAGAATTTAATATTACCATTCTGTAATGACCTGGAAAACAAAACACAATTGTTGACTTTTTATTCTGAATTAAAAATGATAACAATGATACACCTGTAGAGCGTAAATTTCTTGATGAGTATCTTTTTGCAGTATCTACTAAATCACCTTGGTTTGCAGATAATTCTAATTATTTGGTTATAGGGAAGTTACCCTCCTATTTGTTTCCTAGAGAAAAGAGAAGAATAATTCAAACAAGTGCATCGTATTCATGGATAAATGAAGAATTATACAAAAAACGACCAGATCTCGTCATCTGAAGGTGTGTAACAGAAGATGAGATACCTAAGATACTTAAATCATGCCATGATGAACCATGTGGAGGTCATTTTGCTAACAAAAGAACTACTTATAAATTCCTTCTCTTAGGATATTATTGGCAAGCTTCCCATTTTAAGGATGGCAAGGAATACGTTAAGAGGTGTGATAGTTTTCAAAGAATGGATAAACATGCTACTTCAAATGAAATGCCACTACAACCTGAGGTACTCATCGAACCTTTTAAAAAATGGGCTTTGGATTTTGTTGAACTAAATAATCCATCTTCAAAACATATATATATATATATATATATATATATATTCTTGTATGCACTGATTACGTTACTAAATGAGTAGAAGCTAAATCACTTTCGTTTTCTACTGAAAATGTTGTAGTTTCATTTCTTTTTGAGGATATTTTTACTTTTTTTGGTGTCTGAAGATAAATTGTAACGGATCAAGGAAAGAAATTTACATCCAGAGTAGTGCAAAAGATAGTGTAAGAATACAAAATCAAGCATCGAAAATCTACTCCATACCATCCGCAAGCAAATGGACAAGTAGAGTCTACCAAGAAAGTAATTGAAGCAATCCTCACCAAGACAATTCAATTACACAGAAAGGACTAGGCATAAAAGCTTCCAGAAGGTTTATGGGCCTACCGTACCACATGGAGAAGCACTACAGGACGTACTCCCTGTGAACTTGTTTATGGGAAAAAATTCCTATTTCCAATTGAGTTCCAGATTCATACCTATAAGACAGTAGTCAAGTGGGACTTGACTTATCAGAAGCACAAAAGAAAATAACGGGGCAACTCAATGAGCTTGATTAAATAAGGCAAGATGTTATCTAGAAGACTAGTTTAGTACAACAATAGAGATCTAGATGGCATGATAAATCGATCAAAGTAATAAAATTTTAGCTAGGAGATTGGGGATTACTTTCTTATTCAAAGTTCAAAAATTTCCATGGAAGGCTTCAAACTCACTGGCTTTGGCCTTATGAGATTGAAAATGTTTTTGAAAATGGAGTAGTCAGAATTAGGACAATTGATGAAGAAAATGTTCCTCTCTTAGTGAATGGATATCGACTCAAGATCTATCATAAGTCAATGACAAAGGAGGAATTTGTAAAGATTTTCTAGAAAAACTTTGATTTGAAGTTGGTCAAGAAGAATTTTTCTTCTTCTCCACCTTAAAAAATTTCTTTTGCATACATAGATATATATATATATATATATATATATATATATATACACACACACACACACACACACACACATATATATATATATAAAATAAAAATGTATAAACATGAAAACCAACAATTGTCCACATGTTTATGCTGAAAATTCACGGTGAAAACCAAAAATTCTTGGCATCTCAAATTTTCTTTGTATCTCATTTTCTAGAGTTCCATTTTCTTGCATTAATTTCTTTTAAAAATAAATGGCTACAAAATTGTTGATTTTCAGCAGCCCTGACAAATTTTTGTAGCCAATTTCATTGAAACTTCTGATGATATAATTGAAAGAATGATTGACTCCCTCCACTGCAAAGTACCTGAAGATAGAATAAAGAAAGGGAAACCAAAGGTTAGCAAGTAAACAATTTGTTAGGATATTCCGAAACATAGGAAATAGCTAAGTATAACTTGGTCTAGTGTAGAGTTTCTTTCTCTTATTTGTAATTTACAATTAGAGCATCACAATATGTTCTAGACATGAAGTGATTAGACGGTTCATTCTCTCCTTGGTATTACCGACACTTGATCCATGGCTTAACACCTGATTGGACCATGATCTCTATTTAAAGAGCATGGAGGGTCATTTGTAGGGTGACAGTTCATGAGAGAAGCTTATGTAAATTTTCTTTCTTTTATTAATAAATTGCCTGAAGTGGCCACGTTGGATCAGGTCGTGGACTGTTTCCCACTTTGAGGGTTTTAACCACGTCAAGAATACTAGTGTATTGATCTGTGATCTATTTGTGAGTGGTGTCCTTTGGTGTTCTATCTGATGAACTTACCCTGTAAATTCCTACATGGTATCAGAGCTATTTGAGGGCTGTATCCATTGGTGATCCAAATCGGAAGCTGGTACAACTGCATCTGATTGTCATTTCCTAGATCTACTGTTTCTGACTTCTTTCAGGCCAAGAGGACTAATTTAATGTGTTAGGAGCATATGCTCCAGTAAGGAACCCCTTTTGTTTCATGCGAAAAGTTTTCCGCTAGCCCTAGCTACATCATTTTTAAGATCTAGAGGTATACAATCTTTATTTGCAGTTTTAGCTATTTATCTCTCTGTTTATTTCAGTTTATTTATCTCTCTATTTTTTATTACCAAATCTATTCTTTTCATTTCTGCGTATGGTCTTTTCCCCGCGACTCTATACGATCTAGGCAAACTAGAAATAGAAAGAAAGGATTTTTCTCATGTGTATGCTCTTTTCCACCGCGCATTACTCTGATCTCAAAAAATCAATAACATTGAGGAAAATATTTAGTTTCCAGAAATAGAAAGAAAGGATTTTCTCATGTGTATGCTCTTTTCCACCGCGCATTAGTCCGATCTCAGAAAATCAGAAACATTGAGGAAAATATTTAGTTTCCGACAAAAGCTAACTTCAAGCCATAAGGTTTTTTTTTGTATGTCCGTGTTGGGTTGTGTGGTTTTTTGTTTTGTAGGCAAAAATAGTTTTTTAAAGTAAGTATGCACCCCTAAGCTTCAGTGACTGATAAAAAATAAAAAACAAACAAACAAATCGCCCTTCCTCTTTTCCAAAAATGACGAACCTTTTAAACTAGCTCACTTGCTCCAAAGTTACTTTATGAGAATAGAGGTCTTGAGTTGAAGTCTTGCTTTTTGTTGAGTTAGTTTTTCAAAAAGTACATGTAACTTATGTTTTAAAGTTACTTTATGTAAAATTGTTCTCACTTATTATAAAAAGTGAGTAAATTATAATTCTAAAGTCTCTTTATATTTTATTTGAGTTACAATTTAGTGGGTAGCCCATAAAGCACCATTGTAAAAGTGACTTTCACTTATTTATAAAAGTGGGTCACATATTTTTTTTAAAGTGAGCTAATTAGATTAAGTTTGGAAAGGGGGGGGGGTGATTTTTTTAAATATAACATTATCATTCACTTCCACACATTCACACACTTTGTCGGCATCCTCAACAACTTTTCTTCAAAAAGACATAAATTCTTCATCCAGAAGCTGTTTTCAGAGCTGTTTTTTTTAATCAGACTAATTTTTTGAGATATTTCCATTGGAACACTTAATTTTAGCATCTATAACTTCAGTTTCTATTAAAATGGAAAGTCCATGCCAAGTTATTCTTGACAACACCAACTACTTCCAATGGTGGTCCTACATTGTGGATTTACTTAGAAGTAAAGGTCTTTATAGAATAGTCTCAGGTGAAGAAACTAAACCTAAAGATGAAGATAAGGAAAATAGGTAAGATCAAGCATGTGGGTTAATAGGGATGTCTATTTCTCCAGACCTTAGATTCCATATTTCAGAACTTGATACCCCTAATGAAGTAATGAAATATCTTACTAAAGTTTTTGGAATTAAAAATGAGATTAGAGCCCATCAACTTGAAAATGAGTTGCTTATGTTGGACCCCAATAATTTTTATTCCATTGAAGATTTTTTTTCCAGGTTCAAGACCCTTAGACTTCTCTTAGAAGGTGTTAAGGTTAAGAAAGAAGATGGTAGCCTTATATATTCCATTCTTACTAAGTTGGGACCAGCCTACTCTGTGTTTGTTTCCACCTTTCATTCTACTAGAGAAGCATTTATTTCTCAAGGACAAGACTACAAGTCCCCCTCTTTTGATGCCTCTTGTGATTCATTAATAAGAGAACAAGTAAAAATCTTACATATTAGTCTTCATAATCTTGGAAACTCTTCTAAGAAAGCCTTAGCCACCCAGCAACAACCAAATTCAAAGAATCCTAAGAAGCGGTATCCTAAAAAGAATTGTCCAAAACCAAACAAGGGTCCTAAGCAATTTCACTCTCAAAATGAAAAATAATTTCAACAAGATGATAAGGAAAAAAAAAAAAAAGGGAAGAAGACTGATAGACATTTCCACTTTTGTAATCGAGATGGCCACTTAGAATCAAAATGCTTTAAGAAGATGGAAGCCTTGGAAACAACAATGAAGAAGCCTAACATCCATTTGGAGCACTCTTAAACTTCAACTTCATCTTCAAGAATTTCACTTTCTGCAAGTGGTTTTCAAGCATCTCAATCTAGTTATGCACTAAATGTATCTTCTTCTTCTCATTCTCATGAGTGGCTCATTGATTATGGAGCTTCCTATCACATGGTAAAAACAAAGCCATGTTTTCTTATTTAAATTATTGTAACACCAAAAATATATATGTTGGTGATGATAAATCTATTAGTGTTGTAGGTATTGGAACTATTCATCTAGACAATGGTTAATTTAATGATGAATTATGTGTTCCAACCTTATCCTGCGACCTTCTATCTGTATATCAGATAAATAATTCAGGTGAAGGTAAAATCATTGAATTCTCATCTCATGATGTTGTAATTAAGGACCTAAGAGATCCTAGATAGATTTTATCTACTGGTATTCTTGATGATTCTACAAGGTTGTATAAGTTTAAAAAATTTGGGTCATCAACTCCTCCCTTGGTATTTGTTGCTCATAATGATGAAGTGAGCAAACTTTGGCATGAGCAATTTGGTCACTTAAACTATCGCTCCCTTCAAAATATAGGTAAAGAAATATGGTGGTAGGTCTTCCTATGGTATCTTGTAGATATGGTGTTTGTTATAGATGTGTACTAGAAAACATCATCAGGATAGTTTTGAAAAACGTGCCTCTTGGCATGCCTCAGCCCCTTTACAGCTTGTGCATAGTGATTTATGTGGTCCACTTCTAGTTGTTTCATTCTCTAGATACAATTATTTCTTAACTTTCTTTGATGATTTCTTTAGATGCACTTGGGTATACTTCTTAAAACTCAAGAGTGAAGTATTTAACATGTTCTTGACCTTTAAGGCCTTTGTTGAGAAACAATTTGGACATCAAATTCTTAAGCTAAGATCTGATAATGGTGGAGAATATGTTAACAACAAATTCATCAAATTTTTCACTAAGCATGGAATTCAAATGCAACATATTGTTCCATATACTCCACAACAAAATAGCGTATCTAAAAGGAAGAATCACACCTTAAAGGAAGTGTCTAATTGTATGCTTCAATCTAAAGGACTTAGTCTTAATTTTTAGGCAGAAGTAATTAATTGTGCAAATTACATAGTAAATCACACTCCTACTAAGGTTTTAAATAATATCACTCTAGATGAAGCATGGAGCTCAATTAAACTAGATGTAAGTCACTTTCATGTTTTTGGAAGTGAAGCATGGGCCCATATTCCAGATGAGAAACATAAAGTTTTAGAACCTAAGAGTGAAAAATGTAATTTTGTTGGATATTTTGAGGATGTCAAAGGATATATACTTATTCCACTTAAGTCCAAAAATGTTATCATTAGAAGAGATGTAAAGTTTGCTGAAAATATATCCACCTACGAGCCTAGTCCGACAGATCTGCCACCTCTCTCTATCCCTTCTATTTTTGAAAATATTTCTTCTTCAAATGATGATAGTGAGGATGAAAATCCTTCCCCACCTTCTCAGGATCCTCCTTTAGGTCCTTAGCTTCCAAAATGGTTATGTGCTACTCGGGACGCAACAGGTGCTCTTGTAGGTGATCCTACAGATCAACGACATACACATTCTCAGTTTGATAGAGCCTCTTCTTTAATGGCTCAAGCTTCAGTGAATTATGATCATGACACCTTTGCAGAAGCTTCATGCCATCTAGATTGGGATGCAGCTATGAATGAAGAATGTTGTTCATTATTGGCAAATCATACATGGGATCTTGTTCCTCTTGCAAAGGGAAGGAAACTTGTTAGAAGTAAATGGGTTTGCATAACCATGTTTGGACTAGATGGAAAAGTTGATAAACATAAAGCTCGTCTTGTTGCTAAGGGCTTTTCACAAGTTGAAGGCATTGAATATACTGAAACCTTCTCCCCTATTGCCAAAATGAACTCTATCTGCCTTTCTCTTTCCCTTGTTGTCTCTTTCAAATGGGAAGTCCATCAGATGGATGTTAAATCTTCCTTCTTACATGGGGACTTACATGAAGAAATCTATATGGAACAACCTACCAGAATTATACAAATGGACTCCAGCCTTGTATGTCGGCTTAAGAAATCCCTTTATGGTCTCAAGCAAGCCCCTTGTGCTTGGTATGCCAAAATGGATAACTTTGTTTTAGATACTGGCTTTTCTAGGTGTCATTCTTACAATATTGTCTACACCAAGAAAGTGGGTAAGCCTCTTATCATTCTTCTTCTTTATATTGATGATATTATCCTTACTGGTAGTGATCCCAACCATATAAACCATTTGAATTCCAGCCTTAAAAAGAAGTTTTAAATGATAGACTTAGGACACTTGCATTATTTTCTTGGTCTTCAATTCTTGCAATCCAAGGAAGGTTTTTCTCTTTCCTAGTCCAAGCATGCCTATGATCTTCTACGCCACTTTCACATGGAAGACTATAAGCCATCCCCTTCTCCCTTTCTGTATGGAGTCAAACTTTTAGTCACTTGTACTTCCCCTGATGTTGATGCTACTTATACCATCAACTTGTAGGAAACATTTTGTATCTGACCCATACTCGTCTTGACCTTTCACTTGTTGTTGGCCTTATTGCTCAGTTTATGAAAAACCCACATGAAAGTCACTAGAAAGAAGCTAAAAGAATACATCGTTATGTTTGAGGTACAATTCAATTTCATATTCGTTACAGTGTAGAAAAATCTCCTCTATTGATTGGTTTCATTGATTACAATTGGGCTTGTGACCCTGATGATCGAAAGTCTACTGTAGGTTATGTCTTCACTCTTGGTTCTAGACCTATTACATGGGCTTGAAAGAAACAAAGTGCCATTTCTTTTTCTTCAACAGAAGCAGATTATCGTAGTGCCATAGAAGCTATTAAGGAATCCCTATGGCTTCATCAAATCCTGTCAGAGTTTGGCTTTTAGCAGCAACATCCAACTACACTAAAGTGCCATTCAACTATGCAAAGATCCAGTCCAACATCAGCACAACAAACACATTGAACTACACATGCACATCATCAGAAATCTCATTCATGACCATGTTCTTGTAGTGAAATATTGTTCAACCGATGATCAAGTTCAGACATATTTACAAAGGCTGTCACAGAGGCGAAGTTTACAAAACTTCGATTTATGGTTGGAGTTCAGGAAGTTGTCACTAAGGGGGGATAGGCTCTAATTCCTCCTTCCTTCTTCTATTGTGTCATATTTGTACATCCTTCAATCCTATCACAAGTTTTTATTAAGGGGGAATGTTAGGATATTCCAACACATAGGAAATAGTTAAGTATAACTTGGTCTAGTGTAGATCAAGGTAAACTATGTTTCTTTACTATGTACATCTGTAACTTACAATCCGATGGTCAAGATATGTTCTAGACATGAATTGATCTGACATTTCATTCTCTCCTCGGTATTACCGACACTTTATATGTGGCTTAACACCCAATTGGTCCATGACCTCTATTTAAAGAGCATGGAGGGTCATTTGTAGGGTGACCGTTCATGAGAGAAGCTTGTGTAAATTTTCGTTCTTTTATTAATAAATTTCCTAAAGTGGTCGCATTGGCTCGGGCCATGGTCTATTTCCCTCTTTAAGGTTTTTAACCATGTCAGGAATACTGGTGTATTGATCTGTGATCTATTTGTGAGCAGTGTCCTTTGGTGTTCTATCTAAGGAACTTACCCTGTAAATTCCTATACAATTCAAAGGTATGCACTTCTTTAATTTAGTAATAGGGATTAAATAATTACATATATGAATTATATAGACATAGTACTACCGAAAATAAAATTCATTATTGCTATGCGTTGATAGTGTCATGTCAAATCAAGTATAATCTACCATTCACTCCCTGTTGTCAAAACTCATATGCCGATCCATTGATCTAATCGCCCAAATCATAAACATGAATGCTCTTAATGGTTAGATTCTACCTCACTTCCTTATACCCTCACTACCTATGCTATCATTATTCCATGACACACACCCTCAGCCATTCCATTCTAAAAACTCTATTAAGCCATCCTACCGTGTCAAACAAAACAACTTTTGAAATGAAGCTTCTTGGCCATGGGAGTGATAGTCAGAACAGAGCCAACGGGGAAGAAATTTTTGGAGGGGTATCTAAAGACAAAATAATTGTTGCAGAGGGCACAGTGGCTAGAATTTATAGAGAAATTTGATGGCTTCCATAAAGAAGTTACCAAATCCTTCGCCAGGGCTTTTGATGGAGTCGAAGTGGAGATAGGAGATATCAAATTCATAGTGACAAAGTCATTTATAGCTGAAGCTACTGGACTACTGTGGATTGGAGAAAAATGGTTCAAAAGTAGAGGTATTGAAAGAGAAGACTGTAATTTTTTCATGAAGAAACCAAGCATGGACATCACCATTTTCAAGAAGGGTATCCCAAGCACAACATTAAAAAGTAAGTGGAGGAATTTGGTTCTAATAATGCAAAAAATTGTTTCCTGCGAAGGAAGGTTTGGATGTATGTTTTTCTATCATATTCAGCTGCTAATGAATTTTCTTGAAGAAAATGAGATAAATATTCCATATTTCTTACTTAATAGTCTAATAAATATGTTAGCGAATGTTCAAAGGAGAATTTAGTTCATAGATAATACAATGTATCATCATGGTTTAGTCAAAATACTTGTTGAATTTCATCTCCAAAACATAGGTGATAATTGGGAAAGATTTTTTAGTAAGCAATCACTTTCAGAGAGATACCCATGGGTAGCCAAATAACAGTAGACCCAAGAGGGTAAGGAAAAGAAAAATTGATAGGACACTAGTGTTAGTGTCAGTCTTTGCAGCCTTCCTCCAGTGATCAAACATGCCCTTACAAAGTGATTTTAAGGTGTCAAGGTCAAATTTTGTCATTTCAAAGAGTCTTCAAGCAAAATATGGTGACTAGGCATTAGGTCTAGGGTTTGTTTTCACTCTTTTCAAATTTGTCCAAATGGCAGTCCATGTCATCATTCAGCTGAGTGTATCATCATTCAGAGGGTTGTCATCATCATGTCAAGTTCCATTGGGTCATTTTACAACTTATTCATGCTTCAGTTGTGCCTTGGTAAGGTCCATTTCCCTCTCCTAGGGTTTTGGAGGTAATTTCTCTTGGATGGTCAAATCATCGAAAAAATTTGTATCCTGATGTTCATACACCTTCCCCTATCATTAATGTACCTTATTAAACACTTCCCATCACTGAGATTCCCCAAATTCCTCATTTTTCCACAAACCCTAGTTTCTTGCCACAACTTGGCAATTTTCTAGGCTAGGCCTGTGTTTTTCCCTTTTGGACCCCTTCCCCTCACTCGATCTCTGAGATTCCACTTTCCCCTGCTTCCTAACATCCCTCCCTACTTCTGAAAATTTTCCCAAGAATTTAGAAGCCCCTTATAACCTTCATTTCGCTTCATTTCGACAAAATCCATTGTTTCACACATCGAGATAGGTTTCACTCAAATGATGTTTTAGAGCAATAAACGATTAATTTTGGAAAACGGAGAGAGAATTTTGTTCATAAAATGCCAAGGAAGAAAAACATCCTTCACGTTTTACACAGGTATAATGGTTTTGGAGAAATGTCAAGAATACCGTTGCCTCAGGAGAATTGATGCACCTTCTGGAAGTAGTGTTGGGAGATTTGATTTCTAACAAGGTAAATGAACTCAAAATTGACAAATTCCACTTGGGTTGGAAATTAGATTCCAAGAGCTTTCCAATGAGCTATCAAACGCCTAATTTGGACACCGGGAAGGCCTCCAAAAGCCTCCTGCAAAATGCACTATGTGGCGCGCTACGCATATAAAAGTGCACGCTGCGCATATAGCCCCAAGGCTGGAAAACAACAATTCATCACCCAAATTCTCATCAAACCACTTCATTTGTCTACAAGTAAGTTATTTATGCCTGCTTAGTGATTCGTGGATTTGTTATGGTGATTTGAATGTGAAGAAAACAAGTGTTTGATATGGTGAACATCAAACCCTACCTTATACCAAATCTGCTCCTAGGGTTATGCATAAAGTTTGAAGATTGTGTTGGTGCTAAATTCCTGCCATTTGCCAACCTTTTATTTGTATTCCATCACTGTTGTCACTGTCTTGTGATCATATCATTGTCCCTTCCCCATATTCATTATCCTCATATCCCTTTATACTTTTGGTTCCCATGTGAAATCCCAAACCCTATTACTTACTACTACATTCCTCCATTGATAAAAGCCTAATCTCCATAACATTCAAATGTTGTTTATTTGTCCTTGATTCCACTTGACTCACTGATATGTTGCCATTTCATTTCACTCCTGTCCTTAAAAACTACCCCCCATCACCATATCCCATTCCTATCTCACTTATAGGTGTTCTCAATCCCTCATTCCCCTTTGGCACGCATTTGGCGATTGGAGACAAAGACACCAAGGTCTCATTTCTCATTTTCAACAAGCTGAACATACACGTTGCAACACCATGACTAACAACAACACATCATACAACCAAGACAGAGATTGCACCACTGAACTGCATACACCAGGAGGACACTGAAGCGCCGTGAAACACCTAATCCACTCCAGATTTTGGCCGAGGCTTCATTGGCTGGGCATGATACATGATGGAGGGTCTTCGCTCCAAATTTGAGCAAATTTGGAGAAATTTTTGTCATTTTGAAATTTTTTGGTCCCAAAACAGATTGTTCAACTATACGAGTAGCGCGTCGACGCGCTCGCTTATGATTGGGACACTTTATGGAGGGAAACTTTATATTTTTGGGTTTTTCATGGTAAGTTATGCATGCTCAAGTATTGCTGAAGCATTTCATCAAATTCTGGATGATCAAAAGGCCCAAAAACACCATGAAAACCACCTTGCTACCACCTTTTGCACCAGCAGGAAGTACTTCTGGGAGAATGAAGTTTTGGAGGGGTAAATCAGCTTACAATTGAGAAATTCCACTTGGGTTGGATAGCCAACATCCAGGGCTTTCCAACGAGCTATCATGAGCTCAATTTGGATGCTGGGAAGTGCCCCAAAAACAGGTTGAAAGTCGCGCTATGCGTATGGCTCAGGGGCGCTACGCATACAGATTTTGGTCAATTTTTCACTTTCCAGCTCAGAATTTCGGCCAGTTATGACCAGTTTCACCTCCTTATGTGATTTTTGACCCAGATTGATATAATTTGATGTACATGATGTAAACTTGGCACTTATTTACCATATTCTAGATGATTCATTCACAAAATAGCAAAAATTTAATGTAATGAATCAATTTCCTTCTTTTTAGAGGCAGGTTGTTTTGGTCACCTAGATTCTTGCTCCATGTTTAGAATTGGTTCAAACTGCTCCTAGAAAGAGGACTCGACCCCTAGAGTTTAGGGAATGGGTTGGCTTGGTCTATATTATGTAAACTTTCAGTCAGTAGCAAAGGTTGGACTCTTGGGAAGATTTTGGCACACTATTGTACATATTTTTCATATTTTGGCTAAGGAAAGATCAGAGGATTTGCAGCACCTATTGGGATTCTTGTGGCTTTCAGTTCTTGATGGTGTTATCTCCCAATTTATTGTAAGTTCATTCATGTTTAATGTATGACATTCCCTTCTTATGCTTTTGAAACTAAATGAATGAGTAAATGACGTTGAATCCATCGTTTACAGTGCTCTGCCTTTAAATTTGTTTAGTTTTACATGTTTTCGCTAGTTTGGAGAGGATCCATGTTCTCCCTTGCCCTCTTCAGCTCCTTGTCGTTCTGATCCATCCATACACCTGATCAAAGGCATCAAGACTACTGCCTACCTCGCCCCAACTCGAATTCTGCAAAGATCTGGCCTTATCCCCGGACCCAAAATTATTTTTCCCGTTTCTCCAACAAAAAACCCAAAAATCTAAATCAAACTTTCCTATCTCTTTACTAGCCTAAAATCAGTATTAATTTTGAGTCATCTCAGCCCTTTTGAAGACTTTTTGTCGAGATAGACCCGAAGAGAGCCCTCTATTGTCCTCGTAGGGCTAGCTATGAGGCTGAGTGTGGCTTCATGGATGCCGGGAAGTGCCCCAAAAACAGGTTGAAATTCGCACTACGCGTATGGCTCAGGGGCGCTACGCATACAGATTTTGGTCAATTTTTCACTTTCCAGCTCAGAATTTTGGCCAGTTATGACCAGTTTCACCTCTTGATGTGATTTTTGACCCAACTTGATATAATTTGATGTACATGATGTAAACTTGGCACTTATTTACCATATTCTAGATGATTCATTCACAAAATAGCAAAAATTTAATGTAATGAATCAGTTTCCTTCTTTTTAGAGGCAGGTTGTTTTGGTCACCTAGATTCTTGCTCCATGTTTAGAATTGGTTCAAACTGCTCCTAGAAGGAGGAGCTCGACCCCTAGAGGTTAGGGAATGGGTTGGCTTGGTTTATATTATGTAAATTTTCAGTCAGTAGCAAAGGTTGGACTCTTGGGAAGATTTTGGCACACTATTGTACATATTTTTCATATTTTGGCTAAGGAAAGATCAGAGGTTTTGCAGCACCTGTTGGGATTCTTGTGGCTTTCAGTTCTTGATGGTGTTATCTCTTAGTTTCTTGTAAGTTTATTCATGTTTAATGTATGTCATTCCCTTCTTACGCTTTTGAAACTAAATGAATGAGTAAATGAGGTTGAATCCATTGTTTACAGTGCTCTGCCTTTAAGTTTGTTTAGTTTTACATGTTTTTCGCCAGTTTGGAAAGGATCCATGTTCTCCCTTGCCCTCTTCAGCTCCTTGTCATTCTGATCCATCCATACACCTGATAAAAGGCATCAAGACTACTGCCTACCTCACCCCAACTCGAATTCTGCAAAGATCTGGCCTTATCCCCGGACCAAAAATTGTTTTTCCTGTTTCTCCAACAAAAAACCAAAAAATCTAAATCAAACTTTCCTATCTCTTTACTAGCCTAAAATCAGTATTAATTTTGAGTCATCTCAGCCCTTTTGAAGACCTTTTTCCGAGATAGACCCGGAGAGAGCCCTCTCCTGTCCTCGTAGGGCTAGCTACGAGGCTGAGCGTGGTTTGATGTGGCCTCGAGTTTTGCCTTCCTCAGCCTGAGGCAGATTTGAGCGCTAACATAGTGGCGACCATACTGGGGAGAAATTTGCTTATTACTGTCATTTGCTATAGACGGAGTCTGAAGTCACGCCAGGTAGCCTTCGAACTGCTCTTGCTCTGCGAGTGCATAGTAGATAAAAGCTGCTTCAGTCAATCTCCGGTTTAGCTTGTGAATGTGCCCCTTGATTTGCGAATTTCCCCAGTACGTGTATCAAGTTCAGATCTGATGGTTGATGGTGAACAACGATCAGACATAAGAAGGCTGAAATCATTCACCTGGTGACTTCATTCACTGAACAAATCCAGAAATCGATGCTTCATGGTGACTTCACTGCAGGGAGATCAGTAGCTGTGAGATTTTCAAGATGGGCTAAATCACAAGAAGATATGCTCCCATGAGCCGAGACCACATTCCAGGTTTTCCAAATAAGATGCCCAAGGTAGATTGGTCAAGGAATCTGCCTACATTTAACGATGATGGTAAGAAGGATGCTGCTTTACATCTAGTTAGATTTCATATGCATATTCGCAAGTTGAAGGTGGATTTTCCTGAAAATTTCTTGATGAAGATATTCCTGGCCACTCTAAAAGGTGAAGCCCAATCTTGGTATGAAAATTTGTCGTTGGCCTGTATTTACTGTTTAAAGGATTTTCATGCCTTGTTCATTGAAAGATATCAAGTATCTTACCCATCATTAAAATTAGTTCATGACTGTTGCAAATATGCTTCTACTTTTATTGAAAGCCTTGAGAAATATTATGAAGATGATAATTTCATGGATGATGAGATCATGGAAGCCCTGTATGAAAATCCATTTCAGCAGCATAGAGACGATCATGAAAATTTGTAGCAGGACCAAGATCTTAGTACAGTGGAAAATGAAACAATTTTGCATCTTGACAGTCAACAGGAATTGCATGAAATGGATCAGCAGTATGAGGAAAATCTTTATACTCCTTCACTTGAAATCATTGAAGACAATCATTGTTTCAACAAAAGAAAACAAAACATATTATCTCCTCTATCAGAAGATGAGATAGATCTACTTTTGAGAGGTCTTGTTCTAGCTCAAGTTAACGCAGATCTGCATTGTGCACATGGTCAAGAAGGTGATGGTGGACCTTCTTCCTCTTCTGAACGGGATGACAGTTCTGTAAGCAGCTTTATAGATCAGCAGATTGAAATTTGCTATATGGCTGAAATTGATGAAAGAGAAGAGCTTGTTTCAGATCTACCCACAGAAGAAGACAACATGTAGATTGCAGAATGTGATAATGTTAGGACAGCTACTTCAGTTCTAGATTCAGATTGTGATGACCAAGCATACCTTGTGATGAATCCTGAAAAGGAGAGTTTTGTTGTTGAGATCATAGACAGAGTTTTTGATCCAAATGTTCTCATGCCATCAGAACAGAGCCTGCGTGAGGGGGTAATTCAGTCAGTTCATGAAAAGCAAGATGAGATCTTCATTCAAGTAAGTGAAACAGTTCCTTTGGATGAATTTATGGTAGATGATAGAAATGTCATTTTTTCACTTCAAGAATCAGCTGAAGTTTCTTTCCTTATGATTGAAGAATGTAATAAGGAACTTGATAATTTGGTTGTGATATCATATGAAGATGACCTACCATATTGTCAGACTACAGAAGATCAGAGCATACAGGATTACCTTTCAGATTCTTCATATGTTTCATGTGTTGAAATGTTTTTACAAGAGGAGATCTACTCATCTACCTGTTCAGATTTTTTTGAAGCCCAGGAGCATACTTTTACTGAAGTACATGATAAAGACAGATCAGAATAAGAAGAGAAAGACTTGTTTCTTCAACAGGAGGTAAATCTTCATGTTTTTCAAGATCCAATGGCAGATTTGTTATAGTCAGCAGTGAAAGTGATTATTGCAGTGTTCAGTGGTGAAGGAGATCATGGTTAGCTATGTTTTTGGATGCCCAGTTATCAATTTGTATTGTTAACCAGCAGATCTGATCAGGGAAATCAGTCAAGAAGCCATCTACTTGATTGGTTACATTGGAAATCCAATTATACATGATTGTACATATTTCATTAGTATGCAGGTGGTTGTCATCATGATTCCAAATCTTGATGAATTGCTGTCGTTTTTCCAAAAGCTTTGTAAAGTCTTGTTTTAAGTCAGTCATGAGTCATTTGTGTTTGGTCTATTGAGTCAGCTTTTTCAAGTTATTTCAGTTTTCCATCGAGTCGGTTTGAGTCAAGTTTCAGTCAATTTTCAGTCAAGTTTTCATTCAATAAGTGTGTCAAAGGTTTTGTGTTATCCGTTCAAAATAATGATTCCATCGGCCAATGGATGAAGGCAATGGTCTGCTCTGTTATAGACATTTTTGTGCCTTACAGAATTGAGCATGAAATGTCCATAATCCAAGGGATCCAAAGTCCCTAAACATGTTGTTCCTACCCCTAGAGGAACAAGGTTAACAAACCACAACAATTCACAGAAGTTCTCCACCAGAAACTGCTCAAAAACAAGTCAATTCAGGATCAATTCAGAGGCTCCACTAGCTGTCTACGATGAAATGCAGAGAGTACACTGGCTAGGTGCACTGCAACGCAGGTAGAAGCACTACCAGGGTGCACTGAGCGGGAAGTGACAAATGGCAAGTTCATTCAACGAGGTGGAAAGACCCTGGAAGCTTCCAGAATCTTCTCCAATGACACTTGCCTCAAGGAATTCGACTAGTGATGAGTAAGAGGCTCTTAGTCTCCAAGTGGAAGCAAGAACTGAAAGAGGGAGAGGACACTAGTCAGATTTCAAGCTGACTCATCCTCTCTCCAAACATCTATATATGGATCTCTCCTCCATGAGATCTAGAGGCTGGAATTTTGTTAATACAAAGAATTGTTGTTGGTTTGAGATTGGGATCATTGGGTGCTTAATGCTTTGAAGGAAGGTGAAGATAGGAATTTCATTTGCTGGGAAGGAGATGCTGGATTGGAGCTCTCTGGGTTGTATCTCTTCCTGAACCTTGTTATTCATCAATAAAGCTATCTTGGTTTCTCCTATATACTGATCTATCTTTGATGTATGATTTCATTAGTATGTTTAGTTTATTTCTAATCCTGAACTAGTTATGAATACGAATCTATGTCTTTGTGTAGTGTTCTCTTCTTGTGATCTTGCAGGGACCTGTTGAAGCTGGGCGAGCGAGAAGGCAAGTAGCTGGGAATCCTCAAAGAGAAGAGAAACCAGATCGAGGGACAAACGGAAGACACCGGTTAGTCCATCCATCTCTCTTCATTCTTAATTCATAAAGGAAGAATACTAGAATAGATGTTTTTGTTTGTTGCTAAGGCACTGTCACACCTTAGGTGGATATGATCGTCCTGCATAGGCATTTTTCCCCACAACAAATTGGCGACTCCAATGGGGAGATCTGTTTAGTCATTTTATTTGTGTCTCTATCTTTGTTTGTTTCATAGACTCAACAGCAACAATCGAACTGCATATGCTATTCTCAGATGCAAAGTAGACAGCTGCTGCTTTGATCCAATCACTGGATTTGTCTATGATCTGAACAATGGACTCACAAATGATTTGATGATCCTTTGTGATAGATCTTAGTCCTCCCTCAAAGCATCCCTTTGATTGTACCTTGCTTGTTGCTTTGATTTGGCCTGAAACTATAGATTAAATAGCAAACTGTGACCTAGAACCCAGTGAGAAACTCTTGTTTCTCCTTCAGCGCAGACCCTGTGAAGGGGTTCTGCATTTCAACGCAGGTCCCGTGAAGGCTACCTGCGCTGAATGTCAAAACCTCTGTGTTGAGGGTGCGTTGATCCAGTTAGGCCTTGTGCAGCTGGGGTTCTCTGCTCTGTTTTGCCTTGTTTTGATCTCTGATTTTTGCAGCCTGTAACCAGCATAGGTACCTGTCTGATAACTCCTTTTCTCTGCTTAAATTCTGCCTCCTTTTGTACAAAAAGACTGTGAGTGTTTTTATGTGTTTGTGGCGTCATTTACAGTTTTCCTTTGCAAGAGTGAAATAGTCATCCTGTAGCCCTTGATTCATATCTGTTGATTGTGATCTTAGGAGAGAGTTCATTGGCTGTTTATAGTTGGTTATACATTTACTTTTTCTTTTGGTTTGAGTTTGTCTCTTTTAAGTGTCGAAACAAGTGTTCATTTCGAAGGTCGTAAAGTGTTGTATTCTCTTCTACCCTTTCTGATTTCGAAAAAAGTAAACTTGTTTGTATTTGTCATTTAAAAGCAAATTCAAAGTTGTACAAAAAGCTTTCCTTTTAGGCATCAATATTAAGAGAGCAGAAAACAAACACCTGCATTGTGCATTTGCATCTTGATAGTTTGCATGCTTGATTTAGGAAAAATGCATTAGAGTGTGCTGATTGCTCTTTGAGAAAAGATGGTCTTTCTTTTCCCTTTGTAGCTAGGATTTTCATGGTTGAAAAGATATAAAAGCTTGCTTATCATCTTTAGACTGCATTTAGGAATTGTATCATACATCTCGTGGTGAACCTCAAAAGGCAAACTTCTAAAAAGATCAACCTAAAATAAATTGAATGAACTTAACAACGCTTTGTAACTTAACACACAACATAGAGGTCTAGGCTAGAGACGTGTTCCGGCGTCGTAAAGCCTGGTGACTGTCGATCTCGCTGATGGTGGGTGATTCCTCCTGAGGGACGATAGCGCCAGTATGGATTGTGCTCCCACGTACCGTCGAGTATATATTGGGAGGCCCCTATAGGCATAAAACCTTTATCCTTAGGAAGCCGTGTCGGCCGCCCTACTGATCGCAATGCACTGAACACAACATTCAGGAAGATTGACCGCCTGTACCTTAAAAAGTATTCTGCGGTTTTGCGAAAAGTTTGGCACACCCTCTACCTAGAACTCTAGAGCAGTTCCTTTTGGCCTTTTTCAGACTCTATAACGGAAAAAGTCCATCCGAGCATTTGTCACTTCGGGCTCGTTAAAACATCGAAGGAGACTAGAGTCATCTTTAGCTTTTTCTCGACTCTTTAAAATTGAAAAAGCAAGTTGTGTCTAAAGTGTCGTTAAAATTTATTTTAAACGGAACAATCACCCCTTCTTCCTGCGTTGATCTTTAGGTTGAGAAAATGGAGCACACCAACCAAGGAATTCCCCTTGATGGAAATCCTAGTCCCTTCTCCTCTTGGGGAGATGTTGGCGCGCCCCATATGGCCACATTGTTGCTTCCAGGACTGAAAATTGGCTTGCCGGTCTGGCTCTTCACAACCAATGTCGTTCAGAACACCACTATTCCTGAACAGTCGAATAAACAGTTAGACCAGACCAGAGTTACCCACCAGCCTTCTACTTCATCTAATTCTTCCTCTCCTCCTTCCTCTTCGCTTGACGGAACTGGTAAAACAAAAAACCAAGTTCCTAAGGAGAAGAAGGAAAAGAAGAAGAAAGAGAAGAAGAAGAAGGAGCCAAAAGCGACTGGGGGCAAACAAGTGTCGTCTGACAAAAATCCACACACAGCACTGACTAGGCCTAAATCTCCATGTGTCATATGCAAGGGAGACCACTTCCACAGAGATTGTCCCTGCATCCCTCAGATACTAAGGGACTGGTCTCCCCGTTTGCACAATTCGGTGGCGTCAACCTCTGATAGCCATGTTGACAGCACACCGTCAACTAGTGAAAGTGAAGCCACAGGACAGAGAGGGAAAGCTAGATTTCCCTGCAAACTGTGTGAAGGCGACCATGCCATCCACCGTTGTCCCTTCTTAGACGAGGCTAAAAGAGTTTTGGAAGATCGCCCGGTTTTACCAGTGCAACTTCCTCCTGGATATCAAAATCTCCTGCCAAGTCCTTCACCAGTTGAGAACCCGGCTGGCCCGCTCAGGTGGTCAGCCGAAGCACCTATCATTGAGGATGAACCGTCTAAATCCATACCTGAAGAAAGTCAAAAGGTTGAGGCGGCAGTTGACCCGGTTTTTCCTTCAGAGGCTCTATCTTCGAATGATACCATCACAGAGGAGAATAAAGACGGCACCGTCCAAATTCTCTTCATCAACACAGACTCCGACGAACAAGGGGGCAATTTGCCCATTCCTTTATCGCAGGAAGGAACTTCGTCAGAGTCATACCCGGCCATCTATTCGGTTCCACCACCAAGCAACCTAGTTGTCTCGTTCGACTGGAACCAACTAGGCAGACCCCGTTTGCCAGCAAGCATACCATTCAGAATTATCATTCAAATATACAGAATGGTAATGGCTGGCACCATCATTGATGAGGGGGCATCTGTGAGTATCCTTTCCTCTATTGCTTGGAAAGTGCTTGGTTCGCCAGCGCTTTTGCCTGAAATGAGAAATCTGACAGGCTTTGATAAAGGAACCAGTCGACCTTTAGGGATCCTCCCCAATGTGCCTATAACATTGAAAGGGAAGACCGTTCAAATGAACGTGATGGTCGTTCAAGGACCCTTGGATTATAACCTACTCCTTGGACGAGACTATATATATTGCATGGGAGACATCGTCTCCTCACCCTTTAGAGTAATGTTTTTTCCGCACGAAGGAAGAGTGGTCAAGCTCGTGGACCAGCTTTCATTTCCCAGATCACGCATCGCAAATAGTCATATACCATCCCTAAATGGTCTCTTCACGCAAGAAATGTCTCAACCCATGGTCCGTCCTCCTGGTGAGCGCGAGTAATCTGGGAGGATATGACTGGAACCCAGGGGGCATGCGTCTTGGTCTGCTTCGGCAGGAAAACTTTGGGTATAGGGTAGGTTTCCGCGGGAGAATATGACTAGTCTGTACCCCGTCCGTGGTTGGAAGAGGGGTTATTCTAGAATATGATTCTCTTGTCAAAGATACGTGTTTGGCGCCTCACCTTTGTCTATCTCGGTAGACACCGCCGAAGAAGTGTTTTGTTGAAAGAATAACAGAACCATCTTTGGGTAGCCTGAAAGAGGAAAGCCTCTCCCGATAGAACGAATGTTTTGTCTGCAAATTGAGGGGTAACCTTGAAATCATATTTTATACCTGGGGGCATGCAAACCTTTTGGAGTGCGAGCAAGGGGCGACTATTTATTTTTTAAATTTTTAGGTCCTCGTTTAGACCTGTAGGTCTAACCCTTTAAACTCGTAGGATTAGCCGTTTCCGAACTTGCATAACGAAAGGATCTGGAGCAAAGCTTTGTAAGATCTAAAGCTCCATAAAAAATAGCATCTTCAATGAGACATTCTTATCATATGACTGGGTTTTCGAGCAGTTTTAGCACACAGTTCATGCTCGTTAAAAAATAAACGCAATATCCGAGCAGTTTTAGCGCATAGTTCATGCTCGTTAAAAAATAAACATAAGATCGAGCAAATGTTTCCACCCATGTTTAAGCTCGTTAAAAAATGAACTATTCCGGTAAATAACCACCGTGAATGTAGCAACATCAGCCATTAAAGCCTTGGTCGTGTTTTGCCCACCACCTCCACTTTTTCATTGGCCGATCATTCACCTCCATATGATTGTTTACCCATTTTGAGGAATAGCTGCGAAGAGTGATTTCACTAGCCATCCTTGTGACACTGCCGTGATTGGAAAATTCCAACCTGTACCTGGAATCAGCTGCTAACCCGTTTTATCACTTGTTCCTCAAAAGACGAGTCTTCTTTAGCCTCTTTTCATCTGACTCGTAAAATATGAAAAGATTGCCGAGTTTTGGCCTTCCAGCTCGTTAAAGCGACCGGAAGTGCTATCCCTCCTCTAGATTTTAATCTTTTTGGACCTGAGGGATTATTGCACAAAAAGATCGAGCGCTTGTTTTGTTCGGCTCGTTAAAAATATCGAAAACTCATCCCTTCTGTATTGTTTTATACTTTTTCGGACTTAAGGGATTAGATGACGAAAAAGGACTTTCGGAGTTGACTTTACGTACCTTTTCAGACTCTCTAAAAATGAAAAGGACTGAGTTATCTTTGTCGTTAGACTCGTTAAAAGCATTAAATAGCGACAAACTTGTCTTTAGACGAGAACGAGTTTCACTATCGCTAGGCTCGTTAAAACATAGCGATGGGCTTGCCCGAAGGGCAAGTTATAGAACAAGCATATGTTATCCTCCTCAAGCTTGACAAAAATAAAGAGGTACTGGTCAGCAATGACTGGGGAAAAATTGGGAGAAACTCAAGAAAACTTTGATGGTAGCAAGTCGCTCTTGAACATGACACTTCCACTCCGTGCCTGAGTCGGGTTGGGTTGTTTCATTCACCGGTCACATCACCATGGTCTCGCCATACCATCCATATTTGGGGTAATGCTACCAATCCATCACATAAGTGTCGCCATATGTTCAAGAGAAGTCATTCAGAGAAGTCAACCGTGTCCCATCCACTACCATACATTATCCTTCATCCTTTCATGACCGCCACCCTGAATCATATGTCATCAGATCGTTTTCACCTCCATCAAAATCATTTGCTCCGTTCCGTGTCACTGATGTGGGATTCATTAAGGCCCTCCTTTGACGGATCGCTTCTTGTCGGCATCAACTCATTATCCAAGAAGTTGATCTAGGAACAACCCCTTCAGTACTTTGAAGCTTGCATGCCTCAATGGCAAGTTTCTCACTTCCGGTGACAGGTATACATCAATGACCTTCGACCGAAAGATTTTGCGTGGTGTTCCACGCCAAGTCCTTTATTCACATCACGTGAATTGTACTGCAGTACCTTGAGTGTTATTATCATTATCGGTGATTCCTCTCGCGCTTGTTAACGGTTTACCTCATTGACCGGTAATCAAGCGATGTCTTTCCATGTTCGACTTCAGAACAATTCTCACATGGATCAACTTGTACTTAGAGTGAATATCAGATGAGATTGAAGACCCCGGATCTAGTTTCATCCATCCGGGCTGCGATATATATTCAGGAAAGATAAAGATATTGACATGTACATCATTGCAGCAGATAATCATCCTACACAAAGGATGATAATTTCATCGAAATTATCAGTCTACCATCAGACGATTGTCTGTTCTATGTACAGAAAATGAATTTATAAAGCTGAGCATGGGAATGCCCGCCTCAGCTAGATCATGAAAGCAGTATGAAAAATAATGTATTGTATTACAAGTCTCCTCCCAGCAATGAATGAACTTCGGATCCTCCTGATAAAGCATTTCACCCGATAAACAGCCTCATACTTTAGGGGGCAACTGTTATAGACTTTTTTGTGCCTTACAGCATTGAGCATGAAATGTCCATAATCTAAGGGATCCAAAGTCCCTAAACATGTTGTTCCTACCCCTAGAGGAACAAGGCTAACAAACCACAGCAATTCACAGAAGTTCTCCACCAGAAACTGCTCAAAAACAAGTCAATTCAGGATCAATTCAGAGGCTCCACTAGCTGTCTGCACTGAAATGCAGAGAGTACACTGGCTAGGTGCACTGCAACGCAGGTAGAAGCACTACCAGGGTGCGCTGAGTGGGAAGTGACAAATGGCAAGTTCATTCAACGAGGTGGGAAGACCCTGGAAGCTTCCAGAATCTTCTCCAATGACACTTGCTTCAAGGAATTCGACTAGTGATGAGTAAGAGGCTCTTAGTCTCGAAGTGGAAGCAAGAACTGACAGAGGGAGAGGACACTAGTCAAATCTCAAGATGACTCATCCTCTCTCCAAACATCTATATATGGATCTCTCCTCCATGAGATCTAGAGGCTGGAATTTTGTTAATGCAAAGAATTGATGTTGGTTTGAGATTGGGATCATTGGGTGCTTAATGCTTTGAAGGAAGGTGAAGATAGGAATTTCATTTGCTGGGAAGGAGATGCTGGATTGGAGCTCTCTGGGTTGTAT
Source organism: Pinus tabuliformis (assembly GCA_031772625.1). Taxonomy (NCBI): domain Eukaryota; kingdom Viridiplantae; phylum Streptophyta; class Pinopsida; order Pinales; family Pinaceae; genus Pinus; species Pinus tabuliformis. Next base: position 1,544,111,193 of record CM062819.1, read on the forward strand.
CTCTTCCTGAACCTTGTTATTCATCAATAAAGCTATCTTGGTTTCTCCTATATACTGATGTATCTTTGATGTATGATTTCATTAGTATGTTTAGTTTATTTCTAATCCTGAACTAGTTATGAATACGAATCTATGTCTTTGTGTAGTGTTCTCTTCTTGTGATCTTGCAGGGACTTGTTGAAGCTGGGCGAACGAGAAGGCAAGTAGCTGGGAATCCTCAAAGAGAAGAGAAACCGGATCGAGGGACAAATGGAAGACACCGGTTAGTCCATCCATCTCTATTCATTCTTAATTCATAAAGGAAAAATACTAGAATAGTTGTTTCTGTTTGTTGCTAAGGCATTGTCACACCTTAGGTGGATAGGATCGTCCTACATAGGCATTTTTCCCCACAACATGCTCTCCCAAAGATCTGCCGTTCTTGGCACCTCCAAGGAGCTACCATCCCCATTGGAGCCAATGTTAGTGTCAGTCTTTGTAGCCTTCCTCCAGTGATTAAACATGCTCTTAGAAAGTGATTTTAAGGTGTCAAGGTCAAATTTTGTCATTTCAAAGAGTCTTCAAGCAAAATTTGGTCACTAGGCATTAGGTCTAGGGTTTGTTTTCACTCTTTTCAAAGTTGTCCAAATGGCAGTCCATGTCATCATTCAGCTGAGTGTATCATCATTCAGAGGGTTGTCATCATCATGTCAAGTTCCATTGGGTCATTTTACAGCTTATTCATGCTTCAGTTGTGCCTTGGTAAGGTCCATTTCCCTCTCCTAGGGTTTTGGAGGTAATTTCTCTTGGATGGTCAAATCATCGAAAAAATTTGTATCCTGATGTTCAGACACCTTTCCCTATCATTAATGTACCTTATTAAACACTTCCCATCACTGAGATTCCCCAAATTCCTCATTTTTCCACAAACCCTAGTTTCTTGCCACAACTTGGCAATTTTCTAGGCTAGGCCTGTGTTTTTCCGTTTTGGACCCCTTCCCCTCACTCAATCTCTAATATTCCACTTTTCCCTACTTCCTAACATCCCTCCCTACTTTCAAAAATTTCCCCAAGAATTTATAAGCCCCTTATCCCCTTCATTTTGCTTCATTTCGACAAAATCCCTTGTTTCACACATCGGGATAGGTTTCACTCAAATGATGTTTTAGAGCAATAAAAGATGAATTTTGGAAAACTGAGAGAGATTTTTGTTAAAAACATGCCAAGGAAGAAAAACCTCCTTCACTTTTTACACAGGTATAATGGTTTTGGAGAAATGTCAAGAATACCGTTGCCTCAGGAGAATTGATGCACCTGCTGGAAGTAGTGTTGGGAGATTTTATTTCTGATAGGCTAAATGAACTCCAAATTGAACAATTCCACTTGGGTTGGAACGTAGACTCCAAGCTCTTTCCAACCAGCTATCACACGCCTAATTTGGACACTAGGAAGGCCTCCAAAAGCCTCATGAAAAATGCACTATGTGGCGCACTACGCATATAAAAGTGCGCGCTACGCATATAGCCCCAAGGCTGGAAAACAACAGTTCATCACACAAATTCTCATCAAACCACTTCATTTGTCTGAAAGTAAGTTATTTATGGCTGCTCAGTGATTCTTGGATTTTTTATGCTGTTTCGAATGTGAAGAAAACAAGTGTTTGATATGGTGAACATCAAACCCTACCTTATACCAAATCTGCTCCTAGGGTTATGCATAAAGTCTGAAGATTGTGTTGGTGCTAAATTCTTGCCATTTGTCAACATTTTCTTTGTATTCCATCACTGCTGTCACTATCATGTGATCATATCATTTTCCCTTCCCCATATTCATTATCCTCATATCCCTTTATACTTTTGGTTCCCATGTGAAATCCCAAACCCTATTACTTAATACTACATTTCTCCATTGATAAAAGCCTAATCTCCATAACATTCAAAGGTTGTTTCTTTGTCCTTTATTCCACTCGACTCACTGATATGTTGCCATTTCATTTCACTCCTGTCCTTAAAAACTACCCCCATCACCATATCCCATTCCTATCTCAATTATAGGTGTTCTCAATCCCTCCTTCCCCTTTGGCACGCATTTGGCGATTGGAGACAAAGACACCAAGGTCTCATTTCTCATTTTCAACAAGCTGAACATACACGTTGCAACACCATGACTGACAACAACACATCATACAACCAAGACAGAGATTGCACCACTGAACTGCATACACCAGGAGGACACTGAAGCACCGTGAAACACCTGATCCACTCCGGATTTTGGCCGAGGCTTCGTTGGCTGGGCATGATACATGATGGAGGGTCTTCGCTCTGAATTTGAGCAAATTCGGAGAAATTTTTGTTATTTTCAAATTTTTTGGTCCCAGAACAGATTTTTCAGCTATACGAGTAGCGCGTCGACGCGCTCGCTTATGATTGGGACACTTACTGGAGGGAAACTTTATATTTTTGGGTTTTTCATGGTAAGATATGCATGCTCAAGTATTGCCAAAGCATTTCATCAAATTTTGGATGATCAAAAGGCCCAAAAACACCATGAAAACCACCTTGCTGCCACCTTTTGCACCAGTAGGAAGTACTTCTGGGAGAATGAATTTTTGGAGGGGCAAATGAGCTTCAAATTGACAAATTCTACTTGGGTTGGATAGCCAACATCTAGGGCTTTCTAGCAAGCTATCATGAGCTTAATTTGGATGCCGGGAAGTTCCCCAAAAATAGGTTGAAAGTCGCGCTACGCGTATGGCTCAGGGGTTGACCCAAATTGATACAATTTGATTTATATGATGTAAACTTGGCACTTATTTACCATATTCTAGATGATTCATTCACAAAATAGCAAAAATTTAATGTAATGAATCAGTTTCCTTCTTTTTAGAGGTAGGTTGTTTTGGTCACCTAGATTCTTGCTCCATGTTTAGAATTGGTTCAAACTGCTCCTAGAAGGAGGAGCTCGACCCCTAGAGGTTAGGGAATGGGTTGGCTTGGTCTATATTATGTAAATTTTCAGTCAGTAACAAAGGTTGGACTCTTGGGAAGATTTTGGCACACTATTGTACATATTTTTCATATTTTGGCTAAGGAAAGATCAGAGGTTTTGCAGCACCTGTTGGGATTCTTGTGGCTTTCAGTTCTTGATGGTGTTATCTCTCAGTTTCTTGTAATTTTATTCATGTTTAATGTATTCCATTCCCTTCTTATGCTTCTGAAACTAAATGAATGAGTAAATGAGGTTGAATCCATTGTTTACAGTGCTCTGCCTTTAAATTTGTTTAGTTTTACATGTTTTCACTAGTTTGGAGAGGATCCATGTTCTCCCTTGCCCTCTTCAGCTCCTTGTCGTTCTGATCCATCCATACACCTGATCAAAGGCATCAAGACTACTGCCAACCTCGCCCCAACTCAAATTCTGCAAAGATCTGGCCTTATCCCCGGACCCAAAATTGTTTTTCCCGTTTCTCGAATAAAAAACCCAAAAATCTAAATCAAACTTTCCTATCTCTTTACTAGCCTAAAATCAGTATTAATTTTGAGTCATCTCAGCCCTTTTGAAGACCTTTTTCTGAGATAGACCCAGAGAGAGCCCTCTCCTATCCTCGTAGGGCTAGCTATGAGGGTGAGCGTGGTTTGATGTGGCCTCGAGTTTTTCCTTCCTCAGCCTGAGGCAGATTTGAGCACTAACAACTGGAACAAGGACCACAATAGTCACAGGTGTTGGGTTGTGTTATATTCTTTCCACGACTAGCCCCAGTAGTTTTGTGCATGGTTTTCACACATGGTTTTGGGTGTGATGGTTTTTCGATCTGTTGTACACCAAATCTACTTATCTTTTCCTTACCCTTTCACCCATCCTTCCATCCTTTTTGCACCAATTTATATGCATTTATTGTGATAAACCCATGAGTTAACCCTTCTTTCTTTTTCTCTTGGAAAATTTAATTGATGAAGTAAAGTCATAGAGATTTTGCCTATGCGAACTACTAAAACTTGTTATTTCCACAACTTTTGGTGAACAGGTATCACCTTCACAACATGTAGTAGTAGTCCCACAATTCACAATAGTTGTTTGGCAGTGTTGTGATATCATAACGAGCTCGCAGCTATTTTCAAGCTTATTTTGGATCTTTTTTGTTCTCGATCTCTGGGCAGTGAGTTGCCGTTCTGAACTGTTGTATCTTTTAGGCATTAGTTGCCAGGTTTTCGGGAATATGCTAATACCCATATATTGGTATCAAAGTGATTTTATTCCTTTAAGAAGGGTTAGCCATGCAGAGATATGTATTGTAACAACTCTTTTACAGATTAATAAAATACAAACAGTTTTGTTGTTCTTCCTTTATCTGTAAATTAACGCAGCCCTAATCAGAGAGTTGGGCCCACACTTCTGATTAGGTGCTACGCATTTCTTTTATGTATGTTGTTTTATTCATTGTGTGTTTATTCTTTATTGTTGTTACATATCTCTATTGATTGTTGTGAATGTATTTTAAGTTCTGCAATTTATTTCCAACTGATGTTACGATGATGTTTTGATTTCTTAGTCGTGAATCCTTGGTTGATGTAAGATTGTAACCTTGCCCCTGCATATACATTGCATGTTACCTTGAAAACTGTATGCACCCAGATTGATGAATTAATGTGGAAAAGGGTTGAATAGTTTATTCACACTCGGACACCAACATTTTGGTGCCGTTTCTAGGGAAGGTTAACAAGGTGTAAGACATGATTTGTATTGATCAGAGGATCAATCTCTCATATTAGGGAGAGAGGTGCTACCCTACTCTATGTCTTGAGCTTAGTATTTTGATTTTTTTTGTTGTTTTATTTGTTTTTAGGCCAATTTGTTGGCTTCAATTAATTGTTCCGAATTTTTCTGAGTTGTTAAAACCGAATCTCTCATCCTAGGGAGGGAATGGTCCTTCGATGCCCTAATCTAGGTCCTGAGCTTTAGATTCCCTTTTATGTGTGTTCTTTTCTTGTTTGGTTTCTCGTCCTGGGGAGGGAATGGTGTTTTGACACCCTGCTCTAGGTCCTGAACCCTAGATTTATTTTTAGCTATTTTCCTTTCTTGGTTTCTAAAAAATGATCTCTTGTCCTGGAGAGGGAATGATATTTTGACACCCTACTCCAGGTCCTGAGCATAGTGATTTAATATAGATATTTTTCTCTCACCAACTTGCATGAACAAAGATTTGAATAAAAGGGACAGAGGAAGAGCCCCAAAGAAAGGAGGACGGTATTTGGGAAGGAATACTTATATCCAAAAAATCATCACAAAAGCTAAATCAGAGGCATCTTCTCATGCTAATGTGAGAGCAAGTACTCGAACAAAAACTAAGGGACAATCTATCGAATAGCCAGTCCTATCCATAATACCCCTTGTTGATTCTCCATAGAAAACCCTTCCAGCAATAAAAGAGGTATGCAATAGTATACCTGACGAAGGAGTACCATTGTTGGTATCAGAGGAAGAAGAAGTTGCAAGCAGAAAATCTGAGGGACCACCCCATTCCAAAGGGGAAGAATAAGTTGTAGAAGAGTGGTCTGAAAAGTCAAGCCATTGTGACAAGGCGGAAGAAGTTGTAGGGGTATTCATATCACCATGGGATAAAGGGAGTGTTGTTAAGGAAACTCAAACTCTTGTGATAAGAACCCCTCCATCATTCCCTGCAAAACCTACTGAAATCCCCAACGATTATTGGAGGATGTTTATGGCACCCACAACCTCTACTATTGACTTCCCAATTGGGGATCTTGGGACTAGTGCACCAACGAAGCCAATTCCTTTGACAACTTTACCTAGCTTTCATGGGCTGACTTCTAAAGATCCTGACACATTCTTATTTGAATTTGATATTGTATGTTAGGGATATGACTATATAACTGATGCTCAGAAACTAAAAATATTCCCTGCTACACTAAAAGGGACAACCCTGTGATGGTTTATGGGTCTAGGGGAAAAGATTATCACCACATGGGATGAGATGAAAACCTCTTTTCCTAGAGAAGTATTAGGATTACTATAAATCTCGGGATGTTGAGGAAGAAATTTTTAAGTTCATGCATAAAGAAGACGAGAACATGGAGGATTGTGTGGAACGTTTTAACTACACGTTACAGATATCAGGTCATTCTACCCTGGATAAGGACATTTTGAAAATTATCCTTCGTCAGGCCTTTCGAGAAGACTCTCTGGAGCTATTAAACATAGTAGGAAAGGGAGATATATCAAAAGAGGACTTCAATACCATCTGTGAGCTATGCATTCAGTGCTCGAGGGGAGCTGCAAGCAATAAACAGGGAATTCAGTCAACAAAAGTAACTGGTGGAGGTGTCACAAAGGCAGAAATTAGAAATCTATTGGATAACTTAAGGACTGATATCCTGAGTACCTGTCTGCACATATGGATACGTTGCAAGTAAAGCAAAAACCAATGGAATTAGAAAGGACTATGGCTATATTTTTCCCAAAGTGTAGAAAGAAGAATCCACACAGAGAGTGCCCATCGAACTCCATAGAGGAATGTGTAATCTATGATTTGACTCATGCAACAAGTTCATGCCCCTCCTTGCCAGCATTGAAAATTCTTTTTCAAGGGACAGGCAAAAAGGTGGACCAACTATATTTTATTGGATCCAAAAAGCCATGGCAACCTCGGCCACCAACTATAAATCAATGTATGTTTCTAGATCCATATCAATATTTCAATAATTTTAGTATGGGTCCTCAATGCATGCCTTACCCACCTATGTGGCCCCAATATCAGTTTCCACCCTGGCAATAGTGGGCTCCTCAAACTAGTTTGAATTCTTCATGGGCTTTAAATTGGCGTAGACCCTCTCCTCCTGGGTAGTTTCCCCAGTCAATACCACAACAGCCACTTCAATTTCCCTCTAATGTGCCTCTTGGTAATTATCCCGTTCATCCTTAATATCCTATCCAACCCAATCTGAATCCTAACAATAAAGGGGCTCAACAAACTGACACCCTCAACCTGCCTTCATACAGCATCTCCACCGCAGAACTTTATGAGATGAATTTGAGATCTAGGTGGGTAGTAGATGCTCAAAACCTCACCTGTTATTATTGAATAAGTTGGTGGTGAGGCTAAATAACTACAAACAGTTGAAGAGGAATCAAGCCAAGTTAGTAAAAATCAGACATATCCTCAACCGCTAATTACTCAAGAACACCAAGTTGACCCTCTTTATCTAGAAATATTGGCCTTGAGTAAACAGATCCCTCAAGCTAAGTTTGACTTGTTAGGGGAGTTACAAAATCTGTTTTTTAAGATCCCCCTATTACAAGCTATGAGGGATGTACCTATATATGCAAAAACTCTCAGAGAATATAGTGCTAAAATGACTAGAAATAAATCAAGGGACCCACTCACATTCATGTGACGGGAAAGCTATCAGATTTTACGATGGGAAAATTTATTCCTATGAAATATGAGGATCCTAGGAACCCAATTCTAACTGTGAAAATTAATAGAGTAGAAATTCGAAATGTGCTGGTAGATTTGGGTGCTGCCATAAATGTCATCACTGTTAAAGCTATACATGCATTGGGTCTTCGAAACTTGAAACATACACCTACTATGTTAGAGCTGGTAGATCGATCTACAGTTAAGCTGGTAGGGAAGTTGGAGGACATTACAATCTCAGTTGATTCATGGCATTACCCTATGGATTTCCTAGTGCTGCAAATGAAATCCCCAGCTAGTGGCCATCCCCTGATTCTAGGAAGATGATGGTTGGCAACCGCAGATGCTTACATTGTGTGTCGTTCTGGGGATATGGTTATCTCAAATGGGCAATTTACTAAAATTCTTGTGGTATACCCTCCTGCAGAACCTAGCCCATTAGTGAAGCCAGTTGGTTGCAAGAAATGTTTACCAAGGGAAGAGTTTGAACCTGAAGATGAGGAATTAAGACTAGTCCTTACTATTGGATAGGCCCTTCAGCTAAAAACAGAAACAAAAGATGACAAAATTACTACTTTCATTAGTGATCCCCGTTCTATTTTAGATTCGAATCAACGAATTCTAGAATTTGTCTTGAGTTGTGAAACATAGGAAAATATTGAGACAATAGATGGATTTGAGGAACTGCCAACAACTGTATCCCATGACAGTATTTTTGTAGAGATAGAGCCAACGAAGACCCTAAATATTAATCTAGATCTGTCAGAATCCCAGACAAAACAACTCCTATATGTTCTCCAAAAACCAAAGAAGCCTTTGCCTAGGACTACACAGACATGAAAGGGATTACTGCCAATCTATGTACCCATCATCAAAGAGGATTGTCGTCTTGTGAGATAGCCCCAAAGGAGAATGAACCCCACTATGAAAAGCACTGTCAAGGAAGAACTTCAAAAGCTGTTGGATGTAGGATTTATTTACCCCATTACGGAAAGCCAATGGGTTTCCCCATTGGTGATAGTTCCCAAGAAAAACGGTAAATGGCGGATATGTGTGGATTATAGAGAATTAAATAAGGCAACAAAGAAAGACCATTTTCTGTTACCATTATTTGATCAAGTCTTGGATACTTTGGCAGGGAAGAAGTTCTTCTCCTTCCTAAATGGATTTAGTGGGTATAACCAAATCCAGATAGCTCCCTAGGATCAAGATAAAACCACTTTCACGTGCCCTTGGGGAACTTTCGCATACAGGGTCCTTCCATTTGGACTCTGTAATGCACCTGCAACATTCCAAAGGGAAATTTTAGGGATTTTCTCTGATCTGGTAGATGACAGTGTTGAGATATATATGGACGACTTTACTCCATACGAGGAATGATTCGAAGAAGGACTGGAAAATCTGGAAAAAGTTCTTGAAATATGTAAACAGACGCATGTCTCTATGAGTACAGTAAAATGCCACATGATGATGGAGGAAGGAATAGTCTTGGGACATTTACTTTCAACTCTTGGAATTCTAATGGATCTAGCTAAGATAAAGGTAATATTTCACTTCCAAATACCCAACATAGCCGCACAGGTACGTACCTTTATTAGTTGTGTTGGTTAGTATAGGCGCTTTATAGAAAAAATTTCTAAGATAGCACATCCAATTTTTCAATTGCTGACAAAAGATGCAGATTTTGTGTGCACAGATGATTGTGATGCAGCCTTTGTGAAAATCAAGGAGCTTCTCTATAGAGCTCTGATCCTTCGAGGGCCGGACTGGACATTACTGTTTCATATTCATGTTCATGCCTCTCAGATAGCAGTTGGGGCATTTTTTTGATAGCAAGTGGACAAGGTGCCATATGCAGTTTACTATGTTGGTAAGAACTTAGCTCATGCTGAGTTAAACTACATAGTGACTAAAAAAGAATTCCTTACTGTCATCTATGCCATCAATAAGTTCTGGCATTATATTACTGGGTATCCCACCTTTGTACATTTTGGGCATGGAATCCCCCCAAGGCATATTTTGGGGCTCAAAGCCCAAGTTTTGACATAATCTTGTTGTAAAGACTCCGCGAATTGCGGGCGCGAAGCGCGAAATGTATGATAGAGTCATAGGGTTGTCCACCCTAGTCTTGTAATGTAATGTCAGCCTACCCATGGTCCGTGGACCATGGGATTGTACAAATAGAGTGAGGCTTTAAGTGTAAAAGATAAATAAGTAATAGACAGTGAAGTAGAAGCAAAGAGCAAGAGCATAAGTGTGTCTTGGGTTGTAGAGTAGGAGAAGGTTCTGCAGCTGAGTGCATAGAGGCCCAGTAGTCCACAGCTGAGTGCGTGGACCCCTGTAGCTAAGTGCATAGGGTTGAGTCGAGTTTGTAACCGAGGAAGAAAATAATAAATAGAAGTTTTATCTTAATTCTGTGTATCTATTCTTTGGTTATTACATGTTTGATATAAATTGCAAATATACTGATTATTTACTATGTGCACCTGTATGAATGATTTATATTGCTACGTATAACTTAAAGCATTCAAGAAGGCTGAGTTGATCAACTAACAATGGAATATTATTAAGGACATGGGTAATAACAATGTTCAGCCCCCGAGTAGGGCTGCACAATGGAAGCATCTCACGCTCCGAGGTACGGGTAAGTGAACGTAGCGATGTGCATGTAGGGTCAAACTGCAGACCACGTGAACTCATCAGACATATCCAAGATGTGGAAACCTAGTTCTAGCACCCTCCCATACTACTTCGGGTGAGACCTCAGTTCGTGCTCTGTGGACTATTGCCGAAAGTGCTAGTAGTACCAAGATTTGTTTGGCTAAATCACCTCTGAACCTGGGTCAGGCCCCAACAAGCCAACAATACACACTGATCACGTATCAATCAACTATCTGATGAATAAACCCATTACTTCTGGTCGTATTACAAGATGGTTGTTGGTACTTCAAGAATTTGACATTACCATAGTAGATAAACTAGGAAAGGACAATGTGGTTGTTGATTTTCTATCTAGACTAGATGATAATGTTGAAGGTACACCCATAGAAGATAGTTTTCCAGATGAGCATATTTTTGCAATTTCTACTAACACTTTGTGGTATGCAGATATTGCTAAATATCTTGCTATAGGGAAAGTCGTCATTTATCATACAACGAACAATGGAAAATTATTCATCATAGTACTCGATATTCATGGATGGCAGGGTAACTTTTTCACACAGGGGTTGATCAGCAAATTCGGCATTGTGTATCTAAGGATGACATTTATGAGATATTGAAGGCTGCCCATGATGGCCCTTGTGGGGGACATTTTGCAGATAAAATAACAGGTGAAAGGGTCTTGCAAATGGGATATTATTGGCCTTCAATTTTTCAGTATGCTCAAGATTATGTCTAAAGGTGTGATAGCTGTAAATGTATGGGGCGGCCTGGAAAAATAGATGAGATGCCATTACAGCCCTAGGTAGTCCTCAAACCTTTTGAGAAGTGGGAAATCGATTTCATTGGACCTTTTAACCCACCTTCTCATCAAAAGGTTCACATTCTGGTCTGCACTGACTATGTGATGAAGTTGGTGGAAGCTAGAGCAGTTGTGAAAGGAGCAGAACAGATGGTTGCAGATTTTCTTTTTGAAGAGATTTTTGCTCGATATCATACTCCAAGGGAGATTGTTTCAGATGGAGGGGCATATTTCATATCCCACATGATATCAAGGCTTATGCAAAAATATGGGGTCAAACACAGGGTGAAAAATCCTTACCACCCCCAGGAAAATAGGCAGGTAGAAAGTACAAACAAGGTATTGGAAAATATCTTGACAAAAATTGTAACAAGCCATTATCGGGATTGGTCTCAGAAACTTCCAGAAGCTCTCTGGGCATACAGGAAAACATGGCAGAATACAATTGGGTTTTCACCATTTGAGTTAGTCTATGGGAAATCCCCCTTGTTTCCAGTAGAATTTGAGATCAGCATGCTTGACACATCTTTGGAAGTAGGATTAGATTTATCAGAGGCCCAGAAATACCAGCTGGAATAGCTCAACGAGCTAGATGAAATATGTTCAATGGCTATTTAGAAAAATATTGCTATTCAACAATAGAGAATGAAATGGCACAATAAATTTATCAAGAACAAGGTGTTTCATACACGAGATTGGGCACTGCTCTGTGACTCCCATTTCAAAGATTTTGAAGGAAATATTCGCACTCGCTTGATGGGACCCTATGAAGTGGACGTTGTGTTTGACAATGGAATAGTCAGATTGCTTGCAATAGATGATACACGTACTTCTTTCTTAGTGAATGGACATCGTTTGAAATTATACCACCATCCAAATTCTAAGGATTCCTTCATCAAACATCTCTCAGAAAAATATGGTTTCATGGTTGTTGGTGCAGAGAATGCTCCCTCTGCCTGCAGTTCTTCTTAAAAAAAAAGATGAATAAATATAATATGCTGTTACTACTTACTTGTTTGTATTTTGCAGGAATAATGATCAAAATATGATAAGGAGGAGCTGACAAAATTTTTCCAAGTAATAGCTGATGTTGTTACTCCGTTGCTACTGTTACTCTGTTAGTGTTATTACTCCACTAATGTTGTTACTCTGCCACTACTGTTACTCTTGAATTCTTTTTAAGTGTCAGATGTTGTTACTCCGTTGTTGTTGTTACTCAGTCAGTGTTGTTATTATGCCGATGATGTTACTCCATTGGTGTAGTTACTCCACCACTGATGTTACTCTTGAAAAGTTTTATAAGTGTTGGATGCTCTTACTCCACCATTGTTGTTACTCCGACAGTGTTGTTACTCTGCCAATGTTGTTACTCCATCGGTGTTGTTACTCCGATGCTGTTGTTACTCCTGAAACTTTTTCTAAGTGTCAGATGTTGTTACTCCATCGTCGTTGTTACTCCGTCGATGTTGTTACTCTACCGATGTTGTTACTCCGTCGGTGTTGTTACTCCATCACTGTTATTACTCCATCAATTCTTTTCCTTCATCGATGTTGTTACTCCACCGATGTTTTTATTCTGCCACTGTTGTTACTCATCGTTGCTGTTACTCTACTGTTGTTGTTACTCCATCATTGTTGTTACTCTGTCGGTCACTCTGTTGTTACTCCACCACTAGGTAGGTCACCAGGTATGTCTTTGTTGACTCTTGCAGATTCACTTAAAATATTCCATTGATGAGACACATACGTTTTGTGGACAACCACATTTAAGTTGGGGGGGATCTTGTTATAAACAAACGACGACGCATTTAAAACCATAATAATGACACATCATTACTAAATCTGGTGCGAATGGTAACCTAAAAATTCCGTGATTTCGTAATAATTACCTCGATGCATTGGAATTTGAATTACGTAAGCCCAATAACCAACCAAGTATTTTCCAATACACTTGAATTAATCACTGTAATCATTTCACCGTATTACCATGATTTTCCATTATTCTTCATGTCTTTCAAAAACTTACCGGCCACTTTCACCACTTTTTACCCCACGCTCCACCATGCTATCATCACTGTTGTTAATGTGGTTGATGTTACTCTCTTGCCAACATCCGACTGCATCCAAGTGTTGTTACTATTTCCGTAACGATGGGTGGGTTGGCTATGGGTCACAAGATGGAGGACACCACCTTGGTCCGCAACAATAGAGAAGTGTGGCAGATTTTCATTAATGTAGGTTGGGATGTTTATTTTAATAGGTTGTAGGGATTCAACGAAGGGATTGCAATAGAATTCGCACTAAATTTGTGTGAAGAGAGCTCTTGGGTCAGAGGGATAGTAATCCCTATCACAGAGAAGCTATCACAGAGGTTAGTATATTGCCCCAGTAGGGACAAAGTTGGTTTTCACAGAGAATTTCCCTTCCAGAGTTTCCTAAAGCATTTCTACAGGCTGGCGAGAGCATCATCCAAAAAAGCTAGGGTTATGACCAAAACTCATTATCACATCCATGGGGCGAGGTGGGAGGTTTTGTAATGAAATACATAACTTGCACAAGGTGATACACCACTGTATTTAAGTATCATTTTAGGGTGTTAGCTTGCGTTTGATTTCCACAGTCAGAGGTATTCTCATTAAACAGTTTTTCTTTTCGCTGAAGAGACTGCAATTGATGGCGCAATCTGCATGGCATTTGTGACAAGTTGCAGCAGTCATTACTAACCATGGGCTGGTTCGACTACTAGTTATGCACGCATTACCCTGGTTTTAAATCCCGTGGTCAACATTCTAGGAATCAACAGAAGAAGAGATAGCAGTTGTTATAGCTCCTAGAGAAGAGGAACTGGAAGCAAGGGAGGAGGAACCAGCAGAGGATGAACATGTAGACCAAGAAGAGTCTGAAGAGATGGAGATGGAAGAAGGAAAATTGGAGCGATATAGAGAGCTTGAAGTGGAAGAAATAGTCAAGGTTGTTACACAAGAACCAACCTCGACTATGGAGTCAATGGAGGAAGAGGAACCAGAGCTAGGAAGGCCTGAGATGGAAGAAACTATTAGTACCACAGCTGAGGTTGTTCCACAAGAACTAGCCTCAACTGTGGAGCCAATGGAAGAAGACAGACCAGGGGAGGAAAGAATCGAAGTAGAAGAAATTATGAGTACCGCAGCTAAGGTTTTTCCACAAGAACCAGCCTTGATTGTGGAGCCAATGGAAGAAGATAGACTAGAGCAAGAGAGGCTCGAAACATAAGAAATTGTGGAGCCAATGGAGGAAGGAATTATGGATACGATGGATGGGGTTGACACAGTGATACAAGAGTCCACCTTTATTAATGACGTTCTAGAGGGAACAATGCCAACACCATCTACTCAGGAAGTGTTGGATACGGGTGGTGGTGCCACACAAGAACTACCACCAACCTCTCCGGTTCCAGAAAATGTGGAAGGAATAAATCCTAAGGTTTACACTACTCCACAAGAACCAGTGCCAATGTAGGATAGGAGGTAACACAGGAGGAAGCATCAAGCTAGAGTGGAATTGTTGCAGATAAGGGGAAGGAGCTCGAGGTTATAGACAAAACTGGTATAGGCCAGGAAGAAAACACTTTTCAGTTTCCTTTTTCTACCTCCATTCTGAGAGGAACAAGAGTGTGTCATTCTCACCGATGTTTAGAAACAAAGGTTGTTGTCCCTCCCATTCTAAAGTTTGATGGGTCGGTTAAGGGTCTGACTGCTGTTAGTTTGTTGGCTGCTTACTCTCAGCAAGGTTGTTCCGAAGAATAGAGATAGGAAGAAGAAAATGCTTCTGAAACAGGGGAACTAGGTAGGGGAATCCCAGTTGAAATTCCAATGGATACTCCTTTGATTGATCCACCACTTGCCAAACCAGCTCCACAGCCAGTCAAGTTAATTCTTAAAAAGGAAGCACTTTCTCTCGAGGAAGGGGGACCAAGCAAGGAGGTCCTGACAGATGAACGCGTGGATACTCTTCTGAGTAATCCACCACCTAATGAACTAGTTGCAAAGCCGGTTGAGATGGTTGTCAAGCAGGAAGTGATCGAAAGAGAGGAACCAAGGGAGGAGAACCCAGTAGAAAGACCAGTAAATACTCCTTTGAGCAATCCACCACCTATCAAACCAACTGCAGGGCTAGATGAAGTGGTTGTTAAGAAGGAGCGGATAGAACTGTGCAAGCAAAGGAGGCTACCTTAAAAAGAAGTACCAGCTACAATTCAAAGATACGATGCAGTTGAAAATAGAGGTTCGAAGGCTACGAAGATAGGTGCGTCGACTTAAGAAATAGGTAAGGAAGTATAAACGATGGGCTAAGAAGCCAAAGGCTATGGTGGTCGAGGCAGAGACATAGGTATATGATGTGCGAATGGCACAGCAGGTAACGGCATGTTGCCCTCCTCCTTCTAGCTATTCCTTTTTCTTGCATAAAAAATTTGTTTTCTTCTGTTTGTAAAGCATTAAGAAGGAGGTCAATCATGAGATAGAGGAATTTGTACAGTTCCTCCTTATATTGAGAATCCATGACTTAGTAACCCAGAATTTGATGTGTGATCTCTATCTGCATGGATACTTCCTACGCGATGACAATGAATTTAACCTAGTCCCATATGTGGGGAACATTCATTTAAGGGCTCTCACCTCCTATACTCTGAACTAGATAAACTAGCAGAAGGCTTCTAATACATTTGAGTCAAATCAAAACACAAAGCCTCTTATGATGAGAGGAGAGCACAAACGGTCCGTAACTATGTACAATAAGCACACCACATTTTTAGAGATCGAGGGAAATAGAGAACGGATGTTGAGGACACAGAAGTGGTGCATTGATATTTGTGTCAAACAAATAGTCACGTTTCAAGATGAGGCCCTTGATAGTTGTCATAAAAGGTGGATGATGTCACCTACATCTTTCCGGAACAGGGAATCTTTTGGAGCACCAAATTTTGCATGGGAACTATGTTGGGTGCCAAGGTATGTCGCATGCATCCAAACATGTGGCGTCCGGTGGATGGGACTCCGGTTCAGGTTCCCCGTCATTTGGTTGCCAGCATATCATTATACCCCTGCATATAATGTACCAGATGATTGGTTGAAGGAAGTCCTCCTCTCAGAAGGATACAAGGTCCCAGGAACAAATATGGTAGAAGAATATGATCTCGCCCAACTACACAAGGATTACAGCCGTCCTAACCCAGACCCGCGGAAGTGGCGAGCTGCATGAGGGCATGCAGAAGGCTAGTTGGGGGGAGATGTTAAGCACCAAATCTGCTTATCTTTTCCTTACCTTTTCACCCATCCTTCCATCCTTTTTGCACCAATTGATATGCATTTATTGTGATAAACCAATGAGGTAACCCTTCTTTCTTTGTCTCTTCAAAAATTTAATTGATGAAGTAAACTCACGGGGATTTTTCGTATGCGAACTACAAAAACTTGTTATTTCCATATATTCTAGTGAAGAGGTATCACCTTCATAGCATGTAGTAGTAGTCCTATGATTCATAACAGCTGTTTGGTAGCATTGTGACAACATAACCAACTTGCAGCTATTAAGAAGCTTATTTTGGATCTTTTTTGTTCTCGCTCTCTCGGCAATGAGTTGTTGTTTCGAACTGTTGTACATTTTGGGCATTAGTTGCCAAGTTTTGGGGAATATGTCATTACCCATGTATTGGTATAAAAGGGATTTTATTCCTTTCTGAAGGGTTAGCCATGCAAAGATATGTATTGTAACAATTCTTTTACAGATTAATAAAATACAAACAGTTTTGTTGTTCTTCCTTTAGCTATAAATTAATGCAGCCCTGATCATAGAGTTGGGCCCGCTCTTCTGATCCTGTGCAGTGTATTTCCTTATGTATGTTGTTTTATACATTGTGTGTTTATTCTTTATTGCTATTATAGATCTCTACTGATTGTTGTGAATGTATTTTAAGTTATGCAATTTATTTCCAACTGTTGTTACATCGATGTTTTGATTTCTTAGTCACAAATCCTTGGTTGATGTAATATTGCAACCTTTCCCCTGCATATACTTTGCGCGTTACCTTGAAAATTGTATGCACCAGGATTGATGAATTAATGTGGAAAAGGGTTGAATAGTTTATTCACACTCGGACACCAACAAAGTCCATTGTATTTTGTAGATCCGGTCGAGGGAACTACCGTTATGTTCTAATCCAGGGTTAATGGATTGGGGTTTATGGATGCTTTGGCATGTATATATATGCATTGTAACATTGGAAGGAACATAATGAAAAATCAATCTGGTAGTCCCAGTTTTTGGATCCAGGGGAAAATCTCTGTCTATATTTGTTTTATGTGTTATTCTCTCTCCTTTATTTATTTCCTGTTTTTAGAATTCATATGTAGGTAAATTTTGTACGGGGTTAAAACCTACATTTGGTATCAGAGCATTTTTTGCTCCAAGGGGACACCTTTGTTGCTAAGGGGTTTTGCTTGGGCCTGTGGTTAACCTTGTTCAGTGGGAGATCTGCTAAATCGATTATTGTGGCGAAAGAAGATGGCGAGTAGTGGAAAGATAGATATCGAGAAATTTAATGGTCAGAGTTTTGAGTTTTGGAAACTCAAGATGGAGGATCTACTGGTGGACAAAGATCAGTGGATCGTGGTAGATTTGGGTACTAAAACAATGGGAGTGTCTAATGAAGAATGGAAGAAGTTGGATCAGAAGGCTAAGAGCACAATATGATTGTGTGTCTCAGATTCAGTATTGTTTAATGTATCAAGGGAAGCTACAACGAAGGGTTTTTGGGACAAGTTAGGGACTTCGTACCAATCTAAGTCTCTAGTGAATAAATTATTCCTACGGAAAAAGCTATACAACCTGAGGATGAAAGAAGGAGATTCGGTGATAGAGCATCTGAACGCATTTAATAGTATGGTAAGCCAGTTATTGTTTGTTGATATTAAAATTTCAGATGAAGATAAGTGCATTATTTTTTTGTGCTCTCTACTAGATTTGTGGGATAGTCTGGTTATTGCAATAGGTAGCATTGCAAATTCCTTGCAGTTTGATGAAATAGTCTTATCCTTGATGAGGGAGGAGATGAGATGGAAAAATATCGAGAGCTGGAATGGTGATGCCTTGTCTATACAAGGACGGTCCCAGAACAAAAACAGAAATAAGTCCTCAAGTGGGAGCTCTAAATTGAGAGGGAGATCTAAATCTCTAGGAAAAACTATAAAGGTGTGCTGGAAATGCGAAAAGGAAGGGCACTACAAAGGGACTATAAATCTAAAGCTCCTCACAAAGGAAAGGAATCCAATGATTCTCCTTCTATAGATGCATAAACCACCTCAGATGAAGGTAGGTAGGGATGTGTACATGGCTTCTTCTTCCAGTACACATGTAGATCATGAGGCATGGTTCATTAACTCAGGTGCATCCTTTCACTTCACTCCCCATAGAGAGTGGTTTTGCGAGTCAGAGAAATATGATGGTGGCGATGTCTTCTTAGGGGATGATAGGAATACTAGTATCATTGGTCATGGAAAAGTAAAGTTGAAGTTGCAAGGTGGAAGGATTAGAACAATTTTGGGTGTTCTACATATTGCATTAGACAAAAATCTGATTTATGTCAGCAAGTTGGATGATGCAGGTGTAAAAACAGTGTTCGAGAAGGATACCTGCAAGATGGTTTGAGAAACATCGGTATTGATGTGGAGAGTTTAGGTTGGACTTTGTACAAGATGAAAGGTAGCACTATTATGGATGGGTGCAAGAGTTCTATGGTTCCTGAATGTGGAGCAGAAAATATAGTGGTCTCTTGAGAAAAGACCATGCTATGGCATCGAAGGCTTGGACATATTGGAGAGAAGGGATTTTGAATACTTCATGGTAAAGGTATGGTAGGAGGTATGACTAATAGCTCTCTAGATTTTGATTTCTGTGAAAATTGTGTATATGGGAAGCAGAATCAGGTGAGTTTCCCTTCTAGTGGTAAGAGGGTGAAACATATATTAGAACTTGTGCACAGTGATGTGTTTGGACCTGTGAAGGTTCCATCACTAGGTAAGTGTGTGCACTATGTATCATTTATAGATGACTTCTCAAGGAATACATGGATATATTTCCTTATTAAGAAATCTGAAGTATTTGACAGGTTTTAAGAATTTAAGGCTCTGGTGGAAAACCAGACAGAGAAGAAGTTAAAGGTGCTGAGGACAGATAATGGTGGAGAGTTTTGCAAGAAGGAATTTGAAGAGTTCCGTAAGAAGTGTGGTATAGCAGGACAGAAGACTACTCCATACACACCTCAGAAAAATGGAGTTGCAGAAGGAATGAACAAGATGGTGATGGAAGGGGCAATAAGCATGCTCAGTGGTGCTGGGTTAGGATAGGAATTATGGGCAGAGGCGATGGAGACTGCATGTTACCTGGTCAACAAATCACCTTCATCAACATTAGAGGATAAGACTCCACAAGAGGTATGGACTGGTAAGAAACCTTCTCTACCACATATGAGAGTATTTGGATGTGATGCATATGTACATGTTCCAAAGGTGAAATGAACAAAGTTGGATAGTAAATCTGAAAAGTGCATCTTTATTGGGTATAAGGATGTTTTAAAGGGTTATAAGCTTTGGAACCCAGTGACAAGGAAGGTTGTGTACAACCAAGATGTGTTATAGATATTTTTGGGCACTACAACCCCAAGCATGAAATGTCCATAAAACAAGGGCTCCTAAGTCCCTAAAAGTGTTCTTCTAACCCCTAAAGGAACAAGGTCAACTGATTACAACTTCTCCTAGAAGTTCTCCATGAAAAACTGCTCAGAATTGGTCAAAACAGGATCATTTCAGCTGCTCCATAGGAAAAGTGCGTTGCATCTCACCTAAATACACTGTGTGGGTGCGTTTCATTTCAAAAAGCCCTTCTATGGGGTGCAATGGGCGAGAAATGACAAATGGCAGTGTCATTCCGCGAGGTGGAGAGGAAATGGAAGCTTCCAGAAACTTCTCCTGTGACACTTGCCTCTCTAAATTCGACCAAGGATGAGTAAGAGATCATCAATCTCCAAGTGGAAGCAAGAACTATCAGAGGGAAGACACTAATCAAATCACAAGCTGACTCATCTCCCTTACAGATATCTATATATGGATCCCTCATCCCAGAGATCCAGAGGCTGGAATTTTGCATATTGTAAGGAATTGCTGTTAGTTTTTTGAGACAAAACATCAGATTGTTGGGTGATCTAATCTTTGTATGAGGTGAAGAGGTGCTTCCTTGCTAAGAGGATGATGCTGGGTCAGAACAACTAGTTTTAACTCCTCTTGGCTCTTTCTTGTTTATCAATAAAAGCTATTCAAGTTTTCCTCCATACTCTTGTGTAATTTATGTTTGTTGCATTTTTATGGTCAATTTACATCTGATCCTAGATTGTTTATGATTATAGATCCATGTTCTTGTATAGTGCTATGCTACTGTGATCTTACAGGTACTTTGTGAAGCTGGGCGTGCAAGGGAACAAGTAGCGAAAGACTATCAAGAAAGAGAGGAATCGAACCAGGAGATTAGCGCAAGACAGAGGTTGGTCTTCTTTGTTCTTCTCTATCTATACTTGATAAAGGAAAAATGAAAGTAGCTTTACTTTGTTTGTTTCTAAGGCAGCTATCACACCTTAGTGGGATAAGCAGTTCTGGGTAGAAACTTTTCCCTGTAACAAGATGTGGTGTTTAAAGAGGTGAAATATGTTATTAAACATGAAGTCCAATCAAAGGAACCTGAGAATATAGAGTTTGAGCTTAAGGAGGAAGAATCATACTCTATAGTAGAAGAGGAATCAGAATATGAAGAGCCACAAAATTAGGTTGTGAGAAAATCAGTTCGAGAAAGAAGGAAGCCAGAAAGGTATAGTCCATCTCACTTTTGTTCAAATTTTGCTTTATCTATTACTGATGATGATCCTAGAACTATGAAGGAAGTAGTAGATTCAGAGGATGGAAAACTCTGGCAAGAGGTCATGGTTGATGAAATGGCAACTTTGAACAAGAATGAGGCTTGGGATCTGGTGGAGTTGTCGACTAGAAGGAAACCCATTGGTAGGAAATGGATGTTCAAAAAGAAGATAAATGCAGAAGGAAAGGTGGAGAAATACAAAACTTGGTTGGTAGCAGAAGGTTATTCCTAGGTGTCGGGAATTGATTTTGGTGATATTTTTTCTTGTGTTGCCAATGTAGCTTCTATTAGATTACTTTTATTTGTTTCTGCTGCTTTTTATTTTGAGGTAGAACAGATGGATGTGAAGACAACATTTCTTCATGGGGATATGGAAGAAGATACCTTGAAGGCTTTGGGGTGATTGGTAAGAAGGAACTGGTATGCAAGTTAAAAAAGTCTCTATATGGGTTAAAACAGCCACTAAGGATGTGGTATCGGAAATTTGATACATTTATACGAGGACTTGGCTTCACTAGAAGCAAAGCATATCATTGTGTGTATTTTAAATTAATTGGCAATTGTGTTATTTATCTGGTCTTGTATGTGGATGATATGTTTTTGTTTGGAAATGACAAAGAAATTATCCAGGATTTAAAGACCCAATTTTCTTCCAAAGTCGACATGAAAGATCTTGGTGCTGCAAACTATATTTTGGGCATGGAAATTAAAAGAGATCAGGAAAAGAGGAAGCTATAGTTAAAACAGAGGAAGTATGTCGAGACAATACTGTAGAGGTTTAATATGCAAGATAGTAAACCAGTGAACGTTCCTATTCCTATGGTGTAAAGTTATCTATTGAACAATGTCCCAAGACACAAGAAGAGGAAGAGGACATGTCCCGTGTTCCATATGCAAGTGTAGTCAGTAGCCTGATGGGTGTGATGGTATGTACTAGAATAAACATTGCACATGCAAGTGGGAGTATTGAGAAGGTTTATGTCAAAAACAGGGAAGGAGCGATGGACAACAGTGAAGCGGGTTTTGAGGTATTTGCATGGCACTAGTGATTATGGAGTGTGCTAAAAGGAAGAACACAATTGGAAATTTTTTTTGATATCTGTGGATTTGTTGATGCAGGTTGGGCTAGAGATTTGTATCAGAGAAGATCTACAAGTGGGTATCTGTTTAACCTATTTGGAGGTTCATTCAGTTGGATGAGTAAGAAATAATATGTTGTGGCACTATCAACTATAGAGGCAGAATACATGGCAGCCATTCATGCAAGTAAGGAAGTAGTTTGGTTGCAGAGATTGTGTTCAAGTATGGGGTTAGTACAATGAGCTATAAGGATAGATTGTGACAGAAAAGTGCAATTTTCTTGGCAAAGAACCCTACTTATCATTCAAAGACAAAGCACATTGATGTTCAGTATCAGTTTGTGAGGGATATGATAGAAGGTGAAAAGGTGTTTCCAGTAAAGTTGGACACTTTTAAGAATACTATATATGCATTGACAAAATCTATGAGTTCTGAGAAGTTCTCTTGGTGTAGAGAAATAACGGGTGTTAAAGGGTTGGAACAATGACTAAGCTCTCCCGTGGAAAGAAAAGAACAAGTGTGAGAATGTTTGGGTTGTGTTAGAAGGGGGGCGGAGCCCCCCCTTTGTTGTGCCAATGTGAAACGGGTGGGGGGGGTCATAGGGGGTTTGAGGGTGGTGGTAACCCTCCTTTATGGGGTCCGGGGCAATGCCCCGGAAAATATTTTTTGGACCCTATATTAGGTGGGCGAACCTACCTATGGTTTTGTGCATGGTTTTCACACATGGTTTTGGGCGCGATTGTTTTCCGGTCCATGCTATTTTGTAGATCCGGTCAAGGGAACTACTGTTATGTTCTAATCCAAGGCTAATGGATTGGGGTTTATGGATGCTTCAGCATGTATATATATGTATTGTAACATTGAAAAGAGCATTAAGAAAAATCAATCAGGTAGTCCCGGTTTTGGGGTCCAGGGGAAAATCTCTATGTATATTTATTTTATGTGTTATTATCTCGCCTATGTTTATTTTCTGTTTTAAGAATTCATATGCAGGTAAATTCTGTATGGGGTTAAAACCTACAATAGGAACTATCAGAGGATGACAACCCCCTTGCAAAAATTTGAGAGAAAATAGACGAAAGAGATGTTAGAAGAAATAAAGTGAGTAAAGAGACAGAGATTTCACCTCAAACAAACAAGCCTAAAATGGAAAGAAGAAACCTCAAAAGACCCCTATCACAGGTCTAAGAAGGAGTACTAGACTCAACTCAATAGAAGAATTACCCTAAAAAAGCATAGAGCATATCAATGAAGAAACAGAAGAAAAATCAGAGGCAAAAGAAAATTCAGGGATTTCTCTGAGAACATCTCCAAGAGTTTCATCACCAATGGTTGCATCACCAATGGTTGCATCACCAACTTTCACCTTGCCTACTTACAGTCCAGGACAAAGAACACCAGAAATTGATCATGTGCAACAAGAGATTTATGATTATATTGAATCCTTGGAGAAAAGGGATGTAGCAAGAACATCAATATCAATTCAAGGGGAAGAGGAAATCCAATTTAATGGACCACAAGAACCTCCAGTAATCAATGTATTGAAATACGAAATCTTTGAACTAGAGACATTAAACAAGTACATTAAAAATGAAAATCGAGCCTTGAAAGCACAGAATGAAATCCAAATATCTAAGAGTGACAACCTCCTTTTACATATAAGCCCGTGGTTTAAGAATAACAAGAAACTAAAGAATAAGAACAAGGGCTTTACAAAGACAGGTTATAAATTTGAAACACAATATCCTCATGAGAAAACCAAGGATGCCAATGACTGGTACAAAAGTGAGAAGGATGAATTTAGATGTACTGGTAGAAGTTTCCAAGCAAATGTAGTAATTCAACAAAGATATCAATTTTGTGTTTTGTATGAGGACATACAAAATATTCAGTGTGGGGGAATGTAGAGTTCCATAATTGTTTTGTTTTGACACCCTTTTTCCTCCATTTTCCTATTTTCATCATCGCTATCAACTCAATAAAAGCGATAAAAACATAGATTTTGATAAGGTAAAAACTCTCATATGTATTATTTTTCATATTCATTAATGTGCCTTATTATTGTGTTAAAGATTGCATTAGCTACAAAATTAACATGATTTTGCAGCTATTTTACAAATCAACAGCTATCTCCATGGTTTGAGTGGTTCTGGTGCACCAATGAAGCAAATAACCACATGGGTGGTTGAGGATCGATCCCCTCATGGATCTCCTCCTATTCGCTCGAGCCAATTCACTAAAGGAATCATACATTGGCGTTGTTAAAGTAATGGTTCAAACATAGCAGCAGAAGTATGAATGCACCACATTTCTCTAATTTTCTTTCTGAATAACAAATCGTCGAGATAACGGTTTTACTGTTTAACTTTCAAATTTGAATAAGGATTGATTAAAAGACCTATAGGCATAGAAGTATCAAACTTTTGAGCACACATTTTATATATAAATATGTATCCTCTATAAAGGATAAAAAGGAAGTAATAGTTAATCTCTGAAGAAATTGTGTGAAACGTACCTTCTTTCTCATATTGAATTAAAGTTACCTTTTTGTTATTTGATGCATATGTGAGTGTTATTTACACCTAATGTATGCGGAGGGCCCCTACAGATAGTTGAATTTTAGTTTATTTCATTTTATCGCTTTCTGTTACCGCATTTTCATTTCATTCTAGCTTTGTTTCCTTACCTCATTGTTTCATCATTTCGTTATAACTTAGTTAAATCTCGTTATTTCATTTGTACTTGAATTTATTCATAGTCGTTTAATGGTTTAGTTTCTTCATTGTTTTTTCTACTTAATTGCAGTCAGTGTTAAAAGATTGTTTTCAATCTTTTAGAAGTAGAACTTGTATATAATCTGTAGTCAACATTAGAAGATTACCTTCATGCTTTTTAGAATCAGAATTTGTATATACTTTACAGACAGCTTTTAAAGGATCATTTTCTTGTTCTTAGAATCATTTGAATTTCAATACTCTATTTTATAGTAGAAAGGTGTTTAGGATAGGTTCATAATTTTAGAATGATTAACATAATATGTTTTAGAATGATACTCAATATATATATAACTTGGTAGATTAGTTTAACAATAGCTTAACTTCCACTCATTAATTTGTAGAAATCTAAATCTAATGTAATAGGAACCTAGATAGCAACGAAAATCCCCAAAACAAATATAACCATCATATTACAAACTAAAATAAAGGCTTCTAGTATATATAGTGCACTTGCACTTCATAAGTTTACCAACTCCGGTTGATAATTTATGCTTGTAATTTAAGAACATTAAATTGACCAAACAAGGATTTCCCCTTACTAAAGGCAACATCATAGCCTTTATCCTCCAATACAACTACAAATATCAGGTTATTCTTTAGCCTAGGTACATACATGACATCTTTCAAATGAAGATGGGAACCTAACTCTCTCTCAAAGGTTACAGTACAAATTTCGTTAGTAAGGTACCGCCCATCATCCCCAAGTTCTATGTGCATCTTGAGATCCTTCTCCTCTAGGCTACTAAATAATTCTTTGCATCCTGTCATATGGAAAAAGGAACCCAAATCTAGATTGCACACAATCACCATTATAGTGCTCATCATGCATGCAATTAGGGTGAAGTCTAATTGGTATTGTGAGACAATTACTTCACCTCTTGTTCCTCTTGAAGGGTTCTTGTTCGAACACATTTTTTCATAGTGCCAAAATTCATAGCAATGAAAACATTTTATCTTGCTTAGGTGAAAACATTTTATCTTGCTTAGGTCCTTTGTTTTGCCATTATTTTGGCTAGACTTTGGCTTTCTTTGGGCCTTCTTGCCCTTGCCCTCCTTTCCTTTTCCAACCAAGGAAAAAATCTCTTCCTCCTCATATTTTGATGTTACTCCATCTTTAGGGTTCCTCCCAATTTATTCCTACACCAAATCAGACCAAAGTCTCTTCCAATTTGGAAATTTGTCCCTTCCATTTACAGAGTCCTGGTAACTATGCGGAGATTTTGGAAGGCCTAGGAGAGCTAGGCTAACTACATCTGAAGAGGGAATGTTTTCTCCAGCTCCTCCAAGCTCATCTCAACAATGAGTGAACTTGGAGAGACAATGTGGATTGGTTTCACCTTTCTGCATGCAAATATTTCTTAGTTTGTTCCTCAATGCCAATTTATCAGCATCACTGCAATTTCAAATAGCTCAGTGAGGGTATTACACATAGCAAAGGGGGTTTCTTTTACATGTAAATTCAAGACTATGTGGTTTGTCACACCCTTTAGGATGTTCCTCCTTGCTTTTGTGGTATCCTTCTTCCATTGGGCTAACTATTGTGCATTCAATACTGCTAGCTTTGGAATGTCAGTTTTGGTGTACTCTAGAACACCATTATCATTGAGTACAAATTCAATCTTTTCCTTCCAAGATATGAAATTTGAGGTTCCCTCAAGGGCATACTCCAATCTCAATCCATTTAAAGACATTTTCCTACACAAAAGAAAACCTTCTTCACTGAATTTGCAAATCAAAATCTCTAAAGGATAAGATCTATTGATTGCTTTATAGTGCAATTTTTTCTCTAATACCATGTAGAAAATAATAGAAATTTTCTACTACTGATGAAATCAAACTGAAATCAAGAGATTAAAACTTTCCTCTATTATTTTGCAGAATGAAAATCACAATTTAGAAACACATGCAATGACATGCATCCATTAAAATCACAAGAACAAAATGATTTATAGGGGAACTCAACTGGAAAATTCCCCTCCGCTACTTCTTATTAATTAGATGAGAATGAGAAACTATTACAATGTCTTGCTTCAATCCTTAAGCACAACCTGTAATGTAAATTTGTTCTCTTACTAACTGTCGTACTCTTGCCAACTCTTAGCTAATTCAAAGCAACAAATTGCTCCTATTTTCTTATGCAAATCCTAAGGAAATTATCTCATAAAATGGTTGGGATGGGGTCCCCTCGGTTAGTTTTGGGGAAAAGCCCGAGTTTTGGGGGAAAAGCCCGAGTTTTGGGGAAAAAGCCTAAGTTTTGATGTAAATAGGTGTAAATTCTCCAGAAATTGTGATTGGCAGAATGCGTAGCTAGTTAAGAGTCAAAAATAGTTTTACCCTTCTTTTATGTAACTTGAGTCGGTTTTTGAAGATCTACCCATGGTCGTGGACCATGGGATTGTACAAATAGGTGTGTTTTAGAGAGTCTAAGGCACAATAAGATGTGATGAATGTAATGGGTCAATAGAAGGAAAATTGAGATAGAAGTCTTAGAGGAGGAAAAGGCTTTACAGCTAAGCGCGCAGAGGCCTAGAGTAGTGTCTACAACTAAGTATGCGAACCCCTACGGCTGAGTGCACAGGGAAGTTTTGAGTCTATAAACCTTTTTTGATTATCAATAAAGAGGATTGTTCTAGAAATCCCTCTGTTTAGTCCCTTTTCTTCTGTTATGTATGAATGTGTTATATATTGTGATGAATGATGGCTTGGTAAAATAATGATGTACTAATGCACGACTTTACTTGATCTGTATTGTTATCTGAACACAATTAATGTTAAGTGACTATGCGAAGATCATAACAATTGCTATTAAAGTTATCGAACAGTTGGGTAATTCCGAGTAATTATTGATCTAAGGGTAATCTAAAGTGCACGTAAGTAGCTAATTGCCCTATTCTAGGTCTGAAAAAGTCAGTCGTAGGCCTTTACGAAGGTATAGAAGCTGATTCAAGGAAGTTACCTCTGTAAGCCATAAGAGCTTAACGATCTGCATGAAGGTAGATCTAGGTCACAAAAGGACATCACACTAATCTCTAGGTGCGGAAACTTGGTTCCAACATCCCCCCATACTTCTTCAGTGAGACTTCAGTCTGCGCATTGTGGATTGATGTCAAAAGGGCAAGTAGTGTAGGGATTTGTTTGGCACGACTAAATCTAAACCTGGGTTAGGACCCTCTAAGCAAACAAATGGTTTTGTTTTGTTTCCAGGAATGGGATTTTCATAAAGAGATGTGTGATGTTGCATCACTAGAATTTGACCAATAATGAAATTGAGAAGTGGTTGGATAGAAATATCCATGAATTCGCAGTGCAAGAAAACATAAATCTATGTCTGACAAAAGAACAATGGTTGGACAGGTATCTATACATAGAAATACATGAAATATTGTTTTTCACCTTCCTGATCGAACTATACGAGTGGATCGCTAAATTAGCATACGGACAAGGAAGGTGGAGGCTTGATGGTCCAATAGTGTGGACCCCAGAGCTTGTGCAGAGTTTGGAATCTTTTGAAGATAAGATCACGTGCGTAGTTGATCACTAGCTTGATTGAGTCATCAGAGGATTTGTTACAGAGTTTGCAGTTGATACCTCAGTCAGTTTCAGTGAAGCAGAGTGATGCTTCTTCAAGGGACCATGAGGTAAGTGTTTAAGATCTTTGAATACTTGGATTAAGATGCTCTTGTGTGAAAAGAGGGTTATGACATTACCTTGATGTTTAGATCTACGTGAAGTCGACGAAGCTTTAGAAATAAAGGAAAAATAGGTCTTGAAAATAGTCCATTGATTGGACCTCCTTCAACTGATTACGAGCGAGTA
Source organism: Pinus tabuliformis (assembly GCA_031772625.1). Classification (NCBI taxonomy): domain Eukaryota; kingdom Viridiplantae; phylum Streptophyta; class Pinopsida; order Pinales; family Pinaceae; genus Pinus; species Pinus tabuliformis. The sequence goes on from CM062819.1 coordinate 1,544,139,682, forward strand.
GCACATGCTTCACCACAGTGCATTGTCTAGTTGATAAGGCAGGGTTTTTGCATATACCTCATCCATCCACACCACCTCTAGCTTCACCTCCACAACATACACCTTCACCCACATCCCCACCACCACCGTCACCAATCAGCATGTCGAATACGATGAAGTTGCCAGTTTTCATGGGCTTAGGAAATGAGGATCGAATCATTTTTGGTTTGTTGTGAAGGCTGTGTGGACAACACAACAAATTATGAATGATAATATAAAGAAGAAATAGTTGGTTACTACTTTGCAGAATTGTGCACTGACATGGTACATTAAGTACTGCACTAATAATCCGTTGGCATCATTAGCGGATACTCAAACCACGTTGAACAAGGAATTTGATAAGCCTAAGTCTACCTTGCAATTGGTAATTGGGTTTAAGGAAATCATGATGAGGTTCAATGAAATGCCAAGGGAACTAGATCAAAGACTAAAGTGCAGAATCCACAAAGCTAATCTGAATCTCACAGATAGTCAACACCGTAATTGGTTTATAATCGTGCTCATGCCCCACCTAAGGATTGTATTATTGCAGAAAAATATAGGAACCCAAGAAGAAGCCCTGGAAATCATAATGAGATTGCATGAAACTCCTATTCATGATGCTTCATTGGGGGTTTAGAATATGTACACAGAGCTGTAGAAAATTTGCTTGGAGTTGCAGAGCTTGAAAAATGAAAAAGTGGCTCGCCGGAGGTGTGCGAAGAAGTTTGGTGTCTCAAGTGTAAAACTAGGGGCATGATAAAGATCACTGTCCTGTCTTCATGAATTACATCATAGGTGGGGGGCCTATGCTCCTAAGGCAGGAAGCTCCAGTAGGACCAAGTGCGGGGCCCATGCTATGGTGCACTATTTTTCAAGTAGTCAGAAAACATGTAACAAAAAATTGTCATTTGCTGCAAAAGTTTGTACAGATGCCATAACAATTGTTTTGTGATTTCTACAAATTAGTGGGCCATGATGATCACCATTATCAAAGCTATGAATTAGTGATGTAGAGGATGCCTACATATTGAATGCAAGCTGAAACTTAGCCTCTAGATCAGGGCACTGGGGGAGCGTGTGGAGGATATCAGGGACGCAGAAGAGGCCGAGGAGGAGGAGGACCTGCTAGGGGTCATGGGCAAGTCATTTGCTACAACTGTGGAACACCAGGACACTACACATGGGAGTGTACAAATCAGACACACCCATCATGTCAATACTACACCCAGCTTGACCACACCATTGAAGAATGTCTTGTGTTCATGACCAAGAAGTAGGAGAAAAGGGTATAGCCTCTGCATCCTACCCAGAACTTAGATATGATGAGGGCTGAGCCCCGTGAAGAGGACCCGAATGTGAATATCATGCTGTGAAGTGGGATTGTGACTGGTGACGATAAGGAAAAGCAAATTGAAGAAGGTGGATGGGTCTGCAAGGCTCTAGAAAAGGAGACTAGTTTCAATCTGGAGTGCATGAAGGAAACATTCATGGAAGCAAAGAAAATTTTTGCTAAAGCCTCTACCTCAGTGAGTGAAAACAAACTGCCAGACACCAGTGTGCTTACAGTGGTTGACCCCTCTGTTCTTACCACCTTCTTGGAGACTTGTATGAAACTATTGCTGATAGAAAGGGTGTGAAAGGACTACAGGAGTTGATAAATAAATGTGATGGGAAGGAAAATTCTCCTGATTGACCCTGCATAGTCAGCAAGATTGGTAAGCATAAGGCAAGAACAGGGTGTGAGATGAGTCTTACCGCACAAATAGGAGACTATGAGATGGACCCTGTTATTTTGGATTTGGGGTCTAGTGCAAGCATATTTCCTAAATCAACCTAGGAGAGAATAGGGAGACCTGCATTGCGATGGTCTTTGATTCAACTAAGGATGGTGAACTAGTAGAAAATTATCCCTATGGGATGATTGCAGGGAGTTACCATAGATATAGAATGTGCGAGTGCACTGGCCGATTTGGAAGTGACAGAGATTGTTGATGATAGAAATCCATACCTCGTGATCCTTGCAATAGAATGGGCTATTGATATGAATGGGGACATCAATTTGAAGAAGTGAATGATGCCATTTGAAAGAAAATCACTTTTCATTGTAGTACCATTTGAGTCTATAGAAGGACCACACTATACTGAGCCAGTCCGCGACTATGAGGAAAGTGATGATGGTTTGGATCAAATCTACAAAATTACAGCATAAGACCAAGATTGGGTCATTTCAACGACTAATGGATGGATTGCATGGGACCGTGAAAGTTCCTGTACCTCGTATTTAGATGAAGAGTTGGAACATTAGCAAAATAGGTTACACAAAGTATCCACACTGTGCTACAACATGATGACCAAATCATTGTCTTGTGCATTGTCAAAGGTAAGAAATTTATCTTATTACTATGGTTTAACTGACGTAGATAAATCTTTGGATGCTTTTGAAATAGAAGTTCTAGATGATCATCACTTTTTGGGACTGGATTTGGCATTGCACGCTACACCCATTCGGTGGTAGGGCACGCACAAAGACAACCTTGATGAGTGGCACAATTATAGTAAGATGATGAGGATGCGATTTGGTCATCCTAAAGTACGGTTAACTAAGAAGTATGGCGGGAGGAATGATCTGCGCAATCATTTGGACAAATGGACTAAGGTATATGGAACGAAGCCACAGTTAGAATGAGTGCATTTATTCTATCACACTTTGGATATAATCCCCATGAATTGGTATTTGGAAACGAATCTCCATCACGGCACCATGGAGTGGGATATCTTAAGAGAAGAATTCTTGATGACCTTCAACTTTCAATACGGATTCAAAAGTAGTGATGAGGTGTTGAAGGAGGTCAAGGCCGCGATCTTTCGAATTCCGCAAGATCCTTTGTAATTGGTTCAACTGGATTAGAGCACCCAGCTGCACCATGCACTGGAATGCTATAATATGAATGCTGAAGCAGAGGATGAGGATCAAGGGAATATCAATGTCCCAAAGATGGAAGGTCACCACAAGGTTGAAGGTCTGCAGATAGAGAACCCGAATATCACCGCACCATTGAAAACCAAGCAGGTAAACATTGGTACTGAAGTGGAGCCTAAATTCACCAAGATTGGAGATTATTGTGATGGTTCCACAGTGGATCAAGTTGTTGAGTTACTCTACAAGTACTAGGATCTTTTTCCTACAAAATTTTCAGACTTTAAGAACATCATAGGTGATTTGGAAGTGATGAAAATAACTTTGAAACTAGATGTGAAGCTTGTTAATCAGAGGACATATCACCTTGTCGTGGCGGAAAAAGTCGTTTGTGCGGACACAACTCACCTCCCTAGGAGTCTAAACTCTCTAGCGACAAACAAGACAAAATGGAGTGATCTTTCTCTAAATCTACCTTTTAAAACATGAAAACTACAAGTGTTTAGGCTTACCTTATTCCAAAACGCTGTTGTTGTGGTCCGTCCTTGCCGATCCGGATGAGCTCCTCCTTCATGTCAATTCCTGCAACCACAAACAATCAAACAATTACCAAGCACTTGCATTTCATATAATAAAACATATATTCAACATGCAGACCAAGGAACACATGAAATAACTCATTAACACAAGCTATTGAGAAAAATAAACCAGTTTGTATTAATAACGAAACAAAGAAACTCTTACAACCTGGCCTTGGTGTTGTGCAAGTTCCTCCCAGGGTCCATCAAGGGTTTTCCTCTACTTTGACAAAGCTCACCCACTTCCAAGTAGAATCAAGCAAAGACAATCTCTCCTCACAAGGTTCTAAATGGGAGTCCTAATTCCTGCAGCATTTACCCAAAGAAAATGTATAGCTCCAACCTCTCCTCCCTCTGGCTCAATGTCTTTATTTATAGTGCTGTAAAGAGGTTATTCAGGTCCACCATCAATGGGATAATCCCCCTCTTTGGGTGGGATAGCTCCCTTATTGATGGGATAAGTTCCTCCTTAATAGGGATACATGAACCAACTGGAGGCGCATCCATTTCATCAAACCGACCTCTAGAAAGTTCTAGAAGTAACCACAAGTAACTTTTTTAAGATGAAACTCGCGCATTTTTCCTTTTACAGAAGGACGCACCTGTCCCTTAACATACAGAGCGCCCAAGGACGCAGCTTTTGTGAACATTGTGAGCGTCCCCGTAGGTAAGGCTAGAGAGAACCTGCGACCCCAGAGATAAACACATTTTTTACAAGACTTTCTCTCTTCTTTGAGTTTGAGATGGATAGCAGAGGCATAAGACTTGCCTAAGAGGGTAGCATGACTGTTGATTTGAGCCATACTAACTGTAAGTAGTCATGGTGACATTTTTTAGTGTAACAGATTGCCCCCTAAAGTGCGAAGCCTGGAATAGATTAGGGTTTTGTAATTCTAGGAAGGGTGAAGCGCTTTATCATTTCAAGGATTGTCTTGTGGATGACCTGGTTGGAACCTGCAATTTTCAACACAAAATACATGTATAAGATTATATCATTACTGAGGTAGGCATTCCCATACTCAGATTCAAAACTTTAACTAATGGACTAACTATTCTGATACAGGAATGATCTTGCAGTACATCATTTTTTATAGACTTTTGTAGACACAGTATGGATGCAGCCATCTGTTTATGATTAGTCTACATAGATAATGAATACAAAACTCCTCGCAGCCTGGATGGTAGAAACTAGATTCAGGGTCTTCACTTCTACTTCCCGAATTGGTACGATTCTAGCCATGTGATTAAATGATTTGATGTCGAACATGTTAGAAACCACTTGATTACCAGTCGATGATGTAAACTGTTAACAAGCATGAGAGAGACCACTAGTAATGTCAATGGTTCTCAAAGTACCAAGCACAACCCATGAAATGTGAATAGATGTTTTGATGTCGAACACTTCACGGAATCCTTTGATCGAAAGTCAATGATGTAAACTGACGTCAAAGGCGAGAAACCTGCCATTGATGCATGCAGACTTCAAGGTACTGTCGATTCCTAAGTCATCTTTCTAGATAATGTGTCGATGTCGATAGAAAGCGACCCGTTGCAGGCAAGCCCGCAACACGAAATCATTGTTCAAGTTGAAGAAATGTTGCTGTAAGGACTGACTCAGGGATGGTCAAATGGATGACAAGTATTTTGCAAATGAAAGTTTTGCTTGCAGACCTCTTGAACACATAACGACACGACAGATGGCTTGGTGACGAATAACTCAAAGTTAATCCCGGAACCCGGTTAAAGACTTTCAAAGTGGTTTGATCAACTGTGAGGTAAAAGATTTCCCAACCCAGGTGAATGAAAAAGTGTCGTGTTCAAGAGTGGTAATAAAGTTTCTTTTGAGACAAAAGGTAACAAACAGGTTCATTCTTCTCTCTTTTCCCCCACCATTTTGGCAAGTACCTCTTTATTTTTAACAAGCTTGAGGAGGATAGCATATGCTTGATTATAAGCTCATCCTTCGGATGAGTCCAACCTAGTTTAAATTCAAACCCTAGGAAGGAGTGGTTCGTTCCTGTTTGTAATTGAACAGGTCCCTTACTGTAAAAGTTTAACGAGCCCAGTATAGGAGAAACTCGGCGTTTTTCATTTTTAGAGAGTCTGAAAAAACAAAAGGAGACTCCACGTTGAACTTTTTCGTACATTTGTGTCCCTCAAGCCCGAAAAAGTATAAAATAATACCTGGGGGAACCGCTTGATCTTGCGACCAAGGAGTACTTTCATAATAGTGTCGTTGACCTGAAAAGTAAAAAGCGATCAAGGACACGTCGTTTTATTTCCTTATCGAGTTTGAAACAACAAAAACCCGGCAATCTTTTCCTGATTTTGCGGTCAGAAAAGAGCTAAAAGGGGACCGTCTTTTAGTTCCGTTTTAACGAGTGTAAAAGAAACGCTCGGCGATCTTTTCATGTTTTAGGAGTCAGAAAAGGGCTTAAAAGATGACTCTGATATTTTTATTTGTGAAAAATGACAATTTCCCTCGAAATCCCTTTGTCCTGCACAAAAGCAACACATTACTCATACCTGTTTAAAATAGGCAAAAATACATCGAAAAATATGTTTTCATGGTAAAAAATGAACTAATTCATCCAAAAAACCTATAAAAAGACCTTTTACCATGTCATTTTTACCGTTTGACTGTTGAGGTTGAAAAAGGAGCTTTTGACAAGAAACTTCCCGTGGTCGCTGCGGAAAATCCGACCGTCGGAATCGAACGTCGTCTTATCCAGGTATTTTACACATCCTACTCTGCATTTCTATCCATTTAGAATCAATTTTTAGGTCTTAGTTTCATTTTTTTGGGGGGGTTTTGGTTTTGGAATGCGCCTCTCGGCGGACGTGGGTGCCCTTCGGGTGACCCGCGTCCCCCGACTTTTTCTCATACGGGAAAATGGTCGGAAGACGCGGCCCGCCTTCAGGCCAGCCGCGTCCAGGTGCCCTGTGCTACAAAGCCGGGGTGCGTCTTCCGAGAAGTGCGCATTTCAAAACCCCAACTCCCTCAAAAAACTACCAAAAATTCCCAAATCAATTTCTAATTGCTATTTCTGATGTGCAGGGTATTAACCATGTTAGATTGGAGAGAAAGAGAGCATGTAGAGGATGATGAAGATGCAATAAATCATCAACCTTCCCTGGATGCCCTAAGAGCATGCGGATTATACAAATATTGGACCATACCGGGCATGAGGGGCCAGGTAAGATTCTTGGAATGGCTGGTTGAGCGATGGAACGTTCAAGAACAATGCTTTTACATAGGAGGGCACCAGCTCGAGATAGAGCCCTCGGATGTATACTTTCTCACCGGCTTGCCGAACAGAGGTGAGCAACTCAGTCTTGCGGGGACTAGGCCGGGTGGCCAATCCCTTGATAGTCTCCGCGACGAGTGGTGCACACCTGGGGCTCACCATTCAAAAGGCATAGAGATAAAACACATCACTCTGCCTGAACTCAAAGTCATAGCATTCACGGTTACCAGAATTTGCGGCGCGGCCGCTTTACACATTGCTTCCAGATCCCAAATGCGGATGGCAATTGACTGTTACCAAGGCACCATTTTCAACTGGTGTGAAGCTGTGTCGGCTCATATGAAGAGCCAACTGACCAAGGCAAAGAACGGACGACTAAAGACTTTTGGATATGGGCCTCTAGTCGTGAGCTTTGCCTTGGAGAGAGTTCCAATGCTGATCCCTCAGCAACTCACTGTTGATATCTTGGGTCCTCGGGAGCCAAAGCTGATACGATGGGTTGCGGTGATGGCCCGGCATCCTGACGAGGGTGCGACGGTGGTTCGATTCTCAGATAGTTACTTTCACTGGTTGGAGGACCAGGTTTTTTCGATACAGGACTTTCCGTATGCCGGAGTGGATTTTAGAGGTGATCCGGACATGGTTCTTCCACCGGGAGAACAATGGGATGACAGAGGTACTTTTATTTTCACAAGTTCTCCAATTATGTATTTTTTTATTTTTCATATATATCGTCTCAAAACTAACAGTAAAATTTTCAAAATGCAGATGTTGGTCCACAGCGTCCAGCCAACCTCCGGCCTTTTGATAGACTACATCCAGCTGCACCGGTACCGGCCCCACAGGACGCGGCTGCAGAAGTACTAGCTGAGTTGGAGCATGATCTAGAGCGTCTCACGACAGATATACCTGAGACTACTATGGATGACATTCCTACCCGGCTTCAGCGTTTCGTAGTTGCGGTCCCTGGACCGTTTAGGAGATTTTTGCGTAAGGTAGCCCGCGCAGTGGTGTCATACAGAGAGCACCACCAGTGATTGACTAGTCACTTTTGTAGTCACATGTGACATTTTGACTTTTTGTACTATCATTTTGCCGATCATAAGGTGTTTTCAACCTATGATCGAAGACGATGTATATATTTTTTGACACACTTCTATCTATATATATCACTATTACCGGCTTATCTTGTTTAACATATGTGATGAAATGTTTTTTAAATTTACTTGCGTGATTATCGTAAATGTCTGTCCAACATTCGAGAAGCAATTGCATCTGCTAATGTATTCAAAGACCTTGGAATATGTTGATATTCAATGTAATCAAATTCACGTTCCAAGAGACGCACTCTCAAAAACAACCTTAATAACACAGGATTCCTAATGGCATAAACTCTATTAAGCTGTAATACAACAAGTTCAGAATCTAACCTCACTATCAAACGTCGAATTCCAAATGAAATAGATTCGGATAATAATTCAATCACTGCACTGTATTCTGCAATGTTGTTCGTTGTTTGACCGAGGCTTACCCCATGCATAGAAACTAACTCGTCAGAGGGCGAATAGATAACCCAAGTTGCGGAAGAGATGTTCCGTGTACTACGACAAGCACCATCAGCAAATCCAATGTATGTTTGGAGAGGCGTCGACATCTGCAATATCAAGAGTAAAACCAAGATAAGCCAGAATAACGACAAAAAACCACACTCTCTAAGCTAAGCACACTGACTAAACTAACACACTTGCTAGCTAGAAAGAAAATCTAATCTATCTAAAAATTTCTCCATACCCATCATTTAAGCATAATACCTCTTTAGGTAAAGTCCATTTCTGGGTTTACCCAAAGAGTCCCCATCAAAGTCAACTAGCTCATAAGCCCCTTTTGCTAGCTTTCGCTTTACAATGTAGGGCCCATACCACATGGGAACGAATTTTCCAGCACCTAGCTTATCGTTAGCTTGATCATATAATAGTACTAGGTCTCCTTCCGAAAAACTTCGAGGGGTTACATTTTTATCATACTGAGCTTTCATTCGTTTCGCGTGAGTCTCGATTACCAATGTAGCGTCACGTCGAGTCTCATCTAATTTAGCCAAGTACAATAAATGTTTCTCCTCTTCGGAAGTAGCTGGAAGTAATTCGACAGCCATTTGAAGTGATGGGATTTCGCATTCAATGGGTAACACAGCTTCTAAGCCATAAACTAGCTGGAAAGGAGTGAACCCTGTTGAATTTTTCACTGAGGTTCGGTATGCCCATAGCGCTGAAAATAACATGTTGTGCCAATTCGACCGATGAACACCAATGGTTCGTCGGATCATGATAACTAGAACTTTGTTGATAGACTCAACCAAACCGTTGGCTTGCGGATAATAAGGAGTAGAGCTATCATGGCGCAAACCAAGCTGGCTTGTAAGCTCAGTCATCATGACGTTTCGAAAATGGCTCCCATGGTCAGTAATGATTGCTTGTGGGACACCAAACCTAGTTATGATATGATTGAATACGAAAACTGCAGTTGTTTTGCCGCTTGCGTCGAATGTAGGCATCACCTCGGCCCACTTAGTAAAATAATCAACCGCAAGGATGATATACGCATGCCCCCCGGCCGAGTGAGGGTTACAAGTAATAAAGTCGATACCCCATTTGGCGAATGGACCAACGGAAATTATAGGGTGGAGAGGAGCAGGTGGAGCGCGCATCTTGCGATCAAACACTTGACAGTTGTGGCACTTCCTGACTGCAATGATACAATCCTTAAACATAGACGGCCAGAAATAGCCAGCGCGCAACACCTTCTGAGCTGTGGCATACCCAGACATATGACCGCCACATGCTCCAGAGTGACAATCATTCAAAACCCTCTCAGCCTCTTTGTGAGTTAAACAACGTCGAAAAACTAAGTCTGCCCCCTGGCGATAAAGTGTATCTCCAATAATTTTGTATGGCTGGGATTGAAACCGAATTTTTCGACGTTTCGCTTTGGAAGCTTCAGGCCGAAAGGTTTGGGTTTGGAGATAAATGATTATATCCCCGTACCACGGATCTACAGTACTGATAAGAAACAAAGATTCGTCCGCAATGGACTCCTCTGCCACAGTCTCTGTGTCAGCACTCGGGAAATCACACATCAATTCCGCAAAAACTAAGGATTTCTTAGACTTGGACTTCTCGAACTCCAGGTCGAACTCTTGCAGGATGACAATCCATTTAGAGTACTTGCCCCCTAGCAGTTGTTTTGTCAAAATATAAATCATAGGGTTGCAATCCGAAATAACTGTAGTTTTGCGGAGAAGAATGTAGTGACGGAAACGTTGGACAGCTTGAACGGCTGCCAGGGCCAATTTCTCCACATGCGAATATTTTAGCTCAGTGGGATTCAAGGTCCTACTAAGATAATATATCACATGCTCCGCTCCGAATTCATCTTCTTGAACTAACACCATTCCAATGGTGGAATGCGAAGCTGCGAGGTATAAGAAGTAGTCCTGGTTGTAGTTGGGAGGATGCAATAACGGTGCATGGGTCAACGCGTGTTTAAGTGCATCAAAAGATTGTTGGGCAATCTCGTCCCAAAAGAATTGTGCGTTCTGTTTCAACAACCGTGTAAAACCTTTAGTGACCTCGGCGTAGTTTGGGATGAATTGGCGTAAAAAGTTCACTTTCCCTTGCAAACTTTGGAGTTGGCGCAAACTCGAAGGAGGAGGCAATTTGATGATAGCCTCAACTTTCGAGGGATCGACGCGAATGCCGGCTTTTGAAACAACAAATCCCAGCAATCGACCTGTTTCTATACAGAAAACACACTTGTGGGGATTCAACCGAATTCGATAATGCCTACACCTCATAAAGATTGCTCGTAGGTGGACAAGGTGATCAGCTCGATGTAAAGAATGAGCAGGCAAATCATCGAGATAGGGTTGCACAATGTGCTTGATGTCATGAAATGCATAAGACATCGCCCGTTGAAAAGTGGCCCCGGCATTCTTAAGCCCAAAAGGTAACTTGCAATAAGCAAATGTCCCCCATGGGCAAATGAATGCCGTTTTTGGTTGGTCGGCAGGTAGAATATTGATTTGATTATAGCCCGAGAAACCATCCATGAAGGAAAACATTTCACTTCCGGCACAATCATCAATAATTTGATCGATATAAGGCGTAGGATAGTTGTCTTTTGGACAAGCTCGATTTATATCCCTATAGTCGATACAGATTCTTATTGTTCCTTGTTTTTTCTTGACCGGAACAATATTCGATACCCAATCCGTTAACGGGATCGGATAAATGAAACCTGCTTTCAACAGCTTTTCGACTTCTGCTTTAATCGCAGCTGCTTTTCGAGGGTGAATCTGACGCAACCGTTGCCGGACGGGTTTAGCATCCGGGTAGGTCTTTATTTCATGAACAACAATGGCAGGATCAATTCCCGGCATTTCCTCGTAAGACCAGGCAAACACGTCGCGGAATTCTTGGAATAGGGCCTTGTAAGTTTGGATTTCTTCTTCAGTACATGCGGCACCTATATGAATGTTTTCCTCGATTCCGGGCTTCACTGAAATATCAATGGGAATAGTACGAGAAATATTCCCTAAATTCAACTCTGAATCAGAATGTTTCGTTGGATCCTGAGCGTCTTTGACATATTCAGCGGTAAAGATAGATGAAAAATCATTTTCAAATGCATCATCCTTAGGTAAAAACAAAGATCTGTGATGGAGATCCTCCCATGGTAGATCATCTACACTTAGGATTTCGCGAAGTCGCAAAGGTACCAGAAAGTGACTGATACCCAGTGGGAACAGAAGGACCGCCGTGTAAAAAAGATTCAGAACTTTGAGTAAACACGGACGACTGACCAGACATATTTACAGGAGTATAAACACCTCCAGGTGGAAAAGGAGTACGAGGTGTAGAAAAACCTACTGAGTTGTCTAAAAAATTGGTTAACGCAAGGTACCAAGAAGTACTTCTAGGAGGACTGTAAAAGATGGATTCACGCTCCCTTAGATCAATAGTAAGTTGACCTTCAAGGTGAGAGACACCTATATCTTCTTTTAGAGCAAGTTCTTCTATAGCAATCAAACCAGAAGGTAGATTTTCGGTGATAATTCTTTCTATTCTCGGTGAATCAGGGACACTAGAAGTTGGAGTAACAGGTTTGGAAATTTCAGGTTCTTCGCCTGTTTCACTGGCAGATGAAAAACTACCAGCAAGCTCGGAAACTGTAACAGTTTCGGGATTGTAACCTGTTTCTAAACTTTGGTAATCTGGATGGACTACCAAGGAAGACTCTCCTTCTTCAGGTGAACCTACTCTACTGTCACTAGGAGGAGTTACAAGGACCTTTAACCCTTCGTACTGACCCGGAATGTCTTCAGGAGATTCACCCCGCGATTTACGGAGTTTTCTTAACAAATCTATTCCGGTAACAATCTCAGGAGACTTGCCCCGAAGTCGACGGGACTGTCTCGGTAATTCCGCCACAATTAAAGATTTTTAACTACAACACACGAAAACAAAGTAAAAATTTCAAATCAAACCACCTAAAGTCTTCTAAAGAAGCAAACAAATTTGAAGCACACGCCTAAAGAATCTAGAGTGTCAAACCAAACACAAACAGTAGTCTTCCGGACCAAAAGCGCTAGTTGGTGATTAGGCCCAACCTCGCAGGATTCAGTACAGAAATGGCGGGTGGAACAGTTACCCCGGCAACCTGCTTAATGAATAGACCGGCACAAGTTCCTCCACTTTAACCGTCTCGAAGTGAAGTGAACCCCCGGAAAATCCAAGTGAGTATAACCGACGTCTGCTCCAGGTACAGTGGGACCTTCCCTCCACCGTCACCTCGGTAGAACCCTAAAGATTATGGTCACTAAAGTTACCAATCACAACAATTACACCTGGGGGAACAGTCTAAACTCCGACAGCACGCAAGGGCAGAGTAACAAGCTCAATCCCCTTACCGGCTCCTTGACAATAATCCAAGGTTTACCGATAAGTGACCCCTGGCTCCTCAACAATGGTTAATCCGAGGTTTACCGTTTGTAATACGTACTGTCTGGCGTCGTTCCCAACGAGGGGGGAATGATCCCCTCACTGGTTCGGACACGAGCTCGTGCTTCTCCTTTAAGAGGAGCTTTCCCAAAGTATAACTGAAACAATTGGATTTAATCTACTCAAGATAAACTATCTGTTTGGTTTTGTAGTCTTGGAGAGTTAAGTACTCACCTACTCCAAGACCCTAGCCTAAGCTATGTTGGTGTTTCAGAGCCCTAGAAAAATAAAAATTACTAGATTGATTTTAATTTAAGCGTTACTTTTAAGGTTGTTTCTTAAGTCAAAAGGTGATGGAAGTGAAACCAGTGGTGTGTTGACTCGACTCGAAACCACTACAAAATGCACCTAGGATGATTTACCCACTACTTTACTTTTTCGATGAATTGCTTAACTAAAAAGTTGAGAGAATGCAATCTTTATAAAAGCAACTTCTTAATTGAAGACAATCAAAGAAACAATTCGTTTGTTTTTTCCAAGCATAAAAACATGACCGCTCTTTACATGCACGAAAAAACTCTTTTCCTCTTTCAAAAACAAAAAGCTACTTGAAACAAGACTTTTAAAGAAGATGTTTTTGTATTTTTCTTTTAATAAAGCAAATAAATCTAATATAACCAAAAATCAATCTTAACAACTATTAAAATCTACGAAAATTCACTCATAAGCAAACTAAAAGGTAAATTTACTCTAAGCAATCTTAACGAGGCCAAAACCAACAATGATTATTCTAAGGTGTTTTACTTGATTACAATCAAATCAAGGACTAGCTTATTGCAGAACCAAAAACTAGTCAAAACAAAACTCTAATCTTTTTGTTCTTTTGTAAAATGGAAATCAACACTTTATAAACAAGTAATTCGAAATTTGACCCAAAACAACTTAAATGGCAAGCTGCTCACACAAGGAGACTTTACGACAGGCCCGACTTCTAAGAAGGCTGACTAACCAGAGAGATCTAAGGCTGGACAACTTTCTACCGTCAAAGTCACTACAGGACCTATCCAAAAATCAAACCCTAGGCCTAAACTTCGTTGAAATCCACTAAAACACTCAAAGCTCACAAAACAAGTTCAGGTGAAAATTTTTGACAGGGTACTAAAGGATCTGGGCAGAAAACACTAAGAAAAATCAAAATCTAAAAGCAATTAAAGCAAAAAATGGAATTTTCCTAAATTTTACAGGAAGACGCAGGCAACCCGTTATAACAGGTGCGGGCCCGCCCTGTGCAAACGGCAACAGCGCGTCCAAAGACGCACTGTGCAGTACTCAGAGGGTGCGTCCTTCTGGAAAAGTTAAGAAAAACCAAATCTAACTAAATCTAAAGCTAAGCCACCCAAATACTAATTCTCACAGTCAAAAACCAGAAAATAAAAATGATTTTCTCAGAGCAAAGTTCACACAAAGGAAAAGACTTTCTCATTAATGGATTCCCCAGCGGAGTCGCCAATTTGTCGTGGCGGAAAAAGTCGTTTGTGCGGACACAACTGACCTCCCTAGGAGTCTAAACTCTCTAGCGACAAACAAGACAAAATGGAGTGATCTTTCTCTAAATCTACCTTTTAAAACATGAAAACTACAAGTGTTTAGGCTTACCTTATTCCAAAACGCTGTTGTTGTGGTCCGTCCTTGCCGATCCGGATGAGCTCCTCCTTCATGTCAATTCCTGCAACCACAAACAATCAAACAATTACCAAGCACTTGCATTTCATATAATAAAACATATATTCAACATGCAGACCAAGGAACACATGAAATAACTCATTAACACAAGCTATTGAGAAAAATAAACCAGTTTGTATTAATAACGAAACAAAGAAACTCTTACAACCTGGCCTTGGTGTTGTGCAAGTTCCTCCCAGGGTCCATCAAGGGTTTTCCTCTACTTTGACAAAGCTCACCCACTTCCAAGTAGAATCAAGCAAAGACAATCTCTCCTCACAAGGTTCTAAATGGGAGTCCTAATTCCTGCAGCATTTACCCAAAGAAAATGTATAGCTCCAACCTCTCCTCCCTCTGGCTCAATGTCTTTATTTATAGTGCTGTAAAGAGGTTATTCAGGTCCACCATCAATGGGATAATCCCCCTCTTTGGGTGGGATAGCTCCCTTATTGATGGGATAAGTTCCTCCTTAATAGGGATACATGAACCAACTGGAGGCGCATCCATTTCATCAAACCGACCTCTAGAAAGTTCTAGAAGTAACCACAAGTAACTTTTTTAAGATGAAACTCGTGCATTTTGCCTTTTACAGAAGGATGCACCTGTCCCTTAACATACAGAGCGCCCAAGGACGCATCTTTTGTGAACATTGTGAGCGTCCCCGCAGGTAAGGCTAGAGAGAACCTGCGACCCCAGAGATAAACACATTTTTTACAAGACTTTCTCTCTTCTTTGAGTTTGAGATGGATAGCAGAGGCATAAGACTTGCCTAAGAGGGTAGCATGACTATTGATTTGAGCCATACTAACTGTAAGTAGTCATGGTGACATTTTTTAGTGTAACACACCTTAAACCCAAATGCAAGGAAAAGGTCCAGTTGGAATTGGACAAGATGCTTGAGGCCGTTATTATTGAACCAGTGGAGGAATTTGATTGGGTGAGCCCAATGGTAGTTCAAGAAAAGAAGAATCAGGGCGAGATAAGGATTTGTGTAGATATAAGAAAACTTAACGATGCCTACAACCATGATCCTTTCCCGACACCGTTTGCTGATGAGGTACTGGACAATGTTGGAGGACATGAGGCCTACTCATTTACTAATGGGTTCTCCGGATACCATCAGATCAAGATTGTGCTAGAATACAAGAGTAAACAACCTTCGTGATGGAATGGGGGTGTTTTCAGTATACAATGATGCCATTCGGTCTCGAGAATACCTTGGCGATATTCTATCTTGTAGTCATTGCGGAGTTCAAAGAGTTTATTCACAAATTCTTGGAGGTATATTTTGATCACTGGACAGTGTTTGGGCTAGTAAAGTTCCATGTAGCCAGTCTGCGCTTAATGTTGGATACATGTTGAAGGTATCAGAACGCATTGAACCTAAAGAAGTGCTTGTTTTGTGTCCCCTTTGGGATTTTTCTTGGCCATGTGGTATGTAGGGAAGGACTCATGGTGGACCCTGCCAAGATCGTGATAATAATCAATTTGGAAGCCCCACGGAGTGTTAAACAGATGCGCACAATATTGGGCCATACTCGGTACTATAGAAAGTTCATCAAGGCTTATGCTCAAATTACCATGCCCATAGAGAAGTTGCTAAAGAAGGATGCTACATTTTGTTGGAATGAAGAATGGTAGCGTAGTCTAGATGTGTTAAAGGAAAAGATGGTCACCACACTGATATTGGTCTTCCCGGACTGGAAGAAAGAATTCCATGTGCATGTTGATGCCACGTGTATTGCATTGGGAGTAGTTATGGTGTAGGCTAGCAAAGGATAACTGGATCACCTTATAGAATTTGCCAGCAAAAAATTATCAAAGGTTGAGAAGAACTACTCAATAGTAGAACACGAGGGATTGGCTATGGTATATGCGCTCCAAATTTTTTTGAGATTATCTGTTGGGCAAACATTTCAAGATGTACACAGACCACTCCACTTTGAAGTACCTAGTCAATAAGCCTGTGTTAGGGGGGGAGATATGCATATGGCTGTTCTTGTTTCAAGAGTATGAATTTGAGGTAATTGCCAAGTCAAGAAGGTTGAATGTGGGATCTAACCATTTGTCCCTCATTGAAATGGGGGAGGAGCCTACTAATTTGGAGGAAGGGCTACCTGACACACAACTCTTTGCAATATGCATAACATACAACCACTTTGTAGATATTATCCATTTTTTGACCACAGGTATAGCTCCAGAAGGATACACCAGCCAACAGAAGAAGGAGTTAGTAGTGCGCACGAAAGACATCTCCCTAATTTCAAGACATTTATACAAGATGGGTTCAGATGAGATACTCTGACTGTATGTGCTCGATTTTGAAAGAGACAAAATCCTTGTGGAGGTCCATGGAGGGGCTGTAGGAGAGAATTATGTAGGAAAGGTAATGGCGCAAAATATTCTGCGTGTTGGGTTGTGATGGCCTACATTACACAAGGATACCAAGGCATATTTTAGGGCATGTGATGCATTTCAAAGAACGCATAGGGCATCATGAAGGGATGAGGTGCCTATGAATCCTCAGATGTCACTATAGTCATTTGAGAAATGGGCTATCAACTTTGTAGGACCAATCCAACACCCAATTAAGAAAACATGTGTGTGCTACATCATCACCGCGACAGAGTATCTAACCAAATGGGAGCTAACACAACCTATAAAGGAATGTACCAAGGACTACCGCACCAAAATTTTTGTTTGAGTACGTGCTAACCAAGTTCGGGTCGTCGAAAGTGCTGATGAGTGATCGCGGTACACACTTCCCTAATGAAACAATCAACGTGCTAACAAAATAATTTCAAGTTTATCATCATAAGAGTACACCATATCACCGTCAGGCTAATGGAATAGTGGAGGACTTCAACAAGATATTGGAGAATGCGCTGACAAATATTTGCAACGCACAGCGGAATGATTGGGACGTGTGTGTACCAGCAGTATTATGGGCATACATGACTACTTGCAAGAATCTAATAGTTTAGAAACCTTTCTAGTTGGTATATGGTGTAGAATTTGTGATGCCTATGGAATATATTGTGCCTAGTCCATGCATAACAGCCTTCACAGGGATGGCGGACCACAGAGCCTTGGAAGTATAGCTCGTGCAATTGATGGAGCTCGAAGAGCACAAATTTTTGGCTTGATTTCATTAGTAAGTACAAAAGGAACGTGAAAATGCATGGCATGATCAATACATCAAGTGATCTAAAATCGATCATAAATTAAAAATGAAGTAGAATTGATTAATTGTCATCAGTGAATTTGATTCTTAAACATAAGTCTTGAATGTGGAAGACTGAAGGAAAGTAGTTAATTTAATATTGAAATAATAAATGAAGAAACATATCTCAACTTGAATTTGTAGAATAAAATAGAGATGCTAGACAGTGATATTGATTATGGAGTTCATCCCTGATGGACTATGTCTTTGGGTCCGCTTTCAAGATGGGTGACCACTTTATTAGTATTGAATCCGAGAAGGTTGATTACAAAGAAAATGAACTA
Source organism: Pinus tabuliformis (assembly GCA_031772625.1). Lineage (NCBI taxonomy): Eukaryota > Viridiplantae > Streptophyta > Pinopsida > Pinales > Pinaceae > Pinus > Pinus tabuliformis. The sequence continues at coordinate 1,544,157,671 of CM062819.1, forward strand.
GACTGGATGTGCATGCACTTCGGGCCCCTATCAAAAGAAATATCTCTAAAATATCTTTCCAACGCTTTTCATGGTTCCCAATTCTGACTCTGGATGCTCCCATTACACTGAAAACAATTCAGCCTATTACCTCCAAAACCTACATACAAACTTCTAAAACCACTCATCCTCCCTTGCATGAGCGAATTGTGAATTTATAAGGCATTATATGCACTCTAACTCCTCATATCCAAGATTGGCATGTACTGGCTGAGTTTTAGGGTTAATGTGCTTGGTCTTGTCACATAATGACACCTAGGGATAAGGTTACATGGTCTTTGAATTAGCTTAATGCCAAAAAAGCAACCAAGGAACCCAAAATAGACCATAGGATATCTTGGTGGTTGATAAATAGTGCACATTGGCTAACTTCCCATGTAAACAGACTGTGGGCTAACCACTGGTGGACACCTCCTGGTCACCCTCCGACGGTTCCGCTAATGGTGTGCTCTGGCGGTTGAATGTGACAGCTACCGATGCAATCTTCATCTAGTTATCCTATCCTCAACGGTCATAACTATGTTACCTTCATCATTCACATGTAGCATGGTTCTGATATGGTTTATTGCTGTGATCATAACTATAAATTCTGTCGTTTAACACACTTCTCACATGCCATGTGGTTCCGATGTTGTTACCGTTGCAGTTAGGAATTGTGGTATGTATTTGTAATGTTTACAATGTTTTACCATGGTCTGAATGGGTTTTAGTCTTAGGTTTTGTGTGTTTAGTTGTTGTAATTAGGTTTGACACACCATAGCTTTTAGGGCTAGGTCTTAGTCAATTAGGTTTTAGCATAGGTTTATTTACAATGGCTTATTTGTTGGAAATAATACTGAGAGGGGGGGGTGAATCAGTATTATCAGATCAATCAAACTTTTCAATTTCATACTCAGAAACATATACACTACTTCAATTAAGTGAACCCGCGTGTACACGCTACTGTGTCTAATGAAACTCGCGTATATCCAGAGATCTTATAATTCAGTTAGCTTAATCTTCAGTAAATGCATCAGATCATTATTAAGCATATTAACAGTAAACAGGTGCAGAATAACAGAACAGAACATCACACAAGAGCCACACACATGAACACAAAAATATAAGGTGGAAACCCAATGTGGGTGAAAACCACCTGCTGCAAGTCATCTCAATCTTCTTCTTAATAAGAAAATCCTTTTACAATATTTGTACTGGTGCAGTCTTATACCAGTACGGGAGCTACAACCCCCTTTGCTCTTGTACTAGCTGATCCATTTACTAGTACGCAGGCTGCTACCTGCTACAATGCTCCAAAGATCTCCTTTAGCTTTTGTACTAGCTTAGATACTAGTACGTAGGCGCTTGCCTACAATCTTCTCTCCTCCAGGTACCACGTTTCATCAATTTTCAGACTGGATACACTGAAGCACAACACATAATCTGTAAGGCCACTTTTCATCCAATTTTCATACTGGACCCATAACTATCATTGAAGCCCAAAACAATCATCAAACTCTGAATCACTGAAACCCTGTTAACAACAGTCATCAGAACACAGAGCAGACACAGAACTCTGTAATAACCATCAGATCCATCTGCAACTTCAAATATCAAGCTTTACAATGTATACGCTACTTCGATGAATCAAACCCGCGTGTATACGCGCTTTTACCAAAGACAACCTGCGTACAGATCTAAAAATAATTTCTCATAACTTGCAGCTGTACCAGACATCAGTCATACTCATAACACTTATAGAACTATACATGCGTCAGTATGTAGATCTAGAATAAGCATCATAAAGATAGTTCATTTCAAACCATTTGATCCCGATCTCTCCTTAGATCTAGTTCTCCATCAACCGGTGAGATCTCTCCTTAGCTCAGATTAAGTAATGCATCATCAACCCATAACCCTGCATACTGGATCTAATGCTTCATCAGATATTCAAGACATTTCAGATGCACTTGCCTAATGATTTCCTTCCCTTTATATAGCCTTAGGCCTTGTTCAATACCAAGAGCCAAAACCATAGAAATCCAATACCATCAACTTCAAAACTAGGGATCGACACGCCCGTCGAGACACAATGGTCCGAAACCATAGGCACAACTTCCAAGGACTAACCGCCATGGACCAAAGGTACTTTTCCACATACACGCGCTTTTGCTGAAGCCAAACTGCGTGTACACGCGACTTGGGCTTAACTAACCTGCGTGTATGAACTTTCTCTTCTTCTTATAGTCTGATCATCAATTCCTTGCTGTTGACCTTCTGTACTATGATTTTTCATCAGTGAGGTTTGCCATCAAGGACAACACTTATCTCATAATGCCAACAATCTCCCCCTTTGGACTTGATGGCAAAGCTAACTTGTCATACTTAGAATTAGCATCTGATTCCTTTGAGCTGTCCTCCATCAGTCACATCTGATATCTCTTCTGAAGATTCATCATCTGATTCCTTTGAGCTATCCTCCATCAGTCACATCTGATATCTCGTCTGAAGATTCATCCAGTTATACATAAGTGAGATATTCTTCCATCAGTCACATCTGATATCTCTTCTGAAGATTCATCATCTGATTCCTTTGAGCTATCCTCCATCAGTTACATCTGATATCTCGTTTGAAGATTCATCCAGTTATACATAAGTGAGATATTCTTCTATGAGAGGGTTGCCATCAAGTACAACACATGTATCATAATGCCAACAATCTCCCCCTTTGGACTTGATGGCAACAACACCAAATCACTCTCCCCCTTTGACATCAAGGGCAAAGGGTGGACCAAGATATTCTCTTCCTTTGCTGAATCATTCCACTGTCCATACTCCCCCTGAGTACCTGCTGAAATCTCTGAATAATCTCCCCCTTTGTATATGCCAAGGTGTACCAATCTATCAATGCCAAGTCTCTGTACTGCTGAAGTGTGTTGTTCATGCTCTTCCTGACTGTAGGCAAGATCTGCAAAAGATGTTCTTTAAGAAGAACATGACTCTCTACATCATAAAGGACCTTCCTATCACCAAAGACTCATACATACATCCATCTCTCAACTAAGTGAGGATATACAAAAATTGAGTCATCCACCCAACCAAGTGGGGATACATCAAAAGTTTACATATGACAACCAATCACATTGCATCAATCATCCCAGGCATAGTGGGGAAACCAAAATAGGCCGTTACATGACCTTGACACCATAAAAGAGATACCACAAAAGAGATATATGACATATAGACGAAATAACTAGACCAAGACTTATGAAATTCACCAGCAGCATCTGATAATCACCATTCAGATCAGCAACCAAGAGATCCTTCTGTTCTCCTTTCGCCTTTGTTCCTCCTGAAATCAACACCAAATGTGAACTAGAACCAAAAGCTTTAAGATAATGCCAACAATGCATCATTGGAAGATTATCTGCTCCCCCTGAACCTGTGCCAGATGATCTCTGTCAGACCTATATCAGACTTTCTGCAACCAACATCTGTCCCTGCTGATTTCCTTCAAATCTCCATATACGCGTCTGTATACACATAAACAAGCGTATATACGCAGATATCCCTTACGCAACACGCGTACACCATATACGCGACTATCCCCTTGTAAAACGGCGTATGCACGCGGATATCCTTCAAACAAAACGCGTACACAAATTTCCATATCAGCAACCTGTAAATGTCCTGTAGAGAATAGGTCATCAACCTATAACAAGGTATGACTGCATCAATTCATCCCTTTGAACAGAATTCAGAGTCATTCACATTGTATCATGTGTGAAACCACCATAGCCATTTCATCAAGCTCTACATGATCCAAGTATCATTACTTGGGAGCATCTGCATCAATTAACATATGTAAGTATAAACCTATCATCATATAGATCATGTGACATGAATCAGCACTATGTATCTTGAGCTCAAACTCTTTTGACAAAGCTTCTTGATATCATCATCAGCAACAATCTTTATCCACATGAGTGCCTGCATCATAACTGTATGATCTTTATGCATATGACAACAGCAGTATATAAGTGACTCATCATCAAGTGAGGAAGATGTGTATTCAAGCTTTGTACTTCTCCTTGTCCTTATGAAGATCACCATGTAAGCACCATATATGCATCATCAAGGAATCAACCATAAATCTGATCTGATCATCAACTATGTAACCCCAAGAATCATATGTGATTTTATCATAGACAACTCACAACCACATCATAGCAAGATATATCATTTAGCCATATAAGAATCATCACCAAGGACTATTAACCATAATGCCAACAATGATTTATTAAAGGCATATGCTCCCCCTCAACCTGTGCCATCTGTTAGATCTGATCATGTATATATCAGCAATAAGCATCAAAACATCATCATCCTCAAGTTAGGATCAAAAACACTTCTAGACATCATACAAGTAACAAAACATTTCCACACATCCTCAGCAGACTGTAACCAATAGAGCAAATAATAGACTGAATCATATCAGATCCTTTTTCTGATCCTGTCCCCACTGCTTTTCCTCAGACTGACATATACGCGACTTTGCAGTGTCTAACTCGCGTATACACGCGACTTCCATTTAAGGAACTTGCGTATGAGATTCAGAACACTGAAGTTTTACACCTTCAGCTCCCCCTGAGTCTGATATGTCTGTGCTGTGCTGACTGTACTTCCTTCTTCCTCCATATCTTCAAGTGTGATGAGGTTTTCTCCTTTTGGTGTGATGTCCATCCTTTGTTCCTGCATTCCTTTGCTATATGTCCAGGCTTGTTACATGTATAACATCTTACATGTTTCATATTCCTCCTGTAGCAATCAGCAGCTTTGTGACCATACATATTGCACGCAAAGCAATATCCATTAAAGTACCTTGATTGAGATGACCTGTCCGCATAATGGTCTTGAACTCTTCTTCTTCTACATCTAGCTGCAACATGTCCAAGATTATGACATACATAACATTCAACATTATTCATAGGAGGAGTAAAAGATTTTCTTTGAGGAGTCTCTTTCCTTGATTGTTGATGGGGTTGACCTTTCATCTCCTTGTTGATCATCTTAGATTTCTCTTTAGAGTTCCTTGCCTCACCTTGTGAACTAGATTCACCTTCAACAGATTCTTGAAAACCAAGACCAGTCTTGATAGCAGGAGACCTTTGACTACTAAGAATATCATCCAAGACTTTAGAACTATCTTGAAATCGTAAAAGCTTATCCTTTTCTTCTATTTTACCTTTCAAGATATTTACCTCAACTTGAAGTTGTTCCTCCTTTTCTAGACATTGTTTCTTCATGTCTTCTCCATCTTTCCTTCCTTCTTCCAACTGATGCCTTAGTTTGAGAATCTCCTTTTCTTGTTCTTCATTCAGATCCTGCTGCATTTGACGAACTCGGAAGGCACATTCTAGTTGAGATTTTAAGCTGGTGACTTCGTTTTCTTGTTTTGCAATAGCTTGGAGTAGATCTGTATTCTGCTTCTTTGATTCTTCAAGATCTCCTTTTAGTGAGGGGATTGTAGCTTCAAGATTTTCATAGTAGCTGGATCTATCTTTGAGTTTCTTGATGGTTGTGCTTCTTTCGTTGACTTCTTTTCTTAATGATGTCACTTCATGCTGCAATTTTTGACATTGGTCTTCCTTGTCCTTGAGTAGCTTTCTTACCTTGTTTCCTTCTTCTATTTGGGCCTTTAGTTTGGTAACTTCTTCTTTGAAAGCACATTCCCTTTTGTTCAATAGATCTTGTTGATCTTTAACTTTGTCTGCAAGCCTTCTAAACATTGCCTCTATTTGACACTTTTCTTGCTCACCCATAAAAGCATGTTCAGTAGTTTCACTATCACTTCCATCACTTTCACAAGGAAATATAGCAGGAACATCAGAGGATAACACATTCATACCTGATAATGATTCTGAATCTGAATCTGATTCTGAATCTGAAGAATTTCTTATACCTAATCCCCAATCGACTCTCCCACTGTCATAGTCCTTCTGAGATGTCTTCTTCTTCTTATGAGCTTTCTTTTTAAGCTTCTTTCCCATTGTTCCACGGATCTCCTTCAAGCGATCAAGCTTCTATCAAAGGACCTGCTCTGATACCAATTGTTGGAAATAATACTGAGAGGGGGGGGTGAATCAGTATTATCAGATCAATCAAACTTTTCAATTTCATACTCAGAAACATATACGCTACTTCAATTAAGTGAACCCGCGTGTACACGCTACTGTGTCTAATGAAACTCGCGTATATCCAGAGATCTTATAATTCAGTTAGCTTAATCTTCAGTAAATGCATCAGATCATTATTAAGCATATTAACAGTAAACAGGTGCAGAATAACAGAACAGAACATCACACAAGAGCCACACACATGAACACAAAGATATAAGGTGGAAACCCAATGTGGGTGAAAACCACCTGCTGCAAGTCATCTCAATCTTCTTCTTAATAAGAAAATCCTTTTACAATATTTGTACTGGTGCAGTCTTATACCAGTACGGGAGCTACAACCCCCTTTGCTCTTGTACTAGCTGATCCATTTACTAGTACGCAGGCTGCTACCTGCTACAATGCTCCAAAGATCTCCTTTAGCTTTTGTACTAGCTTAGATACTAGTACGTAGGTGCTTGCCTACAATCTTCTCTCCTCCAGGTACCACGTTTCATCAATTTTCAGACTGGATACACTGAAGCACAACACATAATCTGTAAGGCCACTTTTCATCCAATTTTCATACTGGACCCATAACTATCATTGAAGCCAAAACAATCATCAAACTCTGAATCACTGAAACCCTGTTAACAACAGTCATCAGAACACAGAGCAGACACAGAACTCTGTAATAACCATCAGATCCATCTGCAACTTCAAATATCAAGCTTTACAATGTATACGCTACTTCGATGAATCAAACCCGCGTGTATACGCGCTTTTACCAAAGACAACCCGCGTACAGATCTAAAAATAATTTCTCATAACTTGCAGCTGTACCAGACATCAGTCATACTCATAACACTTATAGAACTATACATGCGTCAGTATGTAGATCTAGAATAAGCATCATAAAGATAGTTCATTTCAAACCATTTGATCCCGATCTCTCCTTAGATCTAGTTCTCCATCAACCGGTGAGATCTCTCCTTAGCTCAGATCAAGCAATGCATCATCAACCCATAACCCTGCATACTGGATCTAATGCTTCATCAGATATTCAAGACATTTCAGATGCACTTGCCTAATGATTTCCTTCCCTTTATATAGCCTTAGGCCTTGTTCAATACCAAGAGCCAAAACCATAGAAATCCAATACCATCAACTTCAAAACTAGGGATCGACACGCCCGTCGAGACACAATGGTCCGAAACCATAGGCACAACTTCCAAGGACTAACCGCCATGGACCAAAGGTACTTTTCCACATACACGCGCTTTTGCTGAAGCCAAACTGCGTGTACACGCGACTTGGGCTTAACTAACCTGCGTGTATGAACTTTCTCTTCTTCTTATAGTCTGATCATCAATTCCTTGCTGTTGACCTTCTGTACTATGATTTTTCATCAGTGAGGTTTGCCATCAAGGACAACACTTATCTCATAATGCCAACAATCTCCCCCTTTGGACTTGATGGCAAAGCTAACTTGTCATACTTAGAATTAGCATCTGATTCCTTTGAGCTGTCCTCCATCAGTCACATCTGATATCTCTTCTGAAGATTCATCATCTGATTCCTTTGAGCTATCCTCCATCAGTCACATCTGATATCTCGTCTGAAGATTCATCCAGTTATACATAAGTGAGATATTCTTCCATCAGTCACATCTGATATCTCTTCTGAAGATTCATCATCTGATTCCTTTGAGCTATCCTCCATCAGTTACATCTGATATCTCGTTTGAAGATTCATCCAGTTATACATAAGTGAGATATTCTTCTATGAGAGGGTTGCCATCAAGTACAACACATGTATCATAATGCCAACAATCTCCCCCTTTGGACTTGATGGCAACAACACCAAATCACTCTCCCCCTTTGACATCAAGGGCAAAGGGTGGACCAAGATATTCTCTTCCTTTGCTGAATCATTCCACTGTCCATACTCCCCCTGAGTACCTGCTGAAATCTCTGAATAATCTCCCCCTTTGTATATGCCAAGGTGTACCAATCTATCAATGCCAAGTCTCTGTACTGCTGAAGTGTGTTGTTCATGCTCTTCCTGACTGTAGGCAAGATTTGCAAAAGATGTTCTTTAAGAAGAACATGACTCTATACATCATAAAGGACCTTCCTATCACCAAAGACTCATACATACATCCATCTCTCAACTAAGTGAGGATATACAAAAATTGACTCATCCACCCAACCAAGTGGGGATACATCAAAAGTTTACATATGACAACCAATCACATTGCATCAATCATCCCAGGCATAGTGGGGAAACCAAAATAGGCCGTTACATGACCTTGACACCATAAAAGAGATACCACAAAAGAGATATATGACATATAGACGAAATAACTAGACCAAGACTTATGAAATTCACCAGCAGCATCTGATAATCACCATTCAGATCAGCAACCAAGAGATCCTTCTGTTCTCCTTTCGCCTTTGTTCCTCCTGAAATCAACACCAAATGTGAACTAGAACCAAAAGCTTTAAGATAATGCCAACAATGCATCATTGGAAGATTATCTGCTCCCCCTGAACCTGTGCCAGATGATCTCTGTCAGACCTATATCAGACTTTCTGCAACCAACATCTGTCCCTGCTGATTTCCTTCAAATCTCCATATACGCGTCTGTATACACATAAACAAGCGTATATACGCAGATATCCCTTACGCAACACGCGTACACCATATACGCGACTATCCCCTTGTAAAACGGCGTATGCACGCGGATATCCTTCAAACAAAACGCGTACACAAATTTCCATATCAGCAACCTGTAAATGTCCTGTAGAGAATAGGTCATCAACCTATAACAAGGTATGACTGCATCAATTCATCCCTTTGAACAGAATTCAGAGTCATTCACATTGTATCATGTGTGAAACCACCATAGCCATTTCATCAAGCTCTACATGATCCAAGTATCATTACTTGGGAGCATCTGCATCAATTAACATATGTAAGTATAAACCTATCATCATATAGATCATGTGACATGAATCAGCACTATGTATCTTGAGCTCAAACTCTTTTGACAAAGCTTCTTGATATCATCATCAGCAACAATCCTTATCCACATGAGTGCCTGCATCATAACTGTATGATCTTTATGCATATGACAACAGCAGTATATAAGTGACTCATCATCAAGTGAGGAAGATGTGTATTCAAGCTTTGTACTTCTCCTTGTCCTTATGAAGATCACCATGTAAGCACCATATATGCATCATCAAGGAATCAACCATAAATCTGATCTGATCATCAACTATGTAACCCCAAGAATCATATGAGATTTTATCATAGACAACTCACAACCACATCATAGCAAGATATATCATTTAGCCATATAAGAATCATCACCAAGGACTATTAACCATAATGCCAACAATGAATTATTAAAGGCATATGCTCCCCCTCAACCTGTGCCATCTGTTAGATCTGATCATGCATATATCAGCAATAAGCATCAAAACATCATCATCCTCAAGTTAGGATCAAAAACACTTCTAGACATCATACAAGTAACAAAACATTTCCACACATCCTCAGCAGACTGTAACCAATAGAGCAAATAATAGACTGAATCATATCAGATCCTTTTTCTGATCCTGTCCCCACTGCTTTTCCTCAGACTGACATATACGCGACTTTGCAGTGTCTAACTCGCGTATACACGCGACTTCCATTTAAGGAACTTGCGTATGAGATTCAGAACACTGAAGTTTTACACCTTCAGCTCCCCCTGAGTCTGATATGTCTGTGCTGTGCTGACTGTACTTCCTTCTTCCTCCATATCTTCAAGTGTGATGAGGTTTTCTCCTTTTGGTGTGATGTCCATCCTTTGTTCCTGCATTCCTTTGCTATATGTCCAGGCTTGTTACATGTATAACATCTTACATGTTTCATATTCCTCCTGTAGCAATCAGCAGCTTTGTGACCATACATATTGCAAGCAAAGCAATATCCATTAAAGTACCTTGATTGAGATGACCTGTCCGCATAATGGTCTTGAACTCTTCTTCTTCTACATCTAGCTGCAACATGTCCAAGATTATGACATACATAACATTCAACATTATTCATAGGAGGAGTAAAAGATTTTCTTTGAGGAGTCTCTTTCCTTGATTGTTGATGGGGTTGACCTTTCATCTCCTTGTTGATCATCTTAGATTTCTCTTTAGAGTTCCTTGCCTCACCTTGTGAACTAGATTCACCTTCAACAGATTCTTGAAAACCAAGACCAGTCTTGATAGCAGGAGACCTTTGACTACTAAGAATATCATCCAAGACTTTAGAACTATCTTGAAATCGTAAAAGCTTATCCTTTTCTTCTATTTTACCTTTCAAGATATTTACCTCAACTTGAAGTTGTTCCTCCTTTTCTAGACATTGTTTCTTCATGTCTTCTCCATCTTTCCTTCCTTCTTCCAACTGATGCCTTAGTTTGAGAATCTCCTTTTCTTGTTCTTCATTCAGATCCTGCTGCATTTGACGAACTCGGAAGGCACATTCTAGTTGAGATTTTAAGCTGGTGACTTCGTTTTCTTGTTTTGCAATAGCTTGGAGTAGATCTGTATTCTGCTTCTTTGATTCTTCAAGATCTCCTTTTAGTGAGGGGATTGTAGCTTCAAGATTTTCATAGTAGCTGGATCTATCTTTGAGTTTCTTGATGGTTGTGCTTCTTTCGTTGACTTCTTTTCTTAATGATGTCACTTCATGCTGCAATTTTTGACATTGGTCTTCCTTGTCCTTGAGTAGCTTTCTTACCTTGTTTCCTTCTTCTATTTGGGCCTTTAGTTTGGTAACTTCTTCTTTGAAAGCACATTCCCTTTTGTTCAATAGATCTTGTTGATCTTTAACTTTGTCTGCAAGCCTTCTAAACATTGCCTCTATTTGACACTTTTCTTGCTCACCCATAAAAGCATGTTCAGTAGTTTCACTATCACTTCCATCACTTTCACAAGGAAATATAGCAGGAACATCAGAGGATAACACATTCATACCTGATAATGATTCTGAATCTGAATCTGATTCTGAATCTGAAGAATTTCTTATACCTAATCCCCAATCGACTCTCCCACTGTCATAGTCCTTCTGAGATGTCTTCTTCTTCTTATGAGCTTTCTTTTTAAGCTTCTTTCCCATTGTTCCACGGATCTCCTTCAAGCGATCAAGCTTCTATCAAAGGACCTGCTCTGATACCAATTGTTGGAAATAATACTGAGAGGGGGGGGTGAATCAGTATTATCAGATCAATCAAACTTTTCAATTTCATACTCAGAAACATATACGCTACTTCAATTAAGTGAACCCGCGTGTACACGCTACTGTGTCTAATGAAACTCGCGTATATCCAGAGATCTTATAATTCAGTTAGCTTAATCTTCAGTAAATGCATCAGATCATTATTAAGCATATTAACAGTAAACAGGTGCAGAATAACAGAACAGAACATCACACAAGAGCCACACACATGAACACAAAGATATAAGGTGGAAACCCAATGTGGGTGAAAACCACCTGCTGCAAGTCATCTCAATCTTCTTCTTAATAAGAAAATCCTTTTACAATATTTGTACTGGTGCAGTCTTATACCAGTACGGGAGCTACAACCCCCTTTGCTCTTGTACTAGCTGATCCATTTACTAGTACGCAGGCTGCTACCTGCTACAATGCTCCAAAGATCTCCTTTAGCTTTTGTACTAGCTTAGATACTAGTACGTAGGTGCTTGCCTACAATCTTCTCTCCTCCAGGTACCACGTTTCATCAATTTTCAGACTGGATACACTGAAGCACAACACATAATCTGTAAGGCCACTTTTCATCCAATTTTCATACTGGACCCATAACTATCATTGAAGCCCAAAACAATCATCAAACTCTGAATCACTGAAACCCTGTTAACAACAGTCATCAGAACACAGAGCAGACACAGAACTCTGTAATAACCATCAGATCCATCTGCAACTTCAAATATCAAGCTTTACAATGTATACGCTACTTCGATGAATCAAACCCGCGTGTATACGCGCTTTTACCAAAGACAACCTGCGTACAGATCTAAAAATAATTTCTCATAACTTGCAGCTGTACCAGACATCAGTCATACTCATAACACTTATAGAACTATACATGCGTCAGTATGTAGATCTAGAATAAGCATCATAAAGATAGTTCATTTCAAACCATTTGATCCCGATCTCTCCTTAGATCTAGTTCTCCATCAACCGGTGAGATCTCTCCTTAGCTCAGATCAAGCAATGCATCATCAACCCATAACCCTGCATACTGGATCTAATGCTTCATCAGATATTCAAGACATTTCAGATGCACTTGCCTAATGATTTCCTTCCCTTTATATAGCCTTAGGCCTTGTTCAATACCAAGAGCCAAAACCATAGAAATCCAATACCATCAACTTCAAAACTAGGGATCGACACGCCCGTCGAGACACAATGGTCCGAAACCATAGGCACAACTTCCAAGGACTAACCGCCATGGACCAAAGGTACTTTTCCACATACACGCGCTTTTGCTGAAGCCAAACTGCGTGTACACGCGACTTGGGCTTAACTAACCTGCGTGTATGAACTTTCTCTTCTTCTTATAGTCTGATCATCAATTCCTTGCTGTTGACCTTCTGTACTATGATTTTTCATCAGTGAGGTTTGCCATCAAGGACAACACTTATCTCATAATGCCAACAATCTCCCCCTTTGGACTTGATGGCAAAGCTAACTTGTCATACTTAGAATTAGCATCTGATTCCTTTGAGCTGTCCTCCATCAGTCACATCTGATATCTCTTCTGAAGATTCATCATCTGATTCCTTTGAGCTATCCTCCATCAGTCACATCTGATATCTCGTCTGAAGATTCATCCAGTTATACATAAGTGAGATATTCTTCCATCAGTCACATCTGATATCTCTTCTGAAGATTCATCATCTGATTCCTTTGAGCTATCCTCCATCAGTTACATCTGATATCTCGTTTGAAGATTCATCCAGTTATACATAAGTGAGATATTCTTCTATGAGAGGGTTGCCATCAAGTACAACACATGTATCATAATGCCAACAATCTCCCCCTTTGGACTTGATGGCAACAACACCAAATCACTCTCCCCCTTTGACATCAAGGGCAAAGGGTGGACCAAGATATTCTCTTCCTTTGCTGAATCATTCCACTGTCCATACTCCCCCTGAGTACCTGCTGAAATCTCTGAATAATCTCCCCCTTTGTATATGCCAAGGTGTACCAATCTGTCAATGCCAAGTCTCTGTACTGCTGAAGTGTGTTGTTCATGCTCTTCCTGACTGTAGGCAAGATCTGCAAAAGATGTTCTTCAAGAAGAACATGACTCTATACATCATAAAGGACCTTCCTATCACCAAAGACTCATACATACATCCATCTCTCAACTAAGTGAGGATATACAAAAATTGACTCATCCACCCAACCAAGTGGGGATACATCAAAAGTTTACATATGACAACCAATCACATTGCATCAATCATCCCAGGCATAGTGGGGAAACCAAAATAGGCCGTTACATGACCTTGACACCATAAAAGAGATACCACAAAAGAGATATATGACATATAGACGAAATAACTAGACCAAGACTTATGAAAGTCACCAGCAGCATCTGATAATCACCATTCAGATCAGCAACCAAGAGATCCTTCTGTTCTCCTTTCGCCTTTGTTCCTCCTGAAATCAACACCAAATGTGAACTAGAACCAAAAGCTTTAAGATAATGCCAACAATGCATCATTGGAAGATTATCTGCTCCCCCTGAACCTGTGCCAGATGATCTCTGTCAGACCTATATCAGACTTTCTGCAACCAACATCTGTCCCTGCTGATTTCCTTCAAATCTCCATATACGCGTCTGTATACACATAAACAAGCGTATATACGCAGATATCCCTTACGCAACACGCGTACACCATATACGCGACTATCCCCTTGTAAAACGGCGTATGCACGCGGATATCCTTCAAACAAAACGCGTACACAAATTTCCATATCAGCAACCTGTAAATGTCCTGTAGAGAATAGGTCATCAACCTATAACAAGGTATGACTGCATCAATTCATCCCTTTGAACAGAATTCAGAGTCATTCACATTGTATCATGTGTGAAACCACCATAGCCATTTCATCAAGCTCTACATGATCCAAGTATCATTACTTGGGAGCATCTGCATCAATTAACATATGTAAGTATAAACCTATCATCATATAGATCATGTGACATGAATCAGCACTATGTATCTTGAGCTCAAACTCTTTTGACAAAGCTTCTTGATATCATCATCAGCAACAATCTTTATCCACATGAGTGCCTGCATCATAACTGTATGATCTTTATGCATATGACAACAGCAGTATATAAGTGACTCATCATCAAGTGAGGAAGATGTGTATTCAAGCTTTGTACTTCTCCTTGTCCTTATGAAGATCACCATGTAAGCACCATATATGCATCATCAAGGAATCAACCATAAATCTGATCTGATCATCAACTATGTAACCCCAAGAATCATATGTGATTTTATCATAGACAACTCACAACCACATCATAGCAAGATATATCATTTAGCCATATAAGAATCATCACCAAGGATTATTAACCATAATGCCAACAATGAATTACTAAAGGCATATGCTCCCCCTCAACCTGTGCCATCTGTTAGATCTGATCATGCATATATCAGCAATAAGCATCAAAACATCATCATCCTCAAGTTAGGATCAAAAACACTTCTAGACATCATACAAGTAACAAAACATTTCCACACATCCTCAGCAGACTGTAACCAATAGAGCAAATAATAGACTGAATCATATCAGATCCTTTTTCTGATCCTGTCCCCACTGCTTTTCCTCAGACTGACATATACGCGACTTTGCAGTGTCTAACTCGCGTATACACGCGACTTCCATTTAAGGAACTTGCGTATGAGATTCAGAACACTGAAGTTTTACACCTTCAGCTCCCCCTGAGTCTGATATGTCTGTGCTGTGCTGACTGTACTTCCTTCTTCCTCCATATCTTCAAGTGTGATGAGGTTTTCTCCTTTTGGTGTGATGTCCATCCTTTGTTCCTGCATTCCTTTGCTATATGTCCAGGCTTGTTACATGTATAACATCTTACATGTTTCATATTCCTCCTGTAGCAATCAGCAGCTTTGTGACCATACATATTGCACGCAAAGCAATATCCATTAAAGTACCTTGATTGAGATGACCTGTCCGCATAATGGTCTTGAACTCTTCTTCTTCTACATCTAGCTGCAACATGTCCAAGATTATGACATACATAACATTCAACATTATTCATAGGAGGAGTAAAAGATTTTCTTTGAGGAGTCTCTTTCCTTGATTGTTGATGGGGTTGACCTTTCATCTCCTTGTTGATCATCTTAGATTTCTCTTTAGAGTTCCTTGCCTCACCTTGTGAACTAGATTCACCTTCAACAGATTCTTGAAAACCAAGACCAGTCTTGATAGCAGGAGACCTTTGACTACTAAGAATATCATCCAAGACTTTAGAACTATCTTGAAATCGTAAAAGCTTATCCTTTTCTTCTATTTTACCTTTCAAGATATTTACCTCAACTTGAAGTTGTTCCTCCTTTTCTAGACATTGTTTCTTCATGTCTTCTCCATCTTTCCTTCCTTCTTCCAACTGATGCCTTAGTTTGAGAATCTCCTTTTCTTGTTCTTCATTCAGATCCTGCTGCATTTGACGAACTCGGAAGGCACATTCTAGTTGAGATTTTAAGCTGGTGACTTCGTTTTCTTGTTTTGCAATAGCTTGGAGTAGATCTGTATTCTGCTTCTTTGATTCTTCAAGATCTCCTTTTAGTGAGGGGATTGTAGCTTCAAGATTTTCATAGTAGCTGGATCTATCTTTGAGTTTCTTGATGGTTGTGCTTCTTTCGTTGACTTCTTTTCTTAATGATGTCACTTCATGCTGCAATTTTTGACATTGGTCTTCCTTGTCCTTGAGTAGCTTTCTTACCTTGTTTCCTTCTTCTATTTGGGCCTTTAGTTTGGTAACTTCTTCTTTGAAAGCACATTCCCTTTTGTTCAATAGATCTTGTTGATCTTTAACTTTGTCTGCAAGCCTTCTAAACATTGCCTCTATTTGACACTTTTCTTGCTCACCCATAAAAGCATGTTCAGTAGTTTCACTATCACTTCCATCACTTTCACAAGGAAATATAGCAGGAACATCAGAGGATAACACATTCATACCTGATAATGATTCTGAATCTGAATCTGATTCTGAATCTGAAGAATTTCTTATACCTAATCCCCAATCGACTCTCCCACTGTCATAGTCCTTCTGAGATGTCTTCTTCTTCTTATGAGCTTTCTTTTTAAGCTTCTTTCCCATTGTTCCACGGATCTCCTTCAAGCGATCAAGCTTCTATCAAAGGACCTGCTCTGATACCAATTGTTGGAAATAATACTGAGAGGGGGGGGTGAATCAGTATTATCAGATCAATCAAACTTTTCAATTTCATACTCAGAAACATATACGCTACTTCAATTAAGTGAACCCGCGTGTACACGCTACTGTGTCTAATGAAACTCGCGTATATCCAGAGATCTTATAATTCAGTTAGCTTAATCTTCAGTAAATGCATCAGATCATTATTAAGCATATTAACAGTAAACAGGTGCAGAATAACAGAACAGAACATCACACAAGAGCCACACACATGAACACAAAGATATAAGGTGGAAACCCAATGTGGGTGAAAACCACCTGCTGCAAGTCATCTCAATCTTCTTCTTAATAAGAAAATCCTTTTACAATATTTGTACTGGTGCAGTCTTATACCAGTACGGGAGCTACAACCCCCTTTGCTCTTGTACTAGCCGATCCATTTACTAGTACGCAGGCTGCTACCTGCTACAATGCTCCAAAGATCTCCTTTAGCTTTTGTACTAGCTTAGATACTAGTACGTAGGTGCTTGCCTACAATCTTCTCTCCTCCAGGTACCACGTTTCATCAATTTTCAGACTGGATACACTGAAGCACAACACATAATCTGTAAGGCCACTTTTCATCCAATTTTCATACTGGACCCATAACTATCATTGAAGCTCAAAACAATCATCAAACTCTGAATCACTGAAACCCTGTTAACAACAGTCACCAGAACACAGAGCAGACACAGAACTCTGTAATAACCATCAGATCCATCTGCAACTTCAAATATCAAGCTTTACAATGTATACGCTACTTCGATGAATCAAACCCGCGTGTATACGCGCTTTTACCAAAGACAACCCGCGTACAGATCTAAAAATAATTTCTCATAACTTGCAGCTGTACCAGACATCAGTCATACTCATAACACTTATAGAACTATACATGCGTCAGTATGTAGATCTAGAATAAGCATCATAAAGATAGTTCATTTCAAACCATTTGATCCCGATCTCTCCTTAGATCTAGTTCTCCATCAACCGGTGAGATCTCTCCTTAGCTCAGATCAAGCAATGCATCATCAACCCATAACCCTGCATACTGGATCTAATGCTTCATCAGATATTCAAGACATTTCAGATGCACTTGCCTAATGATTTCCTTCCCTTTATATAGCCTTAGGCCTTGTTCAATACCAAGAGCCAAAACCATAGAAATCCAATACCATCAACTTCAAAACTAGGGATCGACACGCCCGTCGAGACACAATGGTCCGAAACCATAGGCACAACTTCCAAGGACTAACCGCCATGGACCAAAGGTACTTTTCCACATACACGCGCTTTTGCTGAAGCCAAACTGCGTGTACACGCGACTTGGGCTTAACTAACCTGCGTGTATGAACTTTCTCTTCTTCTTATAGTCTGATCATCAATTCCTTGCTGTTGACCTTCTGTACTATGATTTTTCATCAGTGAGGTTTGCCATCAAGGACAACACTTATCTCATAATGCCAACAATCTCCCCCTTTGGACTTGATGGCAAAGCTAACTTGTCATACTTAGAATTAGCATCTGATTCCTTTGAGCTGTCCTCCATCAGTCACATCTGATATCTCTTCTGAAGATTCATCATCTGATTCCTTTGAGCTATCCTCCATCAGTCACATCTGATATCTCGTCTGAAGATTCATCCAGTTATACATAAGTGAGATATTCTTCCATCAGTCACATCTGATATCTCTTCTGAAGATTCATCATCTGATTCCTTTGAGCTATCCTCCATCAGTTACATCTGATATCTCGTTTGAAGATTCATCCAGTTATACATAAGTGAGATATTCTTCTATGAGAGGGTTGCCATCAAGTACAACACATGTATCATAATGCCAACAATCTCCCCCTTTGGACTTGATGGCAACAACACCAAATCACTCTCCCCCTTTGACATCAAGGGCAAAGGGTGGACCAAGATATTCTCTTCCTTTGCTGAATCATTCCACTGTCCATACTCCCCCTGAGTACCTGCTGAAATCTCTGAATAATCTCCCCCTTTGTATATGCCAAGGTGTACCAATCTATCAATGCCAAGTCTCTGTACTGCTGAAGTGTGTTGTTCATGCTCTTCCTGACTGTAGGCAAGATCTGCAAAAGATGTTCTTTAAGAAGAACATGACTCTCTACATCATAAAGGACCTTCCTATCACCAAAGACTCATACATACATCCATCTCTCAACTAAGTGAGGATATACAAAAATTGACTCATCCACCCAACCAAGTGGGGATACATCAAAAGTTTACATATGACAACCAATCACATTGCATCAATCATCCCAGGCATAGTGGGGAAACCAAAATAGGCCGTTACATGACCTTGACACCATAAAAGAGATACCACAAAAGAGATATATGACATATAGACGAAATAACTAGACCAAGACTTATGAAATTCACCAGCAGCATCTGATAATCACCATTCAGATCAGCAACCAAGAGATCCTTCTGTTCTCCTTTCGCCTTTGTTCCTCCTGAAATCAACACCAAATGTGAACTAGAACCAAAAGCTTTAAGATAATGCCAACAATGCATCATTGGAAGATTATCTGCTCCCCCTGAACCTGTGCCAGATGATCTCTGTCAGACCTATATCAGACTTTCTGCAACCAACATCTGTCCCTGCTGATTTCCTTCAAATCTCCATATACGCGTCTGTATACACATAAACAAGCGTATATACGCAGATATCCCTTACGCAACACGCGTACACCATATACGCGACTATCCCCTTGTAAAACGGCGTATGCACGCGGATATCCTTCAAACAAAACGCGTACACAAATTTCCATATCAGCAACCTGTAAATGTCCTGTAGAGAATAGGTCATCAACCTATAACAAGGTATGACTGCATCAATTCATCCCTTTGAACAGAATTCAGAGTCATTCACATTGTATCATGTGTGAAACCACCATAGCCATTTCATCAAGCTCTACATGATCCAAGTATCATTACTTGGGAGCATCTGCATCAATTAACATATGTAAGTATAAACCTATCATCATATAGATCATGTGACATGAATCAGCACTATGTATCTTGAGCTCAAACTCTTTTGACAAAGCTTCTTGATATCATCATCAGCAACAATCTTTATCCACATGAGTGCCTGCATCATAACTGTATGATCTTTATGCATATGACAACAGCAGTATATAAGTGACTCATCATCAAGTGAGGAAGATGTGTATTCAAGCTTTGTACTTCTCCTTGTCCTTATGAAGATCACCATGTAAGCACCATATATGCATCATCAAGGAATCAACCATAAATCTGATCTGATCATCAACTATGTAACCCCAAGAATCATATGTGATTTTATCATAGACAACTCACAACCACATCATAGCAAGATATATCATTTAGCCATATAAGAATCATCACCAAGGACTATTAACCATAATGCCAACAATGATTTATTAAAGGCATATGCTCCCCCTCAACCTGTGCCATCTGTTAGATCTGATCATGTATATATCAGCAATAAGCATCAAAACATCATCATCCTCAAGTTAGGATCAAAAACACTTCTAGACATCATACAAGTAACAAAACATTTCCACACATCCTCAGCAGACTGTAACCAATAGAGCAAATAATAGACTGAATCATATCAGATCCTTTTTCTGATCCTGTCCCCACTGCTTTTCCTCAGACTGACATATACGCGACTTTGCAGTGTCTAACTCGCGTATACACGCGACTTCCATTTAAGGAACTTGCGTATGAGATTCAGAACACTGAAGTTTTACACCTTCAGCTCCCCCTGAGTCTGATATGTCTGTGCTGTGCTGACTGTACTTCCTTCTTCCTCCATATCTTCAAGTGTGATGAGGTTTTCTCCTTTTGGTGTGATGTCCATCCTTTGTTCCTGCATTCCTTTGCTATATGTCCAGGCTTGTTACATGTATAACATCTTACATGTTTCATATTCCTCCTGTAGCAATCAGCAGCTTTGTGACCATACATATTGCACGCAAAGCAATATCCATTAAAGTACCTTGATTGAGATGACCTGTCCGCATAATGGTCTTGAACTCTTCTTCTTCTACATCTAGCTGCAACATGTCCAAGATTATGACATACATAACATTCAACATTATTCATAGGAGGAGTAAAAGATTTTCTTTGAGGAGTCTCTTTCCTTGATTGTTGATGGGGTTGACCTTTCATCTCCTTGTTGATCATCTTAGATTTCTCTTTAGAGTTCCTTGCCTCACCTTGTGAACTAGATTCACCTTCAACAGATTCTTGAAAACCAAGACCAGTCTTGATAGCAGGAGACCTTTGACTACTAAGAATATCATCCAAGACTTTAGAACTATCTTGAAATCGTAAAAGCTTATCCTTTTCTTCTATTTTACCTTTCAAGATATTTACCTCAACTTGAAGTTGTTCCTCCTTTTCTAGACATTGTTTCTTCATGTCTTCTCCATCTTTCCTTCCTTCTTCCAACTGATGCCTTAGTTTGAGAATCTCCTTTTCTTGTTCTTCATTCAGATCCTGCTGCATTTGACGAACTCGGAAGGCACATTCTAGTTGAGATTTTAAGCTGGTGACTTCGTTTTCTTGTTTTGCAATAGCTTGGAGTAGATCTGTATTCTGCTTCTTTGATTCTTCAAGATCTCCTTTTAGTGAGGGGATTGTAGCTTCAAGATTTTCATAGTAGCTGGATCTATCTTTGAGTTTCTTGATGGTTGTGCTTCTTTCGTTGACTTCTTTTCTTAATGATGTCACTTCATGCTGCAATTTTTGACATTGGTCTTCCTTGTCCTTGAGTAGCTTTCTTACCTTGTTTCCTTCTTCTATTTGGGCCTTTAGTTTGGTAACTTCTTCTTTGAAAGCACATTCCCTTTTGTTCAATAGATCTTGTTGATCTTTAACTTTGTCTGCAAGCCTTCTAAACATTGCCTCTATTTGACACTTTTCTTGCTCACCCATAAAAGCATGTTCAGTAGTTTCACTATCACTTCCATCACTTTCACAAGGAAATATAGCAGGAACATCAGAGGATAACACATTCATACCTGATAATGATTCTGAATCTGAATCTGATTCTGAATCTGAAGAATTTCTTATACCTAATCCCCAATCGACTCTCCCACTGTCATAGTCCTTCTGAGATGTCTTCTTCTTCTTATGAGCTTTCTTTTTAAGCTTCTTTCCCATTGTTCCACGGATCTCCTTCAAGCGATCAAGCTTCTATCAAAGGACCTGCTCTGATACCAATTGTTGGAAATAATACTGAGAGGGGGGGGTGAATCAGTATTATCAGATCAATCAAACTTTTCAATTTCATACTCAGAAACATATACGCTACTTCAATTAAGTGAACCCGCGTGTACACGCTACTGTGTCTAATGAAACTCGCGTATATCCAGAGATCTTATAATTCAGTTAGCTTAATCTTCAGTAAATGCATCAGATCATTATTAAGCATATTAACAGTAAACAGGTGCAGAATAACAGAACAGAACATCACACAAGAGCCACACACATGAACACAAAGATATAAGGTGGAAACCCAATGTGGGTGAAAACCACCTGCTGCAAGTCATCTCAATCTTCTTCTTAATAAGAAAATCCTTTTACAATATTTGTACTGGTGCAGTCTTATACCAGTACGGGAGCTACAACCCCCTTTGCTCTTGTACTAGCTGATCCATTTACTAGTACGCAGGCTGCTACCTGCTACAATGCTCCAAAGATCTCCTTTAGCTTTTGTACTAGCTTAGATACTAGTACGTAGGTGCTTGCCTACAATCTTCTCTCCTCCAGGTACCACGTTTCATCAATTTTCAGACTGGATACACTGAAGCACAACACATAATCTGTAAGGCCACTTTTCATCCAATTTTCATACTGGACCCATAACTATCATTGAAGCCAAAACAATCATCAAACTCTGAATCACTGAAACCCTGTTAACAACAGTCATCAGAACACAGAGCAGACACAGAACTCTGTAATAACCATCAGATCCATCTGCAACTTCAAATATCAAGCTTTACAATGTATACGCTACTTCGATGAATCAAACCCGCGTGTATACGCGCTTTTACCAAAGACAACCTGCGTACAGATCTAAAAATAATTTCTCATAACTTGCAGCTGTACCAGACATCAGTCATACTCATAACACTTATAGAACTATACATGCGTCAGTATGTAGATCTAGAATAAGCATCATAAAGATAGTTCATTTCAAACCATTTGATCCCGATCTCTCCTTAGATCTAGTTCTCCATCAACCGGTGAGATCTCTCCTTAGCTCAGATTAAGTAATGCATCATCAACCCATAACCCTGCATACTGGATCTAATGCTTCATCAGATATTCAAGACATTTCAGATGCACTTGCCTAATGATTTCCTTCCCTTTATATAGCCTTAGGCCTTGTTCAATACCAAGAGCCAAAACCATAGAAATCCAATACCATCAACTTCAAAACTAGGGATCGACACGCCCGTCGAGACACAATGGTCCGAAACCATAGGCACAACTTCCAAGGACTAACCGCCATGGACCAAAGGTACTTTTCCACATACACGCGCTTTTGCTGAAGCCAAACTGCGTGTACACGCGACTTGGGCTTAACTAACCTGCGTGTATGAACTTTCTCTTCTTCTTATAGTCTGATCATCAATTCCTTGCTGTTGACCTTCTGTACTATGATTTTTCATCAGTGAGGTTTGCCATCAAGGACAACACTTATCTCATAATGCCAACAATCTCCCCCTTTGGACTTGATGGCAAAGCTAACTTGTCATACTTAGAATTAGCATCTGATTCCTTTGAGCTGTCCTCCATCAGTCACATCTGATATCTCTTCTGAAGATTCATCATCTGATTCCTTTGAGCTATCCTCCATCAGTCACATCTGATATCTCGTCTGAAGATTCATCCAGTTATACATAAGTGAGATATTCTTCCATCAGTCACATCTGATATCTCTTCTGAAGATTCATCATCTGATTCCTTTGAGCTATCCTCCATCAGTTACATCTGATATCTCGTTTGAAGATTCATCCAGTTATACATAAGTGAGATATTCTTCTATGAGAGGGTTGCCATCAAGTACAACACATGTATCATAATGCCAACAATCTCCCCCTTTGGACTTGATGGCAACAACACCAAATCACTCTCCCCCTTTGACATCAAGGGCAAAGGGTGGACCAAGATATTCTCTTCCTTTGCTGAATCATTCCACTGTCCATACTCCCCCTGAGTACCTGCTGAAATCTCTGAATAATCTCCCCTTTGTATATGCCAAGGTGTACCAATCTATCAATGCCAAGTCTCTGTACTGCTGAAGTGTGTTGTTCATGCTCTTCCTGACTGTAGGCAAGATCTGCAAAAGATGTTCTTTAAGAAGAACATGACTCTCTACATCATAAAGGACCTTCCTATCACCAAAGACTCATACATACATCCATCTCTCAACTAAGTGAGGATATACAAAAATTGAGTCATCCACCCAACCAAGTGGGGATACATCAAAAGTTTACATATGACAACCAATCACATTGCATCAATCATCCCAGGCATAGTGGGGAAACCAAAATAGGCCGTTACATGACCTTGACACCATAAAAGAGATACCACAAAAGAGATATATGACATATAGACGAAATAACTAGACCAAGACTTATGAAATTCACCAGCAGCATCTGATAATCACCATTCAGATCAGCAACCAAGAGATCCTTCTGTTCTCCTTTCGCCTTTGTTCCTCCTGAAATCAACACCAAATGTGAACTAGAACCAAAAGCTTTAAGATAATGCCAACAATGCATCATTGGAAGATTATCTGCTCCCCCTGAACCTGTGCCAGATGATCTCTGTCAGACCTATATCAGACTTTCTGCAACCAACATCTGTCCCTGCTGATTTCCTTCAAATCTCCATATACGCGTCTGTATACACATAAACAAGCGTATATACGCAGATATCCCTTACGCAACACGCGTACACCATATACGCGACTATCCCCTTGTAAAACGGCGTATGCACGCGGATATCCTTCAAACAAAACGCGTACACAAATTTCCATATCAGCAACCTGTAAATGTCCTGTAGAGAATAGGTCATCAACCTATAACAAGGTATGACTGCATCAATTCATCCCTTTGAACAGAATTCAGAGTCATTCACATTGTATCATGTGTGAAACCACCATAGCCATTTCATCAAGCTCTACATGATCCAAGTATCATTACTTGGGAGCATCTGCATCAATTAACATATGTAAGTATAAACCTATCATCATATAGATCATGTGACATGAATCAGCACTATGTATCTTGAGCTCAAACTCTTTTGACAAAGCTTCTTGATATCATCATCAGCAACAATCTTTATCCACATGAGTGCCTGCATCATAACTGTATGATCTTTATGCATATGACAACAGCAGTATATAAGTGACTCATCATCAAGTGAGGAAGATGTGTATTCAAGCTTTGTACTTCTCCTTGTCCTTATGAAGATCACCATGTAAGCACCATATATGCATCATCAAGGAATCAACCATAAATCTGATCTGATCATCAACTATGTAACCCCAAGAATCATATGTGATTTTATCATAGACAACTCACAACCACATCATAGCAAGATATATCATTTAGCCATATAAGAATCATCACCAAGGACTATTAACCATAATGCCAACAATGATTTATTAAAGGCATATGCTCCCCCTCAACCTGTGCCATCTGTTAGATCTGATCATGTATATATCAGCAATAAGCATCAAAACATCATCATCCTCAAGTTAGGATCAAAAACACTTCTAGACATCATACAAGTAACAAAACATTTCCACACATCCTCAGCAGACTGTAACCAATAGAGCAAATAATAGACTGAATCATATCAGATCCTTTTTCTGATCCTGTCCCCACTGCTTTTCCTCAGACTGACATATACGCGACTTTGCAGTGTCTAACTCGCGTATACACGCGACTTCCATTTAAGGAACTTGCGTATGAGATTCAGAACACTGAAGTTTTACACCTTCAGCTCCCCCTGAGTCTGATATGTCTGTGCTGTGCTGACTGTACTTCCTTCTTCCTCCATATCTTCAAGTGTGATGAGGTTTTCTCCTTTTGGTGTGATGTCCATCCTTTGTTCCTGCATTCCTTTGCTATATGTCCAGGCTTGTTACATGTATAACATCTTACATGTTTCATATTCCTCCTGTAGCAATCAGCAGCTTTGTGACCATACATATTGCACGCAAAGCAATATCCATTAAAGTACCTTGATTGAGATGACCTGTCCGCATAATGGTCTTGAACTCTTCTTCTTCTACATCTAGCTGCAACATGTCCAAGATTATGACATACATAACATTCAACATTATTCATAGGAGGAGTAAAAGATTTTCTTTGAGGAGTCTCTTTCCTTGATTGTTGATGGGGTTGACCTTTCATCTCCTTGTTGATCATCTTAGATTTCTCTTTAGAGTTCCTTGCCTCACCTTGTGAACTAGATTCACCTTCAACAGATTCTTGAAAACCAAGACCAGTCTTGATAGCAGGAGACCTTTGACTACTAAGAATATCATCCAAGACTTTAGAACTATCTTGAAATCGTAAAAGCTTATCCTTTTCTTCTATTTTACCTTTCAAGATATTTACCTCAACTTGAAGTTGTTCCTCCTTTTCTAGACATTGTTTCTTCATGTCTTCTCCATCTTTCCTTCCTTCTTCCAACTGATGCCTTAGTTTGAGAATCTCCTTTTCTTGTTCTTCATTCAGATCCTGCTGCATTTGACGAACTCGGAAGGCACATTCTAGTTGAGATTTTAAGCTGGTGACTTCGTTTTCTTGTTTTGCAATAGCTTGGAGTAGATCTGTATTCTGCTTCTTTGATTCTTCAAGATCTCCTTTTAGTGAGGGGATTGTAGCTTCAAGATTTTCATAGTAGCTGGATCTATCTTTGAGTTTCTTGATGGTTGTGCTTCTTTCGTTGACTTCTTTTCTTAATGATGTCACTTCATGCTGCAATTTTTGACATTGGTCTTCCTTGTCCTTGAGTAGCTTTCTTACCTTGTTTCCTTCTTCTATTTGGGCCTTTAGTTTGGTAACTTCTTCTTTGAAAGCACATTCCCTTTTGTTCAATAGATCTTGTTGATCTTTAACTTTGTCTGCAAGCCTTCTAAACATTGCCTCTATTTGACACTTTTCTTGCTCACCCATAAAAGCATGTTCAGTAGTTTCACTATCACTTCCATCACTTTCACAAGGAAATATAGCAGGAACATCAGAGGATAACACATTCATACCTGATAATGATTCTGAATCTGAATCTGATTCTGAATCTGAAGAATTTCTTATACCTAATCCCCAATCGACTCTCCCACTGTCATAGTCCTTCTGAGATGTCTTCTTCTTCTTATGAGCTTTCTTTTTAAGCTTCTTTCCCATTGTTCCACGGATCTCCTTCAAGCGATCAAGCTTCTATCAAAGGACCTGCTCTGATACCAATTGTTGGAAATAATACTGAGAGGGGGGGGTGAATCAGTATTATCAGATCAATCAAACTTTTCAATTTCATACTCAGAAACATATACGCTACTTCAATTAAGTGAACCCGCGTGTACACGCTACTGTGTCTAATGAAACTCGCGTATATCCAGAGATCTTATAATTCAGTTAGCTTAATCTTCAGTAAATGCATCAGATCATTATTAAGCATATTAACAGTAAACAGGTGCAGAATAACAGAACAGAACATCACACAAGAGCCACACACATGAACACAAAGATATAAGGTGGAAACCCAATGTGGGTGAAAACCACCTGCTGCAAGTCATCTCAATCTTCTTCTTAATAAGAAAATCCTTTTACAATATTTGTACTGGTGCAGTCTTATACCAGTACGGGAGCTACAACCCCCTTTGCTCTTGTACTAGCTGATCCATTTACTAGTACGCAGGCTGCTACCTGCTACAATGCTCCAAAGATCTCCTTTAGCTTTTGTACTAGCTTAGATACTAGTACGTAGGCGCTTGCCTACAATCTTCTCTCCTCCAGGTACCACGTTTCATCAATTTTCAGACTGGATACACTGAAGCACAACACATAATCTGTAAGGCCACTTTTCATCCAATTTTCATACTGGACCCATAACTATCATTGAAGCCCAAAACAATCATCAAACTCTGAATCACTGAAACCCTGTTAACAACAGTCATCAGAACACAGAGCAGACACAGAACTCTGTAATAACCATCAGATCCATCTGCAACTTCAAATATCAAGCTTTACAATGTATACGCTACTTCGATGAATCAAACCCGCGTGTATACGCGCTTTTACCAAAGACAACCTGCGTACAGATCTAAAAATAATTTCTCATAACTTGCAGCTGTACCAGACATCAGTCATACTCATAACACTTATAGAACTATACATGCGTCAGTATGTAGATCTAGAATAAGCATCATAAAGATAGTTCATTTCAAACCATTTGATCCCGATCTCTCCTTAGATCTAGTTCTCCATCAACCGGTGAGATCTCTCCTTAGCTCAGATTAAGTAATGCATCATCAACCCATAACCCTGCATACTGGATCTAATGCTTCATCAGATATTCAAGACATTTCAGATGCACTTGCCTAATGATTTCCTTCCCTTTATATAGCCTTAGGCCTTGTTCAATACCAAGAGCCAAAACCATAGAAATCCAATACCATCAACTTCAAAACTAGGGATCGACACGCCCGTCGAGACACAATGGTCCGAAACCATAGGCACAACTTCCAAGGACTAACCGCCATGGACCAAAGGTACTTTTCCACATACACGCGCTTTTGCTGAAGCCAAACTGCGTGTACACGCGACTTGGGCTTAACTAACCTGCGTGTATGAACTTTCTCTTCTTCTTATAGTCTGATCATCAATTCCTTGCTGTTGACCTTCTGTACTATGATTTTTCATCAGTGAGGTTTGCCATCAAGGACAACACTTATCTCATAATGCCAACATTATTAAGCTCCACCATTAAATAAATCCATTACAAAATCTTTGTCACAAAGCAACATTAACACCATATGATGATAACCATGAACTAAAACACTAAATCAACATTGGATACTTATGACAAATGAACACTCCTGATGAACTAAATGTTGACAATGAACTGAACACTGTGTAATTGATCTGAAGAGATCCTCCTGGATCAATCCTCTCCCCTTGAAAGCTTTTGGACCACAAAAGTTTGATTTAAGCAAAGACCAAGTGAGGGTAGAGCTCCCTCACTCTCCTGATATTTATCCACTTTGCCTTGCTGATGTAAGACCACATTTGACCACCACATTAAAATTCATGACCCTGATGATGCTTACCATGGCGCATTATGAACCTATGAACTATTCCATCCATCTTCAATATGCACAACTTGCCAAGATGGTTAAAAAACCTGTCATAAATAGGATGATTTGTTTCTTCTATTTGTGCACCATTAGTTAGTGATTCATGACTATCTTTGGAAACAGTCTCTACATGATATTTTTCAATATAATTGATATGTAATAACAAACTATTTTGCAGGCTAACTAAAACATTCAAAGAAATCCCTGACATTATATCAACTACTTTGTTTGACGTACCTTCCTGATTCCTCATTACTAAGTGGGCTTGTTGCAATATACCCATCAAACTGTAATGTCAATACTGCTACAACTTAGTTTGAATTTGAAGGTATTGAAGTGGTTGTTGGATTGTTTGAATCACTATTTCTTCACCCATTAACTGATGTCTCCATTATTTAACACTTTTCATTAAAGCATAAATTTCAGTATCATGTGTTGGATACTTTGACATTGCTTTAACAAATGCTTCGATATGAAAACAAATAGGCTTCTCTTTCTGAAACAAAATTGTACTTATTACATACTTACTAGCATCAGATTCTATCTGCTAAAGGTTTAGTGGAATTGTTGCCATTTTTACTTTGAATTTTCACATGCCTTCAGTTGTTTACCTCTCCATTGAGATGAGGCTTTAAAACTGTTTAAAACATGAAATCATGATGCATTACAAGAGAAATGAAAAACTTACTTTCCTCAATACTGATCTGCACCCCTGAAACTTATAACTTCCCAACTTGGAATGAAATGATACATTATGACATTAGGAAGAGGAGCATTGGACATCAACTGTACCTTATGTTGTATTTCCCATTTATGAGCAAGATGTTTTGGTTCTTTAAATAGACCTGAAAATATTCTACCACTTCAACCAAACTATCTTTAAGCTAAGACTCATAACCTGAACAAGCATCATGTCGATCCTTATGGTGTTCATTTACAAACATGAGTACAAATATCTTACTTGAACTTATTAATGGCTTCATCAAATTAGCAATAATTGAATCCAAGTGAGTTTAGTTTTATGTGCCCTGACAATAAATTCAACCCCATATTTCTTAAGGTGATATTTATGATCTTTCCTATAAAACATTGCATCATGATCATAGAGATAAGGACTTCCTAGCACTACTCCACATATGTCTACTGGAACAACATCTAATTCCATATCTAATGAATACATGATAGGAGGATAGTCTTAGTGCTCTAGGAAGTTGCAAGGGAGCGTGAGACTATAAACTACATTGCCCGATTCTGGGAGCTACGTGACAGAGAGGCTGTGTGAAAGACGGTGATCTCACAGTACCAGAAGTGGCACAAAGGCACCTATGTTATGAGGGGAGACACTGCACAACACATCCAGAAAATGATTGTTACAATCACTGATCATGATTTGACAGCCAGAAGATAGTTAAGATATTTAATGCTGAAACCTTTGAAGATATTCCACCAAATAAGAATTTAGGGATGGATTTTGGGGGGAATGGTTAGATTTGAATTCAAAGTTGCCTATAAATTACACATGGCCATCCAGCAGAGAATGCTTTGCATCCTTAGAATTTTTTAGCTGTGTTATCTATCATTTATGAATCCTCAATTTTTCGTAGATTTGGGTGCAGGCTCTATGTTTGATATTTTACCTAAGGATACCCAACAATTTATTCGCAATGCTATGTCAGGACCAGGTGAGACTGCAAGCATCGGAGGAACTGTTGTCTCTGAAGGAGCGGCTCCAAAAGTTATGAGCATGAAGGCACCTGCTCCTGTGCCTATAGCATTAAGGTTGCCTAGGCCGAAGCCTACACCTATGCATGAAAACCCCAAGCTAAAGAAGGACAAGCAGAAGTGACTGATGCCAGTGTGCGAGTCTCCGAGAAAGCACTCTACTACCCAAGCCCAGAAGAAAAATAAACTACTAGCAAAGGATAAGGAGAAGGTGGTAGATTTAAAGGCTGAAGAGGGCATGGAGGATATAGATGCTGAGGGCATGGATCCCATCTCTAAGTTGTTGGATTATATCCCTTCACATAGAGGAAAGGTGAAGGTCACCAAGGACCTAGACATGGTGAAACTCTTCATTAATACTCCCCTACTACCTAAGAGCATCACCTTTGAAGACCAATTCTTGGCGCGGATTCCCCATTTAAAAAGAATGGGATTTGACTGACCCTGAGAGGTTCCCCGACCTCGCAATGGAGAATTACATGATGCAGGTGTATTACAAAGAATTGGTTGCCACTCCGTTGGAGCCAGTTGAGAGGATTTGTGGAGTAAATCAATCGAGGTTGTTGAACCTGATATGGGTTCCCCACTACCACCGCTCCAACATCAATATCACCTGCATAAAGCAATTGTTGAATCTGGTGCATGATTGGTGTTTATGGCTGAGCATGCCTACCCCCATCATGAGCATGCCTATCCATTAGATCACACTCCCACCACATTCAAGCTTCAATAGTTTGGTGAAAAGACCAGTGAACGCAACTTGGTAGAAAAGATGAAGAAGAAATTTGACCTTGTCAAGAAGCCTCGGGGGTACTCCATAACATCCATCAATGACCCTGCAATATAAATAGCCATGTATATATTAGCTGGTAAAGTCATGAGGAAATGCCATGTATATGAGGTTCTAGTGCTCGTGATCTCATTAGTTGCATAGTGTGCAGAACATGTGTAGTTTAATTAGTCACACTACCTCTACAGAAAGTTCCTTGAGAATTGTCGTGAGGCTCAAGATGAGAGCAAGACCTTCCACTACGCGTGGTTGCTACTGTCCATCATGCTAGTTGCTTGGGAGCTACTAGAGGCTTGTCAATTTCCTCCCTTAGAGAAAGGATTACCAGAGGCTACATAGTTTTCCTCCCTTTGGGCCATGAAGGACTCCGCGCGGGTCACAGAGACAAAAATTTTCTAGGTTTTGATGGAGGTAAGCATTCACATGGCCATCAACCAGTGGCCATGTTTGTCAACGACTGTGTATGATCAGTTTTTTGAATATGCGATTTCAAGGCAGAATTTCACCTCGTGTATATCAGAGCATGGAAGGATCCACAACAAAAGTGGTTTGATCTACCCTATCTTGCCACAGATGATGCCATTTAGGAAGTCATTGTTGGAAATAATACTGAGAGGGGGGTGAATCAGTATTATCAAGCCAAATATTTCCTTTTTAAATTCCAGAAGATATACGCTACTTTAGTTAATAAAAATCGCGTATATACGCAACTACAGATAAAGAAACCCGCGTATATCAAGCAGACTTATAATTTGAATTATCTTTCAGATGTTAGTTATTAATCTGTGATTCAGATGCACATAAACAATATCAGAAACAGTGAAACAGAGCAGAAGACAGTCACACACAAGAACACAAGATATAAGGAGGAAACCCAATGTGGGTGAAAACCCCCTGCTACAATTCGTCTCTATCTTCTTTTTAATTAGAAACTTTTCTTACAATGTCTTGTACTGGAGCAAACTTTACCAGTACGTAGGCTGCAACCTACAGAGAGCTATAGCTCTCTCTCATTTTCCAGCTTTCCTGGAAGGGAGCTCCAACCCCCTTAGTTCTTGTACTAGCTTGAGATACTAGTACGCGGGCTCCTACCTGCAGAAGGCTGCAACCTTCTCTTTGCTTTCAGGGACCTCGTTTCATTAATTTTTAGACTGGATCCACAAGTAACATCAATCAAACATCAAGAATTTGTGCATAACCCAAACTCCTTTTCACCAATCGAAAGCTGAAACAAATAAGCACTTCTCTGACCACTGAACCCAGAACACAGTAACTGTAATCAAACACCAATTCTGAACCTAGAGTGTTGTTGGGAAAAGTATCCATTCAGAATGCCCCTATCCCACTCTAAGGTGTGATAGTGCCTTAGCAACAAACAAGGAAAACTAATTCAGTATTCTTCTTTATGGAATGTAAATGAGGAGAAAGGATGTAACTAACCTGTGTCTTCTGCTAGTTTGTCGATCCAATCGCTCCTCTCTTCAGTGGCTCCCAACTCCTTGCTCCTTCACCGGCTCAGCTTGAACGAATTCCTGCAAGATCACAATAGAGAGAAGTTACACGAAGATACAAATATACATTCATAAAAAGCTCAAGATCAGATTAAGCTAAACATGCAAATATAACCAAACATCATTGATACACAACATGTAGGAGAAACTCAAATAGTTTATTGATAGAATAAGAAAGTCCAAGAGGAGATACAACCAAGTGAGTTCCGATCCAGAATCTACCTCCCAGCAAAGGAATCCCTTCCTCTCCTCCAACAAAGCATAAATCACCCAATGTACTAATCTCAATCTCAAACCAATAGCAATTCTCTGCAAAGTACAAAATTCCAGCCTCCTGGATCTCTGGGTGAGAGACCCATATATAGATGTAAGCAGAGAGGATGAGTCAGCTTATGTTTTGACTTGTGGCTTCTCTCTTTCAGTTCTTGCTTCCACTTGGAGGTTGAGAGCCTCTTACTCATCACTAGTCGAATTCATTGAGGCAAGTGTCATTGGAGAAGATTCTGGAAGCTTCCATGGTCTTTCCACCTCGTTGGATGAGCTTGCCATTTGTCATTTCCCGCTCAGCGCACCCTGGTAGTGTATCCAAGTGCATTTCAATGCACCTAGCCAGTGCATTTGGGTGCTTTGCAACGCAGGCAGCTAGTGGAGCTTCTGAATTGATCCTGATTTGACTAGTTTTGAGTGGTTTTTGGTGGAGAACTTCTGGGAGAAGCTGTCATTGGTTGACCTTGTTCCTTTAGGATTTGTAACAACATCTTTAGGGACTTTGGATCCCTTGAATTATGGACATTTCATGCTTATAGCTGTAAGGCACAAAAATGTCTATAACAGTTGCCCCCTAAATTATGAGGCCGTTTATCGGGTGAAATGCTTTATTAGGAGGATCCGAAGTTCATTCAATGCTGGGAGGAGACCTGTAATAAGATACAATACAATACATTATTTTTCATATTGTTTCCATGATCTAACTGAGGCGGGAATTCCCATGCTCAGCTTTATAAATTCATTTTTATGTACATAGGACAGACAATCGTCTGATGGTAGACTGATGATCCTGATGTAATCATCATCCTTTTGGTAGGATGATTGTCTGTGCTGCAATGTTGTACATGTCAATGTCTTTATTTTTCCTGAATATATATCGCAGCCCGGATGGATGAAACTAGATCCGGGGTCTTCAATCTCGTCCAATCTTCACTCTAAGGACAAGTCGATCCATGTGAGAAATGTTCTGAAGTCGAACATGGAAAGACATCGCTTGATTACCAGTCAATGATGAAAAATATTAACAAGCGGGAGAGGAATCACCGATAATGATAATGATCCTCAAGGTACTGCAGTACAATTCACGTGGTGTGAATAAAGGACTTGGCATCGAACACCACGCAAAATCTTTCGGTCGAAGGTCATTGATGTATACCTGTCGCCGAAAGTGAGAAACTTGCCATTAAGGCATGCAAGCTTCAAAGTACTGAAGGGGGTGTTCCTAGATCAACTTCTTGGACAATGAGCTGATGTCGACAAGAAGCGATCTGTCAAAGGAGGGCCTTGATGTATCCCACATCAGTGACACGGAACGGAGCAAATGATTTTGATGGAGGTGAAAACGATCTGATGATATATGGTTCAGGGTGGCGGTCATGAAAGAATGAAGGATAATGTATGGTAGTGGATGGGACATGGTTGACTTCTCTGGATGACTTCTCTTGAACATATCGGCGACACTTGTGTGATGGATCGGTAGCATTTACCCCAAAGGTGGATGGTATGGTGAGACCATGGTGATGTGACCGGTGAATGAAACAACCCAATCCGATTCAGGCACGGAGTGGAAGTGTCATGTTCAAGAGCGACTTGCTACCAATAAAGGTTCGTTGAGTTTCTTCCCAATTTTTCCCCAGTCATTGCTGACCAGTACCTCTTTATTTTTGTCAAGCTTGAGGAGGATAACATATGCTTGTTCTATAATTTTCCCTTCGGTCAAACCCATCGCTATGTTTTAACGAGCTTAGCGATAGTGAAACTCGTTCTCGTCTAAAGACAAGTTTGTCGCTATTAATGTTTTTTAACGAGTTTAACGACAAAGATAACTCGGTCCTTTTCCTTTTAGGGAGTCTCAAAAGGTACGTAAAGATAACTTCGGAAGTCCTTTTTCGTCATCTAATCCCTTAAGTCCGAAAAAGTATAAAACAATACAGAAGGGATGAATTTTCGATAGTTTTAACGAGCCGAACAAAACAAGCGCTCGATCTTTTTGTGCAATAATCCCTCAGGTCCAAAAAGATTAAAATCTAGAGGAGGGATAGCACTTCCAGTTGATTTAACGAGCTGGAAGGCCAAAACTCGGCAATCTTTTCATATTTTACGAGTCAGATGAAAAGAGTTTAAAGAAGACTCGTCTTTTGAGGAGCGAGTGATAAGACGGGTAGCATCTGATTCCAGGTAAGGGTTGGAATTTTCCAATCACGGCAGTGTCACAAGGATGGCTAGTGAAATCACTCTTTGCAGCTGTTCCTCAAAATGGGTAAACAATCATATGGAGGTGAATGATCTGCCAATGGAAAATTGGAGGTGACAGTGCAAACACGACCAAGGCTTTAATGGTTGATAATGTTACATTCATGGTGGTTATTTACCAAAGGATAGTTCATTTTTTAACGAGCTGAAACGCGGATTGAAACACTTCCTCAGTCTTATGTTTATTTTTTAACGAGCATGAACTATGTGCTAAAACTGCTCGATGCGGGTTTATTTTTTAACGAGCTTGAACCCTGCGGTAACACTGCTCATGGCAGGTTTATTTTTTAACGAGCTTGAACCCTACAGTAACACTGCTCGTGATAAGTTTGCATGCCCCCAGCATAATAACGCAAATCAAGGTGCATGCCCCCCAATCTTCATTGCATTCAACTTGGTGGTTGGAATGAAGGTTTACCTTTGAGATTTGAAAAGGGGATTTGTTTCATTTTTTAATGAGGTTGACACGGTAAAAGAACTATCCTCATGACTCCTTGTTTCATTTTTTAACAAGGTTGACACGAGATAAGAACCGTCCTCGGAGTCCAAATCCATTAGATATAGAAGGCTTCATATTCCACTGTGGCCACTTCCGCTAGATTACTCGGAGGCGGTAGGGAAAAAGTACCCATTAAGGCAGGGTCTTTTAGGAGACCTACTCCGATATTTTGGAGCGAATGATTGCTTCCATGGATCATTGGAATGCTTCCCGTAACTTGTGAACTGTTGGGGAGAAATGTTTGTTGGTCGACAATTGTAATTCCTCCTTGGAAGGGAAATGCAATCTTTCTGAAGTAGGTCGACACAACTGCGGCCATGGCATATATTCAGGGTCTTCCCAATAGGATGTTGTAATCAAGGTTTCCGTCGATTACTTCAACATCAATTTCTATTGTTTTCCCTCCTAGTTCAATTTTCAAGTTACTTAGGATACCATATGTGTATATGTCCTTCCGTCAAATGATTTTAACGTCGTCGCAGACCGCGACAAGGTTGGAGATCCTAAAGTTTTCCAGCAACTTATCGACATAATGCATGTAGATGCCCCCTCATCAATAATTGTTCGATGAACAGTTTTGTTGAGGGCTTTCACTTGAATAAGGAAAGCTAGTTGAGTTGGTAACTGAGGGTCATATCCTTTATGATCAAAGGCCACAAGATTGGAATCCATTGGGTTAATCCCACCTATTGCTGATAATAAAGCTTGCTCTTGGGAGAGGCAATTTTGCGGTACCTCAAGTGTCGACATAGCGGACGGCGATTGGGCCAGGTCCTCTATTATATTATAATTCTGTGCTATTTTTGCACAAGGATTAAATGTCGATTTGTACACTACTCCCTTTGGCGACTTTATCATTTGTTCAGGAATGATGGGTGGCACAACTTTGGTCAAAGTTGTTGTCGAACTACTAGGTTGTTCATTAGCCTTGTTATTCGACACCTGTGGATTCCCGTCATCTTTATTCCTTGCCAAAGCATCATTTTGCTGCTTTGAGATAGACAACATAAGCACTTGGGATCGGGAAGCATTTTGATTAGCAACCAGTTTGGTTCCCGGGCTTGGAAACAGATCAGTCAATACTGCTGAGGTTTTTGAACTCTTAAAGAGTTTCTTAACTTTAGCTATATGTGGACAATCTCTCGTCCAATGATCCTCATCGCATATATGACACCCCGCAGGGTGTTTCCTTTTTCTCCCTTTCTTTTTCTTCTTGCCCCCCGGTTGCTTCAGTTGTTTGCCCTTGTCGGTTGACACGGCATTTACTTCGGAGGCAAGAAGTTCCTCATTTGCATTTTGACTAGAAATCTTACGGGCCTTTTTAGATGTAGCCTTTGTCGATTTCGTGTCTGTCGCGCCAATCACGTCATCGCCGGCGTGAGAGTCATTGTTCGATTTAGGAGGAGGAGGAATTGAGAATTTCAGTCTAGGGGCGTCGGGTATTTTGTCGTAGAGCGTGCCGGACTGAGTATAGATTAAGTCCAGATATTGCGCATGAGCTATAACTTTCTCTTCCGTTACGAATCCCCCCTTTGCCACATCTTCCGTGATGTAAGGTAATAAAGACTTGATAAACCATTTAGCTAATA
This sequence comes from Pinus tabuliformis, assembly GCA_031772625.1. Classification (NCBI taxonomy): domain Eukaryota; kingdom Viridiplantae; phylum Streptophyta; class Pinopsida; order Pinales; family Pinaceae; genus Pinus; species Pinus tabuliformis. The sequence continues at coordinate 1,544,195,392 of CM062819.1, forward strand.
GCTAATCGGGAACGTACGTTTTTACCATCTTGCGACGACGTCGCCACTCATGTATATGATCAGATATGTGAGTGGCCGTTGTCTGTTTGAAGTTGGTAAGGAGTTCTGTTCCCATTTCATACCTTATCGGTAATTGAAAATGGGTTAAAAAGGTTGTGGCTAAGGTACTGAAGTTGTCGAACGAAGCTCTAGGAAATTCAATATACCATTTTGCCGCTGGACCCGTTAACGTCCTCTGGAAGAGGCGAAGCCTTATCGAATCATCGTTGAGGGTGTTTGATGAACACCACAGATGAAATGTCATCACATGATTCGATGGATCTTCACCCAGATTTCCATTAAATTTAGGAATATCTGACGGAAGTTTATGCGGAATCGCTGGCCACCAAGGGGCATAAGCAATTGGATCGTTTGTTAACCGGTGTAAATAGGGTAACTCTAAAGTTGCCACAAATGGTAACTGTTGATTCAGGTTAGGTGAAGCATACCCAGGATACGATGGAATTGCCTGAGCAGTTGGCCTTTGCATACCAGCATAATGTAGTTGATGCTGGTATGACTGATACGGTTGGTGGACATGACCATTGTAAAGTGGTTGATTTTAACCGTTTTGAATGTATGGCTGTCCACTGTTCGCAAAGATCTGCTGCTCAGAACCTTGGTACACTTGTTGGAATTGTGGTTGCTAGTATTGCACCAGCCACGATTGTGAAGCCATGTTCTGTTGCGCTATACTAACTATTGGACCAAGGTGTGGGGTAATTGTACCCGTTTGGACCTGTGTCGCCCCACCAGTCGGCGATTGTGGTTGAGTCACAGGGTCAAGGGGTCGTTGCATTACAACCTGAGAAATCTGAGGTTGACATACAACAGGCAGTGTTTGAACTTGTGACACTGTTACAATAGCTGGTGTGGTCGGGATGTTCGACATAGGTACACATTGTTGCATAGAATACACAACTCTTGGTTGTTGGGTTAGTATAGGTACCCAACCACTTGATGTAATTCCGGTTTGACCTGAACTTTGTTGTAAACTCCCATATGGTTGTTCTATGGGAGGGAACAATGAAAAGGCATACTGCCCTCCATATGGTGGCAATCCAGTACTTAAAGGGTAGATTGGCCTTTGAAGACACATTGGATCAATTTGTTGAGTTCCAACATAAGAAATACCAGATGATAATCCGGATGAAGAAATAGGAACTAACCATGTCGTCGAAGCAGTCCCTGATTGGACTCCGGCTTGTTGTTGATAACTTGTCGGTATAGATGGTATACCATCAAACATCGTTGGAGTAGCAGCAGGAGGCTCTGCTGCTGCTGTGTCGGATGACACAGTCCTGGATTTCGATGGTTGTTCAGACATATCTAGTCTATCCAAAAGATTTTCTAGCGATTCTACAAGAACTTGCGATGAAAAGAGACTAACTTCGAAGACCAACGAGGGAATGGTGATGATTATTCCATTTAAAATAAATTTTAGACGCTTTGACACAACTTGTTTTTTCAATTTTTAAGAGTCGAGAAAAAACAAAAGATGACTCTAGTCTCCTTCGATTTTTAATGAGCCTGAAGTGACAAGTGCTCAGATGGAATTTTTCCGTTATAGAGTCTGAAAAAGGCCAAAAGGAACTGCTTTGGAGTTCTAGGTAGAGGGTGTGCCAAACTTTTCGCAAAACCGCAGAATACTTTTTAAGGTACGGGCGGTCAATCTTCCCGAATGTTGTGTTCAGTGCATTGCGATCAGTAGGGCGGCCGACACGGCTTCCTATGGATAAAGGTTTTATGCCTATAGGGGTCTCCCAATATATACTCGACAGTACGTGGGAGCACAATCCGTACTGGTACTTATCATCTCTTAGGAGGAATCACCCAACCATCAGCGAGATCGACAGTCACCAGGTTTTATGACGTCGGAACACGTCTCTAGCCTAGACCTCTATGTTGTGCGTTAAGTTACAAAGCGTTGTTAAGTTCATTCAATTTATTTTAAGTTGATCTTTCTTAGAAGTTTGCCTTTTTGGATCACCACGAGATGTATGATACAATTCCTAAATGCAATCTAAAGATGATAAGCAAGCTTTTATATCTTTTCAACAATGAAAATCCTAGCTACAAGGGGAAAAGAAAGACACAATCTTTTCTCAAAGAGCATAGAGCACACTGTAAATGCACTTTTCCTAAATCAAACCATACAAACTATCAATATGCAAATGCACAAATGCATGTATTTGTTTTCACTTTCTTAATATTGATGCCTAGAAAGAAAGCTGTTGTACAAATTTGAATTCGATTTCAAGTGAAAAGACAAACAAGTTTCTTTTTGAAATCAAAAAGACGATTATGACACTTTATGATTTTGAAGTAAATGCTTGTTTCGTCACTAGAAATTCACAATTTCAAACCAAAAGACAAAAGTAAAAGTGTAATCAACTGTGAACAACAAACAAACTCACTCCTAAGATCAAAACGACACTTACGACAGGTGTAGATCTAAGGGCGACAGTATGACTAGTTTACTTTTGTAATGGGAAACTGCAAATGATGTAACAAATACACAAAAACAAATACATTTTCTTTATACAACTGAGGCGGAATTGAGGCAAAGAAAAGGGGTTTTAGATAGGTACACACACTGATAATAGGCTGCAAAAAGCAGAGATAAAACTGAGCAAAAGGAAGCAGGGAACCACAGCTGCACAAGGCAAAGGCTGATCAGCGCACCCCCAGCACAGAGAAACTGAACTTCAGTGCAGGTAGCCCTCTCAGGACCCGCGTTGAAATGCAGAACCTCTTCACAGAGCCTGCGCTGAAGCAGAAACGAGAATTGTCTCTGGGTTCTGGGTCACGGTTTGCAGTTTAATCTACAGTTTTTGGCCGGATAAAAGCTATCAATTAGGTACAATTAGGAGGATGATTTAAAGGAGGACTAAGATCTATCACAAAGGGCTGTTAGAGCACTTGTGGATCAGCTGTTCAGATCATAAAAACAGGCCCAGTGAAGGGACTAGAGTAGCAGATCTCTACTTTGCATTTGTAAATGGCAAATGCAGTTTGATTCAGCACTCTTGAGTTTATAAGAAAAACAACAATAGAAACACAAATAAACTAACTAGATACAATCCCCAGTGGAGTCGCCAATTTGTTGTTGGGAAAAGTATCCATTCAGAATGCCCCTATCCCACTCTAAGGTGTGATAGTGCCTTAGCAACAAACAAGGAAAACTAATTGAGTATTCTTCTTTATGGAATGTAAATGAGGAGAAAGGATGTAACTAACTTGTGTCTTCCGCTAGTTTATCGATCCAATCGCTCCTCTCTTCAGTGGCTCCCAGCTCCTTGCTCCTTCACCAGCTCAGCGTCACCGAATTCCTGCAAGATCACAAGAGAGAGAAACTACACGAAGATACAGATATACATTCATAAAAAGCTCAAGATCAGATTAAGCTAAACATGCAAATATAACCAAACATCATTGATACAAAGCATGTAGGAAAAACTCAAATAGTTTATTGATAGAATAAGAAAGTCCAAGAGGAGATACAACCAAGTGAGTTCTGATCCAGCATCTACCTCCCAGCAAAGGAATCCCTTCCTCTCCTCCAACAAAGCATAAATCACCCAATGTACTAATCTCAATCTCAAACCAACAGCAATTCTCTGCAAAGTACAAAATTCCAGCCTCCTGGATCTCTGGGTAAGAGACCCATATATAGATGTAAGCAGAGAGGATGAGTCAGCTTATGTTTTGACTTGTGGCTTCTCTCTGTCAGTTCTTTCTTCCACTTGGAGGTTGAGAGCCTCTTACTCATCACTAGTCGAATTCATTGAGGCAAGTGTCATTGGAGAAGATTCTGGAAGCTTCCATGGTCTTTCCACCTCGTTGGATGAGCTTTCCATTTGTCATTTCCTGCTCAGCGCACCCTGGTAGTGTATCCAAGTGTGTTGCAACGCACCTAGCCAGTGCATTTGGGTGCTTTGCAACGCAGGAAGCTAGTGGAGCTTCTGAATTGATCCTGATTTTACTAGTTCTGAGTGGTTTTTGGTGGAGAACTTCTGGGAGGAGCTGTCATTGGTTGACCTTGTTCCTTTAGGAGTTGTGACAACATCTTTAGGGACTTTGGATCCCTTGAATTATGGAAATTTCATGCTTATAGCTGTAAGGCACAAAAATATCTATAACACAGAGCACTGCAACAATAAAACAGAAGCAGCTAGAACATAAATCAAGATATATACGCTACTTCACTGTTCATCAACCTGCGAGTATATGCTTCTGTATCACAACAAACCTGCGTATACGCGTATTTCATTCACAGAAAACGCGTGTATACGCACCTTCAATTCACTAAACCTGCGTACAGATCTATAAAGGATAATTTATTCTTTTAAGTATTCAGACATCAGTTAGCCCAGATTTATAGATCAAGAGTGCGCCACATATAACAGATCAAAATCATACAGAGATACCAATGTTCAAGTCTTGAGATTTAGATCCATCAATAGTCCTTATCCTTCTTGTGCTCAGGTTCCTCCTTCTGCATAACCCAAACTCCTTTTCACCAATCAAAAGTTGAAACAAATAAGCACTTCTCTGACCACTGAACCCAGAACACAGTAACTGTAATCAAACACCAATTCTGAACCCAGAGCACTGCAGCAATAAAACAGAAGCAGCTAGAACATAAATCAAGATATATACGCTACTTCACTGTTCATCAACCTGTGAGTATACGCTTCTGTATCACAACAAACCTGCGTATACGCGTATTTCATTCACAGAAAACGCGTGTATACACGCCTTCAATTCACTGAACCTGCGTACAAATCTATAAAGGATAATTTATTCTTTTAAGTATTCAGGCATTAGTTAGCCCAGATTTATAGATCAAGAGTGCACCACATATAACAGATCAAAATCATACAGAGATACCAATGTTCAAGCCTTGAGATTTAGATCCATCAATAGTCCTTATCCTTCTTGCGCTCAGGTTCCTCCTTTATTCAGATCTAGATCTGCACCATAACCCAATCACCAGTATTCCAGATCTATCACAATATCATATATTCAATAATTCAGATGATTCCTTGCCACATGATCTCCTTCCTCTTTTATAGTTTTAGGTCTTCCTCAATACCACGGTCCAAAACCATAATAAACCAATACCAAGGGCCAAAAACCTGGGATCAACTCTTCTGAAGAGACACCATGGTCCACAACCATAGGTTCAAATTCCAAGGACTAACAACCACGGACCAAACATAAGTTTCCCATCATGTACATGCTTTTATGTGCATAAAAGTGCATGTATATGCATACGCGACTTCGGAACGTATAAACCCTGTGTATATGCGTCTTCGGCAAGGTGTACCTGCGTATACAAGATTTCCTTCAATCTGAGAACCTGAACTGAGATCTGTCACCAAAGTGAGTTGCCATCAAGGACAACACCTGTACCATCTATCACCAAAGTGAGTTGTCATCAAGGACAACACCTGTACCACAGCGCCATACCTGTGCCAAATTGCCAACAATCTCCCCCTTTGGACTTGATGGCAACCCCAAGATCCTCAAAGTCATTCTCCCCCTTTGTCATTAAGGGCAAAGGGCTGTGTTCCCCCTGAGTACATGCTGATCTCTCTGCTCTGTTGTGCTGAACATGCTCCTCCAAGATCTACAAAAAGATGTTCTTCAAGAAGAACCATATCATAAAAGACCTTCCTATCACCAAAAGACTCAATACATACAACCATCACCCAACCAAGTGGGGATCATCCACCCAACCAAGTGGGGATACATCAGAAAATTACATATGACAACCAATCACATCAATCATCGTTACGTGACCTTGATAAAAAATATATATGATATAGAGACGAAATGGCAAGACTATGCAAATCACCAATAACTACTATCAGCAGCATCTGATAATCACTGTATTTATCAGCAATCATGTTCTCCTTCTGATCTTCTTTCTGCAGATGATCCATCTGAACCAAAAACAGCTTGAGTACTCGAACCAAGAAATTCTAAGGTAGTGCCAACAATGCATTATTAGAAGATTATTTGCTCCCCTTGAACCTATGCCTGATGGTCTCTGACAGACCCATATTAGATTTACTGCAACCAGAGTCTGTCCTTGCTGATTTTCTTCAGAACTCTATATACGCAAATGCACCTGCATAAATCGGCATATGTATGCAGATTCCCCTCAACCAACACGCGTACACAAACTTTTCTTTGAAACAGACAAGCTTCAACAGCAGGATGAAGCATCAACTACTCCCAGCTTCTGTCTGAGATATTCAAAAGTTTCCCTGGGCAGTGGTTTGGTGAGAATATCAGCAACTTGTTCCTTAGAAGGAACATACTCCAATTTGACCTTTTGTTCCAACACTTGTTCCCAGAGAAAGTGATACTTGATCGGTATGTGTTTGGTCTTTGAATGCATGACTGGGTTCTTTGAAATGCTTATTGCACTTGTATTATCACATAAGATAGAGACAGGTGGAGTACAAGTGATTTGAAAATCCTGCAAGGTTTGCATCATCCAAAGGAGTTGTGTGCAACAAGATGCAGCAGCCACATATTCCGCTTCAGCTGTAGATAAAGCAATCGAACTCTATTTCTTGCTGAACCAAGATACTAATCTGGAACCCATAAAGAATGCACCGCCACTTGTGCTCTTCCTGTCATCCACGCTTCCGGCCCAATCTGCATCTGTGTAAGCATGAAGAGTGAGATCTGTCTCTCTAGGATACCATAAGCCATAGTTTTGAGTTCCCTGAAGGTACTTGAAGATTCTCTTCACTGCCTGAAGATGAGTTTCTTTTGGATTTGCCAGAAACCTTCCAACTATTCCCACTGCATGCATAATATCTGGTCGGGTACCTGTCAAATAAAGTAAACTCCCAATCATGGATCTATAGGTTGGTTGATGCACTGCTGCTGATTCATCATTTGCACTAAGGCTGCATCCTGTAACCATGGGGGTACATACTGGTTTTGAATCTTCCATGCCATACTTCTTCAAGATCTGCTTGAGGTACTTGGTTTGAGACAAGAAAATACCGCCTTCATTTTGTTGGATTTGCAATCCAAGAAAATATGTCAATTCTCCAAGTAATGACATTTTGAATTCTTTCCGCATCACCAAGGCAAAGTTTTGACTCATAGCTTCTTCATTTCTCCCAAAGATAATATCATCTACATACACAACAAGTATTAGCAATTTGTTATTTTCAATTTTTATATATGGATTGCTATCTATTGATCCTTTTGAAAAACCTTGTTGATGAAGGTATTTGTCCAACCGATAGTACCAAGCCCTTGGAGCTTGTTTAAGCCCATAGAGAGCCTTTTTAAGTCTGCATACAAGATTTGGATCATTTCCAAGGATAAATCCATCTGGTTGCTCAATGTACACTTCTTCTTCTAAGTCTCCATTCAAAAAGGCTGACTTCACGTCCATTTGAAATACTTTGAATTTTTGAAAGCTAGAGAGGGCTAGGAACATTCTAATGGCCTCAAGTCTAGCAATGGGAGCAAAAGTTTCTTCAAAGTCTATTCCTTCCTATTGAGCATACCCTTTGCAAACAAGCCTGGCCTTGTTTCTAATAACTTCCCCATTTTCATTCAACTTGTTCTTGAAAATCCATTTTGTTCCTATGACATTCTTGTCTTTTGGTCTAGGAACCAACTCCCAAGTGTTGTTCTTTTCGATCTGCTCAATCTCTTCATCCATTGCCTTAACCCAACACTCATCTTTGCATGATTCTTTTACATTTTGCGGCTCAGTGGAAGAGAGCATTCTGCTATTGTTCTTCTTTTTTGTATACCTGCCTCTTTCTACCCCAAAATTTGAGATTCTGGATGATTCTTTTGAACATACCTGGATGGAGTCTTCTCTTCTATACTTATCTATTCCTCTGGTGCCTCTTGGGGTTCTTCTTCATCATCTGCATGATTTGGAGAGTAGTCTTCATACTCATCGATATTTTCATGATTTACTTGCCTGGGGATGTATCCTTTTTCATCAACCACTACTTCAATACTGTCAACAATTCTTCCAAGTCTTTTATTGTAACACTTATATGCTTTGCTGGAAGGAGAATAACCAAGAAGAATGCCTTCATCTGCTCTAGGTTCAAGTTTACCAAGCTGCTCATCAATATTCTTAATATAGCATTTGCTCCCAAAATTTTTGAAATGCTTTACCGAAGGAGTCTCACCATACCAGAGCTCATGAGGAGTTTGAGTGTTGTTCACTTGGACATTTGTTTTGTTAAGAATAACAACCGCAGCATATGCAGCTTCACCCCAGAAAGTTGTGGGAGTTCCAGACTCATCAAGCATAGCACGAGCCATTTGTTGGACTGTTTTGTTCATTCTTTCCACCACTCCATTTTGCTGAGGAGTCCTAGCTGTAGAGAATTCCCTTCTTATTCCATGTTCTTCACAGAAATCGAAAAATTCATTTGAGGTAAACTCCCCACCTCTGTTGGACCTGAGGCACTTAATTTTGTAACCTGATTCATTTTCAACCAAGGCTTTGAAGGATTTGAATTTTTCGAATGCTTCGTCTTTGTGCTTCATAAGTCCTAACCAAACAAACTTGGAGAAATCGTCAATGAATAATATCAAGTATTCTTCTCCTTGAGGTTTCATTTTCCTAAATGGACCACATACATCTATATGGACTAGCTCAAGAGGCATGCTAGCTGATCCTTCCTTCTCTGGGAAGTTAGCTCTGGTTTGCTTTCCAAACTGACATGATTTGCATATGGTGTTGACTGGAATTTTGATATCTAGAAGACCACGAACTGCCTGATATTTGCATGCTTTCCTTATTTGTGAAAAGCTTAGATGCCCCAACCTCTGGTGCCATAACTAGTGTTCACCATCCTTGCTCAAATAGCATTGTTGTTGTCCTTCTTCAAATATGTATAGATTATTTGGAGTTCTTCTACCTTGATTACTGTTTCACCTGTATTAAGATCACGAACACGACATCCATTTGATCTAAATATTACCTCGGTTCCTTGATCACACATCTGGTTGACACTTAGAAGATTGTGCTTCAATCCACCAACATACAAAACATTTCCAGCTTTGACCTTTTCCTTTAACTGAGCAGTGCCTTTTCCTTTTATAGTTGCAGGAGTATCATTTCCAAAAGAAACTTTCTTTCCCTTTTCTAAAGCAGAATATGATTCAAGTTTTTCTTTATCACCTGTCATATGCTTAGAACATCCACTGTCGATGTACCATAGATTTTCCTGTCCCTCTGCATAAAATGCTATCCCACATCTTTCTGTTTGTGGTTCCTTTATTCTCCATGTTCTGGTGCTTGAGGCTTGTTCCTTTGTCTGCTGAAACCTGCTCCTGCATTCAGAATCTTCATGACCAAAGTTATTGCAAATAGAACATTCGACTTCATTTTCAAGAGCTGAAAAGTTGTTATAGGTCCTTTTTGTAATCCCGGTCATACTTCTTTGTTTTTGAGCTTCTCTAGTCATGATTGTTTTATATACAACACATTGAGCTACTTTGTGACCAAAGTTATGGCAAGAGAAACATTGTTCATTGAAGAAACTTCTGCGATTATCAAATCTACCAGCCAAATGATTGTAATTTCTATTGTCATCCATTCTTGAAGCAAATTGAGAAGATTTTACCTGTGGCTGGTTGTAGCTTTTGTTCCTTAAGATGGATTGCCCCTGGTTTACCTGATAGCCCTTGTTTGTTCTTGATATAATTCGTCCCTGCTTTACCTGGTGATCTCCATTGTGCTTTTGCTCATTCCTTCTTGCTGCATCAAGATAATTCTTTGAGGTGGATGCTTGAGATGTTTCTCCATTATACCCTAGACCTATCTTGTTTAGTGGAGAATGTTGTATATTGATGATCTCATCCAGAGTTTCAGATCCTTTGACAAACTTAAGATTAATAGCCTTTGTTTTCTCAATTTCTTTTCTAAGGCCAACAATTTCACATTCTAACTTTTCAAGAAATTTTTCTTTTTCATCAATTTGAAATTGTAGAGTATCAATGATCACATTCTTTTTTTCTACATATGTCTTGAGTCTAGAAATCTCTTCATAAAAGCTATCCACATCTATAGCATCCATGTAATCATCATCTTCAAATGCCATTAAAAGTTTATAGCCATTACCTCGTTCATCTTCATCACTATTTGATAGACCATCATTGTCTTCATGAGTGTAGTAGCTTTTCTTATTTTGTTTCTTGTTCCATCTAGCAGGTTCCTTTCCTTTGTCAATCTTATCCTTATGAGGACATTTTGCAGCATAATGACCTACTCTTCCACAAGCAAAACATTTAAAAGGTAAATTACCTCTGAACCTTCCAGTACCCCGTTGAAGATTTCTGACAAAATTTGATTCTTCTTCTTCTTCTGGCACGTGACTTGCTTCATAGTAGTCTCCTTTGCCTGAAGCCTTGAAAGCAGCTTCTCTCCTATCTGATGGACCTCCTTTTCTCATTTCATAAGCAGTTAGAATTCCATGTAGCTGAGACATAGTAAGAGTTCGTAGATTTTCCTTTTCTTCTATTGCAGACACTTTAGATTCAAACTTGGGGGACAATGATCTTAGAACTTTTTCAACCACAATAGCCTCTTTTATTTCTTCACCCAAGTTTTTCATGCAATTAACAATCTCGTCTACCCGAAGGAAATAGTTAGCCACACTTTCATCATTATACATTCTGAGATTCTCTACTGAATCCTAAGGGTTTGAAGTTTAGCACGCTTTACCTGTTCATCTCCTTCGTAGCTCAAGACAATCTTGTCCCATATTTCTTTTGCGGATTTATATTGCATAACCTTCACGAATTCTATTTGAGATAAGCATCCCAGTAGAGTATTGACTACTTTAGCATTTGTTTCATATTTCTTCTTCTCGGTCGGATCTGTAGGAGTAGCTGAAGGAAAAGTGTAGCCTGTATCTATGATATCCCAAACTTCTGTACCAAGAGATTGAAGATAGGCAGTAACTCTTACCTTCCAATAATTGAAGTTTGTCCCATCAAAAATTGGTGGCCTGATTGATGCTTCCCTCTCGTAGTTGCTCATGATGAATGATCTTCCTTCAAGCGATCAAGCTGTTTCAGAAGGACCTGCTCTGATACCAATTGTTGGAAATAATACTGAGAGGGGGGGCGAATCAGTATTATCAAGCCAAATATTTCCTTTTTAAATTCCAGAAGATATATGCTACTTTAGTTAATAAAAACCGCGTATATCAAATAGACTTATAATTTGAATTATCTTTCAGATGTCAGTTATTAATCTGTGATTCAGATGCACATAAACATTATTAGAAATAGTGAAACAGAGCAGAAGACAGTCACACACAAGAACACAAGATATAAGGAGGAAACCCAATGTGGGTGAAAACCCCCTGCTGCAATTCGTCTCTATCTTCTTTTTAATTAGAAACTTTTCTTACAATGTCTTGTACTGGAGCAGACTTTACCAGTACGCAGGCTGCAACTTGCAGAGAGTTATAGCTCTCTCTCGTTTTCCAGCTTTCCTGGAAGGGAGCTCCAACCCCCTTAGTTCTTGTACTAGCTTGAGATACTAGTACACAGGCTCCTACCTGCAGAAGGCTGCAACCTTCTCTTTGCTTTCAGGGACCTCGTTTCATTAATTTTCAGACTGGATCCACAAGTAACATCAATCAAACATCAAGAATTTCTGCATAACCCAAACTCCTTTTCACCAATCAAAAGCTGAAACAAATAAGCACTTCTCTGACCACTGAACCCAGAACAGAGTAACTGTAATCAAACACCAATTCTGAACCCAGAGCACTGTAGCAATAAAACAGAAGCAGCTAGAACATAAATCAAGATATATACGCTACTTCACTGTTCATCAACCTATGAGTATACGCTTCTGTATCACAACAAACCTGCGTATACACGTATTTCATTCACAGAAAATGCGTGTAAACGCATGTATACGCACCTGTACCATCTGTCACCAAAGTGAGTTGTCATCAAGGACAACACCTGTACCATAGCGCCATACCTGTGCCAAATTGCCAACAGTCATCAAGCACTAGCTAGTAAATGGACACTCTTCATTCGATGTAGACATAGGTACTAGCAAAGGAATGGGGAGTTCCGTAGAGAAGAAAAAGGAGGCAGCAAATGAGGTGGTCTAGAAGTTGGTTGAAAAGCAAAGCAAGGAGGTTGAAGAGAAGGCTCGGGTAGAAAAGGAGTGCACTTCAAAGAAGTAGGCTGAACAAGAACAATGTCACTCTAAGAGAAGTGGTAAATCCCCTTCACCCTAAAGCAAGGAAGAAGAATAGTTAGAGTAGGGCAACAGTAGTTATGAAGGACAGAGCACCCCATTCCAGGGGAAGAGGCACAAATCTACCGCTCGATCCCATTACACTCACAGAAGGTGATCTCAATGGGATCAGAGATAAAATGCATGACACCACTACAGAACTATTGTATCAGTTCGAACAATAGAACCTACAGTCGCTAGGCACAATTGAGAAGGATCTACATGAACTGCAAATCCATACCAGCAGGATCCAAGTGGGCGTAGGGCAGGTGAGTGCTACACAGACGAGTCTGGCACTAGGGACCAGTTAAGCTACTGAGATGGTCAGGTCAATGGACCTCCAGGCAGTCGTGCTACCATAAGGATCCTTACGCACAGAATCAGCCAAGGACAAGGTTATCATGAGTACTCTAAAGAACATCGACCATTTATAGCGCTCCCAATTGAACAACTTCACACGTTGCAGACAGGTTTGACAGCGGAGTTACAAGCACAGGAGCAGTGTGCTTTCAGCCTAATAAGTGAATATTAGATGAACAATGAGAAAATGTTCACCAAAAAGACGTAGTCCCTAAAGGCAAAAGAGATGATCCAGGCGCAGAGTGCCCAGCTAGCAGTCACGGTTGCAGAGGCTTGCAAGATAGTGTTGGTGTTACACATACTTGAGGAGGCACCACTTGAGGCCAAGATCAAGAAACTTGCAGCAGGTGTTGATAATGCGAAGGAAGAGGTGGTCCAAGTTTAGTTTGAGCTCAACATGAAAATCACATAACTGGAGCTCAAGTCACATCCTTCGACCCCGCCAGAAGTTAGGGAAAAACGTGAAGCTACTATTAAGGATGGAATAGTTAATGTGGATGTCACGGTTGTGGACTACATAGCATTGCTTGAGTAGGCCATGGAAGTAGTGACAACCCTGTAGGAAGATCCCAACCTATAGAGATTAAAAAAATAGATCTGCGAGCTTCAGCAGCGGTATGATGAAGTGTGGGAAATGGTGCTCTCAGTGGCTACAGCACAGCGCCTCGCCAAGTTGCAGGAGGTGTTATAGACATTTTTGTGCCTTACAACTATAAGCATGAAATTTCTACAATCTAAGGGATCCAAAGTCCCTAAACATGTTGTTCCTACCCCTAGAGGAACAAGGCTAACAAACCACAGCAATTCACAGAAGTTCTCCACCAGAAACTGCTCAAAAACAAGTCAATTCAGGATCAATTCAGTGGCTCCACTAGCTGTCTGCACTGAAATGCAAAGTCAACACTGGCTACCTGCACTGCAACGCAGGTAGAAGCACTATCATGGTGCGCTGAGCGAGAGTTGACAAATGGCAAGTTCATTCCAAGAGGTGTCAAGACCCAGGAAGCTTCCAGAATCTTCCTCAATGACACTTGCCTCAGTGAATTCGACTAGTGATGAGTAAGAGGTTCCCAATCTCCAAGTGGAAGCAAGAACCTCCAAGTGGAATCAAGAACTGACAGAGGGAGAGGACACTAGTCAGATCTCAAGCTGACTCATCCTCTCTCCAAACATCTATATATGGATCTCTCCTCCATGAGATCTAGAGGCTGGAATTTTGTTATTGCAAAGAATTGCTGTTGGTTTGAGATTGGAATCATTGGGTGCTTAATGCTTTGAGGGAAGGTGAAGATAGGAATTTCATTTGCTGGGAAGGAGATGCTAGATTGGAGCCCTCTGGGTTGTATCTCTTCCTGAACCTTGTTATTCATCAATAAAGCTATCTTGGTTTCTCCTATATACTGGTGTATCTTTGATGTATGATTGCATTAGTATGTTTAGTTTATTTCTAATCCTGAACTAGTTATCAATATGAATCTATGTCTTGTGTAGTGTTCTCTTCTTGTGATCTTGCAGAAACCTCTTGAATCCGGGCGAGCGAGAAGGAAAGTAGCTGGGAACTCTCAAAGAGAAGAGAAACCGGATCGAGGAACAAATGGAAGACACCGGTTAGTCCATCCATCTCTCTTCATTCTTAATTCATAAAGGAAGAATACTAGGATAGCTGTCTCTGTTTGTTGCTAAGGCACTGTCACACCTTAGGTGGATAGGATTGTCTTGCATAGGCATTTTTCCCCACAACAAATTGGCGACTCCACTGGGGAGATCTGTTTAGTCATTTTATTTGTGTATCTATCATTGTTTGTTTCATAGACTCAACGGCAACAATCGAACTGCATCTGCTATTCTCAGATGCAAAGTAGACAGCTGCTGCTTTGATCCAATCACTGGATTTGTCTATGATCTGAAAAATGGACTCACAAATGATTTGATCATCCTTTGTGATAGATCTTAGCCCTTCCTCAAAGCATCCCTTTGATTGTACCTTGATTGTTGCTTTGATTTGGCCTCAAACTGTAGATTAAATAGCAAACTGTGACCCAGAACCCAGTGAGAAACTCTCATTTCTCCTTCAGCGCAGACCCTGTGAAGAGGTTCTGCATTTCAACGCAGGTCCCATGAAGGCTACCTGCGCTGAATGTCAAAACCTCTGTGTTGAGGGTGCGCTGATCCAGTTAGGCCTTCTACAGCTGGGGTTCTCTGCTCTGTTTTGCCTTGTTTTGATCTATGATTTTTGCAGCCTGTAACCAGCATAGGTACCTGTCTGATAACTCCTTTTCTCTGCTTAAATTCTGCCTCCTTTTGTACAAAAAGACTGTGAGTGTTTTTATTTGTTTGTGGCGTCATTTACAGTTTTCCTTTGCAAAAGTGAAATAGTCATCCTGTAGCACTTGATTCAGATCTGTTGATTGTGATCTTAGGAGAGAGTTCATTGGCTGTTTACAGTTGATTATACATTCATTTTTTCTTTTGGTTTGAGTTTGTCTCTTTTAAGTGTCGAAACAAGTATTCATTTCGAAAATCGTTAAGTGTTGTAATCTCTTCTACCCTCTCTGATTTCGAAAAAGTAAACTTGTTTGTATTGGTCATTTAAAAGCAAATTCAAAGTTGTACAAAAAACTTTCTTTGTAGGCATCAATACTAAGAAAGCAGAAAACAAACACCTGCATTGTGCATTTGCATCTTGATAGTTTGCATGTTTGGTTTAGGAAAAGTGCATTAGAGTGTGCTGATTGCTCTTTGAGAAAAGATGGTGTCTTTCTTTTCCCTTTGCAGCTAGGATTTTCATAAGTTGAAAAGATATAAAGCTTGCTTATCATCTTTAGGCTACATTTAGAAATTGTATCATACATCTCGTGGTGAACCTCAAAAGGCAAACTTCAAAAAAGATCAACCTAAAATAAATTGAATGAACTTAACAACGCTTTGCAACATAACGCACAACATAGAGGTCTAGGCTAGAGACGTGTTCCGGCGTCGTAAAGCCTGGTGACTGTAGATCTCGTTGATGGTGGGTGATTCCTCCTGAGGGACGATAGCGCCAGTACGGATTGTGCTCCCACGTACCGTTGCGTATATATTGGGAGACCCCTATAGGCATAAAACCTTTATCCATAGGAAGCCGTGTCGGCCGCCCTACTGATCGCAATGCACTGAACACAGCATTCAGGAAGATCGACCACTCGTACCTTAAAAAGTATTCTGTGGTTTTGCGAAAAGTTTGGCACACCCTCTAGCTAGAACTCTAGAGCAGTTCCTTTTGGCCTTTTTCAGACTCTATAACGGAAAAAGTCCATCGGAGCATTTGTCACTTCGGGCTCATTAAAACATCGAAGGAGAATAGAGTCATCTTTAGCTTTTTCTCGCCTCTTTAAAAGTGAAAAAGCAAGTTGTGTCTAAAGCGTCTAAAAAATTCATTTAATTCGGAAACACACTTTCCCCTTTTTGTATTTTGGTTGATCGAGTAATCCGCAATCGTGGAAGAAAGACAATTGAAAACCCATCGTTCGCGGAGGCTTACGAGTCAACCATCTTTGTCTCCGGAATCGAAAACAGTATGGACAAAGCGAAATCGTTTAACCGGTTCGAAATCTCCTATCAAAGTTAGAACAACTGTTCCAACAACATCTGAGATTCCGGTTACTCCAAACATTTCTGGAAACCCTGCCTCTATAGAAGAAGTTCAACAGCCACAGAGGGACAGTGATACTGATCCTAGTCTGAGAACAAACACTTGTGTTACTGAACCAGTTCCATCGGTAACCGGTTCAGAGAGTCTTGTTCTTCAAACATTTGTCGCTGTTGATTCAACCCCTTCTTCGGCACCAGAAATATTTTACGGACCTGACGGTCTTCCCCTTCCACCTGGTTTGATTGCGATAGAGGAAATTATAGAAGATCCGCAAGCAAGTACTCCAACACATTTTGGAGTCGGGGTCACTCTATTTCCTTCGACATCAGAAGTTAGTCTACCACCAGTGGAAGTTCCTGTAGAATCGCTAGGTAATCTCTTGGATAGACTCAAAATTTCTGAACAACCGTCAACATCTAGGACTATGTCGAATGACACAGCGACAGCAGAAATCCCTGTCGTCACTCCGACAATGTTTGCCGGCATACCATCTGTCCCGACTAGCTCGCAACCGCTAGAAGGAGTCCACCCAGGGACTATTTCGACAGTGTGGTCCGTTCCAGTTTGTTCCTCCGGAATAATATCCGGCAACTCTTATGTTGAGACTCGCCAGATTGATCCATTTGGAGGTCAATTTGGGCAATCTAGTCCCCAAGGAAAAACAATCCCCTTGAGTTCCGGATTGCCAACGTATGGGGGGCAGTATGCCCTTTCATTACCCCCTCCGGGAGGGTATCCATACGGGAGTTCACAACAGTATTCAGGTTATACTGGAGTTACATCAAGTGGTTGGGTACCTATGCTACCTCAACAACCAAGGGTTGTGTATTCTATGCAACAATGTGTACCTATGTCGAACATCCTGACCACACCGGCTATTGTGATAGTGTCGCAAGTTCAAACATTGCCTGTTGTATGTCAACCTCAGATTTCTCAGGTTGTAATGCAACAGCCCCTTGACCGTGTGACTCAACCATAATCGCCTACTGGTGGGGCGACACAGGTCCAAACGGGTACAATTACCCCACACCTTGGTCCAACGGTTAGTATAGCACAACAGAACATGGCTTCGCAACCATGGCTGGTGCAATATCAACAACCACAATTCCAACAAGTATACCAAGGTTCTGAGCAGCAGATCTTTGCGAACAGTGGACAAACGTACATTCAAAACGGTCAAAATCAACCACTTTACAGTGGTCAAGTCCACCAACCGTATCAGTCATACCAACATCAATTGCATTATGCTGGTATGCAAAGGCCAACTGCTCAGGCAATTCCATCATACCCGGGGTATGCTTCACCTAACCTGAATCAACAGTTACCATTCGTGGCAACTTTAGAGTTACCTGATTTACACCGGTTAACAAATGATCCAATTGCTTACGCCCCTTGGTGGCCAGCGATTCCTCACAAACTTCCATCGGACATTCCTAAATTTAATGGAAATCCAGGTGAAGATCCATCGAATCACGTGATGACCTTTCATCTATGGTGTTCATCAAACACCTTAAATGATGATTCGATAAGGCTTCGCCTTTTCCAGAGGACGTTAACGGGTCCAGCGGCAAAATGGTATATTGAATTACCTAGAGCCTCGTTCGACAATTTCAGCTCCCTAGCCACGACTTTCTTAACCCATTTTCAATTACCGATAAGGTATGAAACGGGAACGGAAATCTTAACCAACTTCAAGCAGACAACGGCCACTCATATATCCGATCATATACATCAGTGGCGTCGTCGTCGTAGGATGGTGAAAACGTACATTCCCGATCAGCTATTAGCTGAATGGTTTATCAAGTCGTTACTTCCTGCCATAACAGAAGATGTGGCCAAGGGGGGAGTCGTAATGGAGGAGCAAGTTATTGCTCGTGCACAATATCTAGACTTAGTCTACACTCAGTCTGGCACGCTCTACGATAAAATACCCGACGCCCCTAGACCGGAATTCTCAATTCCTCCTCCTCCTAAATCAAATAGTGACTCTCATGTCGGCGATGGTGTGATTGGCACGACAAACGCGAAGTCGACAAGGGCTTCGTCTAAGAAAGCCCGTAAGACTTCAGATCAAAATGCAAAAGAAGAAATTCTTGCTTCGGAAGTAAATGCCGTATCAGCAGATAAAGGCAAAGAAACCAATCAACCAGGAAGCAAGAAGAAGCAAAACAAAGGGAAGAAGAAGAAACAGGGTGAGTCATCCCCTGAAAAAACTTCTTCAAACCCTCCTGGGAAAGGGAAACCAAAAAATCCATGTTTTATATGTGATGAGGATCATTGGAAAGGCAATTGTCCATACAAAGCTAAGCTTAAAAGGTTCTTCAAAAGTTCACAAACCTCAGCTGTGTTAACTGATCCGTTCCCAAATCCAGGTCAAAATCTGGTTGATAGTGGAAATGCTTCCCCATCGCAAGTGCTAATGTTGTTGATCTCCAAGCGACAAAATGATGCTTTGATTTCGACAAGGAACAAAGATTACGGGAATCCGCAGCTGTCGAACGACAAAGGTAAAGATCAACCAAGTAGTTCGACAACAACTTCGACAGAAGTTGTACCGCCCATCATTCTTGAATTAACAATAAAACCGCCAAAGGGAGTAGTACACAAGTCGACATTTAATCCTCGCGCCAGAGCGGCGCAGCATTATAACATAGTGGAAGATTTGGCCCAATCACCATCCGCTATGTCAAATCTTGAGGTACTACAAAATTGTCCATCCCAAAGGCAGGCTTTGTTATCGGCTATTGGTGGGGTTGATCCTAAGGATTCCAATCTTGTATCCTTCGACCACAAAGGATACGATCCTCAGTTACCAGCTCAACTAGCTTTCCTTATTCAAGTGAAAGCCCTCAACAAAACTGTTCACTGAACAATCATTGATGAGGGGTCATCTACATGTATTATGTCGATGAGTTTCTGGAAAACTTTAGGGTCTCCGACCTTGTCGCGATCTTCGACGACATTGAAAGCATTCGACAGAAGGACCTATACCCCGTGCGGTATCCTAATTAACTTGAAGGTTGAACTGGGGGGAAAAACAGTGGAAATATATGTTGAAGTCATCGATGGGAATCTTGACTACAACATCCTACTGGGAAGACCGTGGATATATGCCATGGCAGCTGTAGTGTCGACTTATTTTAGGAAGATCGCATTCCCTTTTTGAGGAGGGATTACGATCGTCGACCAACAAGACTTCCTCCCTAATGGTTCACAAGTTACAGGAAGCATTCCCATGATCCATGGGAGCAACCATTCGCTTCAAGATATCGGAGTAGGCCTACTAAAAGGCCCCACATTAATGGGAACTTTCGCACTTCCACCTCCAATCTATATAGGAGAAGTAGCGTTGGTAGGAGCCTACAACATGATATCTTCCATGAAGATCTTAGAAGACGATATCAACATGGATCATACAATGGTTTTGCCCCCAAGCCCAATAGAAATATTGTAGCAATCAATGTTTCGGTCATGGGAGGCGAACCCAAATCAACGCTCATCAAGCGTTTGGGTAGATAGGTCTAGAGAATATGGTACCCCATTAGATCCTTGGTCGAGAGTGCATGGAACCGACGAAGGAATCCTACAATCAATGTTGATTGAGGGGACACCATGGAATGATTACCACCATCGTTCCCTTCTTCCAGAATATGAAGAAGATACTCAACATGACCTTTATCACCCTTCAGTTTTTGAATTCCTATCAAATACTGTAAGTACGGTGGATTCCGAGTGAAACTTATCCAATATTGAAGAGACGATAGCCATAAATATCTCGACTAAAACAAATGTTGTAGAGAATATTTATGTCGGCAAAGGTTGTTCTCCTTCAGAACTGGAAATATATAACGCTCTTTTTCACGAGTTCAGAGATGTCTTTGCTTGGTCATATGATGAAATGTCGGGCATTGACTCGAGTATCGTTGAACACGAAATTAAGATGTATCCCGATGTCAAACCGGTAAGACAACGGCTCAGGCAGGTGCACCCCAAGAAAGCCGCTGCCATTAAGGCAGAAGTTGAAAAGCTTCTCCATGCTGGTTTCATCTACCCGGTTCCTCTAACTGATTGGGTATCGAATATTGTCCCTGTTATGAAAAAACAAGGGACAATTAGAGTGTGTGTCGATTATAGGGATGTAAACCAAGCTTGTCCGAAAGACAACTACCCTACACCCTTCATCGACCAGATAATTGATGAATGCGCCGGATGTGAAATCTTTTCATTCATGGATGGATTTTCCGGGTATAATCAAATAAATATCCACCCACAGGACCAGTCAAAGACTGCATTCATTTGTCCGTGGGGCACATTTGCTTATCGAAAGTTACCCTTTGGTTTAAAGAATGCAGTGGCGACGTTTCAGAGGGCAATGAATTATGCCTTCCATGACATCAAGAACATCGTTCAACCATACCTCGACGACCTTTCGGCTCATTCACAAAAACGGACTGATCATCCGCAGCATTTAAGAGCGATTTTTCTATGTTTCCGACACTACAAGATTAGACTCAATCCGCACAAATGTGTATTTTGCGTCGGTTCTGGTCGTTTACTTGGCTTTGTAGTCTCTAAGGATGGGATTCGCCTCGACCCTTGCAAGGTTCAGGCAATCGTTAATTTGCCTCCACCTTCAAATTTTCTTCAGATTCAGAAACTCCAAGGGAAAGCAAACTTTCTGAGGAGGTTCATTCCAAATTACGCAGAACTTGCTAAAGGTTATACTCGTCTTTTGAAAAAGGATGTACCTTTTGTCTGGGATCAGGTGGTGCAAGCTTCCTTTGATGCTTTGAAAGATTCTCTAGTAAAAGCATCATTAATGTATGCCCCGGACTATCAAAGAGATTTTAACCTGTATCTGGCTGCAGCGGATATGACCATTGCCATGGTTTTAGTTCAAGAAGTCGATGGAATTGAACATCCTATATATTATTTAAGTAAAAACTTGAATGATACAGAAAGCAAATATTCTTATGTTGAAAAGCTAGCACTCGCTGCTGTTCAAGCGATACAAAGATTTCGACATTATGTCCTCTTTCAGAAAACTACCATTCTATCAGATTGAAACCCCATGACTTATATATTATCGCGACAGTTGCTGGGGGGCAAGTATTCAAAATGGATAGCGATCCTTCAAGAGTTTGATCTGGAATTTGTAAAATCCAAATCAAAGAAAGCTTTAGTTTTCGCAGAATTATTGTGCGATCTCCCATCGTCGTCCAACAATGAAACATCCGAAGAATCAATCGTGGACGAGAATTTGTTTCTGATATCTGCAAGCAATGAGTGGTATGGAGATATAATAATTTATCTCCAAACCCAAAAATTCACGCCTAACACCTCTCACTCAGAACAGAACGTATAAGATGCCAAGCGAAAGACTACATGATCGTCGGTGATACGCTTTACCGTCGTGGTATCGATACAGTTCTGAGAAGGTGCCTCACCCATGAGGAGGCCGAAAAAGCCCTGAATGAGTGTCATTCAAGCGCGTGTGGGGGGCATCAATCTGGATATGCTACAGCACAGAAAATCTTACGAGCAGGATACTTCTGGCCAACCATGTTCAAAGATTGCATAACCGCAGTCAGAAGTTGCCATGCTTGTCAAATTTTTGATAGCAAAACCAGAAGACCATCCGCACCTTTACGACCAATAGTTGTTGTTGGGCCTTTCGCCAAATGGGGCATCGATTTCATGACATGTAACCCCACCTCAACCGGGGGGCATGGGTATATTATAGTCGTCGTTGACTATTTTACCAAATGGGCCGAGGCGATGCCTACATTAGATAACACTAGTGAAACAACTGCCCTTTTCTTTTTCAATCATGTAGTCGCCAGGTTCGGCGTACCACAAGCTATAGTTAGAGATCATGGATCGCATTTTCGCAATCACATGATGGTTGAATTAGCTTCCAAGCTAGGGCTATCTCACGACAGCTCTACCCCGCATTATCCACAAGCCAACGGACAAGTTGAAGCGATCAACAAGGTCCTGAAGCGTATGTTGCAAAGGATGATCGGAATTCACAAAAGAAGGTGGAACCTAATCCTGTACTCAGCCTTGTGGGCTTACCAAACATCGGTAAGGAATGCGACCAGGTTCACACCTTTCCAATTGGTGTATGGTCTGGAAGCAGTCTTGCCAATCCAGTGTGAAATCTCATCTCTTAAACTCGCAATTGATCTCCTCCCCGGAACTTCAGAAGAAGAGGCCTGTTTCTTGGAATTAATCCAATTGGATGAAACCCATCGTGATGCCGCTTTGGCTAACGAAGCCCATAAGAAACGAGTCAAGGCGCAGTTCGACAAAAATGTCAAACCCCGTGTCTTCTCAGAAGGTGACTTGGTCTTGCTTTATGACCAAGAATCCGATAAATTGGGAGCAGGTAAATTTAATTCTTTATGGATGGGCCCCTATATTGTTAAACGAGTGTTAGCAAAAGGAGCCTATGAGTTAATGGATTATGACGGAATTCCACTGGCGTAACCCCGTAATGGGTTGTACCTCAAGCGTTACTATGCTTAAATAGTGACCAATATGCATGCACCTCGATTTGCGTTATTATGCTGGGGGCATGCAAACTTATCTTCGAGCCATTTTAGCACACAGTTCATGCTCGTTAAAAAATAAACGCAAGATCCGAGCAGTTTTATCATATAGTTCATGCTCATTAAAAAATAAACATAAAATCGAGCAAGTGTTTCAATCCGCGTTTAAGCTCGTTAAAAGATGAACTACCCGGTAAATAACCACAGTGAATATAATATCATCAGCCATTAAAGCCTTGGTCGTGTTTGCACTGTCACCTCCACTTTTCCATTGGCCAATCATTCACCTCCATTTGATTGTTTACCTATTTTGAAGAACAGCTGCGAAGAGTGATTTCACTAGCCATCCTTGTGACACTGTCGTGATTGGAAAATTCCAACCTGTACCTGGAATCAGCTGCTAACCTGTGTCATCACTCGTTCCTCAAAAGACGAGTCTTCTTTAAGCTCTTTTCATCTGACTCGTAAAATATGAAAAGATTGCCGAGTCCTTGGCCTTCCAGCTCGTTAAAGGGACAGGAAGTGCTATCCCTCCTCTAGATTTTAATCTTTTTGGACCTGAGGGATTATTGCACAAAAAGATCGAGCGCTTGTTTTATTTGGCTCGTTAAAACTATCGAAAACTCATCCCTTCTGTATTGTTTTATACTTTTTCGGACCTAAGGGATTAGATGACGAAAAAGGACTTTTGGAGTTAACTTTATGTACCTTTTCAGACTCTCTAAAAATGAAAAGGACTGAGTTATCTTTGTCGTTAGACTTGTTAAAATCATTAAATAGCGACAAACTTGTCTTTAGACGAGAACGAGTTTCACTATCGCTAGGCTCGTTAAAACATAGCGATGGGCTTGCCCGAAGGGCAAGTTATAGAACAAGCATATGTTATCCTCCTCAAGCTTGAAAAAAATAAAGAGGTACTGGTCAGCAATGACTGGGGAAAATTGGGAGAAACTCAAGAAAACTTTGATGGTAGCAAGTCGCTCTTGAACATGACACTTTTCCTCCGTACCACAATCGGGTTGGGTTGTTTCATTCACCGGTCACATCACCATGGTCTCGCCATACCATCCATAATTGGGGTAATGCTACCGATCCATCGCTTCAGTGTCGCCATATTTTCAAGAGAAGTCGTTCAGAAAAGTCAACCGTGTCCCATCCACTGCCGTACATTATCCTTCATCCTTTCATGACCGCCACCCTGAATCATATGTCACAGATCGTTTTCACCTCCACCAAAATCATTAGCTCCGTTCCATGTCATTGATGTGGGATTCATTAAGGCCCTCCTTTGACGGATTGCTTCTTGTCGACATCAGCTCATTATCCAAGAAGTTGATCTAGGAACAACCCCTTCAGTACTTTGAATCTTGCATGCCTCAATGGCAAGTTTCTCACTTCCGGCGACAGGTATACATCAATGACCTTCGACCGAAAGATTTTGTGTGGTGTTCGACGCCAAGTCCTTTATTCACACCACGTGAATTGTACTGCAGTACCTTGAGGGTCATTATCATTATCGGTGATTCCTCTCGCGCTTGTTAACGGTTTACCTCATTGACCGGTAATCAAGGGATGTCTTTCCATGTTCGACTTTAGAACATTTCTCACATGGATCGACTTGTACTTAGAGTGAAGATCGAACGAGTTTGAAGACCCCGGATCTAGTTTCATCCATCCAGGCTGCGATATATATTCAGGAAAGATAAAGACATTGACATGTACATCATTGCAGCAGATAATCATCCTACCCAAAGGATGATAATTTCATCAAAATTATCAGTCTACCATTAGACGATTGTCTGTTCTATGTACAGAAAAATGAATTTATAGAGCTGAGCATGGGAATGCCCGCCTCAGCTAGATCATGAAAGCAGTATGAAAAATAATGTAATGTATTGTATTGTATTACAGGTCTCCTCCCAGCAATGAATGAACTTCGGATCCTCCTGATAAAGCATTTCACCCGATAAACGGCCTCATACTTTAGGGGGCAACTGTTATAGACATTTTTGTGCCTTACAGCTATAAGCATGAAATGTCCATAATCTAAGGGATCCAAAGTCCCTAAAATGTTGTTCCTACCCCTAGAGGAACAAGGCTAACAAACCACATCAATTCACAGAAGTTCTCCACCAGAAACTGCTCAAAAACAAGTCAATTCAGGATCAATTCAGTGGCTCCACTAGCTGTCTGCACTGAAATGCAAAGTCAACACTGGCTACCTGCACTGCAACGCAGGTAGAAGCACTACCAGGGTGCGCTGAGTGAGATTTGACAAATGGCAAGTTCATTCCAAGAGGTGTCAAGACCCACGAAGCTTCCAGAATCTTCCTCAATGACACTTGCCTCAGTGAATTCGACTAGTGATGAGTAAGAGGTTCCCAATCTCCAAGTGGAAGCAAGAACCTCCAAGTGGAATCAAGAACTGACAGAGGGAGAGGACACTAGTCATATCTCAAGCTGACTCATCCTCTCTCCAAACATCTATATATTGATCTGTCCTCCATGAGATCTAGAGGCTGGAATTTTTTTATTGCAAAGAATTGTTGTTGGTTTGAGATTGGAATCATTGGGTGCTTAATGCTTTGAGGGAAGGTGAAGATAGGAATTTCATTTGCTGGGAAGGAGATGCTGGATTGGAGCCCTCTGGGTTGTATCTCTTCCTGAACCTTGTTATTCATCAATAAAGTTATCTCGGTTTCTCCTATATACTGGTGTATCTTTGATGTATGATTGCATTAGTATGTTTAGTTTATTTCTAATCCTGAACTAGTTATGAATATGAATCTATGTCTTGTGTAGTGTTCTCTTCTTGTGATCTTGCAGAAACCTCTTGAAGCTAGCGAGCGAGAAGGCAAGTAGCTGGGAACTCTCAAAGAGAAGAGAAACCGGATCGAGGGACAAACGGAAGACACCGGTTAGTCCATCCATCTCTCTTCATTCTTAATTCATAAATGAAGAATACTAGGATAGCTGTCTTTGTTTGTTGCTAAGGCACTGTCACACCTTAGGTGGATAGGATCGTCCTGCATAGGCATTTTTCCCCAAAACAGGAGGGGAAGCAACTCCTTACACAAGTGGAAGCAGCACAGAAAAAAGAGGCAGTCCTTAAGGCACGGTTGGGTCCTTGGTTGGAAGAAGCCTACCAAATCTCCACCAACATATAGGAAAAGTTGGTGAACCTATGACTTAAACAATAGAATATAAACTAGGAAAATGAAGGACCAACCACAAAACATCTAGTCGAACAGGTGAAGAAAGCAGCCATGCAAAGTGCAGTTGGAGTAGCAGTGGTGCAGGTGGAGCTGGGGGGATCTTCACAGCAAGATCTTCGTGCCATCCGAGTGACTCAAGGGTGATTCGTGATCTTTATGTTGGGGGCCTATTAGGATAGGGTCCCCTAGGTCATCTTTGGGGCAAAAGCCCAAGTTTTTGGGCAAAAATCCAAGTTTTTATGTAAAAATATGTAAAGTCTCCGCAAATTGTGGTCATGGAGCGCGTAGCTATTTAAGAGTCAAAAAGGGTTTTACCCTTCTTTTATGTAACTTGAGTCAGTTTTGGAAGATCTATCTATGGTCCGCAGACCATGGGATTAAATAAATAGGTGTTTCTTAGAGATTCTAAGGCACGATAAGATATGATGAATGTAGTTGGTCAATAGAAGGAAGATCGAGATAGAAGTCTTAGAGGAGGAAAAGGCTATGCAGCTGAGTGTACAGAGGCCTAGAGTAGTGTCCACAACTTGCAGGTTCTAACCCCATACAAAAATTAACCTCAATACCATTAGGGCTCATCAAACCCTAATTTAGTTGCTACATGCCCTAGACAAGTCACCACTTTGAATGCCTCCTTGCCTAAGAGTTTCTTGGCCTGAAGCCCTCTAGAATTGCCTCGTTGAGGGACCAGAGCAACCCTGGACAGGGGTAAGTGCACTTCAGTGTAGGTAGGCCCATGTGAGGGTGCTCTACAGAGCACCTAGGCCCACTTTGACCTGCGTTGGGTGAGATTGAGCAAAATTCACAGAGGTTTCTACGAATATTCTTATCTTCTGGAGCCATCTAGAAGATTCCCACACTTATCATCTCCTATGAGCTTGAAATTGGATAGGATGAGTTAATTAACCTCCTATCCTCTCATCCCTTCCTCCATGGAAACTAACTCTAAGTTTGGAAGGCCATTCAATACCCTCATTTATGACCAAACCTCCTCAATTTTCCTATAAATTGAGCACTCATCTAAGTGATCAGGGCTTGGACTTTGAGAATTTGTAAGGAGAGATTGTTGGTGTGAAGATTGAGATTATAGGCAAGTGTTGTTATGCTTCTGGAGTGCTATTCTATTAATGTGATGTTGGTTGTAACGCAAGCTGGAAGAGTGACATGGATCAGACTTCATGGTTGTAATTCTTTCTTCTATTTAATAAAGTTGTTTACACCTTTTTCCATATTCTTATCTTGATATATGATGTTTATATGTGTGAATGTATCTGATTCCATTTACTTATAGTCAATAGATCTCTTGCTTTGATTGGTTCTCAGTCTTCTGTTTATGCTTGCAGGTACTTTTGAGCGAGTTTAGTTCAAGGAGTGACGGGAGTCATACAAAGGCGACAAAAGGAAAGCGAAAGAACAAGTAGGTCTTTGTTTCCCTTTGTCTTATTTATCGTCTATAGAAAAAGGATAATCGATTTAAATTTGTTGTTCTAGGTATAACCACCTACCTACGAAATTAGTATTTATCCATAGATGCCAAATTCCTCATAACACATCTGAAACTTCCTCAGTGTTTCTCTTAAATACTTGGATTGGAAGATGAAGATGCCATTTTTAGATTGAGTAATTTGTAGCCTAAGGAAGAAGGATAGTTATCCTATCATAGACATCTAAAATAATTTCTACATAGACTCAGCAAAGTGGTGTCCCATCTGTTCCAAATCACTACCAAAGATAATATCATCTATATAGACTACCACAACTAGTAAATGATCCTTTTTAAATTTAATATACATGTTACTATTTGTACTCCCTATTTTGTAACCTTGTTGTTGAAAATGTTTGTCCAACCTAGCATACTAAGCTCTAGGTCCTTGCTTGATTGCATACAAATCCTTTTTCAATATGCACACATAATATTCATTGTCTGATAACATGAACCCTTATGGTTTCTCTTTATATACTTCCTCTTCTAGATCTCCATTGACAAGGAAAATTTCACATCCATTTAATATACTTTGATATTCTTATGGTTAGAAAAAGAAAGAACCATTATGATGGCTTCTAATATTTCTATATAGGTGCAAAGGTCTCTTTAAAGTCTATCCCTTCTATATAAGCATACCCTTTGCAGACTAGTATTGCTTTGTTCCTTTATCACTTGGCCTTGCTCACTTAGCTTATTTTTAAGGACCTATTAGGTTCCTATAATTTTCTCTTTATGTCTAAGGGGAAGTTATGAAGTATTATTTTCTCAATTTGGTCCAATTCTTCATTCATATCCTTCACCAAGAACTTGTTTTCACTTTCCTGGTTGAGAATTTTGGGCTCTATTTGTGACAATAAGGAAATATTAGCACAACTTGGACTACCAAGGAATTTCCTTCTAGTTATAACACCGAGCCTATGGTCACTAATAATTTTACTTTCTGTGTGTTTTTTATGCACATACCTAGAAGGATTTTTGGGCCTCTGTGTTGTACCTTTTTCTTTGTCATCATCCTCTACTTTTGCTTCTTCTTGATATGAGAATTTGAGGTTGAATCTTCTTCTTATTCACCTAAGTTCTCAATTTCTCTACATGGATATTTATGTGGCAATGCTTCATCCACTACAATAGCAATGAAGCATTCAACCATTTTTTTTCTCTTGTTGAAGCTCTTGTAGCCTTTAAAATTGACTAAGTATCTAAGAAATATACCCTCATCAACTCTAGAGTCAAGTTTTCCAATATTTTTCTCATTTATTTCGATATAACATTTTCTCTAGAATACTTTGAAATGTTTCACTGATGTTGGTATCCCTTTCCATAACTCATAGCAAGTCTTATCATTGTTAGGGCTAAGTTGTGTTACATTTTCTAGATAGACAACTGCTTGTCCTGTTTTTCCCTAGAATGTGTGTGGAACCTCCCCTTCTTCCATCATTTATCTTTCCATCTCTTAAATTTTTCTAGTCTTTCTCTCTACTACTCCAATATTTTGTGGTGTTCTAGCTACAAAGTATTGCCTCCTTATTCCATGTTCTTGAAAAAATTCTTCAAAATATTTGGAGGTAAATTCTCCTCCCCTATCTGATATCAAGCATTTAACATTTATATCTTTCTCATCTTCAACCTGAGATCTAAATTCCTTGAATTTTTTGAGAGCTTTTTATTTTTCCTTTAACAACATTATCCAAGCGGCCCTCGTAAAATAATCAATAAAATAAATAAAGTACCTTTCTCCTCTTGGGCTAGTTATTCTTGTAGGACCACAAATGCTAGTTTGAACCAATTCCATAGGTTTAGAGGTTGAGAATTCCTTTGTCTTAAATTGATTCATTGCCTACATTCCAAAATAACACGACTAGCAGATTGAGCTATCATGCTTTGATAGTCTTGGAGATCTTCTAGCTGCTTCAATTTTGTTGATCTTTATTAGGCTCTCAAAATTTATGTGACCAAGTCTTCTAAGATACATCCAACTTTGATTTGTTTTACTTAGGTAGCATATTATCATCAAACACATACACATTGTTGTGAGCTCTAATTTCCTTTCCCATGAGCTTCCCATTATCAGTTTTTTTAATCTCATATCATTTATATCAAAAAGTCACACCATAGCCATTATCACACATTTGAATTTCACTAAGAAAATTGTGCTTGATGACTTCCACATATAACACATTTTGGGCCTTGGCCTTCTCATTAAGACTAACTATTCCCTTCCCTTTAATTGTTTTTGGAGCATTATTTCCAAAGGTGACATTATTCCCTTTATATTTTTTTTCATAAATCATAATTTACTTTTATCCCTAGTCATATGTTTGGAGCAGCCAAAATCCACATACCATTAGTTTTATTGATCATCTGCAGACAATGCAAGTGCACATTTGTCTTTTTTCCTAGTATTTTGCCTCAAATGCCTTTTGTCCCTCAAGAATTTTGGTGCTCGGTGTATAGTGGTTTGGTAGAGTACCCAAAATTGCTCCTACACTCGCTTTCATTGTGACCAAAATCATTACACTTGAAGTATTCAATTTCATCCATTGGGGGAGAGAAAGGATTCATTCCTAGGGAATGCATTGTGAGCTCTATAATTTTCATAATTTCTATATCTTTGATTTTCATCTCTTTCGACTTTGACAATTCCACAATTTATGGCTTTATGTCCGAGGATATCACATTTATAGAAATGACCATAATTTTTTTTGGGTACTTGGTATATAAGAATTGACGATATTGAGCTAGTTGTAGGTACCTTTGTTGTCTTTCTAACTAATTTATTTCTATGTGGTGAGAATTAATTGAGAATTTAGCATTCTCGATCCAATGTTGAGTACTCCTCTTACTTGGTTTTGGTTTATCTTCATTGTCTCTTCCTTGTAATACATTTGCAAAGATTTGGAAGCCTTCAAATCCCACAGACCTGAAATTAGTCTTTTCTTTAGGAGTTTTTTTTATGAGCACCAGTATTGCAGCAAGAATGCTGCAACTCCTGGGGCTGCCAACATTACTTCATCAACCCGAGGTTCATACAAACTTGGAGGTGATAGTGTTGCATACACAAATAGATGGAATTGGTCCACTCTTTTGTCATTGCTAAGCTAACTCATAGACCACTAGGGTTTCTCAAACCAACCTTCTATTGCTTTAGAAGAAGTTTGATTACCAATTGAGAAAGGAAAATTTTACCCTAATTGAGAGAATTGAAATGCTACCTACTGCAGTAAAGAAAGACTGAAATAGATGCCTAAAACACACATCTCATCTAGCTATTTGTTAAGATACTTTTCTTTAGAAGAATTCTAAGCTAACACATATGGAACCCTAACTAACCTAAGAATGAAATCTAATCTATCAAACACTTAACTGCTATGCACATGAATAAGAATAACAACCTTCTTTTTCCTTTTATCTTTTTGTGAAAACATGAATGCTAATCCTTCTTGATTGTATGGCAGGTGGGTTAGGTGTGGAGAGAGATGGTTGCGATGGGTCAGATGGCTTGGGAGGCAAGCAGGGGTCTTCTCCTATATTTCGTGATGCATTTCTCACAAATCAGGCTCAAAACAGGCCACTATAGGTCGTCCTATAGGATGTCTATAGGATGTCCTATTTCACCTACATGATCCCCTGTTTTCCTACAAGAACAGGCCGAAAGCATAAAGAGTGATTTGGACAATGGTATGGGGATTAGGCAAAGTGAGTGATGGAAGGAATAAGGCAAGGAAGTGGTCAGGACTCACTGAGAACTCAACCTAAGTTGTATGATGGTTGGATTTTCTCAACAAGCATGGCACATTGTCCTTGTGAAATGATAACTCTTTTTGTGAACTTAGTGTCCTTTGGCGATCAATGGTGGGTATGGTTTGGCTGACATTGATGATATGAGGTCTTCCTGCAATATTGAAAGTCCTGCAACATATACATTATTGTTGGCATTTATCCATAATTCATGTCAAAACAAGAAAGGTTTACATCACCATAGTAAAACAGAATTTCACCATTTATTTGCCTAGTTCATGCATGGAAATTCTTGAAGCCTATTATGAAATCATTATGAAATCTAATCCATAGCTTAAGATATCATAAATGACAACTGAAACCTATCTCTTAAAAGTAGAAGATGTTGACCTAATTAGCAGAAAAACACTAAATTTCATAAGAAACAAGAATTCTGTCTTTTTGGATGACAGGGAGCTTTTCCTCAAGCCATGGTCCCTGAAGGGAGGAATGAGGCAAGATACACCTATTATCATCATTTTTTATATTTATTTATCTCTCTAAATATATTGTTAAAGCTATGCACAAATGGAAGAAAACTAATCAAACTCACTAATACTTGCAATGTAACAATTCCAAAATCAATTCAACAAGTAATATATGAAATAACCTAAGCATACAAGTACAGAAAGAGGAACCTCTACTGCTAGGGTTGGGCCCTAACCCAAGAGCTTCATCCCTTTGAGTCAATTGAGTGTTGGATCAAGGGAATGCTCAATTTCATTAACATATAAAAAAATACATAACAATGTTTTTCCACAGTCCTTCAACTCGAAAGTGCTTAGTTATCTTGCATAAAAAATTCAAATCCTAATGAGGCTATAGGCCTCCTTATTTATACCACTAAAGTTGACAACAACTTCCTTAAATCTAGGGAGGCTTGGCTCCCAATCTCAAGATAAAATGGTTCTTTAACTATCACTGGCTTGGCTGCCAATGATCCACATGACTCGATTGTGTGCAACTCCGAGCTGGTGTGATTTGATTGAGAGATCTTCGAATGGGTGAGGACTTAGTGAGGAAGATCCTGGTCCTCTAGGATAATCTGGATTTGATGTACTTGTTGAACCCATCTAAGAAAAAGAAAAAAAATTCCCTTCCATGCCATATAACACTTGGTCAATGAAAGTTTGAGGGAAATTGTCCTTCTTTGTTGCTTTGTTTAAATCTCTGTAATCAACACAAATCCTCCACTTTCCATTTTTCTTTAGAACCAACACCAAAGGAGACACCCACTCACTATTCGAGATAGGGTAGGTGAATCCTGCAGCCAACAACTTTTGCAACTCTTCTTTGACTATATCCTTCAGAGTTGGATTCATTCTCCTTTGGGGTGGTTGGACTAGTTTGCAACCTTCTTTGATATAAATGTGGTGAATAAAAACCGAGGGGTGCACTCCCTTCATCTCTCTGCAATTCCAAGAAAAGGCATCCAAATGCTCTCTTAGCAGATTACATAACTCTTCTTCTTGGTGTGCAGAAAGAGAGGAGTTGTTTTTACGTGTTCTTTCAAGGCCAAATTCTATTGTCATGACACAAGTAGGGTTTGAATCAGCTAAGAATAGATCAATATAATGGTTTTTCTTTGTTTCCTTCACTATTTCCTCCAGAGACAAGGTGTTGGGAGTTGGATTTTGGAGGATTTGTTCAATCAAATCATCTTCATTAAGTTATCCTCCTCCCATGGCCGTTTCTAGGGTATAGAGTTGGGCATAGAATACTTCATCTTCTTCCTCCTCTTCTGTCCACAAAGGTAAGTCATGTTATAGAGATGGTCGAGCAGGGGGGTATAGGACCAACTGCTTGGATAGATGCCCATTTTTTATAGTCATGTTTCCATCTCTACAGATGATGTAGGCATCGACAGTGGATAACTAAGGCCTCCCAAGTATGAGAGGATAACCATTAAATTTGGTTTTACGCTGGAGAACTAAGAAGTCTGCATGGTACTCCTAGGAGTCATTGGGCACCATCACATCCTCAACAATCCCTCAGGGGCTACTGTGGATCAAACTACAAGCTGCAAGGTTGTCATGGTCTTTCTTAATGAACCCTGTAGATTTAGCTTCAGCATGGTTGTCCTTATTCATTACATTAATCGAAGACCCAAGATTAATCAAGGTATGTAGGACAATTGTGCCATTTATGTGTACATCTACTACAGGGCTTCCAAGGTCTAAATACTTTGTGAAAATTACCTGCGCCAACATTAAGTCAAATAGTTGTCCAATGACATTAATGGTAGGGGTGTCTCTTTTTCGTATCCCTACATGTTTGAAACACTTCTCTTTAATTAGTTTGTTGTAAATAGGTACATCCTTAATAGCTTGGAGAAGTGGGGTTTTGACACATAGACTTTTGAATTCACCCAGAAGTTCATTCTCTTTTGGGGTATGCTGGACTAGATGAGTTGATATTTCAGGAAAGGGTGGTGGATTCACTATAGGCATACTTTCCTCTCTTTCCTCCTCACTCTCCCTAGGAGGTGATGGAGGTTGATTATGCGGGAGCACTCTCCCAAATCTAAGGTTGATTTCCTGAATTTCCACAACATAAGTAGGGTAGGATGTCTCTCCACTGTAGACCTATTGTTCCTATCTATTGTTCGGGTTCGGGTTTGGTTGGGTAGGTATCTGAGGTTGTTTATATGGAGCAGGGTGTAAAATTTATGGTTGAGTAGGAGGTAAATTCAATAAAGATGGAGCATTAAAGTTGTATGGGGGCCTCCACCCCTAGGGTGGTGCATTCTACTGAGGTTGTGGAGGAGTATATGGCTGAAATGGCTGGTTGGTTGGTTGGGAATGGTACTGAGGTTAAAAAGACCAGGGAGAAGGTGTAGACTAGGAGGGATGAGCAAGGGGGCCCAAGAGGGAATGGATGTGTTTTGGTTAGGGTTGTAATATGCATAGGATACCCTTGCATGCCCTGCTCATATGGTCGAGGCCGAGGAGGCTTCCTTTGATTTATGTAGCAGAGTTGTTCAGTCACTCCTTCAGTTCCCTGATACATAGCTTTTAGTCAAGACAGAGAAGGGCACTTCTCTGTGGAGTGGTTTTCTTCATAGACTGAGCATATTTCTATAAGGTTTAATAGAAATTAATTCCTACGGTGCTTCCTTATGCATCTAGGGTAGAAGATGGCTAATGTTCTCTCTACTACCTTTCTCTTTCGCTTGATTTTCATAGTGTCCATATGTATGGCAAGGGTTTGTTACATTTCACCCTTAAAATATTCTAACATCTTTCCAATTTCACTTTTTATAAATGTGTTGGAAGAGGATGATGTTGGAAATAATACTGAGAGGGGGGGGGGTGAATCAGTATTATCATATCAATAAAAATTTTCCAATTTCATACTCAGAAACATATACGCTACTTCAGTTAAGTGAACCTGCGTGTACACGCTACTGTGTCTAAAGAAACTAGCGTATATCCAGAAATCTTATGATTCAGTTAGCTTATCTTCAGTAAATGCATCAGAACATTATTAACCATATTAACAGTAAACAGGTGCAGTATAACAGAACAGATCAAGCCACACACATGAACACCATGATATAAGGTGGAAACCCAATGTGGGTGAAAACCACCTGCTGCAATTTGTTTCTATCTTCCTTTAATAAGAAACTTCTTATACAATGTGCTGGTGCAGTCCTTTACCAGCACACAGGCTACAACCTGCAGAGGGCTACAACCCTCATAGCTCTTGTACTAGCCGATCCATTTACTAGTACGTAGGTGCCAACCCTACAGAAGGCTACAACCTTCACCCGTTTTCCAGCTGCTCCTGGAAGGGAGCTACAACCCCCTTGGCTCTTGTACTGGCTGATATGTTTACCAATACGTCGGTGCCGGCCTACGATCTTCCCGAGACCATGTTTCATACATTTTCATACTGGATCCATAAAAAATCACCATTGTAGTACAACCTGCATCATCAATCTCTGAATCACCCAATACTGAATCACTGAAACCCTGTCAAGAACACAGACAACATAACAACAACCAGATCCAACTCCATCTTCATACTTCACATTGTATACGCTACTTCGATGAACCCAACCTGCGTGTATACGCCCTTTTACCAAAGACAACCCGCGTACAGATCTGTAAATTGAAACTTAAAACTCCGCAGCTATATCAGACATCAAAACATACCCAGATCATAACAATAAACATGCGTCAATAGATCTAGTCTATTCACAATCAAACCGTATGAAGATAATCATTCCAAGCCTTGAGATCCCGTTCCATCGTTCATCATCATCCTCCACATGAGTGAAACCTTGGTTCAGATCACCAACCCATAACAAGCATCTCATCAGATATTCGTCACTCACACACTCTCACACCTTGCTTGCTTCCGTTTTCCTAATGATCTTCTCCTTATATAGCCTTAGGCACTTCACAATACCATGGACCAAAACCATAGTAACACAATACCATCAACTTCAAAACTAGGGATCGACACGCCCGTCAAGACACCATGGTCCAAAACCATATGTACAACTTCCAAGGACTAACCGCCACGGACCAAAGGTACTTTTCACATGCACGTGATTTTACTGAAGCCAACCTACGTGTACACGCTGGTTTTCCTTAATGAACCTGCGTATATCTCTTTCTTGTCCTGCTGTACTGAGATCTGTCCTCTAATCAAGTTGCCATCACTTGTACCTGTCTCTGAGTGAGTTTCCATCAAGGACAACACTTGTATCATAATGCCAACAATCTCCCCCTTTGGACTTGATGGCAACCACCACACCAAGTCACTCTCCCCCTTTGACATCAAGGGCAAAGGGCAGACCAAGATATTCTCTTCTTTGGTATACCTTCTGCTGTCCATACTCCCCCTGAGTGCCTGCTGAAATCTCCAAATGTGCTCCCCCTTTGTGTATGCCAAAGTGTACCAATCTATCCATCCTGCTCTTGCTGAATTGTGCTGTTCATGCTCCCCTTGACTATAGGCAAGATCTGTAAAAGATGTTCTTCAAGAAGAAACAAAGACTTATACATCATAGAAAACCTTCCTATCACCAAAAGACTCAATACATACATTCATCACCCAACCTAGTGGGGATATACCAATATTGACTCATCCACCTAACCATGTGGAGATACATTAAGAGTTTACTCATGATAAGATATGAACATTACATCATTCATCCCAGGCATAGTGGGGAAACCAACATAGGTTGTTACATGACCTTGACATCATAAAAGAGATATCACAAAAGAGATACATGACATAGTGATGAAATATCTAGACCAAGACTTATGAAAGCCACCAGCAGCATCATGATCTATACCATAAGCATCAGCCTGCAATACCATTCCTTTGATCAAACAGCAAGATGTATCATTTAGCTTCATAGTATTTATCAACAACTTCTAACAATAATGCCAACAATGCATTATTTGAAGTATATGCTCCCCCTGAGCCTATGCCATCTGTAGTTAGATCTGATCATGCATACATCAGTAATAAGCATCAAGATCTCATCATCATCAAGTTAGGATTAAACACTTCTAACATCTTAAAAGTATCAAAACATTTCCAACATCCTCAGCAGACTGTAAACGTTAACCAAGAGAGCAGATATTGGACTGAATCATATCAGACCCCTTTTCTGAGCCTATCCCCACTGCATTTCTTCAGCCTGACATATACGCGATTTTGCAGTGTGAAACTCGCGTATATATGCGACTTCCCTTCATTAAAATTGCGTATGAGAATTAGAACACTGAAGTTCTATGCCTTCAGCTCCCCCTGAGTCTGTTATGTCTGTGATGTGCTGAGTACCCTGTGCTGTGCCACATTTTTCTGACTGAACTTCCTTCTTCTTCCATATCTTCAGGCATGTTGATGATTTCTTCTTATCATGAGCTTTGTTCCTACAATCCTTTGCTCTATGTCCAAACTTGTTACATGCATAGCATCTTACATGTTTCATATTCCTCCTATAGCAATCAGCAGCTTTGTGGCCAAACATATTGCAAGAAAAGCAATATCCATTAAAGTACCTTGAATGTGATGATCTTTCTGCATGATGGTCTTGAAACCTTCTTCTTCTACATATGGCTGCAACATGTCCAAGATTATGACATACATAACATTCAACATTATTCATGGGAGGAGTAAAAGATTTTCTTTGAGGAGTCTCTTTCCTTGATTGTTGATGGGGTTGTCCTTTCATCTCCTTGTAGAGCCTTTCAGATTTTGCATTAGAGATTCTTGTCTTACTTTGTGAACCAGATTCACCTTCAATAGACTCATGAAAACCAAGACCAGTTTTGATAGCAGGGGACCTTTGACTACTAAGAATATCATCCAAGATCTTAGTACTATCTTGAAATCGTAATAGTTTATATTTTTCTTCTAATTTACTTTTCAAGATATTTACCTCAACTTGATGTTGTTCTTCTTTTTCCAGACATTGCTTCTTCAAGGTCTCTTCAGCTTTCCTTCCTTCATCCAACTGATGCCTTAGTTCGAGGATCTCGTTTTCTTGCTCTTTATTCAGTGCTAGCAGCATTTGTCGAATTCTGGATGCATATTCCAACTGATCTTTTAATATGATGATTTCTTCTTTGAGGTCATTCTCCCTTTTGCTAGGTAGATCTTGTTGATCTATGATTTGATCTGATGCTTCATTTGCTTGTCCATCTTCAATCTGAGGTGATTCAGGATCTGAATACTTGCTTCCACTCAATGGTAGGTTGTCATTGTTCCTTTGAGTTGTCTTCTTCTTCTGACGTGCTTTCTTCCCCATTGTTCTACGAATCTCCTTCAAGCGATCAAGCTTCTCTGAAGGACCTACTCTGATACCAATTGTTGGAAATAATACTAAGAGGGGGGGGGGTGAATCAGTATTATCAGATCAATAAAACTTTTCCAATTTCATACTCAGAAACATATATGCTACTTCAGTTAAGTGAACCCACGTGTACACGCTACTGTGTCTAAAGAAACTAGCGTATATCCAGAAATCTTATGATTCAGTTACCTTATCTTCAGTAAATGCATCAGAACATTATTAACCATATTAACAGTAAACAGGTGCAGTATAACAGAACAGATCAAGCCACACACATTAACACCATGATATAAAGTGGAAACCCAATGTGGGTGAAAACCACCTGCTGCAATTTGTTTCTATCTTCCTTTAATAAGAAACTTATTTTACAATGTGCTGGTGTAGTCCTTTACCAGCACACAGGCTACAACTTGCAGAGGGCTACAACCCTCATAGCTCTTGTACTAGCCGATCCATTTACTAGTACGTAGGTGCCAACCCTACAGAAGGCTACAACCTTCACTCGTTTTCCAGCTGCTCCTGGAAGGGAGCTACAACCCCCCTGGCTCTTGTACTGGCTTATATGTTTACCAGTACGTAGGTGCCGGCCTACGATCTTCCCAGGACCACGTTTCATACATTTTCATACTGGATCCATAAAACAATCACCATTGTAGTACAACCTGCATCATCAATCTCTGAATCACCCAATACTGAATCATTGAAACCCTGTCAAGAACACAAACAACATAACAACAACCAGATCCAACTCCATCTTCATACTTCACATTGTATACGCTACTTCGACGAACCCAACCTGCGTGTATACGCCCTTTTACCAAAGACAACCCGCGTACAGATCTGTAAATTCAAACTTAAAACTCTGCAGCTATATCAGACATCAAAACATACCCAGATCATAACAATAAACATGCGTCAATAGATCTAGTCTATTCACAGTCAAACCATATGAAGATAATCATTCCAAGCCTTGAGATCCCGTTCCATCGTTCATCATCATCCTCCACATGAGTGAAACATTGGTTCAGATCACCAACCCATAACAAGCATCTCATCATATATTCGTCACTCACACACTCTCACACCTTGCTTGCTTCCGTTTTCCTAATGATCTTCTCCTTATATAGCCTTAGGCACTTCACAATACCACGGACCAAAACCATAGTAACACAATACCATCAACTTCAAAACTAGGGATTGACACGCCCGTCGAGACATCATGGTCCAAAACCATAGGTACAACTTCCAAGGACTAACCGCCATGGACCAAAGGTACTTTTCACATGTACGCGCTTTTACTGAAGCCAACCTGCGTGTACACGCTAGTTTTCCTTAATGAACCTGCGTATATCTCTTTCTTGTCCTGCTGTACTGAGATCTGTCCTCTGATCAAGTTGCCATCACTTGTACCTGTCTCTGAGTGAGTTGCCATCAAGGACAACACTTGTATCATAATGCCAACAGATGAGTTGGCCACTATTTGACTAACCCTGCCCTTTTTCCTAGCTTCCCTAGAATGGTTCTTAAAAACAGTCTTGATATATTCATAGGGTAGTTGGTAGATGTCCCCTCCTGATAGCAATTTTAGGGTATCCGGAGATCTTCCTTGATCCCCCTGACTAAGACTAGCTTAAGTGACTCAGGATCAAGTGTGCACCTGGCACTTTTATATCTGAGCTGGAATATTCCTCATAATCCTCTAAGGACTCATCATGCCCCAAGGTAATTCTAAAAAATTCCTCTTTGGTGTCTTTGGATGTGTAGTAGTCCCTATAATTATTGTTGAAATCTTGTTGCATTTGAGCCCAGGTGTTGTTACTATCCCCAGGTAAACCCATGAACCATCACAGTGCTGCATCATTAAGAGTGGATGGGAATAATTTCAACTTTTGATCATCAGTAGTGTAATCATAAGTTCTACATATGACAAAAAATTCAAATAAGAAAGTAACTTGATCTTCTGAGGTTAGACCATGGAAGTGAGGAATAGCAGAGAGGCTTATGTTTTTCATCTTGGCATCCTAGTGGTTTCTCTAATGGGAAAAACACCCTCAATCCTTTCTCTATCTGCCCTTTCATTTCTATTTTTAGCCATTATGTCAGTTGGAATGGGTTCTTCTTCTTCTTCCCCTATAGGATCTTAAAAAAAATTAGGTTGTACCCTCACTCTTCACACACATCTCACCTTAGCACCCCAAAACTCATACAACTCTACACTCTCACTCCTAACTCATTTTTTTTTAGTTTTTGTTCCATAGAAACTCACCAAACAATACAATTTGTGAGCTCATTAATTATCTCATTAATCAACACATCTTACAAGCAGTATGGCATTCTTACCTTCAATTAAGAACATGAGTATGGGCTTAGTTTACTCAACCAATGACACTGGTATGGTCTCCATTACTGGTTTCTAAGGCTTCTTTGGTTTTGTTAGCATGCTATCAGACACCTTTAATAATCAACATGTCTTGCCTTTCTCATTAAATTAATTGATGCATCAATATGATGCTCCATTAATTCTCTAAGTTTCGTAGTCCTTGTTT
The DNA here is from genome assembly GCA_031772625.1 of Pinus tabuliformis. NCBI lineage: Eukaryota > Viridiplantae > Streptophyta > Pinopsida > Pinales > Pinaceae > Pinus > Pinus tabuliformis. The sequence continues at coordinate 1,544,236,097 of CM062819.1, forward strand.
CATTGCATCTCAATTCATTGCAATCACCATTAATTCTAGTAGTAGGTTTTATCAAATTTTTTCCAACTCTAGCAACCCTTTAGATGTGGCATAACTACCAAATATAGAGGATCATTACCAACATTACCAACACGTTTCAAGCCTTTGATCATATGACCCTTGTAATAAGCCCATATATCCTTTTCAAACATTCATGACGTTATTCTATGTGTAAGCCCATAATGCAATGTATCGCCCATGAAATCCCTTAGTAACATGACACATAAGAACCTTGCAAAACCAAATTTCTGGGTGCACCTTCCAATGCAAATCAGGAAGTTGGAGATTGGCTTTATTTTTGGTTGTGAACTTGCATTTTTCTCAACTAATTCTAGAGACCCAACTAGCTCAAAGGCTCGACTAAGGTTCATTTATTTTTATTTTTGCTAAAAACAAAATACTCGGGAAGACTCCACTAAACCAACCCTCTGGTGTGAACTTTGAGATTTTTTCCACATCATCATGTCATTTAATGTTGACGTCAGCTATGCCACATGGCACCTATTGGAGAGTGACACATGTCACCCAAATTTTACCCACTTGGCCACATGAGAATGCTTAAATAGAATGCCATGTTTCCTTCTCCTATGTTACTGCGTCAATCTGAGTTGACACCATCATGTCACCTTGGATGCCACTTGTAGTTGGCCTTACATGGGTGGGGGGTCGATAGTTGGTCCTTTACATTCCTATCAAAAACACCTAATTGGTCGACTTCCCAACTTGAATGATGCATCTGGGTCCCACAAGGTTAGGGATATGAGCTCAACTCTCCACCTATGTTTTCCATAAAATGGCTTGACCTCTGACTGGACAAATATGACTAAGTCTTTACTTAGTCCAAAATTCACATAAGCCTGAAATTTATTTAACAAAGAAATTTTGCACAAAACACAAGGGACAGTTAGAAACCTAATCGTTGGAAATTGTTGAAGGTTGTAAAATCTTTGCCTCAACATCATGGAATACCACCCAGTCGAGAACTTAAGACAACTCCTTTTCCATTTGAATTGGTGGCTCCAACTGCAGATAATGGGACCAATTTCCCTTCAGAGAAATATAAATGAATGAAAGAAATATAATGAGAATAATAGAATAATTCTAAGCTAAAGATGATATTGATAAATAAACTTATTATATGTATCTCTCATAATAATATTTATTTACATGCGATTCTTAAAAATATTTCCCAAAGTATGCAACAATGTAGATCATTAAAAACTTTATGAAAAGAAAGCGAATAAGATAAACTAAATTGATTAAATAGTTAATTAATTCAGTTGATTAAAACTAATCACATATAATATCTTGTTATTTCATATATGATAAAATGATACAATCCTACACATCAATAGTGACAATGTTTGACTGTTTGTAAAGCATACATACAATGAAACAACTTATATAAAATTTACTATCTATCTCAATGAAACATAGCAGTAATATAAATATACTAGTACATGATACATCAATACTCTACTCATAAAAAAGATAGCTTCTAGTTCAGCTCTTCTATTAGATAACTTTGGAATAATAGTAGTGCAACTTCAAAGTTATCTATAAAAAATATAGAACCCATTCTTTGAAGACATGAGAGGGGTTTTATAGTCTATTAAGATTATAAAAATAGTAAAATAAAAATAAAGATCTTAAAATAGCTCCAACAAACTAAGCTAGGATAAAGTAAAGATAAAGATATTATTTTGTTGTAAGAATAAGTTCGTGATTGTGCTTCAGGCTGATTTTCCATTCGCTCTCTTAGTCCACATATGTCTGGAATTAGCTTTAATTGGTGGGGATGAATCAGATGCATGCGTATCCACCCCGTAAAGACTACATCGCTGAGTGTTGGTAGTGGATGAGTTGTTGCATTAGAAATATACCTCAGCACAAGCCATTGACTATGTATTTTTACCAAGAAATGCCAATAGCTTTCGAGGTTTACTTTTGATAAACTTTTGAAATCTTCAACCTTTTTCTATGATGTTTCCTACCATGACTTCTTAAGTAATTTTCCATCTGGTAAAGTTTCCCGTCGACATTCCTATATTAGATTTCTTGCAATATGTTATCGCTAATATATTTGGTGAGATTAGAAGCAATATTTCTAGATTTGATGATATCCATTTCTACTTGCTTCATATGTATGTCCCGATCACCAAAAACAATATATTGACGAGATTATTCAATTCGAGGAAGATCCACTGATCTTCCTTAAGCACTATCCTACTAATCTATATACTCAGAAATCTTGTCATCAACTTCCTCATAAAATGTCCTCAATTCGGAGAACTGGTTAACTAAGGAATCACTAGAATTACACAAATCATGAATTAAAGTTAGTTTATGACAAAAGAAAATTTACTATTTAGCGAGGAGTGTATCCAATTCTCCTGCTTCCTTTTTAGCTTCATTAATTTCTAGATTTTCCTTCAACTAATTAATATTTTGTTGTAGTTATTGTACCTATGCATCTTTATCTTCAATATCAAATAGTTTCAAATCACTGAAACTCTTTTGTAATTCAACAAGCTTTGCTTTCCATTGTTGTTCTATCACATGCCTTTCACTTTTGAGACTTTGTTCTAAATGAACAATCTTTTGGTCCTTATCCTTTATAAGAAGTTGGAATTTTGATGCCTTATCAATAGTTGCACTGGCATAAGCCCCTACAAAATATGAGAGTTTGTTTAATTCTTCATTAGGGGTTGATTGGGCTCCTTTCCAGAGAACTGAAAAGGAGTATCATTAGATACTAATGCCTATGCTTGTTTTAGTTTTCTTTTCTTCCTTTGTCTGCTCATAACTACTTTGTGTTTAGGACTATAAGACACATCTAAAGGATGGATTTCTTCAATTTTCAGAACTATCTGTGATGTAGGATGTTATCACCAAAATAGGACCCTTATAGGCTGCTGATCAGACTATCTTGGTGTAACTATTTCAAACCAATCTTTTAGCTAAGGCTTAGCCTCCTCAGCCTGAGAGGGCTCTCTCAAAGGGTTAATGATTTAGATTAAAGATATGAATAGATGGCTAACTCTATGGTTTGTAATTGTATATGTTTATAGGTTGAAAGATGAAGGCTGGCTACCATTGGGCTATGGAGTCAAAGTATGTTTCAGTACCACATTAAGATCAACTTAACATGAAGTCGGGGCATAGAGAGTTTTTATGCATCAACAAAACAAAGATACAATGCAAGGAAACACAGTTTATAGAAACATGAAGGAAGTTAGAGCATGATTGATGAGTTCTAAGTAACATGTATTCATACCACTGCAAGTAAGTGAAAGAGGAAAGCCATGAGAGAATATGACATTAAAAAATCTCTTTGAATCCTGAATAGTGAAGCCAAAGCATTCTACCTAGCATGGAAGTCATTCTATGAAGGAAGTCAGATCATCATTGATGAGTTCTGAGTATCATAACTAAACACCACCGCAATGTAAGTATTGGAAGATGCCATCATAACAAGAACATACAAGAAATCTTCATGAATCTTGAGTTGTCTAAGTAGAAATCTGCATTAGGTTAAAAATATACACAGTCTGCACATAGAGCAGCCCCTGAGCCAAAAAGTCTCCAACCCTTTGCTAATTCGACCTATTGCTCTATATAAAGCATTTAAAATTAGAATTCCATCGTCCCTCATCAAGAGAATTTGAATTTTCCATCAGTGAAAACTATTCTAACCATAAAACAAACCATTAATTAGAACTAGTTGTTAACTAGGAGTGCTAGTGACCTAATACAACTAGGAGTGTAACTCCTTATCATGATTAAAACAACCTTATCTAAGCATTTAAAGCATTATTTGACAACTTGAAACCTCAAGAAGTCGAATTTGATGAAGCCTCCCACGTGGTCATCTGACTGCTGAAGACAAATCCTAGAAATTAGGGAACATGTTTCCCTATTTTTAGGTTTAGGATCCCTGAAAATGGCAAGTGGGACAGAGCCTTTATCTCCTCATCCATGACACATTTATTCGAAAATGGGGGAATTTTTTGTAGTCCATGATTTCTAGAACAAAAACCTTTTTTGGTTTTTTAAAATATTTCTCCAGCTGTCCCGAATCTATCCTTGAAAAACACGTGTCAAACAGGAAAAATCCATTCTCGGAATTTTGGGTTTCAAAGAAAGCTTATTATCTCCCAACTGAAAACACTTATGAAGAAAGTGAGATAGGTTATTTTAGCTGGAGAGTTGATGAAGAGAATAATCCTTCATAATTCGAAAATACCTTTTCATGTGACCAGAAACGGATCTTGAAAAAGACTGCTAAAACCAAAAGACCAAGCTTGACTTTTAGCAGTTGCGTAGCGCAAGTTTAACCATAAATTCCTCCTACCTCAGAATAAATTTGAAGAAACTGAAAGAGGTTTTTGTATTTAAGAATGTTAGGAAGAAAAAACTCTTTCAGTTTTCAAAATTGAGTTCTCAGCTGCTCAGGAAACCTTCTGGAAGTTAACTAGTAAAAACAGTTTTTCTGCTAAAACAGGCTGCTTCAGGGGTTTCATAGCGCGCTACGAAAACTCCTAGTTCAGTGATTTCATAGCGAAAAACTGGTTTTTTACACTGTCTGTGCTACAAAAACACCCAGAGTGAGTTTTTCAGTATGAAAACCTTGACACAAGTTTGACACATGGAATTTTAGGTGATGTGGGACCAGTGATGGGCAAGAACAGAGTGTTGACCCTATTTGACCATACCAACAAGACTCTTTTATAGATCTCAGACACGAAAACAACCATGGAAAGACTATACCAAGACTAACATGAATCCTTTGGAATCAAACTGATGTCAAAACACATGGTGAGGCTTTTAGGACATGGAATGAGGCTATGAAACTTTTTGGAAAAGAGAATGACACTTGTTGAGATGAGATAACTCAAAACCTATAAGACTATGACTAGAAACAAGGCAAACTTTCCAAGGCTTAGAAACAAAAATTTTAGGGTGATAACAGTGGCTCCACTAGGGATATTGTGCCCTTGTGGTATGCTAAGAACTTGTAGCTCCAGTGCCGCTATCCATCCTCTAGAATAAAACTCTGAACTTCTGCCCAATCTGCTCCTCATGCCTTTAATGATTTCTGAAAGAAGAATTCAAACTGCACCTACTGAGATAGATGCTCAATCAACCTACCTTGAGCTTATTTGCACATTCCTACCTACCCTATCAGCTGCAATCTTCACTTGTAGCTCAAGGAACATGAAACTTCCAATGTAGCCAGTCATCAATCTGATATGACACTTGAATCTCTTGACTGTGCTTGAATAAAAAATAAGAAAGATACTGAAATAACCAAAGTAGCATGAGGTGTAACTATTCTTTAAGATGAAAATATAACTGGAATCCTGAACAGTAAATCTTTTCCATGTAGTTAGCTATAGGGTCAAAAAACACATGGTTAGTTTGATGATTCCCATAACATTCTATATCTTCAAACAACTGATCCTCAACTACACAACATTTATTTGACAAGCTATCCAACTGCTTTTCTGAATGATTCCAATAAACAATGTAATTTTCCTCATTATTATCATCATTCTTTGGTGTAAGCTGCTGCAAGGAATTACAAAAATCAACAACGTTTTCCTCTGCCTGAGGGTCATAAAAAGTTTTATCCAACATTTCTTCTTAGTGTTTGTAATCATGTTCATCTTGATAATGATCCGAAGACTGATAAGTCTGTTGCATCTCTACATCAATCTCAGAGGATGTAATATGATTTTCATAAGTAAACCCCTGCTGATCTTCATGCTGCATTTCATGGGATGTTATACTTTCTTCTTGGCATTGAAATGTATTATTATGAAGAGCCTCTAAAATTTATTCATCCATAAATTCATCATCATCATAACAATCCTCCAAATACTGAATAAAACTTAAAGAATGTTTACAACAATCTTTGAGCAGCAATAAGGAAGGATGACATTCTTTATACATCTCATAGAATTTGTCATGAGAATTAACAAGCGAATATATTGAACCATTTTCCAAACTTTTATACCAAGACCATGCTTTTCCTTCTAAAGTGGTCATAAACATCCTCATGAGACAATCTTCAGGAAACTGAACCTTAAGATTGCGTACATGCATATGAAACCTAACCAAATGAAGAGTAGCATTGTCTTTCTTTTCATCTTTGAATATCAGAAGATCCTCTAACCAATCAACCTTTGGCATAGGATTTGGAAGACCAGGGATATGAGACTGATTCATAGGAGCATACCTGGCATTCATTCTTGCAGTGGAACTCATCTTGAAACTTCATCAAGCTACTGATCTTCTAGCAGTGGAGTCACCTTCCAATTTCTTATTCCATGTGTGGAGTCGTCAAGGTAGTTTTGCAGCTTCAAAAAGATGTCTGAGCTCCTGCTACCTTCAGAAGTTCAGCCTCTTAATTTCTGGATGAATAGACTTCAGTCTCCCGACAGACGCACCAAAACGTTATCACCAAAATAGGACCCTGATAGGCTGCTGATCAGACTATCTCGGTGTAACTATTTCAAACCAATCTTTTAGCTAAATCTTAGCCTCCTCAGCCTGAGAGGGCTCTCTCAAAGGGTTAATGATTTAGATTAAAGATATGAATAGATGGCTAACTCTATGGTTTGTAATTGTATATGTTTATAGGTTGAAAGATGAAGGCTGGCTACCATTGGGCTATGGAGTCAAAGTATGTTTCAGTACCACATCAAGATCAGCTTAACATGAAGTCAGGGCATAGAGAGTTTTTATGCATCAACAAGACAAAGATACAATGCAAGGAAACACAGTTTATAAATACATGAAGGAAGTTAGAGCATGATTGATGAGTTATAAGTAACATGTATTCATACCACTGCAAGTAAGTGAAAGAGGAAAGCCATGAGACAATATGGCATTAACAACTCTTTTTGAATCCTGAATAGTGAAGCCAAAGCATTCTACCTAGCATGGAATTCAAGGCATTATAGAGTTCAAGTGCAGAAATGAAAATACAAAACAGTGAAACATAGTTAGTTTATCTATGAAGGAAGATATATCATCATTGATGAGTTTTGAGTATCATAACTAAACACCACTAAAATTTAAGTATTGGAAGATGCCATCATAACAAGAGCATACAAGAAATCTTCATGAATCTTGAGTTGTCTAAGTAGAAATCTACATTAGGTTAAAAATATACACAGTCTGCACATAGAGCAGCCCCTGAGCCAAAAAGTATCCAACCCTTTTCTAATTCGACCTATTGCTCTATATAAAGCATTTAAAATTAGGATTCCATCGTCCCTCATCAAGAGAATTTGAATTTTCCATCAGTGAAAACTATTCTAACCATAAAACAAACCATTAATTAGAACTAGCTGTTAACTAGGAGTGCTAGTGACCTAATACAACTAGGAGTGTAACTCCTTATCATGATTACAACAACCTTATCTAAGAATTTAACGCATTTTTTGACAACTTGCAACCTCAAGAAGTCGAATTTGATGAAGCCTCCCACGTGGTCATCTGACTGTTGAAGACAAACCCTAGAAATTAGGGAACATGTTTCCCTATTTTTAGGTTTAGGATCCCTAAAAATGGCACATGGGACAGAGCCTTTATCTCCTCATCCATGACACATTTTTAGAAAATTAAGGGGGTTTTTGTAGTCCATGATGTCTAGAACAAAAACCCTTTTTTTTTTTTTAAATATTTCTCCAATTGTCCCGAATCTATCCTTGAAAATCACGTGTCAAACAGGAAAAATTTGTTCTCTGAATTTTGGGTTTCAAACAAAGCTTATTATCTCCCAACTTAAAACACTTATGAAGAAAGTGAGATAGTTTATGTTATCTAGAGAGTTGATGAAGAGAAAAATCCTTCATAATTCCAAAATACCTTTTCATGTGACCAGAAAATGATCTTGAAAAATACTACTAAAACCAAAAGACCAAGCTTGACTTTCAACAGTTTCGTAGCACAATTTTAACCATAACTTCCTCCTACCTCAGAATGAATTTGAAGAAACGGATAGAGGTTTTTGTAGTTAAGAATGTTTGGAAGAAAAGCCTCTTTCAGTTTTCAAAATTGAGTTCTCAGAGGCTCAGGAAACCTTCTGGAAGTTAACTAGTAAAAACAGTTTTTCTGCTAAAATAGGTTGCTTCAAAGTTTTCGTAGCGCGCTACGAAAACTCCTAGTTCAATGATTCGTAGCACAAAACTGGGTTTTTACACTGTCTGCACTACGAAAACACCTAGAGTGATTTTTTCACTATGAAAACCTTGACACAAGTTTGACAGATGTAATTTTAGGTGATGTGGGACCAATGATGGGCAAGAACGGAGTGTTGACCCTATTTGACCATACCAACAAGACTCTTTTATAGATCTTAGACACGAAAACAACCATGGAAAGACTATACCAAGACTAACATGAACCCTTTGGAATCAAACTAATGTAAAAACACATGGTGAGGCTTTTAGGACATGGAATGAGGCTATGAAACGTTTTGGAAAAGAGAATGACACTTGTTGAGATGAGATAACTCAAAACCTATAAGACTATGACTAGAAACAAGGCAAACTTTCCAAAGCTTAGAAACAGAAATTTTAGGGTGATAACATAGGAATTGCTGGGATAATTTCCATATCTTCAGCAACAATAGTTTTCTTGGGAGCCTCCGCAGTGAATGAGGTTGTCCCTTCAATTTCCGTAATCTACAATGGTTCTTTGTTCACTGTAGTGTTTAACTCCTGAGTTTCTTCAGATGATAAGACATGACTAAACTCCTCCCAAACTTCATCTAACTTATTTTCTCCCTAAATTTTCTTTGTTTTCTCGAAAACTGAAGTAGAAATCTCTTAGACTTGGGAAATAATCAGATTTTTTGATGAGGAGGCTGATGTCTTTGCAACTTGAAAAACATTTTGAGAATATCTCGACAAATATTTTGGAAAATGGGTTATTCTCTTACTACAGTATTGATTGAGCTCAGTCAATTCTTCAAGAGTTAGTCGATCTGCTGCTAGTTTCTCAACCATGGAGTATTCTAGAACCATTTCAAACAAGTCATCAAATTTATTAGGCTCTCTTGCGAATTTTCTCATTCTAGCATGTGCTATAACATCCATGTGTATCAAATTATCTATTTAGGATGGTTTCAAAATTCAAAGCTTTAATTTGGTAAATTTAAAAAAGATCATGTTTGAAATTTTCCAATGCATAAATACCACAAGAAATAGGAAAAGAAGGCCAAATGGTTTTCTTGGCATCCTTTAGTACTTTAGTCAAACCATTCCCAAGTGTTTGAGATGTAATTTCCCTTGCTAATACCTTATCAGGGACAAAAGGAGGTAAAATGTGAGGACTAGAAAGGTTGCCAAAAACCTGAATATAAGTGAATGATTCCTCCCCGAACCACCTTCCTCATGACATTATGTCATTATTAGATTCTATAGTGAGTCTGGGCGCTTTTTTTCCTGAAAACATCTTCATTAATAGGGAGGATGAATTCATGACAAATCTTATAAAAATGAGAATGAAACTTAGATTCCCACAAGATATCATGGAAAATATGAATGGGGGTAGGGTAGTGAATTGTCTATTTGCAAACTATGGATGGAAAATCATATGAAAAACAAATAGCATCCATGATATACGAACTCATAAGAAAGGGGGAGGAGCTCTATCATTGATATTGCGCTTTTGTATGTAGTTTCGAATTTGATTAGTTAAATTATTAGACAATATATTTGCCCAATCCATAATATAACCATTTACGACAATTTCCATTAATGGTGCCCATTATTTTGAGAATCTTTGTGTATTAGGGTAACTGTATAAATGATACATCATAAGAGCAATATGAGAGAAAGGTCCAACAAGAGAAGCTAATGAATACATACCCCTATCCTCATCTTTATGCTTGTTCGGGTCCCTTCTCCACTCTCTGATAGGCTCTTCTAGGTTTGGATTCTCATTCATAAACTTCTGGACAAACTGAGTGTCATACTTTTTTTGTGACAGCGGCAAGTGGTACATTTTCCTCAAATCTTCAGCCTTGAATGATCTAATGATTTTTTTCTTTGGAGACGTGAAAACTTTTTCTATGATATCCAAATGGTCGATGACCCATCTCACCATATCCATGTAGGGCAATATTTTAGGACGAGCTGCAATTCTATGTAAAAAAGAATTGGCCACATCATTCCATGTAGACTCAACATTTGGAGTTGTAGCATCTGTAGTAGCACTTTCCTTCTCAATTACCCTTGGATTTTCATCTTTGAATAGTTTGTATATGATTTCCCAAGAGGAGGATCTTACGTCTGGTGTGCATGTACTTTCTGTAAATAACAGTGACATTTTGACAATTTCCTCAAGAGGCGAAATTGTCTATGGTTGAACTACAGGCTTCCTCTTTGCTTTGATAATTCTTGACATCTCTTTCAACTATTGTTTGTCGAGATTTACCTATTAAGAAGAAAAATAAGGATGAGTGGCAAGGATTTGTAAATGCAAATAGTATTTTCAATTCAATGCGAGATTTAATGAAAAATCCTTTGGCATTACATCAAAATCATAACAAATTGTTTAGGACCTCGAAACCATAAATCACATAGAGTGGCCATTAATTATCAAACATTTGTTCACGTGGTTCTTTGACACATGTCATTGTATCAAAGGATCACTATCGAAAAATTCTATTAGCATTTTTTTCAGTGATACAGATAGAACCTTGGAATATGCGAATTCCAATATCACAAGTCATATGATCAATCACAAAACAGGAATGTTGGATGGGTGATATCGGGCAGCCGAGACTTGAATGAATGTGATATCAGGGATCGACATTTTGTTATGGTATTCACTTTGAAATCGTCAATGTTGATAAGACGATAGCACTTCACGTGTGGTTTAGAGGGACCATCTTTTCATAATATTTCCATTTATTTACTTGAAAATGCTTTAAAAGCTTTAAAATGATATTCAAAGGCTTTATATTGGAAATACGATTTTCAGGTTTACTGATTGGAGTTTTAAATTTAAACCCTATTCTTGTGACTTTATGTAATATTATTTCCTAAGAAACAATAAAAATGCCTTTAAGTCTAAAGAAAAGGCTAAGATTTGCTACACGAAAATTACCTTATTTTATTAAAACAAGTAAAAATGCATTTTTAATAAAAATGTAAAGGGTCCCCATTTCTTATTATTCTAATTCTAATTATAATGGGGTGTTTTTGAGTACTACAACATAAACCTGTATTTTGTACTCTCTTATTTGCATACTTTGATCGGCCATAACTATTTATCTAGAAGGCCACTTTTAGACTTCAACATAAGGTTGGAAAGCGATTTTTGAGCATTATTTAACTATGCCACTTCGGAAAGCATCTAAGATGACCTCTTAAGGCATAAATCCATTCAAAATTTTTGATAACTAACCATCATAACTTGAAGGTTTTATATCTTCTTTACATATCCTACTACTATGATGATTATCTACCAAAGACTATAGCAACCATAGGACTCCCCCTGAGCTTGATACACCATGCACATGTGATACTTTCCCATTTGAATTCAATGCCAACATCATGCTCAACATATCACTAGTGTGTTGGCAACCTATGGATCAGATGGCTAAGGAAGAGAGTAATGTTGTGTGTAAGAAGTGACAGAGGGGTTATATGATTGAATTGTGTTTTTAGCATTGTTGGTGATAAATGGATGAGTACCCTAATGTAATGTATAAGTTGCTACTATGACGATAGTGTAACTAGTATGTATGTCAGTTGAAAGTTATTTTTTTAAGTTACATTATTGACGTATTATTATCAAGAGCCTTGTAATGTTTATGTCTTGCATGGTATGGTAATAGTGAGAGTCTTTATGCTACTATCATAAATATGTATTTATATCAAATCCTTGTAAAGGTGAATGTGAGGCTTGTGAGATTGATATTTATGTTTTTTCTAATGCATGTGGATGTATGTTGAGATAAAATATATGGGTGATCTTTTCATAGAGGGATGTATGTATACTACTAAGTGTTATAACCTTATATTCCACTCTAGTATAATAAGAGAGACCTAGGTTCAACTTACCTTGGTTATTGGCTAGAATGGATTCCCTTTCACCTTTTATTTTACTTATGTGAGATTTATTCCATGTTAAAAGGGTGGAATTACATTATTGAGTTATTTCTCATAGTTATTTTGTCACAATTTTAAAATTATGAGATGATAATTGTTTCATAATTGAGATAATTGAGAAAAATATCATAATTGAGAAAACGGTTTCTAGATTTTGTCGTTCCCAAGGAGATCAACTTGACCACTTTTGTATGAGTTGGATTGGGGTCCATAATTGTAGAATTTTCTTAACTTCTCAAGCCCCTAGGTGTGTAGATACATTGTCTTGGAGGATAGAATGAACCTATATAATTTCACCCAGAGGAAAGGTGGTTGGACGAAGGATCCATATTATAGCACGAAAGCTCTGTTGTATTAGGAAGAGGAAACCGTGCTTGAAAGGATATCTCTTTTGTTGGGATGTATTTGCTTCTTGTATTATCATTTTGGATAAACAGATGTACATGTTCATTTACTATACATGGTGTGTGTTGTTTTAAACTAATAAGCCCTCTTCAAAAGCCTTCTATTGTTTTTTTTTAGTTGCGTATGTGTGCAAGGTCCTTCTTATTACATGCGGAATAAAGATTTTCAAGTGGAATCAAGTTCTTCTCGTCATTAGACTAAAAATATTATACCAACATATGAGGGTAATGGGTATTAAGTCTTCATCCATTCTGTTACAACATATTGCATGAGTGTTGAAATAATTTGTTTGTGTGGATTGAAATAAAGGGCTTGCCTTCTTGATCTTGTTTGGATCACAAACTCACATCTAGGTAGATCATTCTTTGATCTACTAGGTTAAAAGTAGCCTTCTTTCTCAAGTCAAAGTTTCCTGTAACACTTCTAGCGACTCCACTAGAGATTCAGCCCTTGATCTATTAGAACTCCTCTTCTCTTTTCATTTTGGATTTCCTCTTACTTATATTGAGTTCTATATGGTTGTATGGACTCATTTGGATCTCCATTAGTTTGATTTTCTTAAGATCTAAGAAGATTTAGATTTGAATTTTTGTTTTGTTTTTTTTATATCAGAGAATAATATCTCGCGAGGTTAAAATTGAATTCTAGACATTTTTGTATATAATTTGATTGAATTAACCACACATATGAATTCTACTCACAATTTCACTTGAAAAAAATCACTAAAAATTGATTCCGGATGAGGAATTTATGGTTGATTGAAGATAATCTAGTTGTATTTCATCCACAGTCGTAGACATAGATGTTGAATTGTGTTATATTCTCTCCTATATTAGGTGGGTAGACCTACCTATGGTTTTGTGCATGGATTTTGTATATGGTTTTTGGGCATGATGGTTTTCTTTCCATAGTATTTTGTAGATCCGATCAAGGGAACTATTGTTATGTTCTAATTTAGGGTTAATGGATTGGGGTTTATGGATGCTTCAACATGTATATATATGTATTGTAACATTGAAAGGAATAGACCGAAAAATCAATTTGGTAGTCCCGGTTTTGGAACCTAGGGAAAAATATTTGTGTATATTTGTTTTATGTTTTATGTTCTCACCAAAGTTTATTTTCTGTTTTTATAATTTCTATGGAGGTGATTTATGTACAGGGTTAAAACCTACAATATAATGGGTTATAGAGTGTCTTGTTGGCTTAAGTCGGTCTGGCCCAAGTTCAAAGTTTAATTTGCACCAACAAAACTCTCAACCACTGGCCCTCTCAAGAACGACCTGCAAGCATGGGAAGATACAGAAGCAGGTTTCTGCAACTTGAGGGATGTTGTGATGTGGCACTTTTGTATTTCCTTTATGTTTTAACACTTATAAATTTCTTCACATATATCACCTACCTTGCACTTATATATTACTTCACATAATTACATTCATCACTTAACAAAATCATTCATAAACTTCACGTTACTGAAATAAAGTGCATATGTTAAGTAGATAAACACATGAGACACAGATTTTACCATGGTTCATCTCATTGTGGGACTACACCCACAATAAATGTTTCTTATAATATATAATTTATACAACAAAAAATTCTTCGTTGCACACACAATTGCAGGGTCTCAACACACTAAGCTGTAGACCCAGGCCTCCATGTGCACAACTGCAGAGCCTCGCCCTTTCTCTGAAGTAAAAATCACCAAAATATCGTGTAAACATAGATATGGATCAATAGATTCCCTCCTCCTTTATTATTAATCCCTATATATACTGTTACATGAGGTATAATATCGCTACCTTACCATGGACCCGATACCATGGTTTCGGAAATACAAGGGATTATGGTCCAAAATCATCTACTTATACAATATTATGTGTTTTTATAGAAAGGAAGGGGCTTCATTATGAAAACCTTATGCTGCGTGGTGACTTGTTGCATGGTCTTAATTGTGCTTTGCTACTTTGTTGTATGGTCCACTTCATACTCCTCTGCATCTTTCTACTACGTTCTCCACAAAACGCGGGTTTCTTGCCCAAAATTTGGCCAAGTTGGGTTGTGCCCAATAGGCCCCCAACACTCACCTATGACTCGTCCCAGGCCACTTAGCTATTGTGCCTCAGATCTTTTCTGCAATGATGTTATAGGCCAGGTTGAATTGTTCGAGCACTTCTATCATCTATTTATCCTCGTGGCATACTTCCTCCAACAATGCTTTTGTTACATGATCTGCAACCTTCTCTAGCAATGTTTCCTCCTTCTATCGAAGCTCCTAAAGCTTCTCATCTATTTTCTATGAGAGATGAAGGGCCACATCCTACTAAGACTGGGTTCCTTTCTATCAAAGTCTACTCTTCCCTCTTCATCTCTTCGATCCTCTTCTGCAGCACCTTCACTTCATTGATCTTTGCAAGCTTCTGCGATATAGGCAATGTCTTCGTAGTTTCTCGACTTTCCTCTAACTATTGCTACTGTTGTTGCATCTCCTCCTATAGTTTTTGAACATCTGGATCTTCTGCAGTGAATTCCAAATCTGCATACTCTCATCCAGTAGCTTGTTTCATTCCTCCAATGTTGTGGAGATGCTAACCATGACTAGCATTAGGTCAGCCTCCCTCTGGTCTCTTACATCCTGTAGCGTAGCTAGGTGTAACTTGAATTATAGCTCACTGATTTTTACTTCATATTGAATCTGTATTGTAGCAACTTTATCCTTTTGTTCCTTGATTTCAAGTCTGAGCTTTGCGACCTTTTTTTCTATTGATTCTTCTTCACAAACCTCCATGTCCATAATTCCTTTGCATGTTGTTTCTACTCTATCTTTGAGTTGTTGACATTCTTTTTCTATCTAATCTCTCTCTTGTATTGTCTAATTAAGCTTTTATGGCAGTGCAACTCTCTCCTTTTCCACTTGTATGTTGAGTTGTGATGCACACTCTTCCCTTAGCTTTAATTCCTTTGAAATTTCTTAACGCATCTTATGTAACATTGGCAATGTCACTGTTGTGATGTTCATGCTTATGCGTGTCCACTTCTTGGATTGCTATTGAAGTTTTGATGATTCAAAATGTAAAGCCCCTGAAGGTATTTGTGTCAGCCTTGCTACAAGGGTAGGCACAATCGACCTTCCTTATGTAATTCTTTCCTGTATCTGTGCAAACTGTCTAATTGAAAATGCCAAAAGCTTACTCTATGATCCTTTCCTACACACTTGTGATAAGCTCGTCGTAGTGATCTTACACCCTATTCCAAGATTCCATTGTGATCTCTTGAACCTTGTCCCAAATTTGGTTCAAGTCTCCCTCAGTGAGAAAACATTGTGTGACCTCCTTTGACTTATCTTCCCTATGCTTATTTCTGGCCTTGCAAGCTTTGCCCCGGCTCTTCCTTTTCTCTAGGGAAAATTTCTCTATTTCTACCTTCTTTGTCTTATTCACCATATCCTCGCCTCCTTTAGGATCTTCTTCATATTATTCATCATGGTGTTCTTCCTCTTCCTCTACTTCCTTATCCTTTTCTTATCCATTTCCTTCGCCATGGTGCGAAGTGTCCAGTTCCTCTTCTTCTGTAGCACTATCTACTACCTCCTCCAGTAGAGTCATAGAATCTGCAAGCCATGTTTGCACAAATTCTAACAGATCATCCTCTTTGACCATATATAGTAATGCATATCGTTGCTTCTTCGTGACTCTATGCACCTATATGTATAATTTATGGATATTTTCCTTGAACCTTGCCACAACGTTGTACTGTTTGTATAAACTTGGTGAGAGGCATGGATACTTGTTTACGAGCATGTACAAATCCATCTGGTATAGTATAAAAAATATCTTGTTTTCCTATGTGCGCGATGGTTGAGTGGTATTCCACAACAAGGCATACCTCATGGCCTCACATACATCTTCTTCTATCAGAGGAAACTACGTATCCTCTGGTTCCTTTCATGTCAACATAGAAATGATCAATAATAACCAAGCATAATGAAAAGATGTACCTTTCTCTTGGGCCTCGCGGTAATCATCTAGCAATTCGTTGCATAAATACGCAACCCAGTTAAATTGGACTCCATTTTCACATTGTGTGACTAAAGCCACCACCAGCGCAGGAACTTCGTTTTCTCAGCACATCCTCATAATTTTCCTAGCTAGAATGTGTGCAACGAATTAGACTAATTGGTCGCTTATTGAGTTTATGGCATAATCCTTATTTCCCTTCATAAATCCATACTTATGCTTCATGCTTTCTGCCAAGGCATGGTCCTAGTCGTTGCCAACGAACTCCTACACGGGGTTCCGTCCTTGGTATGGTAACCTTGTGATTCTCCATATCAACATTTGGTCTATGGGGATTTTATTCTCCATCCATAGGTGTCCATCATGTATTAACATCAACAATTGTCAAACACATGTTGTGTTTGATGAACTCCTACTGAAGTGCGACACATTTAACATGTTGAGCAGTCTTGACTACGTTAACCCATTTTCTCATCACTATGGTTCTAATATTGTGACTCTCCTATTTTTGTAGTGAACCTGCTGCAAGTATCGGCCTAGTCTGAATTGTGGGTACTTCGTCTAGTCATTAAAATCATTATCTGTAAAATTCATCTATAGGATTTTTCAAAAAATATCTCGTTCAAATGGCACATCCTTCGGAAATAGATGTGTGAATGTCCCATACTTTGCATCCTTGGAATCCTACCAGTTTAGCATTTGGCTTCCTTGGTGGAATATATGCGGGCATAGGTGAGATGAATGATGTGCCACCTTCCTCCATCTGAATTTCCCCGACTTCTTCTTCAATGTTGAACTACTGAGATTTATTCTCAGGCTTCATAGTTTTAGAAGGCTTCTTGTCATTTTCTTTCTTTGTCCTAACTTCCTTGTCTTTATTCTGCCTTGGAGATGTTTGTGCTTCTATTGTGGCGGTGCTACTACTGTGGGTGGTGTTTCTACTTTGGGTGTTGTTGTTACAGGTGGTGTTATTGGTGATGTTGCAGGTGTCTCAACTATTTTTGTGGTGGTTGCTTCCATAACTCCTTCTATACATCTCTTGTTAAATATTCATACAAATTATTTAGATGATAGGATGTTCTTGCAAGAAATTTCTACAACTGCTTCGCACTATTACTCTCTCAAACTCTCAATTAGAAAAGTTCTTAATTTGAGTGGGAGTTGGCTATTTATAATAATTTCGACCTTTGGACCTCATCATTAGATTTTATTTTTCGCTGATTCTGTTCATATTGTATCATTAAATGTGTACTCGTTAAATTCTACCAAATGTCGTCTTAAATGAAACTTGATCTTTGTCTTTTCCATTTTAATGGTAATATTTCTACTTTTTCAGTAAACTTCGACACCTCCCCTACTTTAGTGCACCTTTGTCATACTCCTTATTGTAGCAAAGTAGTTTCTTCGTCGAAGCTTTCTATGTAGCATAGTTTATAGTCCAGTGTCCACTTTCAACTGCATGTGACACTTAGACTTTCCTTCTTTCTTCTTTACGGTTAAGTTGTAGGGATAAGGTTTTCCTTGTACAACTTCAATCTATTGCTCAACATCTTTCCCTGAATTAATTCTCCATTTATCTTTGCTAACTTTAGTGCACCTCCATCAATAATATACTTAATAACATATGGTCCTAACCTGTGTGTTTTGAATTTCCTTGGAAATTTCACAAAGTTACTGTCATAGAGGAGAACAAGGTCTCCTACCTAAAACTTATTTTTCTTAATATGTCTGTCATATCAAGCCTTTTCTCTTTCATTCTATACTTGTTGATAAAATCCCACTATAAACATGTCTTCTTCCAGAGAAAGTAACTGTGACATCCTTTCTTCCATTATGTTGAGGTCTGCCATATTTGTAAAAGTTGCAATTATTAGGCTAGGGACAATGTATTCCATGGGCATCACAACTTCTTTCCCATAAACGATCCTAAAGGGTGTTTTCCTTGTTAACATTTTGCATGTATTCCTATAAGCCCATAATACTGTTGGAATTCTAAGATCCCAATCATTCCTATTTACATTACATACCTTGGTCAATTCATTCTCCAAAATCTTATTGAATTCCTCCACAGTTTCATTTGCCTGAGGATGATACGTAGTTCTCTTTTGGTGGTAACTTTTAAATTCCTTAGTTAATGCTTCAATGGTATTATTCAATAAATGTGATCCTTGATCACTCATCAATATCTTTGGGCACCCAAATCTGGATAGTATGTATTCAAAGATGAACTTCACAATAGTTTTTGCACTGCAATCCTTCATTGTTTGTGCTTCGGCCCACCTTGTCAAATAATCAATTGCAGTGATTATATACCTCACATCATTCCTTTCTCTTGGTGGATTGATAGGTTTGAAAAAATCAATATCCCATTTATCAAAATCCTGCAAAGTTACTTGTGACACTAGTGCCATCTCATCTCTCCTTAAAGTTTTTCCTTTTCTTTGGTAGATATCACAAGCTTGATAGTACTTCTTTGCATCTTTGTGTAGTGTAGGCCACCAAAGTCCTGCTTTTAAAAATTTCTACACTGTAGATTTCCCTGCATAATGTCCACCAGTTGTGCCACTATGAGCTTCTGTTAAAATGATCTGTCTTTTGTGCTCAGGAACACAGCTATGCAATATTTCATCTTGTCCCATTTTATGCAAATGTTCTACTATCAGTGAAAAATATGTTGCCTTAACCACCAATTGTTTCTTCTACTATGTAGTCTATTCTGAAGGATCCATCCTTGTGGTTAAGAACTGAATAACATAAGTGACGAGATCATATGTTTTCCTGATTGAAAAATGTTGTGCATCAAGAATATTATCTTCTCTATTCCTTGGTTCTTCTCCTATATCTAATCTTGACAAATTATCAGGTCCAACATTTAGTCTTCCTGGCTTAACAACAACTTCAAAATCATACTCCTAAAATAATAATAGCCATCTGCAAAATTTTCCTCCTAAAATAGGCTTATTGACCAGGTACTTTAGTAGAGAGTAGTATGTGAACATCTTAAAATGTGATCCCAGCAAATAATGTCTGAATTTTTGTAAGGCATATACCATAGATAGTCCTTCTCTTTCTGTAGTTGTATAGTTCTTTTCTGCTTTAGACAGTTTCCTACTTGCAAAAGCTATAGGGTGATCGATTTCTCCTGCACTAGGTTGTGCCAACACCACTCCTAAAGCTATCCATGAAGCATCCACATGAACATGAAATTCCTTATTCCAATATGGAAATACCACTATAGGGGCAGTTACCATCTTTTGTTTTAGTGTCTCGAGGCTCTTTTGCTATTATTTGTTCCATAGGAAAGTAACATCTTTCTTCAGTAATTTTTGCATAGGCATAGTAATATGTGCAATCCTCTGATAAATTTTCTATAATATCATGTATGTCCTAATGTGGTGCGAAGCTATCTCACCATTTTTGGTGGAGGTAAATTTACAATATTAGTAATCTTTGTAGGATCCACCATCAATCCTTGCTTGCAAACAATATGTCCTAGAAATATACCAAAAGGTACATAGAATATGCATTTATTAATATTCAGAGAAATCGGATACTTCCTGCATGTGTCGAACATCAGCCTTAAGCTCACAACATGCTTCTTCAATAACCAAAATATTGTCCAATCATCGAAGTATACTTCTAAGAACTTTTGAATATATTGTTTGAAAGTTGAAACCACCACTCTTGAAAATATGGCAGGGGCATTCTTCAGTCCAAAAGGCATCATTATATACTGATATGATCCCCATTCTGTAGCGAAGGTAGTCTTATGTTGATCTTCTGGTGTAATTATGATCTGATGGTATCCTAAAAATCCATCTGTGAATGAGTAGGCCTCTTGTCCACCTACATTATCCAATACTTCATTTGTAATATCATGCACACCTACATCATTTAATTTCCTTAGATCCACATAAATCATGATTTCTCCTTTAGCCTTCTTTCCCCGGACTACCATGGGCCTTACCGATTATGATTCCTCCACAGGTTCAATGATCCCTACCACTATCATTTTATCTAACTCTTATTTTTACTTTCTCCTCATATTTTGGATTCAATCTATAGGGTATTTTCTTGATAGGCTTTGCATCATGCTTTAAAGGAATGTTCAAAAATCCCAAGTCTCCTACTATGCCTTTCATATCTGAGAACTTAGTGGGGAATAACTCCTGGTATTCATGCAAAATATTTGTCACATTGCTAACTATTTCATCATCCTAGTAATGGATGAGCATCATCATTGGGTAACTATATGGACCTTAATACACCTCCAAGCTTACTAAATTCAACTCTTCTCATAATTCCTTACATGTTTTAATTATATTTTGCTTAATGAGATGAGTAAAAGTAAGATGTTATGTCTTGTGGCCTAATGTGCATTGATTGTAAGTTTTTGGGAGAAAATCATGGCAATTTTGGCTAATTAAGAGTAGGAACTCGAATGAGACAAGGAGGAGATATTATAGGAGATAGATCCTCCTCATTGAATCCTCAGTAATTCGCATATTCCTCAATCAAATCACACCATCTTGGAGTTGCAAGTAGCCGAGTCATAGATCATGCGCAACCAAGCCAGTGACAGTTAAGAACCAGTTCATCTTGACTTTGGGAGCCAAGCCTCCCTAGATTTAAGGAAGTTGTTGGAGACTTTAGTTGTATAAATAAGGAGTACTAGAGCATCATTAAGATTTGGCTTTTTTATGTAAGAGCACTAAGCATTCTCGAGTTCATGTTTTGTGGCAAAACATTGTTATGTAATTTTTGATATGATAATGAGAACATGCATTTCCTTGATCCATCACTGAGTTGACTCAGAGGGCTGAAGCTCTTGGGTAAGGTCCCAACCCTAGCAGTAAAGGCTCCTCTTCTTGTACTTATATGCTTAGGTTATTTCATAGATTAATTGTTGAATTGATTTTAGCATTGTTTCATTGCAAGTAGTGGTAAGTTGGATTAGTTTGATTCCATTTGTGAATAGATTTAGCAATAGTTTTAGAGAGGTAAAGGAATACCAAAAAGGCTGATAGCAGGTGGCTTTGGCCTCACTCCTCCTTTCGGGACCATGGTTTGAGGAAAAACTCCTATTCAGCCCCAAAAACACAAAAATCTCCTTTCTTATGGAATTTAGGGTTTTCTGCTACTTAGGCCAGCATCTTTTTAGTTTTCAAGAATAGGTTTCAGTTGTCATTTATGATATTTCAAGCTTTGTTTTAGATCTCATGGTGTTTCACAATATTTTGCACCTATTTCCATGCATGAACTAGGAAACTAAATCATGAAATTTTGTTTTCTTAAGTTGATCGGAAATCTTCCTTGTTTGATATGATTCATGGATAAATGACAACGATGTATGTATTGCAGGAGTTTTAATAATGCAGGAAAGTATTATGTGAGCAACCACAGCCTAACGTTGTCCATCCATGATCACAAAAATCCATTAAGCCCCTCACCCAATTCATCATTCCATAAGAACAACTTTCCAGGTTTGTTGAGCAAATCCAACCATCTTACAAACTTTGTTTTGAACTATGAAGAAGTCCTAGCCACTCCCTTTCCTTATTTATTCCACCCTTCACCTTCCCTAAGCCCTATATTTCCTTCCAAATCACTCCTATTGATCTTGGTCAGATCCTGTTGGAATACAGGGGGTCCTGTAGGAGCATTAGGACATCCTGTAGGAGGGCCTGTACTGACCTGTTTTGAGGCTGATTTGTGGAAAAAGCATCTAGGAAGATAGGAGAAGACCCCTACTTGCCTCCCAAGTAATCTGACCTCTCACCACCATCTCTAACCCACCTACCACATCACCAAAAATATTTAGCATTCACATTTTCACAACAAAAAAGGACAAAAAGCAAAAAGAGTTATTGTGTTCATTCATATGAACAACAGTAAAATGTTTGTTTATTTCATATTGCATGCCTAGGATATTTAGGATTACACACATGTTAGCTTAAAATTCTTCTCAAGCAAGACCTCTTAGCAATTAGTTAGATGAATGGTGTGTTTAAAGAATTTATTTCATTTTTTCATTGCTGCAGTAGAAAATATTTCCATTCTTCCAATTAGGGTAAATTCCCCTTTCTTCATTGGTAATCAAACTTCTTCTGAATCAATAGAAGGTTGGTTTGAGACACCACAGTGGTCTATCACTAGCTCGGCATTTACAAAGAGTGGACCCATCACATATGCTTGTGTGTACAACACTCTCACCTCCAAGTTTGTACGAACCTCGGGTTAATAAAGTAAAGTTAGTAGCCCTAGGAGTTGCAGCATTCTTGCTACAACACTGGTGCTCATCACTTTTTGGCACCATTGTCAGGGAGTTGTCTGAGTAGATGTGGTTTCTTCTTTCTTTATTCCATTTCTTATCTCTTTTAATTTTCTATTAGCTTCATTTCTACAAAAGTAATTGTAAGTTGGTTTTTTTTCTTTTCCATTCTGCAAGTGAGATTTCATTCAGCAGTTAGTTTCCATTCAGTTTGTTATTTCAATTATGCAATTAGTCTCAAATCTTTAAAAACAAAACAAAATAAAAACCCTTCTTTCATGCCTCATAGGAATAGGGATAACTTAGGGAAATTTCTACCAAATACCCCCACCACTTCAAACAACAAACCTTCCCTCGTCTTTGGTGGCTGTGAATTGGAGGGCCCCTTAGGTGAACAACCAGAGATTTTTGAAGAGACTACAGGGGGACAAAAATAAGGAGAACCCATTCCAACTGACCTAATGGCTGAAAATAGAAATGACAAAGCATATAGATAAAGAATTGAGGGTGCTTTTCCCATCATAGAAACCAATGTGGATGCCAAGATGAAAAACATAAGCCCCTCTAGTCTCCCTCACTTCCATGGCCTGACCTTAGAAGATCTAGATACTTTCTTGTTTGACTTAGCTGTCATATGCACAACTTATGATTACACCGCCGATGATCAAAAGTTGAAATTATTCCCATCCACTCTCAAGGATGCAGCTTTACGCTGGTTCATCGGTTTACTGGGGGATAGCATCACAACCTCGGCTCAGATGCAACAAGCCTTCAACAACAAGTTTCGTGAATACTGTAGGTCCAAAGACACTAAAGAGAAAATTTTTAGAATGACCTTGGGGCATGATGAATCCTTATAGAATTATGAGGAAATATTCTAACTTAGCTACAAAATGGCTAGGTGCAGACTTGATACTGAGTCACTAAAGCTAGTCCTACTCAGCAGGGTCAGGGAAGATCTTTTGGATACCTTAAACCTGCTAGCATGAGGGGACATCTATCATCTACCCTATGAATATATCGAGATTGTGTTTAATAACCATTCTAGAGCAGCTAGGAAAAAGGGTAGGAGTAATCAACGAATGGCCAACTCATCCTCTTCCAACACATCCATAAAATGTGAAATTGGAAATATGCTGGAAGATTTCAAGAGTCAAATGCTGCAACCCCTTGCCCTACATATGGACACCATGCACATCAAGAGAAAGTAGCAGGAATCAGAGAGAGCATTGGCCATTTTATTCCTTAGATGCACAAGGAGGCACCCTAGAAATGAATTTCCAGTAAACCTTATAGAAATCTTCTCAGTCTATGAAGAAAACCACTCCATAGACATTTTCCCTTCTCTACATAGACTAAAAGATGTGTATCATGGAACTAAAGGGGTGAATGAATAGCTCTGCTACATAAATCAAAGGAGGCCTCATGGACCTTGATTGTACCAGCAGGGCATGCAAGGGTCATCCTATGCATATTACAACCCTAACCAAAACACAGCCATTCCCTCTTGGGGGACCACTGCTCATCCCTCTGGGTCTACACCTTCTCCTTCGTATTTTTCACCTCACTATCATTCCCAGCTATCCAACCAGCCATTTCATCCATATACTCCTCCACAACCTCAGTGGATTGCACCACCCCAGGGGTGGAGGCCCCCATACAACAATTCTCTAGCTTTATTTCCTTCACCTCCTACTCAACCTATCTATTACACCCTGCTCCACCTAAACAACCTCAGATGCTTGCCTAGCCAAATCCAAACCCAAACAATAGACAGGCACAACAAGTATATAGTGGAGAGACATCCTACCCTACTTATGTTGTGGAAATCTAGGAAATCAACCTAAGTTCTAGGAGAGTACTCCAGGACATCCAACCTCCACCTTCACCTAGGGAGTGTGAGGAGGAAAGAGAGGAAAACATGCCTAGAGTGAATCCACCACCCTTTCCTAAAAGATTAACTCATCCCATCCAGCCTACCCTAGAAGAGAATGAACTTTTGGTTGAATTGAAAAATATATGTGTCAAAATTCCACTTCTCCAAGCCATCAAGAATGTACCTATTTACAACAAGTTTGTTAAAGAGAAGTGTTTCAAACATCCAGGGAGGTGAAAGAGAGACACCCCTAACATTAATGTCATTGGACAACTATCTGACTTAATGCTAGGGTAGGTAATCTTTCCAAAGTATTTAGACCTTTGAAGCCCTGTAGTAGATGTGCACATCAATGGCACCATTGTCCCACACACCTTGATTGATCTTAGGGTTTCTATTAATGTAATGACTAAGGACACCATGCTCAAGCTAAATCTCCAAGGTTCATTAAGAAAGAGCACAACAGTCTTACAACTTGCATACCATTCCACAGTAACCCTTGAGGGGATCGTTGAGGATGTGATGCTCTCCATTGACTCCTAGAAGTACCCTGCAGACTTCCTAGTTCTGTAGCCTAAGGCCAAGCTTAATGGCTATACTCTCATACTTGGGAGGCAATAGTTAGCCATTGTTGATGCCTACATCAGCTGGAGGGCTGGAAACATGACTATCAAAAATGGACATCTTTCCAAGCAGTTAGTCTTGTACCCTCATGCTCAACCATATTTAGAACATGATTTATCTTTATGGCTAGAAGAGGAGGAAGAAGATGAAGTCTACTCAGCCCAACTCTATACCCTAGAAGTTGCCATGGGAGGAAGACAACCAAATGAAGATGATTTGATTGAACACATACTCCAAAATCAAACTCCCGACACCTTATCCTTAAAGAAATTAGTAAAGGAAACCAAGAGAAACGATAAGATTGATCTATGCTTAGCTAATTCAAACCCTACTCGTGTAAAGACAATAGAATTCAGCCCTAAAATAACTTTGAAAATCAACCCTTCTATTTCTGTATACCAAGAAGAAGAGTTGTGCAACATTCTAAGGGAAAATTTGGATGCCTTTGCTTGGAGTTACAAAGAAATGAAGGGAGTGCACCCCTCGGTGTGTACTTACCACATTTATATCAAAGAAGGTTAGAACCCAGTTCGACAACCCCGAAAAAGAATG
The DNA here is from genome assembly GCA_031772625.1 of Pinus tabuliformis. Taxonomy (NCBI): domain Eukaryota; kingdom Viridiplantae; phylum Streptophyta; class Pinopsida; order Pinales; family Pinaceae; genus Pinus; species Pinus tabuliformis. Next base: position 1,544,262,014 of record CM062819.1, read on the forward strand.
AATCCAACTCTCAAGGATATAGTCAAAGAAGAACTGTAGAAGCTATTGGATGCAAGATTCATTTTCCCTATCTCAGACAGTGAGTGGGTTTCTCCTTTGGTGTTGGTTCCAAAGAAAAATGGGAAGTGGAGGATTTTTGTTGATTACATGGAGTTGAATAAAGCAACAAAGAAGGACCATTTCCCTCAAACTTTCATCGACCAAGTGTCAGATGGCTTGGCAGGGAATTTTTTTCTCTTTCTTGGATGCGTTCACCAGGTACAATCAAATCTAGATTAGCCCATAGGACCAGGATAAAACCACCTTCACATGTCCTTGAGGTACTTTCTCTTATAGGGTCCTTCCTTTTCATCTATCCAATTCCCCTGCCACTTTCTAGAGGGTAGTCCTGAGTATCTTTGCCAAGCTATTCCATGATAGAGTGGAAATTTATATGCATGATTTTACACCCTATGGGTGTGATTTATAGGAGGATCTCTCTAACTTGGGTAAGGTATTGAACAAATGCATTGAAATGAACTTGTCCCTTAGTCTCGAAAAATGTGAGTTCTCAATTACTGCAGGGACTATTCTAGGTCATTCAATATCCCAAAAAAGACTACAGGTGGACCCAAATAAGATAGCCATAATCAAAAGGGTCCCATATCCACAAAAACAAAGGGATGTCAGAAGTTTTCTAGGATTAGGTGGATACTATATGAGATTTATAAAAGAATTCAGTAAGTTGCTTCGTCTTTATTTGGGTTATTGGCCAAAGACTCCAAACTTTTATGGTTAGAAAGTTGTCAAGAGGCCCTTAACACCCTAAAGGACAAGTTGACTACCGCACCTATTCTCCGAGGCCCAAATCAAGCTCTTCCTTTCCATATACATGTCATTGCCTCTCACAAAGCCATAGGAGCAGCCCTAGGCCAAATAGATGACAAGCAACCTTATGTCATTTACTTCATCAGTAAGAATCTGTCAAAACCCTAACTGAACTACACAGTGATTGAAAAGGAGCTCCTAGCTGTTGTGCATTCATTGAACAAATTTAAGCATTACATTACAGGCTACCAAACATTTGTACATACTAACCATGCTGCAATTAATACTTGATGAATAAACCTTATGTAAATGCCTGGATTATTAGATGGTTACTTTTGTTTCAACAGTTTGATTTAACTATAATTGATAAGCCTGGCAAGGAGAATGTTGTTGCATATTTTTTTATCTAGATTGACTTTGCCTACAGGGGAGGAAGGAATGGTTGATGATAAGTTACTAGATGAACACTTATTCACCATTTCAGTTCTCTCTCCATGGTTTGCTGACATAGCAAATTACTTGGTTTCTGCACAGTTTCCACCAAATTTGTCCTCCAAGGAAAGCAACAATATTTTAAGGAAGAGCACCCCATTCACTTGGATTGGAAGCAACCTCTTCAAACTAGTCCTGGATAAAAATTTTAGAAGATGTTTTAGGGAGGAGGAATTATTTGACATCCTTTTGGCCTATCATGATAGGCGTTGTGGAGGTCACTTTGAAGCCAAAAGAACAACATTCAAGGTACTACAAGCTGGTTATTAGTGGCCCACTCTTCACGAAGATGTGAGGAGGTATACTAGTTAGTGTGATCAATGCCAAAGGATGGGGAAACCTACCCCAAGGGATGAAATGCCTCTGCAAACTCAAGTTACTTTCGAGCCATTTAACAAGTGGGGCATGGATTTCACTTAACCCATTAACCCTCCATCCAGGAAAAATCAATACATCATTGTGTGCACTAAGTATTTAAACAAGTGGGTTGAAGAAAAGTCCATCAAATCAGGAACAAAGGAGAAAGTGGTTGAATTCTTAAGGGAAAATGTATTTTATAAGTTTGGCTACCCTAGAGAACTAGTCACTAATCAAGGTAGTCAAATTACATCTCACATGATTGAAAATTTGTTAAGCTAGCATAAGAACAAGCATACAACATCCACTCCTTACCACCCACAGGCTAATGGGAAAGTGGAGGCAATCAACAGAGCATTGGAAAGCATTCTAACCAAAGTGATTAGCAGCAGCAGGAAGGATTGGGCAGATATATTAGTTGAGGCCACTTGGGCCTACAATACCACCTGGAAGACCACCACTGGATTGACTTCTTATGGGTTGGTCTATGGGAAGTAAGCCCTCCTATCAATTGAATTTGAATACAACACCTTAATAATGGCAGCACAACTGGATCCAGATCTCACCAGGGCACAACAAGAATGATTGCTCCAGCTTAATGGGTTAGCTGAATTTACGATGTAGTCCCTCTTGCACGCAGAGGTGACTCAAGTTCAAAGGAAGATTTGGCATGACAAGAACATAAAGGACAAGCAGTTTCAAGAATATGATTGGGCTTTGTTGTATGATTCCAGATACAAGGATTTTAAATTCAATTTAAGGACTAGATGGTTAGGGCCTTATGTCATAGAAAACTTTCATGATAATGGTTCGGTACAGATAAGAACCATTGATGCAGAGGATATCCCTTTACTTGTTAATGGGTATAGATTGAAGGTCTACAAGAAACCCTTGTCAAGGCAAGAATTCATCAATGGCATTAGAAAGATGGTGATGGTGGTGGAGAAATTCTCTGCTTCCACCCCATCAAGTCCCTGAAAAAATGAGAAAAAAGAAAAGAAAAAGAAAAAAGAGAAAAAAAAAAGAGAGAAAGAAGAAGAAAAAATAAAGAGACTTAGGTGAAAACCTCAATGAGGCACTTGAGTCCCAATGTTGGGTTTAAAACCTCTTGGTGCGACCCAATGGTGTCGAAAAAAAGTAAAAAAATAAGAAGATCTATGGGTGAAAAACTTTTTTGAGGAACCGAGGGCAGGCAGCTAGGATGAAACCCTCCTTGGAGGCAAACTAGTTGTTTTCAAAAAAAGAGAAAAGAAAAAATAAAAATAAAAAGAGAGAAAAATAATTTTTTCTGGAAATGTTGTTTGTGGGTCAGCAAGAAGAGGATCAATGAATCCTGAGAGGAACAGAAGGAACTACAAAATCTATAGTTTAATCCCTTCATCTCATATTCTTGATTATTTAATCCATCCTTCCGTTTATGGACTCCTCCAACTCAGTTTACACAGCCTCTGCGTGTTTCTATAGGATTCCCTGTAATCCTACAGGATTCCCTGAAATCCTACAGGAGTTTCCTATAGGAATTAGAATGGATTTTAAATCCAAAGAAAAGTGATCCTAGAGAAAAGGGGATGACAAGCCTACGTCTAAAAAAATAAAGAAAGAGACAGCAATTTCTCTCACTACCCTAAGTACACCTATCAAGTCAAAATGGAAGAGGCAAAGACAAACTCCATTGTAATTTAGAATAAGGAAGAGCAGAAGGATTAGGTAGGGAAGACCTCAAATCCCCACCAAAATTCTTATTGTCATTGAAGACTCACCAAAGCGACAAGAAAATGTAGCTCCTCTGGAGAAAAATCAAGGAGAAGGATCATCAGGAAAAGCCTCTTCCAAATCTCCCATCACTTATGTTAGGAGGCCTATCACAAGGTCATCCTCATCAAAGGGATAAGGTATCCTATAGGAGACACAATCAAACCTACAAGAACTAGAGGCCGTCCTACTGGAAACCCTTGTCAAACCTACAGGATGTGTAGAAAAGAGACCAAGAAGGTATCACTCCATAAGAACCAAAGGAATAAGACCAAGAACTGAGGGAACCTAGTCCACATCCCAACCTTAACTCCTACTACAGATTCATTGAAGGAGGTAGGGTAATCTGCCAAAATTTTTCCATTCCCTTATTCTTGAGCTTGAAAGAGAGAGGGAAAGGACTCACAGGTGGATGAAAATTGCCAAGTCAAAAGGAGTGGAGGATGTAGGCTACATGGAGGAAAAGTTGAAAGATATGGGTAGAGAGTTGAGTAGCATAATGGATAGAGAGGAAATGATGAAATCTCAGTTAGAACAAGAGAATTCATGGCTAAGAGGACATTTATAAGAAAGGGAAAGTTGTTTGGAAACTATGGCTAGTTTATCCTCGGAGGCAATCCAATGCAGGATGCCAGTAAATTGTTATGCCTTGTATCTCAAGGAACAATGGCTACAATTCCAAATCAAGACTTTAACATAGAGAGGCACTATGCCCTTCCAGGACTATAGACAATTAATTTATCTCTGTGATCAAAGCACCTTGGAAGATAGAGAAAAAATGTCTAAGTTTTAACTACACAACTTGGTCTTGATAGATTTGAATGTGTGGGACCCAAATTCAAAACTAGGAGACTTTCAATTGATGGCCTTAGCATGATGGATGAATTATGAGGAGGAAAGAGCTATAGAGATGTAAAAGGTAATGACAAGAGAAGAGACATAACCCCTCATGATCAAGGCTGAAAAATATAATCCAATGGCTTTCTTTAGAACCCACAACCTCATTGAAAATGATCCTAAGCTTGCACCTAGGTACCTTGTTGCACAAGAACAAGGAGTCACACACTTTGAAGACATGTTCATATTGTTAGGAGATGATAGCATGCAAGCTTGTCAAAGGAGGTGGAACACATTTCCTCATAGCTTGAAAATAAAAGAATGAGAGAGGCACTAAATAGAACACCTATGTATAAGCAGACTCTACAAAGACTCAAAGTCAATTGGATTGGCTTGAGACTCAGTCCACCACTTCTTTTAAGAATGTTAGAAGGGAGGAGAGAAGAAGAAGAAAGAAAGCAATGGGAAGAGATAGAGAGGAAGGTAGGATTTTATTCACAAGAGGAAGAAACTAAAGCAGAAGCATGGGATGTTAGGTAGGCCACTAGAGAAATGAAGGACATGGATATAGATTAAGTTGCTCAGAGGATGAGCAACACTTTCAGTGGGGGGTGATGATGAGCCTCATCATTGGGTAACTATATGGGCCTTAATACACCTCCAAGCTTACTAAATCAACTCTTCTCATAATTCCTTACATGTTTTAATTATATTTTACTTAATGAAATGAGTAAAAGTAAGATGTTATGTCTTTTGGTCTAATGTGCATTGGTTGTAGGTTTTTGCGAGAAAATCTTGGCAATTTTGGCTAATTAAGAGCATGAACTCGAATGAGACAAGGAGGCGAGATTATAGGAGATAGATCCTCCTCATTAAATCCTCACTCATTTGAATATTCCTCAGTCAAATCACACTAGCTCGGAGTTCCAAGGAACTGAGCCATAGATCATGGGCAGCCGAGCCAGTGATAGTTAAGAAAAGTTCATATTGAGTTTGGAAGCCAAGCCTCCTTATATTTAAGGAAGTTGTTGGATACTTCAGTTTTATAAATAAGGAGGCCTAGAGCCTCATTAGGATTCAGACTTTTTATGTAAGAGCACTAAGAATTTTTTAGTTCAAGTTTTGTGGAAAAACACTATATGTAATTTTTGATATGATAATGAGAATGGGCATTTCCTTGATCCAACGCTGAGTTGACTCACAGGGCTAAAGCTCTTGGGTTAGGGCCTAACCCTAGTAGAAAAAGTTCCTCTTCTTGTACTTATATGCTTAGATTATTTCATAGATTAATTGGTGAATTGATTTTAGTGTTGTTTCATTGTAAGTAGTGGTAAGCTGGATTAGTTTGCTTCCATTTGTGCATAGATTTAGTAGTAGTTTTAGAGAGGTAAAGGAATACGAAAAAGGTTGATAACAGGTGGATTTGGCCTCACTCCTCCCAATTTCAAGGACCATGGTTTGAGTAAAAACTCTTATTCAGCCCCAAAAAGGCATAAATTTTCTTTCTTCCAGGAATTTATAGTTTTCTGCTACTTAGGCCAACATCTTTTCAGTTTTCAAGAATAGGTTTCAGTTTTCATTTTTGATAACTCTAGCTTTTTATTAGATCTCATGGTGTTTCACAATATTTTGCAAGTATTTCCATGCATGAACTAGGAAACTAAATATTGAAATTATATTTCCTTAGGTTGATCGGAAATCTTCCTTGTTTGATATGATTCATGGATAAGTGCCAATGATGTATGTATTGAAGCAATTTCAATAGTGCAGGAAGATTTCATTTCAACAACCACAACCTAACCTCTTCCATCCATGATCACCAAAAGCCACTAAGTCCCTCAACCAATTCATCATTCCATAAGAACAACTTTCCAGGTTTGTTGAGAAAATCTAACCATCTTACAAATTCTGTTTTGAACTTTGAAGAAGTCCAAGCCACTCCCTTTCCTTATTTATTCCACCCTTCACCTTCCCTAAGCCCTATACCTCCTTCCAAATCACTCTTATTTCTAGCGGTTGGATTTTGTAGGAATACAGGGGATCCTGTAGGGGCATTAGGACATATTATAGGAAGAATTAGGACATCCTATAGGATGACCTCTAGTGGCCTGTTTTGAGGTTGATTTGTGGAAAAAGCATCTAGGAAGATAGGAGAGGACCCCTACTTACCTCCGAAGCCATCTAACTTGTCACCACCATCTCTAACCCACCTACCACATCATCAAGAATATTTAGCATTCACATTGTCACAACAAAAATAGACAAAAAGAAAAAAGAGTTATTGTGTCCATTCATATGCACAACAATATTTTTTTTGGTTATTTCAGATTGTATGCCTAGGACATAGGATTACACACATGTTAGCTTAGAATTCTTCTCGGGCAATATATCTTAACAATTAGTTAGATGAGTGGTGTGTTTAAAGAATTTGTTTTAGTTTTTCATTGCTACAATAGACAATATTTCCATTCTTCCAATTAGGGTAAAATTACCCTTTATTCATTGGTAATCAAACTTGTTCTGAAGCAATAGGACATAGGTTTGAGAAACCATAGTGGTCTATCACCAGCTCAACAATGACAAAGAGTGGACCCATCGCATATGCTTGTGTATACAACATTGTCACCTCTAAGTTTGTATGAACCCCGGGTTGATAAACTAAAGTTGGGAGCCCCATGAATTGCAGCATTCTTGCTACAATACTGGTGCACATTAGTAATCTCCTATCATTGCAAACATTGATTCATCTTCTAACCCTATATTCACCTTCCTTGTCTTTAATGGCTTTGTTATATCAGGAATTTGTAATTCAGGTCAATTCTCCTCGAGGTACCCTTCAAATTCAGATATGTCAATATTGTGAGGGTCTTCATCTTCTTCTGCAGTGATGTTGTAGCATTCCAGTACATTATGTAGTTGGACAGCCCAATCAGGCTGCTAAGTGTGTGGAATTTCATACTAAAAAATCTTATTTTTAACTATTTAAAGGGCTCAATATATATATGGGCAATCATCTTTGAAGCTAAATGTCAATATAAACCCACCAACCATCTTTGCCCAGCTCGCAGTACCATGTCAAAGTTATGTTTCCATGTACCAATTTTGAGGAATTGTCTCCAACGTATGGATGAACCCACACACCCATTATTCTTGTGGAACCACCTTCCATGTTGTCATACAAAGATGGATGTGCTCTCTAGGTTTAGTTTGACAATCATACCTATTTTCCAATTCTATTTCTACTTGACCAAACCTTATCCATATCAATCTTCAACATCCCTGCCATGTTCCTATATTCTTCTTATGTGTACCCCACCATCTAGCAGGAGTAGCTCTTAATGCTAGATCCAGAGCTAACAATATTTGACACTCTAGTACATGTCCTTCATGTTCTTCAAGAAAAGTATTTATATTACTCAAACCATCATAAAAAGGTATGCTATCGTACATTGAACTTATTTAGTAATTTTTTCACATTGTATTGTAGACACTTCATGTAACCTATTTTGCCAATTTTTGAATTCTGAATCTGAATCTGAAATGTAGGAATTTTCTTCTTCCCGGCCCAATTTTCCATCTGTAGTGGGGTTAATCCATTCTTATTCTTTTTTTGTTATCTTATAAGTGTTGTTTATGTCTGTTGCATTGTATTCTTCTTTAACTCCTTCATTATGCATTTCTCCTTCTGAAGTATCTCATGGAACAATGACTCTTATGTTGTTACTTTCAAATATCATTTACCGCTTCTTTAAGTTGATTATAGCCTTGTTAGAAAATTCCCAATCCAGTCCAAGTAGTGCAGGATAGGGATTACTGTCATCCACAATTTCTATCACTTCAAAGTCAATAGTAGTGTGCACCCCTTCAATGTCTACTATAATGCTTGATAATCTTCCTAGAGGAACAATCTTTTGTTGGTTCACCATTCTTAGCTAAATAGGTGAGCATTGCAACCTCGATTTTCCCATTAATTCCCATGTTTTTTGGTCAGAAAATTAGCTTCATATCCCAGATCTCAAATAATTTGATCCATGTGATATTCTCCTATTTGTTCACTAAGCCTCATTTCCTTTATATTTCTCTTTTGTCTATGTAAATTTTTAACTTCGCGTATCTCACTTCACAATACTTCCTTAGATGCGCAAGAATTTATCAATTCCTAAAGTCCTTCTATAACTTGTTGATCTCGCAACAATTTCATACAAGTTTGAGGAAAATATTTTAGAGTATCTACCTGATATGTTGCATCATGTTCCTATATTGTCGAAACTTGGCCTTGTGTTGAAGATCATATATCACAGCTACCCTTCTTATTCTATTGCGCAATGGATGTCGAAGATCATAGATCGCAACTATTCTTCTTATTCTATTGCGCACTGGATGTCGAAGATATTGCCTCCATAAAGCTTCGCTTCACTTCCATAAAGACTTCATTTTCATTTTGAATATCAAATCCAAGGGCTTTTCAACAATATTTCTAACCCATGTAGCTTCATCTTCCTTATTTTCATCTACTTTATTATTTTCAGTCACAACTCCACTTCTTGTTACAATATTTATGCGAAGTTCATCAATCCTTCGTTTTGTAGTCATCATTTGGATGTTTTGTTTCGACTGGTGGTTCCTCTTTTCTTGCATTTTTTCCATAAGTATCAGAAACTCTTTAATTACATGATCAAAATATTTTCAATACTTACATGTCATGATCAAATTTTGACAATCCCTCATGAAGTGTCTAACCTGGCTACAGTTATAGCAAATAATATGTCCTCATCCTTGACAAGCTCCACCATCTTGAGCAATACCTCAACCTCAACCTTGATAACCACCTCGGCCACTATGTTATCCATGTTCCTCATCTCCATGTTCCTCATGTCCATGTTCTTCGTCTTGCATCCTATATGCATCAACACTTCGATCCATCATTAGTTCATAAGCTCAAAACTTATTTTCATCATGCCCCACTCATTTGCAAAACTTACAATATAGGTTCGTTAGAGTCTACACATAATTTTGAAACAAATAAGAGTCATTAGCATGATGTTTTCCCTTATTTTTAAATGTCTCACACCATAATTTGGATCTTGGATTCAAAGGATTTGGTGCTCCACTCGCCATTTAGCTTCTGAAGAGAGGACATTGTTCCTTAGAACGACCTTCTCCTTTACACTTTGTGCACCATACTTCCTCTCAAACTTCTTTACTTTTCTTCATATCTTGTATCTGCAGAGTCAAATTTTCCAGCTAACTTTGGATCTGCTGCACACCTACATTGGTATCCCTTATCGGTGAAGATTATAACTTCATTGCAAGTTCTAAGGCTTCGGCTTGAGTTTCTATCTTCTATTGTGACAAAGGAAATGTTATATGTGGAAGAAATGCAACTATAAATCACTCTTTAGGTTACTATGGAGCTATTTTGAAGCTCGCTTGATCCAATAGTATCTTGAATCTTTAATCAAATTCCCACACAGACTCACTAGGATTTTGTTTGATTTCTTTTATCCATATGATGCACTGCAACTTGGACTTTAGCTTCTTGAATTCCTTTATCAACATTGTTTTAATGTCTGCAAATGGTCTGTTCTAATTTCTTAAGTACTTCATATACAATTTCAGTTCTCTATCTCGGAATGTTGTGACAAGATGTTCTTTCTTCATATTTTCATCATGGACCTCCTTCATTTTCCATACTACACATAAGAATCAAAATAATTCTGGGTCCTCTGATCCACTCCCTTTAAAAAATGGAAAATTAATATCATTGGTCATATTTCTTCGTGATGGGGGAGGGGAATGAGGGGTTGAAGGGTAAGTGGGGTAGAGGAGTGGGGAAAACCAAAAACACCTTGATTACTACTTGATTTTGGATTCAGTGAAATTTTAGTTTGGAAGGGCCAATACTGCGGGGTTACTTCAGGGTTCTTAGGACAATTTTCTTCACTTTAAAACTCACTCAATAGAGGACTATAGTCAACTTCTATAAAATTATTTGGATATTGGCCATGAGATCCCTTTCTAGCGTCTATTCTATATCTTTTTCCACTTCACGTTGTTCCAGTTTCTTCTTTGGATATTATCGCAAACATAAGTAACTAATAATCTGACTGCATTTGTAAAATCCCCATTTCACACAAATGCATCTTAATCCAAAGGTTCAGATATTTTAGGAACTTACCTCATGGTTCTTTGAAAAAAATGTTATGATTCGTTGTAGGACACAATCGAGTCTACCGGAAAATCAATAATGAATCCTCCCAGGATGTTTTCAATCTAGAATTCAACATCTCTTGACATCATGTTTTTAGTGTTCTTGAGTCATTGTACTAATTCAGGATTCCACTCCTTAGGTTCATCTCCTTTAAAGTAGTATTTTCTCTTAGTCAACCTTGATATCCACTCATATAACTCCAAATGGAATGAACCAAAGAATATTTCGTATTAATATTTGAAAATATACTCTTCCAATGACCTCCTAGTTGACAAACGAGGGTTTCTATTCTCTTTTTCTATGAATTCTCATTCCTTCTGTTCTATCCAATTTTGAATTTCTTTCTTCGATGAATACCACATAAACATCCCTGAAACAGATCTCAGTCTCGACAATAGAACCATTTATTGGCTTAGTTTGGCTGACCTAGGTTCAAATTTTATTGCGCACCAACAAAACCCTCAACCACTGGACCTCTTGGCAATGACCTGTGAGAAAATCATAGTCTCACCTGAATTGACTATGGGAGGATGTAGAATCAGGTTTCTACATCCTCAGGGATGTTAAGATGTGTCACTTTTGTAATTTTTTTTTTTTTTTGAACACTTATAAATTGCTTCCAATATATCAACTATCTCACACTTATAGATTACTTCACAGAATTACATTCATCACTTAAACATAACATAATCATTCATAAACTTCACAGTACTAAAATAAAGTGTAGATATTAAGAAAATAAACACATGAGACACAGATTTTACCATGGTTCATCCCAATGTGGGACTACGTCCACAAGAAATGTTTCTTATAATATATAATTTGTACAACAAATAGTTCTTCCCTATGCACACAACTGTAGGGTGTCTATGTACTAAGCTACAGAGAGTTTGCACATTAAGTTGTAGATCCAGGCATTTGCACATGCAACTCTAGAGCCTTTCCCTTTCTCCGAAGTATAGATCACAAAAATATCGCATAAACATAGATCTAGATCAATACATGCCTTCCTCCTTTGTTATTCATCCCTATATATTCTATTACATGAGGGATTACATTGCTACATTACCATGGACCTGATAACATGGTTTCCAAAATACAAGGGATTATGGTCCAAAACCATCAAATTATACAATATTATATGTTTTTACAGAAACAAAGGGGCTTTGCCACAAATCCCTTATCTTTCACAGTATTTTTTGTGCTCTGTTGCTCTATTGCATGGTCCACTTCATACTCCATGACATATTTCTACTGTGCACTCCACAAAACTCAGGTTTCTTACCCAAAATTTGGCCAAGTTGGGCTACGGCCAGCATGGCTCTCCTCCATAACTACTTGGTTGACCATTACATCCCTGTGGTTGTGCCCACATTATGCAAGATTCCTTCCTTATGACTTTCCTTGGAATCCTAAGATCTTCTGGGAGATCCTATAGGACTTCTTCTCTTTGACCATCTTTATTTTGTAGCTTATTATCTAAGTTGAGATCTACTATAAACATGATCCATCCTTGTCTTTTGGATTAGATTTGAATTTTTCTCTTATTATGGTTTCTTAGCTAATTGATTTGGTTTTGATTTCAACTCCTTTCTCTCTGAACTATTCTTAACCTTCTCTATCTATGTGTTACCATTTTTTTTATTTGTGAACCATATCAAATCTAATCGTGACTTTTTTGTGAAGTTGATCCATCTATTTGACAAGTTTTAAGGGTTTCTTTGAGGCCTTTCTTGTTCTTGTTTTTAGGGTTCTTTTTCTCAAGAATTGGATCTCTTTTTCGTATCTGTCTTCACTGATTTGTCTATAGAAGTAGTCCAATTTCATATATCCATTTTATTGGTGCACTTTTTGTAATTTTGGTTGTTTACTCTTTGTTGAGTTTCTCATTCAATCACAACCATTATTTTTCTTTTTTTTTCTTGTATTTGGTGGAATTTTTCATCATTTGGTTATTCCTATGCAAAACATCACTAGAAATTCTTGTTTGAGTGATTTAAATCTATTCTTATCATCATAATTGAAATTCTTTATTTTCTGTCATTCCTTGCTAGTTCATCCTTGAGTTAGGGTTAAGGGTTTTGAATTGTGTAGATCATTGGTTTCTTATACATTGAGATACAATCCCACTTGCTTTAAATTGTATCCTTTCTCTTCACTTTCTTCCTTTGTTGTGTTTGAGCTCTCCCTTTTGTTTGCAAATACCAAGTCTTGAGCTTTTGAGTGTCCTGTGTTCTTGCTTGGGGGTCCTTTTTTTTCTCTTTTCAGTGATTTATTTTGGATTGTTTTTGGGTTTGTTCTGTTAGGTCCCTATAATACTAGTGATTCCACCATAAATATGTAATTGTAGCCCTTATTTTTATTGGTGTGCCCCTATTGTCCCCATATTTTTATTATTGTGCCTCATAGAAGCCGACTATTGTTATTGTTGTGCCCTTATATTATTATTCTTATGTCGACTTTTATTATATTGTGACCCCTTAGACTCCTATGTATAGAAATTAGGTTTTTTCATTTGTATCATCCAATAATTGTTCATTTGTCTAATGTAAAGGATTTTTCCCCCTTAAAGAGGCTGATTCTGAAGTCTTTGATCTATCGTTTCTATCTTTTTGTGAGTTGGTTTCTTAACATTCGGTATTACAGCTTTGGGTTCTAGGGTTTTGCTGCTCCAAACAAGTCATCGCAGAATTTTCTTTATAAATTTTCCAGAATCTAAAAGAAAAAAACCCATTTGAGCTGCAATCCTTTTGAACCTAGGATATAAATTTCAGATCTTGTCTCACTATATTTTCGAGGATATGATCTGAGGAAGTTAGGGTTTTTGAAGACACCTGAATTGCATTCCAAACCGGTGACCTTGGGAAAATCATCATAACTTTCTCTTTGAGCATAAGATTGAAATTTATTAAGAAGTTATAGAAATAGGATGGACTATAGTTTTCTATGTATCTTTTTCAGATCTGAAGGTCGAAACAGTGACACGTGGCATGTCATACAAGTTTTCTCTACCGAAACATTATATAATCAAGACATCTTGGGAGATTGGACATAACGCCTTCTTGGAGAATCCAAATTTGATTACACTGGTGGGATTGGAAAGAGAACTCAGAGGAATATTGTAGAAAGAAATTTCAGACCTTGGAGATTTGCAATTACAGAGATACAATAGATTCAATATCGAGATTCTACAAAGAGAAAAAGGTGTGTAGTATTTTTAAAATTTTGCATAAGTTTGGGTTGAAAAATTAGTTTGAAGTCCAAAGGGCGTAGTGAAGCATAATTATCATTAGTTGATGCCACGAAGAAAGAAAATGGAAACACCTAGTAAGCAACTAGAAATATCTATCACGACTCATGAAGAAGAGGAAGAAATGCAACATGATATATCAAAATTATGAGACCAAGTGTAACAAATTTCACTCTCACAAAAGGTAACAAAATATAAGATTGATGGTTTAAATAAAGGCATGGAAGCTAAGATGAATGGCGTGGAAGCTAAGATGAATGACATGGATGTTAAGATGAATGGCATGGATGCTAAAATAGATGGTATCAAAGAAAAACTGAAAGGCGACATGGAAGATTTGAAGATAGATTTGACTAAGCTGCTACAAGAAATGCTTACTAATGGTGAAAGGGTAGTAAAGGAAACTCATGAAGAGAACAAAAGAAATGTTAATCATGATTTCATAGACTCTAGCATTGGATTGAAAATCCACCATGTTTCGAAGATCGATATGAGGAATTTTGATGGCAAGGATCCCGTAACATGGATACTATAGATGGAGCAATATTTTGATCTCCATAACGTGAAAAACACACAAAAAGTACGCATTGAAACTTTATATTTGGAACCAAATCAATTTGTATGGTATCGATGGCTTTGCTCTCATAAACGAATTATCACTTGTGCAATTTTTATGGAAGAAATGATAGCACATTATGACGATACAAAAAGAAACACCATTTTTAGCCAATTGATAAGCCTCAAACAAAAGGGTTCAATGATGGAGCACATTGAGGACTTCCAAAAATTAAATATAAGGGTAAAATATATTCCAAAGGAGCATAGGATTGATTTGTTCATAAGGACTTTAAAGGATAACATCCAACATGAGGTTTGCCTTTGGGAACCTGACTCATTGGAGAAGGCATTCAGGTTGGCAAGAAAAATGGAAAGAAAAATTATGGCAACAAGGAAGCCTACTAATAACAACTATAAGGATGGAAGAGTTTTTCCTCTTAGCCTTCCGCAAACTCCAAAGTTGAAACCCCAACAATTGGAAGAGAAAATAGCAAAAGGGCCTTTTTATAGTCGTGATAGAAAATACACTAAAAGTTGTTGGCTTGTTGGGGCCTGGCCTAGGTTCAGAAGTGATTTAGCCAAACAAATCCCGAAACGACAGGCCCTTTCAGCAACAGTCTGCAGTGCACGAACTGAGGTCTCACCGGAGGTAGTACGGGAGGGTGCTAAAACTAGGTTTTTGCACCCTAGGGATGTCTTGATGGGGTCTAGGAAGTTCACAAACTGATCCTGTGTGCTCGTACTGCTTCGCGCAACTGTCTGAACTTCGCGTAGTGTGTTCTAAATCTTGTTTTCTTACCGCGTTAGTATTTATAGATCTTAACTTAATTTTGTGGGCCCAATATTCTTATCAATCATTCAACATTCATAACCAGTATGCGCAATCATAAAAGGAGATGCATAAATATATAACAGAAGCATAAACATACACATCTACGAATAGATGCACAGTATTTCAAAATCAACTTGGCTTTTATTAAACTTATGTTCCGTTACAATCCCAACTTCGCCCTGCGCACTTAGCTGCAGGAGTCCACGTACATAGCTGCGGACTCTACCAAGCCTCTGCGCACATAGCTGCAAAGCCTCTCCCTATTCCTACAACCTAAGACTCGGACTTACAGACTCAGTGCAAATATCGCATTCACAAACCAATAACATTTAAGATCAAGAACTAAACTTCTACCCTTAGAGCCTCACTCTATTTATACATTCCCATGGTCCGTGGACCATGGGTAGGTCGACACATTCTATATTAAATTACAATATTTTAGGGCAGACAACCCTAGAATCTCGCGCTTTGCACCCGCATTTCATGGGGTCTTACATTACTTTTGACCAAAATTCAGGTTACAAGCCCCAAAAATCTGCTATAAGGACATCCGCTGCCCAACAGGCCCCCAACACAATCATCATGACTCGTCCTGAGTCACTCGGCTAGCATGGCGATCTTTGCGTAAAGTTCAACCAACAACTTCTATGCTTCGCTTACGTCCGTAGCAAATACTTCTGTTGTCTATTATACCCATTGTGCGTGTATCTCCGATGCTTCGTTGTCAACTGTAATTCCTTACCTGAGTGCATATACACTCTGCATCTGTGCTAGATTTCCCTCGATCTTGGTGGTGACCATGAATGCTTCCTCAAGCCAAGGCTAGATGCATTATTTAAGCACTGCTTCTTTCTAATGTGCGGTGTCCACCTGTGCCTTTAGAGCCTCGGCCTCCCTCATCTTGGTTAGCCGCTGAGTAAGGGTGACTATTTGCACGGTCCCTCCCTAGTGACTTCATGAACTGTGTCCTCGATGTCGTATAGGTCACCCTTGTTTAGTGTAATAGGCTCCCCATCCAACTTGGAAGCCTTGTTCTTCTTCCGAGGCCTAGTTCGTTCTGTTGTGTGTGGCCGTTTCAATTGTGTACAGGTGGTGCTTGGGTCTGCGCCTTCTATCGTATCATCTGCCCCATGCCCTGTGGTCAAGTTTGGGCCTCTTTCTTCCTGTCTCGTAGGGACCCCTACTACTGTTTTCTTTTCCCCGGTGGCCTTCGCTACCTCCCAAGACACCCATACTTCTTCAGCTAGCTGTTCATTCTGCTTTTGTTGTACTAGAAACTCCACCCAGTCAAACTGTACTCCTTCTACACATTGCTCGGCCAATGCGATGACCATTGATGGTATGTCATTGCCACGACATTTTCTCATCACATTTCCTACCAACAATTGGGTAGCGATGCAGACACCTTTGTTCTGAATACTAGTAATAACATAACCTCTCTTCTTTTTTTCCAACTTATATTTATTTTTCATGGCCTCTGCAATCACCAAGTCTCCACTTGTGCCAGCTATTTCTGCGGGGTCCCTTCCCGTACAAGGAAGCCTAGAAATCCTATGAATGAGCTCCACCATGATGGGAATGGGCTCCTCCAGCCAGAAGTACCCATCATGCACTAGGAAAAGCAGTTGCTTGATGACAAATATCATTATTGGGATCCGATGGAAGTGTGGAATCGATAGGAGGTAGAATAGCCCAGCCTCCTCCACCCCACACAACCATGTCCGTGGCTACAATGTTGTAACTGCCCCCTTTGTGCTTTGCTCCATCAGTTGGCTAGTTTCCAAATGAGGGAACTTCTCATTATCTGCAAGGTCCTAATCCTCAAACTTCATAGTGGGTACATGGCCCACAACCAACCCTTCAAATAGAACTCCCTCGAGGAGGAACGGATTGTTGAGTGTGCTTTTAAAGGCATCCAAATCTTTAGGTACCTTTACCCTCCCTTTCCATGAAGGGACATACTTGGGCAGCTTTGTTGTGGCACGTATTGGCTGGATGTCTTCTTTCATCTCTTCCTTTGGTTCCATCTCTTCTACAAAGGTCTAAGGATCCTCCTCATCATCATCGCTCTCAATATTAACCGTTTTTCCCTTTTCTTCCATCGACAGTTTGCCGAACAGTGGATTTCGTGGAGACATATAGATTGGTTCTGCTGCCTGTGGATCCTTCTTGGGCCTCAGTGTCCAGGGTGATTTAGGGATTTCTAGTGCATCCCCTACTGGTGGTGTAGAACTCTGCACGGCTCCCTTGGTAGTTGGCATTATTCTGATCAGGGAATCCTATGTATCCTTTGGCAATGCTTCAAACCATGGGCTTGCTCTTACAACCTCCAAATTCATTAGGTTCATGCCTGTTTGATAATGCAAAAATGCCAAGGGTTGTTCAGTGGAGGGCCACTTATGATTTATAGGCCATTTTGAGCTCAATTTCGACTATTCCCCCGGGATTCAGCTCATTAATGCGAGACTGGCAGCAGATAGTCCCGAATCTAGTTCTGACTTTGTGTCTTAATTTCCCGCCATCTACTCCTCGTTGTCTTAAATTGGCCATCTTGTCATGAACAGTGACCCCAATGGTCACTTTCCAACTTGCCCATGTATCAGCATAGTCCCTTGTGCGTGAACATGACCTGTGCATAATACTGATCCTACGCACAACTTCCACGTCACGCAGCTCCCATATAGACTTGTTTATAGTCCCACACTCTCTTTCAACTACTTGGAGCGCTGAGACTGTGCTTCCTACAGATAGTCAGGTGGTCGCACTATTGGTGCGAGGCTTCAAGTCACCTTTCAATCCAGTCCGCAGGCCTCCCTTAGTTACCCTCGCGCCCGTTAATGCCTCATATTCTTCCTTATGTAGTGCGCTTCCTTGGTGACTTGTCTGATAAGGTGCAGTTGTGTCCATGGTAGTATAGCCAAAAAATCTTGGTGACAACCTTCTAGTGTGGTGGTAGGGTTGCCCATACATGGCCCCATCCTTTTGTCAACATGTAATGCTTGCGAGATTTTGGTTTCCAGCTTTCTGATATCCTCATCCATTAATATGCTTTCCTGCTTCAGTCGTACCCGATCTTCTTCGAGTTTGCGAAGCTCAAGGTTCCCTCGCTAAATGGCTTCTTGAATCTGCATATGTTCATCCTCGCGTGGCTGCATAATCTCTTCACTCTAGTCCCTGCGCATTGTTGCAATTATAGGAGTGATTGCATGGGGATTCTTTCCCACCGCTATGGCCTTGATTCTACTCGTCGTATTCAGAACCATTTCCACACTCAGGTTCTTACACATGGCCCTATAGGCCCATCGAACCGCTAGTACGTGCAGGTCCCAATCAGCTTGTCCCATTTGGTAGACTTTGTTCATGATTCCACATAGCTTTTTGAAGGCTCTGATGTGGAATGTTTGTCACTTTTCCTATTTCCACGTTGGGTTCTGATTTTCGATCCTCAGTCCAGGATGTGCTTGCACAACACATGACTGCACCCATCGACATAGGTGGGTGTGCAAACTGCTTTGTTCTGGCTGCCCATATTGCATTCATCACTTGGGACATCCAAATCGTAAGTGCATTCATCATCTACATTTGCACCAATTCCCCATAGTCTTCTGATGCATACTCCACCATCATGCTGGTGTCGCATGCAATGCCCATTCTACTGCATCGTACTGCTGCTATTCCAATAATGCACTTTCAAATTTGTCCAAGAATTCATCCACTCCTGTTACCCCATCATAGGTTGGCAGTTCCCTTGCTTTGGTTGTCACGCACCACAGAGATCTAATCATCATGTTGCAATTCAGCATTGTTACTTCGTGCAACCAGTTTTGCCAACATACTATTTCTTCGTCTGAGTCCAAAGTACAAGAATTGTCGTGCTCCCATGAGATTTTCCAATCTACTGTTGGGTTCACCTGATCCTGGTCTTGTGTTGTTATCTGGTAAATTCAATCCAGCTCATCATCGTTTTCATCGTCGTGCACAGGTTCAATGTAGCATGCTCCTTCGGCTGGATCTAGCGGAACTACTATGCATAGAGACTTTTTCTCAAATATCATCTTCCACTTCTTCAGGTTGATGACTCCATTCATATCAGTGGCCCAGTCTATTCTTAGCAACATGGGGTAAGGGTTGCTGTCATCAACAATCTCTATCACCTCAAAGTCCGTCTGTGTGCTCACGCCTTCGATATCAACTATAACCCCTTGCAGCCTCCCCATGGGCAAGATCTTTTGTTGGTTCGCCATTCGTAATTGAATAGGGGACCACTATAATGCAAGTCTGCCCATGTGTTCCCATGTCTGCTTTTGTAACACATTCATGTCCAAACCAAGGTCTAGAATTACCTGATCCATTTCATATTTTCCAATCTATGCCATTAATCTCATCTCCCTCTCAGTATGCAATGTATGCTTTCCTAGTTTTTGGACTACGCACAGTTCACCTAACCCTGCGCACCTAGTTATCAATTCTTGTAGTCCTTTCACTGCGCTATTATCATGCAGCAGCTTCATGCATGTCTCTAAGAAGGTAGTTAGCATAGATGGATCCATCCCTATCTCTAATTGATTCTTACTACCTGAGGTAGAGGCCTTCACGAAGCTCTTCTTAGCTTCCATTAACGTCTCCTTTGCGCGTTCCAAGTCAAACTCAGGTTCCTTTGTAGGAGCCTTGTGAACCCATGTATCTTCCTCCTGCTACTTCCCCTTATCTTCCCCCGTCATTGTGCTGCTTCTGAGCACCATGTTCACTTTGGGGTCTTCTTCACGCGGTTCTGATCTCATCATTTGGATATTCTGAGTTGGAGTAGGTTCTAGTACCCCTTCATCATGCATCTTTGTGATCAACGTAGGAAAATCTACAATTTTGTGATCAAACTAAGAACAATACAAATAAGATATTCTCATTGGGTTGGTACAATCACGAGCGTAGTGCCCCAGTCCTCTGCAATTCTAACAGATTAACTATCCCCAGCCGCTTCCTAGCCCCATTCCTCCTCGTCCTTGATCTCGTCCCTAAAATCCAGCACGCGCCATCCCTGTGGCTGCGTCAAGGCCTCGCGTTTCTATCTACATTCTATAAGCTGGGGACTGCACCATCATCAACTCATAGCTGTGACATGTATGCTCATCGTGACCCACTAGCCTACAAAAATCACAAAACAGCTACTGGGGAGTCTGTGTATACTTCTGCAACAAATGGCAATTGTCTGTTGTGTGCTTTCCTCCTATTTGATAGATCACGCATCAAAGCGTGGGTGCCGCAGTTGGCCCTGCCTGTGCCTCTGGTCTCAATGGCATTAGCCCCCCTCCTGCCAAGTAGTTTGCGAATATTAGATAGTGAAACTTATTGTGGCCCTAGCCTTTGCATTTTATACACCACACTTCCTCGCGTGCCTCCGGCCATGGTGCCCTATCTTGCTTCAAGCTCTACATTTCTAGGGAGAGATTCTGTAGTTACACATGAATCTGTTGAACTCCTAGCCCTAGATCCTGTATCGATGTTTCATGTGACCTCATTGCCATTTCCAATGCTTCGGCCTAGGTTGAAATCTTCTGCTATGACAGCGTCGTCCTCAAGTGTGGTGGCAAGGACACTACAAACCATGCACAGTGTTGTGCATCTTTTAGCGTCATATTCACCTCATGGATTGTACTCTTCAGTTTTTGATCCAGCTACCGTGGGGTCTCGCTTGGAAGCATCACAATTTCCTTAAATCCAATGATTGACTGCATCTCTAATTTTGGCTGGCTAAATTCTATGTTCAACGCATTCTGGATCTCCTCTATTCCTGCATTTGTGTGATCATTTGAGTGCTTGATATACCACATCAACACGTGATCCTGTAGCGCGCTCATGAATGTAGCCTTCTTAATGTTATCGTCCATAACCCCTTGTGCTTCCCACACTTCTCTTACCACAAACCAGAACTGATGCGAGTCCTCATTTCCTACTCCTCTGAATACGAGCAGCTTAATCGCACTCGCCATACTGAACTACTAGTTTGGTGCAGGTGGTGTGGGCGAAGATGGAGGTGAAGGAGGTGAAGCGAGTGGTGGCATAACTAGAGATGGTAACTGCAAAATGCACTACCTTATCAAACTGACCTCACCCCTCAGAGAGACTCAAGCGAGCTCTTCCTCACTCTCTCTTGATGGTGAAACTAAGGTAATTCCTAGCTACCTCTGTAGACCTTTCCGCTCCACGTCGTACCAAACATTAATGTATTCACATCACCGTTTTTCACATAACAACATCTTAATCTAGGTATTCAAATATTCAATGTACTTACCTCGTGGTCTGTTGTGGGGAAAAATGCCTATTTAGGACGATCCTATCCACCTAAGGTGTGACAGCGCCTTAGCAACAAACGAATACAACTATCATGATTTCTTCCTTTATGAAATATGAAAGAGAGGAGATCGGCAGACTTACCGTTATCTTCCGGTTGTCCCTCGAACTAGATCCTCTTCTCTTTGTGTGTCCACAGTTACTTTCTTCCTCGCTCGATCAAGAGAACAGCTACTTGGATCCCATGAGATCACAAGAGAACAACTACTTGTGACAAGAGAGCAGCTACTTGCAACAAGAGAAGAACACAATACAAAGGCAAATGTACATATTCATAAATGATTCAGGATTAGAAGTAAATCAAATATACTAATGCAATTACACAAAATACACCAGCATATAGGAAAGAATCAAGATAGCTTTATTGAAAGTAACAGTGTTCAGGAAGAGATACAACCCATAGGGCTCCAACCCAGCATCTCCTTCCCAGCAGAATGGACTTCCTTCTTCAGCTCCTTTCAAAGCATAACACACCCAATGTTTCTAGCCACAAACCAACAGCAATTCTTTGCAAATACTAAATTCCAGCCTCCTTAGACCTTATGAGAGAGATCTATATATAGGAGTTTTGGAGAAAGGATGAGTCAACTTGATGCTGGTATGAAGATGACTAGTGTCCTCTCCCACATCAGTTCTTGAGTCCACTTGGAGGTTCTTGCTTCCACTTGGAGATTTGGAACCTCTTACTCATCACCAGTCGAATTCCCTAATCCAAGTGTCATTTTGGAAGCTTCCTGGGCATTGACACCTTGAGGAATGACTATTCCACATGTCCAAACTCGCCCAGCACAGGTAGCCTTCTTTGCAGTTGACATTCAATGCAGGTAGACAGTGGAGCAATTGACATTCAGCGCAGATGCTCAGTGGAGCAGTTGACATGATCCAGAATTGCCTTTTTTTTTAGTGTTTTCAGGTGGAGAACTTTTGTGAATTGCGGTGGTTACTTGGCCTTGTTCCTCTAGGGGTAGGAACAACATGTTTAGGGACTTTGGATCCCTTGATTCTTGACATTTCATGCTCAGTGATGCAAGGCACAAAAATGCCTATAACAGTTTCCCCCTAAAGTATGAGGCCGTTTATCGGGTGAAATGCTTTATCCAGGAGGGTCCGAAGTTCATCCATCTGCTGGGAGGAGACCTGTACTAAAATACAATACAATACATTATGATTCATTCTGCTTTCATGATCTAGCTGAGGCGGGCATTCCCATGCTCAGCTTTATAAATTCATTTTTGTACATAGAACAGACGATCGTCTGATGGTAGACTGATAATTTTGGTGAAAATTATCATCCTTTGAGTAGGATGATCATCTGTTGCAATGATGTACATGTCAAATGTCTTTATATTTCCTGAATATATATCACATCCCGGATGGATGAAACTAGATCCGGGGTCTTCAAACTCGTTCGATCTTCACTCTAAGTACAAGTCGATCCATGTGAGAATTGCGCCGAAGTCGAACATGGAAAGACATTGCTTGATTACCGGTCAATGATGTAAACCGTTAACAAGCGCGAGAGGAATCACCGATAATGATAATGACCCTCAAGGTACTGCAGTACAATTCACGTGGTGTGAATAAAGGACTTGGCGTCGAACACCACGCAAAATCTTCTGGTCGAAGGTCATTGATGTATACCTGTCGCCGGAAGTGAGAAACTTGCCATTGAGGCATGCAAGCTTCAAAGTATTGAAGGGGTTGTTCCTAGATCAACTCCTTGGATAATGAGTTGATGTCGACAAGGAGCGATCCGTCAAAGGAGGGCCTTAATGAATCCCACATCAGTGACATGGAACGGAGCTAATGATTTTAATGGAGGTGAAAACAATCTGTGACATATGATTCAGGGTGGCGGTCATGAATGGATGAAGGATAATGTATGGCAGTGGATGGGACCTGGTTGACTCTTTCTGAACGACTTCTCTTGAACATATGGCGACACTGATGCAATGGATCGGTAGCATTACCCCAAATATGGATGGTATGGCAAGACCATGGTGATGTGACCGGTGAATGAAACAACCCAACCCGAATTGTGATATGGAGGAAAAGTGTCATGTTCAAGAGCGACCTGCTACCATCAAAGTTTTATTGATCTTTCCCAATTTTTCCCCAGTCATTGCTGACCAGTACCTCTTTATTTTTGTCAAGCTTGAGGAGGATAACATATGCTTGTTCTATAACCTGCCCTTCGGGCAAGCCCATCTCTATGTTTTAACGAGCCTAGCGATAGGGAAACTCGTTCTCGTCTAAAGACAAGTTTGTCGCTATTTAATCATTTTAACGAGTCTAACGACAAGGAAAACTCGGTCCTTTTCATTTTTAGAGAGTCGGAAAAGGTACATAAAGTTAACTCCAAAATTCCTTTTTCGTCATCTAATCCCTTAAGTCCGAAAAAGTATAAAACAATACAAAAGGGATGAGTTTTCGATATCTTTTAACGAGCCGAACAAAACAAGCTCTCGATCTTTTTGTGCAATAATCCCTCAGGTCCAAAAAGATTAAAATCTAGAGGAGGGATAACTCTTTCAGTCCTTTTAACGAGCTGGAAGGCCAAAACTTGGCAATCTTTTCATATTTTATGAGTCAGATGAAAAGAGCTTAAAGAAGACTCATCTTTTGAGGAACGAGTGATAAATAGGGATAGAAACTGATTCCAGGTACAGGTTGGAATTTTCCAATCACGGCAGTGTCACAAGGATGGCTAGGTGAAATCACTCTTCGCAGCTGTTCCTCAAAATGGGTAAACAATCATATGGAGGTGAACGATCGACCAAATGAAAGTGGAGGTGGCAGGTGCAAACACGACTAAGGCTTTTATGGCTGATAAATTTACGATCACAGCGGTTATTTACCAGGATAGGTTCATTTTTTATTTAAAAATGAGCTTAAACTCTGGAGGGAACATTGCTCACTGCTTATATTTATTTTTTAACGAGCATGAAGACCGCGTTAAAACTGCTCGGATCTTGCGTTTATTTTTTAACGAGCATGAACTTTATGCTAAAACCCTCTATTATAAGTTTGCATGCCCCCAGCATAATAATGCAAATCGAGGTACATGCCCCCCAAGCTTCATTGCATTCAACTCGGTGGTTGGAATGAAGGTTTACCTTTGAGAAAGGGAATTTGTTTCATTTTTTAATGAGGTTGACACAAGATAAGAACCGTCCTCGGCGTCCAAATCCATTAGATGTAGAAGGCTTCATATTCCACTGTGGCCACTTCCGCCAGATTACTCGGAGGCGGTAGGGAAAAAGTACCCATTAAGGCAGGGTCTTTTAGGAGACCTACTCCGATATTTTGGAGCGAATGATTCCTTCTATGGATCATTGGAATGCTTCCCGTAACTTGCGAACTGTTGGGGATAAAAGTTTGTTGGTCAACGATTGTAATTCCTCCTTGGAAGGGAAATGCAATCTTCCTAAAATAGGTCGACACAACAGCTGCCATGGCATATATCCATGGTCTTCCTAGTAGGATGTTGTAATCAAGATTCCCATCGATGACTTCAACATCTATTTCTACCGTTTTTCCCTCTAGTTCAACTTTCAAGTTATTTAGTATACCATATGGGGTATATGTCCTTCCGTCGAATGCTTTTAACGTCGTCGCAGACCTCGACAAGGTTGGAGATCCTAAAGATTTCCAGCAACTCATCGACATAATACATGTAGATGCCCCCTCATCAATAATTGTTCGATGAACAGTTTTGTTGAGGGCTTTCACTTGAATAAGGAAAGCTAGTTGAGCTGGTAACTGAGGGTCATATCCTTTATGATCAAAGGCCACAAGATTGGAATCCATTGGGTCAATTCCACCTATTGCTGATAATAAAGCTTGCTCTTGGGAGAAGCAATTTTGCGGTACCTCAAGTGTCGACATAACGGACGGTGATTGGGCCAGGTCTTCTATCTGTGCTATTTTCGCACAAGGATTAAATGTCGATTTGTGTACTGCTCCCTTTTGCGACTTTATCATTGGCTCAGGGATAATGGGTGGCACAACTTCGGTCAAAGTTGTTGTCGAACTACTAGGTTGTTCATTAGCCTTGTTGTTCGACAACTTTGGATTCCTGTAATCCTTATTCCTCGTCAAAGCATCATTTTGCTGCTTTGATACAGACAACATAAGCACTTGGGATCGGGAAGCATTTTGATTAGCAACCAGTTCGGTTCTCGGGCTTGGAAACGGATCAGTCAACACAGCTGAGTTTTTCGAACTCTTAAATAATCTTTTAAGCTCAGCTTTGTATGGACAATCTGTTGTCCAATGATCCTCATCACATATATGACACCCTGTAGGGGGTTTCCTTTTTCTCCCTCTCTTTTTCTTCTTGCCCCCTGGTTGCTTCAGTCGTTTGCCCTTGTCGTCCGACACGGCACTTACTTCCGAGGCAAGAAGTTCCTCATTTGCATTTTGACCAGAAATCATACGGGCCTTTTTAGATATAGCCTTTGTCGATTTCATGTCTGTTGCGCCAATCACGCCATCACCGGCATGAGAGTCACTATTTGATTTAGGAGGAGGAGGAATTGAAAATTCCGGTCTAGGGGCGTCAGGTATTTTATCATAGAGCGTGCCGGACTGAGTATATACTAAGTCTAGATATTGTGCACGAGCAATAACTTGCTCCTCCGTTACGACTCCCCCCTTGGCCACATCTTCCATTATGGCAGGAAGTAACGACTTTATAAACCATTCAGCTAACAGCTGATCTGGAACGTAAGTCTTTACCATCCTGCGACAACGACGCCACTCATGTATATGATCGGATATATGTGTGGCTGTCGTCTGCTCGAAGTTGGTTAAGATTTCCGTTCCAGTTTCATACCTTATCGGTAATTGAAAATGGGTTAAGAAAGTCGTGGCTAGGGAACTGAAGTTGTCGAAAGAGGCTCTAAGTAATTCAATATACCATTTAGCCGCTGGACCCGTCAATGTCCTCTGAAAAAGGCGAAGCCTTATCGAATCATCGTTCAGGGTGTTCGACGAACACCACAGATGAAAAGTCATGACGTGATTCGATGGGTCTTCACATGGATTTCCATTGAATTTAGGAATGTCCGATGGAAGTTTATGCGGAATCGCTGGCCACCAAGGGGCATAAGCAATTGGATCATTCGTCAGCCAGTTTAGATCTGGTAATTCTAGAGTTGCTACAAAGGGCAACTGTTGATTCAGGTTAGGCGGAGCATACCCAGGATAAGATGGAATCGCCTAAGCAGTGGGTCTTTGCATACCAGCAAAATGTATTTGATGCTGGCAACTTTGACAAGTTTGATGGGCATAGCCGTTATTATACGGTTGCCCATTACTTACAAAGACTTGTTGCTCGGGCCCTTGATATGATTACTGGAATTGCGGTTGTTGAGTTTGAACTAGCTCCGGTTGTTGGACCATTTGCTGTCGTCCAATACTGGATGATTGACCAAGATGAGGAGTCATAGTACTTGTTTGAGCCTGAGTCGATCCAGATAAGGAGGCACTAACCGGAGGTTGTGATTGAGTTGTCGAGACAAGAGGCTGTTGTATGGCAACCTGAGAAACTTGGGGTTGACATACAACAGGTAGCGCTTGTACTTGCGACGCAATCAACATACCAGGTATAGTGGCAACATTCGACACAGGGTGGACTGGTTGCATTGAATATGCAACCCTTGGTTGCTGAGGCAGTGTTGGTACCCATCCGCTGGATGTAATTCCAGTTTGACCTGAACTTTGTTGTAAACTCCCATATGGTTGTTCTCCGGGGGGGAACAATGAAAAAGCATACTGCCCTCCATATGGTGGCAATCCAGTGCTTAAAGGGTAGATTGGCCTTTGAAGACACATTGGATCAAGTTGTTGAGTTTCAACATAAGAAATACCAGATGATAATCCAGATGAAGAAATAGGAATTAACCATGTCGTCGAAACAGTCTCTGATTGGACTCCAGCTTGTTGTTGACAATTTGCCGGGACAGATGGTATACCAGCGAACATCGTTGGAGTATCAGCAGGAGGCTCTGCCGCTGCTATGTCGGATGACACAGTCCTGGATGTCGACGGTTGTTCAGACATATTTAGTCTATCCAAAAGATTTCCTAGCGATTCTACAAGAACTTTGTGATGAAGGTAGACTAACTTCGAAGATCAACGCAGGAATAAAGGGTGATTGTTCCGTTTAAAATAAATTGTTAACAACTCTTTAGACACAACTTGCCTTTTTAGTTTTAAAGAGTCGAGAAAAAGCTAAAGATGACTCTAGTCTCCTTCGATGTTTTAACGAGCCCGAAGTGACAAATGCTCGGATGGACTTTTTCTGTTATAGAGTCTGAAAAAGGCCAAAAGAAACTGCTCTGGAGATCTAGGCAGAGGGTGTGCCAAACCTTTCGCAAAACCACAGAATACTTTTTACAGTACGGGTGGTCGATCTTCGTGAATGCTGTGTTCACTGCATTGCGATCAGTAGGGCGGCTAACACGGCTTCCTAAGGATAAAAGATATATAGGGGTCTCCCAATATATACGCGACGGTACGTCACCAATGATATACGCGACAGGTACGTGGGACGTCTCTACCTAATACCGTTCAATCATATTTTAAGTTGATCTTTTTAAATTTTTCCTTTCAAGGTTCACCACGAGATGTATGATACAAATTCCTAAATGCAGTCTAAGATGATAAGCAAGCTTTACAATCTTTCAACTTTGAAAATCTTAGCTACTAGGGAAAAGAGAGCGACTATCTTTTCTCAAAGAGCAATCAACACACTCTAATGCACTTTCCCTAAATCCAGCATGCAAACTTATCAAATGCAAAATGCACAATGCAGGTGTTTGTTTTCACTTTCTTAGTATAAATGCCTACAAAGAAAGCTTTTTGCACAACTTTGAATTCTCTTTTACAATGATCAAAATAAACAAGTTCACTTTCTTTGAAATCAACAAGGGTAGAAGAGATTACAATCACTTTGCGATTTTCTAAATAAAGACTCGTTTTGATACTTTGAAAAGAACAAATTCAAACCAATAAGCAAAAGTAAAAATATGGTCAATCTGAACAAACACCCAATGAACTCTCTTCTAAGATCAATCTCAATCAGATCTGAAACAAAGGCTACAGAAAGACTACTTTACTCATGCAAAGGAAGACTGTAAATGATGCCACAAACACATAAAAACATTCACAATCTTTTTGTACAAAAATTGAGGTGGAATTCAGGCAAAGAAAAGGGTTATCAGACCAGCACCTATACTTGGTTAAAGGCTGCAAAAACAGAGATCAAAACAGGGCAAAAAAGGACAAAGAACCCCAGCTGCACAAGGCCACACTGGTTCAGCGCAGGTAGAACACTGTCAGTTTGACATTCAGCGCAGGTAGCCCCTTCGGGACCTGCGATGAAATGCAGACTGCCTTCACAGTGCCTGCAATGAAAAGAGAAACTCTCGTTTCTCTTGGTTTCTGGGTCACAAAATGCTCAAAAATACACTGTTTCAGGCCAAATCAGAAACACAAGCAAGGTATAAATAGAGGGATGCTTTGATAGGGTACTAAAGACTATCACAAGGATCAATCAAATCGTTTGTGGATCTAGTTTAAATCATAGACAAGTCCAACATACTGGATCAAAGCAGCAACTTTTACTTTGCATCCGGGAAAGATACAGTTCAAGAGTTGTTGTCAAGTCTATGAAGTAAACAAATGAAGGAAACACAAATGAAGTGAATAAATAAGTTCTTCCCCAGTGGAGTTGCCAATTTGTTGTGGGGAAAAATGCCTATTTAGGACGATCCTATCCACCTAAGGTGTGACAGCGCCTTAGCAACAAACGAATACAGCTATCATGATTTCTTCCTTTATGAAATATGAAAGAGAGGAGATCGGCAGACTTACCGTTATCTTCCGGTTGTCCCTCGAACTAGATCCTCTTCTCTTTGTGTGTCCACAGTTACTTGCTTCCTCGCTCGATCAAGAGAACAGCTACTTGAATCCCACGAGATCACAAGAGAACAGCTACCTGTGACAAGAGAGCAGCTACTTGCAACAAGAGAAGAACACAATACAAAGGAAAATGTACATATTCATAAATGATTCAGGATTAGAAGTAAATCAAATATACTAATGCAATTACACAAAATACACCAGCATATAGGAAAGAATCAAGATAGCTTTATTGAAAGTAACAATGTTCAGGAAGAGATACAACCCATAGGGCTCCAACCCAGCATCTCCTTCCCAGCAGAATGGACTTCCTTCTTCAGCTCCTTTCAAAGCATAACACACCCAATGTTTCTAGCCACAAACCAACAGCAATTCTTTGCAAATACTAAATTCCAGCCTCCTTAGACCTTATGAGAGAGATCTATATATAGGAGTTTTGGAGAAAGGATGAGTCAGCTTGATGCTGGTATGAAGCTGACTAGTGTCCTCTCCCACTTCAGTTCTTGAGTCCACTTGGAGGTTCTTGCTTCCACTTGGAGATTTGGAACCTCTTACTCATCACCAGTCGAATTCCCTGATCCAAGTTTCATTTTGGAAGCTTCCTGGGCATTGACACCTTGAGGAATGACTATGCCACATGTCCAAACTCGCCCAGTGCAGGTAGCCTTCTTTGCAGTTGACATTCAACGCAGGTAGACAGTGGAGTAGTTGACATTCAGCGTAGATGCTCAGTGGAGCAGTTGACATGATCCAGAATTGCCTTGTTTTTGAGTGTTTTCAGGTGGAGAACTTTTGTGAATTGCTGTGGTTACTTGGCCTTGTTCCTCTAGGGGTAGGAACAAAATGTTTAGGGACTTTGGATCCCTTGATTATTGACATTTCATGCTCAGTGATGCAAGGCACAAAAATGTCTATAACATGGTCCCTCGATAAAATGTCTTTCTGCTTCGTTGTAGCTCACAATCGTGTCTATCGCAAATTTAGTGATAAACCCTCCTATTATCTGGTCGAGCCAATGATCCACGACCCATGCTATCGAGCTGTAAAAAGGGTCTTTTTCACCTCTAATTACCTCGCATTAACTTGTCAATCTAGGAATGATGTGTTGTTTCAAATAGTGTACTCAGTTTGAGGTTTTCATTTGTCAAAGTAATGCCAGTAGTACAGTGCTCAAAATACAAGAGTAAACAGATGCTTAAAACAAGATCTACTTACAACAAAGCACTTTAAAACCTAAATCATGCATTCAGAAAACTAAGCAATTTATCAGTCAAGGGTCCAGTAACAGTAACTCATCCCTCTATAAACTTATGTAACTAAAGATAAATAGATCATCAACCTAGGAACTAGACAATAGATGTCAGCGCTCACTACAGTTTCAGATCGTTCTGCGCACCAAAGCAATGAGAACACAAATAACAGGAAATGGAACAGCAACTAGGAAATGTAACAACAACTGATTCTTATAAAGAACAACACTTTAATCTACAAGAATAAGTTCAACAATCGTATCCTACAAAAATCATAGAACAATCCCTACTCTAAGAATAAATCGGTCAGCAAATAGAAATAGAACGGCAACCAATTAGCAATGAAATCTAGAACAACGCTTAGAGCCAATTGTGAATGTACAGTAAACCGAAATAAATAACACACACAACACACCTTAATATTGAGAGAAAGAGTAATTTGACTCTGATACCACAAATATTAATCTTAGCTATAAAGGATAATGATCGCAATTCATAATGGAACAACAATGTCAATTGAACAACAATCGTAATTAAGTATAAACCATAGAAGAATACACTAATACGAACTTAAGAATGTCACAGCTCGATTACTCTATAATTGAACATCAATAACATTCTGTAAAGAACAGTAATGTTACATCGATGATTTAAAGGAACAGCAATGCGTTATAAAGTCAGAATGAACAATATGACATTCCTGTTACAAAAACGATATTGGAAATATAACACAGCTATAATATAAAATAACAAAACGCACCAGATTACCGATCAAAGATGATAATGAAAACCACGCACGAATTAAAGATAATGGTACAAGAGCAAGTGTTCCACTAGGGCCGGGCCCTTAGCCTCCAAGGATACACCGCTTGAGATTATTCTAGGATCAAAGGTGGAATAGCAACCAGATTTATATTGAAGCATGCAAACAAAGTTACAGTGGATCACTTCTCAAAGAGAGTCGATGATCAAAGTTTTAAGTACCAAGAGAAATTACATAAAAGTAACAAAAACCCATCGTCTGGGCTAGCAGTGTTGCCCCTTTTTATAACAGATGAGCGGAGATATCAATGATGCAAAAATAGTTAAGATTGTGATCCCTCGGGATCAAAGGATCTTGAGGGATTCACCAAACTATTAATTCCAGTTATCCCTTTGTTCTCTTGTGTTGATTCGATACCTCCTTTTCCTTTCCTTGGCTAATACGCTTTAGTTTGGATCTCCTTGTCTATATATGGTTTCCTGCCATAGGGGCAGCAGTTAATTCTGCCCTGTCTTTTCCCTTGGGACAACAATCTTCGTTTTTTCCTTTTTATGCATAAGAAAATAGTGATTATTAGTTATTTTGCATTACATACAAATCTCATAGATTTTGCCATATTTTCTTATTATTTACCTAGATCATGATGCAAAGGGATTATTAGTTTTTAAAGAAAAGATGCCAAAAGAATCAATAAAACATACCTTCTTCAGTACTCCACACACCCCCCTTCTTACTCTTTTTCATGCCCTCATGAAAACATTGTAGTTGACATGTAAGGCAGTGAGAGAGTAAGCTGGAGACAGGATCTCATGTGGTGGTCCACAACCATGATGCCTAATTAGGTGTTCAAAAAGATGGCTTGTCTGAGCCTCAGGCATCTCATATAGGGCTTGGTACCCAAGTGCAGGGTGCCAAATAATCGGACTCCTGAACCTATATCCTAACCAGGATGGCCCTGCCCTCAAGATAAGTTCACCATAGAGACTCAAGTGATCAGCGCTAACTTAAAGATTTCATAATTAAATGGTTCCCTGAGTTGGATGTTCAGATTAGAGGTTTGATATCGAAATTTAGTAGCTGCAATGGCAAGGTCCTTGATGGTAAAGAAGTATTCCATCCCTTGTCGATTGATGGTTTTATGAATGGGTCCTAATGCTTCAATAACGCCCGGATTCCTCATGAGACTCCTATGTTTGTTCCATAACTGTAATGGATCTCTAGGCTCAGCTCTTACCCATAAGTCTAATCCGTTTTCTTGTCTTTGGAAGGCATTATAGGCTTTAAGCGATTTGATTTGATTAACTCCAAATGAAACAAATGCCTGCAGTTGGATATCCCCAACGAAAGGGCTGGGGTTCTGCTCTGTCTCTTGATCTGACACGAGATTATGCAGATAGAATTCACATAGTAGTTTTTGAACCTTTACTCCATAGTGCTTAAAACAATTTATAAAATCATCAATAGTATTAATTTGTATCGGGGCTCCTGCTTTCACAGCCTTAATTTTCAATTGCAAATATTGTTCCATTAAAAACAAGGCATAATTCTTAGCAAGGGCTCTACATGCTAGGACGTCAGTGTAGAAAGAGCATAAGGTATCCATCTACTTGATAACTACATCTAACCTAATTGTTACCTTTGCAACTTTCTCTTCTTCATTTCACCATCCTTCAAAGGCCTGGCTTTCAGATAGATTGATGTTCCTTAGTTGTTATTGTAATTCTTCATACTTTTCTCGAGAAACCGTTTGTTCTGTGAGTTTTTCTACTGCTTGCTAAGCTTGCATCAAACCCTCTCATAGGGTTACTATCCTTGGATCACTGTCCCACATAGTAGTGGCAAGTGGAAGATTTACTTAAACCTTCTTATTGTGTCGCCTCGTGTTTATAGTCTGCATTCTTTTAGAGGATTGTGCCTCTGTCTGAACTTCTTTATCACAGGCTGATATATCATCTGTTTACATTTCAACATCGGCAACAGTTGAATGCTGTTCCTTGTGCTTTTGAATAGCAGTCTACACTTCAACAAGGTTTTGAACAACATACTATTCTTCAACAGTGTTTTGAACAGTATACTGTTCTTCAACAGGGTTTTGAACAGCAGGCTGGACATGTGTCCTCCGAACCTTTTTCTTGGGGGGTCTCATCAGAGTGGTTGCTTGTCTTACCCCTGAAGTCCTCTTTGCTCTCTTTCTCATTTTCAAAACCCTAATTTGTTGTCAAAGTCATGCTATCACATTCAGCAATCTTTGTTGTTCTTTTCGTAGTCTTCTAATTTCTTCTTTTTTCTTAGAAAGAACAGTTGTCTGTTTAGTCGGGCCTGGGTTGTCACCGTGGCTAATTTCTTGGTTTTCTTCTTGGGGTGCTCCTTCGCTATTTTGTTCAGGTTGCTCAGGAGTAAAAACCCTATTTGTCTCTATTATTTCCTGGGTAACTTCTTTTTCCACCCCTTCTTCCTCCTGCAATTCTTCTGGTGTAGTTTGGCTGGGAACAGATTGTTCCTCCTCTGTATCACTTTTCTCTCCTGTCATACCTTCATCATGAATAGGATGATTCTCTTCTTCTACTTCCCTGTCACATAATTCTTCGGGTGCATTCTTTTCATGAGTAGAATGCTCTTTTGGTTCTTCTTCAATATGGAGGCCTAGCGGGCTGAGACGTTGGGCATATTCACCCATATTGGCTAGAATTTTGGCCAATTCATCCTCTTGTAATGGATTTTGTAATGGGATATCTTCACATTGCTCTGCTTCTACCTCCTCCTGCCCAGGCTTCTCGGTCTCTTCCTTCATCTCTCCTTCCTCATTTCCTTCCAATCCTTTCTCATTCTCTTCTCCTTCCAATTGCGGGGGTTGCTCATCCCCTGAATCATCTATCTCCACTGGTTGGCTAGTATCCCCTTGGGAATTTTCTAGCCTCCCTCTAATCCATGCTAATTTGACTAATTTCCTCCGTTTCAATGGTCTATCTAGTGTACTGGCAGCATGCTTACATTTTGGGGCCGGCATAGTCAATCCTCCTTCTATCATGGAAATTAGCTCTTCCCAACTACTCTGTTGTTGACCAAGACTGTGGCTAACTATTAGCCATATCGGACCATGGTGACTTACTACTGATTCTACATGTTGTGATTTCCTCATGCTTTGAGTGACATCATGAAGTAATGAATTTAGAAATGTAGGTAAGTTCACAGAGCATTTCTCTTTTAATACAGCTAAGAGTTTAAGGTGTTGTGGTCTTACCACGTCTTTCCTGCCTTCACAGGTGATGTAGCTCTGTATGATCTTCACCAATTTTGCTCATGGCTCGCCCAATGATACTGGTAGGTCTCCCTTTCCTCTGACTGTTAGGTTCTGGCCTTCATCTTGGAATATCTTCATGATCTTTCATAGTCTCTCCTTTTTTAGAGTCCATACAGGTCTAGCGGTGCAATTACGTCATCGGTGACTGCTATGTGTCTCTCCCTTACTATGGAGTGATATTCTTGCAAGTTTTGCAAGAATTCTATTGCTACGATCTCGTTGGATTCCTATAAACGATTAAGATAAACTAGCCATCCTGGCCTTGCCAGGATTTCCCGTGTAGCATCAGAAACTATCAATACCTATGGCTCTCTCC
Source organism: Pinus tabuliformis (assembly GCA_031772625.1). NCBI lineage: Eukaryota > Viridiplantae > Streptophyta > Pinopsida > Pinales > Pinaceae > Pinus > Pinus tabuliformis. Next base: position 1,544,297,017 of record CM062819.1, read on the forward strand.
GAATTGATCTTCCTCCCATGTTTTAGCTCAGTGTAAAAATGCAGAGACGGCAATGGAACAGCAGGCTGTTCAAACTGTTAGAAATATAGAGGAAATAATGAGACAGCAGGGCTCGTTCAAATCTTGGTTAACTTACTAATTGCTACAGAGCATAATATAGAAATGGCTTAGGAACAACAAGCCATGCAGATTGAAAACAATATACCATTGAGCCTTGCTATTTCCAAGTAAACCATTTTCCAAATAATAGTCTGACACGTATACCAGTAAATTATGAGGTCACCTGGCTCCCCCCTGCAATGTGATAGGCCTCCTTCGGCCGTCAAATGAGGGAGCGGCGTGCCAACCTGCCATAGTATAGAGTCATAAAGAAACAGCGTATGCCAAAATTCCATATTTTACAAAAGGAGCAGATTGCCGAAATCGAGGTGTATAGTAGGATTGCTTAACAAATAAGAGAATGCTATGATATGATGCGAGGCTAGGAGGATAGGACAGTTGATGTGCACAAAAAGTCTGACGCAGTCATTATCAACTTTTTCCGTCATGATTGGTTGTAATAGATTTTCATGCGTTTAATGGTTCGGGGAAATGATATAACATAATCTCATGTGACATATTACAAAGGTATAAGACAAAGAAGGGTGTTAATGATTACTATTGGTGTATAAGGAATGTGACTTCAATACCATTAACAGAGCTCTGCTGTCGACAGGTGTTCATAACCTTGACAGAGTTGTTTGTTTCACCCATGGAACCATAATCCTTTGTGTATGCTTAGGAAGTGTTGTACAATGTCAAAATGGAGGCCATTATGCTGGCTTGGTAACCAATTAAACCATAATGTCATTCACCAGGAAGGAGTGAAAGGTAGGCAGGCCGGCTCGTGATGAGACCTCCTATTCCAAGGAATCTTTATTTTTTCTGATGTGCCTCTTGGATCATATCCCTCGTGTGGTGGCCATAGTGGGAATGCCACTTCATTTTCTTCCTTATGATCATGGTAGGCTGGCTCTTGATGAGACCCCCTATCCCGCATTTGACAACCCATAAGCTATATAAACATTTTTCTCTTTTTTTTTCTTTTTATAAAGTACTTTCCTATGTATACACAAAGGGTGGTTCAACACTCCTTAAGAGTAGGAATGGTGGAAGAAGTCTTAACATCTCAATAGAAAAATATACCCTTTGTTCTTAATACTTAATAATAATGAGAAAGGATTATGGGATTTTTTTTTTTTTGTTAAGAGAACCACCATGATAAAGATAACCAATCATATCAGTATTAGTAGGATAATGACAGCAAAAGTTATGGGTAATTGTGTCCTTTCCTCTTTCCTCTTATCAATTCAAAGAAATTTCGTGTAAAAATAACGATTTCATATGATTTACTGATTTCAGTATGCTCTAGTTTTGTATCCATTGCATAAGTGTATAGTTGTGCTTCGAAATTATCATATATTGTGAAGAATGGCAGCTGTCCTTTAATTGGAAAAGCAAGGAGAATAAGCATCAATAAAAGGAATACGAGAATGTTGTTATTTCAAAAAGGAAGAGCAAAAAGTATAGGTGTTGTTCCTTTGGAAAAGAAACAACAGAAAATGCCATTGCCATTCCTTTGGAAAAGGAATAGCAAAAACCAAAAGTGTTGTTCCTTTGGAAAAGGAACAACAAAAGAAGACAAGTGCTATTCCTTTGGAAAAGGAATAGCAAAAACCAAAAGTGTTGTCCCTTTTGAAAAGGAATAGAAAAAACACAAGTTTTGTTCCTTTGGAAAAGGAACAGCAAAAACCAAACTTGTTGTTCCTTTGGAAAAGGAACATCAAAAAACGAAAGTGTTGTTCCTTTGGAAAAGGAACGGCAAAAACCGAAAGTGTTGTTCCTTTGGAAAAGGAACAAAAAAAAATGCAAAAGTGTTGTTCCTTTGGAAAAAGAACGGCAAAAACACAAAAGTGCTATTCCTTTAGAAAAGGAACAGCAAAAACGCAAGTTTCGTTCCTTTGGAAAAGGAACAACAAAGTGAAAAAGGAACAACTAATACAAAAAATGTTGTTCTTTCAAAAGAGGGACAGCAAAACGAAAGTGTTTTTCCTTTGGAAAAGGAATAGCAGAAAAACAAAAATGCACACAAACACTGTTTCTTTGGAAAAGGAACAACAAAAACAATAGTGTTGTCCCTTTTGAAAAAGGAACAACAAAAGAAATGCAAGCTGAAAGAAAGAAATCAGCAAGATAGTGAAGGTGTTGTTCCTTCTAAAAGGAATAGCAAAAACAATAGAATTGTTGATTCTTTGCAAATATGTATAGAGAATAATTTATGCTAACAAAGCAAAATAATTATGTACAAAACATAAAGATAGTTAAATCATTTTAATGAACCAGAGGTGAGGAAGATTTCTCTTCCTCCACCAAAATTTGCATGTCGGAGTCTTCGTGGAGTTGCTGGTAGAAGGATTCCTGAGTAAGTGGTTTGTAGTATAGTCGAACTCGGTGGCCATTTGCCTTGAAGGTATGTCCAAATCTGTCAGTGGTGATTAGGGTAAGGATGCCATTATCATGCACCTTTTGGATCTTGTATGTCCCGAGCCAACAAGTATGAAGCTTCCCGGGAAAATCCTGAAACCTGGAATCGTATAAGAGCGCCCAATCTCCTTCGTGGAAGACTTTATTTTTAATGAGAGTGTCATGCCATTTAGCGCGCTACTGTTGGATTAATGCAGTGCGTTGAAGGGCAGAGAGCCTAATCTCATCTAGCTCATTGATCTGTTGTAATCTATTAATCTGTGCCTCATTTAGATCTAGACCAACTTCTTGTGTTGTTCGCAATGTTTGGATTTCGAATTCTCTGGGAAAAATGGGTTCCTTTCCGAATACCAATTGGTATGGTGAATAGCCAGTAGTGCTTCTCCATGTTGTTCTATAAGCCCACAAGGCTTCTGGTAATCTTGCAGCCCAATCACATCCATGTGATGCAATGTTTTTTGTCAAGATTGCTTCTATTATTTGATTGCTACTTTCTACTTGACCGTTTGCCTGTGGGTGGTATGGAGTAGTAATTTTATGATGGATATGATAGTTTTTTAGTGTTGTGGCAATCTTGTTACTAGCAAACTGTGGTCCACCATCTGTAATTATGTCTCTTGGAAGCCCATATCGCACAAATATATGGAATAGGAACTGTATGACAGAATCCTTTGTAGCTCTCGGCAGTGCCTTTTCTTCAACCCATTTGGTGACATATTCTGTTGCCACGAGAATATATGTTTTCTGGTTTGAGGATGGGTTAATTGGACCAACAAAATTGAGTTCCCATCGCTCGAATGGTTCAATAACCAGCTGTGGGTTCAGGGGCATTTCGTCAGACTAACCAGGGCGTCCTGTTCTTTGGCAACTGTCACAAGCTTGAACGAACTTCTTTGCATCTTTGAAGATCGTAGGCCAATAATACCCTGTTTGGAACACCTTATGTCTAGTTCTCCGATTGGAAATGTGTCCGCCACATGGTCCATCATGACAAGCTTTCAAAATGTCAAAAATTTCATCTTCCTGAACACATCTCCTGATGTGCATATCTACTGCTGTATGGAATAGGTAGCCCCCAATCCAGGAAAATCGAGCACTTTGCTGGACAATATGTTTTCGTTCATTGGGGGTTAGATGTTTCGGTAATTTGCCTACTGCTAAGTTATTCGCAACATCAGCATACCAGGGTGTTTTAACAATGACAGCGAACAGATGCTCATCTAGAAATTGATTTTCAACTGTTGCTGCATCCACTGGTTTGGGCATCCGTGAGAGAAAGTTAGCTACAGGATTTTCTTTTCCAGGGTGGTCCTTGATTGTGATATCAAATTCCTGCAATAAAATCAGCCATCTGGTTATTCTACCATTTGTGATTGGTTTATTTGCTAAATACTTTATAGCAGAGTGATCTGTATACAAGATAACAGGATATCCAATAATGTAATGCCTGAACTTATTGACAGCATGTATTACAGCTAGAAATTCCTTTTTAGTAATAATATAATTCAATTTAGCAGGGGATAAATTCTTGCTAATATAATAAATTGCATATTTTTTTTATCTTTTTCCTACCCAAGGACTGCTCCAATGGCTGTATCTGAGGCATCTGATGAAATTTGAAATGGCAAGTCCCAATTTGGTCCTCTAAGGACTGGGGCTATTGAAACAACCCTCTTCAGATCCTAGAAAGCACGGTCACATTTTTTTGCCAAAAAGAAAGTCGACATTACTTGTCAATGCATATAGAGGTGCAACAATATGCAAAAAATGTTCTATAAATATTCTATAGTAACCAGAAAATCCAAGAAAACTGCGTACCTCTGTTTGAGTGGTGGGAGTAGGAATTAGTAAAATTATTTGAATTTTGGCTGGGTCTACCTGTATGCCAGCTGCTGAGATATAATGGCCTAGAATAAGTCCTTCAGTCATCATCATATAACATTTTTCATGGCTCAAACAAAGCCTGGTGGCAATGCAGCCCTGCAGGACTTTTTCCAGTGTGTCCAATGCCGGGTCAAAATCATCTCCATATGGTGTAAAGTCATCCATGTATACTTCGAGTCCTTCATTTATTAAGTCTGAAAAGATGCTGAGGATAGCCCTTTGAAATGTGGCAAGAGCATTGCATAAGCCAAAAGGTAGGACTCTGTAGGCAAATGTCCCCCAAGGACAAGTAAAAGTGGTTTTGTCTTAGTCTTCAGGAGAAATCTGAATCTGATTGTATCCACTAAAGCCATCTAAGAAATAAAAGAATTTCTTTCCTGCCAGAGTGTCTAATACTTGGTCAATGAATGGAAGGGGAAAGTGGTCTTTTTGTGTTGCTTTATTTAGTTCTCTATAATCTACACAAATTCTCCACTTCCCATTCTTCTTTCGTACCACGACAAGTGGAGTGACCCATTTACTATCAGAGATAGGGTAGATGAAGTTCACATCTAAAAGTTTTTAAAGTTCAGCTTTTACAATGTCTTTTAGATGAGGATTAAGTTTCCTTTGTGGTTGGCGAACCAGTCTCGCATCCCTTTCTATGTAAATGTGGTTTGTGCATAACTGGGGATCAATTCCTTTCATATCAGGATAGTCCCATGCAAATGCTTCTTTGTATTTCCTCAGTAGTTGGATGAGCTTCTCTTCTTGTTCAGGAGTGAAGTTGGCATTAATGTTTAAAGTCTTTCCTGGGTCAATTTCTAAAATTTTACTATTTGAGACAGAGGTAGTAGCTATTTTTTGATCGTGTGTATATTTAAGGGGATCTTCTTCTAATTCATTATCAAATGTTGATTCTATCATGTGACATTGTATGCGGGATCTGGTTTTAGTTTGGCTAATAGAATTGTTAATAGCATCATCTTCTATTTGGTCTTTGAAATCGAGGGCCTCTTCTATGGTTAATGGAGATCAAATATTTTCACTAAGGTATGATACAGGATGCTTGTTAGTTTTTATTATTGTGGCACTTGGCTGCGCTAGGGGATATAAAGCTAGGTTCTTGATATTTGCCCCCCTAGCAATGGTCATACTACCTTGTCGACAGCCAATATAAGCATCGACTATTGCAAGCCAAGGCCTGCCTAAAATCAATGGGTGTCCATCAAGTCAGTTTTTGGGGTTTATTATCAAAAAATCGATTGGATACTCCAAGCAGTCAACAGATACCATGACATCATGTAGTGTGCCCTCTGGCCGAACCACAGATTGGTCCACTAGTGCTAATAAAGTGGAGGTCGGTTCTACTGATGTAATGCCTAGTTTTTGGCAAGCGGTGGTTGTTAAGATATTAATTATAGCTCCTAGATCAACTAAGGAATTTGAGAAGGTTTTTCCATTGATTTGTATAGTTACTATTGGATTTCCTATGTCTTCGTATTTAACAGGTGTTTCTTTCCTCGATAATAAATTGAATAGAGTGCCAACTACTTGGACTTTTGGGTTGCTTGTTATTTTCCTCCTTGGTTTCTTTATACATAGCTCTTTAATAGTCTTTGCCTATATTGAAATGTCTTGAATGGCTTGGAGGAGTGGGATTTTTATGTACAAGTTTTGTAGTTCTCCCAGAATGTCAAAATCAGAGTATTGTATAGGTTGAGGTATAATTAGGCGTTCTGGGAATGGAGGAGAGGATGTGGTTACTGGATTATGAATTTGTTGTCTGGTCACTTCCTCTTCTTGTGGCAGTTGTTCCATAGGTAATTGATTTTTAATTTGAGCTATTTTATCTCCCTCTGTTTCAATGATATGCCCAGATCTTAATTGAAGATCATTACACTCCCTTAGATCAGTTCCTATCTCTGGTGTCTCAATTATTTGAATGGACTGAACCAGTCTATTATTTGGATTGGGGTTGGGTTGGGCTGGGAGTTGTGGTCTTAAATTAGGCTAGGGATTTTGTTGTAATTCTGGTAGTGTAGGTTGAGGGAGTGGCATAGTTCCTACTGGTTGATTCATCAGTCTTTGCCAGTTTGTCTGCCAGGCTTGATTCTGTAAAGTAGGAGGAACCCATTGTGCTGGATATGCATTGTTTTACCAATATGGTGGGGTATAGGGAAAATTTGGCCAAATGGATTGGCTTGCTTGATTCAGCCATGGGGATGATGAAGGGAATGATTGTTGTGACCAATTTGGCAAGGGAGGTTGATTTTGCCACATTGTATTATATTGTTGAGCATGATATTGTGGAGGCTGAAAAGAAGAAGCTGGGTCTAAAAACATACCTGATTGTTGCGGCTGCCATTGACAGTGCTGATTAAGTAGATACACCGATTTTGGCTCTTCTTCTGCTTCCTTATATACTGATTTCAATCCAGGAAGTGAGGGGCAGCTCTTTGTGGAGTGGCATTTTGTACAAATGGCGCAAACTTGGACTGCATCTAATGGACACTCCTTATGGCTGTGTTTCTTTCTGCATCTGGGACAGAAGATTGCCAAATTTTGTTCTACTTCTGCTTGCTTTTGTTTGGCATGCATAATATCAAGTTGTGTTGTCAGTGTCCCCAATATGTCAATTTTAAAATTTTCTAATAAATTTCCAATTTCTGCACGAGTAACTTCTTCTGCCAAAGTTCTGCTGGTTTTAGTCTTGTGTTGCCTCTCGAGCTCCTGATACATAAATCAATAATGTCAGCAAAATTTTCCTGATAAATATCTCCTTTCCCCATAATGTTTAGTGTTTCAATCCATTGTTCCTCCATTCCCCTAATTAATGTTGTTTTTAATACATTATCAGGTAAGGGTAATGATGCATAAGGATATCTTTGAAGATTGTACTGGAAGCACTCTACATATTCTTCTAATATTTCATTTGGTCTAGCTACCATCTGAAATATTTCATCTTTTAACTCTCTAGACCTGCAATAGTCCTGATATTTTTTAAGAAAAGACTCCTTCATTTGGTCCCAGTTATTTATAACACCACCACCTAATCCCATAAACCATCTTAGAGTAGCCCCTTTTAATGTGGAGGGAAATAATTTCAGTTTCTAGGGGTCGATGGTATAACATATCCTCTACATAGCACGTCAAATTTGAATAAAAATGCATCTGGATCTTCTGATGTAAGGCCATGGAATGTAGGGATATGCTAGAGAGGAATTGCTTTCATAGGTGCATTAGCTGCAGTATCCACAGTGGGGTATTGTAGTGTAGAGGTTTGGTTGTTTGGCTGGTTCTGGGCCATTTGGTCAAATATATGCCAATAACCTTCTGGGATTTCTAGGAGGGTATTCCTAGGTTGTCGAAGGGGAATGGCTCTAATGGGAATGGCCTTAACAGCACTTCCTTTATCTGGGATGATGAGAGTGTCTAATGTATGGGAGGGTTCAGGTTCTTGAATTTCTTCAACTTCGTTATAAATGATTTTTGCAGCACTTCCCTTATCTGGGCTGCTTAATGGCTGTATTACCCCAAGAGGAGATTTTGGTTCTTTAGTTTCTCCTCTTCCTTCACAAAGATTGATAAGGTTCCCTTCTTCCAATGATTGTGGGCTAGAATTTTCAATTTCTTGAAAATATTTCTCTTCAGTTTGACTATGCACCTCAGCAAAGGCTACAGATGGTGATCCTGTGGCCTGAAGAGAACTAGTAGGCTGTCTAGAAGCAACTTTTCTAGGTCCTACTGAAGGTTGAGATTCTACTTTTTTAAGGATTTCGTCTATGAAGGTTGATCGGCCAAGGGTCGCTGGCCCCTTAGCTTTATCAGGATTGGGTAGAGGTTTGGGATTCTTTTCAGGTTTTTTCTACTTAGTCATGCACTCAAATCAACTGCTACGTTCTACCCAAACAAAATAGAAACAAATCTGCAAGAAAGCAGGCAAGGGAGCAGGGCTATTACATACTCCACACACAGGTTCTTACCTTTCATTTTTAAAACCCAGTTCTTTCCTAACAGGTTCTCACACTACTCTGGAAAAGAAACAAATGGCTACACTCTTCCCCGGTAATGGCGCCAAAATGTCGAGCCATAAAATGGGTATTTTTAACCTCTAATTACCTCGCATTAACTTGTCAATCCAAGAACGATGTGTTGTTTCAAAGAGCGTACTCAGTTTGAGGCTGTCATTTGTCAGAGTAATGTTAGTAGTACAGTGTTCAAAATACAAGAGTAAACGGATGCTTAAAACAAGATCTACTTACAGCAAAGCACTTTAAAATCTAAATCATGCATTCAGAAAACTAAGCAATTTATCAATCAAGGGTCCAGTAACAGTAACTCATCCCTCTATAAACTGATGTAACTGAAGATAAACGGATCATCAACCTGGGAACTAGATAACAGATGTCAATGCTCACTACAGTTTCAGATCGTTCTGCACACCAAAGCAATGAGAAAACAAATAACAGGAAATGGAACAACAACTAGGAAATGTAACAGCAACTGATTCTTATAAACAGCAACACTTTAATATACAGGAATAAGTGCAACAATTGTATCCTACAGAAATCAGAGGGAAATCCGTACTCTAAGAATAAATCGATCAACAAATAGAAATAGAACGGCAACCAATTAGCAATGAAATGTAGAACAACGCTTAAAGCCAATTGTGAATGTACAGTAAACCGAAATAAATAACACACACAACACACCTTAATATTGAGAGAAATAGTAATTTGACTCTGATACCACAAATATTAATCTAATTTATAAAGGATAATGATCGCAATTCATAATGGAACAACAATGTCAATTGAACAACAATCGTAATTAATTATAAACCATAGATGAATACAATAATACCAACTTAAGAATGTCACAACCCGGTTACTCTGTAATTGAACAGCAATAACATTCTGTAAAGAAAAGTAATGTTACATTGATGATTTAAAGGAACAACAATGCGTTATAAAGTCAGAATGAACAATACAACATTCCTGTTACAGAAATGATATTGCAAATGTAACAGTTGTAATATAAAATAACAAAACAAACCATATTACGGATCAAAGCTGATAATGAAAACCACACACGAATTAAAGATAATGGTACAAGAGCAAGTGTTCCACCAGGGTCGGGCCCTTAGCCTCCAGGGATACAACGCTTGAGATTATTCCAGGATCAAAGGTGGAAAAATAACCAGATTTATATTAAAGCATCCAAACAAAGTTACAATGGATCACTTCTCAAAGAGAGTCGATGATCAAAGTTTTAAGTACCAAGAGAAATTACATAAAAGTAACAACTACCCGTCGTCTGGGCTAGCAGTGCTGCCCCTTTTTATAACAGACGAGTGGAGATATCAATGATACAAACATAGTTAAGATTGTGATCCCTCAGGATCAAAGGATCTCGAGGGATTCGCCAAAGTGTTAACTCCAGTTATCCCTTTGTTCTCTTGCACCGATTCGATATCTCCTTTTCCTTTCCTTGGCTAGTATGCTTTAGTTTGGATCACCTTGTCTGCATATGGTTTCCTGCCACAGGGGCAGCAGTTGATTCTGCCCTCTCTTTTCCCTTGGGATGGCAATCTTTCATTTTCCCTTTTTCTGCATAAGAAAATGGCGATTATTAGTTAATTTGCATTACATACAAATCTCATATATTTTTCCATATTTTCTTATTATTTACCTAGTTCATGATGCAAAGGGATTATGAGTTTTTAAAGAAAAGATGCCAAAAGAATCAATAAAACATACCTTCTTCAGTACTCCACACACGTGATCTTATCTTCTGATGCCTCTAGTCTGTGCACTAACTCCAGAGTCCATACTATCGGTCGATCGAGCTTATACCTTCCTAGGCTATCGGCTAACCTCGCAATCTAATCATACAGCTCTGAAGAGAAGTATGTGAAGAAGATCTCGTGGATTTCTATATATATGTAGCAATCTAGCCACCTCTTCTCGGATATCTACGGAGTTCTGTTTTCTTGTGTCACGAACTTGTGAAGCTTCTGATCCAACCAATCTTCAATTTCCTTCTTCACAGGGTTCCAGTGTTTTGACATTAGACATCCCTTAAGCAGATCCCAGTGCCGGCAATGGAACCATTTGTTGTCTTGTTGGGGCCTGACCCAGGTTCAGAAGTGATTTAGCCAAACAAATCCCAAAACTACTAGCCCTTTCGGCAAAATTCCATGGTTCGCAGACTGAGGTCTCACCTGAGGTAGTATGGGAGGGTGCTAGAACTAGGTTTCCGCACCCTAGGGATGTCTTGATGAGGTCTGGGAAGTTCATGAACCGATCCTGCATGATCGCACTGCTTCGCGTAGCTGTTTGACCTTCGCGTAGCGCGGTCTAAATCCTTTCTTCTTACTGTGTTAGTATTTATAGATCTTAACTTAATTTTGTGGGCCTAATATTCTTATCAATCATTCAACATTCATAACCAGTGCCCAGAATCATAAACTGTAAGGACATGTATAAACATATAACAAAAGCATAAACATACATATCTACGAATAGATGCACGATATTTCAGAATCAACTTAGCTTTTATTGAACTTTTGTTCTGTTACAATCCCAACTCCGCTCTGCGCACTCAGCTGCAGGGGTCTGCGCACACAGCTGTGGACTCTACCAGGCCTCTCCGCACACATATGTAGAGCCTCTACCTATTCCTACAACCCAAGACTTGGACTTACAGACTTAGAGCGAATATCGCATTAACAAACCCATAACACTTAAGATCAAGAACTAAACTCCTACCCTTAGAGCCTCACTTTATTTATACATTCCCTTGGTTCGCGGAACATGGGTAGGCTGACACATTCTATATTAAATTACAATATTTTAGGGTGGACAACCCTAGACTCTCGTGCTCCGCGCCCACATTTCATGGGGTATTACGTTACTTTTGACCAAAATTCAGGCTACAAGCCCCAAAAATCCACTATAGGGGGATCCGCTACCCAACAAAAGTCATAAGTATGCTGAGAAGAAATTATTTTACATAGATTGTGAAGAGGATGAAGAAAAGGAACAAGAAATGTCAAAAGAAGAGGATATATAGTAGGAACAAACCCTAGAGAAAGAATAAATGAATCTGACCATATCTTGTAATGCATTGGCTAGAATTACCACTCCTCAAACTATCAAGATAGAAGTACATATCAAGAAAAGAAGGTAATAGTGTTGATTGATTCAAGTAGTACCCATAATTTTATTCATTGTAAGATAGCCAAGGAATTGAATTTCTTCCTATATCTAGCACCAGAGTGTCAAGTGATGGTTTCAAGTGGAGGAACCATAAATTTCTTTGGAAAGTGCCATAATATCAAGATATCCATGGGATAATATGTATTGAACAGCCCAATTCTTTCCATTCCAACGGGTGGTGCTGATGTTGTACTAGGAATCCAATGGCTACAACCCTTGGGTACAATAGCTTTTAATTTTCAAGAACATTTCATGAAATTTTCTTTGGAAGGAAAGGAAGTTGAATTAAGAGGTGTCGAACGGAAACCAAGAAAGATAATCAGCTCTAACTGAATATAAAAACTTCTAAAGAAATAACAACGAGGCGTAATTGCACAATTATGTTCGCTAGAGGTTCCCCCATCAAAATCATCTATTTCTCTAGATCTCGAAAAAGTCTTGAACAATCATTTCAAGGTATTTGAGACTCCCAAAGGTCTCCCACCTATTCGTGATCATTATCAAGCCATTCATTTTATTCCATGAAGTGTTCATCCAAACATCAGACCTTACAGATATCCTTATGCCCAAAAGAGTGAAATTGAACGTATGGTTGCAAAAATGCTAGAGGCTAGTATAATTCAACCTAGTCAAAGTTCTTTCTCTACTCCAATAGTGTTGGTGCATAAGAAGGATGGATCATGGTGCATGTCTCCGGATTATAGGGAGCTCAACAAGCTCACTATTAAAGATAAATTTCCCATTCCTGTCATTGATGAACTATTGGATGAATTGCATGGATCAATTTACTTCACCAATTTGGATCTTCATTCAGGATATCATCAAATCAGAATGAAGAGTGAAGACATTCTCAAAACAACATTTAGAATTCATGAGGGTCATCATGAATTCTTGGTCATGCCTTTTTTCCTTACCAATGCACCTTCTACATTTCAAGGTTTGATGAATTCCATTCTTAAACCCTTCCTTAGAAAAATTTTGTTAGTATTTTTTAATGATATAATAATCTATAGCAAGTCTTGGAAGGATCATATTCAACATCTTGACAGGGTGCTCAAACTATTGGAGGAGAAACAATTATATGAAAAAATCTCCAAATGTTTTTTTGGAGTACAAGAGGTGGAATATTTGGGTCATATTGTATCTCATGAAGGTGTCTCATGTTGACAGGGTCTTATCACAAGTTTGTTAAGAATTATGGGAGAATAGCAGCACCTCTAACAATATTATTGAAGAAATATGAATTTTTATGGACTCTAGAAGCAACAAAGGCCTTTGAACATCTTAAATAGGCAATGTGCCAAGCACCGGTCTTAGCTACACCAGACTTCACAAAAACATTTATTGTGGAATGTGATGCCTCAGGAAATGGAATTGGTGTTGTTTTAATGAAAGAAGAAAGACCCATTGTTTTCGAAAGTTGTCCAATCAAAGGAAAGTATTTACATAAAGCTATTTATGAGAAGGAAATGTTGGCAATACTACATGCACTTAAAAAATGGAGACCCTATTGTTACAAATCCATTTGGGCACATTAATCCCATCATCTAGATTAGTGTTTTAGGACTCATCAAACCCTAATTTTAGTTGCTACATGCCATAAACAAGTCACCCGTTTGAATGCCTCCTTCCCAGATAGTTTCATGACATGAAGACATCCTGAAATAGCCTCTAGAGGGACTAGCGCAAGTAGCCCCATGTAACGGTGCACTGTAGAGCAGTTAAGTCCATGCCAAGGTTCTCTACAGACCACTTAGGCTTCCTTTCACCTGCACTGGGTGAGTTTCAGCGAAATTCACATGGGATTTCGGGGATATTCTTATCTTTTGGATTCATCTAGAAGTTTCCCTTACTTATCAACTCTTATGAGCCTGAAAATGGATGAGGAATGAGTTAATATGCATCCTATCCTCTCATCCCTTCCTCCATGGAACTAATTCTAAGTATGGAAGGCCATTCAATGCCACCATTTATGAAAAAACCTCCTTCATCTCGCTATAAATTTACCACTCATCTAAGTGATCAGTGGCTGGATTATGTTGAATTATAAGGAGATATTGTTGTTGTGAGACTTGCCTTTGAAGCAAGTATTGTAATGCTACAAGTTTGTCATTCTTTTGATGTGATGTGGAAGGGATTCAAGCAGAAGGAATGACTTTGAATCAAACAAAAATGGTTGTAATTCCTTCTTCTATTCAATAAAGTGTTTGAACCTTTCTCCCATATGTTTGTATTGTTTTATAATGATTATATGTGTGAAATGTATCTAATTCCATTCACTTATATTCAATAGATATTTTTCTTTGATTGATTCTTTTTTTTGTTGTTTTGTTTATAGGTACTTCTCAAGCGTATTAAGTATGGGAAGGAATGGCAAGATCGATACAAGGGAGACAAGAGGAAAGTGGAACTACAAGTAGGTCTTCTGATCTTCTCATATAATCTATTGCTTATAGGGAAAGACTAAAATGCTTTAAATTGTTGTTCTAGATATGGCTACTTATCTAGGGAATTAGTATTTATCCGTAGATACCAAATTCTCCAAAACAAATTGGTGACTCAACTGGGGAACATCCTCTTTCCTAGTATCTTGTCCACCTCCTAGGTCATCCTTGCAGACCCTACTTGTGTTCATTGATTGTAATTCAGCTCTTTTGCATTGAAAATTTGGTTAAAACTATGTCAAATTGCCTTTTGAAATGGCTCACTATCACCAGCGTAGGCTTGTGAGGGACATTGTGCACTGCAGAGCACCCCTGGCTTAGGGACAGTGCTCTGAAGCACACTATCTCCCATTCATGGATGTGAGGGTCATTTTACCACCTTTGGAATGTGTTTTTTCCAACTTTTCTCTATTTGTTTGTTTGATGATTGATCAATGAATGTTATGTCTCAGAGAACAAGTTTCTATCTCCTTGTCTAGCCCTTTTTTGACTTGAATGTTTAATTTTTCTTAAATGTTTTCTTTTTCATTATCAATATATAGTAAAATTTAGAATATAGTTGATTAATATTTGTTCAAAAGAAAGTGTCATAAAGTCTTCTTTTCCTTCGAAACAGAACTGTCATAAAAGTCTTCGTTATTATGAAAGATTGATTGATTGTATGTGCATATTTCCTTTTGTTCATATTCACATTAAGAAAATCAAAAATAAATACATGCATGTTGCATTGAAAGAGTTTGTGTGTGCTCATAGGAATAGTGTAGGGAAATTGCATTAGACTGTCCTCTTTGCTCTTTGATCGAAAGAAATATTATTGCTATATCCCTAAGTAGCTAGGATTTTCATTGTTAAATTGAATGGAAATCATGCTTATCATGATAGTTGCATTCATAGGAATTTCAGAATACATCATGTGGTGAACTTGAAAGGAAAATTCCTAAGCAAGATCAACTTAAAATTAACATCAAATTACCTAATGGAGCATTGTCATTAACGAAAAACATTTAGTGGTTCTAGGCTAGAGACATGTCCCAGCATCGTAAAACAAAGCAGTTGCCAATAACTTTTCTGTAATACATCCTGAGTGTGATACCTCATTCCACATATGTGAGTATATCGTAGCTCGTCCATGTACCTTCAGGTATATAGGGCAGTGTTACAGTACGTAAAGTATATGGGAATTCTTTCACTGTGCAGTTTTGCATTAGACAACGCTTATAAGGACTGGGCCTCCACGTAACTTTGGGTATATATGGGATTAAAACACGAGGTTGCTATCCATCCTTAGGTAACCGAGTCAGTTGCCTTGTACACTGTGATACACTAAACACAACATTCAGGGAGATTGTCTGCCCGTACTTCTTGGTTTGCCAGGAGGTATTCTACAGTTCATAGTTGCTTATTAAACCTTTTGCCTAGCTTACCCCTTTTTGTTTATTTCTTTTTTGATAATAAAATTAGTCAAAAATCATGGACGAACATCAACCCCTTCACCATTGTTCGTGGAGAACAGTGAGCAAAACCTCCTTTGCTGCCCGAAGCTACACCTATTCGATCAAAGTGGTCTCCCTTAACTGATTGAAGTACATCAAGAACTCCTAGTTCTTCATCTGAATTACCTGAATCATCGATTTCGGTAAGTACTGAGACTCTAGTTACTCCAACCATTTCTAGTACATCCATTTCTGAAGAAGTTTCACAATTACCTAAGTACATTAGCACTAATCTTAGTGAAACAATAACTAAAGTTATTCAAAAACAAGTTGATCCTCAACTTGAAGTTGCTCAACAAGAAATTACTTTTGAACTTGAATCAGTTAAACCAAAAGTTAATCCATAACCTATCACAATTCAAACAGAAGTTACATCTGAACCTGAAGTTGTTCAGGAACCTCTTTCTAAAAATGCTGTTCTTTTACCCAAACATCTGGACTTCGAATTTGAACATTCAGAATTTGTTACTTTACCAGACAATGATCAACCGGTTACCCCTCAAACATCAATAACTACTAAAACTTCTGCTTTATCAACACCAGAAATCTTTTACGGACTAGATGGTGAAGTCCTTCCACCTGGTTTAATTGTTGTCAAGGAAGAATTGCAAGAAGATTCTACACCTGGAACCCCATTCCACTTTGGAACTAGACTTTATATTTACCCTCATACTCCTAATTTTACTTCTCTATTTGATCCTACTTCTTTTCAAGTACCCATCAATTCTTTAGGACATCTTTTGGGTCGATTAACTATGGTTGAACAACCGTCAGCATCCTAGATTGTATCATCTGATGTAGCTGCAGCGAAATCCTTTGTTGCAACCTCTTTGATGTTTTCTACCAAACCTAAGTCGCACCTATATGGTGAATCGTCCATCTCGGTTGGTTACCAATCCTTATCTGGAACCCACTTAGGGGTTGCTTCTACACCATGGTCATCACCCATGTCCTCAACCGAAATTCTACCTGGTTCTTCTTTAATGGGAACCCAACAATTTGATCCTGCATATCAATATCAATTTGGACAAACTAGTCAACAAAGACCTATGTATCCATTAAATACTGGATTGCCACCATATGGAGAGAAATATGCTTATTCACCTTATCCTCCCTATGGAGGACCATCCTATGGTAGTATCCCTCAGTATTTAGGTCAGCCTGGAATTCGAGTTTGTCAATGGTAACCAACAATGCCAGTTCAACCAAGGATTGTGTATCCAACACAACCAATGCAAACTGTGTCACCTATTCCTACTACACCTATTGTTACTATTGTACCACAGTCACAAGTTCAAACTATAGTATCTCAACTAGTACAAACTGGTCCCTCTACCTCGCAAACACAAATTTAGGCTCAAGAAATTCAAGTTTCTCAGGCTATACAACAACCACTTGTGTCCGTGGTTCAACAACCTCAGGTTAGTATACCTTTATCTCGACTGAATCGAGCTTACACTGGTATAGTTTATTCACAACCTGGCGAACCTTTCATTTTTGGGCAACAATAACCATTAAATCAACAACAGTTGTACCAACAACAACAATAGTTGATTCAACAACTGTGGTAGCCCCAATTTCGACAACCTCCATTCCAGCAATTCCAACCTCAATTTGGACCTGTTCAACGGGCTCAACCTGGGTTTGGACAATATCAATCTTGCCAAGGTCCTGGTCAACAACGCTTTGCAGGTTATGGACAACCGAAAATTCAACCTGGTTATCAACAACCACCCTATGCCAGCTTTGTTCAACAACAACCTTATCAAGGTTACCAAATGAAGATGACCTATGTTGGTATGCAAAGACTTATTGCTTGGGAAATTCCATCATATCCTGGGTATGCTCAACCTGACCTGAATCAACAGTTTCCATTTGTAGCAACTTTGGAATTACCAGATTTAAATCGGCTCACTAATGATCCAATCTTATATGCACCTTGGTGGGCGGTGATTATGCATAAGTTACTTTCTGACATTCCAAAATTCAATGGAAATCCTGGAGAATACCCATCAAATCATGTCATAACCTTTCATTTGTGGTGCTCATCAAACTCCTTAAATGATGATTCGGTTAGATTCCGTCTTTTCCAAAGAATGCTTACTGGTCCAACTACTAAGTGGTACATTGAGTTACCCTGAGCTTCTTTCGACAAATTTACGACTTTAGCCACCACATTTCTAACCCACTTCTAGTTACCTATCAGATATGAGACTAGAACGGAACTCCTAACCAACTTTAAATAAACTAATACTACCCATATATCAAATCATATTCATAAGTGGCATCATCATCATCGAATGGTTAAGACGTATGTTCCTGATCAGCTTTTGGCTGAGCGGTGGGTACTTTCTCCTTTCCCCTATTTCCCTTCTCTTATCCCTTTTTCTTTTCTCCTTTCTCCTATTTCTCTCTCCTTTCCCTCCTCTCCCTTATAAAATCCTTGTTGCCATTAATCACTGAGGATGTGGCAAAAGGTGGAGTTTTCACAGAAGAGCAAGTAATTGCTCGTGCCCAATACTTGGATTTGATCTACACACAATCCAGCATGCTCTATGAAAAAATTCCCAATGCACCTCGACCAAGTTTCACTATTCCTCCTCCTCCACAATCAAGTAAGGACTCTCATGCCAGCGATGGTGTGATCGGTTCTTTGAGCATGCAAATGACAGGAAGACCATCTGGTCAAACTCTTTCCATTAGCAATCAAACTACCAATGCATCAGAAAACACTCTTGCATCCGAAGTTAATGTTGTGACATCTGACAAAGGCAAAAATTAAAAGAAACGAGGCAAGAAGAAGGGGAAAAACAAGAAGAAACGAGATAATTCCCCTCAAGAGAAATCATCTGATTCCTTTACTTTGGCAAGGAAACCTTGTTATCCATGTCTAATTTGTAATGATGAGCATTTTACAAGAGAATGTCCACACCGCTTAGAAGTCTCTAAACTTCTAAAGACTTCTAATACATTTATAGTGCTGACTGATCCGTTTCCAAACCTGGAGACACATTTGGTTGTGACAGACCATGTTTCCACATCCCAAATACTCATGTTATCCATCACAAAGCCACAAAACAAAGATTTGGTGTCAAAGAGAAATAAAGATTATGGATATCCACGGTCATCATCAAATAATCAGGCCATTGATCAACCTAATCCTTCAACTTCGACTTCATCGGAAAATATTCCACCACCTATTGCACCAAAATTGACAATAAAACCACCAAAGGGAGTTGTGCATAAATCAACATTTAAACCTCGATCTTGAGTAGCTCAGAACTATGACATAGTGGAAGATCTTGCTCAATCACCTTCTGCTATGTCGACGGTCGAGGTGTTACAAAATTGTCCCTCCCAGAAGTAGGATTTACTGTTAGCAATTGGCGGAATAGACCCTACAGATTCCAATCTTGTGGTTTTTAACCATGCAGGATATACACCATAGTTATTGGCACAGTTAGCTTTCCTAATTCAAGTAAAAGATCTCAATAAGAATGTTCACTGAACTATTATTGATGAGGGGGCATCTACTTGCATTATGTCAATGAGCTGCTGGAAAACACTTGGTTCATCATCATTGTCACGATCACCAACCACGTTAAAATATTTTGACAGACAAACATATACTCCTTGTGGGATTTTGAGTAACCTGCAAATCGAACTAGGGGGAAAAATAGTTACTATTGAAGTTGAGGTAGTTGACGGACCCCTCGATTAGAATATTTTACTGGGAAGGCCATGGGTATATTCTATGGATGTTGTGGTTTTCACGTGCTTTCGTACTATTGCATTCCCTCATAAGGGTGGAATCACAATTATTGATCAGATTTCCTTCTTTGCATCTAGTTCGCAGGCTATGGGAAGCATTCCATTGGTACACGGACCCCCGCTGTCACTTCAAAGTGTTGGAGTAGGTCTCTTTAACGATCCTTCCCTAATGGATACTTTTACACTACCGTCACCATCTGATTTGCCAAAAGTGGCAAGAGTAGAGACTTGGAACATGATTTCCTCCACATCATCCAATTTAATGAGGATTACCAACAATTTTGAAGTTGATAGTAATACTGGTCTTATGCTGCTAAGCCCCATTGAGCTAGCATAGCAATCAATTTTTCTAGCTTGTGTGGCAAACCCAAATCCACTTTCACCAAATGTATGGGTAGATCATTCGTCAGAATATGGTACTTCTTTGGATCCTTTCTCACGTATACATTCTACAGATGAAGGAATCATCCAATCAATGATGATAGGAGAAGAACTTTGGGAAGATTATCATCATCGTTCACATCTTCCATATGACATCGAAGATTATTCAAATGAACTAAACCACCCTTCAGTTGTTGATTTCCTTTTGATTTCATTTTTCATAGACATAGTAGAATCTAAGCGAAACCTGTCAAATATTGAAGAAACGATTTCTATTAATATTTCGACCAAACCTAATGTTGTAGAGAAAATTCATGTCAGAAAATCTTGTTCTCCATCAGAACTTGATAGTTATCATACTCTCTTTCATGAAATCCGAGATATATTTGCATGGTCTTATGAGGACATGGCAGGAATTAACTCTAGTATTGTTGAATAGGAAATCAAAATGTACCCTGATGTCAAGCCAGTACGACAGTTGCTTCGACCTATTCATCCAAAGAAAGTCACTGCAATTAAAGCAGAAGTTGAAAAACTTTTGCGTGCTAGTTTCATTTACCCTGTACCTCTTACTAGCTCGGTTTCCAACCTTGTTCCTATCATGAAGAAACAAGGGACAATTCGAGGGTGCATCCATTATAGGGTTGTAAATCAAGCATGTCCAAAGGACAATTATCCTACTCCTTTTATCGACCAGATTATTGAAGAACATGCTAGATGTGAAATATTCTTATTTATGGACGGTTTTTCCGGCTACAATCAAATCAATATCTGGCCATAGGACCAATCTAAAACAACTTTTGTTTGTCCATGGGGCACCTTTGCGTATAGGAAACTCCCATTCAGTTTGAAGAATGTAGGGGCCACATTTTAGAGGGCAATAAACTATTGTTTCAGGGAAAACTAGTGTTTATTCGAATTGCTAGTCCCACTAAGATGGGTAGCTATCTTAGAAATAAACAATCAAAGCAATTCGAGATTTCCTTTAGGTGTAATAGATAAGAGGGAAGAAAAGAGGACCAACCTGGATCTTCTGCTTTGATCTTTACTTCATTTCTCTTTCCCTTGATAGAATTTTCCACTCTTCTCCTACTTGTCCCACTTGAAATAGTACCTGTAGAGTCAAAGTAATAGAAAACCATCAAATCATCTCTATCTAAAACAACATAAACAATGTAGAATCAGAAACACATTGAACATACAATTGCATTCATAAACAATAAGATTCACAAATACACGATTATATGGAGGAAAACTCAAAGAACTTTATTAATAGTAGAAGAGAGGATTACAACCCAGTTGTCTGATCCAGCATCATCCTCCCAGCATAGAACCCCTCTTCACCTCATGAAAGGCAAGATCACCCAACAATACAATGTCTCTTCTCATAGATAAACCAACAACACTTCCTTACAAATTACAAAATTCCAGCCCTCTAGATCTCTTAGATGTGGGATCCATTTATAGATGTCTTGCAAGGGTGTGAGTCAGCTCTGTGTTTTTTATTAGTGTCATTCCACTGATAGTTCTTGGTTCCACTTGGAGATTTCATTGATCTCTTACTCATCCCTGGGCGAATTCAGAGAGGCAAGTGTCACAGGAGAAGTTTCTGGAAGATTCCATGATCATCCACTTAGCAAACTGTCTCTGCCATTTGTCTATTCTTGCTCATCGTACCCTACAGAAGGCCATTTTAGTATGCACCGCACCTGGCTAGTGTGGTAGCTAGTATGCATCGCACCTTGACTATGGAGCAGTCAGTATGGTCCAGTTTTTGCCAGTTCTGAGTGGTTTTTCAGGTGGAACTTCTGGGAAATGATGTAATCAGTTGACCATGATCCTTTAGGGTATGAAACAACACTTTTATGGACTAAAGATCTCTTGGTTTATGGACATATGAGTTTGGGGGTGCAGTCCCCAAATATGTCTATAACAGTTGCCCCCTAAAGCATGAGGTCGTAAATCTTCTGATCGAGTGAAATGCTTTATCATGAGGATCTGAGGTATTCGAACTAGAAGGTGACCTATATAAGATACAATACAATACATCATCATCATATTATTTTCATGATCTAGCTGAGGCAGGCATTCCCATGCTCAACTTCATAAATTCATTTTCATGTACATAGGACAAAGTGATTCTTCATATGAAGAGTCATCTTCTTTTGCTTAGATGACTATCTTTGTAGATTCTGTGCACATTTGATGTCTTTATGTTCTTGAATATATCGCACCCCAGATGGATGAAACTAGATCTGGGGTCTTCAAACTCGTTATTTCTTCGCTCGATGGTACAAATCGATCCAACTGAAAAGATTTTCTAAAGTTAAACATGGAAAGACATCGCCTGATTACCAGCCAATAATGTAAGTTGTTAACAGACGCGAGAGGAATCACCGATAATGATAATGACCCTCAAGCTACTACAGTAAAATTCACGTGGTGTGAATATACGAGATGATGTTGAACACCACGGAAAATCTCTTAGTCGAAGGTCATTGATGTAAACCTATCACCGGAAGTGAGAAACTTGACATTAAGGCATGCAAGCTTCAAAGTACTAAAAGGGTTGTTTCTAAGTCAACTTCTTGGATAATGAGCTGATGTCAACAAGAAGTGACATGTCATAGGAGGGCCTTGATGTATCCCACATCTATGACATGAAACGAAGCAAATGATTTTTCTAGAGGTGAAAACAATATGATGATATAAGGTTAAGGAATGGTGGTCATGAAAAATGAAGGGTGGAGGTATTGTAGTGGATGAGGCATTTGCTGGATGGCGAATTCTCTTAATGACTTCTCTTGAACATGTTGGTGACACTGATATGGACTGGTAGTGTTAACCCCATGGATGGTATGGAAGACCAATGTTGATATGGTGAACAAAATAACCCAACCCGACTCAATCATGGTGATGGAGTGAAAGTGTCATGTTCAAGAGCGACCTGCTACCAATAAAATTCTTCAAGTTTTCTTCCCTTTTTCCCTAGTCATTGTTGACCAGTACCTCTTTATTTTTGTCAAGCTTGAGGAGGATAACATATTCTTGGTCTATAATTTTCCCTTTGGGCAAACCTGTCGCTATGTTTTTAGCGAGCCTAGCGTTAATGAGACTCATTCTTGTATGGGTGGACAAGTTTGTCGCTATTATTTTAACGAGTTTAACGACAAAGATAACTCGGTCCTTTTACTGTTTAGAGATTTTGAAAAGGGATGAAAAGGAAACTCCAACAGTCCCTTTTCGTAGCATAATCCCTTAAGTCTGAAAAAGTATAAAATAATACGAAAGGGATGACTTTTCGATCACTTTAACGAGCTGAAAAAGACAAGCGCTCGATCTTTTTGTTTAATAATCCCTCAAGTCCAAAAAGATTAAAATATATGGGAGGGATGGCATTCTCTTTACTTTAATGAGCTGGAAAGGCCAATGGCTCGACAATCTTTTTATATTTAACAAGTCTAAAAAGAGTTTAAAAGGGACTCGTTTTTGAGGAACGAGTGGTATTTTCGGGTAGCAACTGGTTCCAGGTAAGTTTGGAACTTCTCAAAACATGGTAGCGTGAAGAGGGTGGCAATCAGAATCACTCGTCGCAGCTGTTCCTAAAAAGGGTAAACAATCAAGTGGATGCGTATGATTTGCCAAAAGAATGGAGGTGATGGTAGAAACATAACCAAGGTTCAAAAGGGCTGATAGCAAGGCGATCACAAAGGTTATTTACCAAAGGTGGATTCATTTTTTAATGAGCTTGAACTAGAAGAAACTATGCTCATAGGTGGGTTTATTTTAATGAGCTTGAACCTTGCGGAAACATTGCTAATTTTCCTTTTTATGTAAGTTAGGAATGACCAAACTATAAAGCTAAAAAGCTAAAAACGCTAAAAAGCTAAAAAATGAAATTGGTCATTTTTGCTTGTATAAAAAGGTTTGCATGCCCCCAACATAAAAAAAAGTCTTCAATAACCATATGGAAACTTACTGTGGTTAAGTAGGATGATTTTCTGTCAATGCTTAGACAAAACACTTCCTGCACTTTGTCCGCCAAATAGACAAAGGTGAAAGGTCACTCGGACCGATCACATAAATTACAGGGAAACTTATCTCTACAGCTGGGTTTGTATGCAAAATAGACAAGGGTGCATGCCCCCTAAGCTTCGTTACATTCACCAGACTACTTGGCAATTAAGTGGATGGAATGAAGGTTCCTTTATGAGATCAAGTGAAAGACTCGACTTGGAACTTTGCTCAGCCTTGTTTCATTTTTTAATGAGCTTGACACAAGATAAGGAATTTTGCTCAGATCCTTGGTTTCATTTTTTAACGAGATTGACACCAGTCAACGAACTATCCTCTGGTGACCTTTCATCACAACTCATAAGGGGTTATGAAGGAAAGATCTGGTTCCAATGCCCCAGGTACATAATGTACAACATCACTTAATTAAGTCATGTCAGTCGGATTTTCAACTATGAAAACCTTGCTGTGATTGACATTATCAAAATGGTTAGAGTCCTTAATCTTTGATGATGTAAAAGATATCATATGATAGGTTTACACTGTGGCCACATCCGCTAGATTAATAGGAGGCTGGAGGGAAAAAGTACCCATTAAGGATGAGTCTTTTAGGAGACCTACTCCGACATGTTGAAGCAATTGAGAACTTCCATGGATCAATGGAATGCTTCCAGTAGCTTGTGAACTGTTGGGGAAAAAGGTTAGTTGGTCAACGATTGTAATTCCACCTTGGAAGGGAAATGCAATCTTTCTAAAATATGTTGACACAACGGTAGCCATAGCATAAATCTAGGGCCTTCCTAGCAAGATATTGTAGTCAAGGTTTCCATCAATGACCTCAACTTCAATTTCTACTGTCTTGCCCCCCAGTTCAACTTGCAAGTTACTTAATATCCCATATGGCATGTATCTTCTTCCATCGAATTCTTTTAATGTTGTTGATGATCATGAAAATGGTAAAGTTTTCCAACAAATCATTGACATAATACATGTAGATGCCCCCTCATCAATGATTGTTTGATGAATAGTTTTGTTGAGGGCTTTTACCTATACAAGGTAAGCGAGCTAGGCCGGTAACTAAGGTTCGTATCCTTTATGATTAAATTCCACCAAATTATCATTCGCTGGATCAATCCCACCAATCGCTAATAACAAAGCCTGCTTTTGGGAGGGGAAAGTCTACAGTACTTCAAGTGTCGACATAGCGGATGTCGATTGGGCCAGATCCTCCACTATATTATAATCTTGTGTTGCTTGGGCACGAGGATTAAACATTGATATATTTACTACTCCCTTTGGCAGTTTTATAGTTAATTCAGGAATGATAGGTGGAACAACTTCTGGCGAGGTTGTTGTCGAACTACTAGGTTGATCTGTAGCCTTGTTGTTCGACGATTGTGGATTCCCAGAATCTTTATTCCTTGTCGATATCCAAGCATCATTTTTCTGTTTCAAGATGGATAACATAAGCACTTGGGATGGGGAAGCATGATCTATAGCAACCAGGTTTATTTCTGGGCTCGGAAATGGATTAGTCAACACTGTTGGGGTATTTGAAGTTTTTGAAAATTTCATAACCTCATATTTATGTGGACAATATTTCGTGAAATGCTCATTGTCACATATGTAACATGGATAACGAGGTTTCTTTTGCCCAGAAGGGTTTTCAGAAGATTTTTCAGGAAGTGAATTTTCCTGTTTCTTCTTATTATTTTTCCTTTCTTCTTACCCCCTGGTTTCTTTGGTTCTTTGCCCTCGTCAGATGACACGGCATTAACCTTCGAGACAAGAAGTTTATCATTTTATTTTTTACTAGAAACTGTAAGGGCTTTACTAGATGGAGCCTTTGTGGTTTTCATGCTTGTGGTACCGATCACACCATCACCGGCATGAGAGTCCCTGTTTGATTTAGGAGGGGGTGGAATGGATAATTCTGGTCTAGGAGCGTCAAGAATTTCATCGTAGAGCGTGCCAGACTAAGTATAGATCAAGTCTAAATATTGTGCACGAGCAATGACTTGCTCTTCAGTGACAACTCCTCCCATAGCTACATCCTCTGTAACAGAAGGTAATAATGAATTTATAAACCATTCATCTAAAATATTATTAGGAACATACGTCCTTACCATTCGACGACGATGCCGCCACTCATGAATATGATCAGATATGTGAGTGGTTGTCATCTTCTTAAAGTTGGTAAGGAGTTATGTCCCCATTTTGTACCTTATGGGTAACTGAAAATGGGTTAAAAAGGTAGTGACAAGGGTGTTGAAGTTATCAAATGAAGCTCTAGGAAATTCAATATACCATTTTCCTATCGGACCAGTTAGCATTCGTTGAAAAAAGCGAAGCCTAATCAAATCATCATTCAGGGTGTTAGATGAGCACCATAAATGGAATGTCATTACATGATTCGATGGATCTTCACCTGGATTTCCATTGAATTTAGGAATATCAAAGGGAAGTTTATGAGGATTCGCTAGCCACCAAGGGGCATAAGCAATTGGATCATTCGTCAGCCGGTTCAGATCTAGTAATTCTAAAGTTTCTACAAAAGGCAACTGTTGATTCAGGTTAGGCGAAGCATACCCAGGATAAAATGGAATCACCTAAGCGGTAGGTCTTTGCATACCAGCATAATGTATCTGATGCTGGTAACTCTGATAAGGTTGATGGGCATAACCATTATAGTATGGTTGTTGATAACAATTTTGGAAATGTGGTTGCCCATTACTTAGAAAGCCTTGCTGCTCAGGTCCTTGGTAAGATTTCTGGAATTGTGGTTGTTGATATTGTACTAGCCATGGTTGTTGGACCATTTACTGTTTTCCAATACCAGATGATTGACTAAGATGCGGAGTGATGGTACCTATTTGAGCCTGAGTTGTTCCAAGTAAGGAGGCACTAACCTGAGGTTGTGATTGAATCGTGGAGACAAGAGGCTGTTATATTGCAACATGAGAGACTTGAGGTTGACACACAACAGGTAGCACTTGTACTTGCGATACAGTCACAATAGTAGGTGTAGTGGGAATATTCGACACACGTTGGATTGGTTCCATTGAATATACAACCCTTGGTTGTTGAGGCAGTATTAGTACCCAACCGCTGGATGTAATTCCAGTTTGACTTGAATTTTGTTGTAAAATATCATATGGTTGTTCTCTAGGAGGGAACAATGAAAAGGCATACTCCCCCCCATATGGTGGAAATCCAGTGCTTAAAGGGTAGATCGGCATTTGAAGACATATTAGATCAACTTGTTGAGTTTCAACATAAGAAATACCAGATGAGACTCAGGATGAAGAAATAGGAACAGACCATGTCGTCGAAACAATCCCTGAGTGGACTCCGACTTGTTGTTGATAACTAATCGGGACAGATGGTATACCAGCAAACATTGTAGTAATGGCAGTAGGAAGTTTCGTCGTAGCTGTGTCAGTTGACATAGTCCTAGATGTTGATGGTTGTTCAGACATATTTAGTCCATCCAAAATATTTCCTAGCGATTCGACAGGAACTTGCGATGAAGGATGATTAAAAGAACTAACTTCTGTAGTAGAAGGATATAAGTGGATCACAGTTCCAAAATGCAATGGAGTATTGGATGGAAGATCCTCTACTATCTCTTCTAGGGCAATCAATCCAGGGGGAAGAGGCAGAATGTCAGGTCCATAAAATATTTTTGGAGCTGAAGAAAGTGTAGCTTCTGCAGTAATAGATACTGGAGGGGTGACACCTTCTGAATTCTGGAACTCAACTTCCAGATTTTCAGGTAAGTGAACTTCAGTTTCTGGATCAGCCTTAGATGGAGTTGTTTTAGGAATAGAAGTGTCTACCATTACACTAGGATTAGTTCTAATTTCCTCTTGTAACTACGAAACTTTTTCTGTAAAGGCAGATGTACCAGAAATAATCGGAGTAACTATAGTCTCTAACGATGTTGAAACACAAGTTTCAAATAAATCAGGTGACTCAGTTAAACAAGACCGTTTTGCCCGGAATGGTTTCATCTCTGGAGTCAAAGACAGTTGACTCGCTAGTCTCCGCGAACAATGGGGTTTTGATTGACTTTATTCCACGATTTCGGATTACTTGATCATCTCAAAATTAAAGGGAAAAGTTATTTTGATTCAAATAAATTTTTAAAGACGCTTTGACACAACTTGCTTTTTCAATTTTTAAGAGTCGAGAAAAAGATAAAGGTGACTCTAGTCGCCTTCGATTTTTAATGAGCCTAAAGTGATAAGTGCTTAGATGGACCTTTTCTTTTAAGGAGTTGAAAAGGAATGAAAATGACTACTCTGGAAATATAGACAAAGGGATTACCAAACCAATTGAAAAACTACAAAATACACCTTGGTGATAAATGATAGATAAATTACCAAGGACTTATGTACGACAGTCAATCTTCCCGAATATTGTGTTCAATTCATTGCGATTGATAGGGCGGCAGACACGACTTCCTATGGATCAAGGATATCAGCCTATTGTGGTCTCCCAATATATACTCGACTGTATGGGGAGCACAAGTCCATACTAGCACTTGTTGTATCAAAGAGGACGAATCACCCAACCTTCGATGAAAATGATAGTTACCAGGTTTTACAACACGGGAACACGTCTCTCCCCTAGACTTCTAGATGTGTTGCGTTAGGTTCCAAAGCATTTTTATGTTCATTGAGATTTATTTTAGATTTGATCTTGCTTAGAAGTTTGTCTTTCAAGGTTCACCACGTGATGTAGATGTAAAATTCCTAAATATGCAATATAAAATGATAAACAGTCATTTATTTTCTTTTAGCAATGAAAATCCTAGCTACGAAGGAAAGAAGATTATGATTTTTCTTTCAATAGAGAACATAGAACACACACTAAATGCACTTTCCTAAATCATATTCCACTTGCAATCAAAATGAAAATGCACATGCATGTATTTTTTTTCGTTTCCTTAATGTGTGAATGCCAAAAAGGAAAGCTAAGTACAAATATGAACTATTTTCTTTTAAAGCAACATTTTTAACAATTTCTTTTCAAAACAAAAGGAAGACTAAGATGACACTTTTCGATTTCGAATTGAAAACTACTTTCGACACTTCAAATACTAATAACTCAAATCAAGTACAATGACAAAAGTACAATCAACTATCTAGAAGAGGAAGACTTTATGACACTCTTCTTTTGATTCAAAATGACAATTATGACACTTACATCAAAAACGACAGTTCGATTAAGCTACTCTTCACAAAGGAAGACTGTAAATGATTTACAAATACACAAAAACATTTAAAATTCCTAACTAATGGAGGCTAAAATATGTGAAGGAAGAAGGTTTCAGCAAGAAGATATTGATCATGAACAACAAAACTACTGAATAAAGCTAAAAATCAGGAAGAAAAACCAACTTTCAAAGAGAGAAACAGTATCACTCAATCATCGCACCTACAACATAGGGAAACAGGGATGCATCTCACCTGCAACACACGGGAGGTGCGATGCATACAAGCTGCCCAGTTACGGACAGTGTGATGGACCAGGGAGCGAAACTGAGCTTGGTTTTTGCTCAAAATTTGCAACTAAGTTCAGTGATTTAGGCTGAGTTATGATGGATAGTAAAAACAAAGTATAGGGGTATGATCTTATGAGGTTATGAGCTACCACAAGGGCACTTAGAATGATTGTAAGTCAGATGTTCAGTTCATAAACCAAACCGGAGATTGACTGAAGCAGTATTCATCTACTTCACAATTTCATAGCAAAGGCATTTCGAAGGCTAGCTGGCTAACTTCAAGCTCCGTTTGTAGTTTATAAAGCAAACAATAAACAAAAAAAACAAAATATTCGCTCCCCAATGGAGTCGCCATTTTGTTTCAGGGAGAACTAGTGTCAATTCAAACTGCTAGTCCCACTAAGATGGGTATCTATTGTTATAGACATTTTTGTGCCTCGCATCATGGAGCATGGAATGTCAATAATTACAGGGATCCTCAGTCCCTAAACATGTTGTTCTTACCCCTAAAAGAACAAGGTCATCAAACAACAGCACTTCCAATCAGTTCTCCACCTGAAAACACTTCAAAACAGGCTTATTTTGGATCATGTCAGCTGCTTAACTGAGCTTCTGCGCTGTAATGCAACTGTCCCACTCTGTACCTGTGCTGGAAGTCAAAAGTAATGAAGGTTGCCTGCGCTGGGCGAGATTGGCCAAGTGGCACAGTCATCCTGCAAGGTGTCAACTGCCCAGGAAGCTTCCAAACTGACACTTGGTTCATCAGATTCGCCTTGTGATGAGTAAGAGGTACTTGATCACCATGTGTAAGCAAGGATCTCCAAGTGGACTCAAGAACTGAAGATTAACTGAAGAGGGAGAGGACACTAGTCAGCTCTATGCCAGCCTCAAGTTGACTCATCCTCTCTTCTTCTCTCCTATATATAGAGCTCTTCTATGAGGTCTAAGGAGGCTGGAATTTTGTGTAAAGCAAGGAGGTGCTGTTGGATTACAGTTAGAGCTATTGCGTGATTGTTTTACTAGAGGTGAAGAGGAGAGTTCTTGCTGCTGGGGAGGTGCTGCTGGATTGGAGCCATCATTGGTTGTAACCTTCTCAGAACCCTGTTACTTCTATCAATAAAGTTTTGCATGTTCTCCTATATACTTGTATTGCCTTGATGTATTGTATTTACATGTATATTTGATTCACTCTAATCCATGCATCAGTTATGAGTACTTGTATCTTGTAGTTTCCTCTCTCGTTTTGTGCAGGGCTTGTGTGTAGCTGGACCGGCAAAGAGAGCAAGGAGCTGGGAACAAGAGACAAAGAGAGAGGATCAAGATCGACTAAGCGAAGGATACCAGGTTGGTTGATCATTTCTTCCCCCTCTCTGTACTTTCATAAAGGAAAACATCAAAGCTTTACTTTCAGTTGTTGCTAAAGACTGTCACCTTTAGAGTAGGGATAGGGTCATCCGCATCGGATACTTTTCCCCACAACAAACTGGCGACTCCGCTGGGGATCCTAGTATCTTGTTGGTGTTTGTAGTATTTTGCTATTCATTTCTTGAAGAAAAGAGTACCAAATCGAAAAGCTTTTGACTATATCAAAAGCGAAGTAGAGGGACTGCCACTCTTGCTCATTTGTTGAGCAAATTCAAGATTTGAAGAGCCTATCTACAAAAGACTCTTTACTCTTTGTGATAGATCTTCATCCTCTTGATCATCCCTTAGCCTGTACTTGACCTATAGCTTTTTATTTCAGCAAAAACAGTGCATTTTTGAGCTTTTTATGACCCGGAATTCTTTGTAGACGAAACTCTCGTGAGTCAGTGCAGGCTGTACACAAGCAGCCTGCATTACAGCGCAGGTACTCCCTTCGGGAACTGCGCTGAGAGTGAAATTGGCAGACTAGAACCTGCGCTGGTCCAGTTAGCCCTTGTCTTGCTCAGTCTTCCTATTGTGTCTTGGCCCTGTTTGCACTTGTTTTTGGCTGATTGCTTGCTGGTTATTGTACTTGCTGTAAGCCACTTCTCCTTGACATTATTCCGCCTCAGTTGTGTGATGAAACTGTGAATGTTCTTTCAGTATTTCTTGTTGCAGTTACAGTTTCCCATTGTGAAAAGCGAACCAGTATAGCTGTGACCTCTTAGATCCTGAACTGTAAAAGTGTCTTTGTGATCTTAAGAGCTAGTTTTATTACTGTTCATAGCTGTTTGAGTTTGTTCGATTTGCATTTCATGGTTTGAATCTATATATTTCCTGTGTTTTTAAACAAGTCTATCATAAGGTGTCTTTTTGATTGTGGACAAGCTTGTTTATTTCTACTTGAAATTAGATTCAAAATCATACAACAGTTTCCTTTTTGTCTAGCATCAACATTAAGGATAACGAAAAGAAATACATGCATTGTGCATTTTGCATTTGACTGTATGCTTGACGATTTAGGAAGATGTGCATTTTAGTGTGTGTTCTTTGATCTGTGGAAAAAGTTGTGTCCTTCTTTTCCCTCAAGTAGATTAAGGTTTTCAAAGTTGAAAGATTGAAAAGATTTGCTTCTCATTCTTAGATTGCATATAGGAAGTTGTATATATACATCTCGTGGCGAACCTGAAAGGCAAACTGTTAAGAAAGATCAACATTAAAATAAACTCAATTTACATAACAACGCTTTGGGATTTAACGCAAACATCTAGAGGTCTAGGTAGAGACGTGTTCCGGCGTCGTTAAACATAGTGACTGTCGATCTCTACGAAGGTGGGTGATTCCTCCTGAGAGTCGGTGGCACTAACACGGACTTGAGCTCCCGCGTACCGTCGCGTATATTGGGAGACCCCTATAGGTTTTTATCCTTTATCCTTAGGAAACCGTGTCGGCCGCCCTACTGATCGCGATGCAGTGAACACAGCATTCACGAAGATCGACCACCCGTACCGTAAAACGTATTCTGTGGTTTCGCGAAAGGTTTGGCACACCCTCTGCCTAGATCTCCAGAGCAGTTTCTTTTGGCCTTTTTCAAACTCTATAACTGAAAAAGTCCAACCGAGCATTTGTCACTTCGGGCTCGTTAATACATCGAAGGCGACTAGAGTCATCTTTAGCTTTTTCTCGACTCTTAAAACATGAAAAAGCAAGTTTGTGTCTAAAAGCGTCGTTAATAAAATTTATTTTAAAGCGGAACATAATCACCTGTTATTCCCACGTTGATCTTTCAGTTGAAAAGTATGGAGCCCACCAACCAAGGAAGTAACCTTGGCGGAAGTCCAAATCCCTTCTCCTCTTGGGGAGATGTTGGTGCGCCTCATATGGCTACATTGTCGCTTCCAGGATTGACAATCGGCCTCCCTGTATGGCTCTTTTCAACTAATGTAGTCCAGATCGCCACTAATCCTGAGCATTCGAATCAACAGTCAGAACAATCTAGAACTACCCACCAGCCTTCCACTTCTTATGATACTTCCTCTGATCCTTCATCTTCGCAAGGTAGAGCCGGCAAAAGTCAGCCTCCCAAGGAGAAGAAGGAAAAGAAGAAGAAAGAAAAGAAGCAGAAGGAGCCTCTGGCGAAGGCGACTGGGGGCAAGCAGAAGAAAGCTGACAAAAACCCACACACTGCACCGACCGGGCCTAAATCGCCATGTGTCATTTGCAAAGGGATCCATTTCCATCGTGATTGTCCTTGTATTCCCCGGATACTAAGGGACTGGTCCCCAAGGTTGCACAATCCGGTAGCATCAACCTCTGGTTGTCATGTTGATTGCATTCCGTCAACTAGCGAGAGTGAAGGACGAAGAAGGGGACCAAGATCACCCTGTCTATTGTGTGAAGGTCATCATGCCATCCACAAATGTCCATTCTTAGATGAGGCCAAGAGAGTTTTGGAAGATCGCCCGGTGTCACCGGTGCGACTTCCACCTGGATATCGAAAACTCGCGCCTAATCCCTCGATAGTTGAAAATCCAGTTGAACCACTCAAGTGGTCAGCTGAAGTGTCGGTCATTGAGAATGAACCTACTGAATCTAGACTAGACGAAAGTCTAAAGGTCGATACGGCAGTTGGCCCGGTTCTTCCTTCAGAGGTTCTATCGTCCAATGACTCCGTCATTGAAGACCCGTCTTCAAATGGCACCGTCGCCGAAGAGTCATCTTCATGCGACACCCTCACTGATGAGAACAAGGATGACACCATCCAGGTTCTTTTCATCAGCACCGACTCCGATGAGCATCAGGGCAATGCGCCCATTCCTTTATCGCAGGAAGGAACATCATCAGAGTCGTATCCGGCCGTATATTCGGTCCCACCGCCAAGCAACCTGGTTGTATCCTTTGATTGGAATCAACTAGGCAGACCCCGGTTACCAGCCAGTGTACCATTCAGAATCATTTTCCAGATCTATAGAATGATTATGGCTGGTACTATCATTGATGAAGGGGCGTCTGTGAGTATCCTTTCCTCTGTTGCTTGGAAAGCACTGGGTTCCCCGGCGCTTTTACCTGAGTTGAGAAATCTCTCAGGTTTTGATAAAGGAACCAGTCGACCATTAGGGATCCTCCCCGATGTACCTGTTACATTGAAGGGAAAGACCATCAGGATGAACGTGTTGGTAGTTCAAGGACCCTTGGATTATAACCTACTCCTTGGACGCGACTATATTTATTGCATGGGAGCGATAGTCTCCTCACTCTTTAGAGTAATGTGTTTTCCACATGAAGGAAGGGTGGTCAAGCTCGTAGACCAACTTTCATTTCCAGGATCTCGCATCGCAAATAGTCAAATACCAATCCTAAATGGTATGTTCACTCAAGATTCGCCTCCGCCCCCGGTCCTCCTTCCCGATGAGCGCGAGTGATTCGGAAAGAAAGACTAGGACCCAGGGGGCATGCACCCTGGTCTGCTTCGGGCAGAAGAAACTCCGGGTATAAGACAG
The DNA here is from genome assembly GCA_031772625.1 of Pinus tabuliformis. Taxonomy (NCBI): domain Eukaryota; kingdom Viridiplantae; phylum Streptophyta; class Pinopsida; order Pinales; family Pinaceae; genus Pinus; species Pinus tabuliformis. The sequence goes on from CM062819.1 coordinate 1,544,331,142, forward strand.
AATTTCCGCAGGAGAACATGACTAGTCCGTACCCCGTCCGTAGGAAGTGGGGTTGTTCTGGAAAAATGATCTTTTGTTAAAGTTATGTGTTTGGGAATCATTCACCTTTGTCTAAAAAAGTGGGCAATGCCCGAGTAGGAATTCCCTTATTACAACAAGTAGTCACCATCTTTAAATTCAAGCCTCGCCCATCGAAACATGTGTTTTGAAGGATAAGCAGGGGCAGTCTATTAAGAAGGAGACCGTATTGTTGTGACAGAGGGTAACCATCTTAGGGCAACCCAATGATAGGCACCGCCGAAGAAAGAGATTGATCTGCGGCAGCAAATCGAACCGTCTTTGGAATAATAAGAAAGAGGCAAGCCTCCCTCAATAATACCAATGTTTTATCTTTGGGTAGTGTTCTTCTATTGTCATAAATAGCTGTTTGTTAAAAGTGGGCCGACGGGAAGCCTGAGTACTGCGTAAGACCCCTTAAAATAACGAGAAGACAAGTATCGTTAGCATTAGATTAGCAAGATGACAAATAAATGTGAACACCCAAAGAAAAACAGAAGTAGGGGAGAGGAGGGGCAGCCTCGAAATTCTATCCTATACCTGGGGGCATGCAAACTTTCTGGAGTGCAAGCTAGGGGCGGTTATTTATCTGGTTTTAAGATTAGCCGTTTCCAAACTTGCATGAAAGAAAGCCTGTGGGGCAAAAGTAAAATTTGCCAAAAGTGAGCACAGCTGTGGTAAGGCATAAGCTCTATAAAAATTGGTCCTTACGAGAGGCATTCTTCATATGACTAGTATATCGAGCAGTTTTAGCATATAGTTCATGCTCGTTAAAAAATAAACGCAAATCCGAGCAGTTTTAGGACTGAATTTATGCTCGTTAAAAAATAGAAAAGTGTGAGCAAAAATTTCCCTCAGAGTTCAAGCTCATGGAAAAAATGAACCGGTAAATAACCTTTTGAGATCGTAAATTCATCAGCCGTAAGAACCTTGATCGTGTTTTCATCCATCACCTCCACTGTTCATTTGGCCGATCATTCACTTCCATTTGTGTGTTTACCTCTTTTGAGAAACAGCTGCGAAGAGTGATTTCACCTAGCCATCCTTGTGACACTGCCGTGATTGGAAAATTCCAACCTGTACCTGGAATCTGTAGCTATCCCTGTTTATCACTCGTTCCTCAAAAGACGAGTCTTCTTTCAGCTCTTTTCACTGACTCGTAAAATATGAAAAGTTTGCCGAGTTTTGGCCTTCCAGCTCGTTAAATGACCGGAACGCTATCCCCCCTCTAAATTTTAATCTTTTTGGACCTGAGGGATTATTGCACAAAAGGATCGAGCGCTTGTCTTGTTCGGCTCGTTAAAAGTACCGAACAGCCATCCCTTCTGTATTGTTTTATACTTTTTCGGACTTAAGGGATTTGCTGACGAAAAAGGAATCATGGAGTTAACTTTCTGTACCTTTTCAGACTCTCTAAAAATGAAAAGGACCGAGTTTTCTTTGTCGTTAGACTCGTTAAAATGATTAAATAGCGACAAACTTGTCTTTAGACGAGAACGAGTTTCCCTATCGCTAGGCTCGTTAAATCATAGCGATGGGCTTGCCCGAAGGGCAGGTTATAGAACAAGCATATGTTATCCTCCTCAAGCTTGACAAAAATAAAGAGGTACTGGTCAGAAATGACTGGGGAAAAATTGGGAGAACATTCAAAGTTTAATGGTAGCAAGTCACTCTTGAACATGACACTTTTCCTCCGTACCACATCGGGTTGGGTTGTTTCATTCACCGGTCTCATCGCCATGGTCCTCGCCAAACCATCCACATTTGGGGTAATGCTACCGATCCATCGTATCAGTGTCGTTATATGTTCAAGAGGGGTCATTCTGAAAGTGTCAACCGTGTCCCATCCACTGCCATACATTATCCTTCATCCATTCATGATCGCCACCCTGAATCATGTGTCACAGTTTGTTTTCACCTCCACTAAAGTCATTAGCTCCGTTCCGTGTCATTGATGTGGGATTCATTAAGGCCCTCCTTTGACGGATCGCTTCTTGTCGACTTCAGCTCATTATCCAAGAAGTTGATCTAGGAACACCCCCATCAGTACTTTGAAGCTTGCATGCCTCAATGGCAAGTTTCTCACTTCCGGCGACAGGTATACATCAATGACCTTCGACCAGAAGATTTTGCGTGGCGTTCGACGCCAAGTCCTTTATTCACGCCACGTGAATTGTACTGCAGTACCTTGAGGGTCATCGTCATTATTGGTGATTCCTCTCGCACTTGTTAACGGTTTACATTATTGACCGGTAATCAAGCGATGTCTTTCCATGTTCGACTTCAGCGCAATTCTCACATGGATCGACTTGTACTTAGAGTGAAGATCGAACGAGTTTGAAGACCCCGGATCTAGTTTCATCCATCCGGGCTGCGATATATATTCAGGAAATATAAAAGCATTTTCCATGTACATCATTGCAGCAGATGATCATCCTACTCAAAGGATGATAATTTCAGCAGAAAATTATCAGTCTATCTTCAGACGATCGTCTGTCATATGTACCAAAATGTATTTATAAAAAGCTGAGCATGGGAATGCCCGCCTCAGCTAGATCATGAGAATAATGATGAATGAAAAATAATGTATTGTATTGTATTGTATTACAGGGCACTCTCCTCAGTACTGGAACGAACTTCGGATCCTCTAGATAAAGCATTTCACCCGATAAACGGCCTCATACTTTAGGGGGCAACTGTTATAGACATTTTTGTGCCTCGCATCATGGAGCATGGAATGTCAATAATTATAGGGATCCTCAGTCCCTAAACATGTTGTTCTTACCCCTAAAAGAACAAGGTCATCAAACAACAGCACTTCCAATCAGTTCTCCACCTGAAAACACTTCAAAACAGGCTTATTTTGGATCATGTCAGCTGCTTAACTGAGCTTCTGCGCTGTAATGCAACTGTCCCACTCTGTACCTGCGCTGGAAGTCAAAAGTAATGAAGGCTACCTGCGCTGGGCGAGATTGGCCAAGTGGCACAGTCATCCTGCAAGGTGTCAACTGCCCAGGAAGCTTCCAAACTGACACTTGGTTCATCAGATTCGCCTTGTGATGAGTAAGAGGTACTTGATCACCATGTGTAAGCAAGGATCTCCAAGTGGACTCAAGAACTGAAGATTAACTGAAGAGGGAGAGGACACTAGTCAGCTCTATGCCAGCCTCAAGCTGACTCATCCTCTCTTCTTCTCTCCTATATATAGAGCTCTTCTATGAGGTCTAAGGAGGCTGGAATTTTGTGTAAAGCAAGGAGGTGCTGTTGGATTACAGTTAGAGCTATTGGGTGATTGTTTTACTAGAGGTGAAGAGGAGAGTTCTTGCTGCTGGGGAGGTGCTGCTGGATTGGAGCCATCATTGGTTGTAACCTTCTCAGAACCCTGTTACTTCTATCAATAAAGTTTTGCATGTTCTCCTATATACTTGTATTGCCTTGATGTATTGTATTTACATGTATATTTGATTCACTCTAATCCATGCATCAGTTATGAGTACTTGTATCTTGTAGTTTCCTCTCTCGTTTTGTGCAGGGCTTGTGTGTAGCTGGACCGGCAAAGAGAGCAAGGAGCTGGGAACAAGAGACAAAGAGAGAGGATCAAGATCGACTAAGCGAAGGATACCAGGTTGGTTGATCATTTCTTCCCCCTCTCTGTACTTTCATAAAGGAAAACATCAAAGCTTTACTTTCAGTTGTTGCTAAAGACTGTCACCTTTAGAGTAGGGATAGGGTCATCCGCATCGGATACTTTTCCCCACAACATCTATCTTAGAAACAAACAATCAAAGCAATTCGAGATTTACTTTAGGTGTAATAGATAAGAGGGAAGAAAAGAGGACCAACCTGGATCTTTCGCTTTGATCCTTACTTGATTTCTCTTTCCCTTGATAGAATTTTCCACTCTTCTCCTACTTGTCCCGCTTCAAAGAGTACCCGTAGAGTCAAAGTAACAGAAAACCATCAAAGCATCTCTATCTAAACCATCATAAACAATGCAGAATTAGAAAAACATTGACCATAAAATTACATTCATAAACAATAAGATTCACAAATACATGATTATATGGAGGAAAACTCAAAGAACTTTATTAATAATAGAAGAGAGGATTACAACCCAATTGTCTGATCCAACATCATCCTGCCAGCATAGAAGCCCTCTTCGCCTCATGAAAAGCAAGATCACCCAACAATAGAATGTCTCTTCTCATAGATAAACCAACAACACTTCCTTACAAATTACAAAATTCCAGCCCTCTAGATCTCTCAGATGAGGGATCCATTTATAGATGTCTTGCAAGGGTGTGAGTCAGATCTGGGTTTTTGATTAGTGTCATTCCACTGATAGTTCTTGGTTCCACTTGGAGATTTCATTGATCTCTAGTGGGATCCAGTATTGCATAAATGATGCTACAACTCTTGGGACTCCCTTCTTTACTTTTATCAACCAGGTTGTTCATAACAAACTTGGAAGCGATGGTACTGTTTGCACAAGTACTAGCTCTTGCCGCAGGCTGTCACTTGATCAGCTGGAACAAGTTCGCTAGGAGCCTAAGCCAACTTCTATGAACTCTTAGAAGAATATTTTGACTATGATGGATGAAATCTAACTCAAAGGAGGCTAGTCTATTGGCAGAAAGAAGATGAAAGCTGAAAGGAAATGCAAACCCTAGCAAACCCTAGTTTTACTGAATAACCTTACTGGTGCAAGAAAAGAGATGAAAGTTGATAAAATGGATGCTATTGACTCTTGGAAAGGTAAAATGCATGTAACTAAGCTACTTCTGAAGGAAAATCTGGAAAAAAGAATTTTTTTATATTTTTGAGTAACTTTGTAGATTTATTATGCATGTGATTTAACTGTTTTTTACTGTGCAGAGGTTGATTGGTGAAAGGAAATGGAGTGGGCACTTGTAGGAGGTTGGGAAGGTGAGAAGAGGGCCTAAGAGGTCCCTTGAACCCTTCAAAAGAGTTTCACAGTGATCAAATCTCAAAAAATTGCTCACGTGAACTTCTATAGGAAGTCTGCAGGGGTTCTACTTGATGTTCTACAGGAACAGCCGAAGGAGGATTTTAGAGGATTGATGGAGAAAATATGGTGCGGAAGTAGAAATGAAGGATGGATAAGGTTTTTAAGAGGTGTGGGACCTGGTAAATGAAGCTCAAGAGTGATGAAGATAGTTGGATTTGCTCAAGGATGGAGAAAGCAATGTTGCACAAAAATATAGAAATTAGGGCAAATTGGGAAAGTGTAGCGAATGGAGGGAAGGAATCTTGGATTAGGGGCTGGAACAGGTTGGATGATGGAGGAAGGGTAGGTAGGAATGTATTACAGGTACTCTACACACTATTTTCCAAAATTGATCTAACAAAGACTAGAAAAACCAAAGATCTATCTACTTTGACCTAATCTGACCTAACAACTAGAAACATGATGAACATAAGTTTATAGATAGGAAATCATGCAAGATAGCTATGGAAACTAAGCAAGAACAAATCTAAACATGCAAGTACAACTGGTATCAACTTTTCCAACTAAAAATCTAACACTAGCAATTGCATAGAAAGGCAAGAACAGTGTTTTTGTGGCAGCAAGTATGCCTTGGTCTCAACTCATCGTCCCGAGGAGGGAGAGATGAGATCAAGGATTGCTTGATGGCATTTTTGCAAATATTTTCTGTTACCAGACTGTCAAATCAACCTGAAGCATGAAAAACTATTTTAATCATCAAAAGCAACCTAAGTAACAAAGCAAGATCTTAACCTAGATAACAGAAATTATCCTATGAATGCAAGGAAAACACATAAAAGTACACAAAGGAGGTACTGGCACTTGGGTTGGGCCCAACCCCAAGAGCTAAAGCTCCCTAAGAAAGCTTAGATCTGGTGCAAAGTGAAATTTATCTCCATTACTCAAAAAATAATAGTCATGTCACAAAACTATTTACAGCAAGAGCTCGAAAATGAGTTGAAATGCAGAGCTTCCCTTTTGTGCGAAAAATAAGTGTTCAATAGCTAAACTACCAAGGCTTGAAGCCTTCCTACTTATGCAACACGATAACTCCTAATAGTCCTCCTTAACTTTAGGAGCTTGGCTGCTCAAGACTGCAGTTAATTATCCACTTCACAAAACCTGCTCAGCTGCCCCTTGAAATCAACTTTGGTGGGCTGTTGAACTCTGAGATGATGGTGGAGAACTCAAGGAAGGGGTCATTTGGTGTATGAGACACCCTTCCTACAAATACTCAACATTTTTCCTTCGTATTTGGCTGTCAAATTGCTCATAAATGCTTGACCTTGGTCCAAAAGATGTCCAAAAATCTGCAATAAGCACATATTAGACTTTTGTGGTCAAGTTACTATTCTCATTCATCAATTAACATAAATATATTCAAAATCATGCATAAAACTATGAAGAATGGTGGATTAATCAAGAATAATAGGAAAAATGAGCCCATAAAGTTACCCATTTTTGGGGCTCATCATCACCCCCCTGCTGAATGTGTTGCTCATCCTCTAAGCAACTAATCCAGCTCATCATCTTTGATTGCTTTGACTGCCTCTCTGACATCCCAGGCTTCCGAGGTGATGTCCTCTTCTCGGTCATGAAACCCTGCCTTTCTCTCTACTTCCTCCCATTGCCTATGTTCTTCTTCTTCTTTGACCCCTTCCAGTAGTCCCAAAAGCAATGGAGGACTGAACTATAGGCCAATCCAGTTGGCCTTCAGATTTTTCACTAACTATTTATAAAGTGGCACTCTTGCCAAAGACTCCCTCATCCTTGTTGGGGAGTGGTACTCTCTTATTTTCAGACTGTGGGACAAGGTGTTCCATCTCCTTGTGCAAGCATGGATGCAGTTATCACCCAACAGTCTTTCCATGTCCTCGAAGTAAGTAATGGCCTGAGCTTGCCTTTCGATGTAGTCTGGAAGAGCCTGAGGGTTGTTGGCAAGGTGCTAATGGGCATATACTAAACCTGAGAGATCTTCTGGTTCTACCCTGATCATGACTGGCTCACTTAGCTCCCTGTCCATAACTTTCCAAATTTCTGCTGCCCTATTTTCCTCATGGCTTAACCAAGAATCCATGGCCATGAGTTGCACATCCACCAATGTCATATTAGGGTCCCATAGATTTATGTTTGGAAGTGCCAAGTTGTGTAAATAGAATTCTGCTATCTTGGCCTTATCTTCAGTCGAGCTACTATCACACAAATACATAAACTGATTGTAATTCTGAAATGGAGTAGTGCCCCTTTGGGCCAGTGTGTTAATTTGAAATTACAACCATTGGTCTTTAAGGTATAATGCATAAGATTTGGCAGGTTTCCTACATTGTAAGGCTTCTATTGCCCAACTGGCCATGCAGGCCAATTGGGCCTCTTTCTCTTGCAACTGCTGTTTCAAACCCTGTATTTCTTTTGCTGCCTGAGATTCTTGTTCTTGCAGTAGTTTTGTTAGCATTTCCACATTAGCTTGTAGCTCTTCCTCTTTCTGTTGTTTCTCAGTTGTGTCCTTGTCTGCTGGAGGTCCTCCTTGCTGCTGTTGCCCTCCCAAAATGGATAGCCTATCTTCCTTGTGGACTTCCTATAGCTGCAACTATTTTTTCAGCAGCTCATTCTCCTCCTACAGCTTGGCTCTCTTGTAGCTTTCTACATGCCTTAACATGGCCAATTCTCACCTTAACTCTTTTAACTTCTCCTCCATGTTGCCTATGTCCTCAACTCCCTTAGATTTGGCGATTTTTATCCATGTGTGTGTTCTGATCCACTCTTTCTCTAATTCGAAAAATAATGGTACAACAAAATTTTGTGGGATGATTTTCACACCCTCTAACATATTGTAATATGAGCCCAAGTCCGGTTGAGGGGTAGGTTCAGGTATTTCTTCTGTTTTTCTCTCCCCTTGTGATTGTTTAGCTACCTTTTCCTCCAATTTCTCAGTCTCTTTTAACTTGGGTAGAGTTTCCTGTAGAGATGCTGCAACTTCCTGTAGAGATGCTTTTGAGTCCATCGACTTAATTTTCTCTTTCCATGTAGAGTTTTTTTGGCTTCCTCTTTCATAAGTAATGGATATCTTGGAAGGAGACTCTTCCTTCTGTTTAGTGGGTGAGTCCTCAATGACAATTGGTTCCTTGGATGGTGGCTGGGGTTTACCTACGTTGATCCTTGTGTTTTTTCTGGCTTTGAAGTACGTGGATGTCCTTTTTCTCTTTCCTTTTTGCTTTGTAGGGGTGCTTAACGAAGCAAGAACAGCTATTGCCTCCCTTGCCAGTGTCTCAGGGGATTTCTCTTCCTGTTGCTCTTTTCCCTCACTTCCTGTAGAAACCTCTGTGTCCATTGTTTCTGTCTATATGAATGATATCTCAGGGTGTGTCTCTCCCTTGTCTTTCTGGGTCCCTGCCTTGGCTATGGCAGTATTCTTTTGGGCTCTCTTGACCTTTTTCTTCCCAACCTTTGTCATTCTCCCTTTCTATATTTTTGTTGTTTTCTCCTTTGTTGTCTTAGGTTCAACAGTCTTTCCAAATTCTTCTTTTTCTTTCTGTTCTTCCTCTATTTTTCCCTCTGCTTGAATATCCTATGCTCCCTCATCACTTTCCTTATGAATTCTTTTAGTTTGCTCCCCCTCCTCACTGCTGGATGGGGTTATGTTCTCAGCCAAAGTTCTAATGTTATCATCCCTGGACATATTTATGAAGGTTTCCCAAGCTATGGGGATGGTATAGGTGTGTAAAGCATCCTCCACCAACAGTTTGATGAGCCCATGGTGGGCCAGCTAATCGGGGATCCCTTCATTTAGCTTTGTACCACATTCAATTAAGGACTGAAGAAGGAAATATGGGATGCTCAATTTCTTGGCTGGAGGCAAGTCCATCCCATGCCTTAATTCATGTAACAACCTGAAATGATATCCATAGATGATGCTAAACCTCCCTTCACATGTGATATACTTCATAATTTGATAACTAACTTCACTCCAGAGAGGAGGCAAGCTTGTCCTTCTAACTCCGTTTTTTTCTTCTACAGGATGCTCCTCAGGTAGAAAAAATGTTTTCTTAGCAACTTGGCCCAATGATCTATCTTCTTTGCTCTAAGGGAGGCCCAATGGTAGACCAGTAATTCTACTGATGAGATCAGGGGTAAGTTCTAGGGTCAAACCCCTAAAACTAATTGTGGCATGTGTCTTTGAATGTGGTCTCAGGGACATTAAAAACTCTTTAGTTATTTCCTCATCATAACCCTGAATTTTGTCAAAGAAGGAGATCCAATTTGCCCGAGTGAAAAGGTCCACCACCTCAGGGTGCTCATGCAACTTGCTAGAGTCTGAGGGTTCTTTCCTTATGAATCCTCCTAGCATGGTGTTGAGTGCTCTTTTTACGTTTTAACCAAAAATTAAAATGCTTAGGAAAACAAATAGCCAATTCACTGCAACAGAGGATAGTTGAATCTGGTTACTTCTGAACCCAAGAAGGAATTTCTCATGTGTTTCTTACAATATCAAGTAGTAATAATTCTCTTATTTTAAGACTACTGTCACCCAAAGTTTGATTTTCTATTCATGAAAAGTTTTTTTTTTTTTTTACAAAACAGAGTATAGGGGCACAGGTACTTTTCTCAGCATATAGATAGATAGGCACAGTCATTTTTTCACACACTCACGCAGGCTGGCCCATATTGCTGGATGTATCTTTCTTACCGGATAATTTTGAAAAAGGATGGGGGATTTCAAATGCGAGAGAAAAAGAAACTATGTAGACTCAGGGAAATTTGCAGGCAGACTTTCACTTTTTCAATGCACAGGCAGACTTCCACTTTCTTTTTTCAATCTATTTCCGTGTTCAATTTACCACCTTGCTCAAAAAAATCATGCACAAAGGATTTTTCTTGAGCCTACCTCATTTGGAGCTTGAAATTTGATGAAAATTGTGGTTTTTCCTTCCGCAAAGTTGTTCTCTGCCTTTCCTATAGAACCCTTCCTGTAGAAGGCTCCCGGTTCCTGTAGAATGAAACTGTGCTTCTGACAGAGCCCGATAGGCAGGAGATTTTTGAAAACAGATAGAAAAACTCATGGAGGATGACTGGTTAACTATTCGAGAAGTGGTGGATGCATGCTCCAGTCGAGAACGTTGTGAGTGTAGAATGAACAGAGGGTGGTGCATGGTTCAACTGAGCGTCTTTTAACTGCGGCGTGATTCGTGGTGAGGGGATGAGGTGGCTGGACCGATCGTTGATATGACATCACAGCTATAATGTTTCCACATGTTTCTATCTTCCATCACCTCCTTTCTCCGGTTATCCGCCGCCATCACTACCAGTCCCGACGATTTCTTCCTGAATGGACACCCAAACATGCTGGCTTCACATCTAATCGGCAATTTCGAATTTAAAGGAGCTTGTTCGGATTCCATGAGGATGTGTAACTGGCCGAGGGTGGCTAGTTAACTAGCCACTGATTCCACTCAATCCAAACAATTCCCATAGTCATGCAGATTTAAAATATAATTTATGTAATTGAAGAACAAGTTTAGGAACTTACCTGCGTGGTCGCGTCCGTGTTATGCAGATTTTGGGTTTTGGAACCCATTCCTTCATTTTTTGTTGCTGCATGCACACTGCATGCTTGGCCTCGACTGTTTCTGATGTTCATATGTTCAAGTAGAGCCCCATGCATGTTTCTTCTACCATACTTTATTGTCCCTGTCTCTAGAGTATGTCTTTCAGAGGGATCAGCTGTTACAGGATTCCCGTAGGATGTCCTGTAGCTGCTTCTCCTCCTGGAATGCAAGCTACAATGAGCAGGGCTATACTGTTGACGAGGGTCTCAGCTGATGAGGAGTCTAAATGGAGGGTATGGTGAGTGAAAACCTACTGCTTGATTTGTTATTAAAAAGTTTTTGCTGGCAGTATGAAGAAAACAACATTTATGTATGTGACTGTGTAGGAAACAAATGAGTGCAATGAAGGTGTTCAGAGATGGAAAAAGGTGGCATATGGAAATGGATGGAAGCACGGAGGTTTACAGGCCTCATGGGCAGATTCCCAATCTTCGGGTCCTCTTTTGAGGTCGATTTTGGCTCATCTGTAGGTTCTACAGGATCTTCTTGTAGAAGACACAGAACTTTCCTATAGAAGGTGAAATCTTAGCCCAAATGAGACCAAATCTTAGGAAAGGGTAGTGGTCATGGAGGAATGGATTGTGAGGGATGCTTGTAGCCTGGTGCTAATCTTTGTCTTTGCCTTGTGCGATCCTCCTAACCTACAACGTCCTTCTTGAAAGCTGCAATTTATCCAACAGAAATTAGGTGTATTTTCCTTTTTTTTTTCTTTTTTTTCTCTCTCTTTTTTTTAGTGTGAGACAATTGGGGCACCTCTAAGAGGTTTTCACCCTCACTGTCTACCTTGGGCACCTCCTAGAGGTTTTCACCCAAGGATCTTTTATTTTTTCCTTTTTTATGTTTTTTTTTTCTTTTTTTTTCTTTTGGTGCTCAAGGTGTGGGTGGAGTGGAGACAAGGGCCTGCTCCACCACCAACATTGATTTATCCAGAGTTTAATTGAACTCCTGATTAGAAAGGGGCTTCCTGTATATTTTCAATCGATGCCTATTGACGAGCATGGGTATGGCATCTTCATCAATGGTCCTGATAAGGACTAAACCATTGTCGTTGCATTTCTCGACTGTATATGGTCCCAGCCATCTTGTCCTCAGCTTTCCTTTGAAATCCTTGTATCTTGAATCATATAACAGCGCCCAATCCCCTGGCTAAAATTGCTTTTCTTTAAGGTGCCGGTCATGCCATATATTTCTTTGAAGTTGGACCACCTCTGAGTGGAGAAGGGCTTGCATTCTTTGTTCATCTAGTCCATTCAGCTGCAGTAATCTTTCCTATTGTGTATGGCTAAGATATAAGCCCAGCTAAGCTGCCAACCTCAATGTGTTATATTCAAATTCTATGGACAGCAAAGCCTTCTTCCCGTAGACCAGCTCATAGGGTGTGAAACCTGTTGTAGTTTTCCAAGTAGTGTTATAGGCCCAGGTGGCCTCAACCAAGCGATCTGCCCAATATTTTCTGCTGCTGCTCACTACCTTAGTCAAAATCTCTTCCAAAGCTCTGTTAGTGACTTCCACCTATCCATTTGCTTGCGGGTGATAAGGGGTGGAAGTTTTGTGCTTAATCTTGTGATGAGCGAGCAGGTCTTCAATCAGGTTAGAGGTAAACTGACTTCCTTGATCTGTGACTAATTCTCTTGGGTAGCCAAACTTGTAGAAGATATTTTCCCTCAAAAACTCAGCTACCTTTTCTTCTGTCACTGCTTTGATTGCCCTTGTTTCTGCCCACTTTGTCAGGTAATCTGTGCACACAATGATGTAAGACCTCTGGTTTGAAGGAGGGTTGATAGGACCCACAAAGTCCATGCCCCTGTTATAGACATTTTTGGGCACTACAACCCCAAGCATGAAATGTCCATAAACCAAGGGCTCCTAAGTCCCTAAAAGTGTTGTTCTAACCCCTAAAGGAACAAGGTCAACTGATTACAGCTTCTCCCAGAAGTTCTCCATGAAAAACTGCTCAGAACTGGTCAAAACAGGATCATTTCAGGTGCTCCATAGGCAAAGTGCATTGCATCTCACCTAAATACACTGTGTGGGTGCGTTGCATTTAAAAATGCCCTTCTATGGGGTGCGATGGGTGAGAGGTGACAAATGGCAGTGTCATTCCGCGAGGTGGAGAGGCATGGAAACTTCTAGAAACTTCTCTTGTGACACTTGCATCTCTGAATTCGACCAAGGATGAGTAAGGGATCATCAATCTCCAAGTGGAAGCAAGAACTATCAGAGGGAAGACACTAATCAAATCACAAGCTGACTCATCTCCCTTGCAGATATCTATATATGGATCCCTCATCCCAGAGATCCAGAGGCTGGAATTTTGCTTATTGTAAGGAATTGTTGTTGGTTTCTTGAGACAACATCAGATTGTTGGGTGATCTAAGCTTTGTATGAGGTGAAGAGGGGATTCCTTGCCAAGAGGATGATGTTGGGTCAGAACAACTGGTTGTAACTCCCTTGGCTCTTTCTCGTTTATCAATAAAAGCTATTCAAGTTTTCCTCCATACTCTTGTGTCATTTGTGTTTTATGCATTTGTATGGTCAATTTACATCTGATCCTAGATTGTTTATGATTATAGATCCATGTTCTTATATAGTGCTATGCTACTGTGATCTTACAGGTACTCTGTGAAGCTAGGCGTACAAGGGAGCAAGTAGCGAAATACTATCAAGAGAGAGAGAAATTGAACTAGGATATTAGCGCAAGACAAAGGTTGGTATTCTTTGTCCTTCTCTCATCTATATTTCATAAAGGAAAAATGAAAGTAGCTTTACTTTGTTTGTTTCTAAGGTAGCTACCACACCTTAGTGGGATAAGCAGTTCTGTGTAGACACTTTTCCCTGTAACAAAATGGCGACTCTACTGGGGAAGAATTAGTTTGTTTGTTTATCTTCCTTGTTGTCTATTTTATAAACTTACAGACGGAGCCTGAAGTCGAGCCAGGTAGCTTTCGAACTGCATTTGCTATGCAAATGCAAAGTAGATAAATGCCGCTTCATTCAATCTCCGGGATTTGTTTATAACTTAAACAATTGATTCACAAACTCTCTGATTGCCCCTTGTGGTAGCTCTCAGAACCTCCTTAGATCTACCCCTGATTGTTGCATTACTGATTACCATTTGCTCGGCCAAAACCCATGAACTGAACTGCAAACTGTGACCCGGAACCCAAGAAAAGTCTCATCTCTGGTCCAGCACAGGTACTGTTCTGTGAATCTGAAATTTAGCGCACTTCTCGAGTGTAGTAGGTGCGCTGCATTTCAAATTCCCTGTGTTATAGGTGCGCTGATCAGACTAGGCATTGTTCAGTTTTGGTTTCTGTGATTCATTCTTTCCAGTTCTATTCATGAATTTTGCTGCCTGTAATCAGTATATCTCTGTTTGAAACCCCTTTTCCTTGCTGTTATTCCGCCTCCGTTGTACAAAAGAACTGTAAATGTTTTTGTGTATTTGTTGAGTCATTTTCCATTCTCCTTTGCAAAAAGTAACGTAATCGTACTGTCGTCCTTTGATTTGAAAGTGTCGCAAGTGTCGTTTTCAGTCATAGGAAAGAGTTTGGTTGCTGTAGATAGTCGATTATCCTGTTATTATTGTATTTGGTATGAATTTGTAATTTTTATAGTGTCAAAAACAAGTATTCATTTCCAAAGCGTAAAGTGTTGTGATTATCTCCATTTTTGATTTCGAAAAGAAACTTGTTAGTAATTGTCGCTTGAAAAGTAATTCAGATTTGTGCATTAGCTTTCCTTTTACCATTCACATACTAAGAAAGCCGAAAACAAATACATGCATGTTCATTTGCATTTAGACTATTTGATTGGTTTTATTTAGGACAGTGCATTTAGAGTGTGCTCTTTGCTCTTTGTGAAAGAATACTGTCTCTCTTTCCTTAGTAGCTAGGATTTTCATTGCACAAAGAAGATAAAAGACTGTTTATCATCTTAGATTGCATTTTACGAATTATACATCTACATCTCGTGGTGAACCTGAAAGGAAAATTTCTTAAACAAGATCAACTATAAAATAAATTCAATGAATCTAACAACGCTTTGGAACCTAACGCACAACATTTAGAAGTCTAGGCTAGAGACGTATTCCGGCGTTGTAAAGCCTGGTAACTATTGTTCTCACTGATGGTTGGGTGATTCCTCCACTTTGAGACGATAAGTGCTAGTACGGACTTGTGCTCCCACGTACCGTCGAGTATATTTTGGGAGACCACAATAGGCTTAATCCTTTATCCATAGGAAGCCGTGTCTGCCGCCCTATTGATCGCAATGCACTGAACACAGCATTCGGGAAGATTGACTGCCGTACTGTAAAAAGTATTCTGCAGTTTTGCGATTGGTTTGGTAATCCCTCTACCTAGATTTCCATAGCAGTCCCTTTCGTTCCTTTTTAGACTCCTTAATGGAAAAGGTCCATCTAAGCACTTGTCAGTTCAGGCTCATTAAAAATCGAAGGCAACTAGAGTCATCTTTTGTTTTTTCTCAACTCTTAAAAATTGAAAAAACGAGTTTTGTCAAAGCGTCTAAAATTTATTTTAAATGGAATAATCATCACCTCTTCCTACATTGATCTTAGGTTGAGAAAATGGAACCCACCAACCAAGGAATTCCCCTTGGAGGAAATCCTAGTCCCTTCTCCTCTTGGGGAGATGTTGGTGCACCCCATGTGGCCACATTGTCGCTTCCAAGATTGACAATCGGCTTGCCCGTATGGCTCTTCTCAACCTCTGTCGTTCAGAGCACCACAATTCTTGAACAATTGAGTCAGCAACTAGACAAATCCAGAGTTACCCACCAACCTTCTACTTCCTCCAATTCTTCCTCTCCTCCTTCTTCGCTTGATTGGGTTGGTAAAGCCAAAAATCAAGTACTTGAGAGAAAGAAGGAAAAGAAGAAGAAAGAGAAGAAGAAGAAGGAGCCAAAAGTGAAAGGGGGCAACCAAGCGTCGTCTAGCGAAAATCCACACACTACACCGACCAAGCCTAAATCGCCATGTGTCATTTGCAAAGGAGACCACTATCATAGAGATTTTCCTTGCATCCCTCGGATCTTAAGGAACTGGTCTCCTCGTTTGCATAACCCAGTGTCGTCAACCTCTGATGATCATGTTGAAAGCACACCGTCGACTAGTGAAAGTGAAGCCCCAGGACAAAAAGGAAAATATAGATTTCCTTGTAAACTGTGCGAAGGCGACCATGTCGTCCACCGTTGTCCCTTCTTAGACGAGGCTAAAAGAGTTTTGGATGATCGTCCGGTCTCACCGTTACGAATTCCTCCTGGATATAAAAAACTCTTGTCGAGTCCGTCACTAGTTGAAAAGCCGGCTGACCCACTCAGGTGGTCAACCGAAGCATCTATCATTGAAGACAAACCATCTGAACCCATGCCAGACAAAAGTCAAAAGGTCGAGGTGGCAGTTGACCCGGTCTTGCCTTCAGAGGTTCCATCTTTAGATGATACAGTCACAGAAGAGAATAAGGATGACACCGTCCAAATTCTTTTCGTAACCACAGACTCCGATGAACATGGGGGCAATTTACCCGTTCCTTTACCGCAGGAAGGAAGTTCGTCAGAGTCGTACCTGGCCGTCTATTCGGTCCCACCTCCAAGCAACCTAGTTGTCTCTTTCGACTGGAATCAACTAGGCAGACCCCGTTTACCAGCTAGTATACCATTCTGAATTATTGCTCAAATATATAGAATGGTTATGGCCGGTACCATCATAGATGAAGGGGCTTCTGTGAGTATCCTTTCCTCAACTGCTTGGAAAGCGCTTGGTTCGCCATCGCTTTTGCCTGAGATGAGAAATCTAACAGGCTTTGACAAAGGAACCAGTCGACCGTTAGGGATCCTTCCCAATGTGCCCATAACATTGAGAGGGAAAACCGTTCACATGAACGTAATGGTAGTTCAAGGACCCCTGGATTATAATCTACTCCTTGGATGAGACTATATTTATTGCATGGGAGCCATTGTCTCATCACTCTTTAGAGTGATGTGTTTTCCGCACAAAGGAAGAGTGGTCAAGCTCGTAGACCAGCTTTCATTTCCCGGATCACATAGAGCAAATAGTCATATGCCATCCCTAAATGGTCTTTTCACGCAAGGAATGTCTCATCAATCTCCAGTCCATCCACCCGATGAGCGCGAGTGATTCGGGGAACATGACTGAAACCCAGGGGGCATGCACCCTGGTCTGCTTCGGCAGGAAAACTTCGGGTATAGGGTAGGTTTCCGTGAGAGATATATGACCGGACTGTACTCCCATCCGTGATTGGAAGAGGGGGTTAGACTGGAATAAGATTCTCTTGTCAAAGTTATGTGAGTGGATTGTCTCACCTTTGTCTATTTCGGTAGACATCGCCGAAGAAGTGTTTTGTTTGCGCTGTGAATAGAACAATCTTTGGTAACCTGAAAGAGGTAGACCTTTCCTGATAAAACAAATGTTTTGTTGGAGATTTGAAAGGTGACCTTGAAACTCTGTTTTATACCTGGGGGCATGCAAACCTTTTGGCATGCAAGTGAAGAGCGACTATTTATTTTTTTAAATTTGTAGGTCCTCTAACCCTTTAAACTCGTAGGAATGGTCGTTTCCTAACTTGCATAAAGAAAGGATGTGGGTCAAAACTCTAAAAATTGCCATTTTTAAATGGGACATTCTTATTATACGACTGGATTAATCAAGCAGTTTTAGTGCATAGTTCAAGATCGTTAAAAAATAAACATAAGCCATGATCAAATGTTTCCCCCCGCGTTTAAGCTCATTAAAAAATGAACTATTTCCCGGTAAATAACCATCATGAATGTAGTACTTCAGCCTTTAAAAGCCTTGGTCGTGTTCTCATCATCACCTCCACTCTGTATTAGCCGATCATTCACCTCCATTTGATTGTTTACCCCTTTTGAGGAACAGCTGCGAAGAGTGATCTCACTAGCCATCCTTGTAACACTGACGTGATTGGAAAATTCCAAACCTTACCTGGAATCAGCGGCTACCCAATTTTATCACTTGTTCCTCAAAAGACGAGTCTCCTTTAAGATCTTTTCAACTGACTCGTAAAATATGAAAAGATTGTCGAGCCATTGGCCTCTCCAGCTCATTAAAGGGACCGGAAGTGCTATCCCTCCTTTAGATTTTAATCTTTTTGGACCTGAGGGATTATTACACAAAAAGATCGAGCGCTTGTTTTGTTCGGCTCATTAAAAGTATCGAAAATTCATCCCTTCTGTATTGTTTTATACTTTTTCAGACTTAAGGGATTAGATGACAAAAAAGGAATTTTGGAGTTTCCCTTACGTTCCTTTTCAGACTCTCTAAAACTGAAAAGGACCGAGTTATATTTGTCATTAAAACATAATAGCGACAAACTTGTCCATAGCAGACAAGAACGAGTTTCACTATCGCTAGGCTCGTTAAAACATAGCGATGGGTTTGCCCGAAGGGCATATTATAGAACAAGCATATGTTATCCTCCTCAAGCTTGACAAAAATAAAGAGGTACTGGTCAGCAATGACTGGGGAAAAATTGGGAAGAAAACTTGAAGAAACTTTGTTGGTAGCGAGTCGCTCTTGAACATGACACTTTCACTCCACATCCAAGTCGGGTTGGGTTGTTTCACTCACCGGTCACATCACCATGGTCCCATCACACCATCCACATTTGGGGTTAATGCTACCAGTCCATCACGTCAGTGTCGCCGATATGTTCAAGAGAAGTCATTCAGAGAATTCACCTGTGTCTCACCTGCTACAATACATTTACACTCCATTCTTTCATGACTGCCACCCTGAACCTTATGTCATCAGATTGTTTTCACCTCCATTAAAATCATTTGCTCCGTTCTGTGTCATTGATGTGGGATTCATTAAGGCCGTCCTGTGACGGATCGCTTCTTGTCGACATCAGCTCATTATCCAAGAAGTCGATCTAGGAACACCCCATTCAGTACTTTGAATCTTGCATGCCTCAATGGCAAGTTTCTCACTTCCGGCGATAGGTTTACATCAATGACCTTGAACCGAAAGATTTTGCATGGTGTTTGACGCCAAGTCCTTTATTCACACCACCTGAATTGTATTGCAGTACCTTGAGCGTTATTATCATTATCGGCGATTCCTCTCGCACCTGTTAACAACTTACATCATTGGCTAGTAATCAGGCGATGTCTTTCCATGTTCGACTCCAGAACATCTCTCACATGGATAGACTTGTACTTCGAGTGAAGATCGAACGAGATTGAAGACCCCGGATCTAGTTTCATCCATTCGAGCTGCGATATATATTCAAGGAAATAAAGACATCAAATATACATCATTGCTACACAGATAATCATCCAATCAAATGGATGATGACTCTACTAGAATCATCAGTCTACACTCAGACGATTGTCTGTCCTATGTACATGAAAATGAATTTATAAAGCTGAGCATGGGAATGCCCGCCTCAGCTAGATCATGAAAATATTATGAAGATAATGTATTGTATTTTATCTTATTACAGGTCTCCTCCCAGCTTGAAAGAACTTCGGATCCTCATAATAAAGCATTTCACCCGACATCAAAAGATTAACGACCTCATGCTTTAGGGGGAAACTGTTATAGACATTTTTGGGCACTACAACCCTAAGCATGAAATGTCCATAAACCAAGGGCTCCTAAGTCCCTAAAATTTTTGTTCTAACCCCTAAAGGAATAAGGTCAACTGATTACAGCTTCTCCCAGAAGTTCTCCATGAAAAACTGCTCAGAACTGGTCAAAACAGGATCATTTCAGCTACTCCATAGGCAAAGTGCGTTGCATTTCAAAAATGCCTTCTATGGGGTGCGATGGGCGAGAAGTGACAAATGGCAGTGTCATTCCGCGAGGTGGAGAGGCATGGAAACTTCCAGAAACTTCTCCTGTGACACTTGCCTCTTTGAATTCGACCAAGGATGAGTAAGAGATCATCAATCTCCAAGTGGAAGCAAGAAATATCAGAGGGAAGACACTAATCAAATCACAAGCTGACTCATCTCCCTTACAGATATCTATATATGGATCCCTCATCCCAGAGATCCAGAGGCTAGAATTTTTGCATATTGTAAGGAATTGCTGTTAGTTTCTTGAGACAACATTAGATTGTTGGGTGATCTAAGCTTTGTATGAGGTGAAGAGGGGCTTCCTTGCCAAGAGGATGATGCTGGGTCAGAACAACTGGTTGTAACTCCCTTGGCTCTTTCTTGTTTATCAATAAAAGCTATTCAAGTTTTCCTCCATACTTTTGTGTCATTTGTGTTTTATGCATTTGTATGGTCAATTTACATGTGATCCTAGATTGTTTATGATTATAGATCCATGTTCTTGTATAGTGCTATGCTATTGTGATCTTACAGGTACTCTGTGAAGCTGGACGTACAAGGGAGAAAGTAGCGAAAGACTATCAAGAGAGAGAGGAATCGAACTAGGAGATTAGCGCAAGACAGAGGTTGGTCTTCTTTGTCCTTCTCTCATCTATATTTCATAAAGGAAAAATGAAAGTAGCTTTACTTTGTTTGTTTCTAAGGTAGCTACCACACCTTAGTGGGATAAGCAGTTCTGTGTAGACACTTTTCCCTGTAACAACCCCACTTCTCAAATGGCACAAAAGTCACTTGAGGTTGGAGGGACATCTCATCCCTTGGAGTCGGTTTCCCCATCCTTTTGCATCGGTCACATTGGCTGATGTATCTCTTGACATATTGATGAAGAGTGGGCCAATAGTAGCCTTCCTGTAGAATTTTGAAGGTGGTTTTTTTGCTGCAAAGTGGCCTCCATAGGGCCCATCATGACAGGTTAGGAGGATTTCGAAAACTTCCTCCTCCCTGACACAATGCCTCAAAATCTGATCTAGGCCAAGTTTAAACAAGTTGCCCCCAATCCAAGTGAATGGGGCTCTCTTCCTCATGATCTTACTCTTCTGTTTTAAGGATAGGTGTGGCAGGAACTGTGCTGAAACCAAGTAATTTGTTATATCAGCAAACCATGGAGAGAGTACTGAAATAGAAAACAGGTAGTCATCTGGCATTTGATCATCCACCATCCCTTCTTCACCTGCAGGAAAATCTAGTCTAGACAGAAAATCAGCAACAACATTTTCCTTACCTGGCTTATCAACAATGGTCAAATCAAATTGTTGCAATAAAAGTAACCATCTAATGATATGAGCATTTACATCAGGTTTATTCATCAGATACCTAATTGCAGCATGATCAGTGTGTATGAATTTTTGATAACCAGTGATGTAATGCTTGAACTTGTTTAGGGAATGGACTACAGCTAGGAGCTCTTTCTCAGTTACAGTATAGTTTAACTCTACCTTGGACAGGTTTTTACTGACAAAATATATGGCATATGGTAGCTTTTCTTCAACTTGTCCTAAGGCTGCTCCTATGGCTTTGTTCGAGGCATCTATGTGAATGTGGAAAGGTAGGGCCCAGTTTGGACCTCTCAAGATTGGGGCAGTTACCATCTTACCTTTCAACGCATCCAGAGCATCTTGACAGTTGTCAATCCATGTAAACTCAACATCTTTCCCCAAAAGACCAAACAATGGAGAGGCTAGCTTACTAAAATCTTTAATGAATCTTCTATAATATCCTGCTAAGCCTAGAAAACTTTGAACATCTCTTACCTTTTGAGGAGGTGGAACCCTTTGGATGATATAAATCTTGTTGGGATCCACCTATAATCGTTGCTGAGAAATTGTATGACCTAGCACGGTCCCTTTAGTCATTAGGAATTCACATTTTTCAGGACTAAGGGACAGGTTCATTTCAATACACTTGGTTAAAACTTTTCCTAGGTTAGTCAATGCTTCTTGGAAGTTGGACCCATAAGGAGTAAAGTCACCCATGTAGATTTCGACCGAATCATGAACTAGCTCAACAAAGATGCTCAGTACTGCTCCCTGGAAAGTGGCAGGAGCATTGCATAACAAGGAACCGGTAGGAAAAGGTACCCCATGGACAAGTGAAAGTGGTCTTATCTTGGTCTTCCAGGCTGATTTGGATCTGATTATACCCGCTAAACCCATCTAGGAAGGAAAAGAACTTCTTCCCTACTAGGCCGTCTAACACTTGATCTATGAAAGGCAAAGGGAAATGGTCCTTCTTGGTAGCTTTGTTAAGTTCTTGATAATCTACACAGATTCTCCACTTCCCGTTCTTCTTGGGCACAAGCACCAAAGGAGAAACCCACTCGCTGTCAGAGATGGGGTAGATGAATCCTGCATCTAGCAACTTTTGCAGTTCTTCTTTGACAATGTCCTTGAGGGCTGGATTCATCCTCCTCTAAGGCTGCCTGACTGGTTTACAATCCTCTATAATTTAAATGTGATGGGTATAGACTGAAGGTTGGACTCCTTTCATCTCTGTTATCACTCAGGTTGTCCTTTTGATCAGCACAAAAGGATGCGGCCGAGGTAACCACAGACCAATCTTTGGACTGCAGGTTCTAGCCCACCTGCAATCAGAGAGGGCTCTCTCTTTCTGATTTAGCTTTGTTGGAGATGATTTTAGGATATTTATTGAGTTCAAGGGGGTTTTGTTTAAGTTTTGGTGGGAAGGACGATATTTCAGGTAAAGAGGCAGGGATAGCATGAAAGTTTTAGAACCATTGGGCGTGGAGTCAAGGAGTAAGACTGCTGGTGCGTTTTCCTGGTCACAAGAAAGAATATGGAGCAAGCTAGCTGCATATGAAACAATCATTTAAGGTAAAATATGGATTAAAGGCTAAGGAATGAGAGGCAATTAAGAAAATCACAGTCAGTTTAGCAGAAAGGAGATAAATGAGCCCTATCTAGGAGCAGTTAAGAATTCCTAGATAACAGTCATTCATATGTGAAATAGATCAAACATGAGCCATAAAGGAATTCATATTTATGCCTAAATCAAGAGGAAAACATTAATAAGCCATAGAAACTGAGCATAGAGTGCGGCTAAGAAAATTTTAAACCAATCCTTTGTTCTGTAACTTAAGCATATGTGAAATTGGAATAACAGAGGTAAGAAACACTTATTGATTCATACTGCAGCACAAGAATTCCACATTCATTTCTTCAGACCATTAGACACAGAGCAGACAGTCATTCCTCCAAGCTTTTCAGCAATCCTTGATTAATTAAAACATTTCAGATATCCAGTGCAAGTCTCTCATGAAGACTATCAACCAAACAACCCTTAAAACAATACAGAGGGTGGTATATAAAGGGAAAAATATCAAAACATGTTTATTACAGCTTGACCTAAACAGGTCTGAAAGAAAAATGATTACTTTAACCTAATCCTATCTAGCAATAAATGCAAGGAAATATCTTTGAGCTGCACTGAGGGCAACTGTATCAAAACTGAGTTAATGTGTTGTCCTCGGTGACTTGGTGTAGGGTTTCTGCAATAACTGTGCATGGGTCTTTGGTCCATTGCTGTTCGGCGGCTTTAAATGCTTTAACTGTGATTTGAGAGCATTAATGGGCTTACACTGCTTTATTTGACTTTGTTGGATGCCATTCAATGCTAAGCTACCTTGGGAAATGAAGATTTTGATTAAAACATCCAACTGATACTCTTTGCCGCTCCATCTTTCCTCTGATACTCTTTCGTAGTGGAAATGGGTCGTTTCCCTCTTTTGTTGTGTATGAAATTGTCAAATCAATAGTTAATGGCCGTTGTTCGGCCTTCTGTTTCTTTAAAACCTTCGTTTGCCCCTTTCTAAATGCTTCGCGAAGAAAAATGGGTCATTCTGCGCCTTTCGGGCTTGCTGGGGGCTGCGCGATGAGGGTCTTTCCACTTTGGCCCATTTCCCATAGCCCTAGCGCGCATGAAAAACTGCCTCAGAATTTGAATCCGGGCTTCCTAAGTACGATTTTCGCCTTGGCGCCTTTTTGCTGATGATGTCAGCATGACGTCAGCGGGTGGGACCCAGTACGGCGGTGACGTGGCAGGGTGACGTCAGCATGTACGGCGGGTGACGTGGCATTTACACGGTGGCAGAGACGTGGCAGGGTGACTAGGCAGTGCGGTGGCAGGAGGCCGACGCAGGCAGATGACGCCAGCGGGTGATGTGGCGCTGACGCAGGAGGGCGGAAGCAGTTTTCAGTTTTGCGCGCACCGCCTTTGGGCAGACGGCGGTATCGGAGGAGGGGCTTCACCACAGCTGATAGGGCGACGCGTCGTGGGATTACGGAGGGAAAACCGCCCATCTCCCGGACGCTAACCCTCGCGCTATTTGGGATATGAGGAGGCCCGCCCACCGTAGATCTGGGGCGCAGGCAATTGGACGGCCGACGGCATGGACGAGGCGGTTGAGGGTTAAGGGACAGGCGCGCGAATATTCAAATTTTAATACAATGCCGCGGGGGGGGGGGGGGGGGGGGGGGGGTGGGGTTTAAAACTTTGGAAATGTGGGTTTTCGGGGATTTTAAAAGTGAGCGGGTCGAATATTTGGGGGGTTAGACCTTAGGATGAGGTGGAAAATGGGTTTTTTCAAGGTTAGGGCTTAGGGGAAATGGTTATTAGTTTGACCAGAGGTCAAACTAACCCCTGTAAGGACACGGATGGGCTAAAAACAGCCCGAGCTGGACTGTTTTTTCCCGGACTTAAATGAATAGGGCTATAGTGCCAGGGAGGGGTTATTATTATATTTTTGGGATTTTTATACATAGTTTTAGTAGGGGAAAGGAAAATAGATAGGGGGCTAGATAATAGAGTTAGGAGTTAATATGGAGATGACAAGAAAGCGCTAAAGTAAGGGACCTTAGACTACAGAGGGAAAATAGAACTTGTAGAAAGGATATGAGTGTATCTAAGTAAAGCAGATCTGTACTTAGGAAAATGATATGAAAATGATAAAATTAAGAGGAATCAAGCAGATCTTGACCTCTTCGGGAAGTTAGTAAGTGATTTAGGGAATAAGAAGAAAGTGGAGTTAGTGATGTCCAGCTTGAGCTCCTCTAAATGGAAAACTGCCTCCAACCTGTGATCTGAAAAGATATAACACTTTTAAAACACAAAATTGATCATGAATCATCATTCTGCAACCTCAAAACTACCTACCCAGCCTACTGGCCTAACATTTTTTCTTCTTTTTAGTTTGGGTGCACTTAGACTTGCAGACTCAGCTTTACAATTTTTCTTTTGACTGTCCACCTATCTAAATCTACGCTTATTTCTGCCAAGGACCCAGATTAAGCAGTTGGTCTCCTTTGATTCTCTACCTATCTACAAATCTGCCAAGATTACGTTGTTTGGACAGATATCATTCTCTATATTCTAAAACAAGAAATTGAAACCTAGGGAGGCCAAGATTAAACTGTTTGGCCTTCCCTTAACTGAAAACTCATCAAAATTGGAATACAGCAATGGCATTTGGACTAGCACTCTTTCATGGCCTTTTCTTTGACCTCTTTTGGAAATATGGAACCTTGCAGCATGAAAGATGACATATTTGGCATGTAAAAATGTCAATCATGAAATATGAACACCTGTTGCAACAGGAGGCTAACAGTGGCTCCACTTGGGGATGGCTTTTCCTTGTGAAAAGCCAAGAACAGCAGGTCAGAATGCCTGATCTTCTGTTGTTGTTGTAGATTGAAAAACTTCTTTATGTTGGGTGTTAAATAATTGAAATTTCGTAATATGAACAACCTTCTCCTCAACTGAAATATTGTGAAATGCATAGCACTGCCTGCTTTCTTCTGCGTGCTTTCTACTATGTGGAATGTTGCTTGAGCATTGTGCCTTTGAAACAGTCTCAGTACATGGATCAAAACTGATGTGCTTGCCTTATCCATTGGTCTAGAAACCACTGCTGATATGAAACTTAAGACTGCAAGACTACAAACAGCTTCTTTTTGCCATGAATTGCTATAATATGACAATGTTACTCTTGCTGTTTTGTTGAGATTAGTGCAGAGACAGAGCTTTTTAAAAATGGAATACTTGTATTGGCTGTGTCTTCACAAAATTTACTGTTGCTCCTCCAACATTCGGAAAAATAAAACAAAGTGCTGATATATACAAACATTACTGTACAAGAAATATATACAGAACTACACTGTGTCCCTCAAAAGGGATCATGGTAATGTTTCAGCATACGGCCATTAACAGGGCCTTCTTTAGCAGAGCTGCCCTCTACAGGTTTAAGAAAATATGTGTTATTTCCCTGAACAACAGAAACAACAAATGGCCCTTTCCATAAAAAATCAAACTTTGCATGTTTTCCCTTATCTTCTCTTCATGAATCCCACCTTAGAACTTTGTCACTAATGTAGAAATCCTCAGCCTTAACTCTCTTATCAAACATCTTTTTGAGCTTTTCTTGCAAAATTTGAGCTCTGTCATAAACTTGTTCTCTGGTTTGCTGAAGATGAATGGTCTGATTAATCCTTCTTTGAATGTCATTTGTTTCAGCCTGAATTTCCTCTAACAGTCTGATAGTAGGGATGACCAAGGATGAAGGAAATCTGGCCTCCATGCCATATACTAGCTCATAGGGGCTCATCCCAATAGATATCTTTGTTGAAATTCTGTCTGCCCATAGGGCATTTACCAGCTTCATGTGCCAGTTCTTCTTTTTTGTTCTAGAACTTTCTTTATGATGTTGATGAGGCTCTTGTTGGATGATTCCGCCAAGCCATTACCTTGAGGGTAATACACTGTAGAGTGGCCCAAGGTAATATGAAATTGGTGGCAAAAATTGATCATCTTTTTGGATTTGAAGGCCGCGGCATTGTCAGTGATGATCTTCTCAGGGCAGCCAAATCTAGAAAGGATATTTCACTCAAGGAATTGGATAATGATGGTGTCATTGGCTTGCCTACACGGGATGGCTTCAACCCACTTAGTGAAATAGTCGGTGGCTGTTAAAATCCATTTGTGCTGGCCTGAGGAAGAGGGATGGATTTCTCCAATGAAGTCAAGACCCCATTGTTGAAAATGCTTTTCGGTTGAGATGGGTTTAAGGGGCAAGGGCAACAGCTTTCTTTTGCCCTCAAAGATTTGGCATTTGTGACATGACATGGCAAACTTCTTTATATCTGCAAAAAGAGAGGGCCAATAGAAACCAGCCCTTAAAATTTTATTAGCAGTGGACTTCCAATATAGATGTCCTCCACAATCACCTACATGGAATTCTTTCATGACTTTGTCAGTGTCACTCATGGTTAAACAATTAAAAATATACCTTCATGATTTCTCCAAAATAATGCACCATCTATGACACAAAACTTTAAAGCCTTCATTTTCAAAAATCTTTTCTTGGTTTTGGACAATCCTGGGGGAGAAAACAGGTTTAATAGTACAAAACATATATCAGCATACCATGGGGATTGCAAAAAGGTTTCACTGATCTGTGGAGTCACCAGCTCCTATTCATTTTCCAGTTGGTTAATGTCCAAGGCTTGAAAGTTTGTTTTGGACATCAGTTTGGCTAAACCTTGTCCCTTTATTAGTTTGGTTGGTTTTATTTCTATGTCATACTCAAGGATGTTTGCAATCCACTTGCCTCTTTTTCCTTCTAATCCCTCTTGGGTTAGTATGTCTTTTACAATAGCATTTGGGACATAGGCAATCACATGTGAATATAAAATGTACACTCTGAAATCCTTGATGGCCTTAATGAGTGCATAGACCTGCTTCTCCATGATTGGGTACTTCAAAGGGGCATCTCTTAAGGCTCTTTTCATTTCCCTATTCATCCTTTTGCAAAAGGACAGCAGCTATGGTGTGATTAGATGCAAAAGAAAAAATGATAAAATATTTGTCAAATTGTTGGCTGGTGAGGACAGGGGTTTGGGTTAAGGCAGATTTTATACTCTCAAAGGCCTGCTTGGTTTCAAGAGACCATTTTACCTTGGCATCCTTTTTTAACATGTTGCTTAATAATCTTATCAGCTCGGCTAGATTTTGAATAAATCTCCTTAGGAAATTGATCTTTCCAAGGAACGCTTGCAGCTCTTTTATGTTTTTGGGGTATGGGATTTGGAGGATGGCTTGGATTCTTTCAGGATCAATTCTAATCCCATCTTTTGATATGATGTGGCCAGGTAATTTGCCTTCTTCAAGGCCAAGGAGAGACTTCTTGGGGTTCATGAAAATGCCACATTTCCTACATGTCATGAATATTTTCCTTAAGTGTCTGAGGTGCTCTTGATCAGATTTGGAAAATTGGGTCAAGTCATCAAGGTAAACAACTAGGAAATCATGTATTTCCTTGGCAAATGCAATATCCATTGCTATTTGAAAGGTGGCACCAGCGTTTTTTAGTCTGAATGGCATCTTTACATACTTAAATGTTCCCCACGGTGTGGTAAAGGCTGTCTTGTCTTGGTCATCCGGGTGAACAAGTATTTGATTGAAACCTGAAAAGCCATCTAACAGAGAGATTCTAGATGACCCCACTACTCTTTGTAGGATGTGATCCATCTTGGGCAAAGGATAGTGGTCTTTTAGGGAGACTTGGTTTAAATTTCTCAGATCTACACAAAGTCTAATCTCACCTATTTTCTTTCTTGTGGGAACAAGATTGGATACCCATTTAGAAAATCTGATGGGTGCTATGATACCTGCTTCAAACATTCTTTTCACTTTCTTTTCAATCAAAGGGAGAAGCACAGGATTGATTCTCCTCAGTTCTTGTTTGAAGGGCTTCTGGTTTGGTTTTAATGGAATGGTGTGTTGAATTACTGAGGTGACATAGGACTTCAAGTCCTCATAACTCCAAGAAAATACATCTTGGAATTCCTTAAATAAATCAATATACTTGGGCTTTTGATCAGGTGGCAAATTTTTGGACAGTTTGATCATTTTTGGCTTCTCTACTGTCCCAATGTTGTGTTCTTCTATATCAGAGTTGAATGGTTGCAATTTTGGTTTTTTAGGAACATCATTTGCATCAAACATGTCTTCTAATGGGGTTAGGCCAACAGGAAAAAAGTTATCCTTTAAGTCAATGATTTCTACCTCTATTTTGGCCATTTCCTCCAAATGCATTTGTTTCAGCTGTTCTATGTTTGTTTTGTCAAAAACAGTTGGATTTAGGATTTGTTTGGCTATTGCAGCTGTTACAGCCTGCTGAATTTCATTTGTTTGCTATTGGGAATCGTTCATAGCATCCATGTCAATGTTAATATTTGCAAATTCATGCTCGAGAGTGAGGAAATTATTAATCTGGTCATCATTTTCGAACACTTGCCAGTCTTTCACGTTATTTGGGACAGTGGGCCTATGTTTTATTTCAGCTGTAAAATAATAGTTTGGCTCTAAGGGAAGCTTGCATGTACTAGCAAAAGTGGCTAGGCTGTGTGCATGAATGTTATGATCTCTTGAGATTTTGGCAAGCTTGGATTCAGTGAATGCATTGAGTATACTAGTGGCAGCAGTCCTATAGGCCCTCATTCTATTGTCATTGGTAACAAAGTTACCTTTCATCTGTTGTATGATTAAATCAGAGTCACCTAAAATGGACACTTTTGCAGCTCCTAAAGCTTTGAGTAGTTTAAGGCCTAAAAGCAGAGCCTCACACTCTGCCATGTTGTTGGTGCATTTAAAGTTTAGTCTGTAGGCATGGCCTTCTGCATGATTGTTATGTGTATTATGAATCCATACACCTGCCCCTGCTCCTAACTTGCTGACAGAGCCATCAAACTCTAAATACCATGTGATTTCTTGCTTGTGGTTAGTACTAAGAGTTTCAGCCCTTTTATGATTGGGCAGATTTGCAGTTTCCATTTGGGGAGGTTCTTGTATGCTGGCTGCATTAACTGTTTTGACAATTTCATCAGTATGTGCAACTGATTCTTCATTGATGTGTGCTTGTTGTTCTAGAGCCAAAGGCTCATCATCAGTTGGAGAATTTATATCATCATTAAAAAAAATAAAAGAATCCATATCAGAATGGATTGAGTAAATGGGAAAATTTTCAGGCTTGCTCTCACTACTTACCACATATTTCATGAGTGTTTCTTTGTACAGTCTCTTTGGTTGCCCAAAGACTGAAATAGTGGCATAGGGGAGGTCTAACTGAAGGGATCCTTGGAGCTTTGCTCCCCATGATCTTGATAGGAGCATACCGTACTTTGGTGGGATGTCAGCCACCACCACATCCATGAGGATGGTCTTGTTGGGATATTGGACTAAGGAGACACACAAGTCTTTGATGAGGCCTAAACACTTGACTTGACTTGAATCAAAGGAAAATAGATCTTTGTAGGGTCTTGTGATATCAAGGTTCAGCTTTTCCATAACTGCTTTGGGCATAAGATTGTGCGATGCTCCTGAATCAAACATGGCATTGTGCAGGATTTTGTCATGTATATGTAAACTGACATAAAAGGGTGGAACAGGTCCATATGTTGATTTTCCATTAACTTGTGGACCAAACAACAGTTCAGGGGTATCATCCAAAACATTTACGTCGTCCTTAATCTCTGGGATTTGAAGTGACCTTTGAATTTGTTGCCTATATACATCGTGTTTGGCAAGTTCTGAGAGGGGGATGGATATCTTAAGTTTTCCAATCTCTGCTTCTAAGTTAAATGGCTTTTCCAATGGAGTCTTGGAGTTGATAATGGCAGTTTTTTCTTCTTTTTTTGAATTACCAGTGATTTGCTCTTGTTTATCAGCATTATGGGAATTGATCGCTTGCGGGTTTTCAGTTTTAGGAGAGCTTTTTGGAACACTGGTCGAATTTTGCTCAGAGGAAGAAGGTGGCAGAGGCTGATCAATAGAAGGTTGTATTTCTGTTATGTCTTCTACAATCACTTGATGTGTGTTTGGGACAGGTATATCAGCTGGTTCTGTTATGACAACCTTGCCTTTAATCTTGTTGGGCTGTTTGCCATCCTTTGGTTTGCTAGGTTCAGAAATGTCAATGGTCCTAGTTCTCAGCTTATATTGTTTGTGTACCTCATACACAGCAGTATCATAACCTTGTTTAAAATCAAAAGACTCACCAGAATTAGTCTGAAATTGACTAAAGTCATGCTCATCTTGGTCTTCTTGGCTCAGGAAAGTTTGATGCTCACCCTTTAGATCCATCATATTCATGTGAGTGTCTTCTATGGGTTCACTAGAAGTGGATGCCTCAGCATAGTTTTCTTGGAAAGGGGGTCTTATGTCATGATCTGGGCTTGACCTCCCAACATTTGTGTTTTGCGTTTTCCTAAAATTTTGGTTCCTTATGGTATTGGACTGTTTTCCTTCCTGTGATGACTTCCTCTCAACACTCTCTACTCTGTCTCCCAGCCTTTGCATGCCACTGACAATAGCATCAAGCTTTTGTTCTAAGGTTGAGGGAATTTATACAAGGCAAGGTCAGGTGGTGGTCTTAAGTTTTGTGGTATTGCATTATAGACATTACTAAACCTTGCACAGTACTCCAAAACAGTCTCTTGAGGACCTCTTTTAATTGTATCATATTCAGCTAGTATGTGCAAGGGGTCTTTCTTTTTCTCCCATCTGTTGGTAAAGGAATGGTAAAGCTCATCCGGAGAGGTTATAGAATTTGCAGCAAGTGATCTGAACCAAGTTCTTACATCACCTATTAGACTTTGAACAAAAATTTTCATTCTCATGCTATCATCATCTATTTCGTAGTTTTCAAAATAGTCCTGCATTTTCTTGGTATGCTGAAGTGCAGTGAAAGGACCAGTACTATCAAAATATGTAATTTTGGATTGGTAATCTTGGGGCAAGGCCCCAGGATTAGCAAGCAATTGCAGGGGTGCATATCTATTAGCCATATTCACAGGGATAAGTGGAACAATAGGAATAACAGGAACAACAGGAACAGTAGGAACAGTTGTGACGACAGTAGTGGTAAAAGGAGTATGTGCAGTGAATGAAGGTGTGGAAGGAGTGCTTTGAGATGTGGATGATGAACAAGGAGAAGCAGGGGTTGAACGAAATAAAACCTTTACAAGAGTTGGAACACAGCTTGGGTGAGCTGCTTCAGGACTCAAATCAGCAAAATCTTCTTGTCTTTCTTGCTTCCTAAGGATCTTTGGGATTAAGTTCGGATTTTCAAAAACAGCTGGAGGGTTTGGATCTGGGTTTGACCTTGTATGACGGAAGTTATTTTTGGGAGCCAGCTTCAAATTTGTTTTAGGTATTTTTCTGGGAATTCCTTTAGAATTAGCAAGGAACTGATCAAAATTTGGGAACAGCTATCTGCAGCTTAAAAATAGCATGAAGATTGACTGAAGTAGTTTTTATTTACTCCTGAAAATGCAAAAGAAGAATAGTTTCAAAGGCTCCCTGGCTGATATTCAAACTTCATCTATAGTTTTAAGGAGCAGACAACACTTGAACAATTGATTTGTCCCCAACGGAGTTGCCATTATGTTATCACTCAGGTTGTCCTTTTGATCAGCACAAAAGGATACGGCTGAGGTAACCACAGACCAATCTTTGGACTGCAGGTTCTAGCCCACCTGCAATCAGAGAGGGCTCTCTCTTTTTGATTTAGCTTTGTTGGAGATGATTTAAGGCTAGTTATTGAGTTCAAGGGGGTTTTGTTTAAGTTTTGGTGGGAAGGATGATATTTCAGGTAAAGAGGCAGGGATAGCACAAAATTCTTAGAACCATTGGGCGTGGAGTCAAGGAGTAAGACTGCTGGTGCGTTTTCCTGGTCACAAGAAAGAATACGGAGCAAGCTAGTTGCATATGAAACAATCATTTAAGGTAAAATATGGATTAAAGGCTAAGGAATGAGAGGCAATTAAGAATCTCACAGTCAGTTTAGCAGAAAGGAGATAAATGAGCCCTATCTAGGAGCAGTTAAGAATTCCTAGATAACAGTCATTCATATGTGAAATAGATCAAACATGAGCCATAAAGGAATTCATATTTATGCCTAAATCAAGAGGAAAACATTAATAAGCCACAGAAACTGAGCATAGAGTGCGGCTAAGCAAATTCTAAACCAATCCTTTGTTCTGTAACTTAAGCATATGTGAAATTGGAATAACAGAGGTAAGAAACACTTATTGATTCATACTGCAGCACAAGAATTCCACATTCATTTCTTCAAACCATTAGACACAGAGCAGATAGTCATTCCTCCAAGCTTTTCAACAATCTTTGATTAATTAAAACATTTCAGATATCCAGTGTGAGTCTCTCATGAAGACTATTAACCAACCAACCCTTAAAACAATACAGAGGGTGGTATATAAAGGGAAAAATATCAAAACCTGTTTATTACAGCTTGACCTAAACAGGTCTGAAAGAAAAATGATTACTTTAACCTAATCCTATCTAGCAATAAATGCAAGGAAATATCTTTGAGCTGCGCTGAGGGCAGCCGTATCAAAACTTAGTTAATGTGTTGTCCTCGGTGACTTGGTGTAGGGTTTCTGCAATAACTGTGCATGGGTCTCTGGTCCATTGCTGTTCGGCAGCTTTAAATGCTTTAATTGTGATTTGAGAGCATTAATGGGCTTACACCGCTTTATTTGACATTGTTAGAGGCCATTCAATGCTAAGCTGCCTTGGGAAATGAAGATTTTGATTAAAACATCCAACTGATACTCTTTGCCGCTCCATATTTCCTCTAATACTCTTTCGCAGTGGAAACGGGTCGTTTCCCTCTTTTGCTGTGTATGAAATTGTCAAATCAATAGTTAATGGCCGCTGTTCGGCCTTCTGTTGCTTTAAAACCTTCGTTTACCCCTTTCTCAATGCTTCACGAAGAAAAACGGGTCATTCTGCGCCTTTCGGGCTTGCTGGGGGCTGCGCGATGAGGGTCTTTCCACTTTGGCCCATTTCCCGTAGCCCTAGCACGCATGAAAAACTGCCTCAGAATTTGAATCCGGGCTTCCTAAGCACGATTTTCGCCTTGGCGCCTTTTTGTTGATGACGTCAGCGAGTGGGACCCAGTATGGCGGTGATGTGGCAGGGTGATGTCAGCATGTACGGCGGGAGACGTGGCATTTACACGGTGGCAAAGACGTGGCAGGGTGACTAGGCAGTGCGATGGTAGGAGGCCGACGCAGGCAGATGACGTCAGTGGGTGACGTGGCGCTGACGCAGGAGGGCGGAAGCGGTTTTCAGTTTTGGGCGCACCGCCTTTGGGCAGATGGCGGTATCGAAGGAGGGGCTCTGCCACAGCCGAGAGGGCGACGTGTGGCGGGAGTACGGCGGGAAAACCGCCCATCTCCCGGACGCTAACCCTCGGGCTATTTGGGATATGAGGAGGCCCGCGCACCGTAGATCTGGGGCGCGGACAATCGGACGGTCGGCGGCATGGACGAGGCGGTTGAGGGTTAAGGGACGGGCGTGCGAATATTCAAATTTTAATACAATGCCATAGGGGGGGTTTAAAACTTAGGAAATGTGGGTTTTCAGGGATTTTAAAAGTGAGCGGGTCGAATATCTGGTGGGTATGACCTTAGGATGAGACGTAAAATGGGTTTTTTCAGGGTTAGGGCTTAGGGGAAATGGTTATTAGTTTGACCAAAGGTCAAACTAACCCCTGTAAGGACACAGATGGGCTAAAAACAGCCCCAGCTGGACTGTTTTTTCCCGGACATAGATGAATAGGGCTATAGTGCCAGGGAAGGGGTATTATTATATTTTTGGGATTTTTATACATAGTTTTATTAGGGGAAAGGAAAATAGATAGGGGGCTAGATAATAGAGTTAGGAGTTAATATGGAGATGACAAGAAAGCGCTAAAGTAAGGGACCTTAGACTACAGAGGGAAAATAGAACTTGTAGAAAGGATATGAGTGTATCTAAGTAAAGCAGATCTGTACTTAGGCAAATGATATGAAAATGATGAAATTAAGAGGAATCAAGCAGATCTTGACCTCTTTGGGGAAGTTAGTAAGTGATTTAGGGAATAAGAAGAAAGTGGAGTTAGTGATGTCCAGGTTGAGCTCCTCCAAATGGAAAATTGCCTCCAACCTGTGATCTGAAAAGATATAACACTTTTAAAATACAAAATTGATCATGAATCATCATTTTGCAACCTCAAAACTACCTACCCAGCCTACTGGCCTAACATTTTTTCTTCTTTTTGGTTTGGGTGCACTTAGACTTGCAGACCCAGCTTTACAATTTTTCTTTTGACTGTCCACCTATCTAAATCTACACTTATTTCTGCCAAGGACCCAGATTAAGCAGTTGGGCTCCTTTGATTCTCTACCTATCTACAAATCTGCCAAGATTAAGTTGTTTGGACAGATATCATTCTCTATATTCTAAAACAAGAAATTGAAACCTAGGGAGGCCAAGATTAAACTGTTTGGCCTTCCCTTAACTGAAAACCCATCAAAATTGGAATACAGCAGTGGCATTTGGACTAGCACTCTTTCATGGCCTTTTCTTTGACCTCTTTTGGAAATATGGAATCTTGCAGCATGAAAGATGACATATTTGGCATGTAAAAATGTCAATCATGAAATATGAACACCTGTTGCAACAGGAGGCTAACAATCTCCTTATAGCTCCAAGCAAAAGCATCCAAATGGTTGTTCAATAAGCTACACAGCTCTTTCTCCTGAGAGGGGGATAGGGATGAGTTGATCTTCAAGGTTCTCTCGGGGCCAAATTCCACATTCTTAACTCCAAGAGAGGTCAGATCAGTGACACAGAGATCCACTAAAGCACTGGCTTGGGTGTCTCCTACCAACTCTTCTAATGGCAGCACACTGGGAGGTGGATTTTGAATCAAATTTTCAATAAGGTCATCCTCGGTTTGAGGACCTCCCTTGGTGGCTTCCACTATGCACAACAGTGCATGGTAGACTTCATCCTCATCTTCCTCCTCCAATCAGAGAGGTAAGTCATGTTCTAGCAGAGGTTGGGTAGGAGGATATAGGACTAGCTGTTTGGACATAGGCCCATTCTTAATGGTCATGCTCCCAGCTCGAGAACTGATGTAAGCATATGCAGCAGCTAACCAAGGCCTTCCCAAAATGAGGGGGTATCTAGTGAGTTTTTCCTTTGGTTGAAGGACCAAGAAGTTCACACGGTACTCCCAAGAATCAACGAATACCATGACATCTTCCACAATCCCTTCGTGGGTCACAATGGAGCAGTCTGCTAACTACAGTACTGTCGAGGTCTTTCTTAGGGAACTATGAAGGTTGAGTTTGAGCATGGTGTCCCTGGTCATCACATTAATGGTAGCCCCTAGATCGATCAAGGTGTGGGGGATTATGGTGCCATTGATGTGGACATCAACTACAGGACTCCTAGGGTCTAGATATTTTGGACAGATTACTTGTCCCAACATCAGGTTGAATAGTTGTCCTATAACATTGATAGTTGGGGCATCTCTCTTATGCCTGCCTGGTTGCCTGAAACACTTCTATTTGATCAATTTTTTGTAGATATGTACATCTTTTATGGCTTGGAGAAGTGGTATTTTTACACATAATTGTTTAAGTTCTCCCAAGAGCTCAGTCTCTTTTGGGTTTGATTTCATGGTTCCAGTTAGTCTCTCATGAAAGGGTGGAATGGCTTTGGGTTCACTTGCCTATTTTTCTTCCTCATCCTCCTTAGGAGGAGGTTGGCTATCTAGGAGGACCTTCCCAGATCGTAGGTTGATCTCCTGAATCTCCACAACATAGGTAGGGCATGTTATCTCTCTAGTATATACCTGTTGGGCCTATCTCTTATTGGGGTTCAGGTTCGGTTGAGAAGGCATCTGTGGTTTTCTTGGAGGAGCAGGAGATAATGGTTGTGGTTGAGCGGGTGGTGGAGGCAAAGTAGAAAGAGAAGAGTTGTACTGGGGAATCCACCCTTGTTGAGGTGCATTCCACTGAGGTTGTGGCTGAACATGAGAATGGAATGAATGAGTAGCAGGTTGAGTATGGTATTGTGATGGGTATTGCTATAGACATTTTTGTGCCTTACAGCTCTAAGCATGAAATGTCCATAATCCAAGGGATCCAAAGTCCCTAAAAGTGTTGTTCCTGCCCCTAAAGGAACAAGGTCAACCAATGACAGCTTCTCCCAGAAGTTCTCCACCAGAAACTACTCAAAACTAGTCAAATCAGGATCAATTCAGAAGCTCCACTAGCTGCCTGCGTTGCAAAGCACCCAAATGCACTGTCTAGGTGCGTTGCAACGCACTTGAATGTACTACCCAGGTGCGTTGAGTGGGAAATGACAAGTGGCAGAGTCATTCAACGAGGTGGAGAGACAATGGAAGCTTCCAGAATCTTCTCCAATGACACTTGCCTCACTGAATTCGACCAGT
This sequence comes from Pinus tabuliformis, assembly GCA_031772625.1. Taxonomy (NCBI): domain Eukaryota; kingdom Viridiplantae; phylum Streptophyta; class Pinopsida; order Pinales; family Pinaceae; genus Pinus; species Pinus tabuliformis. The sequence continues at coordinate 1,544,368,034 of CM062819.1, forward strand.
GATGAGTAAGAGGCTCTCAGTCTCCAAGTGGAAGCAAGAACTGACAGAGAGAAGCCACAAGTCAAAACATAAGCTGACTCATCCTCTTTGCTTACATCTATATATGGATCCCTCATCCCAGAGATCCAGAGGCTGGAATTTTGTACTTTGCAGAGAATTGCTATTGGTTTGAGATTGAGATTAGTGCATTGGGTGATTTATGATTTGTTGGAGGTGAGGAAGGGATTCCTTTGCTGGGAGGTAGATGCTGGATCGGGACTCACTTGGTTGTATCTCCTCTTGGAATTTCTTATCATATCAATAAAACTATTTGAGTTTCTCCTACATGCTGTGTATCAATGATGTTTTGTTATATTTGCATGTTTAGCTTAATCTGATCCTAAGCTTTTTATGAATGTAAATCTATATCTTCGTGTAGTTTCTCTCTTCTGTGATCTTGCAGGAATTTGGTGAAGCTGGGCCGGTAAGGGAGCAGGGAGCTGGGAGCTATTGAAGAGAGGAGCGATTGGATCAACAAACTAGCGCAGGACACAGGTTAGTTTATCCTTACTCTTCGTTTACATTTCATAAAGAAGAATACTCAAGTAGTTTTCCTTGTTTGTTGCTAAGGCACTGTCACACCTTAGAGTGGGATAGGGGCATTCTGAATAGATACTTTTCCCAACAACAAAATCGTGACTCCACTGGGGAACGTATCTAGTTAGTTTATTTGTGTTTCTATTGTTGTTCTTCTCATAAACTTAGGAGTGGCGAATCGAACTGCATTTGCCATTTACAAATGCAAAGTAGAGATCTGCTACTCTAATCCATTCACTGGGCCTGTTTATGATCTGAACAGCTGATCCAAAATGCTCTAATTTCCCTTTGTGATAGCTCTTAGTCCTCCTTTAAATCATCCCTCTAATTGTACCTTACTGATAGCTTTTATCCGGCCAAAAACCATAGATTAAACTGCAAACCATGACCCAGAACCCAGAGAAAATTCTCGTTTCTGCTTCAGCGCAGGCTCTGTCAAGAGGTTCTGCATTTCAACGCAGGTCCCGAGAGGGTTACCTGCACTGCAATTAAGTTTCTCTGTGCAACAAGTGCGCTGATCAGCCTTTGCCCTGTGCAGTTGTGGTTCTTTGCTTCATTTTGTTCAGTTTTATCTCTAATTTTTGCAGCCTGTTATCAGTGTGTGTACCTATCTGAAAACCCATTTTCTTTGCCTTAATTCCACCTCAGTTGTATAAAAGAAACTGTATTTGTTTTTGTGTATTTGTTACGTCATTTTCAGTTTCCCATTACAAAAGTAAACTAGTCATACTGTCACCCTTAGATCTAGACTTGTCGTAAGTGTCGTTTTGATCTTAGGAGTAAATTTGTTTGTTGTTGACAGTTGATTGCGCTTTTACTTTTGTCTTTTGGTTTGAATTTGTGAATTTCTAGTGTCGAAACAAGTGTTTACTTCAAAATCATAAAGTGTCGTAATCGTCTTTTTGATTTCGAAAAGAAGCTTGTTTGTGTTTTTTACTTGAAATCAAATTCAAGTTTGTACAACAACTTTATTTTTAGGCATCAATATTAAGAAAGTGAAAACAAATACATGCATATGTGCATTTGCATTTTGACAGTTTGTATGGTTTGATTTAGGAAAAGTGCATTTACAGTGTGCTCTCTGCTCTTTGAGAAAAGATTGTGTCTTTCTTTTCCCCTTGTAGCTAGGATTTTCATGGTTGAAAAGAGATAAAGGCTTGCTTATCATCTTTAGACTGCATTTAGGAATTATATCTACATCTCATGGTGATCAAAAAAGGCAAACTTCTAAGAAAGATCAACCTAAAATAAATTGAATGAACTTAACAACGCTTTGTAACTTAACGCACAACATAGTGGTCTAGGTTAGAGACGTGTTCCGGAGTCGTAAAGCTTGGTAACTGTTGTCCTCACTGTTGGTTGGGTGATTCCTCCACTGTGAGACGATAAGTGCCAATACGGATTGTGCTCCCACGTACTGACGCGTATATATTGGGAGACCCCTATAGGCATAAAACCTTTATCCATAGGAAGTCGTGTCGGCCGCCCTACTGATCGCAATGCACTGAACACAGCATTCAGGAAGATTGACCGCCTGTACCCTAAAAAGTATTCTGCGGTTTTGCGATTGGTTTGGCACACCCTCTACCTAGAACTCCAGAGCAGTCCCTTTCGTTCCTTTTCAGACTCCTTAACGGAAAAGGTCCATCTGAGCACTTTTCACTTCAGGCTCATTAAAAATCGAAGGAGACTAGAGTCATCTTTTGTTTTTTCTCGACTCTTAAAAACTGAAAAAACAAGTTGGTCTAAAAGGGTCTAAAATTCATTTAATTCGGAAACATATTTCCCCTTTTTGTATTTTGGTTGATCGAGTAATCCGCAATCGTGGAAGAAAGTCACTTGAAACCTCGTCGTTCGCGGAGGCTTGCGAGTCAACCGTCTTTGTCTCCGGAATCGAAAACAGTACGAGCAAAGCGAACTCGTTTAACCGGTTCTAAATCTCCTATTAAAGTTAGAACAAGTGTTCCAACAACATCCTAGATTCCGGTTACTCCAAACATTTCTGGAAACCCTGCCTCTACAGAAGAAGTTCAACAGCCACAGAGGGACAGTGATACTGATCCTAGTCTGAGAGCAAACACTTGTGTTACTGAACCAGTTCCATCTGCAACCGGTTCGGAGAGTCTTGCTCCTCAAACATATGTCGCTGTCGATTCAACCCCTTCTTCGGCACCAAAAATATTTTACGGACCTGACGGTCTTCCCCTTCCACCTGGTTTGATTGCGATAGAGGAAATTGTAGAAGATCCGCAAGCATGTACTCCAACACATTTTGGAGTCGGGGTCACTCTATTTCCTTCGACATCAGAAGTTAGTCTACCACCAGTGGAAGTTCCCGTAGAATCGCTAGGTAATCTTTTGGATAGACTCAAAATGTCTGAACAACCGTCAACATCTAGGACTATGCTGATTGACACAGCGACAACAGAACTCCCTGTCGTCACTCCGACAATGTTTGCTGGCGTACCATCTGTCTCGACTAGCTCGCAACCGCTAGAAGGAGTCCATCCAGGGGCTATTTCGACAGTATGGTCCGTTCCTGTTTGTTCCTTCGGAATAATATCCGGCAACTCTTATGTTGAGACTCGCCAAATTGATCCATTTGGAGGTCAATTTGGGCAATCCAGTCCCCAAGGGCAGCCAATCCCCTTGAGTTCCGGATTACAACCGTATGGGGGGCAGTATGCCCTTTCATTACCCCCTCCGGGAGGATATCCATACGGGAGTTCTCAACAGTATTCAGGTTATATTGGAATTACGTCAAGTGGTTGGGTACCTATACTACCCCAACAACCAAGAGTTGTGTATTCTATGCAACAATGTGTACCTATGTCGAACATCCCGACTACACTAGCTATTGTGACAGTGTCACAAGTTCAAATGCTGCCTATTGTATGTCAACCTCAGATTTCTCAGGTTGTAATGCAACAGCCCCTTGACCCTGTGACTCAACCACAATCGCTGACTGGTGGGGCGACACAGGTCCAAACGGGTACAATTACCCCACACCTTGGTCCAACAGTTAGTATAGCGCAACAGAACATGGCTTCACAACCGTGGCTGGTGCAATACCAGCAACCACAATTCCAACAAGTATACCAAGGTTCTGAGCAGCAGATCTTTGCGAATAGTGGACAGTCGTACATTCAAAACGGTCAAAATCAACCACTTTACAATGGTCATGTCCACCAACCGTATCAGTCGTACCAGCATCAACTACATTATGTTGGTATGCAAAGGCCAACTGCTCAGGCAATTCCATCATATCCTGGGTATGCTTCACCTAACCTGAATCAACAGTTACCATTCGTGGCAACTTTAGAGTTACCTGATTTACACCGGTTAACAAACGATCCAATTACTTACACCCCTTGGTGGCCAGCGATCCCTCATAAACTTCCATCAGATATTCCTAAATTTAATGGAAATCCAAGTGAAGATCCATCGAATCACGTGATGACATTTCATATATGGTGTTCATCAAACACCCTAAACGATGATTCGATAAGGCTTCGCCTTTTTCAGAGGACGTTAACGGGTCCAGCGGCAAAATGGTATATTGAATTGCCTAGAGCTTCGTTCGACAACTTCAGTACCTTAGCCACGACTTTCTTAACCCATTTTCAATTACCGATAAGGTATGAAACGGGAACGGAACTCCTAACCAACTTCAAACAGACAACGACCACTCACATATCTGATCATATACATGAGTGGCGACGTCGTCGTAGGATGGTAAAAACATACGTTCCCGATCAGCTATTAGCTGAATGGTTTATCAAATCCTTACTTCCTACAATCACGGAAGATGTGGCAAAGGGGGGAGTCGTAACGGAAGAGCAAGTCATCGCTCGTGCGCAATATCTGGACTTGGTCTATACTCAGTCTCACACGCTCTACGACAAAATACCTGACGCCCCTAGACCGGAATTCTCAATTCCTCCTCCTCCTAAATCAAACAATGACTCTCACGCCGGCGATGGCGTGATTGGAACGACAAACGTGAAATCGACAAAGGCTACGTCCAAGAAAGCCCGTAAGATTTCAGATCAAAATGCAAAAGATGAAATTCTTGCTTTGGAAGTAAATGCCGTATCAGCAGATAACAGAAAGAAACCAAACAACCAGGAAGCAAGAAGAAGAAAGGCAAAGGGAAGAAGAAGAAACAGGATGAGTCATCTCCTGAAACACTTCTTCAAACCCTCCTGGAAATAGGAAACCCCCTTTCGGGTGTCAAATATGTGACGAGGATCATTGGACGAAAGAATGTCCATACAAAGCTGAGCTTAAGAAATTCTTTAAAAGTTCGAAAACCTCAGCTGTGTTAACTCATCTGTTTCCAAATCCAGGAACAAATCTGGTTGATAGTGGAAATGCTTCCCCGTCTCAAGTGCTAATGTTGTCGATTTTTAAACAGCAAATGATGCTTTGATTTCGACAAGGAACAAAGATTACGGAAATCCGCAGCTGTCGAACGACAAGGATAAAGATCAACCAAGTAGTTCGACAACAACTTCGACGGAAGTTGTACCACCCATCATTCCTGAATTAACAATAAAACCGCCAAAGGGAGTAGTACACAAGTCGACATTTAATCCTCGTGCTAGAGCGGCGCAGCATTATAACATAGTGGAAGATTTGGCCCAATCGCCATCCGCTATGTCGACTCTTGAAGTACTACAAAATTGCCCATCCCAAAGGCAGGCTTTGTTATCAGCCATTGGTGGGGTTGATCCTAAGGATTCAAATCTTGTATCCTTTGACCACAAAGGATACGATCCTCAGTTACCAGCCCAACTAGCTTTCCTTATTCAAGTGAAAGCCCTCAACAAAACTGTTCATCGAACAATTATTGATGAGGGGGCATCTACATGTATTATGTCGATGAGTTGCTGGAAAACTTTAGGATCTCCAACCTTGTCGCGATCTTCGATGACATTAAAAGCATTTGACGGAAGGACATATACCCCATATGGTATCCTAAATAACTTGAAGGTTGAACTAGGGGGAAAAACAATAGAAATAGATGTTGAAGTCATCGATGGAAATCTTGATTACAACATCCTACTAGGAAGACCGTGGATATATGCCATGGCAGCTATTATGTCGACCTATTTTAGAAAGATTGCATTTCCCTTTCAGGGGGGGATTACAATCGTCGACCAACAAAACTTCCTCCCCAATGGCTCACAAGTTACAGGAAGCATTCCCATGATCCATGGAAGCCCCCATCCGCTTCAGAATATCGGAGTAGGCCTACTGAAAGATCCTATACTAATGGGAACTTTCACTCTTCCACCTCCAATCAACTTGGCGGAAGTAACGTCGATAGGAACCTACAATATGATATCTTCCACAAAGATCTCATAAAACAATATCAACATGGATCATGCAATGGTTTTGCCCCCAAGCCCAATAGAAATATTGTAGGAATCAATGTTTCTAGCATGGGAGGCAAACCCAAATCAACACTCATCAAGCGTTTGGGTAGATAGGTCTAAAGAATATGGTACCCCTTCAGATCCTTGGTCGCGAGTGCATGGAACCGACGAAGGAATTATACAATCAATGTTGATTGAAGGGGCACCATGGAATGATTGCCACCATCGTTCCCTTCTTCCAGATTATGAAGAAGATACTCAAGATGACCTTTATCATCCTTCAGTTTTTGAATTCCTATCAAATACTGTAAATACGGTGGATTTCAAGCGAAACTTATCCAACATTGAAGAGACTATAGCCATAAATATCTCGACTAAAATGGATGTTGTAGAGAATATTTATGTCGGCAAATGTTGTTCTCCTTCAGAACTGGAAATATATAACGCTCTTTTTCGCGAATTCAGAGACGTCTTTGCTTGGTCATATAATGAAATGTCAGGCATTGACTCGAGTATCGTTGAACACGAAATTAAAATGTATCCAGATGTCAAACCGGTACGACAACGGCTCAGGCAGGTGCACCCCAAGAAAGCCGCTGCAATTAAGGCAGAAGTTGAAAAACTTCTCCATGCTGGTTTCATCTACCCGGTTCCTCTAACCGATTGGGTATCGAATGTTGTCCCTTTTATGAAGAAACAAGGGACAATTAGAGTGTGTGTCGATTATAGGGATGTAAATCAAGCTTGTCCGAAAGACAACTACCCTACACCCTTCATCGACCAGATAATTGATGAATGCACCGGATGCGAAATCTTTTCATTCATGGATGGATTTTCGAGGTATAATCAAATAAATATCCGCCCACAGGACCAGTCAAAGACTGCATTCATTTGTCCGTGGGGCACATTCGCATATCGAAAATTACCCTTTGGTTTAAAGAACGCAGGGGCGACCTTTCAGAGGGCAATGAATTATGCCTTCCATGACATCAAGAACATCATTCAACCATACCTTGACGACCTTATGGCTCATTCACGAAAAGGGACTGATCATCCGCAGCATTTAAGAGCGATATTTCTACGTTGCCGACACTACAAGATATGACTCAATCCACACAAATGTGTATTTTGCGTCGGTTCTGGTCGTTTACTTGGCTTTGTAGTCTCCAAGGATGGGATTCGTCTCGACCCTTGTAAGGTCCAGGCAATCATAGATTTGCCTCCACCTTCGAATTTTCTTCAGATTCAGAAACTCCAAGGGAAAGCAAACTTTCTGAGGAGGTTCATTCCAAATTACGCCGAACTAGCTAAAGGTTATACACGTCTTTTGAAAAAGGAGGTACCCTTCGTCTGGGATCAGGTTGCACAAGCTTCCTTTGATGCTTTAAAAGATTCCTTAGTAAAAGCATCATTAATGTACGCCCCCGATTATCAAAGAGATTTTAACCTGTATCTGGCTACAGCAGATACAACCATCGCAATGGTTTTAGTTGAAGAAGTCGATGGAATTGAACACCCTATATATTATTTAAGTAAAAACTTAAATGATACAGAAAGAAAATATTCTTATGTTGAAAAACTAGCGCTTGCAGCTGTTCAAGCGATACAAAGATTTCGACACTATGTCCTCTTTCAGAAAACTACCATTCTGTCAGATTGCAACCCCATGACTTATATATTGTCGCGACAGTTGCTGGGGGGCAAATATTCAAAATGGATAGCAATCCTTCAAGAGTTTGATCTGGAATTTGTAAAATCCAAATCAAAGAAAGCTCTAGTTTTTGCAGAATTATTATGCGATCTCCCATCGTCGTCCAACGATGAAACATCTGAAGAATCAATCGTGGACGAGAATTTGTTTCTGATATCCACAAGCAATGAGTGGTATGGAGATATAATAATTTATCTCCAAACCCAAAAGTTTAGGCCTAACACCTCTCACTCTGAAAAGAAACGTATACGATACCAAGCAAAAGACTACATGATCGTCGATGATACACTTTACCGTCGTGGTATCGATACAGTTCTGAGAAGGTGCCTCACCCATGAGGAGGCCGAAAAAGCCCTGAATGAGTGTCATTCAGGCACGTGTCGAGGGCATCAATCTGGATATGCTACAGCACAAAAAATCTTACGAGCAGGATACTTCTGGCCAACCATGTTCAAAGATTGCATAACCGCAGTTAGAAGTTGCCATGCTTGTCAAATTTTTGATAGCAAAACTAGAAGACCTCCCGCACCTTTACAGCCAATAGTTGCTGTCGGGCCATTCGCCAAATGGGGCATCGACTTCATGACATGTAACCCCACCTCGACCGGGGGGCATGGGTATATCATAGTCGCAGTTGACTATTTTACCAAATGGGCCGAGGCGATGCCTACATTAGATAACACTGGTGAAACAGCTGCCCTTTTCTTTTTCAATCATGTAGTCGCCAGATTCGGCGTACCACAGGCTATAGTCACGGATCATGGATCGCATTTTCGCAATCACATGATGCTTGAATTAGCTGCCAAGCTAGGGTTGTCTCACGACAGCTCTACTCCGTATTACCCGCAAGCCAACGGACAAGTTGAAGCGATCAACAAGGTCCTGAAGCGCATGTTGCAAAGGATGATCGGAGTTCACAAGAGAAGGTGGCACCTAATCCTGTACTCAGCTTTGTGGGCTTACCGAACATCGGTAAGGAATGCGACCGGGTTCACACCCTTCCAACTGGTATATGGCCTGGAAGCAGTCTTACCAGTCCAGTGCGAAATCTCGTCTCTTAAACTCGCAATCGATCTCCTCCCCGGAACTTCAGAAGAAGAGGCCTGTTTCTTGGAATTAATCCAATTGGATGAAACCTGTTGTGATGCCGCTTTGGCTAATGAAGCCCATAAGAAATGAGTCAAGGCGCAGTTCGACAAAAATGTCAAACCCCGTGTCTTCTCAGAAGGTGACTTGGTCTTGCTTTATGACCAAGAATCCGATAAATTGGGAGCAAGTAAATTTAATTCTTTATGGATGGGCCCCTATATTGTTAAACGAGTGTTAGCAAAAGGAGCCTACGAGTTAATGGATTATGATGGAATTCCACTGGTGCAACCTCGTAATGGGTTGTACCTCAAGCGTTACTATGCTTAAATAGTGACCAATATGCTTTTGTTGTATTTTGTTTTCTCTAAAGTGTTCGTTTTGGTCGAGTAATCCACCTTTTTACATTTATTGCAGATGTCAAACCTTTTGGAGACATGTGTTGGATATGCCGACGGAGCGAGTCGTAGTTCGTAGAACCTGTCCTCCGCAGCCTGGGCCATTTTTGATCCAAGCGGTGAGTTAGTAAGTTTCAGAGGTGTATGTATTGGTCAATCAACGAATAACATTGCTGAGTATAGCGCGTTGATAGAACTTCTCTCTGATGCCATCACCCATGGTATACGCCAACTAATCGTCAGGCTAGACTCACAACTCGTAATACTACAACTCAATGGTATATATTCCGTCCGAAACCCAGCTATTTATCGCATGTTCCTAAGGGTTAAGATTTTGGAAAGACAATTTGACTTGATTCAATACCAACATATTTCCATAAACTTAAACACATTAACCGACTCATTAGCAAACTATGTGTTAGATAGACATTTGCGACATTTATAAAAGGAAACACATCATCAACGTTTTACATGTGGATCATATAACTCAACCAGAATAAAACCCCGAAAATCAAAATATACATATATAGTTGTTTATGGTTTACATATAATGTTCTGTAACCAAGAAAAAATCGGTCACATGACCCAAAAACTCAAAATGCTAGGGGGCACCCTAGTCTAATGATGCTCGTGATAGCAAGTCACAGCCTGTGCGATCATGCGTAAGAGATGAGTCCATCGTCTAGGCACACTAGTAGTATGCCGCTGTAACTGCAAAGGTAGCTCGTCGATCCTCACATCGGGAATACTGAGAGTAAGGCTCTCAACCTGCTCCTGCACAGCTGTCAGAGTCTCGGCCACATCAAGGTCACGAAGAATAACCCTCCCGGCAGCCTCTCCTGCTGGGGCAGCGGCTGGCACTCTCAGACGGACTACTGGACGAACAGGACCAACATCTGCATGAACACAGGAGTTTGATTAAAGTCTTGATAGAATAAAGCACAAGGACATTATAAATAAGAACAGTAAATAGTGATATGGTCAAAGATTTTACCAATAGCGCCCCACTGCTCGCCATCCGGCAGTACTAAATCCGGATCACCCCGGAAGTCCATGCCAACATATGGATACTCGGCATAAGCCATCTCCTGCCGATCAAACCACCTAAAGAAGGTATCAGAAAAAGAAATCTGAGATTGACCAACATGCCTAGACATATGGTCAACCCATCTCTGCATGCGTGGTTCAGTAGGAGAAGGTAAGTCAAGTGCAATGTACTGCGGCTGCATCAGTGGTATCTTCTCCAAGGCAAAGGCAGTCAAAATAGAACCGAACCCAAAGTTCTTCAACCTCCCGTCCTTTATCTTGGTCAACTGACTTTTCATCACAAGAAGTACTGCATCACACCAGTTGAATATTTTCGGTTGGAGGCATTCCAAGGCATGCTGCATATAGGATCTGTTGGCTACATGAAGAGACGCACTCCCGGCCATCCTACCAAAAGTAAATAGAATAGACCTAAGGGACCTGTCAGTGACATCTCAGATGATGATCTTGCCGTCTTTACTCGGCTGAGATCCTTCCCTACAATACTGGCGGACATAATCTCTCACAGAGTCACTCCCTCGGGCCGAACCTGACAAAGAAATGGGGGCACCCCGCCTCGACAAGCCAGTCAAGAAGTAAATGTCTACTGCAGTCAAGGGGATAGATTTGCCCCTAATCTGGAAAGCTTGATTGATAGGATCCCAAGCATCGAGCAAATACTGCAGTAGGTTGATCTGCTGTCTCATGCTAGAGATGCGAAAGAACTTCAGCAAACCACAGTTCCGCAGCGCGTTCACTGTAACAGGATCATGTAGGGAAATCATGTCCTCTTCTTCATGTTCTCGTTCTCGCCATGTAAGGGTCATTTTGCTCCAAGATCTCTGAAAAACAAACAAGAGGGGAGTTAGATCCTGACTTTGATGAGAAACAGGCAAAAAATTTCATCAAAAACTGTGCAACAAAATCCTTTTCTGCGCCCAACACACCTGCAAAGTGTTCCACCTGCGTTGAATGTCAAACTGCCTTCATAGTGGTCAACATTTAGCGTGGGTTTCGAATGCCCAGGGTGCGTTGATGGCAGAACGAGCCCATCAAAACCCAGGGGCTCAGAAAAGCAGGGACTGAAGCACATAATGCAGAAAAGAAACCATGAAATGAAAGAGCTCAGGTTTAGCTCCTACCTGGTCCAGACGGCGCCGAGAATCGTCCACAGAATATCCCGAAATCAGCTGATGAAAATCAAGGGGGAAGAGGCACCTCCAAAGCTCCAACAAACCAAGTTCAAATGAAATGGTAAAATGAGAGGTGAAACCACTTTTTAATTTCTTTTTACGTAGTTCAAAGTAAAATATTAGCGTTTTAATCTCATTTTCAAGAAAATGTTGTTCATTTCTAACTAGTTTGATGAAACAATTGAAAGGACAGTAGTATCTTTGAAAAGGAAAAGCTATTTATGGTAAAAAATCAAAAGTAGACCATGTTATCGAGCAGTTTTAGCACATAGTTCATGCTCGTTAAAAAATAAACATAAGATCGAGCAGTTTTAGCACATAGTTCATGCTCGTTAAAAAATAAACATAAGACCGAGCAAGTTTTTCAATCTGCGTTTAATCTCGTTAAAAAATGAACTATCCTCCGGTAAATAACCACCGTGAATGTAACATTATCAGCCATTAAAGCCTTGGTCGTGTTTGCATCGTCACCTCCACTTTTCCATTGGCCGATCATTCACCTCCATATGATTGTTTACCGATTTTGAGGAACAGCTGCGAAGAGTGATTTCACTAGCCATCCTTGTGACACTGCTGTGCTTGGAAAATTCCAACCCTTACCTGGAATCAGCTGCTACCCATTTTATCACTCGTTCCTCAAAATACGAGTCTTCTTTAAGCTCTTTTCATCTGACTCGTAAAATATGAAAAGATTGCCGATTTTTGGCCTTCCAGCTCGTTAAAGCGACAGGAAGAGTTATCCCTCCTCTAGATTGTAATCTTTTTGGACCTGAGGGATTATTGCACAAAAAGATCGAGCGCTTATTTTGTTCGGCTCGTTAAAACTATCGAAAATTCATCCCTTTTGTATTGTTTTATACTTTTTCGGACTTAAGGGATTAGATGACGAAAAAGGAATTCCGGAGTTAACTTTATGTACCTTTTCAGACTCTCTAAAAATGAAAAGGACCGAGTTATCTTTGTCGTTAGACTCGTTAAAAACATTAATAGCGACAAACTTGTCTTTAGACGAGAACGAGTTTCACTATCGCTAGGCTCGTTAAAACATAGCGATGGGTTTGCCCGAAGGGCAAATTATAGAACAAGCATATGTTATCCTCCTCAAGCTTGACAAAAATAAAGAGGTACTAGTCAGCAATGACTGGGGAAAAATTGAGAAGAACCTCAAATAACCTTTATTGGTAGCAAGTCGCTCTTGAACATGACACTTCCACTCCGTGCCTAAGTCAGGTTGGGTTGTTTCATTCACCGGTCACATCACCATGGTCTCGCCATACCATCCACCTTTGGGGTAAATGCTACCAATCCATCACATAAGTGTCGCCGACATGTTCAAGAGAAGTCATCCAGAGAAGTCAACCGTGTCCCATCCACTGCCATACATTATACATCATTCTTTCATGACCGCCACCCTGAACCATATATCATCAGATTTTTTTCGCCTCCATCAAAATCATTTGCTCCATTCCGTGTCATTGATGTGGGATTCATCAAGGCCCTCCTTTGACGGATCGCTTCTTGTCGACATCAGCTCATTATCCAAGAAGTTGATCTAGGAACACTCCATTCAGTACTTTGAAGCTTGCATGCCTCAATGGCAAGTTTCTCACTTCCGGCGACAGGTATACATCAATGACCTTCGACCGAAAGATTTTGCGTGGTGTTCGACGCCAAATCCTTTATTCACACCACGTGAATTGTACTGCAGTACCTTGAGGGTCATCATCCTTATCGGTGATTCCTCTCGCGCTTGTTAACAGTTTACATCATTGACTGGTAATCAAGCGATGTCTTTCCATGTTCGACTTCAAAAAATTTCTCACATGGATCGACTTGTACTTCGAGTGAAGATCGGACAAGATTGAAGACCCCGGATCTAGTTTCATCAATCCGGGCTGCGATATATATTCAGGAAAAATAAATACATTGACATGTACAGCATTGCAGCACAGATGATCATCCTACCAAAAGGATGATGATTTCATCAGAATCATCAGTCTACCATCAGACGATTGTCTGTCCTATGTACATAAAAATGAATTTATAAAGCTGAGCACGGGAATGCCCGCCTCAGCTAGATCATGAAAACAGTATGAAAATAATGTATTGTATTGTACCTTATTACAAGTCTCCTCCCAGCATTAAAAGAACTTCGGATCCTCCTAATAAAGCATTTCACCCGATAAACGGCCTCATACTTTAGGGGGCAACTGTTATAGACATTTTTGTGCCTTACAGCTCTAAGCATGAAATTTCCATAATCCAAGGGATCCAAAGTCCCTAAAAGTGTTGTTCCTGCCCCTAAAGGAACAAGGTCAACCAATGACAGCTTCTCCCAGAAGTTCTCCACCAGAAACTGCTCAAAACTAGTCAAATCAGGATCAATTCAGAAGCTCCACTAGCTGCCTGCGTTGCAAAGCACCCAAATGCACTGTCTAGGTGCGTTGCAATGCACTTGAATGCACTACCCAGGTGCGTTGAGCGGGAAATGACAAGTGGCAGAGTCATTCAACGAGGTGGAGAGACAATGGAAGCTTCCAGAATCTTCTCCAATGACACTTGCCTCACTGAATTCGACCAGTGATGAGTAAGAGGATCTCAGTCTCCAAGTGGAAGCAAGAACTGACAGAGAGAAGCCACAAGTCAAAACATAAGCTGACTCATCCTCTCTGCTTACATCTATATATGGATCCCTCATCCCAGAGATCCAGAGGCTGGAATTTTGTACTTTGCAAAGAATTGCTGTTGGTTTGAGATTGAGATTAGTGCATTGGGTGATTTATGCTTTGTTGGAGGTGAGGAAGGGATTCCTTTGCTGGGAGGTAGATGCTGGATCGGGACTCACTTGGTTGTATCTCCTCTTGGACTTTCTTATCATATCAATAAAACTATTTGAGTTTCTCCTACATGCTATGTATCAATAATGTTTTGTTATATTTGCATGTTTAGCTTAATCTGATCCTAAGCTTTTTATGAATGTAAATCTATATCTTCGTGTAGTTTCTCTCTTCTGTGATCTTGCAGGAATTTGGTGAAGCTGGGCCAGTAAGGGAGCAGGGAGCTGGGAGCTATTGAAGAGAGGAGCTATTGGATCAACAAACTAGCGCAGGACACAGGTTAGTTTATCCTTACTCTTCATTTACATTTCATAAAGAAGAATACTCAAGTAGTTTTCCTTGTTTGTTGCTAAGGCACTGTCACACCTTAGAGTGGGATAGGGGCGTTCTGAATAGATACTTTTCCCAACAACAGGTATGACCAAGGAGGGGGTGCGGACCAGGAAGGATGAGTAGGGGGGCCCCAAGAAGGTAGGTGAGTGGATTGGTTGGGGTTGTAATAAGTCTGGAATGTCCCTTGCATTCCCTGCTGGTATGGTCTAGGTCCATGAGGCCTCCTTTGGTTTAAGAAGTAGAGTGGTTTAGTGGCTCCATCAGCCCCTTGGTACATAGCTTTAAGTCTGGGTATGGTTGGGCACTAGTTTGTAGGGTGATCTACCTCACAAACGAAGCATATCTCTACGGAGTGCAATGGACACTTGTTCCTAGGATGCTTCCTTGTACATCTGGGACAAAATATGGCCAAAGCCCTCTCAGCTTCCTCTTGCTTCTATTGGATTCGGAAGATGTCCATTTGCATGGAAATGTTCTGTCTCACCTCACTTTTATGTTCTTCCATCTGGTTTGCAAACTCATGTTTGGAAAAGGTGGTGATGGCTGAAAGTTGACTCCCCCTACCTCTTTTGCGAGCTACCCTAGAATGGTTTCTAATCACAGTATTTATATCATCATAAGGTAGTTGGTAGATGTCTCCCGCAGCCATCAAATGGAGGGTATCTAGAAGGTCTTTAGGGACTCCTCAGAGCAGAACCAACTTCAGAGATTCTGGGTCAAGTGTGCACCTAGCCCTTTTATAACTAAGTTGGAACCATTCTTCATAGTCTTATAAAGATTCATCACTTCCCATGATCATCCGAAATATTTCTTCCTTTGTTTTCTTTGACCTACAGTAATCCTGGTATTTGTTTTTAAAGGCTTGCTGCATCTGAGTCCAAGTTTTGATACTATTTCCAAGCAACCCCATGAACCAGCGTAGTGTTGCATCCTTGAGGGTAAAGGGAAAGAGTTTCAACTTTTGCTCGTCTTCTGCATAGTCATAAGTTCGACAAAGGACAACAAACTCAAACAAGAAGGTATCAGGGTCTTTAGTGGTTAATCCATGGAAGTGAGGTAAGGCCGAGGGACTTACGTTTTTCATTTTTGTGTCCCCATTGGTCTCTCGGATGGGAAAAGTACCTTCTATTCTCTCTTCGTATATCTCTGGAGGTTCACCTATAGGTTCTTCTGGATCATTGCCATCGAAGAAGAGAGAAGGGTGACTCAGTGATGTGGTGGGGGTGTTGGGTAAGAATTTTCCTGAATAGTAACTATTCCTACGAGGCATGAAAGGAAATATTTTTGGTTGCTTTGTGTTTTTTTTTCTTCTTGTACCTGCAAAACTGAAATAGATTGAACTACAACTAAATAAATCTATCTTGCTGAAATGAAAATGTAGAATTGAAATGAAAATAGGAAATGACTAATCTATGCTGCTGAAATGAAATTGCAGGAACGAAATGCTAATCTATGCTTGCAGAATTGAAATGCTAATCTACGCTTGCA
Organism: Pinus tabuliformis; assembly: GCA_031772625.1. Lineage (NCBI taxonomy): Eukaryota > Viridiplantae > Streptophyta > Pinopsida > Pinales > Pinaceae > Pinus > Pinus tabuliformis. Next base: position 1,544,384,063 of record CM062819.1, read on the forward strand.
GAATTGAAATGCTAGTCTAGGAAAGTAGGAAATGTCTAATCTACTTTTGCGGAAATGAAATTGCAGAATGGAAATGAAATAACTACTCTACTCTTGCTGAAATAAACTACTTAGCAAAAGGATGCAGTAAAAGATAGAAGAAAAGCAGCAATCACAAATACTCTGATGCTTCCCAGGCAACGGCGCCAAAAATATGGTGGGCTCCAGTATTGCAGCAATGATGCTGCAACTCCTATGACTCCCTTATTTACTTTTATCAACCCAGTTGTTGGTAACAAACTTGGAAGCGACGGTGTTGTATGCACAAGTACTAGCTCTTGCCGCAGGCTATCACTTGATCAGCTGGCACAAGTTTGCTAGGAGCTTAAGCTAACTTCTATGAGCTCTTAGAAGAAGCTTTTAACTGTGATGGATGAAAGCTAACTCAAAGGAGGCTAGTCTACTAGCAAAAAGAAGATGAAAGCTGAAAGGAAATGCAAACCCTAGCAAACCCTAGTTTTACTGACTAACCCTACTAGTGCAAGAAAAGAGATGAAAGTTGCTGAAATGGATGCCATTGACTCTTGGAAAGGTAAAATGCATGTAACTAAGCTACTTCTAAAGGAAAATCTGGAAAAAGCATCTTTTTGTATTTTTGAGTAACTTTGCAGATTTATTATGCATGTGCTTTAACTGTTTTTTATTGTGCAGAGGTTGATTGGAAAAAAGAAATGGAGTGGGCACTTGCAGGAGGTTGGGAAGGTGAGAAGAGGGCCTAAGGGGTCCCTAGCACCCTTCTAGAGAGTTTCACAATGATCAAATCTCGAAAAACTGCTCACGTGAACTTCTACAGGAAGTCTGCAGGGGTTCTATAGGAAGTTCTACAGGAACGACCGAAGGAGGATTTTAGAGGATTGATGGAGAAAAGATTGTGGGGAAGTGGAAATGAAGGGTGGATAAGGTGGGCCCTGGTAAATGAAGCTCAAGAGTGATGAAGATAGTTGGATTTGCTCAAGGATGGAGAAAGCAATGTTGCACAAAAATATAGAAATTAGGGCAAATTGGGAAAGTGTATCGAATGGAGGGAAGGAATCTTGGATTAGGGGTTGGAACAGGTTGGATGATGGAGTAAGGGTAGGTAGGAATGTATTACAGGTACTCTGCACACTATTTTCCAAAATTGATCGAACAAAGACTAGAAAAACCAAAGATCTATCTACTTTGACCTAACCTGACCTAACAACCAGAAACATGATAAACAGAAGTTTATAGATAGGAAATCATGCAAGATAGCTATGGAAACTAAGCAAGAACATATCTAGACATGCAAGTACAACTGGTATCAACTTTTCCAACTAAAAATCTAACACTAGCAATTGCATAGAAAGACAAGAATAGTGTTTTTGTGGCCGAAAGTATGCCTTGGTCTCAGCTCATGGTCCCGAGGAGGGAGAGATAAGATCAAGGATTTCTTGATGGCCTTTTTGCAGATATTTTCTGTTATCAAATTGTCAAATCAACCTCAATCATGAAAAGCTATTTTAATCATCAAAATCAACCTAAGTAACAAAGCAAGATCTTAACCTAGATAACAGAAATTATCCTATGAATGCAAGGAAAACACACAAAAGTACACAAAGGAGGTACTGGCACTTAGTTTGGGCCCAACCCTAAGAACTAAAACCCCCTAAGAAAGCTTAGATATGATGCAAAGTGAAATTTATCTCCATTACTCAAAAAATAATAGTCATGTCACAAAGCTGTTTACAACAAGAGCTCGAAAATGAGCTGAAATGCAGAGCTGCCCTTAAGTGCGAAAAAGAAGTGTTCAATAGCTAAACTATCAAGGCTTGAAGCCTTCCTACTTATGCAACACGAGGACTCCCAACAGTCCTCCTTAACTTTAGGAGCTTGGCTGCTCAAGACTGCAGTTAATCAGCCACTTCACAAAACCTGCTCGACTACCCCTTGAAATCAACTTTGGTGGGATGTTGAACTGCAAGCTGATGGTGGAGAACTCGAGGAAGGGGTCATTTAGTGCAGGAGACACCCTTCCTACAAATCCTTAGCCTTGTTCCTTCGTATTTGGCTGTCAACTTTCTCATAAATGCTTGACCTTGGTCCAAAAGATGTCCAAAAATCTGCAATAAGCACGTATTAGACTTTTGTGGTCAAGTGACTATTCTCATTCATCAATTACCATACATATATTCAAAAGCATGCATAAAACTATGAAGAATGGTGGATTAATCAAGAATAATAGGAAAAACAAGCCCATAAAGTTATCCATTTTTGGGGCTTATCAATCTCTTACTCATCCCTGGGCGAATTCAGAGAGCCAAGTGTCACAGAAGAAGTTTTTGGAATATTCCATGATCACCCACTTAGCAAACTATCTATGCCATTTGTCTATTCTCGCTCATCGCACCCTACAAAAGGCCATTTCAGCATGCATCACAACTGGATAGTGTGGCAGCCAGTATGCATTGCACCTTGACCATGGATCAGTCAGTATGGTCCAATTTTGGCCAGTTCTAAGTGGTTTTTCAAGTACAACTTCTGGGAAATGATGTAATCAGTTGACCATGATCATTTAGGGTATGAAACAACACTTTAGGGACTCAAGAGCTCTTGGTTTATGGACATATGAGTTTGGGGTTGCAGTGCCCAAATATGTCTATAACACTATGCCTTCCATGACATCAAACACATTTTTCAACCTTTCCTTGATGATTTACTTGCTCATTCACGAAAGCGGATTGATCACCCACAACATTTGAGAGCAATATTTTACAGTGTCGACACTACAAGATATGACTCAATCCACACAAATGCATGTTTTGTGTTGGTTCTGGTCGATTGCTTGGATTTGTAGTGTCTATAAAGGGGATTCGACTCGATCAATTAAAGGTTTAGGAAATTCTTGATTTTCTTCCACCTTCAAATCTTTTACAGTTACAAAGACTCCAAGGGAAGGAAAAATTTTGAGGAGGTTGATTCCTAATTACGCTGAGATTGCTAAAGGTTTTACGTGTATTTTGAAAAAGGAGATACCCTTCCATTGGGATTAGGTTGCACAAGCTTCCTTTGATGCTCTTAAAGGTACCTTGATTAGAGCTTCACTAATGTACTCTATGAATTATCAAAAGGACTATTACCTCTATCTCATCACTACAGATATAACCACTAGCATGGTTTTAGTCCAAGAGGAAAAGGGGATTGAACATCTGATTTATTATTTGAGTTGCAATCTCAATGATATAGAAAGTAAGTGCTCTTATGTCAAGAAACTAGCTTTGGCAGCTGTGCAAGCTGTTCAAATATTTCGCCATTATATCCTGCTCCAGAAAACGATTGTCATTTCGAATTGCAACCCTATGACATACATTTTGTCATGTCAATTGTTGGGGGAAAAATACTCAAAATGGATAGTCATTTTGCAGGAGTTTGATCTAGAATTCATCAAGTCCAAATCAAAGAAATCTCTAGTTTCCGTAGAGTTACTTTGCCACCTTCCCTCGACCTCCATTGATTCAACATCTGAAGCATCGATTTTGGATGAGTCTCTATTTCTGATATCGTCATCTGACGCGTGGTATGGAGATATACTGATCTATCTCCAGACCCAAAATTTCTAGCTTGATAACAATGTATTCGATACCAAGCCAAAGATTATCTGATCATTGGCAACACTCTTTACCATCTTGGTATCGATAAAATATTATGGAGTTGCCCCACACATGAGGAAGCCGAGAAAGTATTGAACGATTTCCATTCAGGTGCTTGTGGTGGACACTTATCTAGATATGAAACCACATAGAGAATTCTCCGTGCTGGTTACTTCTGGCCAACTATATTCAAAGATTGTATTATTACTATCAAAAGTCGTCATTCATGCAAGATATATGACCAAAAAACCAGATTACCACCTGCACCATTGCATCCAGTCGTTTCTATTGGACCATTCGCCAAATGGGTCATTGACTTCATGACATGTAACCCCACCTCGACATGGGGCATGGGTATATTATAGTCGCCGTTGACTATTTTACCAAATCAACTGAGGCGATGCCAACATTAAACAACAGTGGCGAAATGGCTACTCTCTTCTTTTTTAACCATGTGGTTGCCCGGTTTGGTGTACCACAATCCATAGTTACAGATCATGGGTCACATTTTCACAATCACATGATGGTTGAGTTGACTGCTAAGTTAGGACTATCACATGATAGTTCTACCGCTTATTACCCGCAAGAAAATGGACAAGTTGAGGCCATCAACGAAGTCCTGAAGTGGATGTTGCAGAGAATTATAGGGGTTCATAAGCAAAACTGGCACTTAATCTTGTACTTTGCCTTGTGGGCATATCAAACCTCGGTGAGAAAAGCAACTAAATTCACACCCTTTCAGTTGGTGTATGGTTTGGAAGAAATCTTATCAATAATATGTGAAATTTCATCTCTCAAACTCGCGATTGACCTATTACCTGACACTTCTAAAGAAGAAGCGTGTTTCTTGGAATTAATCCATCTGGACGAAACTTGTCGTGATGTCGCATTGGCTAAAGAAGCGCATAAGAAACGAATTAAGGCACAATATGATAGAAATGTCAAGCCTCATCTCTTCTCAGAAGGAAACCTGGTCTTTCTTTACAATAAGGAAGCTGATAAACTTGGAACAGGGAAATTCGAACCAATGTGGATGGGTCCTTATATTTTCAAGCGTGTTCTCATGAAAGGTGCCTATGAGTTAGTAGATTATGATGGCATTCCATTGTCGCAACCCCAAAATGGGTTGTACCTCAAACGTTACTATGTTTGATTGAGTGTAGTAAAACTCACTATATACATGCTTTCATTGCATGTGTGTGTGTGTGTGTGTGTCCTTTAGAGTTTTTATCTGGTTAGTAATCCACTTTGCATTTGTTGCATATGTTGGAGTCTTCAGAACCTTTCGTTGGTTACGCCGATGGTGCTAGGCATAGTATGTAGAGCTTGTCTTCTGCAGCATGGGTTATTTTCGCTCCAAGTGGCGAGTTATTGAGTTTTCAAGGGATTTGTATCAGTCGATCAACAGACAACATCACTGAGTATATCGTGTTGATTGAACTTCTCTTTCATGCCATTTCACTTGGCATTTGCCAAATTATCATTAGGCTGGACTCACAACTCATCGTACTACAACTAACAAACATTTATACTATTCGAAATACAACAATTTTTTGTATGTTCCTTAGAGTTTGATTTTTGGAAAGGAATTTTAAACGCATTCAATATCAACATACTTCCATAAATCTTAACACATTAATTGATTCTCTAGCGAATTTTGTGTTAAATAGACATTTGCAACACATGTAAAAAGTAATATTTTCAATTCACATCATTAGTTGAATAGGATTTCATATAGCCATAGAAAACCCTGAAAGTAAAATAAATAGGGGTTTTACAAGTTTTTACAAAATTTGTGTCCAAGACACGTTTGGTCATCTGACCCAAAAAGCTCAAAATGCATGCAAAACATCCTAAGTAGATCTAGTGGTGCTCATGATAACAGGTCACAGCCTATGCTATCATGTGTAAAAGTCTTGCCCAATGGCTAGGAACACGAATAGTGTGGCACTACAGCCTCATAGGTAACTCCTCGATCCGGAGATCCCAAATACCAAGGGTTAATCCCTCTATGTGATCCTGCAACTCTGATAAGGTCTCATCCAGATCTAAGTCTTGGACAACTACTCTCCCAATGTTTCTCCACACTGGCCCACCTGCACCCTGTTGGTACCCCACAGGTCTAATAGTACCCATATCTGCATGCTTAAGAATGATTTTAGCTTAGTCTTAGAAACATTAAAAGCAAAAAAAACATATAGAAACTTGAAAAAATCAAAAAACACTTTTGGTCAAACAATTTACCCATAGCACCCCATTGTGCTCTAACTGGTAGAATCAAATCTAGTTCTCCATGGAAATCCATCCCTAAGTATGGATGCTCCTCGATGACAAGGTGTTGTCACTCAAGCCAACTGAAGAATGCAATGGAAAAAATGATTGTTGACTGACCTGCATGTCGAGCCATCAATTCGACCCACCTCTGCATACCTGGATCTCTAGGACCAGCTACACCCAGTGATACATGATGTGGTTGTCTCAATGGGATTCAATCTAAGGTAAAAGTTATTAAGATCGAACCATAGCAGAAATTCTTCATCTTACCACTTTTTACCTAGGTCAGTTGTTCTTTCAGTGAACAAAGCATATTCTCGCACCAGTTGAAAAATTTTGGCTCTAGACACTCCAGTGTATACTGCATATATGATCTGTTCTCCATATGTAATGTCACACTGCTAGCCAATTTTGCGATTATGAAGAGGATCATTCTCAAAGGAAAATCACGTACATCCTTGATGTTTATTTTCCCATCCTTGTTAGGCTGTGTACCTAGCTGACAAAACTATCTAATATAATCTCTCACCGATTCACCTCCACTAGAAAATCCAGAAAGTGAGATGGGGGCACCTCGCCTTGACAGTCTGGTAAGAAAGTAAATATCATCAATAATAATAGGGACCATCTTGTCCCTAATGTGAAAAGTTTGATTTGTCGAATCCCACGCATGAACAAGGAACTACATTAGTTCTATTTGTTGCCTCATTCCGAACAATTTGAAGTATTTGAGTAACCCACAATTTTTTAGGGCCTCAACTGTACCTGGATTGTTTAGGGAAACCATGTCTTGTTCTTCGTTCTCTCTTGCTCTCCATGTAATCAACATTCTGATCTGATGAAAACCTGAAACACAATCATAAGCTTAGTTAGGATCCTTTCCATGCAAAAAATGGGACAAATTTTGGAGCAAACAGCTAAATCAAACTTGGGAAACTCACCCAGTGCAGCCCAGGCATAGAGACAGTGCATTGTAGATCATGCAGCATTCTATCTAGGTGCTCTTCAGTGTAGTTTTTGATGTGAAAACCTACACTGATCCCAGGGCAAAAAAATGAAACCCTAGGGACCCCCAAAAACCCTAAAACTTGCATGAAATTAAAAAATAATGACTTGAAAATAAAGAAGAGAGGTTAAGCTCTTACCTAGTCCAGACAGCTCGAGAAATGGTCCACAGAATCTCTCGCAATCAGCTGATGAAGTTCGAGGTGAAAAACTAGCTCAGAGCACAAAATTGAATGGTATGTTCCATACGGTAAAAATTCCATGGTAAAAACTTGTTTTATGTTTCTTTCATGTTCATTAATCGAGTAAACATTAATATTTGCCTATTTTTTTCCTATGAAATAGGTATTTTTAATCCATTTGGTGGTGTTTTTAGCAGGTTTTGCAACTGACTTACAGAATTCAACGTGCTCAATTGTAAATTGTACCTATGACCATAGAGCACACTTTTATCTCTTTTTTGAGCTATGTTAAAAATGATAAAGGAACCCCCTTGGAGTCCTCTTTAAGATATTTTCAGACTCTCTAAACATGAAAAGATTGTCGAGCACTTGTCCTTTTGAGCTCGTTAATAGATTGGAGATGACGTCTCTCTTGTATTATTTTACGCTTTTTTGGGTTTGAGAAATAAATTTACAAAAAAGAACTTGTGGAGTTTTCTTTTTGTACCTTTTCAAACTCTCTAAACATGAAAAGGACTGAGTTATATTTGTTGTTAAACTTGTTAAAACATCAAATAGCGACAATTTTTTCCATCTAGACAAGATCGAGTTTCACCTTCACTAGACTCGTTAAAACATCAAATAGCGATGGATTCACCCGAAGGGTGGAATTATAAAGAAAGCATATGTTATCATCCTTAAGCTTGATAAAAAATAAATAGGTACTGGTTAGCGATGACTCGGGGAAACAGGAAAAAGGGGAAAACCACTTTATGGTAGCAGGTTGCTCTTGAACATGACACTTTCACTCCATCATCGTGACTATTTTGGTTGGGTTATCAGCTCGATGGTTACCATACCATTGGTCTATCATAACATCCATCACTTTTTTTTGGGCCAATGCTACCAATTCATTTCAGTGTGGCCGACATGTTCAAGAGAAGTCATTCAGTTAAAATTCATCCTTTGCAATACCATAAACCTTCATTTTCATGACCTCCATTCCTGAACCTTGTGTTGTCAGTCAAATTCCATCTCTAAAATCACTACACTCATTTCATGTCGTTGATGTGGGATACATCAAGGCCATCCTGCGATGAGTCGCGTCTTGTCGACATAAGCACATTATCCAAGAAGTTGACTTAGAAACACCCTTCCAGTACCTTGAGGCTTGCAAGGTCACCTTCCACTTCGATACCTCCTCATCACATCGTAAAGAATTTCATTCGACATTGGCATTTTTCCGACTTCATGCTTTAGGGGGCAGCTGTTACAGATTTATTTGGGCACATCAATCCCATCATCTAGATCAGTGTTTTAGGGCTCATCAAACCCTAATTTCAATTTCTACATGCCCTAAACAAGTCACCCCTTTGAATGCCTCCTTCCCAGATAGTTTCATGACATGAAGACATCCTGAAATAGCCTCTAGAGGGACCAGCGCAGGTAGGCCCATGTAAGGGTGTGTTGTAGAGGAGTTAAGTCCATGCCAGGGTGCTCTGCAAAGAACTTAGGCTTCCTTTCACCTGCGCTGGGCGTGTTTGAGTGAAATTCACATAGGGTTTGGGGAATATTCTTATCTTTTTGAGTGATCTATAAGGTTCCCTTACTTATCAACTCCTATGAGCTCGAAAATGGATGAGGAATGAATTAAGATGCATCCTATCCTCTCATCTCTTCCTCCATGGAACTAATTCTAAGTATGGAAGGACATTCAATGCCACCATTTATGACAAAACCTCCTTCATCTCCCTATAAATTGACCACTCATCTAAGTGATCAGTGGCTGGATTATGTTGAATTATAAGGAGATAATGCTTTTGTGAAACTTGGCTTTGAAGCAAGTATTGTAATGCTACAATTTTTTCATGCTTTTGATGTGATGTGGATGGGATTCAAGCTGAAGGAATGACTTTGAATTAGACACAAATGTTTGTAATTCCTTCTTCTATTTAATAAAGTGTTTGAACCTTTCTCCTATATGTTTGTATTGTTTTATAATGCTTATATGTGTGAAATGTATATGATTCCATTCACTTATATTCAATAGATCTTTTGCTTTGATTGATTCTTTGTTTTCTATTGTGTTTACAGGTACTTCTCAAGCATATTAAGTACGGGAAAGAGCGACAGGATCGATACAAGGGAGATGAGAGGAAAGAGAAACTACAAGTAGGTCTTCTCATCTTCTCATCTTATCTATTGCTTATAGGGAAGACTAAAATACTTTAAACTATTGTTCTAGATATGGCTACTTATCTATGGAATTAGTATTTATCCGTAGATACCAAATTATCCAAAACACCTACCTAATGGGAAGACACTTCAAGGTAGAAACGGATCATGATAGTCTTAAATACTTTTTAGAACAAATATTATCTTAAGAAGAGAAGCAAAAATGGGTCACAAAGATGATGGGTTATGACTTTGAAATCATCTACAAAAAGGGAAGCAAAATATTGTGGCATATGCACTCTTAAGAAAGGATGAGGATGTGGAAGCATTAATTTGTGCCATTTCTATTATCCAACCAGATTGGATAAATGGAGCAAGGGATGAATGGAAGAATGATGAAGAAGTGTGGGCACTCATTCAAAACATACAACAAGATCCTAGTACATCTGATACATTTAGCTAGAAAAATGATTCGTTATGGTACAAAGATCGCTTATACCTATGTCAAAATTCCCAACTCAAACAAAACATTCTTATGGAATTGCATGCCTCTCCCTTAGGAGGGCACTTGGGATTTTTTAAAAATTACCACAGGGTTAAGAAGGAACTTTTTTGGGATGGCCTTAAATATGATATACAAAAGTTTGTGACAAAATGTTTGGTTTTCCAACAAAATAAAGTTGAAACAATTAAGACCCCGGGTCTATTACAACCTTTATCCATTCCAGGTCAATGTTGGGAGGAGGTTTCAATGGATTTTATAACAGGTTTACCCAAGTCCGAAGGAAAGAGTTTCATCATGGCGGTAGTTGATAGACTTACCAAGTATGCAAACGTTTGTGCTTTATCTCATCCATTTAAAGCCAATACAGTTTCTACTGCATTTATGGAAACAATTCAAAAGATACATGGAAACCCAAAGATTATTTTAACCGACATAGATCCCATTTTCACTAGAAATTTTTGGAAAGAATTATTGTCTTGTCCTGTTACTCAATTAGCTCATAGCTCATCTTATCATCCTCAATCTGATGGGAAAACTGACACAGTAAAAAAATGTTTAGAAGGATATATTCGTTGCTTTGTATCTGATAAACAGACACAATGGGTCAAATGGTTGGCTCTGGATGAATGGTTGTATAACACTTCCTTCCATACTGCAGCAAAAATGAACCCATTTATGACATTTTATAAATATCACCCACCCTCCATCACATAATATTTAAGAGAAAATTATAAGGTTCAAGCAATGGAATATCACATTGAGCATCAACAATAAGTTCTCCAACTCTTAAAGGATAACCTAACTTTGGCACAGAATAGAATGAAACAATAGTTAGATCAACATCACAGTGAAATAAGTTTTGATGTAGGTGACTGGGTATTTCTATGACTACAACCATATAAATAAATTTCCCTCAAGCAAGGTAAGAAGGATAATAAATTATCACCAAAGTATTATGGTTCGTACAAGGTGTTGCAAAATATTGGTACTATGGCATACAAATTGGAGCTTCCTGCAACTTCCCGAGTGCACCCAGTTTTCCATGTTTCATGCTTAAAGAAGGTTATTGGTGAAAAGCTCCCAGTTCAAACAATATTGCTAGAACTTGACGAGGAAGGAAAAATCATATTGGAACCTAAAGCAGTCACAGAAACAAGAACTCGACAGCTACGAAATCGATCAATTTCATAGTATCTCATCAAGTGGAAGAACTTACCCGCTAAATATTCCACATGGGAGGATGAGAGATTTATACAAAAGCATCTAGAACTACTCAAGCATTGAGGACCACAATTTTTTGAAGGAGTGGGGAATTTTAGGTCCCTATAATACTAGTGATTCCGCCATTAATATTCTCATTGTAGCCCTTATTGTTATTTTTATTCCCTTATTGTCCCCATATTGTTATTATTGTGCCCCATAGAAGCCCATTGTTGTTATTGTTGTGCCCTTATATTATTATTGTTATGTTGACTTTGATTATATTGTGACCCCTTAGACTCCTATATATAGAAAGGAGGTTTTGTCATTTGTATCATCCAAGAATTGTTTATTTGTGTAATGTAAAGGAGGTTTTTCCCTAGAAGAGGTTGATTCTGAAGTTGTTGATCTATATTTTCTATATTTTTTGAGTTGGTTTCTTAACATGTTCATTATCGACTTAATGAATTTCATGAAAAGTTAGTGAGAGTGTTTGTGGAATTTATTTTCACTAGAAAAGGAAGAAAGATTCTTTACCCTCTTATAGTTAGCTTTTATTGAATTGAAGGAGAATTGTACATTTCTATATAGTTACATTGTGGTGTTACTAACAAGAGTCTATTCACACTGTTAGAGTCCTATAGTGATAGGATTCATAATTTTTGAATTGGTTGAGGTTAAGTCCTGTAATATTGTACATACCTTTGCTTTCTGCAAATGTCTTCAATACTAAAATTAAAAAATTTAAAGAGGGTATGTCCTAAAAGAAATATCAAAGGACAAGAAAAATAAGAAAAGATCAAAAAAGGAAAAAATATGAACCCCAAATAAAAAAGAAGATCATGAAAGTGTGCAAGTCCAAGTGCCACTACTCTTTAGTTTATTATCTTAAATAATGGTTGTGTGCAGCTTGTCATACATGCCACAACCCTTGATAGCCAAACTGTTTAATATTGACTACTTCATTCTTTGAATTTCATGTTTATAGTTAGAGAATAAAAATCTGACCAAATAGTTTAATCTTGGAAAATTAGTATATAGGTAGAGAAATAAAAGGAGCTCATCAGTGTAATATGAGCCCTTGGAAGATATAAGGTTAGAAGTAGATAGTTTGTTTCATAAAAGAAAAAGTAAAGAAAAGGGTTTGCTAGCTTAAGTGCACCCAACAAAGTGAAGAAAAAATGCTAGTGTAAATAGAAGAAAGTTGCAAAAATACAAGCTATTTGAGGCATAAACACATCTATCATGTTTAATCATGTGTTTTAGTGTGCAGGAGATATTGTGAAAGAAAAAGGATTCTCATAAGCTTATTGACTAATTTCCCCCATTTGCATTTCACCCCCCACTATATACTTACTAATTACCCTTTTACCTCTTCATGGCTTGTGAAAACACCATTTCCCTTCATTTTGACTCCTACCCCATGGTTTCACACATTCCCTAGCCAATTTGCCTTCTAAATTCATCCCCCTTCCTAAAAAAACCATTTCCCTTAGTGTGAAACCCTTTTTCGCCTTGGACAGTAAAACCGTGATCGCCCTTGCTTCCTCCTTGTGATCTGGTCCTCTTCTTGCCCCTGTTTGCCCGCTATATATTCCAACAAGCCTCCTCCTCATCTCCATGGCCCTTCTCCCCTTTGTTCATTTGCCTTCTCTTTCTCCATAGTGATCTTCAGTAGGCCGAGCCTCACCTCTAACTCCAGGTCCCCCCTAGAATGAATCCTCCTCTCCGATTCAATCACTCCCGCTTCTCTGTTCCTCTGTTCCCCTGTATTGCTTTGTTGTGGTTTATCCAGTTCAGCTTTAGTGCCCGGTTCTCAGATAGATAGCTCTCTTAGAAATGCATTCAAATTTATAGTTGCAGTAAGTGCGTGCTCTTCTCCAAATTTGCCTCAAGTCAGCGCTGAAGTTATCCTTATGGATCGAAGCGAGGATTGCTTGCATTGCCGGGACCTTCAAGCTGAGATTGAACAAGTCAGAACTCATCAACGCCTGCTAGATGAGAAAAGTGATGCTGCCACAAGGATTCTCATAGCAAAATATGAGGTTGACCTCAATCTTTTTCTGCACCGCATTTCCTCTCTGCAGGAGCAATTCAGCACTCTCTCAAATACCTGTGCACACATCCAAGAGTCAGTTGAGATCCTCAAGTTCATGTTGGGCAAGATCAACAGCTCAAACGGTCCAAGCACCAGCTCCTCCAGTGCAAGAGTTGCAGCAATAAACAGCCATCCGAAGGCCTCCAATGCCCGACAGATCAGCCATATAAGTATCGACTAGATGTATTGGAAAGTCAGCCTGCTTCTGTCCCAATTTATTAGAATTTATACTTGTATTAGGACCTTTCAATCGAACAATAAAAGAATTTTTGTGAACTGTCATAATGTAATACGGCAACAAGCTACTCCTGTGAGCTCATCCTTTGTAAAGTTGGGGCTTAGTCTCCCCCTTCTTTTTTGAATACATCTAGAAACCGACTTTGTAAAAAAAAAAAAAAAACTATTACTCCCCCCCTTCCCCACATTTTTTTATTAATCCCGAAAATTCACTTTTACCCATTATGTTCCATAAACCCTCATTACTTTGCTAACCCCGCACATATATAGTGATTAATTACACTTAAGCATAATTAACCTTGGGCCCCACTAAATCCCGCCCCCATCTCTCACCATGAATCTCTCCCACGTGATGACCATTGGATCATCCGCCCCCAGATCCTATGGCCCTTGCCCATATCATGCCCACTCACTACCCGACCTTCACTGGCCCGAGAGCACGCATTATGGGCGGTATTGCTCGGGCTCCCTTGGGTTACATGGCGAAATTGTGCTAAGTCGCACACTCTTGAGAAAATACCACCCGACCCCCATAAGCGGTGTGATATCTCCCTAAACCAGCTCCCTGCCTAGCGTGAAAACCATCATTGTTCATAAAATAATTTTCCTGCCAATTTTCTAATCATTGCCAGTTAAAAGCCCAAAGACCGCCATTTTCACTCTTTTCATGCATTTTCTTTGCGAAAGAGTTCTAAGCCTTCCTGCACCACTGAGATATTGTGACCCGTTCTGACTATCAATTGCAGCCCAAAGAAGCTTTGAACACCCATTTCAGCCATCCACAGCACACCTGAAGCCACAAAAACCTTTGCAACGACTATTTAAAGACCAGTTTGCAGCCCCAACCATAAATTCCAGGTATTTCGACCTAGATCTAGAATGGCCCTCTCAGTTTAAAACGTATAGTAAAATTCATGAACTAATTGATTGAATTTAATTGAATTCTCTTAAATTGAGAGTTTTCCCTCTCTTAAAATACCAAAAATCTTACCTACAAATTGCCAATACCCTACTGATGAACCTCATAAATGGGTAATTATATGGGCTCATTTTACCTCCTAACCTAGTCAAATCAACCATTCTCTTAGCTTATTGTATGATTTTATGATTATATTTATGCTTATAGGGTGAGTTGAGTTAGTTATTATGCCATGTGGTCTAACATGTATCTAATGCAGATTATTGATGGATTTCGAGGTCAAAGTCAAGGATCTCGTGGTCAAACTGCAGCAATAACTCGAAGTAGATATAGGAGAAGACTTATAGGAAGGAATCCCCCTCATTTATTGCTCCTCACTTCGAATTCCCCTTCATTCAACTCGGAGTATAAGCAGCCGAATCATGCACTAGAAGGCAGCCGAGCAAGTGGAAGATGATGGATAGTTATCTCGAGTTGGGAGCCAAGACTCCCTAATTTTAAGGAAGCTGTTGGTAGCTTTAGATGTATAAGTAGAGAGGCCTAGGGCCTCACTAGGGTTGATTTTTTTTTTTTCTTGTGTAAACTCTGCTCAAATTTCGAGCTTACTATTTTATGACAGTTTTATGTAATCTTGCTATTTTTTGATAATGAAGATGGAATCCTTTTTGAGCTAGCACTGAGTTACCTCAGAGGGTTGAAGCTCTTGGGTTACGACCCAATCCAAGTAGCCAAGCCTCTCTTTCCTTGTATTTGTATACTTTACTTCAGTTTGTAGATTAGTTTGCTATTAGATGTATTTCTCTAATGGTTAAGAATAGGTTGCTTTTGATGATTTAGTAGCTTGCTTCCATTTGTGCTTTCTGTAGCAGGTTAAGCAGTGATCAGAGAAGATTCAAAAGTCTAGCAATAGTGCCTTGGCCTCTCTTCCTTCCTCTAGGACCATGATTTGAGGCAAAGACTCTCTTGTTGCCCCAAAAACACAGATTTTCCTCATTCCTAGGACTTCTAGTGTTTGCAGCTCTCTAGTAGGTTGATAGTCCAGTTTTTCTTTTCTTTATATCTTCTTTATTATGTTCACTTCATGATTTGAAATATTCCTTTATTACATCATTTCCCAGCATTTCCTTCTATACATCATAGTTTAGGCCATTTAATGCAAAACTCTGTTTTTCCTATGATGCAATCATTTCATTGGTTGCTTGATTTTCTTGGTTGACTGTCAGTTTCTATGCAGAAGATCTCTTACAGCAGTAGTCTAGCTTACTATAAATCACACTCTCCATCTGATCCATGCCTTATAGGTCTCCCAAACCTCACCTCAATTCTTCCCTAGTTTCCTTCATTTTTCGTAGAACTTCTTCCTCTCTCCTTGAGCAAACTTAATAATATTTCTCTCTCCTGGTGATCCATGGTAGACTGTAGGCACCCTAACACCTCATTACAACCATCATCCACCTTTTCCACCCACTCTCACACCCTCAAAACAGCGAAAATTTCTCTCGGCCCCCCCTGTAGGCCTCCTGTAGTTCCCATGTTTTCCTCCTGTAGTTTTTCCTGTAGGCTTTCCTTTGAAGGATGAGTGTGGGAAAATCCTCTAGAAGGCCACCTAAGACCTCCTAGGACCCATCCACACCATCCTACATCCTCGTGAGCTCCAAAACCGCCCTCCAACTCCACCTATTCGCTACCACATTCACACACAATAAATTAGATCCATGTTAAATTCACATAAAAATCCAAAAATATGTTTTTTGCTTATTTACTTCTAGAAATAGCATGGTTAGATGTTTTTTACTTCCTTGAGTAGGTAATGGCATTTATTTCACGGTTTCCATAGTGTTTTTGGAAAAATTAGAATTAGCTTGTTAATTTACTAGGTTTTGCTTTACATTCCAGTCTTTCTCCTTTCTGCGGTTAGAATAACATCTATAGAGTAATCCTTCTTTCCTTTCATCACACATAGAGCTTCTTCTAAAATCTATAGAAGTTGGCTTCAGCTCCTAGTGATCTCGCATTGGCTGACCAAGTGACAACCTGCAGTGAGAACTAGTACTTGTGCATATAGCACTGACGCTTCCAAGTTTGTTACAAACTATCGGGTTGATAAAAGTAAAGTTGGCAGCCCAGGAGTTACAACATTCTTGCTGTAATACTAGTGCTCACTACTTTTTGGTGTCGTTTCCGGGGAAGCATCAGAGTATTTTGTGATTATTGCTTTCTTCTATTTCCTATTGCAACATTCTCCTAATAATTTATTTCAGAAAAAGTAGACTAGTCATTTCTTTTCTTTCAGTTCTGCATTTCCTTGCTTTCCTTTTCAATTCTGCAAATTTCCATTCAGCAAGTTCATTTCAGCTAGTTGCAATTTGTTTTGTTCAATCACAATTTCAATTTCTACAGGTACTTTCAGTGTGGGGAAAAAACAGAAAACCAACCAAAAATATTTCCTTTCATGCCTCATAGGAGTAGAGATAACTTAGGAAAACTTTTGTCCAACACCCCCACTGCTTCACATAGCCAACCTTCTCTCTTCTTAGGTTACTACAATCAAGAAGAACCCTTAGGTGAACATCCAAATATATTTGAAGAACCTATAGGGGAATAATAACAAGAAAAAATTCCTCTGGAGCCAATGGTTGAAAACAGAAATGCTAGGGGAAATGGAGAGAGAATAGAGGGTACCTTCCCCATTCAGGAGACCAATGGGGACACAAAAATGAAGAATATAAGTCCTTCATCCCTACCTCACTTCCATGGTCTGACATAGAAGATCCTGACACCTTCTTGTTTGATTTTTTTATCATCTTTCGAACTTATGACTATGCAAAAGACGAGAAAAAGTTGAAATTGTTCCCTTCTACTCTGAAGGACGTAGCACTGCACTGGTTCATGGGATTACCTGGAAATAGCATCAAAACTTAGGCTCAGATGTCATAGGCCTTTAACAATAAGTATCGATACTATTGCAGGTCAAAAGATACTAAAGAAGAACTCTTCTAAATGACCATAGGAAGTGATGAGTCCCTGGAAGACTATGAAGAGAGGTTCCAACTCAGTTACAAAAGGGCCAGGTGTACACTTGACCCTGAGTCTCTGAAGTTGGTCCTGCTGAGGGGAATTCAAGAAGACCTTTTAGACACCCTCCATCTACTAGCCGGGGGAGGCAACTACCAACTATCCTATAAGGACATAAAGACTGTTTTTAGAAACCATTCTAGAGCAGCCAGAAAGAAAGGTAGGGGGAGTCAACCCATAGCCAGTACCTCTTCTTCCAATTCATCCATTAAAGGTGAAATTGGAAACATGCTGGAAGACTTCAATAGTGAGATGTTGTAGACTCTTGCCATGAAAATTGATACCTTACATATCAAAAGAAAACAAGATGAAGCAGAGAGGGCTTTGGCCATTTTTTGCCCTAGATGCACTAGGAGGCATCCTAGGAATGAATGCCCATTGAACTCTATAGAGGTTTGTTCAGTCTATGAAGAAGATCATTCTGTAGATAAGTGCCCTTCCTTGCCCAAACTTAAAGTTGTATACCAAAGGGCTGAAGGAGTCACTGAACATATCTATTCAATAAACCAAAGGAGGCCGCATGGACCTAGACCATACCAGCAGGGGATGCAAGGGACATCTCAGGCATACTAAAACCCCAACCAATTCACCTCCATACCTTCTTACGGCCCCCTTGCTCATCCTTCTTGGTCCACGCCTCCTCCTTGGTCCTTCACATCTTAATTTCATGCCTAACTGGCCACCCATTCATTTCAATCTTATGCTCAGCCGCAACCTCAGTGGAATGCATCTCATCGGGAGTGGAGGCCCCAATACAACTCCCTTCCCACTCTTATGCCTCCACCACCTACCCAACTACAACTGTTACCTTCTGCTCCACCAAGGCAACCCCAAATGCCTGCCCAGCCAAATCCGAACCTAAACAATAGATAGGCTCAACAAGTGTATAGTGGGGAACCATCATGCCCAAATTATGCTATGGAGATTCAAGAAATTAACTTGAAATCTGGGAAAATTATCCCAGATAGCCATCCTCTACCTAGGGAGGTTGAGGAAGATAAAGAGAAAAGCGAACCTAAAGCAAATCCACCCTTTCCTAAGAAACTATCCATGACAATCCAACCTACCCTAGAAGAGATTGAAATCCTGGGATAATTGAAACATTTATGTGTGAAGATACCACTTCTCCAAGCCATAAAAAATGTGCCTATCTACAATAGGTTGATCAAACAGAAGTGCTTTAGGCATCTAGGAAGGTGCAAGAGAGATGCCCCAACCATCAATGTCATAGGACAACTGTCTGACCTGATGTTGGGGCATATTATCTGTCCAAAATATCTGGACACTGGAAGCCCAGTAATGTGATGATAAAGGACACAATGCTCAAACTTAACCTCCAAGGCTCCTTGAGGAAGACCATGATAGTGCTGCAACTAGCAGATCGCTCCACAATGACCCCTGAGGGGATTATGGAAGATGTGATGGTCTCCATTGATTCTTGGGAGTACCCTCCTAATTTATTAGTTCTCCAGCCAAAGGAAAAGCTCACTAGGTGTCCTCTCATTTTGGGAAGACCCTGGTTGTCTACAGCCGATGCCTACATCAGCTACCGAGTTGGGAACATGACCATAAAGAACGAGCACATGTCCAAGAAGTTAATCCTATATCCTCCTGCCCAACCCTTGCTAGAACATGATCTACCTCTCTGGTTGGAGAAGGATGATGAGGATGAAGTTTATTTTGCACCACTTTGTAATTAGAAAATTGCCATGGGGGGAAAACTACAAGATGAGGATGATATGATTGAAAATTTGATTTAGAATCCACCTCCCAGTGTATCACCATTAGAAGACATAGTAAGATAAACTCAAAACAACCCCTCAACTAATCTTTGTGTGGCTGACCTCACTTCTCTCCATGTTAAAAATATAGAGTTCAGCCCATAAAGAACATTGAAAATCAATCCATCCCTATCTACTTCACAGGAGAAGGAGCTATGCAACATACTGAGAAAACATCTAGATTCCTTCACTTGGAGTTAAAAGGAGATGAAGGGAGTGCACCCTTCAGTATGTACTCATTATATATACATCAAGGAATATTGCAAGCCAATCAGGCAGCCTCAAAGGAGGATGAACCCAGCACTTAAAGATATTGTTAAGGAAGAACTGCAAAAATTGCTTGATGCAGGATTCATCTATCCCATCTCTAACAGTGAATGGGTCTCCCCTTTGGTGCTCGTGCCAAAGAAAAATGGTAAGTGGATAATCTATGTTTCTTATCGGGAATTGAACAAAGCCACTAAAAAGGACCATTTTCCTTTACCTTTCATAGATCAAGTGTTAGACAGTCTGGCAGGGAAAAAGTTTTTCTCCTTCCTAGATGGGTTTAGCGGGTACAATCAAATTCAAATCAGCCCGAAAGGCCAAGATAAGACCACTTTCACTTGTCCTTGGGGTACCTTTGCATACTGGGTCCTTCCTTTTGGTTTGTGCAGTGCTCCAGCCACTTTCCAAATAGTGGTATTGAGTATATTTTTTGAACTAGTTCATGATGCAGTAGAAATATACATGGATGATTTTACGCCTTATGGCTTTGACTTTGAGGAAGCTTTATCTAACCTAGGAAAAGTTCTAGATAAGTGTATTGAGATGAACCTATCCCTCAGTTAGGAAAACTGTGATTTTTTTATGGTTGAAGGGACCATGCTAGGTCATGCAATATCTCACCAAGGACTACAGGTGGACCCCAACAAAATTTCCATCATCCAAAGGGTCCCACCTCTTCAAAGGTGAGAGATGTCAAAAGCTTCCTAGGCTTAGCTGGATATTACAAGAGATTCATTAAAGACTTCAGCAAGTTAGCCTCTCTTTTGTTTGGCCTCCTAGGAAAAGATGTTGAGTTCATATGGTCGGAAAATTGTCAAGAAGCCTTAGATACCTTGAAGATCAAGCTAGTGACTACCCCGATTCTCAGAGGCCCAAACTCGGCCCTACCCTTTCACATTCACACAGATGCCTCAAAAAAAGCGATAGGAGCAGCCTTAGGAGAAATTGATGAAAAGTTACCTTATGCCATATACTTTATAAGCAAAAACTTGTCAAAGGCAGAGTTAAACTATACAGTGACTGAGAAGGAACTCCTACCTGTCATGCATTCCTTAACAAATTCAGAAATTATATCATAGGCTATCAAACCTTTGTGCACATTGATCATGCTGCAATTATATATTTAATGAAAAAACCATATGTAAATGCTCGCATTATTAGATGGTTACTTTTATTGTACTAGTTTGATCTGACCATTATTGATAAGCCTAGAAAAGAGAATGTTGTTGTTGACTTTTTGTCTAGAGTAAATTTTCCTACAGGTGAAGAAGGAATGTTGGATGACCAAATTCCAGATGAACACCTATTTGCTATATCAGTACTCTCTCCATGGTTTGATGATATATCAAACTACCTAGTCTTAACACAGTTCCCACCACACCTATCCTTAAAAGAGAAGAGCAAGATAGTAAGGAAAAGTACCCCTTTCACCTTGATTGGAGGCAATCTCTTCAAACTTGGCCTAGATCAGATCTTGAGAAGATGTTTCAGGGAGGAGGAAGTCTTTGACATCCTCCTGACCTATCATGACGAGCCCTGTGGAGGTCATTTTGCAGCAAAAAGAACCTCCTTCAAGATATTGCAAGCAAGCTACTACTGGCCCACTCTTCATCGGGATGTGAGGATATACGCGATCCAGTGTGATCGGTGTCATAGGATGGGGAAACCCACTCTAAAGGATGAAATTCCCATGCAACCTCAAGTGACCTTTGAGCCATTTGAGAAGTGGGGCATGGAATTTGTAAGGCCTATCAACCCCCCTTCAAAGTAGAAGTAGTACAACATTGTGTGCACCGACTACCTAACAAAGTGGGTAGAGACAAAAGCAATCAAAGTAGCTGAGTTTTTGAGGGAAAACATATTCTACAAGTTTGGGTATTCGAGAGAGTTGGTCATAGACCAAGGCAGTCAATTCACTTCTAACTTAATTGATGACCTGCTCACACATCATAAGATCAAGCATAGGATTTCCACGCCTTACCATCCACAAGCCAATGGGCAAGTGGAGGTCACTAATAGAGCATTGGAAGGGATCCTAACCAAGGTAGTGAGTAGCAATAGAAAAGACTGGGTAGACATATTAGTTCAGGCCACCTTGGCCTATAATACAACATGGAAGACCACCACTGGGTTCACACCCTATGAACTGGTCTATGGGAAGAAGGCTTTGTTGTCAATAGAGTTTGAATTCAATGCCCTAAGGATGGCAGCTCAGCTAGACTTAGACCTCAGCCATGCACAGAAGGAGAGATTACTTCAACTCAATGGATTGGATGAATATAGATTCCAAGCCCTTCTCCATACAGAGGTAGTTCAACTTCAGAAAAAGATATGGCATGATAGAAATATCAGGGAGAAGCAATTCCAAGAGGGAGATTGGGCACTACTCTATGATTCAAGATACAAGGATTTCAAAGGCAAGCTGAGGACAAGATGGATGGGACCCTACACTATGGATAAATGCAATGACAATGGTTCAGTTCTGATCAGAATCATTGATGATGAAGCCATCCCCATGCTTGTCAATGGACATCGGTTGAAAGTCTACAAGAAACCCCTCTCCAAGAGAGAGTTTATTAAAGATTTGAATAAAACAATGATGGTAGTGGAGCATGACTTAGCTTCCACTTCAGGCATTCACTGAAGAAAAGAGAAAAAATAAGGACTCAAGTGAAAACCTCCATGAGGCACTTGAGTACCATCATTGGGTTGGAAACCTATTGTGAGGTGGCCCAATGATGTTAAAAAAAAAGGGAAAATAATAAGATCCCTGGGTGAAAACCTCCCTTGGAGGCACATGGGGAAGGAATTAAGGTGAAAACCTCTCTGAGGCGCCCTGGTTGTTTTCAAAGAGAGAGAGAGAGAGAGAGAGAGAGAGAGAGAGAGAGAGAGAGAAAATGAATTTTTATTGCATTGCAAGTTTGCAGGAGGACTACAAGGAGCAGAAGAAGGTGCCAAGGGGACCTTGACATTCATACTAGCATCCATTTCATCTTCTCCACACCTTCCTCCATCATTTTTGGTATCTCTTTTACCACACTATACCTCTTCTTCCAAAACTGTGTTTTCTACGGGAGGCTCTATTTTTTCTACAGGAGGCTCCTGTAGGAATTACAAAGAGACAAAAGTGTCTACAAGGGGCAGTTTGAG
Organism: Pinus tabuliformis; assembly: GCA_031772625.1. NCBI lineage: Eukaryota > Viridiplantae > Streptophyta > Pinopsida > Pinales > Pinaceae > Pinus > Pinus tabuliformis. The sequence continues at coordinate 1,544,406,557 of CM062819.1, forward strand.
GGACAAGAAAAGCTTCATGAGGAACCTATAATCCCTCTTACCATCTTCAAACCTCCTTTCCATCATTTCCAAGCATACATCACACTCCAAGCATCATTATTATTTTGTTTCCTTTCCAAGAAAAAACACAGAAAAAACAAATTTTCAGTTTAAAAAAAAAAATGAAACAAAAATAAAAGGAGGAAAAGGCACCGTTAACTTTACCTGAAGCTTGCCTACTATCCCTCCATCATTCATCTCCACCTATGGCATCATTCTTGAGCTCCAAGCACAAGGAAATAGCTAAAGTTTCAAGGGGAGAAGCAGCTACAGGAGCTCCTGTAGGAATTCCTATAGCAGCTAATCCCATAGAAGTCCAGCACCAGTAGCAAGGGACAACACATTTGAAGGGTTAAAAATCACATGCAGCTCAGCTCCAGCAAAAAAATAACCTTCAAAAACACACAACAACACATCAGCAAGTAGAGACATCAAGCATGAAGTAAATTGAAGGCATGCAATAGAGAAAGCCACAACACCTCATAGTCGATGGTAGAAAATACACTTGGATTATAGGTAAGTAGCTAAGTCACTCCTCTATTTGCATTTTTGTAATTAGGAATCATACAAAGGCAATGAGATGGTTGAAATCAGAAGAGGGAAAGGTGGCAAATTAACTTGGCCACCTTCATTTAGTTGACTCCGCTTAACCGAGATATCACCCACACGTGCGCACAGTCAACTCAAGCAAAAGATGCGAAGGACAGCTAGTGGGACGAAGAGTTAACTCTGATGCAGTAATGAGGGGATGATTACAAGGAGGGTCATGATGACCAAGTAGGTGAGGACCAACAGTCCTAATCTGGGCAACGTACACCTTGCCATCATAGCACTCATAACCCAAAACAACCATAAAAGGTAATGAGCACTCCTCCCCACGCATTCTCACCACATTTTCTTCAGGTTCTCCTCATAACTCAACCACACATTAGTCTTCTTATGCCCCCATAGCCTTGTATCCACTATCCTCCATTGATTTCCTCCATATTTTTTCTCTTGGCATTTTCTGTAGGAAATCTACAAGAGGGACAGCAGGCTTCTACAGGAGGTGCAGTGAGTCATTTTCAAAGGAGGAAACATAATTTTTGGCACAAATTTCAGTCTGAAGAGGTAGAGTTCATGAATGCCAACTGTTGAATATCAAAATGTGAAAGATTTTGTCTCAAATTGAAGATAAAATGAGTCTTTAAGAGGGTAGAAATACATTAAAAAAACATATGTCTTAAATAAAATAAAAAAACAGTCCCCTCAATTTTTCTATTTCACTCAAAATTCTTTGTCTCCACCTCCATATCTAGTTTTTCAAAAGAATTATAGGAAGTATGATAGGGGGCTTTATGAGAAAAGAGCCCACTAACTCCATTAGACTCCATGCACATCCTCAAGTGGTGGAAATATTTACAAGTGTAAACTAGATGAATTTCTTTGAGAAGTTCAGAGGGTTTAATGATGAAATTGACCATGAATTTTCTCTCTCTTTGGTCCCTCACACAAGAAATCATGCTACTGTAACCATTAGAGGCCTTTCCATTGAAATAACCCCTGAATTCATCAGTAGGGTCACTACCCTTCCTCTTGGGCTGCCTTGGAGTAAAGATGAGAAAACAATTGGCCAGGCTACCAAGAGGAATTTTTTCCAAGATAATGAAACCCCTGTTGAAGACAAAAATGGAATTAGGAGGGTTAGTGTAACATATCCCTGGGATGAGGTTAGCTACAAAGTGATTAAATACATTTCTTGTGAGGGGAGGCACAACATTGTTTATGGATATCATTTCAGAATCCTCCAAGACATGAGATATGGCATGGATACCCCAGCACATCAAAAGCTCAGTATCCCTTACTTTCTCCTTCAGTCCCTCATTGACTCCAGCACCAAGGTACAAGAAGGAAATTCACATCAGCTAGCTCACCATGGCCTAATCAAGATCCTAGTAGAAGAATCGCTCCATACCCTTACAATCCCTATAGCATGGGAGGTTTTCAGAAATATGACAGTTGAGGATGACATCAAGGAATTAACCTATGATGTCAATCCTGTTGTTAGTGAGGAGGGAGAATAGAAAGGAGGAGAATATGAAGCCAATGGTGACATAGTAGAGTAAGAGAGGAAAGAGGAAGAAAAAGAAACAGAGGGGGGAGAGTTGAGGAGACATAACATAAGGTAGAAAAAGAGACAGAGCAAGAGGAGGAAAAAGAGATAGAAGAGAGAGAGAAAGAGGTAGAGATGGTAGAGCAAAGAGAAGAGTCCCCTAAAACTTTGGAAAGATAAGAAGCAACTGCCCTCACTGCCCTCAGTACACCTGTCAAGCAGAAGTAGAAGAGGAAAAGAAAAACCTCCATATATTTTAGGGCAAGGAAGAGTACCAAAATTAAAACAGGCAAACCTCAGCCCTCATCAAAAACTCCCATTAACATTGAAGATGCACCATCTACCAAGGTGAAAGAATCTCCTTCCAAGACACCCATAACCTATGAGAGGAGGACTACAATATCTTCTACATGGAAGGGAAAGGAAATTCTACAGGACCCCGAACCATACCTACAGGAGGCTAAAACAATCCTACAAAAGACAGTGTTCCAACTACAGGAGACACAAAAACTTGAGGAAAAGATAGGAGGACAGCCAGAGGTGAAAGAGGAAGCACAAGAGCTACAAGAACATGACCCCCAACCTAATCATGACTCCTATTACAGACTACTTGAGGGAGGCAAGATAATCCCACATAAATTTTGAATTCCATTGTTTTTTCGAATTGGAAAGAGAGAGAGTGAGAACACATAGGTGGATACAGATAGCAAAGTCCAAAGGAGTTGAGGATATTTGCCACATGGAAGAAAAAATCAGGGAAATGGGTAGGGAATTGAGTGATATCAGAGATAGAGAAGCCATTACAAGAAGCCACCTTGAGAATGTGAATGAATTACTAAGGAGGCAGCTGCAGGAGAATTTGGCATACATGGCCAGCTTATCCATAGAATCATTACAATGTAGAACACTAGCCAAACCTTATGGCCTCTATCTGAAGGATCAATGCCTTCAATTCCAAATAAGAAATTTGGCACAAAGAGGAATAATGCCTTTCCAAGACTATAGGTATTTCATGGATTTGTATGACCAAAGCACCTTCGAGGAAAAAGCAAAGATGGCAGAGTTATATCTACACAACATGGCCCTCACAAACCTGAATGTGTGGGACCCCAATGCCAGGCTAGGGGATCTACAATTAATGGCCATGGCGTCATGGATGAACCATGAAGAATTGATGGTAGTGGAAATGAAAAGAATGTTAATAAAAGAGAAGAATGAACCATTGATGATAAGAGCTGAGACAGCAGATACTATGGCACTCATCAGCACACACAACTTGCTTTCCAATGACCCTCAGATTGCCCCTAAATATCTAGCCAATCAAGAACAAGCCATTGCACACTTTAAATATATGCATAGGCTACTTGGGGATGACTATGTGCATGCATGCATGAGAAGATGGAACACCCTACCCCATATCTTGCAGATCAGATAATACCATTCCCCCATGAGGCCGAAGGAGGCATTGGAAAGAGTGCCAATGTACAAGCGCTCCATGCAAAGGCTGAAGGTCAACTAGATTGGCCTCAAACTGAGCCCTCCACTCATATTAGGCATGCTGGAAGGCAAAAGAGAAGAAGAAGAGAAGGAGAAGTGGAAGGACGTAGACAGAAAGGCAAGATTTTATATAGAACATGAGTAGACCACATCACAAGTCTGGAATGCTAGGGAGGCCACCAGGGCCATGAAAGACCAAGAGATTGACTAGGTTGCTCAGAGGATGAGCAACACCTTCAATAGGGGGTGATGATGAGCCTCGTAAATGGGTAATTTTATGGGCTCATTTTACCTCCTAACCTAGTCAAGTTAACCATTCTCTTAGCTTATTGTATGATTTTCTGATTATATTTATGCTTATAGGATGAGTTGAGTTAGTTATTATGCCATGTGGTCTAACATGTATTTAATGCAGATTATTGATGGATTTAGAGGTTAAAGTTAAGGATCTCGTGGTCAAAATGTAGCAATAACTCAAAGTAGATAGAGGAGATGACTTATAGGAGGGAATCCCCCTCATTTATTACTCCTCACTTCGAATTCCCCTTCATTCAGCTCGGAGTACAAGCAGTCAAATCATGCACTAGAAGGCAGTTGAGCAAGTGGAAGATGATTGATAGTTATCTCGAGTTGGGAGCCAAGCCTCCCTGATTTTAAGGAAGCTATTGCTAGCTTCATATGTATAATTAGAGAGGCCTAGGGCCTCACTAGGGTCAATTTTTTTTTTCTTGTGTAAACTTTGCTCAAATTTTGAGCTTACTATTTTATGACAGTTTTATGTAATCTTGCTATTTTTTGATAATGAAGATGGAATCCTTTTTGAGCTAGCACTGAGTTACCTCAGAGGGCTGAAGCTCTTGGGTTAGGTTCCAATCCAAGTAGTAAAGCTTCTCTTTCCTTGTATTTTTATACTTTACTTCAATTTGTAGATTAGTTTGCTGTCAGATGTATTTCTCTTATGGTTAAGAATAGGTTGCTTTTGATGATTTAGTAGCTTTCTTCCATTTTTTCTTTCTATAGCAGGTTAAGCAGTCATTAGAGAAGATTCAAAAGGCTAGCAACAGTGCCTTGGCCTCTCTTCCTCCCTCTGGGACCATGATTTGAGGCAAAGACTCTCTTGCTGCCCCAAAAACACAGATTTTCCTCATTCCTAGGACTTCTAGTGTTTGCAGCTCTCTAGTAGGTTGATAGTCAAGTTTTTATTTGCTTTATATCCTCTTTATCATGTTCATTTCCTGATTTGAAATATTCCTTTTGCATTCTTTCCTTTCTTACATCATTTCCCAGCGTTTCCTTCTATACATCATAGTTTAGGCCATTTTAATGCAAAGCTCTGTTTTTCCTAAGATGCACTCATTTCATTGGTTGCTTGATTTTCTTGGTTGACTCTTAGTTTCTATGTAGAAAATCTATTCTAGCAATAGTCCAGCTTACTATCAATCACACCCTCCATCTGATCCATGCCCTATAGGTCTCCCAAACCTCACCTCAATTCTGCCCTAGATTCCTTCATTTCTCATAGAACTTCTTCCTCTCTCCTTGAGAAAACCCAATCATCTTTCTCTCTCCTGGTGATCCATGGTAGACCTTAGGTACCCTAACACCTCATTCCAACCATCATCCACCTTTTCCACCCACTCTCACACCCTCAAAATAGTGAAAATTTCTCTTGGCCTCCCCGTGTAGGCCTCCTGTAGTTTCCCTGTTTTCCTCCTATAGTTTTCCTGTGTCCTCCTGTAGTTTTTCATGTAGGTTTTCTTTTGAAGGCCGAGTGTGGGAAAAACCTCCAAAAGGCCACCTAAGACCTCTTAGGACCCATCCACACCATCCTACATCCTCCCAAGCTCCAAAACCGGCCTCCAACGCCACCTGTTCACTGCCACATTCACACACAATAAATTAGATGCATGTTAAATTCACATAAAAACACATAAAAATCCAAAAATACGTTTTTTGCTTATTTACTTATAGAAATAACATGGTTAGATGTTGTTTACTTCCTTGAGTAGGTAATGGCCTCTCTTTCATGGTTTCCATAGTGTTTTTGGCAAAAGTAGAATTATCTTGTTAATTAGGGTTTACTAGGTTTTTCTTTACATTCCAGTCTTTCTCCTTTCTGCAATTAGAATAGCATCTGCAGAGTAACATTTCTTTCCTTTTATCACACATAGAGCTTCTTTTGAAATCTATAGAAGTTGTCTTGAGCTCCTAGTGATCTCACACTCGTTGACCAAGTGACAACCTGCAGTGAGAACTAGTACTTGTGCATATAGCATCGACGCTTGCAAGTTTGTTACAAACTACTGGGTTGATAAAAGTAAAGTTGCCAGCCAAGGAGTTGTAGCATTCTTGCTGCAATACTAGCGCTCACCACCTACCCCTGTACCAAAGTTATCAAGACTTCATTCCCACAGATAGTATAAGCCCAATTTCCACAACTTGTTACAAAGATGGCTACCCCAACCTCTTTGAATGCCAGACCAGTGACAACCCCTCATTTAGACATTGACCATTTAGCCCTAGCAGACAGGGATTTTCAAATTAAAGACACAGCCACCCCAGGCCACCTTCTGAGAATCCATTTTTGGGCTAAGGATAGGTTCCTAAATCATGCTGATGATATAAACCTTTGGGAATCCAATTTTCCCAAGTATACATCCTAGAAGTCCACCCATTCCCAAACATAGTACATTTTTGTCATGTCTGTTATGTTCCAAGCCATAGGGCTATTAAGGCACCAAACCATGAGATATTATTCACCATTATTGCTGAATCCATCAACCAGATGTTGCAAATCCAACCTACTCAAAATTTGATTCCTTTGTCCATTGGAAGCCTCTTGGACCTGTACATCAAATTGGACCCAGCCAAGATCAAACAAATATTTCAGCAGAATTTCGTCATTGAGGAGTGCCATAATCCTAAAGACATTCCACCCTATGTTGCCACTATCTTTTCAGAGACTGGTAGGAGAATAATCACCATGCTTTCATGCATCTTAGGATTCACATCAGATGAGTTTGTGGATGAGTTCATCATGGCCTTCTTGTCCATTTTCACTCCAAGCAAGCCTCCTGCTGTCATGTATGATTATGCCCATTTCATTGCAGATAGAATGCATGAACAGCTCAGTAGACTTCCCACTGAAAGAGTTTTCAAATACTCTTAAGTGTTGTTTCATATGTTCCTCTATTACTATATAGATAAATTCCCTTTGAAGATCTAGAAATTGGACACCAAGGGAAAGGAAAGATCAGTAATTTACCGGACACCCTTGGTCCACAAGTTTTCCACCTCATACAAAGACTTCATAGACTCTTTTGTATACCCAGACATGAACATGCTGACTTCTAAGACTCAGCCTAGAATCAGCCCAGAGATTAAAAGAGTATTGCAATTGGCAAAGAACAACAAGGTGGGAGATTGGTAATTGTACCAAAACCACACTGAGATCAGGATTTATGGTTGTGAGCTAGCCCACTACAAGTTTCCCAAGTACCTCCAAATGAGGATATTTTCTCGTGAGTACTTTAGGTAGATGATCAACTCTGATGACATCAAATTCCTAGCTTATAGGAAGAAAACCTAGTTCAAAGTGAAGAACCAAATGGGCCCATCTATTTGCAACAACAGAGAAGCTGGACCAGAGGCTGACAAGTTACTTCAATTAATGATGTTTAAAAATAGTTTCATCTAGCACTATGACCCTCATGGGGTCATAAACAAGATCAGACTCAAGGTCAAGTTGGCAGCCTATATACACCACCCAAGGCCTGACATTGAACAGTATGCTAACAAGGATGAGGGGGTGGAGAAACACCTTGATTGACATGGACAGCACTATTGTGGACATAGAGAATACACTTAATGATTTGGAGAGACAATTTGATCATAACTCTTTCCTGCAGGTTCCAGAACAGGGAGGGCCAATGAAAATTCCTCCAGTCATAAAGACCCCAGTAAATGAGGAGAAGAATCCTAAGAGGAGCGGGGATGAGGCATCTGGCTCTGCCATGGAGACCACTAATGAGCTAATGGAGCCAAGCAAGAGGCCCAAATTGAATCCTATCTTTGAACGGGAGGATAACATTGCATCAGAAGAAATCATTAGCACTGAGGAAATGAGATAGAAGAGAAAAGAAGTAGTTGCATTAGAGGAGACACAACAACCCTCAACATCCAACACATAGTTGGTAGACAGATAGCCTAGTATGGAGATTTCTTCCTATGTCAGGCCAACTGACAAGGAAAGGGACATAAAAGACAGATTTAAAGAAATCAAAATGAGAAATGAGAGACTGAAGGCAGAGACATATGCATAGCACCTCAAGCTCACACCACCAAACCAAACTATATTGATGTCAGCCTTTGACATCAAAGAAGGAAAAATGCAGGTCTCATTCCTACAGCCCACTGTATAGCAACTGAAGACATCAGTAGATTACAAGAAGACCAATTTTGAGGACTTGGCTAGGAATGTTTGTCCCATTAATCAGATCGAATTTCACAGGCAGGTTGGAGAGATGATCTACTCCACCCTCACAGCAAAGGCCATAGCTTCTTACAAGTTGCAGGATTCATTAGACAATATAACAACACAATTCAAGCTGGAGAGAGACTCTTCACAAGCTAAAGATGTTGGCATTATGATGCATGTGTTGTACTTGATGGCAACCCACTCATAGAAGAACAAATCACTTATATATAACTAGATGAATCTACAGAAGAGATATTAGATGTGACAGAATACATGGGATGCAGGATAGCTCAAAGGAATCAGATGACAGTTCTCAGTATGACAAGTTAGATTTGCCATCAAGTCCAAAAGGGGAGATTGTTGGCATTATGATACAAGTGTTGTCCTTGATAGCAAGATGACAGATTATAGTGCAGCAGGTTAGTAGCAAAGAATTGATGATCAGACTACAAAGAATGAAGAAACAAGAGTATATACGTAGGTTCACTATATACCAAGTCGCGTACATATGCAGGTTATACGCAGGTTCACTATGTACCAAGTCGTGTGTATACGCAGGTTCACTATATACCAAGTAGGGTATACATGCAGGGTTATACATGCAGGTTCACTATATTCAAAGACGCGTATACACACAAGATCGCTGATCAAAAGTCGCGTATGCGTATGCACACACTTTCATGCACGAAAAAGCGCGTACATGTGGGAAAGCTTATTTTTGGGTCCGTGGTATTTAGACCTATGGTTTTGGTCCTTGGTATTGTGTCTAAAGTGTTGAACCCAGGTATTGGGTCCCTAGTATTGGTTCTAAATGGTTTTGGACCATGGTATTGAGTAAGGCCTAAGACTGTAAAAGGAGAAGAAGATCATTAGGCAAAGGCATTGAGAAAGTCTTGAATATCTGATGAAGTATGAGATCTAGTATGTAGGTTATGGGTTTCTTGATGCATTGCTTGATCTAAGCTAAGGAGGAATCTCAACGGTTGATGGAGAACAAGATCTAAGGATAGATCGGGATCTAATGGCTTGGAATGAATCATCTCTATACGGTTTGATCTTGTTTAGTCTAGATCTGTATACTGACACATGTAATGTTCTGTAAATGTTATGATCTGGGTATGATTGATATCTGGAATAGCTGCAAAGTTCTGAGTTAATATTTGCAGATGTGTACGCATGTTAGCTTTGGTAAAAGCACGTATGTATGCTGGTTTGGTTCATCATAGTAGCGTATACATTATGAAGTATGATACTTGAAGTTGCAGTTGGGTCTGATTGTTATTGCAGAGTTTTGTTGTCTGTTCTGTGTTCTAGTGACTGTGTTGGTTCAGTGTTTTAGTATTGGGTGATTTAGAGATTAATGATGTAGGTGTAGTTGATGGGTGTATTACAGTGATGGTTAATTTTGTGCTTCAATGATATTTATGGGTCCAGTATGAAAATTGGATGAAACGTGGCCTTTCAGATTATGGTGTTGTGCTTTAGGAGTATCCAGTCTAAAAATTTATGAAATGTGGTACCCGGAGGAAGAAAGAGAAGGTTGTAGCCTTCTGTAGGTCGGCACCTACATACTAGTACATCAGCTAGTACAAGAGCTAAGGGGGTGGTAGCTCCCTTCCAGTAGTAGCTGGAAAACGAGTGAAGGTTGGAGCATTCAGTAGGCCGACACCTACATACTAGTAAAAGGATTGGCTAGTACAAGAGCTAAGGCGGTGGTAGCTCCCTTCCAGGAGAAGCTAGAGAATGAGAGAAGGTTGTAGCCTTCTGCAGGTAGAAGCCTGTGTACTGGTATAAGACTGCACCAGTACAAAATCTTTGTAAAAAGAAGTTTCTTATTAAAAGAATATTGAGACGACTTGCAGTAGGTGGTTTTCACCCACATTGGGTTTCCACCTTACATCATTGTGTTCATGTGTGCTTCTTGTGTGTGATGATCTGTTCTATTTTACTGCTCCTATTTACTATTCATATGGTTAATAATGTTCTGATACACTAATTAAGGATCAACTAACTGAATCATAAGTGTATTGGATATATGCTTGTTGCATTACACATAGTTGCGTATACATGCGGTTTTCCTTAACTGAAGTAGCGTATATGAATCTTAATATGGAAACGAAAAAGTTATATTGATTTGATAATACTGATTCACCCCCCCTGCCTCTTAGTATTACTTCCAACACAAGACACCAAGATAAAGTCCTTGAAGGACTTGGTTATTGAATTGGGCCATGACCCAAGTGATGTGAAGGCCACAAAGAAATTGATCAAGAAGAAAAAACAGGACATAAAAACCCTCAAGAAATAGCTCAAATTGCCTCATCTGCAACACCCATAATAAAAGAAGTCCTTGAAATCCAGACCAATCATTAGGACATGATGGACTTGGTGTTGTAACTCAATGACTAGTTAAAAGAGATGGAGAAGGAGTTGGATAGATTGATCCAGCTCAAACAAGCTAGCATTCATAACGCTCTCGCAATAATCATTCCAACAATAACCACAACTGTACCTTCTACTCTAGAAGCAACATTATCTCCCACTGCTTCAATGGCCACTGCACTACCAACATTTGCACAAACTACATTAGCAACAGGATCAACAACAATCACCTCCACCAGTGAGGAAGAAAACAGGTTGGTCAAAGAAATGGAAGAAATGTCCATTCAGAGCAATGAGATGAAAAAATTGAATGAGAAAGTCGGTAGCCTTGAGAGAGATTGCAAGCTTCCCCAGATCATGCATAAGGAAGAGCAGAAAAAGGCTGAAAGGATGAATGAGAGGATAAAGAGCCTGGAAAAGGAACTGACCTTGACTGAAAGAATAGGAAAGGCTAAAGAGCAACTGTGGACCAATATCATTCTCTGTCAATGATATTTGGCCATATATCCAGGTCATTTTTTAGCAGATTGATTTTATTGAGTAGGCAACAAAAGCCATTGAAAGGGTTAAAACAGAACTTGGTGATATGCCAGAGGAAGTAGCAAGAATCATCCACTTCTTCAACTCCATGAAAAAATATGAACTGCAAGAGCTTGAGATACCCGATAGGACAAGTACAATTTTGGAAGTCAGAAGAGTCCTCACCAAGAGGAATTTGATGTTGAATTTAGAAGACAAGTGTCAGAACATGTAGCTAGTTGTTGATAGGTTCATGGCTAAGTTTGAGCTGTTGAAGGAAAAGGGATTACCTAATCCCTTAGTTATAAATGAAAAGTTAATGACACAGGAAGATTACAACAAGAAGATCAGGGAAGTGGCCAAAGAACAGGTGATCACTTCATCTATGAAGGGAATGCCAGCAAGCAAAGTCTTATACAAAACTTTTGAAAACTAGTTTTACCTCCAGCATGAGGTAAAACACCCATTTATTAATAAGCCCACTTTTGACAAATATGCAGAGGCGGATGAGATATGCAGAAAAATGATCAATATCCAATTACCAAATGAAGAAAAATGGTAAAAATTGAATGATTTACTGTAGTAAAAGGACAGTAAATTATAAATCTCTGGTAAAAAGTGAAACAGCAAGGTAGAAAGATATTGACAGGTCAACAGCGTTAAAGTGTATGAGATGAAAGAGTATCAGGTGAAAGGTTAAAGTAAAACAGAACATCCAACGTGAAGACTAAACAGCCAAGCAGCATAAAGGGAAAAAGAGCAAAGAGAAAAGGCTAGCATAACCTTAATAATAGGGACAACAAGTAGCAATTCAATAACTATCTCTATCTTCTTGCAAGAAGATATTCATTTTTTCCTAGATTAGTTCTAAAAGCAGTTTCAGATATTTTGTAATTCCTTTTGTATAAATACTTCAAAATTCGAGTATTAGGGTGGATTATTTTAAATTTGTAGAGTTATTTTGATCTAGAACCTAAGGGTGATTGTACCATTTCAAGTCAAAAAACTGGAGCAAGTAATAAAATCATTTCGCTACAGGATTCATGAGATGAGCCTTGTGCAGTGAAGTACTTTCTTTGTGTGATTTAGTTACCTTTCTTATGTGTTTCATAATCTTAAATGTGTTCAAAATCTAAATGAATTAACTAGAAATATCACTCAGAATTTGCTTAATTACACTCTATTTTGCATAGTTAGTCATTTACATGTTTTCCTCTAATACCTGGATTTGAGAACCCTTAATTTCTCTCCTATCTCAGTTGAATTCTTTTATTCCTTCCAAAGTCCGGCCTAGGGAACCCTTAATTTCTCCCTGGATCCAATTTGAAGCCATTCACCATTTAGCCTTTGAGATCTATAGTAACTCATCTATCTTACCTTGTAGACATTTTTTTCAGAACTCAATCCAGTCTTGTTTGTCTGACATTCGACTCCATAGCCCAATGGTAGAAACAAAACCTCTGTTCATCTATGTAAAGTGATCCCACCACCAAATTTCAAAACAAAACCCCAAGTGCAAGTAATAACTATCCTAAAATCATCTTAACTAAAACAAAGTTAAATTATAAAGAGAGAGCCCTCTCTGAGCATCAAGAAGGCTAGGTCCTAATCTCCAAAAGTGGTTTGTGGTTACCTTTGATTTTTTTTTCTTCATTAACTTCAAAAGAAATATCAAAGTGATAATATTTCTGGCGACCATACTAGGGACTGCGATCCTCAGTCTTATAAAATTTTAAGGAAACCTTAAATTTAATCTTAAGCCCCTTAAGGTCATTTTCTGAAGTAAAATTTTCAAAAATTTCGTAAAAATAGTTTAAAAAGTTAAAATTCTGGCTCCCAAGAAGATTCCCTATACCAGGACAAACCTAGATCCAAACCCTACAACTATAGTTGACCCACAGAGAATTTTAAGACAACCCAAAACAACAGAAACTCAAGCCAGTAGTAGCAGGTTAGTTAGATCCAATTCACTCCCTGAGGAATTGTCAACTTTAGAGGACATCTCTTTTGATTTGTCATTTTACCTCTCATTATTTAGAAGTAATCTGAGAATGTAATCCATGGAACAGTGTTTGACCCTGAGTTTGTTTAACTCATTGAATTAAAAAGTATTATTCATTTATATTTAGATAACTTTGTTGTTGAGACTTTTGACAAAATAGAAGCTTGGGCCTCTAAATTGATAAGTAATGTAGGTGATTCTTACATTCAACAGTCTGTTGAAGTAGCTACCCTTACTACTGTTGCCCCTAAAGTTTCTGCACAAATTTCACTTATTGTAAATATCCCTTCTTTTACCACAACTTCACCAATTGTATCTACCACAATCCAATCACCTAAACCAATTATTAATCAACCATATTCATCATCATCTAGTTCACCTCCATAAATTTCATGTCCTTCCTCAAGCACCACAACTCTACCCCGTAGTCAAGCCAGAATCATAGCAATGGCAAACCGATATGCACCTCTTGTTTTACCTGCACAACTCCATGCCATGCTTGAAGATTATCAGAGTAAGATCTTCTTGTTTGATGCTACTGGTCATTACACTACCCAACAACATGTAAACAAGATGTTTGACTTTTTTGAGTTGCATGAGATAGATGAAGCATATGTCCAAATGAGATTGTTTTCCCAAACTTTAACTAGGGATGTCAAGAAATGGTTCAAAGCTTTTCATGCCAACCATGTTGCAGAATTAGAAAATTTTCATAGGTTATACATTAATAGATGGGCGAGAAAGAAAAACCCATTGCAAATACTTTCTAAATATGAAAACATTAGAAGAGCTCATAATGAGTCAGTTCAGGACTATTGCACTAGGTTTAATAGTATCTACAATGCAATTCCAGCCAATATTAAGCCTCCACCTGACCTAGCATTAATTAAGTTCCCTGATGGTTTTGACACTGACATGTCATACTAGCTAAGGGAAAGGAAACTTGAAACACTTGAACAGATGTAGAGCAATGATGTTAGTGTAGAGGCCATCCTATTAGCTAAGAAAGCACAAATGAGAAATGAAAAGAAAGTTGTATTTAAAGAGGAAGCTTCCACTTCAGATGAAAAGTAGATATTTTAGCTAAGAGTTTAGAAAGAATCATGGATAGGTTAGAAAACATGGAGAGGAAAAATCAATGGGAGAATCAACATCAGCAACCCCCAATAAGAAACCCCAATTTTAGGAAGAACCCTAATGCTGGAAAGAATGCTACACTAGATCAATAGATTAGGCCCCCCTTCGAAGAGAATTATGTTGAGGATTCACAGAACCAAGAAGGAGAGGATGATACTCATATTAACTTACTAGAAACCAAAGAGGAAGACAATGTTTTTCTTACTCAAGAAGAACAAGAGTTATATAGGTTGTAGCAGTTGCAGTTAGAATCTGGTGAATCCTTTGATTTTAAACAGGGATATGAATCAGCTATATATGAGGTGCAAAAACAATATAACTTGAGTAGTAAAAAGAATAACGAGACTCCCTGTAAAATATCCATCCAAACCCAGACTAAGATAGTAAAAGAAGCTCCAGTTAACAAAATGTTACAAATCCTCCCTAGGGGAACACCGAAGACTTCAACCCCTAAAATTGTAGATATATCCTCCACTGAAACCCAAACAGAGACAATTACTGAAAACAATCAAAATAAGAGAAATCAAGGCAAAACAATAGAAACACAGACTGAAATGCCTAGTACTTAGAAATAGAATAAGGACACACAAATTGCACATATTAACGAAGATCTAAATCAAATAAACAAACCTCAGCTCCCTTTCAATATCAAAAATGAAATAGAAAAATTAAAGATATTTGTTCCTTTGACCGAACTAGTAAAGAATGAATCTTATAGGTCACAGATAACTGAAACTTTAAACATAGGAGAGGGAGAGGATTTTGTTAATTTGAATGATGATAAGCCTGAATTATTGTATGGCCCTGAGGCCAATGGTATTCATGAGCAAGGGGGAGTTCCTCCCTTTTACATTAGCCTAAACATTCATGATTTTTTTTTGCATAATGCTATGTTGGACTCAGGGGCATCCCATAATTTCATGCCAAAGGCAATAATGGAAACACTGAACCTAGACATTACCAGGCCATATAAGGATTTGTTTTCTTTTGACTCCAGCCAAGTTAAATGCCTTAGTCTGATCAAAGAATTATGTGTGACTCTTGTCCAGTGCCCTCTAAAGAGCATTCTTATGGACATTGTAGTTGCAAACATCCCACTGAAATATGGAATGCTTCTATCTCGCTCATGGGAGAAAAAATACAGGGATCCTTGTAGTTGGATATGTCTTATTCCACCATATTTGTTTTTGGCCAACCAAGAAAATTATATAGGGAGAAATTGATGAAATACATGGTCAGTAGTGAGGAAAAGCCACAAAACTTTCCCATATACTCCATGCATTTAGATATGGACTCTTTCATCTTATACAATGCAGAAAATGATAAAAAATAAATCACAGCTAAAGACCTGAAATACAAAACAACTGACAGTGAGAACATATTCCATGAATCACTATGGCATCTAGACTTTGATGGGTCTGTCAATAGGTTAGGGGCTGGTGCAGGAGTGTGGATCCATAATATGGAGAATAATCAGGCTGAGGGACATGCTTTCAGATTGAATGTCAAGTGTACCAATAACATGGCTGAATATGAAGCCATAATTCTAGGGTTACAATTGGTTAGGAAATTGGGAGCCAAAAGAGTTTCCATCATGGGAGACTCAGAGCTGATTATTAAATAGATTAATGGTGAATACTTTGTGAACAATCTTAGACTTGCTTGATATAGGGATATTGTTCTAGACTTGATCAAAGATCTCCTCGAATCAAACTTTGCTGCCATTCCTAGAAAACAAAATATGCAAGCCCACAGTTTGGCCACTTTTGCTAGTACTTGTAAATTTCCATTTCAACCCAACCATTAGTACACTGCAAAAGTCAGAGATATGCCTGTTATACCAGATAACTTGAAGTATTGGCAGATTTTCTCCCAGGATTCTCAGATTTACGATTTCATGAACAATGAAGGTGAATTTCAGAATTGGAAGATAGATGTTGACTGTACAGTAGACAATAATATAGAAAGTAGCATAGATGTAACTATTTTAGATATAGCTAAACCACCTAAATTTAATAGAGTAGAAATAGATAGTTTAGAGAATGTAGAGATTGAAGAAATAATGAATGATGATCCTGAGATTCTTAATTTGAAAAATATTTTTTTTCCTAAGGGATTAGTCCCTTTAGAAGATTTGTTTGACTCTAATAATGTAGCTAGGAAACCCAAAATGGAACCTTTGAGAACTGACATAAAAGAGGTTAACATAGGAATTGAAGATAAACCAAAACTCATCAAAATATAAAAATCCTTACCTCCAGAGGAAAAGATTAAATACATCAATCTGTTTAGAGAGATCCAAGATGTATTCACATGGAGTTATTAAGACTTAAAATCTTATGACACCAGCATAATCCAACACAAAATACCTCTAAAAGAAGATTATAAACCTTTCAAATAGAAACTTAGGAGAATAAACCCAGTTCTTATGCCCTCTATTGAGAAGGAACTTAAAAGAATGTTTGATGCCCAAACAATAGCCCCCATTAGATACCCAGACTAGATTTCAAACTTAGTCACAACTAGGAAAAGACTGGTGAAATTAGACTTTGTCTAGATTTCAGAAATTTAAACAAAGTCTCACTAAAATATAACTATCTTCTAACAAAAATGGACCATATATTGCAAAGGATAGTAGGTTCATCTAGGATTTCACTGTTAGATGGATTCTTTGGGTATAACTAGATCTTAGTCCAACCTGAGGACCAAACGAAACTTGCATTTACTACTCCATGGGGTACCTTCATGTATTTGAAGATGCCTTCTGGATTAATGAATGTAGGTGCCACATTTCAAAGAGCTATGGATATAGCTTTTGCCAAGGAGATGCATGAATTCCTAGTGGTATACCAATATGACATCACAGTCTTCTCTAAATCTGACAAAGAACACCTAGACCACCTAAGCAGAGTATTTATCAAATGTAGAAAATTTGGGATTTCTTTAAATCCCAAGAAAGCACTCTTTGGTCTAGAAGAGGGAAAATTGTTGGGGTATATCATATCTAAATATGGGATTAGAATAGATCATACTAGAATAGAGTACATTTTGACCATTACCCATCCTCGAAACATTAGAGAGTTACACTCATTTCTAGGCAAGATAAACTTTCTTAGGAGATTCATTTCAAATCTAGCAGAACTCATTAGAGAGTTGAATAACAAGCTAAAAAAGGACTCAACACTTAAATGGACAGTGGAAGCCAAACAATCCTTTGAAGCCATCAAGGAAGCCTTAACCAAGACTCCAGTCCTAATAAGTCTTGATTTTAACAAGGATTTTATAATTTTTTCTTTTGCTTCAGAACACACCATTGCAGCAGTCTTGCTGCAAAAGAACAACCAAGGATATGAACAACTAATTGCATTTTTTAGTAAATCCTTAAGACATTCCACACTCAAATACAATATTATGGAGAAACAACCTTTAGATTTAGTAAAGGCTATCAAAGACTTCAGAGTATACATTCTGTATTCTCACATTATTGCTTATGTTCCAAACTCTGTAGTTAAGGACATTTTGACACAAAATGGTCCTGAAGGGAAAAGAGGCAAGTGGATTGCCACAATATTGGAATATGACATAGAGATTAATCCAACGAAGCTTATCAAATGCTAAGGTTTAGCCAAACTCATGGCTAAATCGAGCTGTCAGACCCTTGATATAAAATTCATTAGTTCCCTTGATGATAAGGAAGATATGGTGACTCCACCAATCAGTGAACCTTTTACTGATTCACCCTGGTATGTAGATATTATATTTGTATTACAAAATTTACAAGCTCCTCTTGATTTTACAAGAACTAAAGCTATATTTTTAAAGATGAAGTCATTAAAGTATTGTATTATAGATAATGCATTTTTTTGGAAAGACAATAGTGGTATTATTTTGAATTGTTTATTGAAAAATGAAGCTGATAAAATCATGCAAGAGTTTTATGCAGGGGATTGTGGAGGACACTTGCACTGGAAGAATACTGCTGACAAAATCTTGAGGGTTGTTTCTACTAGCCTACTTTGTTTGTAGATGTTAAGAAACGTGTGACCTCTTGTCATCAATGTTAGATATTTGAGGGAAAGAGAAAAATTTTACCCTTGCCTCTTAAACCAATTTCCACTGAAATGCCATTTCAACAATGGGGGTTAGACTTTATTGGAGAAATACACCCAGCCTCCTTAGCTTAGCACAAGTGGATTCTGATAGCCACTGAGTATTTTACCAAATGGATAGAGGCCATACCTTCTAGGAAATCCATAGACATTGTCATAATCTCCTTCCTAGAGAGTAATATCCTATCAAGGTTTGGATGTCTCTAGAAGCTCATTATTGATAATGCAGCTGCCTTTAAATCCAAAAGAATGATAGATTTCTATAGCAAGTACCACATCACCCTTGGCCATTCCACAACCTATTCCCCTCAAGGTAATGGACTAGCAGAGTCATCCAACAAAATCCTGGTCAATATCATTAAAACATTGTTGGAAGATAACAAAAAGACATGGAACAAGAAGTTAGTCAATGCCTTATGGGCAGATAGACTGAATACTAAGAATTCGATTGGAACATCACCCTATCAGCTGGTTTATGGGATGGATGCAGTTTTCCCATCATCCTTGGGAGTTCCAGTGATGAAGATCATTCATGAATTACAGGTGGAACCAAATGATATTTAGAGAAGAATAAATCAAACCATACACTTGCAGCAGACCAGAGAAGAAGTATATGTAAAATCACAGGTAATCGAGGAAAAAATCAGGAAAGTCTTTGATAAAAAGACTAAAGTAGATGATTTTTACATAGGAGATAAAGTCCTTAAGTAGGATCCAAGGAGAGAAGACAAAGGAAAGCATGGAAAATTTGATTTTTTGTGACAAGGGCCTTATGTCATTTATGGCTATAGGGGGCAACAATGCCTTTTTCTTGAGAGGGATAGATGGATCAAATTTACCAGGAGGACCTGTTAATGGTAGGATGCTAAAGCATTATTTTTCCACTGACCCACAATAGTTCACTTTAATTTGCGTCATTGTACATAACGTTGTAGAGTGTAGATTAGATTGGATGGTAATCCTTTGAAGTTGAAGCCAAGAGAGAAGGCCTTGAGCTTTGAAGGATTCACTATCATAAGTATCAATAAAGAAGAATCACAGAAGGATAGTTTACAAGGTAACTGCAGTCATAATTCAAGGGTTACTAGTCTTTATTGTTCTTGACATTTCTCCAGGAAATGCAACCCCCATGAGGAGCCACTGTTAGAGTCCTATAGTTATAGGATTCATAATTTTTGAACTGGATGAGGTTAAGTCTTGTAATATTGTACATATCTTTACTTTCTGCAAATGTTTTCCATATTAAACTTAAAAAATACAAAGAGGGTATGTCCTAAAAGAAATATCAAAGGACAAGAAAAATAAGAAAATATCAAAAAATGAAAAAATATGAACCCTAAACAAAAAACTAGATCATGAAAGTGTGCAAGTCCAAGTGCCACTACTCTTTACTTTACTGTCTTAAATAATGGTTGTGTGCATCTTGTCATAAATGCCACAACCCACGATAGTCAAACTATTTAATGTTGACCACTTCATGCTTTGAATTTCATGTTTATAGTTAGATAATAAAAATTTTACCAAACCTTTTAATCTTGGCAGATTAGTATATAGGTAGAGAAATAAAAGGATCTCATCAGTTTAATCTAAGCCCTTGGAATATATAAGGTTAGAAGTAGATAGTTTGTTTCATAAAAGAAAAATGAAATAAAAGGGTTTGATAGCATAAGTGAACCCAACAAATTGAAGAAAAAAAAATGTTAGGGTAAGTAGAAGAAAGTTGCACAAATACAAGCTATTTGAGGAATAAGCACATATATCATGTTTAATCATGTGCTTTAGTGTGTAGGAGCAATTGTGAAAGAAAAAGGATGCTCATAAGTTGATTTTCCTAATTCTCCCATTTTCACTTCACCCCAAACTATATACTTACTAATTTCCCTTTTACCTCTTCATGGCTCGTGAAAACACCATTTCCCTTCATTTTGACTCCTGCCCATTGGTTTCACACATTCCCTACCCAATTTACCTTCTAAATTCATCCCCCTTCCTAAAAAACCCTTTCCCCTAGTGTGAAACCCCTTTTCCCCTTGGAAAAATCACTTTCCCTTTGATTAATTCCCCTAAAAACTCCAAAAAACCCACTAAGACCTCCTATCCTAACTATTATTCCCGTCCCCCCGCATTTTTTTATTAACCCTGAAAATTTACTTCTACTAGTTATGTTCCATAAACCCTCATTACTTTGTTAACCTTGCACATATACATTGATTAATTACACTTAAGCGTAATTAACCATGGGCCTTGCTAAATCTCGCCCCCATCTCCTGCTATGCATCTCTTCCATGCAATGACCATTGAATCATCCACCCCCAAATCCTATAGCCCTCACCCATATCACACCTGCTCACTGCCCAACCTTTACTAGCATGAGAGTGCGCGATATGTGCAGTATTGCTTGGGCCCCTTGGGTTACATGGCAGCACCACTCTAAGTCGCGCACTCTCAGGAAAATACTTCCTGACCCCCATAAGCGGTGCGATATCTCCCTAAAGCACCTCCCCGCCTAGTGCCAAAACCATCATTGTTCATAAAAGCATTTTCCCGCCAATTTTCTAACTATTCCCGGTTAAAAGCCCAAAGACCCCCATTTTCACTCTTTTCACGCATTTTCACTGCAAAAGAGTTCTAAGCCTTCCTGCACCACCGATCTTTTGTGACTAGTTCCGACTACCAATTGCAGCCTGAAGAAGCTCTAGAAACCCATTTCAGTCTTCCACTACACCCCTGAAACCACAAAAACCTCTGCAACCACCATTCAAAGACAAGTTTACAGCCCCAACCATAAATTCCAGGTATTTCGACCTAAATCTAGAATGGCCCTCTCAGTTTAAAACGTATAGTAAAATTCATGAAATAATTGATTGAATTTAATTGAATTCCCTTAAATTGAGAGTTTTCCCTCTCCTAAAATACCAAAACTCTTTCCTGCAAATTACCAATACCCTACCCCTCTACCAGAGTTATCAAGACTTCATTCCGACAGATAGTATAAGCCCAATTTCCACAACTTGTTACAAAGATGGCTTCCCCGACCTCTTTGAATGTCAGACTAGTGACAAGCCCTCACTTAGGCATTGACCATTTGGCCCTGGTAGACAAGGATTTTCAAATTAAAGACACAGCCACCCCAGGTCACCTTCTGAGAATCTATTGTTGGAACAAGGAAAGGTTCCTAAACCATGTTGATGCTACAAACCTTTGGGAATCCAATTTGCCCAAGTATACATTCCAAGAAGTCCACCCATTCCCAGACGTAGTACAATTTTGTCATGCTTATTATGTTCCAAGCCATAGGGCTATTGAGGCACCAAACCATGAGATACTATTCACCATTACCGTTGAATCCATCAACCAAATGTTGCAAATCCAACCTAGTCCCAATTTTACTCCTTTGTCCATTGGAAGCCTGTTGGACTTGTGCATCACATTGGACCTAGTGAAGATCAAACACATATTTTAGAATTTCATCTTTGTGGAGTGCCATAACCCTAAAGACATTCCACCCTATGTTGCCACTATTTTTTCAGAGACTGGCAAGAGAATAATCACCATGCTTTCATGCATCCTAGGATTCACATAATATGAGTTTGTGGATGAGGTCATCATGGCCTTCTTGTCCATTTTCACACCAGGAAAACCTCCTGCTCTCATGTATGATTATGCCCAGATCATTGCAGATAGAATGCATGAACAACTCACTAGACTGCCCACTAAAAGAGTTTTCAAATACTCTTCTATGTTGTTTCATGTGTTCCTCTATTACCAGATAGATAAATTCCCCTTGAAGATCTAGAAGTTGGACACCAAGGGAAAGGAAAGATCAGTCATTTACTGGACACCCTTGGTCCACAAGTTTTCCACCTCATACAAAGACTTCATAGACTCTTTTGTATACCCAGTCATGAACATGTTGACTTCTAAGACTCAGCCTAGAATCAGCCTAGAGATTAAAAGAGTATTGCAATTTTCCAAGAACAGCAAGGTGGGATATGTTAAGGAATTTACTGCATAACATAAATAATTACTGAGAGGAATAAATATAAAAATAACCAGCAACAACCATAAACACATAAACAAAAATGTTTATCTGGGAAAACCCCAAATCTGGGGAAAAACCCAACCTAATAAGATATCATTATCATTGGCCAAAACCCTGGCCAATCCGACCAAGTGAGCCTTCACCGCTCACCTCCAAGTCTTGCGTTACAGTGAAGTCCTTCCCGCCTTTTATAAGCTCCATTACATATAATACCATGAGAAGAATACTATGGGTGCACAATACCATGTGCCCCAAAACCATCACTGTTTAACCTGGTCAACTTTGACTCTATCCTGAGTCGAGTTTACCTAACAATTCCCCCCTTAAACTGGACTTGGGGTTCCTTGACTAACTCCAGCCAAACTTGCTAAGTGAGACAATCCCGCTCACTCTAGCTCTTAACCCCCTCAGAGTTTTTACCTGGGGTATTGTTAACCCGACATCCCCCCTATCACCTAGGTCTAACCCAGACTTTACCAGTGATCACCCAGGGGTACACATGCCTTACCAAGTCTTACAGTAGTATGCCCATTTACATGCAATAATTTTGACTTCATTAATTTTTTTTTTTTTGTTTATTGCTACTGTGATTCTTATCCATCCTTCAATTTGATTTTCTCAAAAACTTCCATCAAACCACTCCAACTGCAAGCCCGATGAGAACCTCGTAGATTCCAGCACCGATGGCCTCATGTAGTAGAAAATGAACAATTTTCGAAGCCGCATGAACAATTTTCTTCTGCTGACCTCCTTTAAATAGCTGCATGAATCCCGAAGAATTCGTCAACATGTTCCAAACCGATAAATATCACAAATGCACTACGATCCCTGGCAGTTACGGCACTATCTTCCACACATTCTCCTCAAGGTTCTTCTGTGTATGATTGTTCCACCATTATTTTCCAGACCCAAATCTGTAAAAAGGCTGCATTGATCTCATCAGGCACTATAAACCCCTGGCATCAAAAAATCCCTTTGAAGCCAATATCTGGCTCTAATAACAGTTGTTAAGAAATTTACTGCATAACATAAATAACTACTGAGAGGAATAAATATAAAAAAAACTAGCAACAACCATAAACACATAAACACAAATGTTTATCTGAGAAATCCCCAAATCCGAGGAAAAACCCAACCTAATAAGATCTCATTAGCATTGGCCAAAACCCTGGCCAATCCGACCATGTGAGCCTTCACCGCTCACCTCCAGGTCTTGCATTACAATGAAGTCCTTACCGCCTTTTATAATCTCCATTACATATAATACCACGGGCAGAATACTATGGGTGCACAATACCATGTGCCCCAAAACCATCACTGTTTAACCTGGTCAACTTTGACTCTATCTTGAGTCAAGTTTACCTAACAGGATATTGGTACTTGTAGCAAAACCACACTGAGATCAGGATTTATGTGTGTGAGCTAGCCCCCTACAAGTTTCCCAAGTACCTCCAAATGAGGATATTTTCTCTTAAGTACTCTAGGCAGATGACCAACTCTGATGACATCAACTTCCTAGCTTAGAGGAAGAAAACCCAGTTCAAAGTGAAGAACCAAATGGCCACATTTATTTGCAACAACATAGAAGCTAGACCGAAGGCCAACAAGTTACTTCAATTAATGAAGTTAAAAATTAGTTTCATATGGCACTATGATCCTCATGGGGTCATAAACAAACTCAGACTCAAGGTCAAGTTGGTAGCCTACATATACCACCCAAGGCCTGACATTGAACAGTATGCTAACCAAGATGAGTGGGTGGATAACACCTTGATTAAGATGGAAAGAACTATTGTGGACATAGAGAATACACTTATTGATTTGGAGAGGCAATTTTATCATAACTCTTTCCTGCAGGTTCCAGAACAGGGAGGGCCAATGAACATTCCTCCAGTCATATAGACCCTAGTAAATGAGGAGAATAATTCTAAGAGGAGCAAGGATGAGGCATCTAGCTCTGCCATGGAGACCACTGATGAGCTGATGGAGCTAAGCAAGAGGCCCAAATTGAATCTTGTCTTTGAATAGGAGGATAACATTGCATCAGAAAAAATCTTTGACACTAAGGCAATGAGATAGAAAGGCAAAGAAGCAACTACATCAGAGGAGACACCACAACCCTCAACATCCAACACACAGTTGGTAGACAGACAGCCCAGTATGGAGATTTCTTCCTATGTCAAGCTAGCTTACAAGGAAAGGGACATCAAAGACATATTTAAAGAGATCAAAATGAGGAATTGGAGACTGAAGGCAGAGACATATTGTTATATACCTAGGGGGGATAATATGGGGTACCTCCCTTGGTACCCCATATTATCCCCCCTATATGCACAGTACCTCAAGATCACACCACCAAACCAAACTAGACTGATGTCAGCGTTTGACATCAAAGAAGGAAAAATGCAGGTCTCATTCCTACAACCCATTGTAAAGCAACCAAAGACGTCAACAGATTACAAGAAGACCAATTTTGAGGTCTTGGCCAGGGATGTTCATCCCATTGATCAGATCGAATTTCAAAAGCAGGATGGAGAGATGATCTACTCCACCCTCACAACAAAGGCCATGGTTGCTTACAAGTTGCAGGATTCATTAGACAATATAAAAACACAATTCAAGTTGGAGAGATCCTCTTCACAGGCTAAAGACACCAAGATAAAGACCTTGGAGGACTTGGTTATTGAACTGGGCCTTGACCCAAGTGATGTGAAGGCCACAAAGAAACTGATCAAGAAGAAAAATGAGGACATAACAGCCCTCAAGAAACAGCTCAAATTGCCTCATCTGCAGTACCCACAAACAAAAGAAGTCCTAGAAAGCCAAACCAATCATGAGGAGATGATGGACTTGGTGCTGCAACTCAATGACCAATTAAAAGAGATGGAGAAGGAGTTGGATAGATTGATCCAGCTCAAACAAGCTAGAATTGATAATGCTCCTACAACAATCATTCCAATAGTGACCACAGTTGTACCTTCTACTCTGGTAGCAATATTAGCTCCCATGACTGCAATGGCCACTACACTACCAACATCTGCACAAACTACGTCAGCAACAGGATCAATAACAATAGCCTCCATCAGTGAGGAAGCAAATAGGTTGGTCAAAGTAATGGAAGAAATGTCCATTCAAACCAATGAGATGAACAAATTGAAAGATAAAGTCAGTAGCCTTGAGACAGATTGTAAGCTTGCCCAAAAAATGCATAAGGAAGAACAACAAAAGACTGAAAGGATGAATGAGAGGATAAAGAGCCTAGAAAAAGAACTAACCTTGACAGAAACAATAGGAAAGGTTAAAAAGAAACTGTGGGTGAATATAATTGACTCTGTCAATGATATTTTGCCATCTATCCATGTCATTTTTTAGCATATTGATTTGATTAAGTAGGCAACGGAAGCCATCGAAAGGGTTAAAACAGAACTTGGAGATATTCCAGAGGAAGTAGCAAGAATCATCCACTTCCTCAACTCCAGGAATAAATATGAACTGCAAGAGCTTGAGATTCCTGATAGGACAGGTACAATTTTGGAATTTAGAAGAGTCCTCACCAAGAGGAATTTGATGTTGAATTTAGAATATAAGTGTCAGAACATGCAGCTAACCGTTGACAAGTTCATGGCTAAGTTTGAGTTGTTGAAGGAAAAGGGATTACCTAATCCCTTAGTTATAAATGACAAGTTAATGACACAAGAAGATTACAACAAGAAGATCAGGGAAGTGGCCAAAGAACATGTGATCACTTCATCTATGAAGGGCATGCCAACAGGCAAAGTCTTGTACCAAACTTTTGAAAACTTGTTTTACCTCCAGCATGACGTAAAACACCTGTTTATTAATAAGCCCACTTTTGCCAAATATACAGAGGCAGATGAGATATACATAAAATTATCAATATCCAATTACCAGATGAAGAAAGATGGGAAAAATTGGATCAATACTGTAGTAAAAGGACAGTAAATTATAAATCTCTGGTAAAAAGTGAAACAACAAGGTAAAAAGATATTGACAGGTTAGCAGGGTTAAAGTGTATGAGATGAAAGAGTATTAGGTGAAATGTTAAAGTAAAACAAAAAATCCAGCATGAAGACTAAACAGCCAAGTAGCATAAAGGGAAAAAGATCAAAGAGCCAAGGCCAGCAGAACCTTAATAATAGGCAACAAGAAGTAGTTCAATAGTTTTCTTTATCTTCTTGCAAGAAGATATTCATTTTTTCCTATATTAGTTTTGAAAGCAGTTTCAAATATTTTGTAATTCCTTCTGTATAAATACTTCAAATTTTGAAGTATTAGGGTGGATTATTTTACATTTGTAGATTCATTTTGATCTAGAACCTAAGGGTGATTGTATCATTTCAAGTCAAAAGACTGGAGAAAGTAACAAAAGCATTTCGCTACAGGATTCATGAGATGATCCATTTGCAGTGAAGTACTTTCTTTGTGTGATTCAGTTACCTTTCTTATGTGTTTCATAATATTAAATGTGTTTAAAATCTAAATGAATTAACTGGGAATATCACTCTAAATTTTTTTAATTACACTCTGTTTTGCACAGTTAGTCATTTACATGTTTTCCTCTCATTCCCGGATTTGAGAACCCTTAATTTCTCTCCTATCCTGGTTGACTTCTTTTATTCCTTCCAAAGTTTTGCCTAGGGCACCCTTAATTTCTCCCTGGATCCAATTTGAAGCCATTCACCATTTAGCCTTTGAGAGCTGCAGTAACTCAACTATCTTGCCCTATAGACATTGTTTTTAGAACTCAATCCAGTCTTGTTTGTCTGACATTCAACTCCATAGCCCAATGGTAGAAACCAAATCTCTATTCATGTAATTAAAGTGATCCCACCACCAAATTTGAAAAAAAATCCCCAAGTGCAAGCAATAGCTAGCCTAAAATCATCTTAACTAAAACAAATTTAACTTATAAAGAGAGATCCCTCTCTGAGCATCAGGAAGGCTAGGTCTTGATCTCCAAAAGTGGTTTGTGGTTACCTTTGATTTTTATTTCTTCATTATCTTCAAAAGAAATATCAGAGTGATAACACACACCACTCAAGTTTCACACCATTTCCATTTTGAGTAAATAAAAAACATTAAAATAAATGCTTTAATAAAGTTCAACAGATACATCTTTTATTTTTCCTAGTAGTACACCAACATTAGCTTAGGCTAGGGCTTTGGAGCTATGTGTGTGAGTATGTTTCTCCAAGACTATAAAATAAACTTAGAAATCTTGTGATAGAAAGATTAAAAGTCATCCATAGTCCCACGGTCAAAAGAAAATCATGTTAGAAAATTGTTTAAAAGGGGGCTATGCTTCGGTCACAGTGCAAGTGGTTGTCCTCAAGGCTACCTAACTCATGGAAAGGAATCGCATACTGGTGACTGACTACCCAAAAGCCCAATGTCCATGTGCCCCTATAGGAAAAAGGTAGCTTAGTGGCCATTCCTAAGAAAAGCACCACATAGGTGGTGGTTGTGGGCAGAAACCGTCAATCTACCGTACCTTCCCCTCGAATGCTCTTCTTGTGGAGTTAAGATCCTACAAGTAACAAGTTGTTTAGAAGGCCACCTAAAATATAGTACTAGGATTGGTTTGTGTGTGAATACCTTTTAAGGATTCTCTAGTGTGTGTTGTTTGGTGTGAGTATTAGTTTAGCCATAGGGGTGTCATACTAACTTAATCGGTTGATAAATTTATATTCATGATGGTTGAACAAAGTAACTATCATTCTTGTAATCTCTTCAGAATTTTTTCTAAAGAGGAGGGTCGACCAACATGCAGACGTAGGACAATTTCTACATTGGAAGACCCTGACAATACTCAGTTTAGGGGGATAACCTTAGTCCTAGGGGAGATGATTTTTTTATTATTAAGGTAGTCGATGAAAGTCCCTTACTACATTTTAATCCATCTTTTCCTGACCCTCTCAACCTAGATCTATTGCATTTTAGGTCTGATAGTAATGAGCCTTGTTACGTATGAGTCTCTTTTATGGCCAATGAAAACATTTCTTCTTCTACAGAGGAGGAGGCCCCACTTTACTTTCTAAAGCAATAGTATATTCTACCATGTCATCATTACCACCACTCAGTGTGGCAGGGCCTATACCTCCTTCTACACCTCTTATTTCTACTTGGGGCATTCCACTAATAACCTATGTGACCTCATCAAGTTTTCCATCTTTGTTTGTGCCATTTCCTTTTCCTAACTTTGTGTTTGTAATAGGTACAAGCTTTAGTCAACCTATGGAAGCTAGAATATTTAATCCTAGTTCATCTCAAACTACAATTCCTAACTTGGGTACAGGCATCTTTACCTCAGGAAACATGATGGGAGGACTACCCATTGCCTCTATCGAGCCTCAGGGAAACTTTATTTATGGAAGTACATCCCAACCTCAGTTAAGTTCTATGTTTTCAGGGACACCTTTCTCTATAGATTCCTTCTTCTCTAGAGGGTACAATATAGTTATAAGTAGAACTTTGGCGTAACTATTAACTATTATGGATCACAGAAGCGTCAATTCAATAATTAATTCCCTGCACGGTAAAGCCATTGCATCTAAGGTTCATCATTTTGACCGGGTACAATATACCTGGGCTTACCATCGACACTAGCACTTCTATCCCTATGAATTATAATTCTTATAGTAGTTATTTTTCACAAGGAGGTCCATTCCCTAGTGCCATGTCCCTATGGGCAGTCAATCCTATGGGGGTCCATTGTTCTCTGGGGGGAATTTGCCTGGGGGCATAATCCTTATGCCTTGTTTACTAGCATAGGATATCAAAATATTGGGATGAACTATAACCTTAGTCCTAATTTTGTTTCCTTTCGTTACATGATGTGAGGACCTTATGGTCCATCTAGGGGTTACGACCCTTATGATTTGTATGTTCAGTTACAAATTATGTTTCTCACTCCTCTTGATTTACCCAATCTAGATAAATTGACCAATAATCCCATCCTTCATGATCCTAGGTGGATGCATATGTTGGCTAAGCTACCATCTAATATTCCTAAGTTTGAAGGGAAGCCTCAGGAAAATCCTTCCTCACATATCACCACTTTTCATCTATGGTCTTCATCCAATTCTTTGGTGGGAGATTCTATGAAGTTGAGACTTTTCCAACATACCCTACAAGTGTATGTTTCTAAATGGTACATCGAACTCGATCGTGCATCCTATAATGACTTTTCTTCCTTTTCTAAGACTTTCCTAGATCATTTTCAACTCCTAAACGAGAAGATATTGGGATTGAACTTTTTTCCAACTTTAAACAAGAGGAAACCACCCATAGTTTTGATCATATACATGAGTGGCACAAATGCAAGAGCTTAGTATGAACTAGACTCCCTGATGATGTTCTTAGAGATTGGTTCACCTAATCCCTTCAACCTCATATTGCCCAAGTTGTCTCTATGATTGGCGAAACTACAAAGGAGTGGGTCATTTTATGTGGTCACACCTTGATTTTATTCTCAAGTGGGAACATTATATAAAATTATTCCTAATTCTCCTTTCCCTTCAACGGACCCATAATGACCCAAACCTAGACCACACTATAATGAAGTGATCAGTTCTCTTTCTTCTGATACTATGAGCTAGTTAGCTTCTCAGTTAGGTAAAATCATGGTCAATTCTAAAGCCTCAGCAAGTGCCCCTAGCTCTCAACAAGCACCAACATCTTCTACTAAATCCACTAATTTTCTTACCATGAATTTTATGTCACCTAAGAATGATCAGCAACCTGACATAAAAAGGAATAAAAATAATAAGCAAAAGAAAAAATCTGCTTAGGAGAATCAACAAAACCAACCTACTCAAGGTGGGGGCACAAGTGAACAACATCATAATATTAATTTCCCTTGCAAGATTTTTCATGTTGGGCAAGATTTTTTAAGTTTGGCATTTAACTCATGAGTTCCCATGTACATATGAAGTCCATCGTTTCCCAGCATCCAGCAGAATAGACTCATCCATTCCTAGTCCAACCACATCAACAGATAGTTGCACAGCTCCTCAACCTCCAGCGGGTGAAATGGGGGGCCATAATTTCATCCTACTTCTACCAATGCACCAATCCTAATGTGCAAAGAATGTATTAACATGACAATGTGAGTAAAATACTATGACCTTCTTGAGTTTGTTTCTTCTCCTAATGACTCGACCACCCATGTTGTTTCTCCTGGATCTCTCACATTAGATAAGATTGTGGAACTAGTATATCATCCACTCAAGGGTGTATTCTGAAAGTCAACACAAAACCCTAATGCATAGGTTTCCCTACGCTAAATTATTTTTTACATCCTTATCCAAGCACCCTACTCCATCTCTTCTTTACAGGTTTTACAAATCTTCCCTTAGCAATGCAAAGGCTTGTTGACATCCATCAAAGGGGTGGACACTTCAAAGTCTATTTTAATTACCTTTGATGTTGATGCACCTCATGATATAATTTCCCATCAGGTTTCCTTTCATATCGCAATTTAAAGTTTCACTCATGACATATATCACACTTTGGTGGACAAAGGGTCTTCCACTTGTGTCAATTCAACATCATGCTAGAAATTTGTTGAGTTTCCAGCACTCAACAAGTCTATTACAGACATCATTTAATGAAAAAGACATTAAAATACACCATTTTGTTCCTTACAGGGTTCTTTCAAAATTTACAATCAAGCTAGGGGAGAATATTGCTTATGCTGATGCTAAAGTTGTAGATGCTCCCTTATACTATATCTTTGTCCTTGGCTATAGCCAGTTTTATGCCATGTGTGTTGTTGTGTCTTCAATTTTTCAGCTTCACTTTCCCCATGAAGTATTGAATATTATATATCGTTGACAAAACTTGTAGAAATTTTGAATAATATGACACATATTCACAGAGATTATCCTGATTATACACTTATAAGTGGAACATGCATAATACGTAACCTCCTCTACATTGATCATCAATTTACAGAAGCAGAAACATTCACAGGCATACATAGAAGCATCAATCACACATATCAACACAGTATTTTCCCGGGGAAAGCATCTCGCTAAAAACCCCAACTATCTGTATATTATAGTGATTGAATCATGTAACAATACATAATACAATACTCATCCCAAGTACTCAGTACTATCTCCTCATGCTACACACAATACAGCTCACATCTGATCTCCAAATCTCCCCCACTGCTTGCCTGCCTTCACAGCTCAATACCTGCTCAAGAATTGATGAGAATGGTTTACAAAACTCATATCTCACCTGCAAATAATCACTCACAGTGTGTTGGACATGAGCACAGGCTACAATTCTTGGTATTGGCCAACTCATTGGCATACTCAATCCCTCTGATTGTGAAAATCATCATGCACATCTATAGTCACAACTGATAGCAATCTGATCCTCTAACACCTGTCCCTGCTGAACTGAACATGAACTGACATGCAACTGAGTTAACTGATGTATTCTATAGTTGCATTATGAGTTAATAACTTGTGAATTAATTAATAACTAATTCACCCAACTCATCTCTAGTCTATTGATCAGTTAGACTAAATACAACTAGTTTAACAAAGTTAAACTGAACACAACTCCATCAACTGCACCTCCAGTCCACTAAACTCAACTCACTTGAGTTCTAACTAAAGTCCTGCACTCAAATATTAGTCATCCCATAGGTAAACACGTATTTCCTTCTGGGATCTGCATGTACCACATCCGTAGCTCATCTTGAAGTGCTCCAAGAGAATAAGACAAAGTTTATAGTCCAAATATTATTATGAGAGAATAATATTTGACTTTTCTATTTTTGACAGCCAGTCTAAAAATAGACTTTGATCACTCATACTGTGATCACTCATACTGTGGTCACCCATACTGTGGTCACCCATACTGTGATCACTCATACTGTGATCACTCTTGCTGTGGTCACTCCTACTGTGATAATCCTTGCTGGGATCCAAAAATAGAACTTGCTCCATAATTTGCCTGCGGGCCCACTTAGTGAAGGCGACTCCTTTCCACTAAGCTCCATCATCTTGTTGCTTCTCAACAAGCATTTCTTGTTGCACACTTTTCAACACTCCCTCTCAACAAGAAAGGCTTCCTCTCAAACCCGATCCTGTAACTCTGGAATGTTCTCCATGCAACACATCTGGGCGGTCCACTTGGTCTGTCATAAAAGTCTCTGACTGCTATTGCCTCTGTCGACTGAAAACTCTGCATATCTGTGCTCTTCAGTATCTGAGTACTCTAGCCTCTGTCACTTTGATCTCTGACTGCATCTGTGCTGCTGCTAGTTCTATCTCCCAGCATTGCATCCGCACTGCACCTCCCAACTGACCTCCCTGTTGGGCTAGAAACACCCTCTGATGCTGAAGCTCTACCTGCTGCTGACAAGTGCTCCCTCTCTGACATCTGTGGTACTACAACATCTCCAT
This sequence comes from Pinus tabuliformis, assembly GCA_031772625.1. Classification (NCBI taxonomy): domain Eukaryota; kingdom Viridiplantae; phylum Streptophyta; class Pinopsida; order Pinales; family Pinaceae; genus Pinus; species Pinus tabuliformis. The sequence goes on from CM062819.1 coordinate 1,544,439,298, forward strand.
GCATCTCACACCATTACACACCTCTCTGTGCCACCTAGCACTATGCAAAACACTTGTGCCTCTCGCATTGCTGCAGCCTGCTAGCTATGCGCTGTCTGGATTCCCTGCACTGTCGCTCTCTCTGCCGCTCCATCCACATCTGTCTCTACCCAATCATTCAGTTCCTTCTACTACACATCTGGGGCTCATATAGCAAGGTCTCATCCAAGAGGTTGGGTACCTCAAGGATCTTGCCCCTCCTCCTTGGGACAATCAATCCACATCACCCCACCTCCTACCTGGAGGTATGGCTGCATGCGATCCCTCAACCCACCTGGCTCGAAGTTTCCCCCTACAGGAGGTCTCTAGATGAGTAGATGTCTCTACTCCATCTCCACTCAGCTTCCCCTGTTGTGTCTGCTCCACAACCTCCTGAAGCTGCTGCACCAATCGTGGCTCCTCCACAATCGTCTGAGACTTCTTCTGGCTCTGCATGTTCAGAGGTAATATACGCTCCCTCTCAACCACCAAGTCTCCATCAGTTGCCTTGCTGCTCAAGGCTTTGCATGCATCTTGAACCTTAAGAGCATACAGGTTCCTGACCCATGAACCAATCTCATGACAACGAAAGCATCTCACCTTCGACTTGTCAACCTTCTTCCCATCACTGGAAGAACTAGATTCGGAAAGAGAAACCTTCTTCTTCCCCTTCTTCGCCTTACTCGCTAAGGCACAGTTCTCCTCATCCTGCATGGATGAAGAACTGTCTCTGGTGCTCCATCTAATCTCCTCTTGCACAAGATCCGCCAAAGTCTCTCCCATCCTAGCAGTTTCTCCCTTCCATTCACCGAGTCCTGGTAGCTATGCCAACTCTTAGGAAGGTCAAGGAGTGCTAGACTCACCATCCTCATCCGACAGTCACCCCCACACTTCCCAGCTCAACCCGGCATTGGGTGAACTTCGTGAGATACTGGGGCATACTGTCTCCATTCTCACACTTAATGTTTCTGAGTTTTATCTCTTGTTTTGTAATTAAATTCGAATTCCACCAGCTCAAAAACTCAACCACTTCCGATCTAGAATTTGTGAGAACAAAGTATTTCTTGTACATAGATCGACTGTATGGGTGTTCACTGGATATCTCACCTTCCAAAAGAAGGACGAATCCAGAGGCTACCTAGCCTGATCACAGACTCTGCCTAAAGAAATAAAATGTAAACACTTTCTGAATAATAGATCCGATGATCAATCCTTGCTTGATATCCTGTAAAAATCTCTTCTACAAATCAAGAAGCTCCGATACCATGTAGAAATTTTGAATAATATGACACATATTCACAGAGATTATCCTGATTATACACTTATAAGTGGAACATGCATAATACATAACCTCCTATACATTGATCATCAATTTAGAGAAGCAGAAACATTCACAGGCGTACATAGAAGCATCAATCACACATATCAACACAGTATTTTCCCGGGGAAAGCATCTCGCTAAAAATTCCAACTATCTGGATATTATAGTGATTGAATCATGTAACAATACATAATCAATACTCATCCCAGGTACTCAGTACTATCTCCTCATGCTACACACAATACAGCTCATATCTGATCTCCAAATCTCCCCCGCTGCTTGCTTGCCGCCACAGCTCAATACCTGCTCAAGAATTGATGAGAATGGTTTACCAAACTCATATTTCACCTGCAAATAATCACTCACACTGTGTTGGACGTGAGCACAGGCTACAATTCTTGGTATTGGCCAATTCATTGGCATACTCAATCCCTCTGATTGTGCAAATCATCATGCACAGCTATAGTCATAACTGATAGCAATCTGATCCTCGAACACCTGTCCCTGCTGAACTGAACATGCACTGACATGCAATTGAGTTAACTGATGTATTCTATAGTTGCATTATGAGTTAATAACTTGTGAATTAATTAATAACTAATTCACCCAACTCATCTCTAGTCTATTGATCAGTTAGACTAAATACAACTAGTTTAACAAAGTTAAACTGAACACAACTCCATCAACTGCACCTCCAGTCCACTAAACTCAACTCACTTGAGTTCCAACTGAGGTCCTACATGAAAATATTAGTCATCCCATAGGTAACCACATATTTCCTTCTGGGATCTGCATGTACCACATCCGTAGCTCATCCTGAAGTGCTCCAAGAGAATAAGACGAAGTTTATAGTCCAAATATTATTATGAGACAATAATATTTGACTTTTTTATTTTTGACAGCCAGTCTAAAAATAGACTTTGATCACTCATACTGTGATCACTCATACTGTGGTCACCCATACTGTGGTCACCCATGCTTTGATCACCCATACTGTGATCACTCATATTGTGATCACTCCTGCTGTTGTCACTCTTGTTGTGATCATCCCTGCTGGGATCCAAAAATAGAACTTACACCATAATTTGCCTGTGGGCCCACTTAGTGAAGGCGACTCCTTTCCACTAAGATCCATCATCTTGTTGCTTCTCAACAAGCATTTCTTGTTGCACACTTTTCATCAAAACTTACATCTAAGGGTAATATTTTACAATTTGTTGGAGATAAGTTCAGTAACTATGAGAGTGTTGGTGTATGATTGCTCAAAATATAATCTCTTATGGGTGTTTTTCCTTTACCCCCACTTGACATTCCTTCTTGAGCTACCACTTCTCTTATTTGCATGATCTCTTCTATAACCTATGGACTCCTTATGTCTCCTAACCCTTGGGATTTGTCTTGTTCTATACATGTAGATAAACATGGTGAGCATGTGTTGTCATTTTTGGAAGAGATTTCTTCTTTGGAAGTCCTATCAGTATCTCTTGATGCTGGTCAAAAACTCCATCCCAATATGGAATATGACCAGGATCCTTTTCCCACATGGGTCATCACTCCGCCTCTTCCATGTGACCCCCTTGACGATGAGTCTTCTTCTCAACAAGTCTTCTCGGAGTTCATGGATTCACTTGTTAATAATCCTGGGGATAGTATGCCTCTTGATGCCTGTAGTCTCGTTGATTTGGAAAAGGTATATATTAGCAAATAAAATCTTGAATTGAACCAAGGGGCATCTCCTCAACCCTCCTTGGAAGTGTCATCCTTGGACTGAGTAAAGTATTAGGTTTCTAATGTTGAACTTTCCAATGAATTTTCCCACTCTTATTTTTTTGTCAACAAGTGTCTTGTACCCCATTTATATCTTGATAGTCCTTTTCGAGGAGCTCCACTAGCTCATGAGACCACTCACCTTGCATGTTCTCGAGTCATTCCTGATAATTATATGGTTCTAGGTGTTCCTTGATATCATCAACCTTTAGGAATTAGGTAGTTTAACTTGTTATGGCATGGCCCCATCATAGTGCCACATATGGTACCTCCACTCCATGAGTTCATGTAAGGAAATCCATGGCCCATGCTTGACAGTGGGCACACTTTGACATGGCATATTAGACTAAGTTACGCTTGTATGTATTTTACATAAGAGTGTGTGTGATATTTTTATCTCCTTTTTTTTGGTTTTTTATGTGAGAATTTTTCTAGTATCTCATATATGCCAAAAAACTAAAAAATTATAAGACTCAAAAAAAAAAAATTAAAAAAAAAAAATATATATATATATATATATATGGTCTTATTTTTACCTCAAACATGTTTTATTTCTTTCACTATGTCATGTAACAATGGTTTTAGTCTTTCTGGATGGTTTTATAGGATAGGGTGGTGTTTTTATTGTGACATCGATTGGACCTTAGCCGGGTTTCTATTAAACTTGGCATATAGGGATATATCATATATTGTCGTCACCGATGCATTATAGTCTATCAGTACAATCATCACCCCTTAGGTCTTAACTTGCAATGTTGATGCATTATCCACTCTTCTCTATGCATCTCGTAGCTTGCTATTATATCTTAACTCATCATGGATTCCCTAGATTAACACCTATTTGTGATAACGGTATCCATGCAATCATTTGTATTCTATTTCAGAATCCTTCCTTCTGACCCTCCATGACCTATAATTTAAGCCTCATGTCCTCTTCTTTGTCATATTTTTGGCCTTACCTTGGGAGGAATCCACACTCTATCCCTCGTGATTTCCACATTCTATCAGCTTATTTCTGCATGAAGAACCTTGGTTTTCTCATTCCATCGTCATCCCGTGATTGGCCTATCACCCATTTTCACTTGGTGTTTTACCTTTTCTCGGAGGAATTGTTATGATGGGTGGCTTTATTATAGCCATCCTCTTTGTCTCCTTATGCTTTGAAGTAGTTCCATCATACCAAAACTACTTTCTACCTTTATATTGCTCGTTCCTCTAGGACAAGTTTCCTTAGTGTCCTTATGCTCGTTAAACGTTAAACAATACTGGGCCCCTTTTTTCTTTGATTTCATCGTCGTTAATCAATGAAAATGCCGAGTTCATTTTTTTCCTCTTTTCATGACTCATTAAACTTATGAAAATCCTGAGCTTTTTTTGCCATCTTTTCATGCTAGTAAAATCAATATGAAAATGTCGATTTATTCTCATCCTTTCTTTCTCGTTAAGTAAATTGAAAGTCGGTGAGCAATCTCTTTTCCATTCTCAAAGCTTGTTAAACCGTGAGAAGTATATGTGTCTACTTTTATATCCTTTTTGGACTAATTAAACTTTACAAAAAAGGAACATATTGAACACATTTGTCTTCTATTTTGTGCTCATTAAACCATAAATGAAAATAAAAAGATAACATAGGAAGCGAACCTTTATTTCAGTTATTCATGAAAATGGCAGTCTCAGTTGCGTCGTCCTTGAACATGGAACATGTATGCATCATTATCTTAAGTTTGTGTTTTATCTTACCTATGAGCCATACCATACATATGAGTCTGTCGACTCTTTCGGTTGGTTACTCTTATAGTCACTATGGAGTGTGCTTCAATGCCTCCTGTGTTGTTGCACAATATCATGTGTTTCTCATTAGTCATGCTACCAAGTCACTTTTGTGTCATGGCGTTATGTGTTCCAGGGAAGTTTTAGCCTATTTCCATGGTCTGGAGTTATTTGTTGACCTTTTGTGTCAGCCATCCCTATTTTACTTGTACTTCATCATCTCATGAATTCATCCATTCAAATCATCTCTTAGTTTGTTTTGTTTCGATTGATGGGGGATACATCAAGGCCCTCCTTTTATTGATCTTCTCCTATTGATTTCAACTAATTATCTAGTAGCTTGATCTAGGAACCAATGGTACCTTTAGGCTTGCAGACCTTAGTGGTAAACTTCCTCGTGATCAACAATAGATTTACATCATTGACTCTTGATCAGTAGAGTCTACCAGTTTGATATCATCTCATATACTCACACTTCATGGGCTATACTGGGTACCTTGGGGTCCATTTTCATCATTGGTGGGTCCCCTCACAATGTTCACATTATACCTCAATGACTAGAAATCATATGGTTTCTACCATGTTCAACATCAACCCATCTATTCACATGTCATAGATTCATATTGTCGGGGTTATGTCTAAGACCCCATGTTAGGGACATCTCAATATTATATCGCACCCTTCCCAAGTTGTGTTGGAGTTATGTATTCATTATGTACTTTTTGAACTAATTTGGGGCACTTCCTATATATTACGTGCCCTTAGTCCTACTGGCGTATGTTGTGATATAGATCCACACTATATTTTTTGGTGGCTATCATCTGTTTGATGAGTCACATGGATCCACTATGTATAGCTTGTGGTCATGTCATAGAATTTCATGTCATGGATCTCTAGCGCTTGTTTGGCATCCATTTTTTGTATCTCTTTGTTACCAATAATGGGTGTGCTCATCTCGGGGATGTTATAAGTAGAGTTGAGACTCGAACACTTGAGTTCCTCTAATCCAGCTTTACAGTCTTGGCTCCTTCCTCCCATTTTGAACTTTGAGTTTTGTTGTAATGAATTTCAGCCATCAGTTTCTCTTTTAACCTCGTGCATTAGGGGGCATATATTATAACCCTATTTTCCACTCTAGTATAGTTAGAGAGACCCAAGTTCAACTTACCTTTGTTGTTGGCTAGAATGTGTTAGCACTCCTCAGTGTCCCAAGGCTAAGAAAGGAGACTGACGAACGTAACCCCAAACCACTTAGGATTTGGCAGCTAGCCCTACCAAACCAGAGAGGGCTCTCTCTATGAACTCACAACCAATTAATGACTAGAGAAGGAAAATATTTTAGGCTAGGTATGTTCATCTCTAGGGTTTTGAAATTTTAGGGTTTTGTTGGATCAGGAGTAGAGGTCATGGAACTAGGCCAGGTTTCAAAAGATTCAGTTGTAAGGGATATAGAGGAGTAAGGTAGGTATGTTTCAGTGACGCTTTGATGTTTTTCAATGTAGTGTAGGGTTGAAAAATAAAATGTTCAAAATGAGCATGAATATCATGAATTCATTTATCACAAGATAGATAACATAAACATGAAACTCCTAACCAAACACAGCTTAAGCTTAAGAATTTTGTTTAAGAACTCATAGGAAGATCACTAAAAGAAAAGATATGTAAAGAAGGATAACTAATCATTCATTTAAGTAATTTATAGAAGAAAAACAATGTCACAAAATCATACCACAATAATTCCTAAATAATAGTTGCAAATGGCCTATTAATTTCTTGTAAAAAGATGATGAATACAAGCTCCAAAGCCTTTTACACTCTGATGTCCAACCCTTCCATTAAGATTGATTTAGGTAGATATAGACCAACACAACTCCTTCTTGTTAGCATTATGGCATAGGTTTGGAGCTATGGCACAGGTGTTGTCCTTGATGGCAACTCACTCTGGTGACAGATCTCAGTTCAGGCTCTCAGAATGAAGGAAAAGATATATATGCAGGTTCATCTAGACGAAGACGCGTATATACGCGGGTTAGATGTTTCAAAGGCACGTATGTGTATACACGCACTTTCACCCAAGGAAAAGCACGTACATGTTGGAGAACTTACTTTTGGTCCGTGGTATTTAATCCTTGGTAATTGAACCTATGGTTTTGGGCCATGGTATCTCGTCAAAAGTGTTGATCCCAAGTATTGGGTCCATGGTATTGTTTTGTTATGGTTTTGGACCGTGGTATTGTGAAAGGCCTAAGACTATAAAAGAGGAAGGAGATCATTTGGCAAAGTATGATCTGTATTATTGAATATCTGAAAAAGTGCTAGATTTGAAATATTGGTGTTTGGGTTATGGTGCAGATCTGGATCTGAATGAAGAAGGAACCTAAGTGCAAAGAGAAGGATAAGTTCTATTAATGGGTCATAATCTTAAGGCTTGAATAATAGCATCTTTGTATGAATTTGATCAGTTATATGTGGCGCATGTTTGATCTATAAATCTAGTAATCTGGGTTAATTAATGTCTGAATACTTGCAACAGTGAATTATCCTTTATAGATTTGTATGCAGGTTCAGTGAAGCGAAGGCGCATATACACGCTGGTTCTGTGAGTAAAAATAGCGTATACGCAGGTTGGTCCAAACACAGAAGCGTATGCACGCAAGTTTCTGGTTATTGAAGTAGCGTATATCTCTTGAGTTGTGTTCTAGCAGCTTTTGTTTACTGTTGCAGTGTTCTGGGTTCAGAATTTGGTGTGTGGTTACTGTTACTGTGTTTTGGGTACAACTGTCAGAGAAGTGTCTACTTGGTTCAGTTCTAATTGGTGAAAAGGAGATTGTTTGATGCATAAATTCTTGATGATTGATTGATGTTCATGGATCCAGTCTGAAAATTTATGAAACGTGGTCCCTGGAAGAAAGAGAAGGTTGTAGCCTTCTTTAGGTCAGCACCTATGTACTAGTATCTTGGCTAGTGCAAGAGCAAAGGGGGTTGTAGCTCCCTTCCAGGGGAAGCTGGAGAACGAGAGAGGGTTGTAGCTCTCAGCAGGTTGCAGCCTGCGTACTAGTAAAGGACTGCACCAGTACAGAGTCATTGTAAAAATAAGTTTCTAATTAAAAATAAGATAGAGATGAATTGTAGCAGGTGGTTTTCACCCACATTGGGTTTCCACCTTATATCTTGTGTTCTTGTGTGTGATTGTCTTCTGCTCTGTTTCACTGTTTCTGGTTATTGTTTATTTGATTCTGATACACAGATTAATAATCAACATCTGTAAGATAAAGTAAATTATAAGTTTGCATGGTATACGTGGGTTTCATTATACGTAGTTGCGTATATACGCGGTTTTCACTAACTAAAGTAGTGTATATGATCTGAATTTGAAAAAGGAAATAATTGACTTGATAATACTGATTCACCCCCCCTCTCAGTATTATTTCCAACACTTCCTCCTCTCAGGGGTTGAATCCCTCATGATAGGAACAATTTACATGATTATCTCTAACCAAACCTAAACCTATGGAAGTTAAAAACCAACTCCCCAATTAGACCAACTGATTCATTTTGACTTTACAAACATAAGTAACCATGAATCTACATGAAATTTACATTGTCCTCCTCATTTACATTTAATTAAATCACATGATTACCCTAGAGGAGTAATTTTACCAACATCTTTGACTTTGATTGGATAAAGTTCTAATTCCTGTATTTCTGGGAAAAGTGCAGCGAATTCCAAGAAAAGTGTAGCACCATCTAGGAAAAGCATAGCGCCAACTTCGAGAACAGTTTTGAGTGACTTCCAGTGTTTCCAATTTTGATCTGGGGGCATCATTGGAAATATTAGGATGTCTAGTTGTCGATAGAGTCCTTAATCATGCAAAATGGCCTCTCCAAGGCTGAGAAAAATGGATTCTCCCAATATCACTCTAAAAGCACAGCGTTAGGGTGAAAACAATGGAAAAAAGGTGGTTTTTTGGCATGTTTTTGACATATTTATTCCAAATAGAAGGCTAACATGGCACAAAAAATACATGGATGATACATGTAAGTCAAAAATGATCCAGTTATATAAACATTTTGTGATTTGGAGGCCTCAGGGAAAAGCACAGCACTAGGGCGTTACGCTTTTGGGCTGACTGAAATTTCCTGTTATAGCCAAAAGTCACAAAATTTTCTTCAAAAATGGTTTTGGCTTGCTCCTTTAAGTTGGAAAATGATATGATAGGAAATGAGTGAGGCATCAGCCAACAAGGTTATCCATCTTCCTTAGATTAGTTAGGGTTTTCCTCAATTTCCTTTTCAAGTTTTCGACCCTGATTTGATTGATCCAGTGCCAAGTGTAGTAATGCCTTGCCATGTGCCTCTATAAGTTGGTGTTCCTATTTTCTTTCTTCAGGAGCATTTCCAATTAATCATTAATGGTTCCAGGCCAATACACCTTGTTTTCTTCAACATATGCTTCAAATGATTTTCCAATGTCTTGATGACCTAATGGAGGAGATGATTCATTCCCTTGTCCTTCTTGTCTCTGTAAACCTCTGGTATTTGGCCTTCTAAAATTGACCTAAACTTTGTGTCTAAAATCTATTCTATATCAATCACTTCCTTTCCTTTGTCATGTTCTACCACATTAGCTTTAGGTTTGTTGAGCAAGAGATGTTTTACCTTTAGCTACTTGTTTTCTTGTTATAGGAATGCAATCATATAATTGGCCTTTGCCAAGTCATCCTTTAGCCCTCTGATTTTTTCCTCTTTATCTTTCATTATTTTCTCATGTGATTTTTCCTCCTCATCCATTGCTACATCTTCCATATAGGTGTCCAAATCTACATGTTCTTCCTCTTGCAAAGGTGCCTCATGGTGATGTGTTGATGTCTCTTTCTCAACTGAAGTAAGCTTGGCCCTTTCCATATTGCTAGGAGAAAAAACAATCCTCTTTCCTCTATGTGTTAGTCACCTCATCCCTAGATGTTCTTGTTAGTGGTCTACTTGTAGAACCCACTTCTTATGGTCTTTGTGATGCCAACGGTGTAGAATGACTGCTAGATTGAGTTGGAGTAGGCAAAAGAGAGATTAACTGCATAATGCCTCCCAAGACAAGTTGACCTATGTAAGATGATGGAAGACAATGATTTTCACCAAGCCATGATGGAACAATCTTGCTTTATGGTCTTTCCCTTTTCTATGTACCTTTTATGCCATTTTGACCAAGCTTTTGTAGAGGTAGTGAGGTAGGTTAAGAGGTTTAACACCTGTGAAATGCATCAGTAATCTAACATGGTACTAATATATCCTTGAAAACATATCCTCACATGTGAATTATTTCATGATCATCTTCATGAGAGGGGAATACTTATCAAGCAAGTGTCTAAAAGGAAAAATATGCTTTGGAGCAGCTTTGTAAGGAGTCTTCAAAAACATTTTATAATTTTAAATGTCTCGGTCTATCCTTTTGAACCAAAACTCTCCACGATTTAGGAGCATTGTGGATATGGGAATTACTTCTGCTTAAATGGTAAAAGTGAACCCTACAATAGTTTCCTTATCCCTCCTTATACTGGTGGCAAAGGTTCTTGTTAATTATCACTAAAACCTAGTTCTTCAATCTTTTGGCAGAAAACAAGGCAGCCTGCATCTTGGAATGACTTCTTGAGAAATGGTGAAGCCATTATATCTTATACTTTGGTGGGTTCATACCTAATAATCTGACCTCCTTTATGCTTCCTCTTCTTAGTGGTTTTGGTCTTTGGATCCATTGTGAAACCCAAGTTCACTAGGAAGGCGAATTAGGGTTTAGTGTTAGGAAAACAAGGGATTTGGAGAAGTTTTGTGAATGGAGGGAGATAAAGGAGTTTGAGAGTGTCTAAATTCTTGGGGAAATTTTGGGGGTAGGGATAGATGTTAGGGAGTGTAGGGAGGTGAAAATTTGGGAAATGAGTGAGGGGAATGGGCATAGAAATGAAAAACACAGTCCTAGCCTAGGAAAGTGTAGTGTAGGCTAGGGTTTGTAGGGAAATGAAGGAAATGAGGGAAATGGGTGAGGGGAAGTTTCAAGGAAGGTGTATGGAGGGTGAGGGAGGGTGTTTGAGTATGATATTGATGGTTTTTCACAGGAAATTAATTAAAACACTATGAGACCAAAAGCGCAGCAAAACCCTGGGAGAGGGTGATTTTCTGAGCTTTCAAGAATGAATTGAAGCAAAATAAAGGTAGAGGAGGTGAATGAATCTTACTTACTTATTACTGATGTGTTGGAACGTATAGTGGATGAAGAAATCCCCTTGAAAAGGTATATTTTTCTCCCTTGAGAAAAACGTAGCAATTTGGAGAAAAGCACAGCGTAGCTGACATAAGCACAATGAAGGAGGAAATTTGGCACTTTTTCGGCAAGACATTTATTTTTATAGGGTGGAAATGATTCTTGCTGGTGGAGTGATGTCTTATGGGGGTGGAATGCGAAAACTGTTTTCTCCTTTGGTCTTCTTATAAGCTAGGGGGTTCTATTTTCTCTTAGGTGGTGATGCGGCCCCACCTTGTCTTTTCACAAAATAATATGAAATGCTAGTATACTACAGCTTCAAACCTTATTTTATATAATTACATCTTAATAAATATCAAAATGCACTTTAGAGATCATTATAGAACACTTTTCTTTATTACTACTCCCACAATGATGATCTAGATGATGTCATGACTCTTTTTTGACCTTTTTGATGACTTGACCTAATGATGACAACTAATGGAGTATGAAACTGATCATTTGGACCTTGAAACATGATTGACGATGAGATGAAGGGATTAACAACATACCTAGACACACTAACCAGTGATCAAATTTTTATTTGAAAACCTATTGAAACTATACAATTTTCACCTAGGACCCTATCAACCATATTGAAAAAGTACACTTGATCCATGGTGACTGACAGGATTGACAGGAACTAATAGAATGCATCCCCTTTCACATTTTATTTTACTTACATGAGATTTATTCCATGTTAAAAGGGTGTAAGTACATGATTGAGTTATTTCTCATAATTATTTTGTCTCAATTTTTTAACTATGAGATAATAAGTATTTTGGAATTGAGATAATTAAGAAAAAAACACATAATTGAGAAAAATGTTTCTAGAGCTTGTCATTCCCATGGAGATCAACTTGACCCACTTATCTATGAGTTAACTAAGTGTCCATTATTGTAGAAGTTTCCTAAATTCCCTAGTTGTCTAGATACATTCCCTTAGAGGATAGAATGAATGTATATAATCTCACCAAGAGGAAAGAGGGCTGGAGGAATGATCCATATTATAGTGTGGGAGATTGTTTGAATTAAGAGGAGGAAACCATGTTTTTGTCTTAATAGGAGATCACTTTTGTTGGGAGGTATTTACTTCTTGTACTATCTTTTTGGATTAATAGATCTATATATTCCTCTCATGTACATGCAATCTAAATCATATGTTATATTGGTGCAAGTTGTTTTAAACTAATAAGCCCTCTATGGAAGGATTTTGTTGGTTAGTGTCATTTTTCATGTGTGCAGGGTCCTTCTTATTGCACGAGGAAGCGATATCTTCAAGTGGAAGTAGGGTTTGATTGACATCAAAATCAAGAGACTACACTAACTTGTGAGGGTAAGAGGTATTAGTTCTTCATCCATTTTGTTCCATCATATTTCTTGAGTGTTGAATGAATTTATTTTTATTGATTGGAAGATAGGGCTTCACTTCTTGATATTCTTTTGATCACACACTTGCATCTGGGTAGATCATTATTTGATCTACTAGTTCAAAATTTGTCTTCTTTCTCAAGTCAAATTTTCCTATAACACTATAGGCATTAGGCTGTACATTTTCAATTTCTCATGAAGTTTTAATCTAAATCACAAGACAAATATCTACACTAGTACTACTACTCTACGGACATTAATTCACAATTTAGAACAAAAATTTTGGACATGCAAGAAGGAATAACACACATGCAACAAGTATTTTATCTAGGGAAAGAAATCTGCTAAAAACCCCAATGTGTCTTGCATTAATCAAATGAAATAGAGATGTATTACAATTTCTTTTCTCAACTGAGCTCACCCCGCAAGTGCACAACCTATCTCTTTGCTCACTGAAGGGATTTGACCCAAAATTAGTCAATTTATGTCTTACCTTGAGCTCCTATTTACTTGCATTATTCCTTGAGGAATTGACCCATATTATTTAGGAAATTCCATCAATTGAATTATGAAATTCCTTTAGCCTGATCATTTGAATGCACACTAGACTAGTCTACAACTAATGTTACACTACCTTGGAATCTCCACCTCAACTGGGTAACTCGAATTCTCTACATGCACTAGCTATTTTGAGTTGATTTATCATTTAGCTAGATGATCACTGAGTTTAACTAAAGTCCCACTGCTTAACTAAGCTTCCACTAGTTCGTCCAAAAGTTGGAATTAGTCTAACTTAAAACAACCTAATATAACTAACCTTGATTGTTACAAATTAGTAATCACACATGCAGAAATGAACTCTAACTCCTCCAAATCAAATTTACTAAGTAAAATGCGTGACAGAATCCATGTAACACAAGTTAACATTATCATGTTGTTTGTTGATGTGGAAATTTCAATTTTCTCAATTTAATCAAGGCAAAATAAAATTGAGAATTCTTGCTTCATTTTTCAACACTCCCTCTCAGAAAGAAATGGATTATCAACCACCCTTATCCTGCAACTGTGGAACTCGACCTTCCCTATTGACAAAGCCTTTGTCAAAATATTAGCATCTTGTTCCTCTGTCGGAATGTACTACAACAACATTATTTTCCTCTTCACACAGTCCCGTAAATGGTGATACCAGATATCTATATGCTTGGATCGATCATGAAAAATAGGATTTTCAGATAAATTGATACAACTCTGATTATCATAGTATATCACAATTGGATCCATCATATAAAAAAACAATCCAATAATTATCTTTCTCATCCAAATCGCCTCACATGTTTCTTGACTGGAAGCCATGTATTGTGCTTTTGTCGAGCTGAGTGCCATAGATCTTTGCTTCCTATTGTACCAAGAAACCACTACATACCCAACACTAAAAATTCCATCTGATGTACTCTTTCAGTCCGATGGACTTCTCACCCAATCTGCATCTGTGAAGCCACTTAGCTTCACTCCCTCTATTTTTTTGTACCATAGTCAAAATTGGGTAGCGCCTATGAGGTACCATAGAACATGCTTAGCTTCCCTCCAAAATATTTTGGTTGGCTTAACCATAGCTTGGATCAGTTGGTTGAATGGATAGCACATATCTGATCATGTGTTCAAAAGATACATTAGTGAACCCACCAATTGTCAATAAACAATAGCATCCACTTTCTCACCTTAAGTGGCATCCTCTTTCCTCCAGTTGGTTGCTAGAGGTGTCTCCATGGGTTTGTAATTGTCCATGTGTAACTTCTAAATTATCTTTTTGGCATAATTTCCCTGAGAGACAAATAGATCCCCATCACCTTTCCATACGTCCAATCCATGGAAGTGGTGCATGAGACCCATGTCCTTCATTTCAAACTCTCTTGCAAGGTCCGTCTTGCAAGATTTATTTAGTTACCCAACACCAGTTAAAATTAAGTCATCAACATATAAGACAATAATCAAAAATTTACTTCTAATAAAATATTATAGATCTTTACATCTGCTTCACTTTTGGTGAAGCCCAAACTGGTGAGATAGTTATCGATTTTGGTGTACCAAGCATAGGTTGCTTCCTCTAGATTGTACAATGCTCACTTGAGTCTACACGCAGGAAACTCTCTACAAAAAGTATCAAATCCTTATAGTTTCTCGCTATACACCTCCTCCTCAATAACTCCATTGAGGAATGTTGTTTTTACATACATCTAGTGGATCTTCCACCCCATCTGTGCAGTCAGAGCAATAATTGATATGATGGATGAGTACCTTGCTATAGGAGCAAAGGTCTCCTCATAGTCAATCCCCTCAACTTGAGAGTACCACTTGGCCACAAAGATGGCCTTGTACTTTTCTATGCTTCCATCTATAACATGATTTACCTTGAAGATCGATCTCGAACCCACAACTAATTTATCTACTGGTCTTGGGACCACTTCCCAAACACTCTTCTTTATAATGGATTTGTATTCCTCCACCATTGTATTAAGCCACACAGGTTTCTCTATTGCTTCCTCCAAAGAGGATGGCTCAATCTCTATAATCTCAATCATTAGAGCTGTGTAGCTAGCGTATCGGTCTGGTGACCTTCTCTACTTGTTCTAATTTGAAGGATCCCCACATTCTCCCTTGTATCCTGCACAAGTATCTCAGCTTCCCTGGTCCTTTTCTTGCCTTCTCTTGATGATTGTTCTTGAGTGGATGTCTCCACTCTCAGCTCCACAATTTGTGGCTGCTCAACAAGTTCTTGAGGTTCCTCCTTTGGAGCTAAAATCTCCTCTCCTGGTGGGATCTGAAGCTCCCTCTCAAGAGAGAATCACATGGCTTTTTCTTCATCAAATTTTACATCCCTTCACACAACTATCATTCTGAGGGATGGAATCTTCACAAGGTAGTTGTGGGTATTGATAAAACAATGCTAGCAGAATTAGGGTTAGATTTCTCTTTATTGATAATTACTTGTGAGTTATGTGTCCTTCTTTTACTTATTTGTTATATTATATTTCAACAAGAAATTACCAAATTATGTCTGCATGAAGATAACAAAAACACAATACAAAATATGTAGGCACCTTGCCAGGGAAAAACCCTTATCTAGGGGAAAACCCAGTCAAAATATCTTCCTTCAATAGTTTTTCCTAAGACTCTTCAACCTAGAAACAGAACTCATCCACACCAAGTCGGCCTTTCCTTCTTCGATCCAACCTTTGACATAGTAGAAACAACACTTCGACCCCATAAACTTTGACTTGGAAGCAACATGTAGTAACTAGTAGCAATAGTAGCTTCAAATTTGAAAAAGAGACTTTGATATCCTAGAGTATCCCACATAAGAGAGAGAGAGAGAGAGAGAGAGAGAGAGATTCCAAAAATTCAATTTTTTCATTCCCTTCCTTCTTGACCAATTTCGCACTCCTTTTAGCCTCCTTCTTCAACTTCGCACTTTTTCCAGCTCTTTCTTAGATATCTAACTTATGAGAGAGATTGTGTCCAAATGAATTCGATCTACTCCAATATATAGGTTTTTGGTGAGGTTAAATTGCCCAGTTGAGGCCGACTTGATCTCCTCGAAGCTGACTTAGTGTGGAGGTTACATAATTCATCTTTGACTCAAAATTAGTTATTTTTACAATGTTCAAAATCCCAACAAGGGTCTCATAAAATACACAATGACTCTAATGACTCAATATTAATCCTAAGATTCCATAATGAAGACGTTGACTAATAAAATGATGACCCAAGAATGAAACCCATCCTTTAATAAGTCATTGTAGCAATAAAAAAAAAAAAAAAACTTTTGATAAATTCATCTATGAAGATCGAACCTAGTTACATTTTTCAACACTCCCTCTTAACTAGGGAGGTATTCATAACATGTGCTAGGAATATCTAAAACTATATGAACTATGAAGAGTTTAGGCACTACAATGCCATGGACTAGATTCCTGACTAGGGAAATCTATCCAAGGTCTCTCAATAGTTTGGGCACGCAATGCCACAGACTAGATTCCTGGCCATGGAAATCTATCCGAGTGGGACTAAGATGGAATAATGCTTTAAGCCTCTCTAGACCATCAGGCTTACTTACTAACCATCAATCTAGGGATCTAGGTGCCTATCTGAGGTCAGAGCTCCATCAGCAACAACACCCTCCCTACTTTAGGAGCTAGACATCAACATATAGTGTCAGCCACATGTCCTCCCAGGCAATGTGTCTCACACACAAAGCCTCAATAAATATCTTCCAAAATTTTATCATCATCAACATGAACAACAATTTCAACTAAACTAAGCATGCTTCTAATATCTTCAAACTTCTTATTAGGAAGAAACTTTGTTAGTATATCAACTACCTGATCTTCTATCGAGACATACAGTAGCTTCACGATCCCATCCCACACCTAGTTCCTAATGTAGTGGAACTTATTTTTGATCTGCTTCATTCTAGCATGAAACACGGGATCTCCAGACATCTTGATGCAACTTTCATTATCACATTTTATCATAGTAGGATCCAGAGGCTTCTTGAACAAATATGACAAAATATTCCTCAACCATACAACCTCCTTTCCTACTTCACATGCATCCATGTTGTTACACAAAAATATCGTCACCATGATTATTTGCAGTCAGTATGGGTCTATCATCACTTATACTGTCCTCCTAAGCAAGTCTCACACCTCAGCTCTTCAAGTCAAGCTTTGAAAATGAGAGAAAGACAATGAAAATCAACAAAGCTTTAGTTCCGCACTTTCTCTCACTCTTGCCTACGGTCCCGCACCCCCTGTTCACAATACCTGCGGACCTGCCCACTCTGTCCCTAAAGGAGTGGGTGCGGACCCCCGTGAAAGTCAAAAAGGCGTAAGTTTATTCTAAAAAAATCACTTTGGGTTAATTCTAGATGATTCTAGAAGGAATTTTGACGTGGATTATTTGCTCTTAGGTGGTTCATGCATCCCAAAAGAGAAGGAGCTAATCCCTTGATGAGAGGAGCTATCGCTTTGAAGGAGGGCTTTATCCCTTTGAAGGAGGACCTAGTAACTTCCCTCCATTGCACTATAAATTAAGGCATTGGGCTGGTTTCTAGGGAGGTTGGAAGATGAACATTTTTGAGGGTAAATGCTGGTGGAATTGAGACTTCCTAGTTAAGCTTGAGAGGAGAGATGACATACCTTTTTGGCTTCATTGGGAAGAGAGGGAAACTTGTCAAAGTAGAGGAGACTTCTTGTTGGACCTTGGGAGGAGTTTGTACAACATCAAGGCACAGGTTGTAAAGTTCTTCTTTGATTTGAATTAATACAATCAGATTCATTTTTCTCAACAAGTTGTCTTATGTCATTTGTTTCATGAATTCCTTGATCATCATGATAAGTATGCTTTATGATATTGGCTTTTCAAGTGGTATTTCATTTGTTTGCTTGTTTGTGTTTGCAGATTCGCTACAAGGGAGCTCATTTGGATCAAAGGAGCGAGGCTTCCACAAACTTGCATTGGACCCAAGGTAGGCCTAAAACACTTGTTTGCCTTTGTTTATATATTGCATATTTAGAGAAAGATAGTTTTTGATTGGCTTGCTAGTCACTAGATATCGTTAGATTCTAGGAAGGTCAATCTTGTCCGCAAGGTCGACTCATTCCGTGTGACACATGTACTCTGCTTTAGCACTACTCAAAGAAATGAGAACTTGCTTTCTACTCATCCATGAGATCATGGCAGATCCCAAACTAAAGCATCCACTTGTAGTGCTTCTACCATCGGTCTCACTACCACCCCAATCATAATATGTGAATCCAATTAGCTTGACTTCCTTGCTATTGTACTTTAGGCAGTGATGTATCATGCCATGAAGATATCTCAGTATATGCTTGGCAGCTATCCAGTGATCATGACGAGGCTCCAACTGAAACTAACTAAGAATATTCATAGCAAAGCATATATCTAACCTAGTATTTACCATATACCTTAGAGAACCTACCAACTGATGATAGGAGATAGGATCTGTGAAACTTAAGTCAAGTATCCTCAACTTCTTGAGATTGGTGATCATACTAGTAGTCATGGCCTGGAATCCATCATCCCAAATCTCTACAAAAACTTGATGATATACTTTCCTTGCCAAAACATATCTCCCTAGGATTTTTCCATACTTCCAAACCTAGGTAATAGTGCATCAATCCTGGATCCTTCATCTCAAATTTGGCCGCCAACTTCTTGCATTCTTATATTATTCTCTCCACACCTGTAATGAATAAATCATCCACATATAATATAAAAATGGTTGGCCAATTATTCACAACCTTGATGTACAGATTTGGATGAACGAAACTCTTCACCAACCCAATTATTGGAAGTTATGCATCCATTCTTGCATACCATGCCCTAGGAGCTTTCTTCAAACCATATAGAGTGCTCTTGAGTCTACAAACCTGAGTATCTTTGACATTTACTTCAAATCCTTTAGGTTGCTCAATGTATACTTCCTCATTGATGGTCCCATTCAGAAATTTTTTCTTCATGTCAATTTGATGGATATTCTATCCCATTGAAGTAGCCAATGAGACCAAATATCTAATGGTAGTATACCTTGCAGTGGGTGTAAAAGTTTCTTCACAATCTATCTCTTCCTTTTGAGAGAAACCCCTTACAACAAATATGTCTTTGTATTTGTCTATACTTCCATCAACAACGTGTTTTATCTTTTAGATCCATTTTGAAGTGACAACTGATTTGTCACTAGGTCTACCGAATGATTTCCCAAACCTCATTAGTCATTATGCATTATTATTCCTGCATAGCTTTCTTCCATACTTCTTGATGAGAAACTTCTTCAAATGTAGATGGTTCAACTTCAATTAGTCTTGTCATATATGCAACATATCTATAATGTATCTTCATCCTTTTCCTTTCTCTAAAGGTTCCTTTTGCAGCTCCATGTCCTTCATCATCTTCAAGAGTATCTTTTAACCAATTTGGCCTCTTTCTTGTGTTTGGTATGATCACAGGTTGAATAGGCTCACTTGGTCCTTCTTCTTCTTCAAATATAGGTATAACTTCATCATCGGAATTGATAGGAATGTCCTTGGATCTTTTGTAGGCTTGATTTTCATAAAATATAATGTCCCTTCTTAATTCAATGTGTCTCCCTTCCTTGATGTAGATTCTATATGCCTTCGAGGAGAGACTATAGACAACGAAGATCCCTTCGATTCTTGTAAAATATAACATCTTTTTTTTGTCCTTTGGAATGTCGATATAGATAGGACTCCCAAATATTCAAAGATGGTCCACACTTGGCTTATTCCTTATGAATTTTTCCTCAGGTGTCATATTTTCAAGAATTCTATGAGGACTTCTATTTTGAATATATACGGCTGCCATTGCTACTTCTCTCCATAAAAAATTTGGTAAGTCTTGATCAAGGAGCATTGTTCATATACCTTATTCAATTTTCCTATTCTTTCTTTTGGCCACTACATTTTGTTCGGGATAATAGGGAACAATAAGCTCCCTCTTAATTCCTACTTCTGTACAATATGCAATCAATTATTTAGAAGTGTATTCCCCACCATTGTTCGATCTCAAAGTATTTATTTTTATTTCGGTTAGGGTTTCCACTTCACATATAAACTCCTTGAATTTCTCAAATACTTCATCCTTTTTCTTGAGAAGGTAGAGCCATGTCTTTCTAGAGTGATCATCAATAAATGTTACATGGTAAATATGACCTCCAAGTGATTTTTCAGGCATGGGCCCAAACACATTAGAATGTATGAGGTCTAATATTTATTTAGACCTTGTTTCACTATTTGAAACTGGTTTACTTGTATGTTTTCCCAAATAGCATCCCTTGAAAACTCTTTCACGGTCTTCTTTTATATCGGGGATGCCATGAACTAGTTATTTAAGAGTGGGAATGAACTTGTAGTGAAGATGACCATATCTTCTATGACATAGCTCAATGGGATTGATTTCCATATGAATTAGGGCTTGCAGAGGTGGTGTAATGACTCTATACAAGCTTCCTTCATGAACTCTAATAACCCTAGCTTTATCAACACTTGAATATTTTACCTAAACCAAGACCTGTCCATCAACAAAAGAAACTCTATCCCATTTATCTTCTAAGAAAGAATTGAAATCAAAATCTCTTTCAAACCTGGAACATATAGTATGTTTTTGAGATGTAGTTTTTCTCCATTCTCTAGCTACAAGGATGTTAATCCCAGTCCTCTAACAACATAACTTTTGTTGTCTCCCAATTCCACTACATGATAATATGGTTCCTTTGAAGCTAATTAAGTGATCTTCAATCTTCTTCGACCTTAGCTCTGATACCATGTTGAGAAATCAATGCTAGTAGAATTAGGGTTAGATTTATCATTCTTGATAATTACTTGTGAGTTATGCTGGCTTATTTTAGTTATTTGTTATATTACTTTTCATCAATAAATTACCAAATTATGTGTGCATGAAGATCACAAAAACACAAGACATAAGATGTAGACATTCTGTCAGGGAAAAACCCAGTCAAAATATTTTCCTTCAATATTTTTTCCTAAGACTCTTCAAACTAGACACAGACACCCTTCGCACCAAGTCAACCTTTCCTTCTTCGATCCAACCTTTGACCTAATAGAAGAAGCACTTTGACCCCAACAACTTTGACTTGGCAACAATAGGAAGCAACTGGAAATAGCAAAAACTTTGAATTTGACAAAGAGACTTTGATATCCTAAAGTAGCCTACACGAGAGAGAGAGAGAGATTCCAAAACTTTCATTTTGTCCTTCCCTTCCTTCTTGGCCAATTTAACACTCCTTCTAGCTTCCTTCTTCAACTTCACACTTTTCGAAGCTCTTTCTTAGATATCGAACTTGTGAGAGAGAGTGTGTTGAAATCAATTCAATATTCTCCAATACATAGGCTTTTGGTGAGGTTGAATTTCCCTGTTGAGGTTGAACTGATCTCCTTGAGGCCGACTTGGTGTGGAAGTTACATAATTCATTTTTGACTTAAAAAAAATTATTTTTACATTTTTCAAAAGCCCAAGAAGGGTCTCATAAAATATACAATGACTCTAATGACTCAATATTAATCCTAAGAGTCTACAATGGGGACTTTGAATAATAAAATGATGACTCAAGCATGAAATTCTACCTTTAATAAGTCATTGTAACAATAATAATAAAATATTTTTCATTCTTTTGATAAATTCATTTATGAAGACCAAACCTAGTTACATTTTTCAACAGTGGGGATTTTATGTGTAACCCGCAAATACCCCCAATGATGTTGTTGGCTCTAGCTTCTTCATTGATTCTTTGGAGACAAGGCAATAAACAGAGGCTCCAAAAATCTTTAAGTGCGACACATATGGTTTCCTCCCTGAGAAAGGCTCCTCTGATGTAATCATGCTCGAAATCTGATGATGACTCTGGTTCTATAAATATAATGTTGTGTTGCATGCCTCAACCCACAAATGTAGAGGTAGGCCCTAATCATGCAACATTGTCCTCACTACTCCCACAATGTTACGCTTCTTCCTCTCATCCACCTCATTCTATTGTGGGTTATGAGGTGTTGTCAATTCTCATCGAACTACTTCTTTTGCACAAACAATTTTAAATGCATTCAACACATACTCACCTCCATTAATGCTCATGAGAACCTTCACCTTCTTACCCATTTCTTTCTCAACCAATGCCTTGGATTCTATGAACATGGAGAATGTCTCATCCTTCTTCCACATGAAGAAGATCTAACACTTCCATGAGAAGTCATCAATTAAAATGACAAAATTTGTGTCTAGCAGTGGAGGTTGTCGAGAAAGGTCCATAAACATCAGAGTGGATCCTTTCAAGGACTACATGTGTTTTTTTGTCTTGATTATGTAATGGGGATTATGTATACTTCTGCAAGGTAAATCCTTTGAATACATATTGTTTCTCAAGTGGTCCTTTAGGAAGGCTTGTGGTTATCTGCTGCATGATATTCAAAGCATCATGATACAAATGGCCAAGTCTTCTATGCAAAAGTTCATCGACTTCACGACTATGCACCTTCTCTGCCTTTGCACTCAATGCAACACAATCCTTCACATCTAACTTGTATAGGTTCTTCACACGAACCTCGATCTACTTCACCTGTCCCTTGGCTATGCATCTCAAGAATGCCTTTCCTTTGTGAAGATCACATCATAACCATGGTCTTCCAAAACTGTTGTTGGGCAAGGGAGGCCTCGCGTAACAGTTTTGGGGCTTAAAACCCACAATTTTTGGTAATAGTATGGTAAAGGCTCCGCGAAGTGCATGGAGCATGAATTGTAATAGGTCAAGTCAAAGGGTTGTCCACCCAATAATAATGTAAAATAATAAAAATCGAGTCGGCCTGCCCATGGTCCACGGACCATGGGAATGTATAAATAGAGCAAGGCTCTAAGGGTAGATGGGAGCTTTTGATGAAGATCTGATGTATTATGGGTTTGTGAATGCAATATTTGCTCTGAGTTTGTAAGTCCAAGTCGTGGGTGGTAGTAGTTAGAGTAGGTTCTGTAGTTGTGTGCGCAGAGGCCTAGTAGAGTCCACAGCTATGTGCACGAACCCCTGTAGCTGAGTGCGCATGGTGGAACTGATTGTATTGAACAGAAGATTAATAAAGATAAGTGTTTCTAAATTATTGTGCATTTGGTCGTAGATCCATATGTTTATGCTTATGTGATTTTATGCATATCTATAAGATTTATGGTTGCGTGCGCTGGTTATAACTATTGAATGCTTGATTAAAGACCTTAAGAATTAGAATAGATCTATAATAAACACATTAATAATAAGAATCTAAGAAGTGCCTCATCGCCGAGCTACGCGAAGTCTAGACAGTTGGGCAGAGGAGCACGAGTGCGCAGATCAGTTCGCGACCCTTCCGATAGACATCCCTAGGGTGTGGAAACCTGGTTTCAGCACCCTCCCATACTACCTCGGGTGAGACTTCAGTTTGGCTCCACGGATTGTTGCCGAAAGGGCCAGTAGTGCGGGACTTGTTTGGCTAAAACACTTCCGAACCTGGGTTAGGCCCCATCAAGCCAACAAATGGTTCTGTTGCCGAGACTGGGATTGGGGATGTTTGATGCCAGAACACTGGAACCCTACGAAGAAGGAGATTGAAGATTGGTTGGATCAGAATCTTCACAAGTTCGTGGTACAGGAAAAAAAAACTCCATAGACATCTGAGAAGAGGTGGCTAGATCGCTATATATACACGGAAATCCATGAGATCTTCGCATCCTTCTCGTCGGAACTGTATGAGTGGATCACGTAGCTAGCCAACAGTCAGCAAAGGTGTAAGCTCGATTAGCCGTTAGTGTGGACTCTAGAGTTGGTGCATAGGCTAGAAGCATCTGAAGATAAAATCGCACGTGTGGTAGATCATTGACTGGATCAGATAATAGGAGGGTTTATCACTAAGTTCTCGATAGACACAACCATGAGCTGCAGCGAAGCTGAGCGGAATTTTCTCAAGGGACCGTGAGGTAAGTACATTAAATCGTTGAATACCTAGATTAAAATGTTTTTATGTGAAAAACGGGTTATGCAAATCCATTGATGTCTAGGATAACATAGAGCGGAAGAGGCTACCAAGGGACAAAGGATTAGAGAACAGTCCCCTAATTTCACTTTCACGAGAAAGCGAGGAGGAACTCGCTGGTTTCTCTCCTAGAAGTGTGGTTCGGTTGATAAAGTAGCGCATTCCACAGTTACCACCTCCATCCATGCCATAACCCACTTCACCTACATCAACCCCATCTTCACCCACCCCACCTCCACCACCTCCAAGGGTTGGAATGGCGAGTGCGATCAAGTTTCCCGTATTTAGAGGCATAGGAAATGAGGAACCAGATCAGTTCTGGTTCATGGTAAAGGTAGTATGGGAAGCTCAAGGCATTATGGATGATAAAATTAAAAAGGCTACTTTAATGAGCACGCTGCAGTATCGCATGTTGATGTGGTATATCAAGCACTCTAGCAATCATCCAAATGCCAGAATAGCGAAGATCCAGGATGCATTGAATAAAGAGTTTAGCCGACCAAAATAAAAAACTCAGTCAATCATCGATTTAAGGAAATTGTGATGCTTCCAAGCGATACTCCATGGGATTTGGATCAGCGCCTGAAGAGTATGATCCATGAGGCTAATATGACGCTTTCAGATGCGTAGCACCGTGCCTAGTTTGTGGCATCCCTAACACCGCACCTAAGGATGGCGCTGTCACAGTAGAAGATCTCAACCCAAGCTGAAGCATTAGAGATAGCGATAAGGTTGCATGAAACTCCAATACAAGATCTTAGGTTGGGAGTTCAACAAATCCACGTGCAACTACAAAACCTATGCTTGGAGATGCAGAGTTTGAAACAAGATAGGGTGCCCTAGCCAGAAGTGTGAGGAGAAGTGTGGTGCATAAAATGTAGAAGCCAGGGCCACGATAAGGATCATTGTCCCATATTCACAAACTATTTGGCAGGGGGGGACCAATGCTGTTGAGACCAGAGGCACAGGCAGGGACAAGTGCGGCACCTATACTCTGGTGAGCAATTTGTCAAGTGGGAGGAAAGCACGTGACAGACAATTTTCACCTATTACAAAAGTATACCCAGACTCTGCAGCAACTGTACTGTAACTTTTGTAGATCATTGGGTCACGATGAGAAAACATGTCAAATCTATGAGCTAATGATGGATAGGACCCCAGCCTATCAAATGCAGACTGAAACACGAGGTTTCGATCCAGCCGCAGGGGCACGCGATGGATTCCAAGGACGCAAACGAGGGAGAGGAGGAATGGAACCTAAACGTGGGTGCGGACAGCTGATCTGTTATAGTTGCAGAGGGCTGGGGCACTACACTCATGATTGTACCAACCCGACGAGAATATATTGTTTGTACTGTGAGTAGTTTGATCATGAAATGGTAGATTGTTCGACATTGATCACCCAAATGCGCGAGAAAGGGGTACTACAACCTACTCTAACTCAAAATATCCAATTGATGAGGTCCAAACCATGTGAAGAGGACCCCAGCGTAAAAATGATACTCAGAAGCAATGCAACTACAGGGGAAGATAAGAGGAAACAACCCAGAGAAGATTCAAAGGTTCGCAATGCTCCTACAAAGGAACTTGAGTCTGAGATGGAATGCGTGAAGGAAACATTTAAGGAAGCTAAGAAGAGCTTCACGGAGGCCTCTACTTCAGGTAGTAAGGATCAATTTGAGCCGGGAATGGATCCTTCTATGCTTACTACCTTTTTAGAGACATGTATGAAGCTGCTACGTGACAATAAGGCAATTAAGGGACTACAAGAGCTGATCACTAGGTGCACAGGGTCAGGAGAGCCACTTGTGGACCAGAAACTAGGAAAGCATGCTTTGTGCACTGGGAGGGAAATGTGATTAACGACACAAATTGGTGAGTACGAGATGGATTAGGTCATCCTAGATTTGGGGTCATATGCGAATGTATTACCGAAACAAACATGGGAACGCATGGGCAGGCCCACACTGCAGTGGTCTCCTATTCAATTATGGATGGCTAACCAACAAAAGATCTTACCAATGGGAAGGTTGCAAGGAGTTACAGTGGACATTGAAGGTCTAAGTACGTAGACGGACTTTGAGGTAATAGAAATTGTTGATGATAGTAATCCATACCCCGCGTTGCTAGGAATAGACTGGGCCACGGACATGAATGGGGTCATCAACCTAAAAAGACGGAAGATGATATTCGAGAAAAAGTCACTCCGCATAATAGTTCTGCTAGACCCAGCCGAAGGAGCGTTCCACACTGAACCTATATGCGATGAGGACCATGATGATGAACTAGACTGCATCTACCAGATAACGACGCAAGGCAAGGATCGAGTGAATCCAACAGCGCACAGGAGGATCTCATGGGAGCTCTATAGTTCCCGCACGTTTGATTCAGGTGAAGAGATAGAGCGATGGCAGAACTGATTGCATGAAGTAACAACGCTAAATTGTAATATGATGATTAGATCACTGCGACGCGTGACAACCGAAGTAAGGAAACTACCAGCAGATGATGGCGCAACAAATGGGGAGGAATTCGTAGACCACTATGGAACTACAATAATGGAGCAAAAGTGGCACGGTGCGCAAAAAGGGGCACTGTGCTCGACAACTACGCAAGGGTGGAGTACACCTTGGAAGATTAGGTGGAATTGGCACGAGTGTAGAAGGTAGTTTTGTGTATGGGTTGGAGGCCCCCAGTGTTGTACGCTGTCTGGGCAGCCAAGACGAAGCGGTTTGGGCACCCACCTACGACGAGGGATGCATCCGTATGTTTTGCAACAACCGCCCCAACTAAATGTGCATACCAGGGGCTCGATGGGCCTATAGGACCATAAACAAAATGGGGCATACAAAGATGACCCTATCCGTGGTCAGACACGATGAAACCAGGAAGGCAGAGAGAGTTTCCCCGACCACCGCCCCTGTAGTTTGGACTAAACACAAGGACCTGGGTAAAGGAATTCATTGGTTTCAGGAAGCCATTCAACGCAGGAGCTTGAAACTTTGCGAACTCGATGAAGAATGGGCATGACTAAGGAGGAAAAGCACAATGTTGAACGAAGAAATCAGCAAAATGAAAAACAGAGTCACAGAAGCAGGTAGTGCGAATCTGAGAATAAGGGGGCCAGACCTGGTCGGCCCTACTATGATACTAGAATGAGCTGTGACCTTGCTATCATTGTTGTGACTACACCAACAGGGGAGTGTACCATATATAGTAGAGCACGAGGGGCTATCAGATACAAAGGTACTCAAAAGGTGACCACAACCTAGGCTAGAAGGAAAATTAAAATCCCACACCAGGAGTGCGACCACCTGACTATCCATAGGAGGTGCAGTCTTAGCGCTCCGCGTAGTTGGAAGAGAGTGTGGGACTATAAAGGAGTCTGTAGGGGGGTTGTGCGGCTTGAACGTGGCATGCAAAATCAGTATGAAGCATACAACGCGTCCACATACAAGGGACCACGCTACCGCATGGGGAGGATGGATGGTGACCATTGCAAATACTATTCATGACAAGAGGTCCCATTTAAGACACTGACGAGTGGATGGCGAGCAATTAAGACATAGGGTTGAACGGATCTACCGTAAAAATCACATTAATGAGCCACGAAAGGGGGGAACGGTCGAATTTGAATTCAAAGAGGCATATAAAGCACAAGTGGCCTGTCACCAAACAACCCTTAGCACTTTGCATATTAAGTTGTTCTGTTATCAAGCAGACAGGAGCATGATGAATGAGGTAGTCATGAGAGCAAGTCTGTGGTTTTAATCATTGCCGAAGGATATGTGGGAGTCGCTAATTAGGATGTGTTGAGGGCCCTAAAATCAGGTCAACAACAAGGGGGGTACCCACACGGTCCGGAACCTGGTTGGCGGCTCCTTGCCGGTTTGGTGTAGCGGGTCCGACTGGGGATAATGGGACCAGCTTCCCAATCTAAAGGATGTGTGTGTGTGTGTAGATTTTGATGATGCTAATATAGAGGTAATTTTAAGCTAATTTAATTCTAAACTCTAAACTGACTCTATGCTACTGTAATCTAACAAAAACAACACATCTAATCTATACTAACCCAGGGTAGAATTCTTCTATTATGCGATCTAAAAATATTTCATACAATAACTGGTAATAAAGATCATTCAGCTATCATAAGAATATAAATCAATTAAGATAAACCATTCTGCATAAGAAGTTAGGCAAAATAGTTGTGAACAGCATATCGCATAATCAGTTATTCATATTTCAAGCACAAACAAATGACTCCACCGTACAAAAGTGCCAAATGGTAACCCACACATTCATACATTAACATATAAACAACTCAGCTGTATATCACTCTAAGAATATGAGCAGAAATTAATCAAGAGATAAAAGTACCATTTATGACTGATTTCACTCACAAACTTCAAGCAATAATGATTTATCTCTACTTACTTCTAACATATACTAAGAGTACAGAAGTGCAACATCAGTAGCAGACATTAAAATTCAAACATAAATAAATCTCGATCCATCCATTCATCAAAAACCCCCTCTGAGGGTGCAAAAGTGCATGTTCTGAGGACAAGTTTTTTGACAAATTTCCGGACCCTTCTCCAAATGCCATGAGAAGGGTTAAATACTACTAACTAACTAATCTTAATTACACAAATTTAGGAAACGGCTTCAAATGACCGCCCTTTTACTAAAACAAATTTATTTCTAAAAATTGAATCTAATTTCTAACCGTTTCTGTATCTGCTCCTTAGTGTTGTAAGTAATGCAATGTTCGCCTGGAAAGAGTTGGCTGGTTGTCTTTTCCTTTTGTTCGAGTGATAAAAGTAGAAATAACAAAAGCTGGTGTAGAAATTTTGAATAATTTAACACATATTCACAGAGATTATCCTGATCATACAATTATAAGCGGAACATGTATAATACATAATCTCCTCTATGTTGATCATCAATTTACAGAAGCAGAAACATTCACAGGCGCACATAGAAGCATCAATCAAACTCATAAACACGGTATGTATCTCGGGGAAAGCATCTCGCTAAAAACCCCACACTATCTGTATATTATATTGATTGAATCATGTAACAATACAAAGCATAATACTTCTCACAAGTATCTCCACCTGTTACACACAATACAGCTCAGATCTGATCTCCAAATCTCTTCCACTGCTTGCCTGCCTCCACTGCTCAATACCTGCTCAAGAACTGATGAGAATAGCTTCCCAAACTCATTTTTAACCTGCAAAATAGTCACTCACTCTTTGTGGACGTGAGCAAAGGCTAAAATGTGGGCCAAATACGTGAGAAAACTCATTGGCATACTCAATCCTTTGATTGTGCAAGATCTGATGCACAACTATAGTCACAACTGATAGCAATCTGATTCTCTACCACTTGTCCCTGTTGAACTGAACATGCACTGACATGCAACTAAGTTAACTGATGTATTCTTTAGTTGTATTATGAGTTAATAACTTGTGAATTAATTAATAACTAATTCACCCAACTCATCTCTAGTCTATTGATCAGTTAGACTAAATACAACCAGTTTAACAAAGCTAAACTGAACACAACTCCATCAACTGCACCTCCAGTCCACTAAACTCAACTCACTTGAGTTCTTACTGAAGTCCTGCATGCAAATATTAGTCATCCCATAGGTAACCACGTATTTCCTTGTGGGATCTGCATGTACCACATCCGTAGCTCATTCTGAAGTGCTCCAAGAGAATAAGATCAAGTTTATAGTCCAAATATTATTATGAGACAATAATATTTGACTTTTCTATTTTTGACAGCCAGTCTAAAAATAGACTTTGATCACTCACACTGTGATCATTCACACTTTCATCAAAAATAGAAGTCCATCTATTTTTCCCAACTTGATCAATCATCCATAAACATAGACATGATCCATATGTCTAAAAATAGACATAGTCTAAAAATAGACTTGCGCCAAAAATAGCCTGCGGGCCCACTTAGTGAAGGCGACTCTTTTCACTAAGCTCCATCATCTTGTTGTATTCTCAACAAGCATTTCTTGTTGCACACTTTTCAACACTCTCTCTCAACAAGAAAGGCTTCCTCTCAAACCCGATCCTGTAACTCTGGAATGTTCTCCATGCAACACATCTGGCTGGTCCACTTGCTCTGTCATCAAAGTCTCTGACTGCTATTGCCTCTGTCAACTGAAACTCTGCATCTCTATGCTCTTCAGTATCTGACTACTCTAGCCTCTGTCACTTTGATCTCTGACTGTATCCATGCTGCTGTTGGTTCTATCTCCCAGCATTGCATCCGCACTGCACCTCCCAACTGACCTCCCTGTTGGGATAGAAACACCCTCTGATGCTGAAGCTCTACCTGCTGCTGACAAGTGCTCCCTCTCTGACATCTGCGCTACTGCAACATCTCCATGCATCTCGCACCATTGCACACCTCTCTGTGCCACCTAGCACTGTGCAAAACACTTGTGCCTCTCGCATTGCTACAACCTGCTAGCTATGCGTTGTCCTGGGATTCCCTGCACTGTCGCTCTCTCTGCCGCTCCATCCGCATCTGTCTCTACCCAATCAGTCAGTTCCTGCTACTACACATCGAGGCTCCCGTAGCAAGGTCTCATCCAAGAGGTTGGGTACCTCAAGGATCCTGCCCCTCCTCCTTGGGACGATCAATCCACATCACCCCACCTCCTACCTGGAGGTATGGCTGCATGCGATCCCTCAGCCCACCTGGCTTGAAGTTTCCCCCTATTGGAGGTCTCTGGATGAGTAGATGTCTCTACTCGATCTCCTTTCAGCTTCCCCTGTTGTGGCTCCTCCACAACCTCCTGAAGCTGCTGCACCAATCGTGGCTCCTCCACAATCGTCTGAGACTTCTTCTAGCTCTGCATGTTGAGAGGTAATATATGCTCCCTCTCAACCACCAAGTCTCCATCAGTTGCCTTGCTGCTCAAGGCTTTGCATGCATCTCGAACCTCAAGAGCATACAGGTTCTTGACCCGTGAACCAATCTCATGACAATGAAAGCATCTCACCTTCGATTTGTCAACATTCTTCCCATCACTAGAAGAACAAGATTCGAAAAGAGAAACCTTCCCCTTCCCCTTCTTCGCCTTACTCGCTAAGGCACAGTTCTCCTCATCCTGCATGGATGAAGAATCGTCTCTGGTGCTCCGTCTAATCTCCTCCTGCATCAAATCCGACCATGGTCGTTCCCAATTTGGCAGTTTCTCCCTTCCATTCACGGAGTCCTGGTAGCTATGCCAACTCTTAGGAAGGTCAAGGTGTCCTAGACTCACCATCCTCATCATCAACAGTAACCCCCACACTTCCCAGCTCATCTCGACACTGAGTGAACCTCGTGAGATACTGGGGCATACTATCTCGATTCTCGAACTGAATGTTTCTGAGTTTTATCTCTTGCTTTGGAATAAACGAATTCCACCAGCTCAAAAACTCAACCGCTTCCGATCTAGAATTCGTGAGAACAAAGTATTTCTTGTACAGAGATCGACTGTATGGGCATTCACCGGATATCTCACCTTCCAAAAGAAGGATGAATCCAAAGGCTACCTGGCCCGATTACAGACTCTGCCTGAAGAAATAAAATGTAAACACTTCCTGAATAGTAGATCTGATGATCAATCCTCGCTTGATATCCTGTAAAAATCTCTTCTACAAATCAAGCTGCTCCGATACCATGTAGAAATTTTTTCTACAATTATCTAGCTCTGATACCATGTAGAAATTTTGAATAATTTAACACATATTCATAGAGATTATCCTGATCATACAATTATAAGTGGAACATGTATAATACATAATCTCCTCTACGTTGATCATCAATTTACAGAAGCAGAAACATTCACAGGCGCACATAGAAGCATCAATCAAACTCATAAACACAGTATGTATCCCGGGGAAAGCATCTCGCTAAAAACCCCACACTATCTGTATATTATATTGATTGAATCATGTAACAATACAAAGCATAATACTTCTCACAAGTATCTCCACCTGTTACACACAATACAGCTCAGATCTGATCTCCAAATCTCTTCCATTGCTTGCCTGCCTCCACTGCTCAATACCTGCTCAAGAACTGATGAGAATAGCTTCCCAAACTCGTTTTTAACCTGCAAAATAGTCACTCACTCTTTGTGGACGTGAGAAAAGGCTAAAATGTGGGCCAAATACGTGAGCAAACTCATTGGCATACTCAATCCTTTGATTGTGCAAGATCTGATGCACAACTATAGTCACAACTGATAGCAATCTGATTCTCTACCACTTGTCCCTGTTGAACTGAACATGCACTGACATGCAAATGAGTTAACTGATGTATTCTTTAGTTGTATTATGAGTTAATAACTTGTGAATTAATTAATAACTAATTCACCCAACTCATCTCTAGTCTATTGATCAGTTAGACTAAATACAACCAGTTTAACAAAGCTAAACTGAACACAACTCCATCAACTGCACCTCCAGTCCACTAAACTCAACTCACTTGAGTTCTAACTAAAGTCCTGCATGAAAATATTAGTCATCCCATAGGTAACCACGTATTTCCTTGTGGGATCTGCATGTACCACATCTGTAGCTCATTCTGAAGTGCTCCAAGAGAATAAGATCAAGTTTATAGTCCAAATATTATTATGAGACAATAATATTTGACTTTTCTATTTTTGACAGCCAGTCTAAAAATAGACTTTGATCACTCACACTGTGATCATTCACACTTTCATCAAAAATAGAAGTCCATCTATTTTTCCCAACTTGATCAATCATCCATAAACATAGACATGATCCATATGTGTAAAAATAGACTTGCGCCAAAAATAGCCTGCGGGCCCACTTAGTGAAGGCGACTCTTTTCACTAAACTCCATCATCTTGTTGTATTCTCAACAAGCATTTCTTGTTGCATACTTTTCAATAGCTGGCACCTCTTTCTGACAAACTAGAAGATATTTTCGAAAATCTTCCTCTGGCTGGGTGTATTTGTTGTGTGTATACTTAGTATAACCCATATTTCTTTCAAACTGATTGTGTTGTTGCTATTTTGGTTTCCGGCCGTGCGAATGACTCAATGAGTTAGGGATTTCGTTGCCTGAGCAATCTTCCGTATTGAAAATTGCTTCCATTCTTTGTTCCAGGATTTTCTGGAGCATCCTCCCTCTTTAGCGTCTTTCTTTTTACTTTACCCAGTCTGAGCTTCAGGATCTTTTGCAAACATGCTGCTTTTGCACGCCTTTTACTCTGAGTCTTGGATAGTCTATTTTCATCAGTGTCTGTTGAGTGATACTCTAGAATCCACGGCCCTACTGCATGCGGCATCCATTTGCGAAGGCATCTCCTCTCTGTTATTCTAGTATTGGCGCTTTCCCCTTTTCCTTAGATGTTTCCTGCATATAGATTTATATTAGTTGTTGCCTTACAGTTTACGCAAAGGAAAAGAGAATTGATGAAAATATTGACATGAAAGCTTTAAGTTCTAATGAATGCATAATCATGACACTCATAATGACTTGACTCTTCAAAAAACGCAACAAGATCATCCTTGGATACTCAGGCGTGCAATCATTAATTTCCCTTAAGGTGTGCGCTCAATTTTGGGTTTACAGATCATGCCGAGGAAACTTTGCGATGAGTGGTTTCTGTGATTCGCATCGCAGCATCGAGGATTGCGATGTCGAGAAGTGTCATCGCAGCAATTGATAGTCTCATCCATCGCAGATCGCAGATCGCAAGATCGCAGTTTGTAAGATCACAGAACGCAAATCGCAAGATCGCATTTTTCATTTGATCACTGTGCGCTGCTTTATGCGACGTTGCGATATGCGACGTCGCATATCAGCGGTCGGTGATTCCTTAGGTTTTCTTTTAAGGGCGCTTTCAAAATATGCGATGCGATGAATTTCGCATCGCTTCTTTGCAGCTTATTTATGCGCATAGGAAAACACTTCACTCTCTCTTTCCGATGCGATATAGCTTTTAGGGAGTTAAATACAAAAATTTTGACAAAAATATTTTTGGGATTTTTTGTTAAGGGTCTCCCTTTGCTTGATGTTATTGCTAATACCAAACAAAGAGGGGGGTTGTTGGTGACCACAACAATGGCGATTCACTGTGAAGAACCAGTTATCTCTGCTTTTCTATTGACATTTCCACTTCCGAAACAGAAAAATTTTCATAAGTCTAAATTTTGTTATGGACAGATAGAGTAGATTACCCCTTATCCTGTCATTGATACTTTGTCTCAACCTTTCTTTTATTCCAATTGTCTGCTTCCTTAGGCTTAGTTCTTGCATTCACACCAGACATTACTCGGTCCTTTTTTTTTAAAGATAAAATAAGGTCTTCTCTGTGTACTAGCTTTAAAATATGTTCATTTGTCGTAGGTAGAGCCTCTGCTGCCCGCAAGTGTCCATAGCCTCGACAGGGTTACCATGTTATCCAGCAATGATCCTTTTTCCTGCTTGAGGTTATTTACAACATTTTAGAGAAAAATCCTTTTCGACAATTTTTCCTTTTTTATTCTCTAAATAACAATGTCTTGGTTTGGTGGCCAAATTATGACACAGTCATTCACTTGATTTACACTTTTGCTGAACAAGCTGGCTCGTGATGAGACCCCTTGTCTTTTGATTGCAACAATCTTGAGTCGTTGCCCTGTTTTGATAGACAGTATTGGCAAAGTCAGCAAGTTATAATATCTGTGATCATGATAAGTCGGCTCGTGATGAGACCTCTTATTCTTTGATATATAGTGTTTTCTCGGATTGTTTCTCTGAATGCTGCGGTTTCCTTTAGCAGGGAGGAAGTCATTGTTTTTCCTTAAGAAAGCTCTGGATGACAATAATAGAGTTTGAAAACAACAGATTTACAGAGAATATTTATTTTATTATTGATGATACCTTTCATTGTGCTGACATAAAACAATTTTTTACCAAAGGTTGTTTTCATCAAAGTTTTTTGAGAGGTTGGAACTAATATCATATTCAGGTTAAAGTTAACTCTATTTGTCAATAATAAAAATCAGATTTTTCGAAAAGTTTTGCTATTTGTACAAGTGAAATCAAAATCTGATAGAGAGTTGGTGTGCTCTTTCGTGAATCCTTTTTGATAATCATTTACAACCGGTTTTATTTATAATAAAAGAGAGAAAAAAAACAAAATAAAATAAAATAAAACTATCCTACAAAAATAGAAGAATGATCTTCTATGGAAAATACATTTTAAGAATTTGTCCATTCACAGGCAAAGAATCTCTTCTACCTGCCAAATCCTGCAACACAAACGTCGATGGGCCTATGACTTCTACACTCTGAGAAGGACCAAGCCACAGCTTCTGAAATTTCGTATGTTTGCCCTTTTCTTCATGAGCCTTATCCCATTTCAAAACTAAATCTCCCATCTGAAAGTTCTTTCTGGTTATGATGTTTGAGTCAAAAGAGGATTTTATTAGCGCTTGGTGGTGAGCATGGGTTTTCTTAGCTTGTTCTAGTCGTTCTTCTAGTTTGATTATCTCCATTTGTCTCAATTGTAAGGAGGAAGTAGATACTTCATCGATGTGTTGTACTAAAGACAAAGAGGGAATGACTAAGTGAGTTGGAAGAACCACTTCTTTCCCATAAACTAAATTAAAGGGAGAAGTGCCGATTGAAGCTTTCTTCGTAATTCTATCTGCCCATAAAGCATTTACCAGTGCTTTGTGCCAATTATTTTGGTTTTGGTCGACTGTTCTTTTAATCATCCCGATTAGGTTTTTGTTTGTTGATTCAGTCAACCCATTACCTTGCGGATAGTAATTGGCAGAATATTTCAGTTTGAACCCTCTTTTAAGTGAAAACTCAGTCATTGCATTTCCAGAAAAGTATGATGCATTATCAAACATTAAGGCCATTGGCAATCCAAACCTAGTGATGATAAATTGATCTATGAATTCAATAATGTTTTCAGAATTAACTGTCTTGAGAGGAACTGCTTCTACCCATTTAGTAAAATAATATGTTGCCTTGAGGATATACCTATGCTGCTTAGAAGAGTGAGGAATGATCTCACCTATTATGTCCAAGCCCCATTGGCTGAATGGTTGCTCGATGTTAACCGACTGTAGTGGCATGGATGATTTCTTTTGTTTCCCTGTAGCAGTCTGGCAGATTTGGCATTTCCTTACGTAATTGTATGAGTCTTTGAACAGCGTGGGCCAATAATATCCTGTACGTAAGATCTTATGCGCAGTAGCTTTTCCAGCATAGTGTCCACCTGCTGGTCCATCGTGGAGTTCCTGCAAAACCTTTTCGGCTTCAGTTTTCTCACGACACCTAAGAAGTACAGAATCGTAATTCCTTTTAAATAGAACATCATTTATGAGCTGGTATTGTTTAGCTTTCAATCTCAGAGCTCTTTTCTTGGTGTGATCCAGGTGTGATGGAGCATACCCATTCTTAAGATAATAAATGGTGTCCGCATATAATGATTCTGCGTCGTTTAGGCTTACCTCATATGTATGTACCTCTTCAGATGAGTTCTCAGGAATTTGCGATACTCCAGCTAACATCTTGCAGAAGCCTTGACCTCTTACGATGTTCGCCGACTTGATCTCAAGATCGTATTCTTGTAAAGCGGTAATCCAATTTGCTCTCTTTTCGCCCACATCCTTCTGTACTAGAAGGTTTCTTACCACTGGAAACGGCACTACGACTTTGGTATGGGCTTTAAGTAAGAAAGGTCTGAAATATTTGATCGCTTTGAAAACAGCATATGCCTGTTTCTCCACGTCTGAATAATTGAGCTCAGCACCTTGTAAGTTCGAGCTAAAGAATGTAATTGGAGCTTCCGCCTTCTCTTGATTTGTTTGAGTTAAAATCACGGCATAAGATTTCTCTGAGGCAAAAGTGTATAAGATAAAAGATTCTGAAAAATTTGGGGTAGCTAAAGATGGAGCGTTGATGATAGCTTGTTTGATCAAGTTGAATGCTTCGTGCTCATCTTGACCCCATTTAAAATTTGAATTCTTTTTTATCATATTTTGTAAAGGAGAGATAATACGTGAAAAATCCGGGACAAACCTTTTTACAAAATTGATTTGTCCAAGGAAAGATTGCATGGCCTTTTTGTTATGGGGCATGGATATTTCGGAAATTTCTTTGATTCTGTCAGGTTCAATGTGAATACCAGATTTCGACACTATGAATCCTAGCAATTTCCCTTCACTTAATGCGAAAAAAGATTTCTTTGGGTTAAGTGAAATCCCATACCTTAAACATCTTTGAAAGATTTGTTTCAAGTCTTTGAGATGGTCGCTTCACTTCTTGGAGTACACTGTTATATCATCCAGGTAAATCACTACCGATTTATTGACTAAACCTTTAAACGCGATGTCCATGGCTCTCTGAAAGGTAGCGCCGGCATTGATCAGACCAAATGGCATCTTCCGATATGCGTATGTGCCCCATTTGGTTCGGAATGTGGTTTTCAACTGATCATCGGGATG
Source organism: Pinus tabuliformis (assembly GCA_031772625.1). Lineage (NCBI taxonomy): Eukaryota > Viridiplantae > Streptophyta > Pinopsida > Pinales > Pinaceae > Pinus > Pinus tabuliformis. Next base: position 1,544,476,942 of record CM062819.1, read on the forward strand.
TACCAGCACTTGATTGTATCCTGAAAATCCATCCAGGAAAGACATTAATTCTGAGCCCGCTACTGCCTGTAGTATTTGCTCCATAGGTGGGAGGGGAAAATTGTCTTTCTGACAGGCTTTGTTGAGATTCCGGAAATCAATACAGATTCTAATATCTCCGTTTTTCTTTCTAACGGGCACCATATTGGATACCCATTTGGAATGTCTGACGGGGAAAATTATTCTGGCTCTCAACAACTTATTTAGCTCAATCTTTATCTGATTTTCTAAGTTGGGGTGGATTTTTCTGAGCTTCTGCTGGACAGGTTTTTCATTGTCAATCATAGGGATAGTGTGTTGAATGATAGAAGTGTTGTATGTCTTCAGCTCATCGTAATTCCATGCAAAAACGTTTTTGTATTGTCTCAGAAGAAGGATATATGCTGATTTTTCTTCAGGGGCTAGGCCGTGGCCTAGATTAACGTTTTGTGGCTTCTGATCAGTTCCTAGGTTCACTAATTCATAATTTAGAGTTGAACTATAGAGTTTAGAATTGGCAGACCTTTTAAACCGACTTTTTAAATCATACAAATCTTCTAACTTAACCACCGATTTAGGTATAGCATTATCTGTGCTATTTTGCTATATTTGGTGATCATGATGGTCTTCGTCAATTATTTGATTTGAGTAGGATCCTTCAGAAGTGAGGAAATTTACAATTTCAGGATCGTCGTTGAATACTCTCCAGTTGGTGATGTTGTCAGGGATGGATGGTCTAAAGATTAATTCTATTGAGAACCTATTTGGACTAAAATCTTCAGAGGGAATATGTCTAGAGGATACGTTAGCTAACAGGTCTGCGCTCGCATTTTGGAGTCTTGGGATTGACGAAATATTGAATTCTATGAAATGTGAAGTCAGATCTTGTACTAAAGATTGATAGTGCTTTAAATGACTTGACAGGCAATGTATGGTGTTACGTACCTGTTTGACGACAATTTCAGAATCTCCAAAGACTTGAAGATACTTAACATTCAACCCGATTGCTTTGTATAGGCCTTGCACCAAGGCTTTGCGCTGTATTGTTTGTGAAATCGAACTCAAGTTTGCATGTAAGCATGATCTTGTTTCCATCTGGGCTAATCAGAACGCATCCTGCTCCTGCTCCCTCATTAGATTTAGAGCCATCAAAATATAATTTCCAAAACAAAGATGTATTTACAGAGTTATCTAAAAATTTAAAACACTTTGAATCATCAGTTTGGGAAAAAATTTCAACTTGGGACAAAACTGAATTTTCTAAGTAAGGTGAGGTGTGAGCATTGAAATTGTCGAGGAAAGAATCTACCGAGTAATTGCCTATGATACCGCTGTTGTATGCTATTGCTTCATTCTCTCCTTCCAATTCTGTCACTATGTACTTTTGGTGCAACTCTCGTTCAACCTTTATTTGATTCGGTTTACCATTGTAGGGTAACCACATGTGCGACCAGTCGGTTGAGAAATATCCGTGGAGTTTTTCGGACCAATCCCTGCTAAGAATTAAACCATAGAATTCAGGGATATCAACTACTAGAATGTCGATAACCTGGCATACTTTCGGGTTAGATGACAATCTTATGGTCACCTGGTTAAGTTCACCAATCACTTCGACTTGAGATCGATCAAGTTGAACTATGCGCGCTGCGGATTTTTGTGGCTGAACATTCAATTTGGCACATATTGATCTGGGTAAAATATTCGTTGAAGCACCAGAATCAACCAAGCAATTGTGCACGTTTTTATTGAAAATTTCATAAGTGAGAAGAAAAGGAGGAGTATGGGATCTTGATCTTCCTCCAATCAAGGCAATGTCATTTGGATCAATCTTATTGATCATGTTGGTTGGAGGTCTTCCCATGTTTTGGGAAGCTACAACTGTAGGTAAAGATGTAGTAGGCACGGCATGTAATTCTTTCATCATTATTTTCTGTTGATGTTTCAATATGCTCAATTCGTAAAGAGTGATATTAGCCCTAGTCTTTTTCATGTCATCGATAATGTTATACTCCATTTCATCCGACACTATCAGTGTTCTTGATGGAGGTGCTTGATCTGATTGGACTGGGCTAAATTGGGTCGCTCTAGCAGTTGTTTTCTTTGTTGCAACCTTATCTTTTGTTGCAGGGCTTGCGCCCTTCTGTTTAGGGGTAGTTTGGGGAGGATCAAGTTGATTTTTGCTTCGTGTGCTAACCAGAAATGCTTCTTGATCTTCTTCTTGTGGGAGGATGAAATCCCACATTCCTTGTAGTTCCACAACTTCTTCATCATCAGTCTACCCTTCAGTGGCATTCTCTTCTTCTTCTTGTTCTTCAGATTCGACGTTTGAGACAGCATTGGGTGGTTTCACCTCCATGGGAGGATTTCTTTTAAAAGATCTGTAGGGCTTTTTTGAAGAAGTTTCTGCTACTTGTTTTCTTATGTCAATCATCTCATTGGACATGGCCTTTAACACTTTTTGTAATCCTTCCATATCGAAAGGATCTCTCGTTTGCTTCTTCTTGGTGTCTTCTTTGAAAGAGATTTTCTTAGATTTGCGTTCTTCTATTACAGATCTCTTTTCTAGGGCAACTACGCGCTTTTCTACTGCTAACGCTTCTGTCAAGTTTTCAACTAAGGTCGTCTTGATTGCCCTATCTACGAAGATAGCCAAGTTTGATGGTAAGGTCGTGATGTACCATTCACATCTTACTTCCTCACTGGGTTGAGAAGCAGCGGGAATTTTGTTGAGGATCTTATTGAACCGTAAATTAAAATCTTTAATGGGTTCTCTAGCCTCAGCTTTAAGATTAGATAGGTCATTGATCAATGTCGTTGTTGATCTGTCATCGCCAAACTTGGTGAGGAATTGACTTTGAAAAATGTCCCAACTGTTGGAAATAATACTGAGAGGGGGGGGGGGGTGAATCAGTATTATCAGATCAGATAAAACTTTTCAATTTCATACTCAGATTCATACACGCAGCTTCAGTTAAGGATATCAGCGTATATACGCGACTTAGTTAAGGGAAACTAGCGTACATGCAATAATCTTATGATTCAGTTAGCTTATCTTTAGTAAATGCATCAGAACATTATTAACCATATTAACAGTAAACAGGTGCAGTATAACAGAACAGATCATCACACATAAGGCACACACATGAACACCATGATATAAGGTGGAAACCCAATGTGGGTGAAAACCACCTGCTGCAATTTTGTTTCTATCTTCCTTTAATAAGAAACTTCTTTTACAATGTACTGGTGTAGTCCTTTACCAGCACGCAGGCTATAACCTGCAGAGGGCTACAACCCTCTTAGCTCTTGTACTAGCCGATCCATTTACTAGTACCTACGTGCCTGCCTACATAATGCTCCAACCTTTACTCGTTCTCCAGCTGCTCCTGGAAGGGAGCTACAACCCCCTGGCTCTTGTACTGGCTGATATGTTTACCAGTACGTAGGTGCCAGCCTACTGAACTCTACGATCTTCCCAGGACCACGTTTCATATATTTTCATACTGGATCCATAAAACAACCTGCATCATCAATCTCTGAATCACCCAATACTGAATCACTGAAACCCTGTAAACAACATAGACAACATAACAGTAACCAGATCCAACTTCATCTTCAAATATCATACATCACATTGTATACGCTACTTGGACAAACCAAACCTGCGTGTATACGCTCTTTTGCCAAAGACAACCTGCGTACAGATCTGCAAATCCTAACTTATAATTCCGCAGCTATATCAGACATCAAAACATACCCAGATCTTAACAATAAACATGCGTCAATAGATCTAGTCTATCCACAGTCAAACCATATGAAGATAATCATTCCAAGCCTTGAGATCCCGTTCCATAGTTCATCATCCTCCACATGAGTGAAACCATGGTTCAGATCACCAACCCATAACCAGCATTTGGATCTCACACTTCATCAGATATTCATTACTCACTCACACTATTTGGCCTAATGATCTTCTCCTTATATAGGTTTAGGCCTTTCATAATACCACGGTCCAAAACCATAGTAAAACAATACCATCAACTCAATACAAGGGATCAAAACATCTGTCGAGATACTTTGGTCCAAAAACATAGGCTCAAGTACCGAGGACTAACTACCACAGACCAAAAGTAAGCTTTCCGACACGTACGCTCTTTTCCGTTCATGAACCTGCGTGTATACCCTACTTGGTATATAGTGAACCTGCGTATACGCGACTTGGTATATAGCGAACCTGCGTGTATACACGACTTGGGCTTAATGAACCTGCGTATATGAATTTTCTCTTCTTCTTATAGTCTGATCATCAATTCCTTGCTGCTGACCTTCTGCACTATGATTTGTCATCAGTGTGGTTTGCCATCAAGGACAACACTTATCTCATAATGCCAACAATCTCCCCCTTTGGACTTGATGGCAAAGCTAACTTGTCACACTTAGAACTTGATCTTCTTATTCCTTTGAGTTGTCCTACGTCCCATGCATTTAGTCACATCTGTAGATTGATCTAGTTATATGTAAGTGAGATGTTCTTCTATGAGAGGGTTGCCATCAAGTACAACACATGCATCATAATGCCAACAATCTCCCCCTTTGGACTTGATGGCAACAACACCAAATCACTCCCCCCCTTTGACATCAAGGGCAAAGGGTGGACCAACATATTCTCTTTCCCTGATAAACATTCTGTTGTCCATACTCCCCCTGAGTACCTGCTGAAATCTCGAAATGTGATCCCCCTTTGTATATGCCAAAGTGTACCAATCTTTCCATGCTCCCCCTGAGTACATGCCAAGTCTCTGTACTATTGAAGTGTGTTGTTCATGCTCTTCCTGACTGAAGGCAAGATCTGCAAGAAGATGTTCTTCAAGAAGAACCATGACTTATACATCATAAGAGACCTTCCTATCACCAAAAGACTCAATACATACATCCATTTCCCAACCATGTGGGGATATACTAGAATTGACTCATCCACCCAACCAAGTGGGGATACATCAAAAGTTTACACATGATAAAGCAAGAGCATTACATTTTCATCCCAGGCATAGTGGGGAAACCAATATAGGCCGTTACATGACCTTGACGTCATGAGAGAGATATCACAAAAGAGATATATGACCAAAATATCTAGAGCAAGACTTTATGAAAGTCACCAATAACTGATATCGCCAGCATCTGTCGATTCAGATTAGCAACCAAGAGATCCTTTTGCCTTTGTTTCACCTGAAACCAACAACAACCGTGAACTAAAACCAAAAGCTTCTAAGATAATGCCAAAAATGCATCATTGGAAGATTATCTGCTCTCCCTGAACCTGTGCCAGATGGTCTCTGTCAGACCCATATCAGACTCTCTGCAACCAACATCTGTCCCTGTTGATTTCCTTCAAAACTCCATATACGCGTTTGCATCCACATAAACAAGCGTATATACGCGGATAGGCCTTATGAAACTCGCGTACAACCATTTCCATATCAGCAACCTGTAAATGTCCTGCAACAAGGTATGTCTGGACATAGATGTCAACTCCTCCTTTTTAAACATCATCCTGAAATCATTCACATTATGTGTGAAACCACCATAGCCATTACATCAACGTCAAGATCTACATGATCCAAGTATCATTACTTGGGAACATCTGCATCAATCAACATATGTAAGTATCAACCTATCATCATATAGATAAGAACTCATCACCATGTCTCCAACAAAGCAACTTTGAGTAGTCATCCATGTATCAGCATTATGTATCTTGAGCTCAAAACTTCTTGATATCATCAATAGCAACAATCCTTATCCATAAGAGTGCCTGCATCATAACTGTATGCATATGATGACAGCAGCATATGAGTGACTCATCATCAAGTGAGGAAGATGTGTATTCAAGCTTTGTACTTCTCCTTATCCTTATGAAGATCACGATGTAAGCACCATATATGCATCATCAATGAGTCAACCATAAATCTGATCTGAACATCAACTATGAAACCCCAAGAATCATATGAGATTTTATCATGGACTACTCACAACCACATCATAGCAAGATATATCATTTAGCCATATAAGTAACATCACCAAGGACTATTAATCCATAATGCCAACAATGCAATATTAAAGGCATATTCTCCCCCTCAACCTGTGCCATCAGTTTGCTGTTAGATCTGAACATGCATACATCAGTAGTAAGCATCAAGACATCATCATCATCAAGTTAGGATTAAAACACTTCTAGCATCTTACAAGTATCAAGTCATTTCTAGACATTCTCAGCAGACTGTAACTGTTAACCAATAGAGCAGATACTGGATTGAATCATATCAGACCCCTTTTCTAAGCCTGTCCCCACTGCTTTTCCACGACTGACATATACGCGAATTTGCAGTGTATAACTCGCGTATATACGCAACTTCAATTTATGAAACTTGCGTATGAGTTTCAGGACACTGAAGTTTTACACCTTCAACTCCTTCTGAGTTTATTATGTCTGTGTTGTGCTGAACCTGAGTATTTTGTGCTGTGCCACATCTTTCTGGCTGAACTTCCTTCTTCTTCCATATCTTCAAGTGTGATGATGTTTTCTCCTTTTGGTGTGATGTCCGTCCTTTGTTCCTGCATTCCTTTGCTATATGTCCAAGATTGTTACATGCATAACATCTTACATGTTTCATATTCCTCCTGTAGCAATCAGCAGCTTTGTGACCAAACTTATTGCAAGCAAAGCAATATCCATTAAAGTACCTTGAATGTGATGATCTTTCTGCATGATGGTCTTGAACTCTTCTTCTTCCACATCTGGCTGCAACATGTCCAAGATTATGACATACATAACATTCAACATTATTCATAGGAGAAGTAAAAGATTTTCTTTGAAGAATCTCTTTCCTTGGTTGATGATGAGATAGATCTTTCATTTCTTCATTGATCACTTTAGATTTCTCTTTAGAGTTCCTTGCCTCACCTTGTGAACTAGATTCACCTTCAATAGATTCATGGAAACCAAGACCAGTCTTTATAGCAGGAGATCTTTGACTACTAAGAATATCATCCAAGACTTTAGAGCTATCTTGAAATCGTAAAAGCTTATCCTTTTCTTCTATTTTACCTTTCAAGATATTTACCTCATCCTGAAGCTGTTCTTCCTTTTCAAGAGATTGCTTTTTCAAATCTTCTTCAGCTTTTCTTCCTTCTTCCATTTGTTCCTTTAGTTTGAGAATCTCCTTTTCTTGTTCTTCATTCAGATCCTGCTGCATTTGACGAACTTGGAAGGCACATTCCAGCTGGGATTTTAAGCTGATGACTTCATTGTCTTGTTTTTCAATTGCTTGATGTAGATCTTCATTCTGCTTCCTTGATTCTTCAAGATCTCCCTTTAGTGAGAGGATTGTAGCTTCAAGATTTTCATAGTATCTGGATCTATCTTTGAGTTTCTTGATGGTTGTGCTTCTTTCGTTGACTTCTTTTCTTAATGATGTCACTTCATACTGCAATTTTTGACATTGGGCTTCCTTGTCCTTGAGTAGTTTTCTTACCTTGTTTCCTTCTTCAAGTTGGGCCTTTAGTTTGGTAGCTTCTTCTTTGAAGTCACATTCCCTTTTGTTCAATAGATCTTGTTGATCTCTAATTTTGTCTGTCAGCCTTTTAAATTCTGCCTCTATTTGATATCTTTCTTGTTCACCCATAAGAGCAAGTTCAGTAGTTTCACTATCACTTTCATCTCTTTCACAAGGAAATAAAGCTGGAACATCAGAGGATAACACATTCATACCTGATAATGATTCTGAATCTGATTCTGAATCTGAAGAGCTTCTTATACCTAATCCCCAATCGATTCTCCCACTGTCATAGTCCTTCTGAGATGTTTTCTTCTTCTTATGAGCTTTCTTCTTAAGCTTCTTTCCCATTGTTCCACGGATCTCCTTCAAGCGATCAAGCTTCTATCAAAGGACCTACTCTGATACCAATTGTTGGAAATAATACTGAGAGGGGGGGGGGGGTGAATCAGTATTATCAGATCAGATAAAACTTTTCAATTTCATACTCAGATTCATACACGCAACTTCAGTTAAGGATATCAGCGTATATACGCGACTTAGTTAAGGGAAACTAGCGTACATGCAGTAACCTTATGATTCAGTTAGCTTATCTTCAGTAAATGCATCAGAACATTATTAACCATATTAACAGTAAACAGGTGCAGTATAACAGAACAGATCATAAGGCACACACATGAACACCATGATATAATGTGGAAACCCAATGTGGGTGAAAACCACCTGCTGCAATTTTGTTTCTATCTTCCTTTAATAAGAAACTTCTTTTACAATGTACTGGTGTAGTCCTTTACCAGCACGCAGGCTACAACCTGCAGAGGGCTACAACCCTCTTAGCTCTTGTACTAGCTGATCCATTTACTAGTACCTACGTGCCTGCCTACATAATTCTCCAACCTTTACTCGTTCTCCAGCTGCTCCTGGAAGGGAGCTACAACCCCCTGGCTCTTGTACTGGCTGATATGTTTACCAGTACGTAGGTGCCAGCCTACTGAACTCTACGATCTTCCCGGGACCACGTTTCATACATTTTCATACTGGATCCATAAAACAACCTGCATCATCAATCTCTGAATCACCCAATACTGAATCACTGAAACCCTGTCAACAACATAGACAACATAACAGTAACCAGATCCAACTTCATCTTCAAATATCATACATCACATTGTATACGCTACTTAGACAAACCAAACCTGCATGTATACGCTCTTTTGCCAAAGACAACCTGCGTACAGATCTGCAAATCCTAACTTATAATTCCGCAGCTATATCAGACATCAAAACATACCCAAATCATAACAATAAACATGCGTCAATAGATCTAGTCTATCCACAGTCAAACCATATGAAGATAATCATTCCAAGCCTTGAGATCCCGTTCCATAGTTCATCATCCTCCACATAAGTGAAACCATGGTTCAGATCACCAACCCATAACCAGCATTTGGATCTCACACTTCATCAGATATTCATTACTCACTCACACTATTTGGCCTAATGATCTTCTCCTTATATAGGTTTAGGCCTTTCATAATACCACAGTCCAAAACCATAGTAAAACAATACCATCAACTCAATACAAGGGATCAACACGTCTGTCGAGATACTTTGGTCCAAAAACATAGGCTCAAGTACCGAGGACTAACTACCACGGACCAAAAGTAAGCTTTCCGACACATACGCTCTTTTCCGTTCATGAACCTGCGTGTATACCCTACTTGGTATATAGCGAACCTGCGTATACGCGACTTGGTATATAGCGAACTTGCGTGTATACGCGACTTGGGATTAATGAACCTGCGTATATGAATTTTCTCTTCTTCTTATAGTCTGATCATCAATTCCTTGTTGCTGACCTTCTGCACTATGATTTGTCATCAGTGTGGTTTGCCATTAAGGACAACACTTATCTCATAATGCCAACACCAACTTGTGATGGACCCGGACGGTAACGAAAAGAACCATGACCCGGCTGTTCCTTGCATTGTGTAAGGAAAAAGCCAGACGATAGCATCCTCGTTGGTAACTCCGTTGAGATTAACAGAAAGCATGAAATTATTGATATGCTCTTCAGCTAGCATGCCTGTTTTTGGATTGAATTTAGGTAGCCATTTCTCAGGATGGGCTAGTATTGGGCTCAGGGGTGGAGGCATTAAAACCGCCCAAGGATTGTTCCATGGAGACTGGGCCATCGTTGAGCCACTAGTTAATGAAAGTGGAGAAGATGATCCCTGATGCTGAGAAGATGAAGATATTATGATCTTTGATGATTGAAGAGGAAGGGTTGTGGAAGATGGATGAGTGATTTTGGATGAGGATGTGGGTGGTTGACTTCGCGATGAGGGGGTCAAAATGGACGAAGTAGATGAAAGAGTCTCACGGTCAGACTCTGGTGGTGTTTTCCTTGCTCTTTTCCTAGTAGGGAGAGGGATTTCACTTGGTTGAATACCAAATTTTTCACTCTTCAATCTGGTCAGGGGATGAGCAGGATTGTACTGCGAAGTCACGCTGCTGTGAGATTTATCAGACCTCTGAGAAAAAATAGAGAACCCCTGGAGTTTACGAATCAAAGTTTGAATTTCAGGGGGTTCAATGATGAGTTGGTCTGATATATTAGGGTAGGTAGCAGCGGTGGATACTCGAGCGACTTCTAACTCCGAGTTTAACCGTACTGGAGAAGTCTGGGGATTTGATGAGGGTGATTTACTCTCAGAATGGTATTTGGATTTTGACTTAGTTGCCATTCATAGTTCGTGCCCTCCTTCTAGCGCCAAATATGTTGAGGGCCCTAAAATCGGGTCAACAAAAAGGGGGATACCCACCCGGTCCGGAACTTGGTTGGCGGCTCCTTGCCCATTTGGTGTAGCGGGTCCGACCGGGGATAATGGGACCAGCTTCCCAATCTAAAGGATGTGTGTGTGTGTGTAGATTTTGATGCTAATATAGAGGTAATTTTAAGCTAATTTAATTCTAAACTCTAAACTGACTCTATGCTACTGTAATCTAACAAAAACAGCACATCTAATCTATACTAACCCAGGGTAAAATTCTTCTATTATGCGATCTAAAAAGATTTCATACAATAACTGGTAATAAAGATCATTCAGCTATCATAAGAATATAAATCAATTAAGATAAACCATTCTGCATAAGAAGTTAGGCAAAATAGTTGTGAACAACATATCGCATAATCAATTATTCATATGTCAAGCACAAACAAATGACTCCACCGTACAAAAGTGCCAAATGGTAACCCACACATTCATACATTAACATATAAAGAACTCAGTTGTATATCACTCTAAGAATATGAGCAGAAATTAATCAAGAGATAAAAGTACCATTTATGACTGATTTCACTCACAAACTTCAAGCAATAACGATTTATCTCTACTTACTTCTAACATCTACTAAGAGTACAGAAGTGCAACATCAGTAGCAGACATTAAAATGCAAACATAAATAAATCTCGATCCATCCATTCATCAAAAACCCCCTCCGAGGGTGCAAAAGTGCATGTTCTAAGGACAAGTTTTTTGATAAATTTCCGGACCCTTCTCCAAATGCCATGAGAAGGGTTAAATACTACTAACTAACTAATCTTAATTACACAAATTTAGGAAATGGCTTCAAATGACCGCCCTTTTACTAAAACAAATTTATTTCTAAAAATTGAATCTAATTTCTAACCGTTTCTGTATCTGCTCCTTAGTGCTGTAAGCAATGCAAGGTTCGCCTGGAAAGAGTCGGCTGGTTGTCTTTTCCTTTTGTTCGAGCGATAAAAGTAGAAATAACAAAAGCTAGCACCTCTTTCTGACAAACTAGAAGATATTTTCGAAAATCTTCCTCTGGCTGGGTGTATTTGCTGTGTGTATACTTAGTATAACCCAGATTTCTTTCAAACTGATTGTGTTGTTGCTATTTCGGTTTCCGGCCGTGCGAATGACTCAATGAGTTAGCGATTTCGTTGCCTGAACAATCTTCCGTATTGAAAATTGCTTCTGTTCTTTGTTCCAGGCTTTTCTGGAGCGTCCTCCCTCTTTAGCATCTTTCTTTTTGCTTTACCCAGTCTGAGCTTCAGGATCTTTTGCAAACATGCTGCTTTTGCGCGCCTTTGACTCTGAGTCTTGGATAGTCTATTTTCATCAGTGTCTGTTGAGTGATACTCTGGAATCTGCAGCCCTGCTGCATGCGGCATCCATTTGCGAAGGCATCTCCTCTCTTTCTTCTAGTATTGGCGCTTTCCCCTTTTCCTTAGATGTTTCCTGCATATAGATTTATATTAGTTGCTGCCTTACAGTTTACGCAAAGGAAAAGAGAATTGACGAAAATATTGACATGAAAGCTTTAAGTTCTAATGAATGCATAATCATGACACTCATAATGACTTGACTCTTCGAAAAACGCAACAAGATCATCCTTGGATACTCAGGCGTGCAATCATTAATTTCCCTTAAGGTGTGCGCTCAATTTTGGGTTTACAGATCATGCAGAGGAAACTTTGCAATGAGTGGTTTCTGCGATTCGCATCGCAGCATCGAGGATTGCGATGTCGAGAAGTGTCATCGCAGCAATTGATAGTCTCATCCATCGCAGATCGCAAGATCACAGTTTGTAAGATCGCAGAACGCAAATCGCAAGATCGCATTTTTCATTTGATCACTGTGCACTGCTTTATGCGACGTTGCGATATGCGACGTCGCATATCGGTCGTCGGCGATTCCTTAGGTTTTCTTTTAAGGGCGCTTTCAAAATATGCGATGCGATGAATTTCGCATCGCTTCTTTGCAGCTTATTTATGCGCATAGGAAAACGCTTCACTCTCTCTTTGCGATGCGATATAGCTTTTAGGGAGTTAAATACAAAAATTTTGACAAAAATATTTTTGGGATTTTTTGTTAAGGGTCCCCCTTTTCTTGATGTTATTGCTAATACCAAACAAAGAGGGGGGTTGTTGGTGACCACAACAGGATGATATCCATAACCAAGGACATTATGCAGAACTCTACGCCGTAGGTAGGGGGTACAATTGAGATCCCTAAATCACCTTGGACATCGCAGACAAAGAAGGACCCACAGGTAGCAGGACCGATCCAGATGTCTCCGCGAAATCCACAATTCGGAAAACCGTCGATGGAAGAAAAGGGCAAATGGTTTTTATTGAGAGCGATGATGAGGAAGAGGATCCTCCAACCTTTGTCGAAGAGATGGAACCAGAGGAAGAGATGGAAGAAGATATCCAACCAGTATGGGCTCCAACAAAATAGCCTAAGTATGTCCCTCCATGGAAAGGGAGGGTCAAGGTACCTAAAGATTTGGATGCTGTTAAAAGCGCACTTATAACCCCATCCCTCCCCAAAGGGGTTCTGTTTGAAGGAACGACGATTGGTCGCATTCCCACTATGAAATTTGAAGACTGGGACCTTGCGGATACTGAGAAGTTTCCCCATTTGGAAACTAGCGAACTAATGGAACAAAGCATGGAGGGGGCCGTTACAACACTACAACCGCAGAAATGGCTGCGAGGGGTGGAGGAGGCCGGGCTACTCCACCTCCTGTCAATTCCACATTTTCATCAGGCCCCAATCATGATATTTGTCATCAGGAAACTACTCTGCCTGGTGCATGATGGGTACTTATGGCTAGAAAAACCCATCCCCATCATGGTGGAGCTCATTCATAGGATCTCTCAGCTTCCCTGTGAAGGAAGGGACCCCGCAGAAATAGTTGGCATGAGTGGCGACTTGACGATTGCGGAAGCCATGAAAAAGAAATATAAGTTGGAGAAAAAGCAGAGAGGGTATGTTATTACTAGTATTTAGGACAAAGGGGTCCACATTGCTACCCAGTTGCTGGTAGGAAAGATGATGAGAATATTCTGAGGCAGTGAGGTACCAGCAATGGTCATCACATTAGTTGAGCAATGTGCAGAAGGGGTATGGTTCAATTGGGCGCAGTTCCTCCGTGACGAATTCCTAACAAACTGTAAGGATGCCTAGGAGCAGGGTAAGACCTTCCGCTGCGTGTGGCTAATCTTATCCATCCTATTGGTTACAAGTGAATTGCCCGAGGATAGTCAGTTTCCTCCCCTAGACCAAGATTGGCCAGAGGCAGCAAAATATGCATCGCTATGGGCAATGATGGATGCCACAAGAATCCGAGAAGTCAAGATTTTCTGGATACTGATGGACGCAAGCATACGAAAGTGGATAAAGCGGCAACCCCGCCTATCTTCCGAGGTATATGATAGTGTGAAAAATGTTGCTGACTTTAAGGCAGATATGCACCATGTGTATGTCCGTGCATGCAAGGATCCAGAGTAGACGTGGACCACACTTCCCTACATCGCCATTGATGACACTGTTTTCGTAGTGCTCAATACCTAGCCATTGAAGTGGCACAAACCAGATGCGGTAGAACGCGATGAGACTAAAATTCAAAAATAGAAGGCTACCGCCAAGTTCCTAACACAGTAGAAGCAAAATGAATAGCTCGTTGTGGAAGTACGGGCATCCTGGGAGGTAGCACAGGCTACTATAGACAAGGCGATAGTAGGAGGGGCTGCTAAAACAGAGGAAAAAAGAGGCCTGAACGTGACCACAGAGCTGGAAATGGATAATGTGATGGAAGGTGTGGAGCCAAGCACCACCTGTTTGCCCTTAAAATGACCACGCGCGACAGAATGGTCAAGGTAGGGGAAGAAGACCAAGGCATCCAAGTTGGATGGGGAGCCTATCACATTGGCCAAGAGTGACCTATGTGACATCAGTGATATAGTTCGTGAAGTCACCGGGGAGGCGCTCCAGGAGGCAATGATGGAGTAGCAGGCTGTGTTTGGGGCACTCAGGATGCAACTGCAAGAACTTCATATACGACCCCCATAGTAAGGAAGGGTAGTTGCCTACGGGGCTTCTGGTACGTTAGCAACTGAGCAGTTGCTGCAAGCCAAAATGGCTAATACGGTCACACTACCGGAAGGAGCACTGATAGCAGACAATGCGAGGATAGAGCCACGGTGGGCCATATCAGAGGATTGGGATTAAATTTGGCTGCCCTCCCCCATGAAATTTTATACCAGCTACAGGATGGAGCAACGGTAGAGCTTCACACTAGGGAAGGTCGCGCTGTACAAATGCTTAGCGAACAGTGAATCAACATCAAGCAGTTGGACATCCAACATGATGAAGCGATAGCACAGACTCACTAACTGGAGCAAATTGTCGAGGAAGCATGTCGCCGTGCCCATGAGCTCAAGATCGCAGCAGATTTGTTGGTAGGAATAAGGATCCATAGATTGGCCTGTGAACTCCACGACGCAAAGGAGGAATAGACAAGGATATAGTTAGAACTCACCATGCAGATCATAGAGCTGAAGCTCAAGGCACAGCCAGCGACGTTGCTAGAGGTCCGAAAGCAACGGAAACAGGCCATTCAAGCAAGATTAGAAGACATAGAGCGCGCCATACAGGATTGCATTGGTTTTCTAGATAAATCACTGTTCACCCTCACGTCACTACAGGAAGACCCAACGCTCTAGCAATTAGAGACCGAAGCGTGGGAGCTGCAGCAGGCTTATGACAATGTTTGGGGAACCGCATAGAAAGTCGCTCTTACTCAGCAGCTAGCTAAGATGAGGGAGGCCCAAGCCCTACAAGTTCAAGTAGATGCCATACACCAAAAAGATGCAGTGCTTAAAGAACGTATTCAGCCTGGGGTCGAGGAAGCATTCACGGTCACCACAAAGATTGAGGGAAAATTGGCACATATGCAGGGCCTATATACACTTAGGAAAGGAATTTCACCTGGTGATGAAATGTTGGAGATACACACACAGCGGATACAGAAAACAGCGAAAGAATGTGCTATGGACGTAAGCGAAGCGTAAAAATTGTTGGATGAACTTCGCACAAAGATCACCGCGCCAGCAGAGTGACTCGGGATGAGTCACGATGATTGTGTTGGGGGCCTATTGGGAAAGGGAGGTCCCATGTAATGGTTTTGGGGCTTAAAGCACACAATTTTGGGTAATAGTATGGTAAAGTCTCCGTGAAGTGCACAAAACGCAAATTGTAATAGGTCAAGTCAAAGGGTTGTCTGCCCGAAAATAATGTAAAATAATAGAAAGCGAGTCAGCCTGCCCATGGTTCGCAGACCATGGGAATGTATAAATAGAGTAAGGCTCTAAGGGCAGATGGGAGCTTTTGATGAAGATTTGATGTATTATGGGTTTGTGAATGCAATATTTGTTCTGAGTCTGTAAGTCTGAGTCGTGGGTGGTAGTAGTTATATTAGGCTCTGCAGCTGTGTGCGCAGAGGCCTAGTAGAGTCCGCAGCTGTGTGCGCGGACCCCTGTAGCTGAGTGCATAGGGAGGAATTGATTGTACTAAACAGAAGATTAATAAATATAAGTGTTTTTGAATTATTGTGCATTTGGTCACAAATCCATATGTTTATGCTTATGTAAGTTTATGCATATCTGTAAGATTTATGGTTGCATGCGCTGGTTATAACTATTAAATGCTTGATTAAAGACCTTAAGAATTAGACCAAATCTATAATAAACATATTAATAATAAGAATCTAAGAAGTGCCTCGTCGTCGAGCTACGCGAAGGCCAGACAGCTGTGTAGAGGAGCGCGATTGTGCAGATCGGTTTGTGACCCTTCCAGTCCTCATCAAGACATCCCTAGGGTGCAAAAATCTGGTTCTAGCACCCTCCCATACTACCTCGGGTGAGACTTCAGTCCACACTCCATGGATTTTTTCCAAAAGGGCTGATAGTGTGAGATTTGTTTGGCTAAAACACTTCCAAACATGGGTCAGGTCCCATCAAGCCAACAACTGCAACAGAGAAAATATTTTTCTTTAGGCCCTGAATGAGCACGACATCCTTAAGTCTGAGGGGGGAGCTTGATTCCTTCTGAAAGGTGATTGTACCAATCCCAATTGCACTATACCTTATGTCATCCCCCATCGCGATGTGGATTGGCAAATATTTCTCCTTGAGATCACTAAGAAAATATCTTTTTTTGTCATGTGGAACGATGCACTTCAGTCCAAGTACCACACGCTCCCCATCACTATGTTGGCCATGCATGTAATGAGGTGTTATAGACATTTTTGGGCACTGCAACCCCAAGCATAAAATGTCCATAAACCAAGGGCTCCTAAGTCCCTAAAAGTGTTGTTCTAACCCCTAAAGGAACAAGGTCAACTGATTACAGCTTCTCCCAGAAGTTCTCCATAAAAAACTGTTCAGAATTGGTCAAAACAGGATCATTTCACCTACTCCATAGGCAAAGTGCGTTGCATCTCACCTAAGTACACTCTGTGGGTGTGTTGCATTTCAAAAATCCCTTCTATGGGGTGCGATGGGCGAGAAGTGACAAATGGCAGTGTCAATCCGCGAGGTGGAGAGGCATGGAATCTTCCAAAAACTTCTCCTGTGACACTTGCCTCTCTGAATTCGACCAAGGATGAGTAAGAGATCATCAATCTCCAAGTGGAAGCAAGAACTATCAGAGGGAAAACACTAATCAAATCACAAGCTGACTCATCTCCCTTACAGATATCTATATATGGATCCCTCATCCCAGAGATCCAAGAGGCTGGAATTTTGCATCTTGTAAGGAATTGTTGTTGGTTTCTTGAGGCAACATCATAGTGTTGGGTGATCTAAGCTTTGCATGAGGTGAAGAAGGGCTTACTTGCTGAGAGGATGATGCTAGGTCAGAACAACTGGTTGTAACTCTCTTGGCTCTTTCTTGATTATCAATAAAAGCTATTCAAAGTTTCCTCCATACTCTTGTGTCGTTTATGTTTTATGCATTTGTATGGTCAATTTACATCTGATCCTAGATTGTTTATGATAATAGATCCATGTTCTTGTATAGTGTTATGCTACTTTGATTCTACAGGTACTCTGTGAAACTGGGTGTACAAGGAAGCAAGTAGCAAGGGACTATCAGAAGAGAGAGGAATCGAACTAGGAGCCAAGCGCAAGACAGAGGTTGGTCTCCTTTATTCTTCTCTCATCTATCTTTCATAAGGAAAAACGAAAGTAGCTTTACTTTGTTTATTTCTAAGGTAGCTACCACACCTTCGTGGGATTAGCAGTTCTGCATAGACACTTTTCCCTATAACAAAATGGCGACTCTGCTGGGGAGCGACTAGGTTGTTTGTTTATCTACCTTGTTGTTTACTTTATAAACTTACAAAAGGAGCCTGAAGTTGATCCAGGTAGCTTTCGAACTGCATTTTCTATGCAAATGCAAAGTAGATAAATGCCACTTCAGTCAATCTCCGGGTTTTGTTTATGAATTAAACAACTGATTTACAAACTCTCTAATTTCCCTTGTGGTGGCTCTAGTAACCTCCTTAGATCTGCCCCTGTTGTTGATTTACTGATTACCACTTGCTCGGCGAAAATCCCTGAACTGAACTGCAATCTGTGACCTGGAACCCAAGCAAAGTCTCGTCTCTGGCCCAGTGCAGTCTTTGTTCTGTGAATCTGAAATTCAGCGCACTTCCCGAGTGTAGTAGGTGCGCTGCATTTCAAGTTCACTGTGTTACAGGTGCGCTGATCAGACTAGGCATTGTTCCTCAATTTTGGTTTCTGTGTTCATTCTTTTCAGTTCTATTCATGAATTTTGCTGCCTGTATTCAGTATACCTCTATTTGAAACCCCTTTCCTTGCTGATATTTTGCCTCCATTGTGCAAAGAACTGTAAATTTTTTTGTGTATTTGTTGATTCATTTTCAGTTCTCATTTGCAAAAAAGTAACGTAATTGTACTGTCGTTTCTTGATTTGAAAGTGTCGCAAGTGTCGTTTTCAGTCATAGAAGAGAGTCTGATTGCTCTTGATAGTTGATTACCCTGTTACTATTGTATTTGATCTAAATTTGTAGTTTTTCTAGTGTCGAAAGCAAGTATTCATTTCCAAATCGCAAAGTGTTGTCATTGTCTTCATTTTGAGTTTGAAAAGAAACTTGTTAGTAGTTGTCGCTTGAAAATTAATTCAGATTTGCGCATTAGCTTTCTTTTTATCATTCACATATTAAGAAGGCTGAAAACAAATACATGCATGTGAATTTGCATTTAGACTGTTTGATTGGATTTGATTTAGGACAGTGCATATAGTGTGTGCTCTTTGCTCTTTGTTGAAAGAATTCTATCTTTCTTTCCTTAGTAGCTAGGATTTTCATTGCACAAAGAAGATAAAAGACGGTTTATCATCTTAGATTGCATTTTAGGAATTGTACATCTACATCATGCGGTGAACCTGAAAGGCAAATTTCTTAAGCAAGATCAACTATAAAATAAATTTAATGAATCTAACAACGCTTTGGAACCTAACGCACAACATCTAGAACTCTAGGCTAGAGACATATTCCGGCGTCGTAAAGCCTGGTAACTATTGTTCTCACTGTTGGTTGGGTGATTCCTCCACTTTGAGATGATAAGTGCCAGTACAGACTTGTGCTCCCATGTACCGTCGAGTATATTTTGGGAGACCACAATAGGCTTAATCCTTTATCCATAGGAAGCCGTGTCTACCGCCCTATCGATCGCAATGCACTGAACACAGCATTCAGGAAGATTGACTACCGTACCGTAAAAAGTTTTATGCAGTTTTGCGATTGGTTTGGTAATCCCTCTGCCTAGATTTCCAGAGTAGTCCCTTTCGTTCCTTTTCAGACTCCTTAACAAAAAAGGTCCATCTGAGCACTTGTCACTTCAGGCTCATTAAAAATCGAAGGCGACTAGAGTCATCTTTTGTTTTTTCTCGACTCTTTAAAATTGAAAAAACAAGTTGTGTCAAAGCATATAAAATTTATTTTAAACGGAATAATCATCACCTTTCCTACGTTGGTCTTAGGTTGAGAGAATGGAGTCCACCAACCAAGGAGTTCCCCTTGGAGGAAATCCTAGTCCCTTCTCCTCTTGGGGAGATGTTGGTGCACCCCATATGGCCACATTGTCACTTCCAGGATTGACAATCGGCTTGTCCGTATGGCTCTTCTCAACCTCTGTCATCCAGAACACCGCAATTCCTGAACAATTGAGTCAGCAACTAGACGAATCCAGAGTTACCCCCCAACCCTCTACTTCTTCTAATTCTTCCTCTCCTCCTTCCTCTTCACTTGATGAGGTTGGTAAAGCCAAAAATCAAGTACCAGAGAAGAAGAAGGAATTGAAGAAGAAAGAGAAGAAGGAGCCAAAGGCGAAAAGGGGCAACCAAGCATCGTCTAGAGAAAATCCACACACTGCACCGACCAAGCCTAAATCACCATGTGTCATTTTCAAAGGAGACCACTATCATAGTGATTGTCCCTGCATCCCTCGGATCTTAAGGGACTGGTCTCCTCGTTTGCACAACCGGGTGTCGTCAACCTCTGATGGTCATGTTGAAAACACACCGTCGACTAGTGAAAGTGAAGCCCCAGGACAAAAAGGAAAATATAGATTTCCTTGTAAACTGTGTGAAGGCAATCATGTCGTCCACTATTGTCCCTTCTTAGACGAGGCTAAAAGAGTTTTGGACGATCGCCCGGTCTCACCGTTGCGACTTCCTCCTGGATATAAAAAACTCTTGCCGAGTCCGTCACTAGTTGAAAATTTGGCTAACCCGCCCAAGTGGTCGGTTGAAGCGTCTATCATTAGACAAACCATCTAAACCCATACCAGACGAAAGTCAAAAGGTCGAGGTGGCAGTTGACCTAGTCTTGCCTTCAGAGGTTCCATCTTCAGATGATACAGTCACCGAAGAGAACAAGGATGACACCGTCCAAATTATTTTCGTAAGCACAGACTCCGATGAACATGGGGGAAATTTACCCATTCCTTTACCGCAGGAAGGAAGTTCGTCAGAGTCATACCCGGCCATCTACTCGGTCCCACCTCCAAGCAACCTAGTTGTTTCCTTTAACTGGAATCAACTAGGCAGACCCTGTTTACTGGCTAGTGTACCATTCCGAATCATTGCTGAAATATATAGAATGGTTATGGCCGGTACCATCATAGATGAAGGGGCTTCTGTGAGTATCCTTTCCTCGACTGCTTGGAAAGTGCTTGGTTCGCCATCGCTTTTGCCTGAGATGAGAAATCTAACAGGCTTTGACAAAGGAACCAATAGATCGTTAGGGATCCTTCCCAATGTGCCCATAACATTGAAAGGGAAAACCATTCATATGAACGTAATGGTAGTCCAAGGACCCCTGGATTATAATCTACTCCTTGGACGAGACTATATTTATTGCATGGGAGCCATTGTCTCATCACTCTTTAGAGTAATGTCTTTTCCGTACGAAGGAAGAGTGGTCAAGCTCGTAGACCAACTTTCATTTCAGGAAATCACACATAGAAAATAGTCATATACCATCCCTGAATGGTCTTTTCACACAAGGAATGTCTCATCAATCCCCAGTCCATCCACCTGATGAGCGCGAGTGATTCAGGGGACATGATTGAAACCTAGGGGGCATGCACCCTGGTCTGCTTCGGCAGGAAAACTTTGGGTATAGAGTAGGTTTTCGCGAGAGATATATGACTAGTATGTACTCCCGTCCATGATTGGAAAAGGGGGTTAGACTGGAATAAGATTCCCTCATCAAAGTTATGTGACTGGAGGCATCTACACCGCTCACCTTTGTCTATTTTAGTAGACATCGCCGAAGAAGTGTTTTGTTTGTGCTGTGAATAGGACAATCTTTGGTAACCTGAAAGAGGTAGACCTTTCCTGATAAAACAAATGTTTTGGCGGTAGAATAAGAGGTGACCTTGAAGCTTTATTTTATACCTGGGGGCATGAAAACCTTTTGGCGTGCAAGCGAAGAGAAACTATTTATTTTTTAAAATTTGTAGGTCCTCTAACCCTTTAAACTCGTAGGATTGGTCGTTTCCTAACTTGCATAAAGAAAGGATGTGGGGAAAAACTCTAAAAATTTCCGTTTTCATATATGAGACATTCTTATTATACGACTGGATTAATCGAGCAGTTTTAACATGGACTTCATGCTCGTTAAAAAATAAACATAAGCAATGAGCAAATGTTTCTCCCAGCATTTAAGCTCAATAAAAAATGAACCAATTCCCGGTAAATAATCATCGTGAATGTAGTACTTCAGCCTTTAAAGCCTTGGTCGTGTTCCCATCATCACCTCCACTCTGTATTGGCCGATCATTCACCTCCATTTGATTGTTTACCCCTTTTGAGGAACAGTTGCGAAGAGTGATCCCACTAGCCATCCTTGTAACACTGTCGTGATTGGAAAATTCCAAACCTTACCTGGAATCAGCTGCTACCCAATTTTATCACTCGTTCCTCAAAAGATGAGTCTCCTTTAAGCTCTTTTCCACTGACTCGTAAAATATGAAAAGATTGCCGAGCCATTGGCCTCTCCAGCTCGTTAAAGGGACTGGAAGTGCTATCCCTCCTTTAGATTTTAATCTTTTTGGACCTGAGGGATTATTACACAAAAATATCAAGCGATTGTTTTGTTCGGCTCGTTAAAAGTATCGAAAATTCATCCCTTCTGTATTGTTTTATACTTTTTCGGACTTAAGGGATTAGATGACGAATAAGGAATTTTGGAGTTTCCTTTACGTCCCTTTTCAGACTCTCTAAAATTGAAAAGGACCGAGTTATCTTTGTCGTTAAACTCGTTAAAACCTAATAGCGACAAACTTGTCCATAGCAGACAAGAACAAGTTTCACTATCGCTAGGCTCGTTAAAACATACCGATGGGTTTGCCCGAAGGGCAAATTATAGAACAAGCATATGTTATCCTCCTCAAGCTTGACAAAAATAAAGAGGTACTGGTCAGCAATGACTGGGGTAAATTGGGAAGAAAACTTGAAGAAACTTTGTTGGTAGCAAGTCACTCTTGAACATGACACTTTCAGTCTGCATCCAAGTCGGGTTGGGTTGTTTCATTCACCGGTCACATCACCATGGTCCCATCACACCATCCACATTTGGGGTTAATGCTACCAATCCATCACGTCAGTGTCGCTGATATGTTCAAGAGAAGTCACTCAGAGAATTCACCTATGTCTCACCCGCTGCAATACATTTACGCTCCATTCTTTCATGACCGCCACCCTGAACCTTATATCACCAGATCGTTTTCACCTCCATTAAAATCATTTGCTCCGTTCCGTGTCATTGATGTGGGATTCATTAAGGCCCTCTTATGACGGATCACTTCTTGTCAACATCAGCTCATTATCCAAGAAGTTGATCTAGGGACACCCCTTTCAGTACTTTGAAGCTTGCATGCCTCAATGGTAAGGTTCTCACTTCCGGCGACAGGTTTACATCAATGGCCTTCGACCGAAAGATTTTGCGTGGTGTTCGATGCCAAGTCCTTTATTCACACCATGCAAATTGTACTGCAGTACCTTGAGGGTCATTATCATTATCGGTGATTCCTCTCGCGCCTGTTAACATTTTACATCATTGGCTGGTAATCAGGCGATGTCTTTCCATGTTCGACTCCAGAACATCTCTCACATGGATCGACTTGTACTTTGAGTGAAGATTGAACGAGATTGAAGACCCCGGATCTAGTTTCATCCATCCGGGCTGCGATATATATTCAGGGAAATAAAGACATCAAATGTACATCATTGCTGCACAGATAATCATCCAATCAAAGGGATGATGGCTCTACCAGAGTCATCAGTCTACACTCAGACGATTGTCTGTCCTATGTACATGAAAATGAATTTATAAAGCTGAGCATGGGAATGCCCGCCACAGCTAGATCATGAAAATATTATGAAGATAATGTATTGTATTGTATCTTATTACAGGTCTCCTCCCAGCTTGAAAGAACTTCGGATCCTCATGATAAAGCATTTCACCCGACATCAAAAAGGATTAATGACCTCATGCTTTAGGGGGCAACTGTTATAGACATTTTTGGGCACTGCAACCCCAAGCATAAAATGTACATAAACCAAGGGCTCCTAAGTCCCTAAAATTGTTGTTCTAACCCCTAAAGGAACAAGGTCAACTGATTACAGCTTCTCCTAGAAGTTCTCCATAAAAAGCTGCTCAGAACTAGTCAAAACAGGATCATTTCACCTGCTCCATAGGCAAAGTGTGTTGCATCTCACCTAAGTAAACTCTGTGGGTGCGTTGCATTTCAAAAAGCCCTTCTATGGGGTGTGATGGGCGAGAAGTGACAAATGGCAGTGTCAATCCGCAAGGTGGAGAGGCATGGAATCTTCCATAAACTTCTCCTGTGACACTTGCCTCTCTGAATTCGACCAAGGATGAGTAAGAGATCATCAATCTCCAAGTGGAAGCAAGAACTATCAGAGGGAAAACACTAATCAAATCACAAGCTGACTCATCTCCCTTACAGATATCTATATATGGATCCCTCATCCCAGAGATCCAAGAGGCTGGAATTTCGCATCTTGTAAGGAATTTTTGTTGGTTTCTTGAGGCAACATCATAGTGTTGGGTGATCTAAGCTTTGCATGAGGTGAAGAAGGGCTTACTTGCTGAGAGGATGATGCTAGGTCAGAACAACTGGTTGTAACTCTCTTGGCTCTTTCTTGATTATCAATAAAAGTTATTCAAGTTTTCCTCCATACTCTTGTGTCGTTTATGTTTTATGCATTTGTATGGTCAATTTACATCTGATCCTAGATTGTTTATGATAATAGATCCATGTTCTTGTATAGTGTTATGCTACTTTGATTCTACAGGTAGTCTTTGAAACTGGGTGTACAAGGAAGCAAGTAGCAAGTGACTATCAGAAGAGAGAGGAATCGAACTAGGAGCCAAGTGCAAGACAGAGGTTGGTCTCCTTTATTCTTCTCTCATCTATCTTTCATAAAGGAAAAACGAAAGTAGCTTTACTTTGTTTGTTTCTAAGGTAGCTACCACACCTTAGTGGGATTAGCAGTTCTGCATAGACACTTTTCCCAGTAACATGAGGGTAAAGTCAAACTCGAACTATGAAGCCAAAGCTTCACCTTCTTCTCCTCTTGAGCTCTTCTTGCTTGCCTTCTTGTGTGGAAACTTTGTGGCATAGTGATAGAATTCATGACAATGGAAGCATTTAAGTTTTGAAATATTTTTCTTCTTGCCCCCTTGACTGGATTCTAGTTTGGATTGGGGTTTCTTCCCTTTTCCCTTCTTTCCCTTTCTAGAAAATGAAAATTTTTCTTCATCCTCACCCTTGGATGAAGTCCCATCTATGGTATTTTTCCTTATTTCCTCTTGTATCAAGTCATACCGTAAGTGCTCCCAACTCCGTAGTTTCTCCCTCCAATTCACCAAATATTGATAACTATTCCAGCTCTTTGGAAGGCCCAGAAGGGATAAGGTTACCAAGTCTTCTTCAAGTACATTATCACTGACCATGCAAAGTTCATCATGACACTGTGTAAACTTGCTCAGATACTGCGAATTGTGTCATTCTTTTGCATATTGATACTTCAAAGTTTATCCTTGAGTGCCAACTTTCTGTGGTCACTACTATTCTCGAACAGTTTTGTCACTGCTTTCCACATCATGAATGAATATTCTTTTCCATGGATATTCGAGACAATATGATCCTGTAATCCCTCCAAGATGATTATCCTCACCTTGCCTACATATTTCTTCCGTTAAGAAAGTTTTTGAGCATCATATTCTTGACGTTTTGGAACATTTGTCTTGTTGTATTCAAGAAACCCATTTTCATCAAATATTGCATCCATGCAGTCCTTCCATGCAACAAAATTATAGATGCCTTCCAAGTCATACTCTAGACATAGTCCATTGAAGGCCATCTTCTTAGCTCTGAAGAAGTCCTACTGCACTGATATTCAAATTCGAACCTTTGAGATATAACTTCAAATTTCCTGCTCTAATGTGAATCCAACTCCAATACCATGTAGAAATTAGGTTGTAGATTTGAAATTTCTCATGAAGTTTTAATATAAATCACAAGGCACAAATCTACACTACTTTGTGGACATTAATTCACAATTTAGAACAAAAATTTCAGACATGCAGGAAGGAATAACACACATGCAACAAGCATTTTTATCTAGGGAAATCAATTTTTTCTCATGAAGTTTTAATATAAATCACAAGGCACAGATCTACACTACTTTGTGGACATTAATTCACAATTTAGAACAAAAATCTCAGACATGCAAGAAGCAATAACACACATGCAACAAGCATTTTTATCTGGGTAAATCAATCTACTAAAAAGCCTAATGCATCTTGCATTAATCAAATTAAATAGATATGTATTACAATTTCTTTACTCAATTGAGCTCACCCTGCAAATGCACAACCTATATCTCTACTCACAGAAGGCCTCTGACCCAGACTTAGTCAATTTTTGTTGAGCTTCTATTTCCTTGTGTTGTTCCTTGATGAATTAGCCCTTATTATTTAGAAAATTCCATCAATTGAATTGCTTAATTCCTCTAGGTTGATCATCTAGCTAAATGCAATACTTGTACACTGAAGACTAGTCTACAACTGATGTTACACCACCTTGGAATCTCCACCTCAACTGGGTAACTCGAATTCTCTACATGCAATAGTTATTTTTGGTTGATTGATCATTTAACTGGATGATCACTGAGTTTGACTAAAGTCCCATTGCTTAATTGACCTTCCACTAGTTCCTTCAAAATTTGGAACTAGTTTAACTGAAAACAGCTTGAGATAACTGACCTTGATTACTACAAATTAGAAATCACATATGCAGAATTGAAATCTAACTCCTCCAACTCAAATTTACTAAGTAAACTAGGTGACACAAGCCATTTCAGACAAGTTAACATCATCCAAGTTATCTGCTGATGTGGAAATTCAAAATTTCTCAATTTAATCAAGGCAAAATGAAATTGAAAATTTCTTGCTGCATTTTTCAACAAATGCTAACTGAGTTTTATGGGAGAATTTTTCTTGATCCAACAAGCTACTTTTAAACTAGTAGATTAGAAAATGATCTACCCATATTTTTTTGTAATGGTGAAGAGAGATCAAAGGATCTAGTCCTAATTCCTTTCTACACAAGCAAGTTGTTTCCACACTTATACATGATGCTATAAGAGAAGGGTTAGAAGGTTGGTACTATGCACTCTCACAAATTGGAGATGTCTTTTGGGGCTAATGCAAAGAAATAATCACTCCTACTTGAAGATCTCACTCCCACCTACAATAAGCCAAGACCCTACACACAAACACCACCAACCAAGCATATAATAACCTTCCGTAGAGGGTTTTTCAGTCTAAAAAACAACATGTACAAGCAATACACATGATCAAATCATGATTTTAGGAATGGAACAATAATCTATTAATCAGGAATAGAATAAAATACAATATAGCTTCAGTAAATAAATCCCTCTCCTCAAGCATGCTACATAGTCTTCTCCTTCGATTGAAACAAAGGCTCTATGATGACCTAGGATTTAGATCTAAAATCAAAATTGATATAGTTCTCTCAGTCTCTTCAAGAACTCAGAAACTCCAAAAAATATCCTGACCCTTTGGAATAACTAGTATAAATTAGCCTAGAAGCCTCCTAAGGAAGATGAATCTGGATGCTTGGGATAGAGAGAAGTTAGGAAGCTTCTATAATAATGCACCTAAGCTAACTCACAAAAATGATCCTCTAATTTGATCTCTTAGGGAACATATCACTCTAGAAGCTCAGCCATCATTGCTAGGAAAAAAGTGTCAATGTTGGAGGATCCTTGCTAGGAAGAAAAAGGATCCCATAAAGGATATGGTATCATCACTCTATTAAGCACTAAATCCCAGCATGGATGCTAAATAATGAGAAAAACTAAGGGTCATAAATGTTCGAAAGGGTCAACAACATAGCCACTTATGTACACTGACTATAAGGAGGAAATTAGGTTGATAACAAATGATCCCTAATGCATGAGTTCATAAGAGTAACTGATGGCCAAAATGAATTACAACAAGTCTCAGAGGTTGAAATGGGAGAAAGGAATCATAACAACAAATCTATATTGGAGGAACTCGAATACTAGATTCTCGACTTTGTTGATAACATCCCCAAGGTGGGCATACCCATGCTTGGTCATAAAGAGAAGATTGAAAATGTCTGCCAAGAATACACTGTGGATCCATGACATGAAATGCTAAGACATGGTTAGAATCAATACATAATGGATCCATGTGACCAATCAAAAATGATCTTAGCCACCAACAAATACAATTTATATCTATGTCATAGTATACATCAATAGGACTATGGACAAATAATATACGAGGTTCCCTAGAGCAATCCTCAAAGTACACAAATGATACATAACTCCAATGCAGCCTCGAAAGGATGCGATATAAGAGTGATATTTAATTAACCTAGGGTCTTCTACATAACTCTGATGGTACAAATCTACAACATGCAAATATATGTGATGATTTTTAGCATGGTAGAAACCACTTGATTACTGTTCAATGAGATGTACCACTAATAGATGCAATGAGACCCACCAATGATGAAAATGGACCCAAAGGTACCTAGTACAATTTACTAAGTGTGAATAAATGAAATGGCATCAAACACATGAGGAATCGACCGATCAAGAAGTCAATGAGGAAAAACCATTGTTGATCACGAGGAATCATATCGCTAAGGAATTAGGGATCCAAGGTACTATTGGTTCTAGATAAAGCTCCTAGATAATGAGTTGAAGTCAACATGAGAAGATTTGTTCAAGGAGTTCCTTAATGTATCCACCATTAATTGACACAGAACAGACTGAGAGATGATGTTAATGGATGAAGTCATGGTATGACTAAGTACATCTAAGATAGGGATGGATGATAAACAAAGTTCAAGGAGGATTGTAGATGGCTCACATAGGCTGAGACTTCCCTTGAACACATAACAACATGATGAAAAAGTGACTTGCTAAGATGATCTAATGAGCACCGCGTGATATTCTACAACAACATAGGAGGCATTAAATCATATTCCATAATGATAGGAAGAGCAACCATTTGGAGGAGTAGACATAATCATATGTATGGTATGGCTCCTAGGCAAGCTAACACCCAATTGTGAGATAATGACTAAAACATGTTCCATGTTCAAGGGTGGCAGGGCTGACATTTCCATTTTGAAAAATAAAATATCTAAATTTTCCCTTCACATTTTCTCTTTTTAGTCTCCTTATGGTTTAATGAGCACAAAAGAGAAGACAAATATTCTCAATAGTTTCCTTTTTCATAAAGTTTAATAAGACTGAAAAAGGAGATAAAAGTACACACATACCCTCCTCACATTTTAATGAGCTTTAAGAATGGAAAATAGATCACTTGTTGACTTTCAATTTACTTACGAGTAGGAAAAGAGATAAAGAACTTGACATTTTAATATAGGTTTTATGAGCATGAAAAGATGGACAAAAGAAGCTCAATATTTTCATAAGTTTATTGAGTCATGAAAAGAAGACCAAAATGAAATCAATGCTTTCATTACTTAAGGAGGATGCAAACAAAGTTAAAAGGAGCTCAGTGCCTTTCAAGGTTTAACAAGCATGATAAGGGAAAAAATGAATCTTATCCTAGAGGGATGAGTGGTATAAGGGTAGAAACTGGTTCTAAAAATATGGAACCACTCAAATCATAAGAAGTTAGAGAGCCTAGCAAATAAGACCACTCATCGCAACAACTCCTCCAAGAAAAGGTGAAACACCAAGTGAAATTGAATGATAGTCAAAGCAGAGGATGATAGAGGCTACAAATGAAACCAAGGCTCATCATCAAAAGTAGGTTGATAAAATGTAGCAATCATGATGGATAAATAGTGGAACCCTCCTGGGGTAAGCCCAAAAAGTGACAAATAAAATAAGAATGAAGCTCATATTCTAAAGGATGGATTCTAAAAAGGACAGTGAATAATGTTATTTGGAAACCTATACAAAATTAAGGTTCTAATCTAGGGTATCCATGATCAAGTAGGATCTATTTCTAGGCTACGAGATGCATAAAAGAGAGGTTATTTTCACAACTTGACGAGGGTGAACCTAAGGCACAATGATGACATTGATGGTTAAACATGTAATGAAGATGGTGATATATGACCTACCCATCCATGCTAGTTCAGGAACGCATACCTCAGTCCCAATGTGTATAATGGGACCAGTAAGATGATGTTGAGAGGAGAAAACCCATAAAAAAAACCCCATTACTCCTTCAAAAGGAGTTATTAGTAAAGGAAAGACATAAAAAATACTCCCGAACCCTAAAAAAATAAAAAAAAATAAAAGAATATTTTGTTTGGATACCCAAAATTATTATAAAATAAAGACCATATACCTCATTATTTGTCATTATGAGAAGCTTGAAGTGGAGAGAAAGAGAGGAGGAGAGAGAAATCCTGAAGTTGTCCATAAAGAGGGAAAGGAGAGTGCAAGAGCTTCCAAAGGGAATCCAAGAGAAATTTTATCTAGGTAAGGAAAAATCATAAACCTTATCTCTCAAATTTGGTTTTGATATACATGTTCATCACATTTTATGGAAATTGGAATGAGTAAAAATTTCCCAATGTGCATCCTCACGAGGAAAACATGAGCACAATGCAAGTATTTTTCTATCCTCGTGGAGTTGCTTCCTTGAACCAACAGAAAATACTTTCCCTTTGGCCACAAGATCCCAGTGAAGATGCATAGGGTTTAAGTATTTTAAGTTTGTTTCCAAAAATAATTTGCTTCAATGTTAGGGTTTACATATTTGATGTCCAGTGAAGCTTGTATGAGGGACCATGTTGATAAAAAAAAATATTATGGTGCGGGATCTTCATGATTGAATGGAGAGAAAGGGATGAATTTGAGGAATAAATCCAAGCAATGGCCCATGCTCCAACTCTACAGGAATTGAGAGGCTGTGGCTTTCTAATTTTTTTTAACATTCCTAGCATGAAAGACCAAACTTGGTTGCTCCAATGATTAATTGACTAATGGGATCTAATAAATGAGTATTTTGTGACTAGGCTAGATATTATAAGGTTGGATATATATAATATCTTTTTTCTGATATGGTTATCAAGGTGTGGGGCTCTATCACAACTAAGTGGGGTGAGAATCATAACAGAAGAAAATGTGGATGTCTATGTGGCTTGGTACTCTAGTCCTAGCACACAAAGTAGAGGAATAAAGTGGAAGAGTACCTATTGGTGAAATCATGGACCAAACCTTGAGAACCATAGTTCTCAATATCACACAAGTATGTGGATCTTCCACTCACCATGCAACAACCAAGATTCATATGAACTTAGCCATAATATGTGTAGAACCCACCCTATTCAACTAGTGTGAGGGCTTGTTGGCAAACCTCAAGGAGAAAAATACCCAGGAAAGGAGAGGATGCAAATGATTATTTGGATATGGGAGTATATTGGTGTATTTCATCTTAGAATAGATCCTAGCTATGAGACCCATGAGAGTGTATGATCTTGATCCACCACATATGGATCCTCAAATGAGTAGGTAGAGAAATTTGATGGCGAGGTGGGAAGGATTTTGCGGTGGCCATTGGTTCACTCTACATAATTCCACTCGTTGATGTTGGGTTGTGTTATATTTTTTCCATGACTAGCCCACATAGTTAACAGGGGTTAGAAGGGGGGTAGAGCCCCCCCCTTCGTTGCACCGATTGCGTAGGGAGGGAGTCACAGGGGGTTTGAGGGGTGCAAGTAACCCCACTCTATGGGGTCTGGGGTAGCACCCTAGAAAATTTTGGTTTTGGACCCTATATTAGGTTGGGAGGACCTACCTATGGTTTTTTGCATGTTTTTCGCACATGGTTTTGGACGAAATGGTTTCCAGTCCATGATGGTTTTCAGTCCATGTTATTGGATGCTTCGGCATGTATAAATATGTATTGTAACATTGATAGGAACATAATGAAAAATCAAGTTGGTAGTCTTGGTTTTGGGATCCAGGGGAAAATCTCTATGTATATGTGTTTTATGTGTTATGCTCTCGCATTGTTTATTTTCTGTGTTTTAGAATTCGTATGCAGGTAATTTCTGTACGGGGTTAAAACCTATATTTTGTATCTTAGTTGTTTTGGCTTCAAGGGGATGCCTTTGTTGCTGAGGAGTTTTGCTTGAGCCTGTGGTAGACCATGTTCAATGGGAGATCTGCGAGATCGATTCTGGTGGTGAAAGAAGATGGCGAGAAATGGAAAGATAGAGATCGAGAAATTTAATGGTCAGAGTTTTGAGTTGTGGAAACTCAAGATGGAGGATCTGTTGGTGGATAAAGATCAGTGGATCGCAGTAGATCTAGGTACTAAACCAACGAGAGTGTCTGATGAAGAATGGAAGAAGTTGGATCGAAAGGCAAAGAGCACAATACGATTGCGTGTTAGATTCAGTATTGTTGAATGTATCAGGGGAAGCTACAACAAAGGCTTTGTGGGACAAGTTAGGGACTTTGTACCAATCTAAGTCTTTGGTGAATATACTGTTCCTGCGGAAAAAGTTGTATAACCTGAGGAAGAAAGATGGAGACTCAGTGATAGAGCATCTGAACGCATTTAATACTGTGGTAAGTTAGTTAGCATCTATTGATATTAAAATTTCAGATGAATATCAGTGCATCAATTTGTTGTGTTCTCTACCAGATTTGTGGGATAATCTGGTTATTGCAATAGGTAGCATTGCAACTACCTTGCAATTTGATGAAATAGACTCATCCTTGCTAACAGAGGAGATGAGATGGAAAAATCTAGAGAGCTAGAATGGTGATGCCTTGTCTGTACGAGGACAATCCCAGAATAGAGACAAAAATAAGTCATCGAGTGGGAGATCTAAATCTAGAGGGAGATCTAAATCTCAAGGAAAACCTGTAAAGGTGGTGTGCTGGAAATGCGGAAAGGAAGAGCACTACAAAGGGACTGTAAATCTAAAGCTCCTGATAAAGGAAAGGGATTTGATGATTCCCCTTCTGCAGAGGCGAAAACCACCTCAGATGAAGTTGGGGATGTGTACTTGGATTCTTCAAGTACACATGTAGATCATGAGGCATGGTTGATTGACTCAGGTGCATCCTTTCACTTCACTCCCCATAGAGCGTTGTTCTGCGAGTATGAGAAATACAATGGTGGTGATGTCTTATTAGGGGATGATAGGAAGGCTAGAATCATTGGTCGGAGAAAAGTAAAGTTGAAGTTGCAAGGTGGAAGGGTTAGAACACTTTTGGGTGCTCTGCATATTCCTGCATTGGCCAGAAATCTAATTTCTATAAGCAAGTTGGATGATGTAGGTTTAAAAACAGAGTTCGAGAAGGATACCCGCAAGATGGTTCGGGGAGCACTGGTATTGATGCGGGGAGTTCGGATTGGAACTCTGTACAAACTGCAAGGTAGCACAGTTGTTGATGGGTGCAATATTTTTGTGGTTCCTGAAAGTGGAGCAGAAAATATAGTGGTCTCTGGAGAGAAAACCATGTTGTGGCATCAAAGGCTTTGACATATTGGAGAGAAGGTCCTTCGAATACTTCATGGTAAAGGTATGGTAGAAGGTATGAGTAATAGCTCTCTGGATTTTGATTTCTGTGAAAATTATGTATATGGGAAGCAGAATTGGGTGAGTTTCCCCTCTGGTGGTAAGAGGGTGAAACATATATTAGAGCTTATGCATAGTGATGTGTTTGGACCTGTGAAGAATCTATCACTGGGTAAGTCTATGTACAATGTATCATTTATAGATGACTTCTCAAGGAATACATGGATATATTTCCTTAATAAGAAATCTAAAGTATTTGACAAGTTTAAAGAATTCAAGGCTCTGGTTGAAAACCAAACAGAGAAGAAGATAAAGGTGCTGAGGACAGATAATGGTGGAGAGTTTTGCAGTAAGGAATTTGAAGAATTCTGTAACAAGTGTGGTATAGCATGGTAGAAGACTACTCCATATACACCTTAGCAAAATGGAGTTGTAGAAATAATGAACAAGACGTTGATGGAAAGGGCAAGAAGCATGCTCAGTGGTGTCAGGTTAGGACAGGAATTATAGGCAGAGGTGGTGGAGACAACATGTTACCTGGTCAACAGATCACCTTCATCAGCGTTGGAGGATTAAACTCCACAAGAGGTATGGACTTGTAAGAAACCCTTTCTTTCACATCTGAGGGTATTTGGATGTGATGCATATGTACATGTTCTAAAGGAGAAACGAACCAAGTTGGATAGTAAATCTGAAAAGTTCATCTTTATTGGGTATAAGGATGGTTTAAAGGGTTATAAACTTTGGAACCCAATAACAAGGAAGGTTGTGTACAGCTAAGATGTGGTGTTCAGAGAGGTGAAAGATGTTATTAAACATGAAGTCCAACCAAAGGAACCTGAGAAGATAGAGTTTGAGCTAAAGGAGGAAGAATCAGACTCTACAATAGAGGAGGAATCAGAAGATGAAGAGCCACAAACTCCGGGTGTGAGAAGATCAATTTGAGAAAGAAGGTAGATAGAAAGGTATAGTCCATCTGCTTTCTATTAAAATTTTGCTTTGTCTATTACTGATGATGATCCTAGAACTGTGAAGGAAGCAGTAGATTCAGAGGATGGAAAACTCTGGAAAGAGGCCATGGTTGATGAAATGGCATCTTTGCACAAAAATGAGGCTTGGGATCTGGTGGATTTGCCGGCTGGAAGGAAACCCATTGGTAGAAAATGGGTGTTCAAGAAGATGATAAATGCAAAAGGAAAGGTGGAGAAATACAAAGCTCGGTTGGTGGAAAAAGGTTATTCGTAGGTGCCAGGAATTGATTTTGGTGATATTTTTTCTCCTGTTGCCAAGGTAACTTCTATTAGATTACTTTTATCTGTTGTTCTTGCTTTTGATTTTGAGATAGAACAGATGGATGTGAAGACAACATTTCTTCATGGGGATCTGGAAGATGAGATCTACATGAAGCAACCTGAAGGCTTTGCGGTGAAGGGTAAGAAAGAATTGGTATGCAAGTTAAAGAAGTCTTTGTATGGGCAAAAATAGTCACTAAGGATGTCGTATCATAAATTTGATACATTTATACAAGGACTTGGCTTCACTAGAAGCAAAGCACATCACTGTGTGTATTTTAAATTAATTGGTGATCATCTTAATTATCTAGTCTTGTATGTGGATGATATGTTGCTGGTTGGAACTGACAAAGAAATTGTCTAGGATTTGAAGACCAAATTATCCTCCAAATTCGACATGAAAGATCTTCATGCTGCAAACTATATTTTGGGCATGGAAATTAAAAGAGATTGGACAAAGAGGAAGCTCTGGTTAAACCAGAGGAAGTATGTCAAGACAATATTGCAGAGGTTTAATAAGTAGGATAGTAAACCAGTGAAGGTTCCTATTCCCGTAGGTGTAAAGTTATCTGCTGAACAGTGTCCTAAGACACAAGAAGAGGAAGAGGATATGTCCCATGTTCCATATGCAAGTGCAGTCGGTAGCCTGATGTATGCTTTGGTCTATACTAGACCAGACATTGCACATGCAATGGGAGTATTCAGCAGGTTTATGTCAAAACTAGGGAAGGAGCATTGGATAGCAGTGAAGCGGGTTTTTAGGGATTTGTGTGGCACTAGTGATTATGGTTTGTGCTACCAAGGAAGACTAGGATTGGACAGAGTTTTGGATATCCATGGCTTTGTTGATGTGGAATGGGCTGGATATCTGGATTAGAGAATATCTACAAGTGGGTATTTGTTTAACCTATTTGGAGGTGTAGTTAGTTGGATGAGTAAGAAACAATCTGTAGTGGCACTATCAACTACAGAGGCAGAATACATGGCTGCCACTCATGCAAGCAAGGAAGCAGTTTGGTTGGCAAAGATTGTGTTCAAGTATGGGGTCAGTACAGGGAGCTATAAGGATAGACTGTGATTTCCAAAGTGAAATACTCTTCGCAAAGAACCATCCATATCATTCAAAGACAAAGCACATTGATGTTCAGTATCACTTTGTGAGGGATATGATAGAAGAAATTGCTGGTAAAGGTGGACACATTGAAGAATACTGTAGATGCATTGACAAAATCTATGAGATCTGAGAAGTTCTCTTGGTGTAGAGAAACAATGGGCGTTGCAGGGCTAGATAAGTGACTAAGCTCTCTTGTGGACCCCTATGGAAAGAAAACAACAAGTGGGAGAATGTTGGGTTGTGTTATATTCTTTCCACAACTAGCCCACGTAGTTAATCGGGGGGTTAGAATGGGTGCAGGTAACCCCACTCTATGGGGTACGAGGCAGCGCCCTGGAAAATTTTGGTTTTGGACCCTATATTAGGTTGGGTAGACCTACATATGGTTTTGTGCATATTTTTTTCAAATGGTTTTGGACGCGATTGTTTTCGGTCCATGGTTTTGGACGCGATGGTTTTCAGTCCATGATATTGGATGCTTCAACATGTATAAATATGTATTGTAACATTGAAAGGAACATAATGAAAAATCAAGTTGGTAGTCCTGGTTTTTGGATCCAGGGGAAAATCTCTGTGTATATCTATTTTATGTGTTATGCTCTCGCATTGTTTATTTTTTGTGTTTTAGAATTTGTAAGCAGGTAATTTCTATACAGGGTTAAAACCTACAGCTGAGGAATGTGCCATTAGTAGTGGGTGATTATGCCCAAAATGGTATGGAATTTCAAGGAGACACTGACCTAGCCCTAGCCCCCGGTGTATAGTGGAGTGCCATTGGTAAGAATTTTATTTTATTTTTTGAATTTTTAAATGCTTTTGGATTTTAGAATATATATATATATATCTAAACATAAGTACAAGTTTACTAAGATAGTGATTTGGAATATGTGTAGACATGGCAAAAGCGCACCTCATTATCTATTCACCACTTCACAGAGAAGTACCACGAGCTGAAGTAGTCCACGAACTGACTATGCAAGTGGATGCCCACAAAGGAGTCATATGAGCTGCAGGAATTCACCCATAACATCAATGGGTTGACCTTGGGAGTACTGCCTATCCCTATGGATTGTATACCTTAACACCTACAAAGGCACACCATGGGGGTGAGCTCCTCTCATTGTTGAGGACTCCTATGTCAGATTTTTAATACTATGTTGTGTTTCCATCAATGTGAGAAAGATTGGCTTGGGATAGTAGTGCTCTTATATTTTTTATTACTACAAATGTATGACGCAATATATCCTAGGCCTCAGGCACTTAATTTTAAAGGATGTACCCAATTCTATATGTAAAACTCTTTTATGATATAATAAAAATGATGACTTCTATGTTTTTTTGTTATAAATGATGTTGACTTTTATAATATTTTATTCATGTGAATGGCTTAAAAAATTTAATGTGAAAATTTCCAATCTAATACATAATTAGCAAGCAAATCAACAAGCACATTAGAGCCTCTAGGAATATGTGAGTAGACAGTGTTAGTGTCAGTCTTTTCATACCTCCATCAGGGATCAAAATCTTATCTTTTGCATTTTCATAGTAGGAGTCCCATATTGTAAATTTTTTTCATCACTCCATTAGGTCATGATATATGGATCCATTGATGGTTGTTTTCTCTTTAGCTCCTCCCTTATAGACTATACTTGTTGATCTTCAATCTGCAGTCCATTTCAATAGGTCCTAGGGTTTCATTACCAAGGTCAAGAAACTGATTTTCAAATGTAAATAAAGGTCAGAAAGGGCATGAGGATGATCAATAAGTCAAGCATGATGGCTTGGAAGTCATAGCCTACTGAAAATATTGTTTTTGTAACCTAATGTAATTTTCACCTCAAAAAACATGTTTTTGAGGTGAAAACAAAGTATTTTGAATTTGTTTATATTTCTTCTGTAATTTTAAGTTTCTATATGTAATAATGGTTCCCAGCTACTCGTAAGTATCTGTTCATAATGCCTAACAAAAAATCACTACAAAAATCAAGTCAGCATGAGCATTGATCCACCTGCAAGGACAAAAATGAGAAAAGGCATTAAAAAACAAAGTTTTGAAAAAGACAAGGAACATTTGAAAGTGGGTTTTTATAAAGTGAAAAATAAAAATTGTACTCATATATAAACCCTCACATTTCATTTTCTAAGTCATTATGCTAATCTTGCAGGCAAAGAAGTCCAAAGGTAAGAGAAAAAGGAGAAATTCGAGTGATTTTGGGCAAAAGAAGATTGGCGTTGCGTGTTGGCTAAGCAGCGTTGCACTTCTGAGTAGAATAGGTTGGCGATGCGCGTTGGGGACAATGCGGTGCATGTAGAGCCAGGTGCTACGCGTCAAGAAAAGTTGTGTAGTTCAAATTAACATTGGCGCTGCACGTAGATCTAGGTACTGTGCGTCTGGGCAAATGCGCTACGCATTGGGAAGTAGGCCACCAAATCATCCATAACACCAAAAAAATACCAAATTATCTGCTATTTCCACTTTTACAAGTAAGTTGCCCTTCTCCACTTTATTTTTAGCTTGCACAATGAAAGTTATAGACATTTTCTTCACACTTAAAATCAAACCCTAGTTTCTTCTACAAAACCCTAAACTTCTTTGTTTCCCATCACCTATCATTAGAGCTAGAAACCCCTCTTTACATCACTACCTGTCCCCTCATCTATATTCCTTCATTATATCTCTCATCCTAAAGCCCCCTTCCCTCACTCTCATAATTCATATCTTACCCTTGATTGTCCAAGTCTACCCTAATACATCCCTACACTTCTAAAGGACTCCCACTCATTCCCTTTATCCCTTTCTAGAAGTGTACCAAAAACCTTGCAAACATGGGCAAGGAATACCTTCCAGTAGTGCTTCGGTGAAGACAGATGAGGAGGCCAAGGAGATAAGAACTATTGAGGTGCCAGTTTACTTGACATATCAGAGAGGCACAAGGAGATTGTTTGCAGTTGCTAGGCAATTGTTTGCTCCACGGGATGTGGAAGGGACCTTGCCTTCTTCATCAACCCATAGGCAAATGCTAGCTCCACAGGATGTGGAAGCGGCTTTTCCTTCTTCATCGACGCAATAGGTACAGGTACAGCAGCTGCACAAGGGAAAGGAAAAGATGTCGGAAGATGATGAGGAGGAAAGGGACTTTGACTTGGCAGAACATGATGAACTTGAGCAGCATGACTTTGAGACCATTGACTTAGAGGCTCAGGAGAAGGAGACAATAAAAGACATCATCATATGGGAAAATGAGGCTCAATTATGGGCTCTGATGGAAAACTTAGAGAGGGCCAAGTATGTCATCACATATTTAGAGCAGGAAAACAAACAGTTGAGTGACAAACAAGTTCTCATGGAGCTACAAGTGCTCAAGGCAAAACGACAAAGTGACAAAGAAACACAAGTCACTTTTGTTGAAAAGTGTGCAACAAGAAATTCTTGTTGAGAATGCAACAAGATGATGGAGCTTAGTGAAAAGAGTCGCCTTCACTAAGTGGGCCCGCAGGCAAATTATGGCGCAAGTTCTATTTTTGATCCCAGCAAGGATGATCACAGTATGGGTGATCACAGTATGAGTGATCATAATATGGGTGATCACAGTATGGGTGACCACAGTATGAGTGATCACAGTATGAGTGATCAAAGTCTATTTTTAGACTGGCTGTAAAAAATAGAAAAGTCAAATATTATTGTCTCATAATAATATTTGGACTATAAACTTGATCTTATTCTCTTGGAGCACTTCAGGATGAGGTACGGATGTGGTACATGTAGATCCCAGAAGGAAATACATGGTTACCTATGGGATGACTAATATTTGCATGCAAGACTTCAGTTAGAACTCAAGTGAGTTGAGTTTAGTGGACTGGAGGTACAGTTGATGGAGTTGTGTTCAGTTTAGCTTTGTTAAACTGGTTGTTTTTAGTCTAACTGATCAATAGACTAGAGATGAGTTGGGTGAATTAGTTATTAATTAATTCACAAGTTATTAACTCATAATGCAACTATAGAATACATTAGTTAACTTAGTTTCATGTCAGTGCATGTTCAGTTCAGCAGGGACAGGTGTTAGAGGATCAGATTGCTATCAGTTGTGACTATAGTTGTGCATGATGATTTGTATAATCAGAGGGATTGAGTATACCAATGAATTGGCCAATACCAAGAATTGTAGCTTGTGCTCATGTCCAACACAATGTGAGTGATTCTTTGCAGGTGAAATACAAGTTTGGTAAACCATTCTCATCAGTTCTTGAGCAGGTATTGTGCTAGAGAGGTAGGCAAGCAGTGGAATAGATTTGGAGATCAGATCTGAGCTGTATTGTGTGTAACAGGTGGAGCTAGTACTGGATTGCTTGTGATAAACATTGTACTTTGTAATGTTACATGTTCTCAATGATTAATATACAGATAGTGTGGGGTTTTTAGCGAGATGCTTTCCCCGGGAAAATACTGTGTTGATATGTGTGATTGATGCTTCTATGTACACCTGTGAATGTTTCTGCTTCTCTAAATTGATGATCAACATAGAGGAGGTTATGTATTATGCATATTCTACTTATAAGTGTATAATCAGGATAATCTCTGTGAATATGTGTCATATTATTCAAAATTTCTACATGGTATCAGAGCTAGATGATTTGTAGAAAAAGTTTCTACATGGTATCGGAG
This sequence comes from Pinus tabuliformis, assembly GCA_031772625.1. NCBI lineage: Eukaryota > Viridiplantae > Streptophyta > Pinopsida > Pinales > Pinaceae > Pinus > Pinus tabuliformis. The sequence goes on from CM062819.1 coordinate 1,544,517,104, forward strand.
CTGCTTGATTTGTAGAAGAGATTTTTACAGGATATCAAGTGAGGATTGATCATCAGATCTATTATTCAGAAAGTGTTTACATTTTATTTCTTCAGGCAGAGTCTGTAATCGGGCTAGGTAGCCTCTGGATTCATCCTTATTTTGGAAGGTGAGATATCCGCTGAATGCCCAGACAGTCAATCTCTGTACAAGAAATACTTTGTTCTCACGAGTTTTAGATCGGAAGTGGTTGAGTTTTTGAGCTGGTGGAATTCGAATTTAATTCCAAAGCAAGAGATAAAACTCAGAAACATTAAGTGTGAGAATGGAGACAGTATGCCCCAGTATCTCACGAAGTTCACCCAATGTCGGGATGAGCTGGAAAGTGTGGGGGTGACTGTTGGATGAGGATGGTGAGTCTAGCACTCCTTGACCTTCCTAAGAGTTGACATAGCTACCAGGACTCGGTGAATGGAAGGGAGAAACTACCAGAATGGGAGAGACTTTGGTCGGATCTTGGTCAGGAGGAGATTCGACAGAGCACCAGAGACGGTTCTTCATCCATGCAGGATGAGGAGAATTGTGACTTAGCGAGTAAGGTGAAGAAGGGGAAGGAGAAGGGTTCTCTTTCCGAATCCAGTTCTTCCAGTGGTGGGAAGAAAGTTGACAAATCGAAAGTGCGATGCTTTTGTTGTCATGAGGAGGGTTCACGGGTCAAGAACCTGTATGCTCTTGAGGTTCAAGATGCATGCAAAGCCTTGAGTAGCAAGGCAATTGATGGAGACTTGGTGGTTGAGAGGGAAGGTATGTTACCTTTCAACATGCAGATCCAGAAGAAGTCTCAGATGATTGTGGAGGAGCCACGATTGGTGCAGCAGCTTCATGAGGTTGTGGAGGAGCCACAATAGGGGAAGCTGAGAGGAGATCGAGTAGGGACATCTACTCATCCAGAGACCTCCAGTAGGGGGAAACTTCGAGCCAGGTGGGATGAGGGATCGCATGCAGCCATACCTCCAGGTAGGAGGTGGGGTGATGTGGATTGATCATCCCAAGTAGGAGGGGCAAGATCCTTGAGGTACCCAACCTCTTGGATGAGACCTTGCTACGGGAGCCCTGATGTGGAGTAGCAGGAACTGACTGATTGGGTAGAGACAGATGCGGATGGAGCGGCAGAGAGAGCGACAGTGCAGGGAATCCCAGGATAGCGCATAGCTAGCAGGCTGCAGCAATGCGAGAGTCACAAGTGTTTTGCACAGTGCTAGGTGGCACAGAGAGGTGTGCAATGGTGCGAGATGCATGGAGATGTTGCAGTAGCGCAGATGTCAGAGAGGGAGCACTTGTCAGCAGCAGATAGAACTTCAGCATTAGAGGGTGTTTCTAGCCCAACAGGGAGGTCAGTTAGGAGGTGCAGTGTGGATGCAATGCTGGGAGATAGAACTAGCAGCACCACAGATGCAGTCAGAGATCAAAGTGACAGAGGCTAGAGCAGTCAGATACTGAAGAGCATAGAGATGCAGAGTTTTCAGTCGACAGAGGCAATAGCAGTCAGAGACTTTGATGACAGAGCAAGTGGACCAACCAGATGTGTTGCATGGAGAACATTCCAGAGTTACAGGATCGGGTTTGAGAGGAAGCCTTTCTTGTTGAGAGGGAGTGTTGAAAAGTGTGAAACAAGAAATGCTTGTTGAGAATGCAACAATATGATGGAGCTTAGTGAAAAGAGTCGCCTTCACTAAGTGGGCCTGCAGGAAAATTATGGCGCAAGTTCTATTTTTGATCCCAGCAGGGATGATCACAGTATGGGTGATCACAGTATGGGTGACCACAGTATGGGTGATCACAGTATGAGTGATCAAAGTCTATTTTTAGACTAGCTATCAAAAATAGAAAAGTCAAATATTATTGTCTCATAATAATATTTGGACTATAAACTTGATCTTATTCTCTTGGAGCACTTCAAGATGAGCTACGGATGTGGTACATGCAGATCCCAGAAGGAAATACGTGGTTACCTATGGGATGACTAATAGTTGCATGCAAGACTTCAGTTCGAACTCAAGCGAGTTAAGTTTAGTGGACTGGAGGTACAGTTGATGGAGTTGTGTTCAGTTTAGCTTTGTTAAACTGGTTGTATTTAGTCTAACTGATCAATAGACTAGAGATGAGTTGGGTGAATTAGCTATTAATTAATTCACAAGTTATTAACTCATAATGCAACTAAAGAATACATCAGTTAACTTAGTTTCATGTTAGTGCATGTTCAGTTCAGCAGAGACAGGTGTTAGAGGATCAGATTGCTATCAATTGTGACTATACTTGTGCATGATGATTTGCACAATCAGAGGGATTGAGTATGCCAATGAATTGGCCAATACCAAGAATTGTAGCCTGTGCTCACATCCAACACAGTGTGATTGATTCTTTGCAGGTGAAATACGAGTTTGGTAACCATTCTCATCAGTTCTTGAGCAGGTATTGAGCTGGAGAGGCAGGCAAGCAGTGGAATAGATTTGGAGATCAGATCTGAGCTGTATTGTGTGTAACAGGTGGAGCTGGTACTGGATTGCTTGTGATAAGCATTGTACTTTGTAATGTTACATGTTCTCAATCATTAATATACAGATAGTGTGGGGTTTTTAGCGAGATGCTTTCCCCGGAAAAATACTATGTTGATATGTGTGATTGATGCTTCTATGTACGCCTGTGAATGTTTCTGCTTCTATAAATTGATGATCAACGTAGAGGAGGTTATGTATTATGCATGTTCCTCTTATAAGTGTATAATCAGGATAATCTCTGTGAATATGTGTCATATTCTTCAAAATTTCTACAACTTTGACCCCTATTGAGCAGGAGATAGAAGAGGATAGAGAAACTTGGCTTGAGAGGGTTAACCTACACCTCAAGAAACTACTACAGAAGGCCAACAGAGATAATCAGATGCTCAGACACGGCCTATCATTACAAGACTCATAATAGGATTTGCAACATAAGAATCAAGAAGCTGAAAGCTAGGTTAAGGCAAGCCTTGAATGGCAAGAAAGAGGAGGATAGACTTAGAATGTTGGCTGAGGCTTCCTTGGCTCATCAAAGCACATGATGGTGGTGCTTCACACAAATTTTGGGCAAGTTTTGGGCAAATTTTTTCATTTGCAAATTTTGAATTTTAATACACAGGAAAACTGCCCAGAAGCACAATGCCAACAGCGTTGCGCTTTTCCTAGGGGCATCCAATGGAGGAATGGCTTACATTTTTGGATTCAAGGTAGTGAGGACATGCACCCTAGAAATTTTCAGAATTTTTGGAGCAAAATTAGTCCACCAAAAGGTCCAAAAACACTCCAAAATTGACCTTTCTGCCACTTTTTGGACACACAGAAGCAACCTTGGGAGAATTAAGCTTTTAGGGGTCAAATGAGCTCCAAATGCAGAAATTCTAGGTGTTCCAGAAAATAGACTTGAAGACATTTCCAATGAGCTATCATGGGCTCAATTTGGATGTCGAGAAGGTCTCCAAAAGTGACCTGAAAGTGGTGCTATGTGTTGAGCCAGTGGCACTGCGCGTAGGGCAAAGTTTGCTCAGGATGCCTATTTTTCCAGTTTTTCACTATGATTGTGGATTTTCTCTCATGATGGATATTTTACCAATTTAAATGATGATTTGGCATGTAATTATGGTAGGTAAATAGTGATAGAGGGTAGATTCATTGGATTAAAGGTTGTTTTGAGGGCAATGAATCAGTTTCTCCTCTTTTAGAGGCAAGTTGTTAGGTGACCTGGAAACCAGTTCCTTGTTTAGAGTTTGTTGAAACAGCTCCTCTTCTCATGGATTCGACCCCTGAGGCTAGGATGAGTGGTTTTGATGCCTATATCATGTGTTTTCTTAGTCATTTTTAGAGTTTGGACTCACTTGGATGCCCAGAGCTTAATTGTACATCATTGTAAGCAGTTTGGTAAGGAGATTAATAGGATTTGCAACTATTTTATGGGATCCCTGTGGTATGGAGTTTTAGCAAAATTTCTTCTTTTGTAATCATTTGTTTACATGTTTTATGTATGCCATCATCCATTTCATTGATTCTTATTGAATGTTATCAAGTTTGATAGGTAGAATCCATTGTAACAGTGTTCTGCCTTGGGAAATCATTTAATATTCCATGTTTTCTACTGTTTGAGAAGGATCCATGATTGTCACATGCCCTCCTTAGCTCCTCATCAGTCTGTTGTGGTAAAAACACAACCCCCCATTTTTTACTTGTTCACTTCAAATAATGGGGACCCTTTCTATAAAATTTTTGGCTAAACACCTTTTTGGATTTTTATTTAGTTGGTTGCCCTACGCTTTTGTTAATTTTGCATTTTCTTTGGATTCTTGTTTTGATTGCTTTGTTAGAATCAATTTTTTATAAGCTTCCCATTGACGCTTGTTTCACCTCATTTGGTCAACTGGTTTGAAAATGGCACTCCTTTGAAAGTTTGATTATTTATGTAGCCTGGGTTAAAAAATGCATAAAATGTACAATATCGCATTTTGTAAATAAATTAGTTCAATAATGTATTCAGTTTAAATATTAACTCGTAGAGGGTTTTACTAACATTTTTCATTATGTAGCCAAATCAGTAATTATCGGGATTTTAAGAAATTCACTCTAATTTCTTAATCAAATCCTAATCTCAAAAACCCAAACATAAGAGTGGCTGTAGTTTTATTAGAGTGGCTGTAGTTTATATTTTTTAAAGAGTGGCTGTAGTTCAGAAACTTAAATTCATAGAAGTAAAACCAAAATAAAATTTATGTTTAAAATTAAATTTTAAATTAATTAAATTAATTAATATATTAAATATAATTAATTAAATTAAATTAAAATTTAAAACAAACAAAAAAAACATATAATAAAATTGTTTTATCGCGTCGGGACTTTTATCGCATCGCAAGTTTTATTCGCACCATGTTTTATAAACCCCCGACATACCCCATAGGCTACCCCCGATGCGAGTTACCGATAAGCATAAGGCAATAAGGCATTCGATCGCATCGGAGCTTGTATGCGAAACAAATTTAACGAACCATCCTCGCCATGCGAATTGCCGATGGCTTCATAACTCAATGGTAACTTAGGGTTATACACCATTTGTTTTTTTTGGTCAACTCACTCATACATATGAGTGGAGTTAATGAAAAGAAGGTTTGATAATTGTTTTTTATTATATGTTTTGATATTTGTTTTTTTTAAATCACTCACGTATGAGTGAAGTGAGGAAAGGTAAAGTAGGTATATTAGGTTAAAGATATAATATAGGATATTAAATTAATTTTTTAATATTTTAAATTAGTTAATATATATTAATTAATTAATAAATTTTAATTTAATCAGATTAATTAATTTATGATATTTAATTAATTTGATTAATTTAGATTTAAATATTATTTAGAATTAGTTTTTAATTAGATTAAATTTGTTTATAAATAGTTAATTAGATATTTATTAGTTAGATTAATGATTAACAATTAAATTAGAAACTAATTTAAGATTAGATTTTAATTCAAATTCTGATTTTTAGCCCAGCAACAGAATTTCCAGATTCATGCCAAATTTGACTCATCAACTTTGGAAGCCCATAGAATGAGTTTTACCTGGCCAAATGAGGCCCAGGACGGCTCATTGGAAAGAGAAAATCACGGAGAACATTTTGGAGGAGCTTTCACTAACAGATTTAATCATTTATTGGGTCAAAAATCAGGCAGAAGATCAAGCTCCGAATTTTGAAAAACAAAATCAATTTTCTGAGTTATTTTCTTCATTTTCATTTGTCCAAAAGCTCTTCTAACTGCAGATCCATTGGTTAATCATATCTCTGGCCAATTAAACCATCCCAGGCATCAAGAGAAAGTTTATATTTTATTTTCAGTTATTTATTTAAATAGAATTTGATTGGATTTGATTTAAATGCCAGCAATGCCATGATTGATTTTATTGTTGCATTTTAATTTATTTTGATTTCTTTTGGCACGAAAACAGTGGAAAAAATATGGAGAAAAAGATCTCAGTCAATGAGAATGCTCCAGCAATTGAAGATCAGAATTTTGAGAAAGTAAAATTGGATTTAGCAGATTTCTCTTGAACAAACTCTCCTCTCCAAAATTCCTACACAAATATTATAATTAACAGATTGTAGAATGGAATAGGGGTTTCTCTCCTCTGCAATGCTAGACTTCTAAAAGCACTACTGTAATAGGAATTTAGAGTTGTAGGAGAGAGGAGAGAAAATCTCAGATCTGGGGATTATTGAGGATTTTTCCTTTGTATCTTGGATAATGTATGAGGGGCAGAGTTTGCACTATTGTGGCTCTAGTTTTAAAGGCAGAAGTTCAAGCAATGTAAAGGACTGTTGGAGACCAAGATCAGAGAAATGGATGCAATAAATTGGTATTTTTAATACTACTATTTCAAATATCAGTTTCATTTTTATGGTAACAAGAATGTGTCATTTTATTCATGTTTGTGCACTATTGTCAATATGGGCAGTTTGTCTCAATGTTGTTATCATGTATCTCTGTTCTTATGGATTAATTTCTGATTTCTGAGTAACTATTTACTCAGAAATCTGCCTTGTTAAAACTGATTTATTGAATGATAATATGTTGTGAACTATTTCCACATATTATTGTTTAGTTATTGGATTTGCTGATTTGATAATCAATATCATTTATGTGAACTACTTCCTGAGTGTTGTTGGTTTATTATTTCAGTTAAAAGGTCTCAATAGGATGTGTTTTGATATCCATCATATCAGTTAATTGAACTACTTCATTAACTTGGTATTCATTATAAACAAGACATATCTAAATCCCAATACTTTAATTATCTTGCTTTTAGTTGGGTTAGATCTATATCTGCCTAATTAAGATAGGATTTTAGATTAGTTTCTTTTGCTTGCATCATAGAATAAGCTTGCATTTAGAGTAAATTCTACATCCTTTTAAGTCCTCTCCTCAAAGAGGCAAAACTTTAGTTGTGGCTTGGCTGAACCCAAATCAGCTTAAGGGTCATTCTCTTGCCTGATCAGCAAGAAGAAGTGATCTGGTGTCCCTGTCTATTGGTAGTTAAAGATACATTATAAACCAATAGCAATAGGGAGAAGGTAACTGGACCTAGTTGAACAGTCGGAGCCACCACACCAAACGGAAAAGGAGCTGCTTTAAGGTCCGGACCAGGGGGTTATCCCCCAATGTTGTTGCAGCGATTTTTGAGGCATCAACATTTTTGGCGCTAGAAGGAGGGCCTGAAATTTTTTGTCTGTTGGAGTCTTTTCAATTTTAACATTTTGTTTATGGCTCCTCTTAAACTTCCAATATGGAGTTGTATCCATGGACGTGCATCCTCCAATACTCCACCCGAAGTGGTAAGACTCTTGTCTCAGGCAAAGTTTAATGGTAAGAGAAATTCTTCTGCTTTTAATCATGTCTTTCAATTTATTCAAAATGTTTCAAAATATGATTTTCAAGGAATTGATGAAGGCATTTTATGCAGAATTTTTACTCTCACATTTACTGCAAAAGCCAGAAGCTGGTGCAGAACTCTTCCAGTTGCTTCAATCCACAGCTGGGATCAATTTGTTACAATTTTCATTTGTAAATTTGACAGCTATGATTATGAACAGGTATGTGAAAAAATTGAATATCTACGAAGGTTTAAAAATGAGTATGTTAATGATTTTCATATTTGATTTCACTTGAATTGTTTAAGATTTAAGGACGAAGATAAACCTGCGGAAGAAGAATCATTAGATTGGTTTAAATATATTTGTTCTCTTTCAATCATTCCCAATCCATATGAAATTGATTCAAGCTTTGTTCCATCCCCTTCCAATATAAATGAGAATCTCAATTTGGATGTGCAAATAAATTGTGATGAAGTGGTTTCACAAAGCTTAGAAGATATTTCTAATCAAATGCAAGAATACAACAGTAGCAATTTTGGAGAAAAAGCCGCCTTGAAATCTGAAAGCTACTTCGAAGTAAATTCGGAAAATCAAATCGCAAATCAGCAAGTACAAGCAGCAATCAAAGTAAATAAAATGCAAACTGTTGTACAAATTTCTGAATTTCTCCATGATGAGCAAATGCCAAAATCAAAAAAGCAAAGCAACGTTCTTCAAGAAAGCATACGCACACAAAGGAATGATCAGCAATCTGAAATTTACAATGAGCATAATGCACAAGAGTTCTCAAACAGAGACAGTTTTAAATGCATTGTTTCAGGTTCACATTTTTCCCTTTATCCTGATATTTTTAATGATGGTAATATTTTTTCTCTTGGTATTAATGATATTTTAGAAATTAAAGAGGATGACTTAAATGAATTACCATTTAATTTTTATCAAGGTAAAGAAATAATAATTGATCATTCTTTTGCCACTAATGAACAGGAGATTTTTGTTCCTCCTTGTTTTGGTATATTGGATGAAATCGAAGGGAATTCCAGGCAATCTTGTGAGGTCATTTATGATGATTACTCTGACATTGAGGATGTTGATTTTTATTCTTCTCAAGAGAATCCTCATGATAAAATTCAAATAACATCTGAGGATGAGGAACACTTCAATTTAGGAATTATCCCAACTAATCCTCATTTTAGAGCAGCGAATTATCTTCATGATTTCACCATTCAAGAAATCATTCCAATTTATGATTCATATGAGGATCAAGCTCCCATTCCTATTCATAATCATAATTCGTTTTCTATTTCACAAGTTGGAATTCGAAATTACTCAAATTCCATAATTCTGGCCATTCTTTGTGAAAATGAAATCATTTTAAAATGATCCCAAATGTGCTGTAACATTAGTTGTAAAAATAGTAATTTCATTTTATTTTTATTTCCCCACTTATTTTGTATAAAATCAGATTTAATTTTTCAAATTTTCTACACTTTTCGCTGGCATATTGAATACCTTATTATCAAACACTCAATTGATGCATTGCCCAATTGGGAAATTCAAGTTTCATATTATAATCATCAGCATCGAAAGATATTAATATTCCAATTTATATCAATGCTAATGTTTCATCAAAAGCTTCTATATTTTCAAAGGCAATGTCAACAAGAGAATGTATTTTTGCAATCTGGCCAGCAATTCAATTCAATTAATAAATTGCCATTTTATTTGAAAGGCTTCCATCCATTTTTCATTGACTCATTTGAAAATTGTTTGGAAATTTTTCCTCCAAGGAAAATTGTCAATTATTTAACATTTGTACATAACACTAACAAATTTTTTCAGGTCAAAGAATCTAAAAGCTCATCTTCACAATCTGGCCTGTTATCCCTTCCTTTAAACATTTCTCAATCCTTAATAGAAATCCATCTAGATTTTTATGATCCAATTGGTAGTCAATTGGAAAGGAAATTTCAAGAGAAAGAGATTTTAATTAAGTTCCTAACAATAACTGTACATTCTGATTTCATATTTATTTTCCTTAGTTTATTTAGATTTGTATTTTTATTACTAACATTTGAACTTTACATAAATGCGGGAATAAAAATGAGAAAATGGTTACACTGGAAATATGACTATACCTAGTCATTTTCATGTATATGGTCAGAATAGGAGTAGAATTAATTTAGTTAGTTTGTTTTATGTAGTTAATTTATTTTCAACAGTTCTGTAGATTAAAAATAAAACAAAGCAATCAGCCATTCTCATACATGTTCAGTAAAAACATTTTCCCTATCAGAAAATTTAATTCTTGCTTTCTTTTAAATTTCTTACAGCAATACCTCTACTCTGCCTATTTCGAATAATGTCTTGATTAAATTCAATTAAAGTTGCACTTGGTATCGATTGCCTCAAAGCCACTTTCCTTCATTTCAGGATTTCCTTCTAAGATTTTCTTTTGAAATTTATATGGTAAGGATTTGAGGATAAAAAAAGCTTCATGACCCCATTATCCCGTGAAATGTATGACTGTCTATGATAAGCTTAATTCTAATTCCATCATTATTAGCCAGTCCAACCTTTCACGGTAATCATATGAAGTTCATATTATCTTCCTCGGTATTTGCTAAAAGCTGACCTTAAGGGTGTCCATTTTTCCAAGTGCACACATTCAAATCTGTTCTACAATTAGTGGCTTAATCTCATCCTAATCTTTAGTTTATTATCTGATGCTGTAAAACGCATCATGTTTATTTACTAAAGGTATTATTGAACAGTCGTTATAACAATACAGATTCTTCTCAAGTTATTCAGAATAAGCAGAGATAATAAATTGTTGTTTCAATTCAAAAGGGGAGCCTATTTTTATATTTATTTCTGGTAAATTTTATATTCCCTGGACATGAATAAACAGATTTTATTCAGGCTGATTGCACACTTAGATTTAGAATAAATGATGAGATGATTTTGAACAAAGTCAAAATTTTGACAAATCGAAGGAAGAATTTGAAGATTCATAAGGTAAAATTTACAGACAAATTCCTTTCAGGTACGCATTTACAAGTTTATTCTCATCCATTATTCATTCATATTTTCCTTAGTTTATGTTTGATTTGTGTTTTGTTTTATTTGCAGGTTTTTATTTCGTTTTCGAAACTTGAAGTAAGCAATAAATCCATTTCAAATTTGCAATAGGCTCAGGGAAATTATATTTGTGATGCATTATAATTTAAGCATTTTTAATTTTGCTTTTATTCACTTAGAAAACACAATTAAAATTTCAAGGAATATCATAAGACCATTCGCATCATAAGATTTCATCGGAAGTAGTTCTTAGCATTTCTTTTGATAACAAATTATTCATAAAATACCTCCGATGTATTATCTTACTTATATGCCATATCGCATTTCGCATGTCAGAGCTTTGCAGTTGAAGTATACTTCCATTATCATGAATCGCCGATCTCCGATAATCGACTTTACCGATATTGCGATGAACACATAATTCCGGACCCGATATGAAATTCAAATCAAATTCATATAAATATCGCGTCCGTTCAATCGAAATAAAAGTAAGGGCATAATTTTAAAAGGGCCGATGTCTCGGATCCGATATGTTATTAAAATCCCATCATAAAGTTATCGGGTCCACTCTTCATCGCATATCAGCGTATCGAGAATGGTTACATCATGTGCTCAAGATTGCCGATTGCGCCGATTACCGATCGCCGATTAGCCACGACATTTATCGCACATCGGCATCGCAGGAATCATATTGTGTGACATCGGGTGCTTAAGATTGCCGATCGCGGATTAGTTATGTCATCCATCGCATCGCCGATATCGCAATCGCTTCCTTGCATTTTTATTTATGGCCATATCATTATTCTGAATCTGCGATGCGTGATGTCCAAAGTACAAATCGCAAGATACGGTGTGCGATGTGCAATTTGTGACATAACTGTCCCCAATCCCTGATTTAATATTTCTTTAATGATGCGATCGCTCTATCTCATAGTACAACTTCTCATCGCATATTTTCATATCGGCGATTCGCCATTGCAACCTTTGATGCAAGAACTTCCAATGCATGCCTCTAAGCCGTTAACATTTAATCAATATATGGCATAGCAATAAAATTGAAGTCATGCAAATTAAACTTAAAGCATGATGGAGAAACGTGTTGTGTGGATCATCCGATGAGGCGATGTGTTAAAGCGAGCTTGGGTAACCACTATGGTAAAAAGGCAATTGATGACAAATTTGCAGCATACAAAAATCATTTCAATTTCTCATACATTTTAGTTTTAAATATATAATTCCATAATTAAAAATGGATTTCAAGGCCTCTATCTTTATATTTAAATTTTATTATCTTGGATTTGGTCTTGATTCTGGACAATTTATCAAATCATGGAGTTTATATTAAACTTATAATATTTTGAGGAATAGTCATTACTGCAAATTCTCATTCTCATCTCTGATGCATTTCTTTTATTTCAATTCCCCTGAGCACTAAGCATTCTATTTTTACATTTTACTGCTTGCTTTAGTTTAAATAAAATAAATAATGATTTTGGGTTATAGGATTTTGGTTAGTGGGATTTCTTCATGTTTTTAATGATAATTAAAATAAGGAGTCAGCTAGTTTGGGGAAATTGATACCTTTCAGGTAAGATCAAAAGCAATTATCAAATGGTAAGATTCATGTGCCAATTTTCATTAATTTCCATTTCATCATTCTAGTTTCATTTTTGTTTTTAAATTATGCTGATATAAAACTCTGTTTTGCAGCTCTCCATTTAAAGCTTTCAATCCTCTGCCAGATCATATTTTCGAAGTCCATACTCTTTTCCTGGCTTAATTTCATGAAGCAACGATGATCTTCCATGAAACAGCTACACCATGAAGTTTCTGAACCTTTAGTTTGTTTCTTTAGCATTCCTTTCATTGGAAAACAATTAAGATGATGCTTTGAAACAAGAAAATTAATATCAGACAGAAAGTTTTCATGGTGGTTGAATTTTATCGTCACTGCTATCCAAAAAGCCTAAAACACTTACAACTCTGCAAGGTATGTTTCTAGATCTCAACATAAGAAGGAATGATTACATGCTTATTTTCTTTTTCTTCATATTGTTGGAGACATTGGTATAAACATTCTTGTTTGAGTTTATCATGCGAAACTTGGATTTTCCTTCCCATTTTTAGAGATTTCTTTGTTTTTATTTTTATTGCTGATTTCTTTTCTCACTTTAGCATAAGACTTCTTTTCTTTTGGTTTTCAGTTTTGATTTTGGTGACTTTGCCGTGATTTATATGGAAGGTCTTCTTATTACCTAACAATGGTCAGCATACATGGAAAAAATTGTTAATAGTCACCTATTAGCTTTTTCTTAAATCTCTTAGTGAAGTTTGATTTTCTTATTATAAAGGTAGACATACTTAAGGAAGAGATTACCAATCAAGAGAAGTTGGCAAAGTATCATAAAATCTGAAAATTTCTTTTTCATCAAATTGTAATCATTTTGAGATTTCAAAATTTTATTAAGATCTTTCAAAGTTTTATTATCAGTCAAGAAAAGTTATTTTTAACCAAGTAAAGACACTTTACAGCAAAGCACCTTTAACTCTGAAATTGTCATTCGTAACTCTTAAGGAGTCAATGATTCTCCCTATCCCAAAGAGTCTTATTTTCTAGAGTATAATCCAGAAATATATTTAAACTTAAAAGATAAGAGGTCTCATCATAAGCCTGCTTACCATGATCATAGGGGAAAAATAGGCTGACATTACCAACACTGCTAAATAAACCAAAGTAATGGCTTATGATTGCAAACAATTATAAGACAAGGGGTCTCATCACGAGCCAGCTTGTTCAGTCCAATTTTAACCAGTGAATGGCATTGTCAACTATCTGGCCACCAAACCAGGACAATGGCTTTTAAGAAAAATAAAAAATAAAATTCAAAGAAAATAAACATATATAAATGGATTTATCTCTAGATCAATAATTCTTAAACAGATGGGATTCTGAATCATTTATGATTAAAAGGTAACCCTGTCGAAACTATAGATGTTTGTTGGCAGCAGTGGCTCTACCTATGACAAAGGAGTATATTTTAAAAGCTAAGCTGTAAAGTGACCCCTGCTTTATCTCTACAACTAATTAAGGACTGATAAAGAATTTTGAAATATTTTAATGTATGAGGAATTTTAAGAAAAATTACAATCAGATGATTCTTGCTTTTATTCAGACTAATGAACTTAGTCAAGCATTTCAAGCATAATTTTCTCTTCTTTAATTATTTTGTCCTTTAATTTTAGGAAAATATTATTCATATCAAACAGAGATAACTGGTTCTTCTCCCATGTGTCGCCATTGTTGTGGTAAAAACACAACCCCCCATTTTTGACTTGTTCACTTCAAATAATGGGGACCCTTTCTATAAAATTTTTGGCTAAACACCTTTTTGGATTTTTATTTAGTTGATTGCCCTACGCTTTTGTTAATTTTGCATTTTCTTTGGATTCTTGTTTTGATTGCTTTGTTAGAATCGATTTTTTATAAGCTTCCCATTGACGCTTGTTTCACGTCATTTGGTCAACTGGTTTGAAAATGGCACTCCTTTGAAAGTTTGATTATTTATGTAGCCTGGGTTAAAAAATGCATAAAATGTACAATATCGCATTTTGTAAATAAATTAGTTCAATAATGTATTCAGTTTAAATATTAACTCGTAGAGGGTTTTACTAACATTTTTCATTATGCAGCCAAATCAGTAATTATCGGGATTTTAAGAAATTCACTCTAATTTCTTAATCAAATCCTAATCTCAAAAACCCAAACATAAGAGTGGCTGTAGTTTTATTAGAGTGGCTGTAGTTTATATTTTTTAAAGAGTGGCTGTAGTTTAGAAACTTAAATTCATAGAAGTAAAACCAAAATAAAATTTATGTTTAAAATTAAATTTTAAATTAATTAAATTAATTAATATATTAAATATAATTAATTAAATTAAATTAAAATTTAAAACAAACAAAAAAAACATATAATAAAATTGTTTGATCGCGTCGGGACTTTTATCGCATCGCAAGTTTTATTCGCAACATGTTTTATAACCCCCGACATACCCCATAGGCTACCCCCGATGCGAGTTACCGATAAGCATAAGGCAATAAGGCATTCGATCGCATCGGAGCTTGTATGCGAAACAAATTTAACGAACCATCCTCGCGATGCGAATTGCCGATGGCTTCATAACTCAATGGTAACTTAGGCTTATACACCATTTGTTTTTTTTGGTCAACTCACTCATACGTATGAGTGGAGTTAATGAAAAGAAGGTTTGATAATTGTTTTTTATTATATGTTTTGATATTTGTTTTTTTTAAATCACTCACGTATGAGTAAAGTGAGGAAAGGTAAAGTAGGTATATTAGTTTAAAGATATAATATAGGATATTAAATTAATTTTTTAATATTTTAAATTAGTTAATATATATTAATTAATTAATAAATTTTAATTTAATCAGATTAATTAATTTGATTAATTTAGATTTAAATATTATTTAGAATTAGTTTTTAATTAGATTAAATTTGTTTATAAATATTTAATTAGATATTTATTAGTTAGATTAATGATTAACAATTAAATTAGAAACTAATTTAAGATTAGATTTTAATTCAAATTCTGATTTTTAGCCCAGCAACAGAATTTCCAGATTCATGCCAAATTTGACTCATCAACTTTGGAAGCCCATAGAATGAGTTTTACTTGGCCAAATGAGGCCCAGGACGGCTCATTGGAAAGAGAAAATCAAGGAGAACATTTTGGAGGAGCTTTCACTAACAGATTTAATCATTTATTAGGTCAAAAATTAGGCAGAAGATCAAGCTCCGAATTTTGAAAAACAAAATCAATTTTCTGAGTTATTTTCTTCATTTTCATTTGTCCAAAGCCTCTTCTAACTGCAGATCCATTGGTTAATCATATCTCTGGCTAATTAAACCATCCCAGGCATCAAGAGAAAGTTTATATTTTATTTTCAGTTATTTATTTAAATAAAATTTGATTGGATTTGATTTAAATACCAGCAATGCCATGATTGATTTTATTGTTGCATTTTAATTTATTTTGATTTCTTTTGGCAGGAAAACAGTGGAAAGAATATGGAGAAAAAGATCTCAGTCAATGAGAATGCTCCAGCAATTGAAGATCAGAATTTTGAGAAAGTAAAATTGGATTTAGCAGATTTCTCTTGAACAAACTCTCCTCTCCAAAATTCTTACACAAATATTATAAATAACAGATTGTAGAATGGAATAGGGGCTGCTCTCCTCTGCAATGCTAGACTTCTAAAAGCACTACTGTAATAGGAATTTAGAGTTGTAGGAGAGAGGAGAGAAAATCTCAGATCTGGGGATTATTGAGGATTTTTCCTTTATATCTTGGATTATGTATGAGGGGCAGAGTTTGCACTATTGTGGCTCTAGTTTTAAAGGCAGAAGTTCAAGCAATGTAAAGGACTGTTGGAGACCAAGATCAGAGAAATGGATGCAATAAATTGGTATTTTTAATACTACTATTTCAAATATCAGTTTCATTTTTATGGTAACAAGAATGTGTCATTTTATTCATGTTTATGCACTATTTTCAATATGGGCAGTTTGTCTCAATGTTGTTATCATGTATCTCTGTTCTTATGGATTAATTTCTGATTTCTGAGTAACTATTTACTCAGAAATCTTCCTTGTTAAAACTGATTTATTGAATGATAATATGTTGTGAACTATTTCCACATATTATTTTTTAGTTATTGGATTTGTTGATTTGATAATCAATATCATTTATGTGAACTACTTCCTGAGTGTTGTTGGTTTATTATTTCAGTTAAAAGGTCTCAATAGGATGTGTTTTGATATCCATAATATCAGTTAATTGAACTACTTCATTAACTTGGTATTCATTATAAACAAGACATATCTAAATCCCAATACTTTAATTATCTTGCTCTTAGTTGGGTTAGATCTATATCTGCCTAATTAAGATAGGATTTAGATTAGTTTCTTTTGCTTGCATCATAGAATAAGATTGCATTTAGAGTAAATTCTACATCCTTTTAAGTCCTCTCCTCAAAGAGGCAAAACTTTAGTTGTGGCTTGGCTGAACCCAAATCAGCTTAAGGGTCATTCTCTTGCCTGATCAGCAAGAAGAAGTGATCTGATGTCCCTGTCTATTGGTAGTTAAAGATACATTATAAACCAATAGCAATAGGGAGAAGGTAACTGGACCTAGTTGAACAGTCGGAGCCACCACACCAAATGGAAAAGGAGCTGCTTTAAGGTCCAGACCGGGTGGTTATCCCCCAATGTTGTTGCAGCGATTTTCGAGGCATCAACACGGTCTTAAACACCTCACACCATTAAGCCTAAAGTGCTAAAGCCTATGCCTACCTTGCCCCATAGAACACCCTGCATTTCTGGCCTTATGTCCCAGACCTAAACTGCCTAGCTCCATCTGATCCACCTAAACATCAATAAAACCCAATCAAAACACCCGTGCTACTATACCTAGCCTAAATTCCTTAACTGATCCAATCATTTCGACTGAGATTCTAAAGGAGAGAGCCCTCTCTCGGCCTTGTCTAGCTATAAGGCTAAGCTTAGTTTGTGGTTACCCTAGAAGTTGCCTCCCTTCAGCCTAAGGTAAATCTAGGTGGTATCAGACAGTGTAATCAAAATTTCATTCCAAGGGATGTGCACTTAAATAAAATCAAAGTAATACATGAATCCTCACAAAATAAACATGGTTGAGCTGAGGCAGTATGAGTTGGGAGTCATGTTGGACAACCATGTGGTAGATGCTAAGGAAAATCGCCTTGGTTAAGATCTCGATGATAGTTTTATATTCTCCCACATTGTTGGTGACTAGGCGAAGACAAATGCCCCCTGAACTCACAAGATTATCATTGGGTGAAAATTTAACCCAAGCTGCAGAAGATACATTCCAGGTGAAATGACTTGCACCATCTACAAAGCCTGTGTAAATTGACGAGGGCCTTGACATATATGTACATAACACTAAGAAACAAATCATGCATAGTATCATTTTAGATAAATCTCGTTACATGGTTCTGAGAGTGGATTCTCATCATAATCAACTAACTCATAGGCCCCTTTCTTAAGAACATGTTTAACAACATAGCACCTATGCCACATAGGTTCTAGTTTTCGTGCTCCTAATTTGTCATATTCTCGATCATAGACCAAAACCAGATTTCCTTCCAAGAAGACAAGAAGTTGAATTGACTCATCATATTAGGCCTTAACATGTTTCTTATGAGTTTTGTTAGCAATCACATCATAAAGGCATTGTTCGTCAATATGGGATAGACATAGCAAATGTTCTTCCTCAATATAAGTGTTAGGGAGTAATTCAACAATTAGTTGTAAGGATGGAATTTCACACCCGATAGGAAGAACAACCTCCACTTCATAAACCAATTGGAAACAGGTGAAGCTTGTATCAAAGTTAACCAAAGTTCAATATGACCAAAGGGTAGAAAAGAGAACAAGGTGTCAATTTGACTTATGTTTCCCTACCATCTGATGTAACATAATTTTCAAGACACATTAATAACCTATAATTGTCCATTAGCTTGGGGATAATAGGGAGTTGAGTATTCGTGACAAAAACCTAACTTGGAAGCTAATTCTTGCATCATATGGTTTGAGAATGAGAACCATGATCAATGAAAACTCATTTGTGCATGCCAGACCTGGCAATAACATCGTTAAAAAGAAATAAGGTAGTTGTGGCACCATCGTTGGAAAAGGTAGCCATAGCCTCAACCCACTTAATAAAGTAGTCAAAAATGATAATAATGTAGTGATGACCATGGGTGGAGGGTGGGTTACATTGCATGAGGTCAATGCTCCACTAAGAAAATGGGACAACTACCACAACGTGTAAAGGATCAAGATGAGCACATATTTTCGTAGAAAATATCTGACAAGGGTGGCATTTTTGGAAAATAGTGATGCAATATTTGAAGGTCAAAGGCCAAAAATACCTAACACACGAGATTTTCTAAGTAGTGGCAATCCCATAAAAATGACCGCCATAGGCTCTAGTGTGGCAATCATTTAGAATATGTTGAACTTAATCACGAGTGGGACATTGACGCAAGATCGCATCAACACCACGGTGGTAAAGGGTATCAACGATAAGAACATAATGCCTAGACTTATGATGTACATATCGATGCTCATAATGAGATATATCAAGACGAAAATGTTGAGTTTATAGATAGAGAAATACATCCCCATACCAAGGATTAGAGGAGCTAATGAGGAATAAGGACTCGTAGATAAGTGGGTCGTAAGCCACAACTTCTTCATTAGTTCAGGTTCACTCAACAGGTAACTCTATGAATTCCAGGGATTTCTTTGACTTAGCAACCACAAATTCCAAATAAAACTCCTAAAGTATAACAATCCACTTGGAATATTTCCCCCCAATGATTTGACAACTAAGAATGTGTTTCTTGGGGTTGGATTTAGCGATTACCATGGTCTTTCACAAGATTATATAGTGGCACAATCGTTGGACAACAACACTGGTTGCTAAATCCAACTTCTTGATATGGGAATAATGTAGCTTTGGACAAAGGAAACCTCTAATCAAATAATCAATAGGATGTTTATTGCGCATCTCATCCTCTTTGATGAGAACCATACCTATGGTGAAATCAAAGGCCACTAGCTATAACAAAAAGTCGCAGTTGAAATTAGGAGGGCTCAATAATAGTGCGAACAACACATCCTATTTGATAGAATCAAAGGATTGTTGGGATGACCCCCATACAAAAGGTACTTCGTTTTTCATCAAATCCATAAAACCTTAAGTGAACTTAGCGTAATTGGAAATGAACCTATGAAAGAAATTAGCCTTTCTCTTAAGAGCTTGAAGTTGGAAAACAGTGCATGGAGGAGGTAAATTGAGAATATCCTCAACCTTAGAGGGATAAACATGAAACCCTTCCATGGATATGATGAAACCTATAAATATCTCAGATTGGATGCAAAACACATTTATGAGTATTAAGCCAAAATATATAGTAATGACACCAAAGAAATACTTATTCAAGGTGTTTAGGATGGTATTCACGAAGTAGAGATCGAGAAGTAAGGTCATCATGATAAAATTCAATGATGTGTTTGATATCATGAAAGGCATAAAACATGGCCCGTTGGAAGGTGGCACCAATAATTTTAAGACCAAAAGGAAATTTACAATATGAAATTTTTTATTAAGGGAAGATAAAAGCAGTTTTTTGTTGATCTTCCAATTTGATTTGGATTTGGTTAGAACCAGAAAAACCATCCATAAATGAGAAGATAGAATTCCCAACACATTCATCAAGAATATGGTTGATAAATAGTGTGGGATAATTATCCTTGGGACAAGCCAGATTCAAGTCTCGATAGTTGACACAAACCTTAATTGTCCCTTCTTTTTTAGTAACCGGAATGGATTAGACACCCATTTTGTCAACGGCACCAGGTATATAAATCCAACATCTAACAATTTTCAAAATTGTTCTTTAATAGTGATTTCTTTCATAGTGTTGCCCACGGGGCTTTGGATTGATAGTGAATGGGTGAACTGTTAAGGCACTCCTTGCGATAGGTCACTAGTTCAAATCCCCCATGGGTGCTTACCTGCCAAAAAAAAAAAATTCCTTCATAGTGTTACTCGTCGGAGCCTTTGCTGAACAAGTTTAACTCCTAGGTAAGTTTTAATCTCGTATTGAACAATCCAGTGATCAATGCCAAGCATCTCTTCGTAGGACCAAGAAAATACATCATGAAATTCATTAAAGAGGGTAGTATAAGTTTTAATTTCTTGAGAGGTACAATCCACCCCAATCAATATGTTTTCCATGACACATGGTTTTGTGGAAATATTGATAGAGATAGT
Organism: Pinus tabuliformis; assembly: GCA_031772625.1. Lineage (NCBI taxonomy): Eukaryota > Viridiplantae > Streptophyta > Pinopsida > Pinales > Pinaceae > Pinus > Pinus tabuliformis. The sequence goes on from CM062819.1 coordinate 1,544,537,509, forward strand.
TTTTGAAATATTCACCAAATTCCCTTAAGAAGAAATGGTGAACACCAAGATGGGGGAATGGGAATAATAAATATTTCCAAAGGAAACTAGGGTTTTTTTTAACTCATCCAAACAATCTATCTAAGGGAGAAAGGAATATTTATGATGAAGATCCACCCAAGCATGATCAAAGACCAACATGACTTCCATAATAGCTTCATCAGAAGGAAGTGGGATATCCATAAAGTTAATAGAAATAGGATGGTCAACTACCCAATTAGGCATAAGATAATAGTTGAGTGTTCACAAGATGTGTCACCTGACTCATCAAAATTAGGTGTTAACTGGATGCATTGATAGACAATCTCAACTAGACTTATGGGAATTTTCTCACCAAACTGATCAATTTTCAAAGAAAAGGGCACCACCCAAGGGTCAGAAGATTGATGGGGTCCACAAGTGACCGAAGAGATCATATGCATGTGAGAAATGGTAGAAGAAGAAGGAATGTCGAGAGGGGGTGAAGGAAAATCTTCAATAAGAGATAATTTTTTGAATAATCCCACCCCAACGCTCTCATAGCTACAACGGTTATCTCCGATGAATGACACATTGTTTCCTAGAGTGGTAGGTTTGGTCGAAAATATAAAATAATAAATTTTATCTATCATGAAAGTATTACCTTCATGGAGAAAGTGAAGAACATGAAACACTAAAAACATGATAGCACACATGCCATAAAACCAACTACAGCCAAGGAGCATAGTATAATCTAAGGGATCATCTATAACTTCAAAATCAACATAGGAACTCTTACCCTTAGCTCAATGGAAAACTTTGGAAGAACCCACTAAAGCACCAAATGGTGTCCATCAAAGGCTTGTAGAGTGGTACTACACTTAGTGAGTGTTGGAGACCCAAGAGATTTCTAGCATGATGGTGACATAACACAAGTGGAATACCCTTCATCCACCAAAGTGTGATATACATCATGGTTAAAAAAATGCATCGAGATATGAAAGGAAACCTTATGGGAGAGTCATTAACGAGGAACATCAACATCAAAGGTCATCTGAATAAGTTATGAGGGATCCACCCCTATGATAGTAGTTAACATGGTTTTCGATTGTTAAAAGAAGCTCGACAAAACCTCCATAGAAGACATGGCACATGGTGCTTGGGAAAGGTCCTCAACAATATTGTAGTGTTGGTCAACTTACACATTAGGTTTGTGTGCTAAATTTTGTACTACACCCTTAGATGGGTGGTATACTGGTTTTACAAGCTTATCTAACATGAGAAGTTTAGGAGAAACAATAGGGGTGGTTGATTCCTTAGAAGAAAAATTCAACTCAAGGTCATGGGGTTTCACTCATGTAGTCACATTAACCTCTTATTGACACATAAGGATAGGTGCATTATGTCTAGTAGGATAAAATTATGGCCACCCATTTTCCCCTAATGGAGGTTGAGGAGCCTGTGCACCCATCTATTGTTTTGGTATGGCAGTGAATGGATGAGTAAATATAGCTAGCTGCTAGAAAGAAGCTAGTCGTGTAGGGAGATGATGGACCTCATCCATACATGGGAACTCATTTTTTAAATGCTCACCTTGACATATATTGCAATGGAAATTAATCTTGCAATGGAAATTCACTGTTGCACCCACCCTGAGTGGGTTGGTCTTGTTGATTATATTGAGCAAGTTTGTTCTTTTGCTTACCCTTGTTATTTTTACCACCAGGATACTGAGCATTCTTAGGTGATGTAGAATTCACTATAATAAGCTCAATGGAATACTCAAAAGAAGTGGGTGCATGTTGAGAGCCAGGTGCACTTAGTCTCTCTAAGAAATTGGAAACTCCAGAAACTAGCTTGGCCCTTTGGAGTAAATGGTATAAATAGCCCTAGAGACCTCCCAAGGAGGGTGAATCTAGGCCCTTGGGATAGAGAGAAGTTAGGAATCTTCTCTAATAATGCACCCAATCCAACTCACAAAAAGTGATCGTCTAATCTGATCTCGTACAGAATATAACTCTTTAGAAGCTTAGCCATCATCGTTGGGAAAAAACTTTCAATTTTGGAGAATCCTTGCTTGGAAGAAAAAGGCTCCCAGTGAGTATAGGGTATCATAAATATTTGAATCACTAGCTCCTGGTGAGGATGCAAAATAATGAGAAAAACAAGGGTCAAGGATGTGCAAAAAGGTCGACACCATAGGAACTCATGTACACTAAATGTAAGGAGGAAAATAGGCTAAGAACAAGAGGGTATGATGTCATTTTCTTTCCAAGGGTATGATGAGAGTATGTTGCTGAGTTGATTTAGGTTGAGAGTGAGTTTGTAAGTGAGATGTTTGGGAACAGATTATGATGTTGAGTTATGGTTTGATTCAATTGATGTATTTTTGATGAGTTTTGAATATTATGTGTGTTTAGTGTGAAAATAGATGAAATTATGCCTATAGTTGTTTGAGTGGAAGTTGGTGAGCCCTAGTTAAAAAATGTACAAAATGTGGTTCACAAGAGTATGAGGATTTGGGCCTCTAGTTTAGTGAGTGGTGGTGTGCTTAGAGAGTGGTGGCATCCTTCCAGTGGTGGTCAAAGAAACTATTGGAGGTAGGGACCTCCAATAAGTTGGGTCCTACAGTAGATGGTGACCTACATAGTTGTGGGAGTGGTGGCTTATGTTAGGTAGTGGCCTGGAGTGAGTGGTTGGTTGTGTGCATTACAAGTTGAAGCTTATACATTGGCGGTGGCTAGTGCGTGATGTAATAATAAAATTTGAATAATAATAAGAAAAAGACAAAAATAGTATGGTGTTTTTTCTCTTGGTAGAGCTTCCACCTAACATTAGATGTTCTTATGTGGTTTATGTGTTGTTCTCCTGATCTAATTGTGCATTTGTTTTATGTGTTGCTCATGGTTATTCTTATGTTAATTGTTTCTCATATATTATGATGATGGTTAAATACCTCATGATTTTGTGATTTGTAAAGAAAAGGATAAAAACAATTAAGATGATCCATCTAACACAATATTGATTCAACCCCCCCTCTCAGTATTTTCAAGCTCCCAATAGAAAGTGTTGTCGTACTATCATGACTAAAAAATCAAGTCAACAATGTGCAAAAGTGCGATGTTGAAATTATTCACATTCAAGAAACAAAATTTTCACATGTTTTTAGGCCTTAGAGATAACATAACAAAGAGTAGCATAGTTATGAAAATGATGGTAACCTTGCAAAATATTATGGAAAATGTAACGGGGTTGTTGGAATCTACCGAAACTGCAAGGACAAGGAATAACCAAGGAATGAAGAATTGGGAAAAAAGGAAGACACTAAGGTAGAGGCTTACAAAAGGAGAAGGAATTGATCATTGATCCTATCATTTATTAAGCCCATAAACAAATAAAAAAAAATTAGAAAAGCTATGTTTGAAATTCCAAATTCTATGGATGAGATTTGAAAGCATGGTGATATCATAGTGGTTTGTAAGTAGAGGACACAAAAGGAAATATTGAAATTGCAAGAAGAGTATGAAAAAATATAAACTAAGGCTATTGTGTTAGGAACTCAAGGTGACAATATGGAAGAATCCCAATATATATTAATAAAATTGTAGGATTCTTTTAAGGATGAGAAGAAGAGACTAAGGAAAGGGATGAGAAGAAAAGACTAAGGAACCTATTGTGAAAATTTGCAAGAAAAGGTTAGTCTCAATTCAAAATGACTAAGGATATGAAAGAAAATACCAAATTTGAGTTGGATACATTAATGTAGGCGATGACGACTAAAAAATAATTAACAGAAGTATTAACAACTAGGTATCCCTAAAATATCTCAGATCTTAATCAAAGGCGGATCATTGTTTTGGATTAATTCAATAAGTTTAGAGATGTAGCTATCAGAAATAATATATACGTGTAGTCCCTTATGTATGAATGAAGCATAGAACCAACTCAAATATGTATTGGAATGTGTGGCTAGGGAGTTATTGTAGCTTATTCTCAAGTAAATGCTAGTATAAAGAAAATTTTAATAGAATAAAATCAATATAAATAGTGAGATCATGAAAGCATTGTTGAAATTGTAACTAGGTTCACTCTTTATAAATATTTTATCATTATTATTTTCTATAGTCAAAATGAATTTATTTGAGTCAAACGAAAGACAATTTTTGTTATGTCCCATTTGGACATTTAAAAGAAAATGAAAAGAAAAAAAATTATGTGTTTTGGTCAAATCCCAACTGCGAAATTGGCCATCCAGATCACAAGTCAGCTCAACCTTTAAAGGCACATTTTCGTATATGGAAACCACTTTATATTGGAATCAAATGATACGGTCGATAATAGTGGCCACCTACCTATTCCAGTTGGACCCTCACCATTGTTTCTTTCAAAATTTTAGTTTCCTTAATTGTAGTACAATTTCCTATTTTTGGCATTTCTTGGGGTCTTGAACTTCGAGAGCCGTTTTGAGGCCCTAAACAACATTTTTTGGAAAATGGAAAAACATGAATTAATAACAAATGTTTTCCAAAGTTACAACCATGAGAAGTTGATGTACCAATTTACCCCAATGGGGCCCATAGTTTTGGTGCTTCATCTTCTAGGGTTATGTTTTTGGATGTTTAGGGTTTTCCATTGTTTCTCAATAATAAATAGGCCTTTCAGTCTCATTATAATAGAGTTTAGAGGAATTTATCTTGAACATCTCTTCTCAAAGAAAAGCTACCATCGTCCATGCTAGTTTATTTCCCATTTTTTATGTAAGCACATTTCAGTTCTTTGATAGTAATGCAATGAAGTTTTATTTCTGTTGCACCTTTGTGTTTATGTGTATATCTATATATTGTTGTGTTCTTGCATAAGTCTCGATCAGTGGTATCATAGTGTTCTACTATTTCTTTGTTTATCTTTGCATCTCCCTAATGAGGTCAGGGTATAAGGAGTTAGGGCTCGAACTGGTTGAATTGTTACAAGACCAACCTCGTAAACCCTGACAGTCTCCCAAGGAGAAGAAAATAAAGATGAGGGGCAAGGAGATCCTTTCAAAAAAAATCTCGAGGAAGCCCACGAGCAAAAAAGGAATGCGATGATGGATAGCTTTGCCTAGATCATTCTGTGATTACCCACAGGCAACACATCTTCATCTAGGAGCCACTTTGGAGGCACCACTCCTTTTAAGGTACAAGTTAACTTTAACATTCCCATATTTGAAGGCCAGATAAATGCAAACACTGTAGATAGATGGTTAAATATGTTGGAAGGATATTTTTCAGTTAGTAACTTTTCCAGTCAGGAAAATATTACATTTTCATGCCTCAAAGCCGCCCCACATGTCAAGGACTGGTGGGAAACCTACTGTGAACAAATGACGAGAAGGAATCCTCACTTCTTTCATCTGCACCCACTTGAAATTCTTTCCAAGATGCAATTAACGAACAATATTGCTCTGTCAAGAGCTATGAAGGTAAATACATAAAGCGGATGAGGATGCGGCAGGGAAGGGATTAAGATGTGTATGACTTCAGAAATGTTTTCCATACCCTTTGCATGAAGTTGGATATCAAGGAATTTGAGTGGCATTTGGTACTCAAGTATCGCAGTTGTCTACACAAGTACATCCAAGATGAGATGGAGTTCATGGACATCTCCTCGCTTGGCATCACTTATCAATGCACTGTCAAGAGTGAAAAAAGAAATTAAACAAAAGAAGCAAGAGTTTGGATCTACGAATCCAAAGCAAGGGAAAGGTGCCCCAAAACCACTGAACAAAGGATAAAGCCAAGGTGGGACAACCCAAGACAACCTGTCGAAGCCGCAAGAAAAGAAAAATACCATGAAGCCAAAGAAGGACACAGGGAAATGGTGTGAGTTCCATAAGAGCCCTACTCACAACACAAGTGAGCGTTTAGCAAACCAGTCACCGGTATCCGTGTAGAAGGCTTCTGAATCAAATCCATGTTATGAATTTGAGTTAGAAACTAACAAGGGGAATGAAAAAGGGAAGCATATTATCAATGCAAAGCATAATGCCATTGTTTCCACCACCAAGATCCAGAAGGATGAGCTCGAATATCCATAGGAGGGGGAGTGACTCTTCCACTCACAAATCTGGGTGAAGGGTTCTTCATTATAGTTCATTGTCGACAGTGAGAACCAAAAGAACCTAATTTCAATAGAGGTTGTGAAGCAGTTAAGCCTACCGACCACACCACACCAAATCACACCCACAGTTTTACACCATCAGATGGCTTCACCAAGGGTGATATCTCCATGTCATGCAATAGTGTCGCCTTCCCCACAACATCAATCCCTTTACAGATGAGGTATCTTGTGATGTTGCTCCTCTTGAAGTTTGTGATGTATTATTAGGCCAACCATACTTGTGGAAGTGGCATGTTGTGTATGAGTCGAGGCCTCACACTGTTATTATTACTTTGGGCAATAAGTTGTACAAGATACTAGAGGTAGCACCTCTTATTTCCATTTCTTTGATCACTACAAAAAGATGCAGCAATATTATTTCCCACACTGGGAAATTTGTTTTCCTTATGGTTCATCCTCAGGGAAAGAAGAAGATTATGGCCACGACCTTCATATAGGGCTCCTCTACATGATAGTAGTAAATGGATAAGTTTGTGGAGGAGTATAGGGACATATTCACCTCACCCATAGGGGTACCTCTACACTATCAGGTCAAGCACTCCATCGATCTGAGCCTAGGCACATTGCTATCCAATGGATCGATCTATTGATTCTTTGTTTTGGAGAATGATGAAATCAAGAGGCAGATTCAGGAGTTGTTGCAGAAAGGGCACATCTAGCTAAGTTTATCACCCTGTGGGAGCCCGATCGTGTTGGTATAGAAGAAGGATGGGACATGGAGACTTTGTATTGATTATTGGGTGTTGAACAAGATCACTACCCAGAAGAGGTATCCAATCCCACAGATTGATGACATTCTGGACCAGCTAAAGGGGGCGAAGTATTTTAGCAAGATTGGCTTGAAGGCTGGTTATCACAAGGTACCAATCGAACCCTATGATGTGTGGAAGACTACCTTCAAAACCAAGGAAGGCCTTGCTGAATGGTTTCCCATGCCTTTCGAGTTGATGAATGCCCCTGCAACATTCATGAGGCTGATGAAGATATCTTGCGACCCTTCACTAACTCATTCATGGTGGTGTATTTGGATGGCATTATAATCTTCATCCATAGTTGGGAAGACATATTCAACAAGTTCTCCAAACCCTGCGGCAACACAATTTTTGTGCAAATTTGGAGAAATGCACTTTTGGTATGACCTAGGTTCAATATATGGGGTACGTCATTGATGATCGAGGTGTGCATGTGGACCCATCCAAGATATAAGTAATTCAGGATTGGATAGCCCTAACCACTCTAATAGAGCTCTGCAACTTTCTGGGTCTTACCAAGTTCTACCACAGGTTCGTGTTGCAGTTCTCTCATATCGCTTGGCCTTTGAGTCAAGTCACCAAGGGAGGACTGAAAGAAAAGCTATTTTGGTTTGAATCCCAATAGAAGGTGTTTTTTGAGTTGAAGCATCGCCTCTTCTCTGCACCAATGCTCCCATTACCAGACCTGCAACAACCATATGAGATCGAGATAGATGCCTCCAACTATGCTATTGGTACAATTCTTACTTAGTAGGGGCATCTAGTGGCATATAATAGTGAGACACTTTCGGACACAATCTTAAATTATCCCACCTGTGACAAAGAGATGTAATCCATTGTGCAGGAATGGTGAAAATGGAAGCATTACATTTTGGGGAGGGAAACAATCATCCACACAAACCACCGATCCCTACAGTTCATACAAACATAGGGGAATTTTCATAACGATTGGCATCATAAATGGTCCACATACCTACAATATTTCCATTTGAAAATTAAGTACAAGAAGGGCAACACCAACAATGTTGCAGACGGCCTCAACACACCGTCAGTCATGATGCTGACCACTATGCTAGACTCTTGTGGGAACGAGATTGCGGGGTTGCCACATCTTTACAAGAGCGAACCAGAATTCGGAAACACATACTAGACACTCCTAGAAGGCAAGAAAGCTCTGAATTTTCACCTCCAGGATGCATTTTTATGCCACCTAGGACACCTATGTGTTCCTTCAAGCAAGTGTGCCAAGATTATTTGGGAGGCACACTACAATTGGGTCATTGGACATTTCGGGGTAGAGGAAATAGTGGCAATATTGCAGAAGTATTTTTATTTTCCAAACCTTTGACAAGATGTTGTGGAGTACATCATATCCTACATTACTTGTGTCATTTCCAAACTAATCTTCAAGAAGAAAGGCCTATATACTCCTCTACCTAATCTTAGTAAACCTTGGGAATCCATTTCCATGGATTACATGTCGGGCCTTCCTTCTACTAAGCATGGAAACGACTTTGTTTTTGTGGTCGTCAACGAATTAGTTAAGATGGCCATTTTGGCGCCCCGAAAGAAGAGTATCACAGCAGAAACCACTGCTAAGATCTTCTTTGAATGAGTGTGGGTACACTTTTGGATCCCAGAGTCCATTATCTAAAATCGGGATAGTAGGTTCCTAAGTGCATTTTGGTCAAGTCTCTAGTCAACAGGATGATCATACACATTCTATGCATGTGCAACTTGAAGCATCCACACACTTGGAATGAAATCCTCCCTTATTTCCAACATAGCTACAATAGAGCTCTCCATAGCTCCATTGGCCACAATCCCTTTCAAGTACAATTGGGATTCTAGCCACTATGTCCCATTGATGTGGCCATACCATTTGCAGCTACTCAGGAAAATTTGACTCATGTTGAGTCCGAAGCTGATAGGGTTAACAACTTTATTGAGTACATTCATCATATCCACTAGTAGGTCCATGACATATTGGATAGAGCCAATGCTATGTACAAGCATCGACATTATTAACATCAAGTGCAACACAAGTTCCAGGTGGGTGATAAAGTTTGGCTACATCTGTAGAAGGAATGCCTCGTTGGGCCCCACCGCAAGCTTCGCCTACTCTGATATGAGTCATACACAACAAATTTAGCAATTAAACGAGAACTATTACTTCAAAACGAGAACTCTAGCAAAAAAAACCCCAAAAAGATGAAAAAACAGGGTGAAAATGAAAAGTGTTTATGCTAAAATAACAAAAAAAATTCGGAGTAAATTTTCAACATTTTTTAAAACAGTAGTAAAAACCAAAAAAAATTGTGCAAAAGACACCATGAAAACGAAAAGTGTTGATGCTAGAATAATGTCTTCTTTTTTCAAGATAAATTTTCAACATTTTTTAATAATAACGTTAAAAATAAAATATTATGACTCCGAAAAACTTTAAATTTCCAACAATTTTCAAGCATGACATTAAAGATAAAATATCACATCTTTGAAAAGCCTTAAAACTCCAATTACTTTTAGGCATGACATTAAATTTAAAAGATCACGTATTTGAAAAAATTTAAAATTTCAACAATTTTCAGGCATGGTGCTAAAGAAAAAATACTTATAATTGTTTTTAGTCATAACATTAAAGATAAAATATCATGACTTAGAAAAATATTAAAAATATTGACAAATTTTCAACCATGTAATTAAAACCAAAGATTACGAGTACAAAAAAATCTTAAGTTTTCAAAATATTTTAAGCATGACATTATGAAAAAAATTTATGACTAAAAAAGCTTTAAAAATGAACAACCGAATGAGAAAGTTATCATATCAAGAGAAATTTATTTTTTAAATGCTAAGTGTATAGTGATTTTAAAATCTTAATGTAAGACAACTTGATACATTGCAGCAAAAATTTAAAAATCAACCATCAAATTGACATGCAGTGTAGGTGAACTCAACCCATTGTAATGGAAACTTAAAGTTGACACATTATAGTGGCAGAATCGATTCATTGTAACAAATTTTTTAAAATAAACTATCAAATTAGACATAATGAGACCTAGTTGCTAGAGCAAAAAAAAAAAAAAAAAAGCAAAAATATATATATAAGAAAACAAAAATTCAAATATTGAAAAAAAGTAAAAACAATAAAAAGAAAAACACACAAAATTTTAAAAATAATAACTAGTAATAAAACATAAAAATAAATTTAAAAAAGATGACAAAAAAATCAAATATAAAAAATATATAGAAAAGACCAAAAAAAAAAAAAACTAGTAAAAAATAGAGAGAAAATATTTCGAAAAAACACATATTTAAGAAAAAAATCAAAAACATTTTTTTAAGTTTAAAAAAAAAAACACAAAAACAAGATAATTAAAAAAATTAAAAAATTAAAAACATTAGAAAATTAAAATAAAACATTAAACTTAAAAAAAAAAAAACTAAAATTAAATTAAAAACTTAAAAAAATTAAAAATTAAAAAATATATATATTTAAAAGCAAGAAAAACTAGTTGAGGGGTGGCAGGGCCAATTCCACCCCTAAGCTAGTTGGGTCGTGGGCATGAGTGGCGAGAGAGGTGGGTGGCAGGCGATTCCTTGACCATCCCTCAGACAATTTTTTTTGGTTTTTTTTTTTAATTTAACTTTATATATATATATATATTTCTTTTTTTTTCCTTTTTTTTTCTTTATATATATTCTTAATTTATTTATATATTTTATTTTTACAAGTCAATTTTTTTTACAATTTTATGGTTTATTTTTTCATCTTTTTAATATATTTTTTTATATTTGAAATTTTTTCTGTCATGTTTTTATTTTATTTTTATGTTTTATTACCAACATAAAAATCACTGATATTTAAAAAAATATCTACACTTAATACATTAGAAAATTTAAAGTGTAAAAAATAAGCCCTTTAAAAAAATGTATTGATATTGCATCAACATTTTTAAAAATCAACATGAAAATCACTAACATTTAAAAAAAATGTTCATACTTGATACATAAAAAATTTAAAGTGTCAAAAATAGGCTAAAAAATGGTGTATTTTGAATAACCACTTTTCAAAATCGGGTGATTTTTTTACTACTTCAAAAAAAGAGTAATCGGTAATTTTCTCGTTCGATTGGTAACTATGTTACACCATCACCAAGGTTGTAGGGGACAATGCCTTCAAACTAAGCATTCCACCATTCCTTGGCCTACACTTAGTATTCAATGTGCACGATACTTTCCACCATTGGTGGACACATCCGACATTGTAGAACAACTCACACCAACGGAGTTAAACCCAAAATGCATGGAACATGCTACAATTGATCTGATCATGGACACCTAGATCAAGAACACTTGCTAATAGAGGATTCAACTATATCGAGTTGTCAAAGTAGACCAACTCCACTAGGGCAAGTGGTTCACGAGGGACCAGGTTCAATAGAAGTTTCCCCATCTCATGGAGGCACTCAACACAATGGGGACCATTGCTTCCTAAGGGGGGAGGACTGATCCTAGTGGATATTGGTGTCCAACCACCTATTTCACGTGGACTCCCACAATTTTTTCTTTTAGTTTTTCAGTTTCCTTAATTGTAGCACAATTTACTATTTTTAGCATTTTTCGGGTCCTGAACTTCTAGAGTTGTTTTGAGGCCTTAAACGACATTGTTTTTGGAAAGCAAGTAAATGTGATTTATTGACTCACATTTACAGTTGAAAGTTATAGTCCTCGGATAAATCTTTCTAACAAGGTATCGTGCATGTCAAACAGAGATCGCATGTCAAAGTTACGACCTCGAGAAGTTGATGTACCAGTTTACTTACCCCAACGGGGCCCATAGTTTTGGCGCTTCATCTCCTCGGGTTAGGTTTTTTGATGTTTAGGGTTTTCCATTGTTTCTCAACAATAAATAGGCCTTCGAATCTCATTGTAACAGAGTTCAAAGGCATGTAGCCACTACATCTCTTCTCAAATATAAGCTACCATAAGTCGAGCTAGTTTATTTCCATTTCTGTATGCAAGCATATTTCAATTTTTTGATATTAATGCAATGAAGTTTTATTTTTTTTTCACCTTTGTGTTTATGTGTATATCTATGTTTGGTTGCATTCTTGCATAAGTATGGATCATCAAAATTTGTAGCTCTTCTCTGGAGAAGAAATTTGGGTATCTAAGGCACTATTCTTCTAGGCTATGCGAATGTGAATTCATGAGGCACTTCATTTCAGTGGAATGTGGCATCTTAGAGATAGATTTATGATTATTCTTGTGAAAAGAAATGAGGAGGGTTGACTTGGCACTTGGGTAATTGGTCTTTTGGTCAAGTTGGCATGAATTGGATTTCTCACTTGTTGACAATGATTCTATAAAGAAATGATTGTTGGGTTTTTCACCATTGTGGATTTTCTGAGGGTAAAATTTTTCTCTTGTCACTTGTGCATTGTGATCTCTATTTTATTGTACTTGAATGGTTAAATTGATAATTTCTTGATGAATAATAAAGAAAGGCTAAAAAAAACAATAACATCTTCACAAGTAGTTATCAAGATCAGAAATTCTAGCTTGCACTCGAATTTTAACAAGCATGAGCTCATGGTTTCATAGAAGAATGAGTACACAAAGGTAAACGAGTTATTTAATCTGCCCTATGTGCCTAGATATCTTATATATGTAAGGACACAAACACTTTTGTATTCCTTTGTATGAGTGAGTTACAATTGGTAGATTCCATAGTATATTTTAGAATATTATGTAACCAATTTGGTGCTTATATATATGAGGATTGTAACATAGATAAAGAGGGAGTTCTTTGTTAAAGTTTTGAGAGTAAGGTCAAAGTTGTTAAGATTCAAGAGTCAAGAGCTATGAGCTTTGCCTTGAGTTCCACATTAAAGTTATGTAATATAAATGCTCTTATTAAAACAATGAAGACATATTTTTCTTATGTTTGTGATTGTATCTAGATAATCTATATTCCTACAATTGATATAAATCATGTTAGTTCTAATAGTTTAAATGAGTGTGACTAATGAATTAGTGAGGAATACAACCCATACTGAAGTTTAATATTGTAACTATTATTTACATCTTAAGTGAGATCTCCTTCCTCTTGCAAGATTGAGTATGTTAGCACAATCAAATACATTGAGCCATTGTTTGACACCTTTTATGGATCACAGATATATCATAGATCTAGCATACATGCAGCATGTTTTAATATATCACTAAGGATGTCACTTACAAAGGGAGGACCCCATTACAACTATGATTAAATGAATTTTGCATATGTTGCTAATTAACAACTGGAAGTAGAATAATGGTCATTGGTATCAAGTTAATGAGGTCCTTGCCTAAGGAATCTAAGTAAAACCTATGTGACCGTAACTTGATTTTAAAGCGTGGATATCACTCTAATGGAATAGCTGTTAGTCCCGATGTTGCGAACATTGTTTAATCATCTTGAAAAAAAAAATTAAGAACTTGCTCCTATTAGAAATCAAAGTTCCAATGATTTTTGATAGACTTTTACGTAATCAAGGTGGAGTTTTGAATTGAAACTGGGATGATTGTGTAACTCATAATTAAACTTTCATGTAAAATTTATTGTTAAAAGAGAGTATTTTGCTACATGTTTAACATGGAAAAGAAGCCAAACATTTTAGAATTTTGACCTATCTGATTCACTATTACAAAAAAAAAATTGACCTATCTTTATTCACTATTACAAAAATATAGCCAAACATAGACCCCAAATTGCCAGGCCAGTATCTCATTTATTGAACTTTTAGTAATTCTTGTGCACGCTCAGATAATGGCAAATGTCAGCGCAGTGCTTGGAATACAGACTAAGATTCCCCCTTCGTTTGTCCTTCAGCTCTTCTGCATCTTTATCTCGGTGATAATGACCGTTCACGTACCGTTTCAAGAATTCATATCATATTAATATGAGTCTCAGTGGAAGCATACGAGTTCTCTGACTGTTACAAGGGATAATGCAGACAAACAGGCTCTGATTTCGCTAGTAAAAATGTAGTTACAACGCTTGGGATGTGAACTTTGACCCAAAATGATTATCTGTGCTCGCTGACAGTGTCAAAGATATTGATGCAGCGCTTCCCGCTGACATGACAGTGTGTTGCAGTGTGTATAAATCAAATCAAGCATAACATAATACGAGGAGGAGACAAATAATTAAAATAAGTTACGTGCATACTCAGGTTCTGCCTGGTCAATGCAGGTGGGCTGCCTCTGTAACTCTGTTCATTCCTTAAAATAGATATACTATATACATCACACTGCTGCTTTTTCAGTGTATATATTAAATATGTATATCTCTGTAATATCACGCAGTCTGACACTATTCTCGTATTCTTAAACTTTTGAAAACATGCGGTCGTATACTTTTAACCATTTTAATGGTGTTTAAGGTGTTGAATTTATATATAAAAGTTTTTAAAAGTGTTGAATTTATATATAAAAAATTTTAAAAGTGTTGAATTCATATATAGAATGAAAAATTTATTTTGGATCAAATTTTTGTTTTTGTTTTTTAAAATATAGTTATTGTCCAATTACTAAAAATAAATTTGAATATTCATCAGTTTGTTTGCTCCAATGAAATTATTGGTAAAAAGATTATATGACAATTATATGAACATGAAATCCTTCCGATTTAATAGAGCTTCCTCCTTGCCCAAATCCTTCAAAAAAATTAATGGATTGCAGCTTATATTCCTAGCATGGCTAACCAAAAAAACCAGCATCCTCACTCATATTAGAAGTAGATTTGATAGATTTGGAAAGATATAAGTGAAAAATTTGAAGTATGCTAGTTAACAAAATTTCAATCAAAGTGTTTACTAGAACTCAAATTAGAACTAGAACAGATTTAACAGTGTACAAAATCTCTAGGGCACTAGGATTGTGGAGAATTTACAATTTAAATTTAAGATTCCAACAAAATTTTGGAGAGTTCACAGCTTTAACTTGAGATTTCGACACTCGCTGGATTATAAGAAAATTAGAACATAAAATAAACCAGAAAACCCTCCAAAACTTAAAACAAATCTAGGACATCTGATCATTTTTTGATTGAAAAAGGGCTCAAAGAAATGGCATCGTAATCTCATCAGAGATTGGAATTGGAATAAAGGGCACTCATGTCATCTTATTTATAATATTATTTTGGAATTTTGTAAAAAATTTCATCTATTTAGAGGAAGATTGATAGATTTATTGGCAAAACAATTATTGTTGAAGTGTAGTTGAAATATTTTATGTTTTAAAAAGGTTTTGGGTATATTTTTTTAACAATTTTATCCAAAATTTTACAAAAATGTGTTACAATTACGAATTTGACTTGTTTAGGTTATATAATCCAAGTGTTTCAAGAGCTTTAAATTACTTTTAAATATCTCAATTTATTTAAAAATACAATAACATTGTTAAATTGCAATTTACAGATAAACAACATTTTTTTTGATATCAAGGAGTTGTCTAAACATTATACTTTTTGGAGTTTTTGGCTGGGATTAATTTTTTACCAAAATTTTCATCTTTGTTGATTAAAATGGATTTTTAATTGCATATAATATTTAGCACCTTGAGAAACTTGGAGCACTTGCATTATGGAAAATTCACAACTCACACATCACTCCAACAAATCTCTACCAGATTTTGAACAAATTAGACTAGAAAATATCTTTAAAAAACCCTCCAAAACATATAACAAAATAAGGATAATAATAATTAATTTTCAACTTAATTGTAAAAAAAATTCCAATTTTGAAAACTGACTGTAATTTAAAGGCAACAAATATTCAGCATACTATGGCCGTACATACCCATGCTGTAGTCTAACTAGCCAAAGGAATTGCCTGAAAAGTTATGGAATTTCCGGGTATATTTAGAAAAAATCCAGCAAGGGTTTTTGTAAATCTAAATTATAGCTATTAAACTTCAAAATTTTAGGTGTCCTAGATGTTTTTGATGGTGTTGAATCCATTTCCACCATCAAAAACACGATTCAAACACTGTCTCTACAATATTTTTTGAAATTTTTTTCCCAAATTCCGGTTACTTTTAGCGATCCGGACAATTCCTCAATCTTTTTAGATGACTCCAATAACCATCATTAAATTTCACCAAAAACAAAATCAAAAAACATATACAACCCTGACTACAGTAATTTCAGGCTACAATGATACCTGAAATTCAAACCTTTAATCCAGAGTTTGGATTTGGTCTGCAACACGTTCACCTTTAGTTCGAGAACAAGCGAAAGTGAAGTGCCCTTCCCGACGCCACACGTGCAGCACTATTTCTATTCCTTGTTTCTGGAGTAGATTCGAAGCCGAGTCCCCATGCAGCGAAATTTGTGTGCGTGCGGGACAGCCAACAGGCCAGCCTTTTAGGATAGTGTGAATTCTCAGTCCTGTCTCCTCAATGCTGCTTAATTCGACTTGATTTTCCAATGACGAATTCAATGTAGGCAATACCCAGACAAATACGAAAAAGATCGATTCTGACACGATAATCTGAAAAGCACGTTGTCTGTATCTTTCATTCTAATTTTCCCCTGCAAGTTATCAGTCTGACTGACAATATATGAGCATGGGATATGTTGCCATCAGATCGCCAGGGTGTTTCTTATTATTACTATTAAATTGAGTTAGGTTGAGTATACCTAGGGTCAGTTTCAGTGTTGAATAGAAAGATTTGTGTACTAAGGGGATGTTTTCATGATTATAGAATAGAAAGATTTGTTTACTAGGGGATGTTTTCATGATTATAGAATAGAAAGATTTGTTTACTAGGGGATGTTTTTATGATGGTATGAAATTCTATCGAATTTGGATGTTATTTGAGATAGTTTAATTATCCAGAGGTAGTTTTCATTCTTAATTAGTGTGAAATTCTGTTGAATTTGGATGCTGCTTGAGATAGTTTAATTACTCAAAGGTAACTTTTATTTTCAACTTCTCCATATAAAATTTGAACATGTAACATGGAAAAACAAAATTCACACAAACCAAAGTTATTATGATATTTTTATAATCCCATTAAAATGCTATGTAAAAGTGTTTCTCTATAAAATTGTCATTTTATAAATAGTCATTTTAAACTAGTAAGTTTTCTAGCTATTGAAGCAATATAAATTCTTTATAAAATTTTAATTTTAGCCAATTGTAATTTTTAAATTAATTGTAGGTTTTTAATAATATATTTAAATATTGAAAAATACAATTTAAACAAAATTATCATTTTCAATATGGATTGTGAATTTTAAAATATTTAGGAAATTTAATGGATATGAAGGAAAACGATTTTTTGACTTTGCTTGCATTCATTAAATTTTCAAAATATTTCAAAATCTACAATAATATACATTATTTTTTGAATAATTATTTATCCAAATTTCTAATAAAATTTGTCTATTAATTTTGGGTAGTCATTGTTTGCACAATCTTTACATCAAAGCAAAGGAATCGTTGCCCAATAGATCTCCCTTCAGGATCTATTAGACTATAGATAGAAAGCTAAAATATATCCTGTAGATCTTTAAGCACACAATCATTTCATATAAAATTACAAAGAAAGGATGAAACCCACACCTTGTTACTGATCTAATTCAGGCAATTCATCCTTATAGATCTAATAAATTTATATTGAAAATTTGAAATCTATATTATGAGGGCTATTTTCCTTAAAATTTTGGATTTATTAAGTTACTATTTAAGCATGTAATATAGAAAATGCAAAAAATAGAGAATAAACCAAAATACAATCACTCACAATCATAATAACACAATATATGACCTACCTGGGAAGAGAAAAACCCTATTGGAAGGTGAGATTGCTCTGCTCTCTTCTTCTCTGAATGGAAATGATGCAAGTACAAAGAAGTGAGACATATGGCCAATGGGTTGCTATAGTGCACATACCCTTTCTATTCGCTTTCTCTCTATCCACTCTCGACTACTCTTCTCATCTATGAAAGAAAATGCACTCAAGTAAAATGGAGCCCACATTTCCTCCTAGTGGCCTAGTTGTAACATAGTCCAATAACCTACTAGTGGTTGAGTTTCACCCCAACCCTTAACTAAAGTTACAATATAGACTCTTTTATAGTCTTCTGCATCATGATCATGTAGTTAGCCTCTTTTTTCATGAATAATGGGTGCTGACATCTAGTTGTAACATAGTTCGATAACCTACTAGTGGTTGAGTTTGACCCCAACTCTTAACTAAAGTTACAATATAGACTCTTATATAGTCTTCCGCATCATGATCATGTAGTTAGCCCCTTTTTCATGAATAATGGGTGTTGACATCTAGTTGTTGTTGGGTGTGGAGCCTGATTATCTTCTATATTCAAAGGTATCGCCACATAGGACCCCAGCTCGAAATGGGAGCGGCAACGCCGCCCGTAAAATGTTCGCTGCAGGGGGGGTCCAAGGGGGGGCAACTGCGACCTTTGGGAGCCCCCCCCTGGCGGGGGGTTTCGGGGGCAGCGCCCCCGAAGCTAAAAACAGCTGTAAAATTGCCTTGTAAAAGTATAGTAATTTCTAGTCAATCTGGGCCGTTCATTAGGCGGATGATCTGACGGTAGAACTTATGTTTGGTTTCGGGTTTTTTTGCCCTAGAAGGCAACCCCTCTCTTTGTATGAGGGTATTGTATTTGAGGCTGTGTGATAGATGTGTATTCTGAGAGCGAGAAACAGAGAGGTGAGACTGTGAGAGAAAACAAAGGATATTACAGCGGATTTGCTGTAGGTTGTGTCTCTTCATTTTGCTGGATAATAAAAAGGAAGGACTGGCTGTTCGGGGTGGACATAGCCCAAACTAGGTGAACCACGTATATCTGTGTCTCTCTTGTTTTGTGCATTTTCTGTGTTTATATTTCTGCAATATTTTATGTGTTCCATTGCTCCGTAATATATAATTTTCTAACAATTGTAACATAGTCCGATAGCCTACTAGTGGTTGAGTTTGACCCCAACTCTTAACTAAAGTTACAATATAGACTCTTCTATAGTCGTTTGCATCATGGTCATGTAGTTAACTCCTTTTTTCATGAATAATGGGTGCTGACATCTAGTTGTAACATAGTTCGATAGCCTACTAGTGGTTGAGTTTGACCCCAACTCTTAACTAAAGTTACAATATAGACTCTTTTATAGTCTTCTGCATCATGATCATGTAGTTAGCCCCTTTTTTCATGAATAATGGGTGCTGACATGATTGTTCCTCTGGAATCATTGTGGTCAAAACAAGAAGGTCAAATTCCTAGTAGCATAACTTTTACATATGGACTATGATTGAGGTGATTCTTCCACCATTGAAAAGGGATATATGTGTAGAAGAGTGTTAAGGGGTGCCACAAAGTTTTGACCCCTAAAAGATGTCGTTTGATGCCTCAAATTACTTTCAGATGCTTTTAGACCCCAATATGCTAAACTAGGACCCGTAAATAATAACAGTCATGTGAGCTAATTCATTGAATTTTTCTACTCTAAAAGAATCAAGATAAATTAAAATAATATAATGATCCATTTCATGTCATACCTCCCCATTTTCGGAGGTTCTAGGACCACATAAGCTTATACTGAATGAAGTGAGGGAAATTTTCCTTCACCTTATCTTAGGTGTACCACTTAGCTTTTATTGGAAGTTTCCCTTTCAACCCAAGCTTCCAAACAACATGCTACCACTACCTTTTATTTCTAGACCTCTTCTGCAAAAATGCATCCTCTATCAACTTTGGCTAAACATCTGGTATGAAATCCTCTATAGAAGGTAGGACATGTTCCTCTTCTTGATCTAACATGGAAAATTCATGGAGTTTCAAATTCACTACATTCTCCATTGATCCAGATCCTATCATTATATTGTTTTTCATCCATTTCAATGCTTTTAGAATGGAAAAGGTGGAGGAATAAGCTCACAGAACCATTTTTACCAACGGGACCCATTTTGGTAAATCATGGTCTAAAAACGTTCTATGATCATTTTGAGGTATCAAACAACATTTTTGGGGCATAAAAATTTCCACTGCAACAACATACCTTCTTCCATATTCTACATAGATATACCTTTCCAACAGTGCAAGAATGACCTCAATCAGAGTCTGCATGCAAAATTATTCTACTCAAACGTTGACCTTCCTATTTTCACCAGCATAATTTGAGAGGATGCTACATCAACCCCCATTATTCATGGAAAAGGGGCTAACCATATGTTTATGATGAAGAAAAGTATAGAAGAGTCCATATTGTAACTCTGGTTAAGAGTTGAGGTGGTCAAACCTGACCACTAGTAGGCTATTAGGTTGTGTTATAGCCGGGCCCATAGGAGGAAAAGAGGTCCCATTCATTCATGTGAATTTGTTCCATAGATGAGAGAAGATAGTCGAGAAGGAGAGGAGATAGAGCACTCAGAGGGAATTTGTGCACTATAGTAGCTCATGAGCAACAAGCCATACTTCTTTCTACTCACAACCATTTTCTATTAAGAGAGAGCATAGCAGCCTCAACTTACAATTGGGTTTTCTCCCAAAAGGGTTTCCCAAGCCATATTTTGTGTCAAATTGTGGTTTGTGAGTTCTTATTTCACTCTTCTCTATTTTCTACATAGTTTTAATGTGCATGGAAACACAATTAATTCTATAGATCCATGAATCTAAAGAGAAATAAAACCCTAATATTGTAGATTTAGGAATTTTAAATATAGTTTTATCAGATTCATTGTGACAAACTGTCCAATGGAATATCCACGACAATTTACAAAACATATTGGTATCGCAGTAGGTTTCTTTAGGTGTATTGTGGAGATTTGCAACCGTATATAGACCAACTAGGGAAAACGTCACAAAACCCTAATCATGGTTGAAAAATATGTAAATGACCCTCGTGATCCTACAAAGGAGAGGTTTTCACGACTGGAAGCACAAGTTGCAAATATAAGTCGTAATTTGAATCTCCTCATGACAAACTTTAGTAATAAGCTTAGGATATTTGGAGAAGATGAGGGTTTTAATGTGGAAGGCAAATCAGAGGGGAGATCAAGGTATCTAGAAGAAACAAAGAACTAGCCAAAGAAAGGACCTGAAAAAGATCAACCTAGTTCAAGTGGTGTGAATCATTCACAGTCCCTATTCCAAATGGAAGAGAAGGTCGATATCACACCATAACAATGTGAGATTGAAACACTAAAGCTAAATCATTGGTTGCAATAGCTAAAAGTGTATTTTAGTTTTCATCATATAGAGGAGGAACATAATATTTCATTTGCATGGCTAAAATTAGAGGGCCATGCCCTGAATTGGTGAAAACTCCACATGGAGACTGTTATAGACATATTTGGGCACTGCAACCCCAAAATCATATGTCCATAAACCAAGGGCTCTTTAGTCCCTAAAAGTGTTGTTTCATACCCTAAAGGATCATGGTCAATTGATTACATCATTTCCCAGAAGTTCCACCTGAAAAACCACTCAGAACTAGCCAAAACTGGACCATACTGACTTCTCCATGGTCAAGGTGCGATGCATACTAGCTGCCACACTAGCCAAGTGTGATGCATACTGAAATGGCCTTCTTTAGGGTGCGATGAGCAAGAATAGACAAATGGCAGAGGCAGTTTGCTAAGTGGAAGCTCATGGAATCTTCTAGAAACTTCTCCTAGGACACATGCCTCTCTAAATTCACCCAGGGATGAGTAAGAGATCAATGAAATCTCCAAGTGGAACCAAGAACTATTAGTGGAATGACACTAATCAAAAAACCAGAGCTGATTCACACCCTTGCAAGACATCTATAAATGGATCCCTCAGCTGAGAGATTTGGAGGCTGGAATTTTGTAATTTTTAAGGAAGTGCTGTTGGTTTATTTGTGAGAAGAGACATTGTATTGTTGGGTGATCTTGCTTTTCATGAGGTGAAGAGGGCTTCTATGCTAGGAGGATGATGTTGGATTAGACAACTGGGTTGTGATCCTCTCTTCTACTATTAATAAAGTTCTTTGAGTTTTCCTCCATATAATCATGTGTTTGTGAATCTTAGTTATGAATGCAATTGTATGGTCAATGTTTTTCTGATTTTGCATTGTTTATGATGTTTTAGATCAAGATGCTTTGATGGTTTTCTATTACTTTGACTCTACATGGACTCTTTAAAGCGGGACAAGTAGGAAAGGAGTGGCAAATTCTATCAAGGGAGAGAGAAATCAAGCAAGGATCCAAGCGGAAGATCCAGGTTGGTCCTCTTTGCTTCTCTCTTATCTACTACACTTAAAGGAAATCTCAAATTGCTTTGATTGTTTGTTTCTAAGATAGCTACCCATCTTAGTGGGACTAGCAGTTCGAATCGACACTAGTTTTCCTGGAAACGAAATGGAAACTCCACTGGGGAGTGAATATTTTGTTTGTTTGTTATTGTTGTTTGCTTTATAAACTACAAACAGAGCCTGAAGTTAGCCAGCTAGCCTTCGAACCACCTTTTCTATGCAATTGTGAAGTAGATGAATGATGTTTCAATCAATCTATAGGTTGGTTTATGAACTAAACATCTGACTTACAAGCATCCTAAGCGCCCCCATGGTAGCTCAATAACCTCATAAGATCATACCCCTATACGTTGTTTTTACTGTCCATCATAACTTAGCCTAAATCACTGAATTTAGTTGCAAATTTTGAGCAAAAACCAAACTCAGTTTCGCTCCCTGGTCCATCACACTGTCTGTAACTGGTAGCCTGTATGCATTGCACCTCCTGTGTGTTGCAGGTGAGAAGCATCCCTGTTTTCCTTAAGAATAGGTGCGATGATTGAGTGATACTGTTTGTCTCTTTGAAAGTTGGTTTTTCCTCCTAATTTTCAGCTTTATTCAGTAGTTTTGTTGTTCATGATCAGTATCTCATTGCTGAAGCCTATTTCCTTCACATATTTCAGCCTCCATTGATTAGGAGTTGTAAATTTTTTTATGTATTTCTCAATCATTTATAGTCCTCCTTTGTCGAAAGTAGCTTAATCGAACTGTCATTTTTTATGCAAAAAAGTGTCGTAACTGTCATTTTGAGTCAAAAAGAAGAGTGTTGTAAAGTCTTCCTCCTCTAGATAGTCTATTGTACTTTCGTCATTTTATTTGATTTGGATTGTTAATATTTGAAGTGTTGAAAGTAGTTTTCCCTTCAAAATCAAAAAGTGTCGTTTTAGTCTTCCTTTCGTTTTTTGAAAAGAAATTGTTGAAATGTCACTTTGAAGAAAATAGTTTAGATCTGTACTTAGTTTTCCTTTTGAGAATTCTCACATTAAGGAAACGAAAAAAAAATACATACATTTTCATTTGCATTTAGACTGTGTGCAAAAGATGATTTAGGAAGAGTGCATTTAGTGTGTGCTCTTTGCTCTATGTTGAAAGAATTGTATTCTTCTTTTCTTAGTAGCTAGGATTTTCATTGCTAAAACAAAATAAACGACTGTTTATCATTTTAGATTGCATATTTAGGAACTTTACATCTACATCATGCAGTGAACCTTGAAAGACAAACTTCTAAGCGAGATCGACTCTAAAATAAATCTCAATGAACATAAAAGCATTTTGGAACCTAACACAACACATCTAGAAGTCTAGGCTAGAGACGTGTTTTGGTGTCGTAAAACCTGGTAACTATCGTTTTTATTGAAGGTTGGGTGATTCCTCCTCTTTGATACAACAAGTGCCAGTACGGACTTGTGCTCCCTGTATCGTCGAGTATATATTCGGAGACCATAATAGGCTGGTATCCTTTATCCTTAGGAAGCCGTGTCTGCCGCCCTATCAATCGCAATGCACTGAACACAACATTTAGGAAGGTTGACTGTCGTACGTAAAGTCCTTGCTAATTTCTCTTTAATTTACCACCAAGGTGTATATTGCAGTTTTGAGATTGGTTTGGTAATCCCTCTATCTAGATTTCTAGAGTACTCACTTTCATTCCTTTTCGACTCCTTAAAAGAAAAGGTCCATTTGAGCACTTGTCACTTCATGCTCTTTAAAAATCGAAGGCGACTAGAGTCACCTTTAGCTTTTTCTCGACTCTTAAAAATTGAAAAAGAAAAGTTGTGTGAAAGCATCATAAATTTATTTAATTCAGATTAACTTTTTCCCTTTTAATTTTGAGTTGATCAAGTAATCCACAATCGTGGAAGAAAATCAATCAAAACCCCGTCATTCGTGGAGACTAGTGAGTCAACCGTCCTTGACTCCAGAGACGAAACCATTCCGGGAAAAATGGTCTCGTTTAACTAAGACCAATTCACCTGATTTATTTGAAACTTGTGTTTCAACATCGTCAGAGACTACAATTACTCCGATCATTTCTAGTACATCTGCCTTTACAGAAGAAGCTCCACGGTTACAAGAGGACATTAGAACTGATCCTAAACCATTCCGGGAAAAATGGTCTCATTTAACTAAGACCAATTCACCTGATTTATTTGAAACTTGTGTTTCAACATCGTCAGAGACTACAATTACTCCGATCATTTCTAGTACATCTACCTTTACAGAAGAAGCTCCACGGTTACAAGAGGACATTAGAACTGATCCTAAACCATTCCGGGAAAAATGGTCTCATTTAACTAAGACCAATTCACCTGATTTATTTGAAACTTGTGTTTCAACATCGTCAGAGACTACAATTACTCCGATCATTTCTAGTACATCTGCCTTTACAGAAGAAGCTCCACGGTTACAAGACGACATTAGAACTGATCCTATTGTAACGATAGGCACTTTTATACCTGAGATAGCTCCATCTAGAGTTGAACCAGAGACTGAAGTTCACTTACCTGAACATCTGGAAGTTGAATTCCAGAATTCAGAAGGTGCCACCCCTCCAGTATCTGTTACTACAGAAGCTATACCTTCTTCGGCTCTAGAAATATTTTACGGACCTGATGGTCTACCTCTTCCACCTAGAATAATTACCATAGAAGAGATAGTAGAGGATCTTCCATCTAGTACTCCGTTGCATTTTGGAACTGGGATCCACTTATATCTTTCTACTACAGAAGTTAGTTCTTTTAATCATCCTTCATCGCAAGTTCTTATCGAATCGCTAGGAAATCTTTTGGATAGACTAAATATGTCTGAGCAACCATCAACATCTAGGACTGTGTTAACTAACATGGATATGGAAGAGCTTCCTGCTGCCATTCCTACAATGTTTGTTGGTATAACATCTATCCCAGCTAGTTATCAACAACTAGCTGGAGTCCATTCAGGGACTGTTTTGACGACATTGTCCGTTCTTATTTTTTCATCTGGAGTTTCATTTGGTATTTCTTGTGTTGAAACTCAACAATTTGATCCTATATGTCTTCAAAGGCTGATCTATCCTTTAAGCACTGGATTGCCACCATATGGGGGCAGCATGCCTTTTCATTGTTCCCTCCTGGAGAACAACCATAAGAGATTTTACAACAAAAGTCAGGTCAAACTGGAATTACATCCAGTGGTTGGGTACCAATACTGCTTCAACAACCAAGGGTTGTATATTCAATGCAACCAGTCCAACCTGTGTTGAATATTCCCACTACACTTGTTATTGTGACTGTATTGTAAGTACAAGCACTACCTGTTGTGTGTCAACATCAAGTCTCTCAGGTTGCAATACAACAGCCTCTTGTCTCTACGGCTCAATCACAATCGTAAGTTAGTGTTTCCTTACCTGGAACGACTCAGGCTCAAATAGGTACTATCACTCCGCATCTTGGTCAATCATCCAGTATTGGGCAATAGCAAATGGTCCAACAACCATGGTTGGTACAATATCAACAACCGTAATTCCAGCAATCTTACCAAGGACCTGAGCAACAAGGCTTCATAAGTAACAGGCAACCACGTTTTCAAAAAGTTTATCAAAAACCGTACTATAATGGTTATGCCCATCAACCTTATCAAAGTTACCAACATCAGATACATTATGCTGGTATGCAAAGACCTACTGCTCAGGCAATTCCATCTTATCCTGGGTATGCTTCGCCTAACCTGAATCAACAATTGCCCTTTGTAGCAACTCTAGAATTACCAGATCTAAAACGGCTGACGAATGATCCACAGTGGTCAGCGCCCACAGTGGATAGTGGTCAACACCCATGACCAATGGTTGGCTGAGGCAATTTGCAACATTGTTGATGTTTCCTCTCTTGTACTTAATCTTAAAATGGAACCATTGCAGGTGTGTGGACCATTTATGATGACGATCATTCTACAACTTCCCTTGTGTCTATATGAACTATAGGGGTTAGTGGTTTGCGTGGATGACCAGTTCCTTCCCCCAGAATTTAATGCTTCTATTGTCGAAAACACTGCATAATGGAATACTTCTCTTTGTCATAGGTGGGATACTTTCGGACTTTGTCTAAAAGTGTCTCACTGTGATATGCCACTGGATGCCCCTACTAAAAGAATTGCACCAATAACATAGTCATAGGCATCTTTCTAGATCTAAAATGGTTGTTGCAGTTCTGGTAATGTCAGCATTGGTGTAGAGAAGAGGCGATGCTTCAACTTTGCAAATGGTTGTTGCAGGTCTGGTAATGTCAGCATTGGTGCAGAGAAGAGGTGATGCTTCAACTTAGCAAACACCTTCTATTGGTATTCGGACCAATAAAACTTTTCTTTTGCTCCTCCCTTGGTGACTTGACTCAAAGTCCAAGTTATATGAGAGAACCATAACACGAACCTATGGTAGAAGTTAGAAAGACCCACAAAGCTATTGAGCTCTGTTAAAGTGGTTAGGGCTGGCCAATCCCTAATGACTTTTATCTTGGCCAGGTCCACATGCAAACTCCGCTCACAAACGATGTACCTAAACATGTGTTAAACAAAAAGTGCATTTCTCCAAATTGGCACACAACTTGTGTTACCACATGGTTTGGAGGACCTATCGAATATGGTGGAGGTGTTCTTCTCAACTCTAGTTGAAGATCAGAATGTCATCCAAATACACCACCACAATGAGTTGGTGAAGGGTCACAAGACATCTTCCATTAGCCTAATAAAAGTCACAGGGGCATTCCTCACCCTCAAAGGCATGACTAGCAATTCGAAAATGCCCTCCTTGTATTTGAAGGAAGTCTTCCACACATCATAGAGTTAGATCGGTACCTGGTGATAGCTTGACTTCAAGTCAATATTGCTAAAATATTTGGCCCCCTTAAGCTGGTCTAGAAGGTGATCAAATTGTGGGATTGGATACCTATTCTGAATAGTGATCTTGTTCACTACCTGATAGTCAATATAAAGTCTCCAGGTCCTATCCTTCTTCTGTACCAACACGATCAGGCTCCCACCGGGTGATGAACTTGGATTGATGTTTCCTTTCTACAAAAACTCCTAAATTTTCCTCTTGATTTCATCGTTCTCCATAATAGAGAATCGATATATTGGTTCATTGGGTAGCAGTGCACCCAAGGTCAGATCGATGGAGTGCTTGACATAACAGTGTAGAGGTACCCCTGTGGGTGGTGTGAAGATGTCCCTGTACTCCTCTACAACCTTGTCCATCTATTTTTTCCATGATTTAGAGCCCTATTTGGAGGCCGTGACCACAATATTATTCTTTCCCTGAGGGTGAATCATAAGGAAAATAAATTTCCTGGTCTGAGAAATGATCTTACTGCAATTCTTCACAGTGATGAAAGAAACGATGGTAGGCAGTGCTACCTCCGGTATCCTGTACAACGTATTTCCAAAATTAATAATAATAGTGCGAGGCCTAGATTCATACACAACTTGTCACTTCAACAAGTATGGTTGGCCTAATAAAACATCACAAAGTTTAAGAGGAGAAACATCACACAATACCTCATTTGTGAAGGGCTTGATGTTGTAGGGAAGGTGACACTATTGGCTAACGTGGATATCTCGCCCTTGGTGAAGCCACATGATGGTGTATGACTTCAGGTGTGGTGTGGTCGGTAGGCCCAACCACTTCAGGACCTCTATTGAAATGAGATTCTTTTGGATCCCGCTGTTGAAAATAAGATGTAGCAGATAACCCTTCACCCACATCTGTGAGTGGAACAATCACTCCCCCTCATCTAGATCTTCAGGCTCATCCTTCTGGATCTTGGTGGTGGTAATGGTGGCACTAGGCTTTGCATCGATAGTTTTCTTCCCTTTGTCATTCCCCTTTTAAATTTATGACTAAGAGTCAAAACATGCATTTGATTGTGAAGCCTTCAGCTCAACCACAAATGACTATTTGGCTTGGAACTCACTTTTGTTGTGAGTGTGGCTCTTATGGAACTCACACCATTTTCGTGTATCCTTCTTTGCCTTCTTGGTGTTTTTCTTTTCTTACAACTTTGATGGGTTGTCCTACGTTACCCCACCTTGGATTTTTCCTTTGTTCTACAGTTTGGGGGCCCCTTTCCCTTACTTCGGATTCACATATCCAAAGTCTCACTTCTTCTGCTGAAATTTATGCTTGATCTTGGGAGTGTATTGATAGGTGGCACCAAGTGAGATGTCTGGGAACTCCATCTTATCCTAGATGTACTTGTGTAGACAGTCGTGGTACTTGAGTCCCAAATCCCACTCAGAATCCTTGATACCCATCTTCGCACAAAGTTTATGGAAAACATTTGTGAACTCTGACAGATCTTGGTCCCTTCCCTGTCATAGCATGGTCCACTTTATGTATTTATCTTCATAGCTCCCAATAGGATAATATTGTTCCTTAATGGCGTCTCAAAAATAATTCCAAGTGTGTGCGGCTAAAAACAGTGAGGATTCCCTCTTATCCTTTGGTTCACAGTAGGTTTCCCACCAATCCTTGACATGTGGGGTGGCTTTGAGGAGTTCAAAAACATTTTTTTCTCAATTGGAAAAGTCCTAGATGTCGGCCGGATAAATTGTTCTTTGCGAACAAGACCGATCTCCCTAGTATCAACATATATCTAGCAACAAGCAGGACAAGCAAATCTACCTTTCTCTAAATATATTGTGATTCATTAATAAAAACTAAGAGGTGTTTTAGACCCTACCTTAAGTCCAACGCTAGTTTGTGGTAGCCATGCGTCGACCATCCGAAAGAGTTTCCTTTTGAGAACCTGCAATCACAAACAAGCACACATCAAATAACACCTGCATAGCCAATATAATAAATCATATTCATCATGGTGATCAAGGAATCCATGAAATAAACCATAAAACACAGCTTATTGAGAAAAATAAACTTGATTGTATTAACTTTAAAAATAGAAGAACTTTACAACCTTTGGTGCCTTGATTTTGTACAAGCTCCTCCCAGGGTTCGAAATAGGAATCTCCTCTACTTTGACAAGCCTCACACTCTTCCAAATGAGATCAAAAGCTCAATTAGGAAGACTAAGTTCCAGCAGCATTTCACCTCAAAAATCTTCAGCTTTTAACCTCTCCAGTAACCAACCCAATGCTTCATTTTATAGTGCAAAGGAAGGAGGTTACAGGTCCACCTATGAAGGGATAGAGTCCTCCTTCAAAGGGATAAGCTCCTCACATCAAGGGGTTAGCTCCTTAAGGTATGGTATGCATGAACCTTAAAGGAGTGAACTTGCCACCTCAAGATTCCTTCTAGAAGCTTCCAGAAATGACTCAAAGTGAGTTTTTAAGAATGTACTTGCGCCTTTTTGACTTTTATAGGGGTCCGCACCCATTACACAGAGACAGAGCAGTCAGGTACGCAGGGGCCTTGACCAAGTAGGTGTGGGACCGCAGGTAATGCTAAGAGAAAGTGTGGAACCAAAGTTTTTAGAGACTTTTCAGGGCTTTCTCTTATTTTCAAGGCTTGACATGAAGAACTGAGGTTTAAGACTTCCAAAGGAGGAAAGTATGAGTGGTGATAGATCCACACTGATTGCAGAATGCGATGGTGACAATATTTTGTGCAACATATTGCCCCCTAAAGTGCGAAGTCTGTAATAGATGAGGATATCATTTGTCATCTAAGAAGAGTGAAGTAATTTATCATTTCAAGGATCATCCTGTGGACACCCTGGTCGGAACCTGTAAAAACATTCAATACAAAATATATATATGAGAACATATCATCGCTGAGGTAGGCATTCCCATACTCAGATCAAAACTGACTAGAAAAATAACTAAACTGCTCTGATACAGGAATGATTTTGTAATACATCACAAGTATAGACATATGTAGACACAGTATGGGCACAACCATCTGTTTATGAATAGTCCACTATATAATGAATAACAAAATTCCTCGCAGCCTGGATGGTGGAAACTAGATCCAGGATCTTGATTTCTACTTCCCGAACTAGTATGATTCGATCCATGTGAATAAATGTGTCGAAGTCGAACATGGTAAAAACCACTTGATTACTAGTCAATGATGTGAACTGTTAACAAGTGTGAGAGAAACCACCAGTAATGTCAATGGCTCTCAAAGTACTTAGTACAATCCATGAAATGTGAATAGATGAGCTGATGTCGAACATGTCATAGAATTCTTTGATCGAAGGTCAATGATGCAACCTATTGTTGAAGGTGAGAAACCTGCCATTGAGGCATGCAGATTCCAAGGTACTGACGATTTCTAGATCATCTTTCTAGATAATGAGCTGAAGTTGATAGAAAGCGATCCGTCGTAGGCAAGCCCAGAACACGAAATCATAGATAAATTTTTAAGAAATATATTTGGCAAGGACTAACTCAGGGATGGTCAAGATGGATGACAGACATTTTGCAGATGAATGATTTATTTGAACTGACCTCTTGAACACATAACGACACTACAGATGGTTTGGTGAAAATTGACCCAAAGCTGATACCCAGAAACTGACTGAAGACTTTCAATATGGTTTGATTAACTATTAGGCAAAGGATTTCCCAACCTAGGTGAACAAAAATTGTCGTGTTCAAGAGTGGTTAAATGCTTTTCTAAAACACAAAGTATAACAAACAGGTTCATTTTTCTCTCTTTTCCCCCACCTTTTCTGGCAAGTACCTCTTTATTTTTGACAAGCTTGAGGAGGATAAAATTTGCTTGGTTATAAGCTCATCCTTCGGATGAGTCCAACTTAGTTTAAAATTCGAACCCTAAGAAAGAGTGGTTCATTCTTGTTTAAAATTGAACAGGTCCTTTACTGTTAAATTTCAACGAGTCCAGTATAGGAGAAACTCAACATTTTTCAATTTTAGGGAGTCAGAAGAAAAACTTAATAAAACTCCATGGATGTCCTTTTTTGTAAATTTGTGTCTCCCAAGCCCGAAAAAGTATAAAATAATTCCTGAGAGAACCGCTTGACCATTAAGATCAAGGAGTACTTTTCATAATTAGTGTCTCTGATCCGAAAAAGTAAAAAAGCAATCAAAGACACGTAGTTTTATAACCAATATCGAACTTGAAAAGACAAAAGCCCAGCAATCCTTTCATGTTTATATGGTCAGAAAAGAGTTGTAAGTGGAGCATCCTTTTAATTCCATTTTAACGAGCTTAAAAAGAAAAACTCGGCAATCTTTTCATATTTTATGAGTCAGAAAAGAGCTTAAAGAGGACTCCAATGTTTTTTTGTTGAAAATGATCAATTTCTCTTGAAAAATCCAATATTCTGCACAAAAACTCAAAACATTACTCATACCTATTTAAGATAAATAAAAATGCATCAAAAATTTACCTTTTTAAAGTGAAAAATAAACAAAGTAAAAATTCATTTATTCAAAAAAGCTTATAAAAAGGGCTTTTGTAAATTCATTTTTACCGTTTGATTTCAGAGTGAGAAGAGAGAGCTTTTGGGTAAGAAACTTCCTGTGAAGATTGCAGAAAATATGTCCATTGGAATCGAAAACCGTCAGCTCTAGGTAATCCACATCATTCTTATCTTGCATTTCCACCATTTGTGTTTCGTTTTTAGGCTTCTATTTTGATTTTTTAGGGAAAAATTAGTTTAGAAAACCGCTCGTGGGGGTTCGCAGGCGCAACATGCGGAACCTGTGGACCCCGAATTTTTCTACAAAGGAAAGAGTCAGGGTTCTGCACTTGCTACTTGGGAAGAGTGCGGACCTATGCACTGTCCCTGACTAGCGAGTGCGGACCCCGCGAAATAGGTTTTAAAACTTCAAATTTCTCCATTTCTGCCCAAAAATTTTCGAACTAAAATGTTCTAATACGTCTTGTTTTTTTGCAATGTAGGACATACACAATGCTTATTTGGAGGGAACGCGAGCATGAAGATGTGGACCTTGCCGCAATAAATCATCAACCCTCATTTGATGCATTGAGAGTATGCAGACTATTTAAGTTCTGGGCCATACCCGGCATGAGGGCCCGAGTAGACTTTTTACAATGGCTGGTAGACAGGTGGAACGTACAGGACCAGTGTTCCATTATTGGTGGCCACCGGCTCGAAATCGAGCTAGAGGACATTTATTTCTTGACTGGTTTGCCCAAGAGAGGTGAATGATTATCTCTTTTCGGTACTAGGCCAAGTGGCTAGTCTGTCGATAGTCTCCGACTAGAGTTTTGTAATGACCAAACAAAGGACAAAGGGATCAATATCAAAACTATCTCCCATCCTGAACTTAAAGTGATTGCATTTACTATCACCAGACTCTGCAGAAGCGCAACACTGCATGTAGCTACCGGATCCCAAATGCGAATGGCAAGAGACTGTTATCGAGGTACCATCTTCAACTGGTGCGAAGCTGTGTTGGCGAATGTAAAAGGCCAACTAAATCGAGCAAAGAATGGACAACTAAAAAACTTTGGATATGGTTTCCTAGTTGTGAGCTTTGGTCTAGAGAGGGTCTCGATGTTGGTTCCACAGCAGCTCTCCGTTGAGGTTGGTCTTCCCCGAGAGCCTAAGTTAATGTGTTGGGTTGCAGTTATGGCCTGTCATCCTGAGGAGGGTTCAGAGGTTGTTCGATTTCTGCCTGAGTATTTTCGTTGGTTGGAGAACCAACTTTTCATGATTCAGGATTTTCCATATTCTGGGATGGATTATCGTGGTGACCCAGACATGACTCTTCCACCAGGAGAGCAGTGGGATGATTCACGTAAGATCATTCTCAACATTTTCTAAGTTTTAACTAATTTTTTTTTTGTTTCTAAATCATCCAAAACTGATAATAAAAGTTTCAAATGCAGATGTGGGTCCACACTGACCAGCCGCTCTCTGTCCCTATGAGAGGAGACACCTAGCTACAGCAGTACCGGCCCCACGGGACGAATCTATAGAGACCCTGACCGAATTGGAAAACCATCTAGAGCGTTTGACAACAGATATTCCAGAGACTAGCATAAATGATATTCCACTTAAGTTACAGCGCTATGTGATTGGGGTCCCAGGACCTCTTAGGAGGTTCCTTTGTAGGGTGGCCTGAGCAGTGGTTTCTTATCGTGATCATCACCAGTGATAGGATGATCACCTTTGTAGACTCATATGACATTTTTGCTTTTTGTACTATCATTCTTGCCGATCATAAGGTGTTTTTCAACCTATGATCGAAGACGATGTATATTTGACACACTTCTATGCTATGTTATATCACTATTACTGGATATCTTGTATAACATGTTATGGAATGTTTATAAATTTAGTGTTTGATTATTGCAAATGTCCATTTAACATTCGAGAAGCAATTGCATCTGCTAATGTATTTAAATATCTTGGAATATGCTGATATTCAATGTAGTCAAATTCACGTTCCAAGAGATGAACTCTCAAAAATAATCTTAATAACACTGAATTTATAATGGCATAAACTCTGTTAAGTTGTAATACAACGAGTTCAGAATCTAACCTAACAATCAAACTTCGAATTCCGAATGAGATGAATTCAGATAATAACTCAATCACTGCACTATACTCTGCAATGTTATTCGTTGTTTGGCCGAGGCTTACCCCATGCATAGATACCAACTCATCAGAGGGTGAACAGATAACCCAAGCTGCGGAAGAAATGTTCTGTGTACTACAACAAGAACCATCAGAAAAACCAATGTATGTTTGAAGAGACGTCGACATATGAAATATCAAGAGTAAAATCAAGATAAGCATGAATAATGATAAAAACACTCTCTAAACTAGGCACACTTTTCTAATCTAAAACACACCAACTAGAAAGGAACTAATTTAACAAAAAATCTCCACACCTAGATTTAAGCATAATATCTCTTCAGATAAAGACCATTTCTGGGTTTACCCAAAGAGACACCGTCAAAATCTACCAATTCATAGGCCCCTTTTACCAGCTTTCGCTTAACAACATAAGGACCATGCCACATAGGTACAAATTTTCTAGCCCCTAGCTTATCGTTTGCTTGATCGTATAGTAAGACTAGGTCTCCTTCCGAAAAATTACGAGGTGTAACATTTCAATCGTACTGAGCTTTTATTCGTTTGGCATGAGTTTCGATTGCTAATGCGGCGCCACGTCGATTCTCATCTAGATGAGCTAAGTATAACAAATGTTTCTCCTCTTCGGAAGTGGTTGGGAGTAATTCTATGGCTATTTGCAATGACGGAATTTCGCATTCAATGGGTAACACTGCTTCCAAACCGTAAACCAGTTGAAAAGGAGTGAAACCAGTTGATGTTTTTACTAAGGTTCAATATGCCCAAAGTGCTGAAAATAACATTTTATGCCAATTCGACCTATGAATACCAATGATTTGTCGGATCATAGTGACTAAAACTTTGTTGATAGCTTCAACCAGACCATTAGCCTGTGGGTAATATGGAGTAGAACTATCGTGACGTAGGCAAAGTTGATCTGTTAGTTTATTCATCATGATGTTTCGAAATGTCTCCCATGATCAGTAATAATCACTTGAGGAACACCGAATCTAGTAATTATATGATTGAAAACGAAAATTGCAGCAGTTTTGCCGTCTGCCGAAAATGTAGGCATCGCTTAGGTCCACTTAGTAAAATAATCTACCGCAAGGATGATATACACATGCCCCCCGGTCGAGTGAGGGTTACATGTAATAAAGTCGATACCCCACTTTGCAAAAGGACCGACGACAATTATAGGGTGGAGAGGAGCAGGTGGAGCACGCATCTTACGATCAAAAATTTGACAATTGTGGCATTTTCGGTCCACATAGATACAATATTTAAATAAATACGGCCAGAAATAACCAGCGCGCAATATTTTTTGGGTTGTGGCATACCCAGACATATGACCACCACATGCTCCAAAGTGACAGTCATTAAGAACCTTTTCAGCTTCTTCATGAGTTAGACAATGTTGGAAAACGGAATCTGCCCCATGACGATAGATTGTATCACCAATAATATTGTCTTGTTGGGATTGGAAATGTATTTTTCGTCGCTGAGATCGTGAAATTTCAGGCCGAAAAGATTGGGTTTGGAGATAAACATTGATATCTCCATACCATGAATCAAGAGTACTGATAAGAAATAAGGATTCATCCGCAATGGGCTCTTCCGCCACAGTTTCAGTATCAGCACACGGGAAATCACACATCAATTCTGCAAAAACCAAAGATTTCTTTGCCTTGGATTTTTCAAATTCCAAGTCAAATTCCTACAGGATAACTATCCATTTGGAATACTTGCCCCCTAACAATTGTTTGGCCAAAATATAGATCATAGGGTTACACTCAGAAATTACGGTAGTTTTTCGTAGTAAGATGTAATGATGAAATCTTTGGACAGCTTGAACAACTGCCAAGGACAATTTCTCCACATGCGAATATTTAAGCTCACTCAGATTCAGAGTTCGACTAAGATAGTAAATCACATGTTCACTGTTGAATTCATCTTCCTGAACTAAAACCATCCCAATGGTGGAATGAGAAGCGACGAGGTACAAGAAGTAATCCTGGTTGTAGTTGGGAGGATGCAATAACGGTGCATGGGTCAATGCGTGTTTAACTGCATCAAAAGATTTGTCAGCTATCTCATCCCAAAAGAATGGAGTATTCTGTTTCAAGACCTAGTAAAACCCTTTGTTATCTCGGCGTAGTTAGGAATGAAATGGCGTGAAAAGTTTGCTTTCCCTTGCAAACTTTGGAGTTGGCGAAGAGTCGAAGGAGGAGGCAATTTGACAATAGCTTCAACCTTCGAGGGATTGACACGAATGCCGTCTTTTGAAACAATAAATCCCAGTAAACGACCGGTTTCTATATAGAAAGCACATTTGTGTGGATTCAGCCTAATTCGATAATGCCTACATCTCATAAACATTGCTCGTAAATGAGTGAGATGATCGGCTCTACGTAATAAATGGGCAGGTAAATCATCGAGATATGGCTGCACAATGTGCTTGATGTCATGAAATGTGTAAGACATAGCCCCTTGAAAAGTTGCTCCGACGTTCTTCAATCCAAAAGGAAATTTGCAGTAAAAAAATGTCCCCCATGGACAAATGAAAGCCGTTTTTGGTTGATTAGCAGGGAGTATGTTGATTTGATTATAACCAGAAAAACCATCCATAAAGGAGAATATTTCACTGCGAACACAATCATCGATGATTTGATCGATATAGGGGGTTAGATAATTGTCTTTAGGACAAGCTCGATTAATATCCCTATAATAGAGTTTAGGCTTCTGTGATCCATATCAAGTTAGAGAAAGATTTCGGCGAAAATCACATGGAATCTCATTTGTCGACGCATTTCGAACCAACCAGTGTGGTTCATCGTCAGGACAAGTTGAAGAAACAGATCCAGCTTAGCATGTTATATAGACCAAGCAGAGCCTCCAACGGCTAGTTTGACCAACCGTTAATATTGACTAATGGACCGGGATCAAAATAATAGTTTATTAACAAATATTTTAAAAATTAAAGGTCAATTATATTTTTTTAAAAGAAAATTAGTTGCAACAGACCGCTTCTATGAATAAATTAAGTGTGAATAAGAGTTAAATGTGAATAAAAATAATTACATGAATAAAAACAAATTAAATAAATAAATAAATACAAAAAACACAAAATAAAAATAATAAAAATAAAATAAAAATAAAAATGAAATAAGATAATAATAATTAAAATAATAAATAAATAAAAATAAATAACTAAATGTGAATAAGAGTTAAATGTGAAAAAAATAACTAAATGAATAAAAATAAAAATAATAATAAAAATAACAATAAAATAAATAAATAAATAAATGAATGAATAAAATAATAAAAATAAAATAAAAATGAGAATAAAAATAAAAATAAATAAATAAATAAATAAAAATAAAAATAAAATAAAATAATAATAAATAAATAAAATAATAAATAATAATAATAATAAATAAATAAATAAAATAAAAATTAGTAACTAAATAAAAATAAAAATCAAAGGAAAAATTAGATGTATAGAGTAATGTATAAAGTTAATTTCACTTTAAAAATATTATAAAAATTGTGTGTTAACTAGTAAAGGTAATAAAGAAAAACAAAGGATGATAGATTAGAAATATAAGCAGAAAGGAAATTAGTTACACGGAGGCCCTTAAATAAAATAATCAATAAAAATAATAGGAAAGGCGATTAGAAAAATATATATAAATAATTGTCTTTCCTATTATTTTTATTGATTATTTTATTTAAGGGCCTCCGTGTAACTAATTTCCTTTCTGCTTATATTTCTAATCTATCATCCTTTGTTTTTCTTTATTACCTTTACTAGTTAACACACAATTTTTATAATATTTTTGAAGTGAAATTAACTTTATACATTACTCTATACATCTAATTTTTCCTTTAATTTTTATTTTTATTTAGTTACTAATTTTTATTTTATTTTATTTATTTATTTATTTATTATTATTATTTTTTTTTTATTATTTTATTATTTTATTTATTTATTATTATTTTATTTTATTTTTATTTTTATTTATTTATTTATTTTTATTTTTATTTTTATTTTTATTATTTTATTCATTTATTTATTTATTTATTTATTTTATTGTTATTTTTATTGTTATTTTTATTTTTATTCATTTAGTTATTTTTTTTCACATTTAACTCTTATTCATATTTAGTTATTTATTTATTT
This sequence comes from Pinus tabuliformis, assembly GCA_031772625.1. Classification (NCBI taxonomy): domain Eukaryota; kingdom Viridiplantae; phylum Streptophyta; class Pinopsida; order Pinales; family Pinaceae; genus Pinus; species Pinus tabuliformis. Next base: position 1,544,575,427 of record CM062819.1, read on the forward strand.
TTATTTATTATTTTAATTATTATTATCTTATTTCATTTTTATTTTTATTTTTATTTTTATTATTTTTATTTTGTGTTTTTTGTATTTATTTATTTATTTAATTTGTTTTTATTCATGTAGTTATTTTTATTCACATTTAACTCTTATTCACACTTAATTTATTCATAGAAGCGGTCCGTTGCAACTAATTTTCTTTTTTAAAAAAATAATTGACCTTTAATTTTTAAAATATTTGTTAATAAACTATTATTTTGATCCTGGTCCATTAGTCAATATTAACGGTTGGTCAAACTAGCCGTTGGAGGCTCTGCTCGGTCTATATAACATGCTAAGCTGGATTTGTTTCTTCAACTTGTCCTGACGATGAACCACACTAGTTGGTTCGAAACGCGTCGACAAGTGAGATTCCATGTGATTTTCGCCGAAATCTTTCTCTAACTTAATATCCCTATAATCGATACATATTCTTATCGTTCCTTGATTTTTGTTAACAGGAACAATATTCGATACCCAATCCGTTAAAGGAATTGGATAAATGAAACCTGCTCGAAGTAATTTCTCAATTTCAGCTTTAATAGTAGCAACTTTTCGCGGATGTATCTAACGCAAACGTTGCCGGACAGGTTTAGCATCCAGGTAAGTTTTAATTTCATGGACAACAATTGATGGATCGATTCCTCGCATTTCTTCATATGACTAGGCAAACAAGTAGCAGAATTCTTGAAATAGGGCTTTATAAGTTTGGAGTTCATCGTCCATACAGGAAGCACCTATATGAATGTTTTCAATAATTCCTGGTTTAACTAAAATTTCAATAGGAACTGTTCGAGAGATATTTCCCAAATTTAACTCAGAATCAAGATGTTGCGATGGATTCTGTGGTTCTTTGACATAATCAGTAGTAAAAATGGATGAAAAATCATTTTCAAAATGATAAAGCTCAGGTAAAAATGAAGATCGATGATGAAGATCTTCCCATGGTAAATCATCAACAGACAAAAGTTCACGAATCTGCTCATCAGTATGAACAGGCTCAGAAAAAGTTGTTGAAGCTGAGGTTGATATTGAAAGTGATTCTCCATGGACCACATTCATTAGATCGATTTCGGTTGAACAAAGGTCAGAAAATGACTGGACAACCTGATATGCAATTTCATAGGACTCAAAGGCATTACATCACCAAATGAATCCACCCCAGACTCAAAAGGTACAATCCAAGGATCATCAAAAGCAATAGTGTTTGATGAAATCATATGAATAGTTACAGTAGGAGGTGATACGTTAGGAGGAGGAAAGGAAAAAGTTCCTAGTAAACCAGAATCTTTAATCAATCCTACCCCAACATCCTTGTAAGGGATAGTTGTTTTACCGACATGTTGGATACTTTCAGAAGAGGCTGGGTCGGATGAAAAATAAGTTAGCTGGTCTATTGTAATGATATTTCCATTATGAGGAAACTTGATAAGCCAAAAGACCGATGAAACAACAACAGTCATAGCATAAGACCAGCTACGACCAAAGAGAATCACAACCATCAAAAGGATGGAACCCATAGCCATCAAAAGCCTTGAGAATCATCGGGGATTGATTAAGTGTAGGAGAACCAAGCGATCTCCAACACTAGATCAACATAATACACATAGAAGCTCCCTCATCAATTACAGTCCTAAAGCAAGGTATGTTTTTGACTAACACTGGAATCTGGAAAGCCATTTGATGAGGTAGGCGAGGTGTACTATTCTCTAAATCAAAGATTATAAGGTTTGAATCCTAAATATCAACAGCTCCTATAGCCGACAAAACTAATTTACGCTGTGCTGGACATGATTGCAGCACTTCCAAAGCTGACATTGCTGAAGGGGAAATAGCTAAGTCTTCAACAATGTTATAATTCTGAGCAGCTCTCACACGTGGATTGAAAGCTGACTTTCGAAGTATAACTTTAGCACGTGGTTTGATTACTAAGTCTGGGTTAGGTTTCTCAATCTGTAGCGGATCAGAACCAGAAGGAGTTGAAGTTGATGGGTTCGAATTAGAAGATTCTGCTTCCTTACCACCAACAGGACTTTTACTACCATAATCTTGTGATCGCGTCGCAATCCTGACATGAGACATCATCATTATGGGTTCTTCTAAGGCATTTTAGGAAGAACCAATCATCTTACTATCTTGACTAGGAAAAGGATCCTTCAAGACAGCAGGCATTTGAGAACCTTTGATGATTTTCGCAACCTCAGCTTGATGTGGGCAATCTCTTGTAAAATGTTCCTCATCACAAATGAGATAAGGATAGCGAGGTTTACGTTTCTCGTCAATAGATTCAATTTTATCTAATTTCTCTTTTGAGTTTTGTTTATTTTTCTTCTTCCCCTTCTTTTTACCACCATATTTTGATTTGGCTGCAGATGATTCTACGACATGAATATCGGTAGGAATTTTAGTGGAAGAGTCTCTTGTCAGGGAATCTCGTAAAGTTATAATAGGAGAAGATTTCTTTGAAGATTTCTTCTTGCTTTTGTTACTAACTGAACCAATCATACCATCAGCAGCATGAGACCCTGAAGGAGTTGTACTTATTTGATTTTGTTTCAGAAGGTCGGGGATTTTTTCGTGTAAAGTACCTGACTGTGTATAAACGAGGTCAAGGTATTGAGCTTGAGCAATTACTTGCTCTTCAGTAAAAACTCCTGCCTTAGCTACATCCTGAGTGATTTTAGGTATAAATGATTTAACGAACCATTCTGCTAAAATTTGATGCGGAATAAAAACTTTCACTAAACGTCGTCTATGTCGCCATTCATGAATATGATCTGAAATATATGTGGATGTTGACTATTTTGATGAAGTTAATAATTCCATGCCATTGTCATATCTGACAGGCAACTGAAAATGAGTTCAGAAAGAAGTGGCTAACTAACTAAACTTATAAAAAGAAGCTCGCGGTAACTCAATGTACCACTTGGCCGCAAGACCAATCAGAGTGCGTTGAAAAAGACGTAAGCGAATTGAATCATCGATAATGGAATTAGATGCACACCAGAGGTGATAAGTCATCACATGGTTTGACGGATCCTCTCCTGATTTACCTTCAAACTTTGGGATATCACTTGGCAACTTATTCGGCATTGGCAGCCAAAACGGAAGATAATTATCATATCATTCGTAAGGCGCAACAAATCAAGCAAGTCCAAAGTTGCAATAAACGGTAACTGACAGTTAGGATCGCGAAAACCTTGGGTCATAAGACTAGCCCCAGGAGGAGGATATCCAGGATAACTTGGAATTGGAATTGCATTTGGAATATTATATCCTCCCGGAAAACCAAGATTAACAAAACCAAACTAGGGTTGTTGAGGTTGTTGATAAGTATATCCAGGGTATGGTTGATACTGGTAAACTGGGCTTTCCACAGTAGGACCGAATTGATATTGTCCCTAGTACGGTTGATAAGTCAATTGCGGTTGACTTGCGACAACTGTACTTGGACCAGGTTTTCCTACAGGCATATGAACCGAAGTCTGAATTGTAGGTCCCAATTGAGGCAAAGAGGCTTGAGGAGTTGATGCAGGAACAGTAGAAACCGAAGCTACCGATACTCCGGAAGTAGGTGGGATAGATTGAACAGAAGCTGCAGTAGTTGCAGCAGTCGTTTGAGGTGGAGTTTGAGGCGAACTAGGCCTAGACTGATGAGCCACACTAGGTGCAGAAGTTTGAATAGTAGGTTGGACAGGTTGCTGGGTTGAACCAGAAACCAAAGGTTGTCCAGATTGAGTTGACAACTGCACATTAGGTTGCAAAATCTATTGATTTTGAGATGGATCCCACACCATGTTCATTCCGGGGTATGGACCCATAGAAGGTTGAGCATATGAAAGGCCGTAACCGGGTTGAGCATAGGGCTAATAATTAAATGGTACATTTCTGGTTCCTTATACAAATGATTGACCAGAAGGTGGTTGGAAACCTTGAGTTGGGTACTGGCCTTGAGGTTGATAACCTTGAGGTACATACTAAAAATGGGGTTGACCTTGAGGTATATATTGATACTCGGGTTGACCTTGAGGTATGTATTGCATCTGGGGTTGACCTTGAGGTATGTACTATCCCAAAGGTATGTACTGTCCTTGAGGTTGCCCCCCTAGGCAGTAATTGACTACCTTGAGGTTGCCCTCCAGGTGGTAATTGAGTACCTTGAGGTTGCCCCCCAGGCGGTAACTGACTACCTTGAGGTTGCGGATTTGGAATAGTACCAGACATCATAATAGTTTCTTCTATGCTCAACGGTTGAGTTCCATTATTAACAGTTGATATCCCATGTTCAATGGGTTGAGGAGATGCTCCTGAAAAAGTACCAGTGAGTGATTGATACCCCGAAGGAACAGAAGGACCACCATATAAAAATGTTTCCAGTGATTGGCAAAACATGGATGACTGTCTCGACATATTCAATGGAGGATAGTAACCTATAGGTGTTGGATGAAAAGGAATTCGAGGTGGTGAAAAACTAAGACCCGGATTTTCTAAAAAGTTGGTCAATGAGACGTACCAAGCGTCGCTCCTAAATGGACTATAGAAAATTGATTCACGCTCCCTAAGTTCTAAAGTTGGTTGATTTTCAGGGAGAGTTATATCTTCTTCCGAACTAACAATTTCTTCAATAGAAATGAATCCAGAAGGAAGATTTTGGGTAATGACCCTTCCTACCCCAGGTGAACTAGGACCACTAGAAGTTGGAGAAGCAAATCCTGAAGATGGAGTAGCAGCAGGTTCAGTTTCAGGCTCATAAATTTCAGGTTTGTTCAGTTTCAGGCTCATAAATTTCAGGTTCTTCAGCTAATTCACTAGTAGAAGAAAAACTACCAGTAACTTCGGAAAATGAAATTGGTTCAAAAATATACTCTATTGCTTGAACTTGATAATCAGGATGAATAATTAAAGAAGACTCTCCGGCTTCCAGTGACCCAACTCTACTATCACTAGGTCATACAAGAGCTCGTAGCCCTTCAAGCTGGCTTGGTGTATACTCGGCCAGTTTCCCCCGAAGTCTACGGGATTGTCTCGGTAATTCAGCCATGATTAAATATTTTAATTACTTCACACGCAAACAAAGAAAATCTCAATAAAACCACCTAAAGTCTCTAAAGAACCAAACAATTGAATCACATGCCTAAAAAATATAAGAGTTCAAACCACACACAAACAGTAACTTTCCGTACCAAAAACATTAGTTCGTGATGAAATCCAATGTCACAGAATTCAATACAGAAAGGGCAGTCAGAACAGTTACCCCGACAACCTGCTTAGTGAAACAGACTGGCACAAGTTTCTTCAAAAAACCGTCTCGAGTGAAGAGAAACCCCCAGAGATTCAAAGTGAGTCTAGTCGACGTCTGCTCCAGGTACAGTGAGACCAATCCTTCACCGTCACCTTAGGAAAGAATCTTAAGATTATGGTCACTAAGGATACCAACAGTAACAAATACAATTGGGGGAACAGTCTACGATCCGCTCTATGCGCAAGGGCAGAGTAACAAAGCTCAATCCCCTTGAAGGCTCCTCGACATGATCAATCCGAGGTTTACCAACAAGTGACCCCAGGCTCCTCGACAATGGTTAATCTGAGGTTTACCGTTTTAAATACGCGCAAATCTTCTATCTTTCCAAATGAGATAGACTTGATTGTCTCAAAGGTTCGGACATGATCTTGTGATTAACTCCTTTAAGAGGAGCTTCCCAGATTATATCGATTACAATTGGATTTATTTCCTACTGCAATATATAGCTACTTGCTTGTTTTAACTATCTTGGAGAGTTAATTACTCCCTACTCCAAGATACTAGCCTAAGCTATATGGTGATAAGAGCCCTAGAAATAAAAAGATTGCTAGATCAATTTTAATTAAGCGTTATTTTTATGGGTTGCTTCTTAAGTCAATAGGTATGGAGATGAAACTTTGATGGTGTGAAGACTCGACTCCAAAAACACTAAAAATGCACCTAAGATGATAAACAATCCTTTTTCTTCAATGAATTTCTAGCTAAAAGAAAGAGTTAAGAATGCAATTATTTGAAAAACAAATCTTTCTTTCAACATGTAAATGAAAAGAAAAAAAAAAATTCCTTTTTCAATAAACTCAAAATGAGACTACTAATTATGCTCATGAAAAAATCCCTTTCTTTTTCAACACTCAAAAACTACAGAAAACAATTTCTTTCAAAAGAGATTCTACAATTTCTAGAAAACACTCAAAACTATAAAAATTAATCTTGAGATCTAGAAACTTCTAAAAACCTAATTGAAGTAAAAGCTTTAAAGCTTTTTAAGGACGTTTTACTTAGTTATTCAGTAAACTAAGGATTAATTCGTTCAGAATAAAAAATTAATCAAAAACACCCAGCTATGTTTTCTTTTATAAAAATGAAATTCAAAACATACAAGCAAGTTCGTTCAAAGCTTTGCAAAGAGAAAACGAAATCTATTTCTCACCAAGGGTAGATTTCACAAATCAGTCAGACTCATCAAGAAGACCAAAATGACCAGGGTAATCTAAGGTTTCTTAGGCTTCTAATCTCTGAGTCAATACAAATACCAAGTGAAAATCAATCCAGGCACAAAAAACTTCTAGAAAATCACATAAAACAAAAATGCCAATGGAACTCACTCACAAGAGATTCTTGACAGAACACATGTAGATCTGGGTAGACACAAAAAATTGTAAATAAAAGCTAAACTTAACTGGATGAAAACAACTTAGGTTTTTCAAAAATTTTAACAGGGTCTACAGGCTTCCAGTAGAACCAGATGTGGTACCGCTCTGTGTACTAAAGGAAAGATGCAGAGAGGTCTGCATTTATTTGTAAAAAAAAGTGCGGTTCCCTGTACACTTCGAAAAAAAAAAAAAAGAATCCAGATCCTAAAAGCTACCCAATCCCACACACATTAAGCAAAAACCAGAAACAGGGATAAGTTTCTCAAGTCAAAGAAAAAGGAAAAGCAAAAACCAAATTCAAGTCCCCAGTATGGTCGCCAATTTGTCAGCCGGATAAATCGTTCTTGCGGACAATACTAGTCTCCCTAGTATCAACAGATATCTAGCAACAAGTAGGACAAGCAAATCTACCTTTCTCTAAATATATTGCGGTTCATTAATAAAAACTGAGAGGTGTTTTAGACCCTACCTTAAGTCCAACGCTAGTTTGTGGCAGCCACGCTTCGACCGTCCGAAAGAGTTTCCTTTTGAGAACCTGCAATCACAAACAAGCACACATCAAATAACACCTGCATAGCCAATATAATAAATCATATTCATCATGGTGATCAAGGAATCCATGAAATAAACTATAAAACACAGCTTATTGAGAAAAATAAACTTGATTGTATTAACTTTAAAAATAGAAGAACTTTACAACCTTTGGTGCCTTGATGTTGTACAAGCTCCTCCCAGGGTCCAAAATAGGAATCTCCTCTACTTTGACAAGCCTCACACTCTTCCAAATGAGATCAACAAGGTATGTAATCTTTCTGCACAAAAGCTCAATTAGGAAGACTAAGTTCCAGTAACATTTCACCTCAAAAATCTTCAACTTTTAACCTCTCCAGTAACCAGCCCAATGCTTCATTTTATAGTGCAAAGGAAGGAGGTTACAGGTCCACCTATGAAGGGATAGAGTCCTCCTTCAAATGGATAAACTCCTCACATCAAGGGGTTAGCTCCTTAAGGTATGGGATGCATGAACCTTAAAGGAGCGAACTTGCCACCTCAATATTCCTTCTAGAAGCTTCCAGAAATGACTCAAAGTGAGTTTTTAAGAAAGTACTTGCGCCTTTTTGACTTTTACAAGGGTCCGCACCCATTACACAGAGACAGAGCGATCAAGTACATAGGGGACATGTCCAGTAGGTGCGGGACTGTAGGTAATGCTAAGAGAGTGTGGAACTAGAGATTTTAGAGACTTTTAAGGGCTTTCTTATTTTCAAGGCTTGACATGAAGAACTGAGGTTTAAGACTTGCAAAGGGGGAAAGTATGAGTGGTGATAGACTCACACCAATTGCAGAATGTCATGGTGACAATATTTTGTGCAACACTAGACTGAAAATATCCTTCCAACATATTTAACCATCTATCTATGGCATTTGCATCTATATGTCCTTCAAATATGGGAATGTCAAAGTTAACTTGTATCTTAAAAGGAGTGGCACCTCCAGAGTGGCTACTGGATGAAGATGGATCACTTGTGGGTAGCCATTGAAGGATCTCAGAAAACTTATCCATTATTGTGTTCCTTTGTCTCTTGAGGGCTTCCTCGAGCAATATTTTGAAAGGATCTCCTGCCCCCACATCATTATTTTCTTTCGCCATGGGAGGCCATCGAGGTTTGTGTGGCTGGTCTTACAAAGGTTCAACCAATTCGATCCCTAATTCCTTATACCCTAACCTCCTTAGGGACATGCAAAGAAAAATAGAGAAAAAGAAAATTCCTCTGATACTATTGATTCAAACTTATGCAGGAACACAACAAAATATAGATATACATATAAACATAGAGATGCAACAGAAATAAAACTTCATTTCATTAATATGAAAGAAATGAAATATCCTTTCATATAGAAATGAAAATAAACTAGCTCGAGTGATGGTAGCTTATCTCTGAGATGAGATGTGGTAGCTACATTCCTCTAAGATATGTTACAATGAGGTTCAAAGGCCTATTTATTATTGAGAAACAATGGAAAACCATAAACATACAAAAACCTAATCCTAGGAGATGAAGCGCCAAAATTTTGGGCCCCATTGGGTAAATTGGTACATCAACTTCCCAGGGTCATAACTTTGGCATATGATCTTTATTTGGCTATCATAATACCTCATTTCAAATATATCAAAGAGGAGGCAAAAGATAAATGATAAGACTTGTTTGGTACTTTTTTGGTCTCTCTATTTTCCCTGAAAATGTATTTTAGTCCCTCAAAATGGCTTTGAAAGTTTAGGACACAAAAAACTACCAAACATATTAAGTTGTGCTACAATTAAGGAAAATGAAAAGAACAATGGTGGGGGTCCAAGTGGAATAGGTGGGTGGTCATCAATATCCACCTAGATCAGAAAGTCAGTTTTATTTATCTTGTTCCCTTTCCTAACAAGGTTTCCAACATTGTTCTAGCCACAAAGAAATAGGGTAGTATCTGGATATGTGTTGATTATTGGGACATAAATAGGGATTTCCCCAAAGATAATTATCCAATCCCATTCATCAACCAGATCATCAATGACTGTGTTGAAAATGAAATCTTCTCTTTTATGGATGGATTTTTTGGTTATAATCAAATCATCATACTTCCATTCAATTAGCATAAAACTTCTTTCGTTAGTCCTTGGGGAACCTTCACTTATGAAAAGCTTCCATTTTGACTCAAGAATGATGGTGCAACTTTTTAGAGACCCATGTCTTATGCATTTCATGATATCAGACATATTGTACACTTGTATCTTGATGATTCACCTACACATTCCATGAAACTTCAAGACATATATGAGCTGTATTTCTCGTGTAGGCATTACAATATTCGTTTGAATCCGTACAAATGTGTTTTTTTTTGGAATCTAGTCATTTACTACGATTTATCATTTCCAAGAAAGGGATATGAATCAATCTAGTGAAGGTAGATGTGATTTTGAATCTGCCTCCCCCTTCCAATCTATTCCAACTACAAATTTTGCAAGGGAAGGATAAATTTTTATGTCATTTCATTCCTAACTATGTTGAGCTTACCAAGGGTTTCACTCAACTATTGAAAAAATGGGTTTGTTTCATTTGGGATGACATCAACCAAAAATATTTTGATGTTTTGAAGGATTTTTACCCTCATGCCTCTGTTATATCCCCTTGATTATCATCGGGATTACTTCTTGTATCTAGCTGCACCAGGTGGTACTATTACCATGGTACTTGTCTAGGAAGATTATGTTAGGGCCTAGATTTACCTTAGGCTGAAAGAAGGAAATCCTAGGATAACCATAAACCATGCTTAACCTGGTAGCTAGCCCTACCAGGTCGACAGAGGGATCTCTCCTTATGAATCTCAGTCAAAATGACTGGATCATATATGGATTTTAGGCTAGGTATAGTAGCTCTAGGGTTTTTGATTGATTTTTTTGGTTTTGTTGCTAGATAAAATGGAGCCAGGCAGTTTTGGGTCTAGGAAATCAAGTCAGGATGCAAGGTGTTCTATTGGGCAAGGTAGGTAGGTGCTTTGGAACTTGAAATTGAGTGAGATGAGAGGTCTAAAACTGGTGAGGTGTTGAGGAGGGCATGTGAAGATCATGTATCCTTCTCAAACAGTAGAAAACATAGAAAACTGAATGGCTTCCCAGGGCAGAGCACTATAAACAATGAATTCTACCTATCTATCTTGATATCATTCAGCTAGAAGCAATGAATTAGATTGTGGCATACATAAAACATGATAAAAACTGATAACAGAAGAAGAAACTATGCAAAATACACTATACCACAAGTATCCCATAAAAATAGCTACAAATCTTGGTTTATTTCCTTGCCAAACTGTTGATAAAGCTGTATAATGTAGCTCAGAGCATCTAAGAGAGTCCAACCTTTGCTAATGGCAGAAAAAATACATAATATAGACATCAAACCACCTATGCTAGCCATCAGGGGTCGAAACCAAGAGAAAAGGAACTATTACAACCATTTCCAAATAGGGAACAGGAATATAGGTAGTGGAACAACTTGCCTCTATAAGCACGGAAACTGATTCATTGACCCCAAAACCACCTCAAACTGATGAATCTACCCTCTAAGATCATTTCAATATTATGTTTACATGCTAAGACGTTAATTAAAATCATAAAGCATCCATGAAGAAAGAGAAAGTCAACTTGCAGTGAAAGTAGGCAAAAATTTGATTTTCTAGCAAACTGGTCAAAAGTGCAGCGCCATGAGCCAAAAGCGTAGCGCCGCTTTCCACCCACTTTTGAAGGCCTTCTGCTTAGCTAAATTTATCCCAAGATGGCTCATTGGAAAGGTCTCCCTGTATAGTTTATGGAACAACTTGAATTTTTTTATTTGGAGGTCATTTGTCTCCTTAAAACGGAAATCTCCCAAGGCTGCTTCTGTGTGTCCAAAAAGAGGCAGAGAGGTCATTCTTTGGTAGTTTTTTGACCTTTCGGTGACCTAGTTTTGCTCCAAAATTGTTGAAAACTTCAGGAATGAATACTCTCATCATGATTAACCCAAATATATAAGCCTTTACTCCAACAAGTGCTCCAAGGAAAAGCGCAGCGCCGGTGGCGCTGCACTTCTGGGCCAAAATTTCTTGTTTTCAAAATTTCAAAATTTGAAAAAGACAAAAAATCATCAAAACTTGCCCAGATTTGGCATGAGACACCACCATTAGCTACTTTGATGGATTTCTTTGTACAATATGTGTCATCTTCTCAATGTTTCTAAACATGAAGTAAGGTATATTCATCATCTTTACTCTAGTGAAATGCATGAGAAGTCTAATGTGGTAGGAATACAATCGGGAGAACCTACCTTCATGAGTGAAGTACTTGATAATGATTTTCATCAATGGACCATACCTATTTTCCAAAAACTTGAAGGGGAATACTCTCTTCATTTTGTCTTTGTATCTAGCCTTGACGTAAGGCTCATAGCACTCCTCATCAATATCCTGACCTTTGTACCAATTTTCACCCATATATGGAATTCCTGTAGTCTCTGAGATGATAGCTGGTGATATGGTGAATGTTATTTCGGCAAGGGTTACCTCATTACTGTTCAAATGAGTCACAAATAGCCTAGCCAACTCATGATGAAATCCGACTCTTTATGTCATTTCACAAAAATCAAAGCATGCCTGGTGTTCAAAATAAGAAATAGAAAGTAAACAAGCTAGTAACTCCCTCAAACTAGTAGGCTCTTCTCTGATAATTTTTCCTCCTTTATGAGGCTTCCTTTGTTGTATGTTTCTCTCCCGGGAGTTGTCAATGAACGCCTCTTATTGATATTCATAATCATTGTCTCTTTCCATTTTTATCCTTTGGGTTTGCAAAATGTGGTTGTATATGGTTGTTTTGTGGATAATTGTGTGGAAATATGATAGATGAATGGAATGGGCAGAGTGTATGGAAGAGAGAGTGTGAAAATGTATATGTGAACAGAGTTTAGGGATGGGAGTAAGGGTTTAGGGATATGGATAGGGTTTGGGGAGTGTAGGATTTAGGGAAAATGTATGAGGGGAATGGGATTTAGGGGATATGGTATGTGGACACTAGTGAAATGAGAAAAACTAGGGTTTCACCCTAGAGGCTAGGGTTTTAGATTTAAGAACACAAAACACCAATCTTAGCAAACCAAACCCTACACATAAGATGGGATTAATGTACTTACTTGTTAGAGAGAGAAACTGAATATTTTGAGGTGAATTGGAAACTGTTTGGGCGATTTGGAGCTTGGCTGGGCAGACGTGCAGCGCCTCACATAGGTGCGCAGTGCCACTTTGAAAGCGCAACACCTGTGTAAAAATACACTGAGATATGTTGCCAAGTTTGCAACGCCAACTTAAAAATGCAGCGCCCTCCTCAAAAGCATAGCATTGGTCAAATTTGTCTAAAAATCCAACAACTCACTTGCATTTGCCCAATAATGCTTGAAATCGACCCTTAGCTCTCGTTTTGGCACTTTGAACTCCAACATTAACACAATGAAATGATAAATAGAAGGATGGCTTTTTATAACATTAAAATTTTGATTTCTGTTGGTGAAAACCCACTTTTATAATGTCTATCTGCTTTTTCTAATACTATGTTTTTTGATGCTTGGTTCTTTGTTTGATAGGGGGACTGATGCTCAAACTCTTTTGACTTTTTGTAGTGGCAGTACTTTGGCAACATCACCAGATATCCACGAGTAGCATGAGACCATTCTTACATATGAGAACAATAAAATTACATCAAATTTAAAAATAAAATACAAATGCTCTATTTTCACCTCAAAACTAGTTTCGAGGTGAGAACTTCATTAAGCTTACAAATTAACAAATTATGATTTTTTGATCATTATTGACCTCCTCATGTCTTTGCTAACCATTATTAGCAATAATCACTGAATTTTGACAATGGTGAAAACCCTAAGACCTAATGAGACTGAAACCCTATGTAATTGATGAAATGAACTGAAAACGAGCATGAATCATGACCAAAAGGTATGAAAGGAGTCAGCAAGTACATATACTGAGGGGAAAACTGAAGTAAACCCTACCATTAGTAGATACATGACCTAATGGAATGCAAACTCATCGGAATGGGACTCCTAGTATGAAATGCAAAAGAGAATTTTGATCACTAATGGCAATGTGAAAACATTGACACTAACATTGGCTCCAATGGGGATGGTAGCTCCTTGGAGGTGCCAAGAACATCGTAGACCTAGTAGCCTTATTCATTGGGCATGGAGTAAAAAACTCAAACTAAAATGCATGATTGAAAACTGACGACTTGACGACACAAACTGACTTTTACTCAACTAAAAACTGACTCGATAATAAAATTCAACTGACAAACTGGAAAAGATACCCAAAATGGATCTTATTCAATAAAACCTACTGTAACTATTCCATTCATCACCTGATCAAGTGAAATGAAACAACCAATGCAACCAAGTAAGCATTCTGGCTACTATTTGAATTCTCCGCAAGTGCTTTCTTATGAACAACAAGAGAGAACTATTGAAAGACAACTCCCATGGAAACTTGTAAACATATCCATTGAACAATATGGATTCTCTATCCGACTCCAAAAATACCACATAAGGATCCTGAAATTCATGTGCACTGGGGCTTAGCTCATCCAATGGATTACTTTGCTTCTCCTCATACCATGAATGCAAACTTTCATCTAATATTTGTGATGAGACTCCTGTTGAAAATGACAAAGAAACCGGCTACCGGATCAAGTTTGTATCAATACTTTTTTCAAGCTCATAGTTAGCTAATGGAGAAGGACTTTGACTGCAAATATCATCCAACACGTTAGCTATTGGATCATGAAAAACTTGAAAAGACTGTTGCAACCCACTTTCTATTGGTTCCAATGAGATTTTCTATAGGCTGCTCATTTGATGATATACTATGCGAAATTCCCTTCAAAAATTGAAATGATTCAAAATAGAATGGTACAGATTCATCTTGCATCATTTGATCATATGTTCTAGCTTCCAAGTCTTCATCCGCAACCTGAAATTCAATGGCATTTAGAGGCTATAAATCTAGATATGAGAAGTCTTGAACAAGGATTTCATTGCCCTCAAGATGGTCCAGATCAAAACTTATGGATGGTTGATCCTTGATTGCACGAAAGTTGTCTCTGATGAACTAAAACGAAGTAAAACAAAAAGGCAAAGATCCTTCACTTACTTCATAATTTTCTGCACTTTCCTCCTCACTTCCACAGCTGGTATGCATCGACTGATCACTATATTCGAGCTATTGAAAGTGAAATCCCTCCTTCCACAAATTAGTTGTTGATTTGTCTGTAAGCTTAGCTTCTGATTGGAGAAAATAATCATCATCATACTGATCAAACTTAGGGAAATCATCAGTATAAAACACATAATCAAGCATACATGTGGTATCAATAGATCTCTCTTCTCCAAGATGATCTGTAAAACAATCATTATCAGATCTATGACAACTGGGATAAGAAAGAATTTTTTTTGGATCAGCCACTTGTTTTTCTTCAATCAGCGAGCCATGATCTTGAAAGTCATACTCATTCCTTGTGGTGTTCTTTATGCATCATGTCTTCCACTACACTTACCAAAATGTCGAGCTTTACCTCTAAAGTTGTCGATTCCTCTAGATCTATTTTCCTCATTTTTTCTTCCTTCAAAGCTTTGCAAAGAGAAAACGAAATCTATTTCTCACCAAGGGCAGATTTCACAAATCAGTCAGACTCATCAAGAAGACCAAAATGACCAGGGTAATCTAAGGTTTCTTAGGCTTCTAATCTCTGAGTCAATACAAATACCAAGCGAAAATCAATCCAGGCACAAAAAACTTCTAGAAAATCACATAAAACAAAAATGCCAATGGAATTCACTCACAAGAGATTCTTGACAGAACACATGTAGATCTAGGTAGACACAAAAAATTGTAAATAAAAGCTAAACTTAACTGGATGAAAACAACTTAGGTTTTTCAAAAAATTTAACAGGATCTGTAGGCTTCCAGTAGAACCAGATGTGGTACCGCTCTGTGTACTAAAGGAAAGATGCGGAGAGGTCTGCATTGTTTGTAAAAAAAAAGTGCGGTTCCCTGTACACTTCGAAAAAAAAAAAAAGAATCCAGATCCTAAAAGCTACCCAATCCCACACACATTAAGAAAAAACCAGAAACAGGGATAAGTTTCTCAAGTCAAAGAAAAAGGAAAAGCAAAAACCAAATTCAAGTCCCCAGTATGGTCGCCAATTTGTCAGCCGGCTAAATCGTTCTTGCGGACAATACTAGTCTCCCTAGTATCAACAGATATCTAGCAACAAGTAGGACAAGCAAATCTACCTTTCTCTAAATATATTGTGGTTCATTAATAAAAACTGAGAGGTGTTTTAGACCCTACCTTAAGTCCAACGCTAGTTTGTGGCAGCCACGCTTCGACCGTCCGAAAGAGTTTCCTTTTGAGAACCTGCAATCACAAACAAGCACACATCAAATAACACCTGCATAGCCAATATAATAAATCATATTCATCATGGTGATCAAGGAATCCATGAAATAAACTATAAAACACAGCTTATTGAGAAAAATAAACTTGATTGTATTAACTTTAAAAATAGAAGAACTTTACAACCTTTGGTGCCTTGATGTTGTACAAGCTCCTCCCAGGGTCCAAAATAGGAATCTCCTCTACTTTGACAAGCCTCACACTCTTCCAAATGAGATCAACAAGGTATGTAATCTTTCCGCACAAAAGCTCAATTAGGAAGACTAAGTTCCAGTAACATTTCACCTCAAAAATCTTCAACTTTTAACCTCTCCAGTAACCAGCCCAATGCTTCATTTTATAGTGCAAAGGAAGGAGGTTACAGGTCCACCTATGAAGGGATAGAGTCCTCCTTCAAATGGATAAACTCCTCACATCAAGGGGTTAGCTCCTTAAGGTATGGGATGCATGAACCTTAAAGGAGCGAACTTGCCACCTCAATATTCCTTCTAGAAGCTTCCAGAAATGACTCAAAGTGAGTTTTTAAGAATGTACTTGCGCCTTTTTGACTTTTACAAGGGTCCGCACCCATTACACAGAGACAGAGCGATCAAGTACATAGGGGACATGTCCAGTAGGTGCGGGACTGTAGGTAATGCTAAGAGAGCGTGGAACTAGAGATTTTAGAGACTTTTAAGGGCTTTCTCTTATTTTCAAGGCTTGACATGAAGAACTAAGGTTTAAGACTTGCAAAGGGGGAAAGTATGAGTGGTGATAGACTCACACCAATTGCAGAATGTCATGGTGACAATATTTTGTGCAACACTAGACTGAAAAATATCCTTCCAACATATTTAACCATCTATCTATGGCATTTGCATCTATATGTCCTTCAAATATGGGAATGTCAAAGTTAACTTGTATCTTAAAAGGAGTGGCACCTCCAGAGTGGCTACTGGATGAAGATGGATCACTTGTGGGTAGCCATTGAAGGATCTCAGAAAACTTATCCATTATTGTGTTCCTTTGTCTCTTGAGGGCTTCCTCGAGCAATATTTTGAAAGGATCTCCTGCCCCCACATCATTATTTTCTTTCGCCATGGGAGGCCATCGAGGTTTGTGTGGCTGGTCTTACAAAGGTTCAACCAATTCGATCCCTAATTCCTTATACCCTAACCTCCTTAGGGACATGCAAAGAAAAATAGAGAAAGAGAAAATTACTCTGATACTATTGATTCAAACTTATGCAGGAACACAACAAAATATAGATATACATATAAACATAGAGATGCAACAGAAATAAAACTTCATTTCATTAATATGAAAGAAATGAAATATCCTTTCATATAGAAATGAAAATAAACTAGCTCGAGTGATGGTAGCTTATCTCTGAGATGAGATGTGGTAGCTACATTCCTCTAAGATATGTTACAATGAGGTTCAAAGGCCTATTTATTATTGAGAAACAATGGAAAACCATAAACATACAAAAACCTAATCCTAGGAGATGAAGCGCCAAAATTTTGGGCCCCATTGGGTAAATTGGTACATCAACTTCCCAGGGTCATAACTTTGGCATATGATCTTTATTTGGCTATCATAATACCTCATTTCAAATATATCAAAGAGGAGGCAAAAGATAAATGATAAGACTTGTTTGGTACTTTTTTGGTCTCTCTATTTTCCCTGAAAATGTATTTTAGTCCCTCAAAATGGCTTTGAAAGTTTAGGACACAAAAAACTACCAAACATATTAAGTTGTGCTACAATTAAGGAAAATGAAAAGAACAATGGTGGGGGTCCAAGTGGAATAGGTGGGTGGTCATCAATATCCACCTAGATCAGAAAGTCAGTTTTATTTATCTTGTTCCCTTTCCTAACAAGGTTTCCAACATTGTTCTAGCCACAAAGAAATAGGGTAGTATCTGGATATGTGTTGATTATTGGGACATAAATAGGGATTTCTCCAAAGATAATTATCCAATCCCATTCATCAACCAGATCATCAATGACTGTGTTGAAAATGAAATCTTCTCTTTTATGGATGGATTTTTTGGTTATAATCAAATCATCATACTTCCATTCAATTAGCATAAAACTTCTTTCGTTAGTCCTTGGGGAACCTTCACTTATGAAAAGCTTCCATTTTGACTCAAGAATGATGGTGCAACTTTTTAGAGACCCATGTCTTATGCATTTCATGATATCAGACATATTGTACACTTGTATCTTGATGATTCACCTACACATTCCATGAAACTTCAAGACATATATGAGCTGTATTTCTCGTGTAGGCATTACAATATTCGTTTGAATCCGTACAAATGTGTTTTTTTTTGGAATCTATTCATTTACTATGATTTATCATTTCCAAGAAAGGGATATGAATCAATCTAGTGAAGGTAGATGTGATTTTGAATCTGCCTCCCCCTTCCAATCTATTCCAACTACAAATTTTGCAAGGGAAGGATAAATTTTTATGTCATTTCATTCCTAACTATGTTGAGCTTACCAAGGGTTTCACTCAACTATTGAAAAAATGGGTTTGTTTCATCTGGGATGACATCAACCAAAAATATTTTGATGTTTTGAAGGATTTTTACCCTCATGCCTCTGTTATATCTGTTATAGACAATTTTGTGCCTTGCAGCATCAGGCATGAATTGTCAATAATCCAAGGGATCCAAAGTCCCTAAACATGATGTTCCTACCCCTAGAAGAACAAGGTCAGCAAACCAACAGCTCTCAGATCAGTTCTCCACCTGAAAACACTCAAAAACAAGCAATCCTGAAATCAAAGCAGGTGCTCCACTAGGCTTCTGCGCTGAAACTCAACTCCTCCATGGTGTACCTACGTTGCAAAGCAGGTAGAACAAAGGCCACCTGCGCTGAGCGAGATGGGACAAGTGGCACACTGAGTCATTGCTCTGGAATCTTCCAAAAATGACACTTGGATCAGGGATTTCGCCTTGTGATGAGTCAGAGGCTCTGTTTCTCCAAGTGGACTCAAGAACTGAAGATCAACTGAAGAGAGAGAGGACACAAGGCAGCTACACATCAGTTGCAAGCTGACTCATCCTTTCTCAATTCATCTATATATTGAGCTCTCTCCTATGAGCTCAAGAGGCTGGAATTTTGTGCAAAGTAATGATATGCTATTGGTTTCACTATAGAGCTATTGGGTGATTGCTTGAAGGAGGTGAAGAGGAGAAATTCTTTCTGCTGGGAGGTGTTGCTGGATTGGGGCCTTCAATGGTTGTAACACTCTCAGAACTTTACTTCTTCCATTAATAAAAGCTATTGAGGTTCTTCTATATGCACTTGTTTCAATGATGTATTGTGATAATTGTATATTTGATTTATGCTAATCCTTGAATCAGTTATGATTGCATGCTTCTTGTAGTTTCCTTCTTTGTTATTTTGCAGGATTTCATTGTAGCTAGGCCAGCAAAAGAGCAAGGAGCTGGGAGCAAGCAAGCAAAGAGAAGAGTTTGGATTCGACATTAAGCGCAAGACGACGGTTAGTGCATCTCTTCATTCTCTCTTGCTTTCATAAAGAAGTAAACCTTAAGTAATTTTCTTTACAGTTGTTGCTGAGGTACTATCACCCTTAGAGTGGGATAGGGTCATCCGAATCAGATACTTTTCCCTACAACAAACTGGCGACTCCGCTGGGGATCGTATCTGTTTGATTGTTTGTAGTATTTTTCCATTCATTTCCTGAACAAAAGAGTACCAAATCGAAAAGCTTTTGACTATATCAAAAGCGAAGTAGAGGGCAGCTACTCTAGCTCATTTCTGAGCATGTTCATGATTTGAAGAGCTGATCTACAAGGATCCTTGTAAGCTCTTAGTGATATCTTTTCACCTTCCTTGTCATCCCTTTGAGTGTGCTTGACTGATTGCTTCTGATTTGAGCAAAAACTGTGCATTTTTGAGAAAATTGTGACCCGGAAACTGAGAAAACGCAACTTTCATTTTCCAAAGCAGGTAGTACACAGGCTACCTGCTTTGCAACGCAGGTCCCGAAGGGGCTACCTGCGCTGAGAGCCAGACTGGCTGAGCAGCACCTGCGTTGGCCCAATTTTGCCTAGTGCAGTTGGGGTTTCCTCCCTTTTTCTTGCCTGTTTTCACTATAGATTTGGCTGCCAGTTACCAGTCTTGTACCTGTTCTAAAACCAACCTTACTTGCCATCATTCCGCCTCTGTTATATAACGAAATTGTATTTGTTCTTTTGTATTTCTTACTTCATTTACAATTTCCCATAACGAAGAGTAAACTAGTCTTGCTTTGGCCTCTTAGATCTGAACCTGTGTTAGGCATTTTGCTGGTCTAAAGAGTTAGCTTGTTGGCTGTCCATAGCTGATTAGTCTTTTTACTTTCATCATTATGGTTTGATTTCATGTATTTCCAGTGATTAAAACAAGTAAATCTTAAGGTGTCTTTTGATTTTGGACAAGCTTGTTTACTTTCGCTTTAAATCGAAATCAAAGTTATATAACAAATTTCTTTTTGTAATACATCAACATTAAGAAAGGGAAAAGAAAATACATGCATTGTGCATTTTGCATTTGACTGTTTGCATGCTGATTTAGGAAAAAATTGCATTAGTGTGTGCTCTATGATCTGTGTGAAAAGATTTGCCTTTCTTCTCCTCAGTAGTTAAGATTTTCAAAGTTGAAAGATTGAAAAGTTTGCTTCTCATCTTAGACTGCATTCAAGAATTTGTTACATACATCTCGTGGTGATCCTTAAAGGCAAACTACTAAGCAAGATCAACATTAAAATAAATTCAATTTACATAACAACGCTTTGAAACATAACGCAAACACATAGAGGTCTAGGTAGAGACGTGTTCCGGCGTCGTTAAACATAGTGACTGTCGATCTCTACGAAGGTGGGTGATTCCTCCTGAGAGTCGGTGGCACTAATACGGACTTGTGCTCCCGCGTACCATCGCGTATATATTGGGAGACCCCTATAGGAACAAAGCCTTTATCCATAGGAAGCCATGTCGGCCGCCCTACTGATCGCGATGCAGTGAACACAGCATTCACGAAGATCGACCACCCGTACCGTAAAACGTATTCTGTGGTTTCGCAAAAAGTTTGGCACACCCTCTGCCTAGAACTCCAGAGTAGTTTCTTTTGGCCTTTTTCAAACTCTATAACTGAAAAAGTCCATCCGAGCATTTGTCACTTTGGGCTCGTTAAAACATCGAAGGAGACTACAGTCATCTTTAGCTTTTTCTCGACTCTTAAAACATGAAAAAGCAAAGTTGTGTCTAAAGCGTCGTTAATAAAATTTATTTTAATCGGAACATAATCACCTGTTATTCCCACGTTGATCTTTCAGTTGAAAAGTATGGAGCCCACCAACCAAGGAAGTCACCTTGGTGGAAGTCCCAATCCCTTCTCCTCTTGGGGAGATGTTGGTGCGCCTCATATGGCCACATTGTCACTTCCAGGATTGACAATTGGCCTACCTGTATGGCTCTTTTCAACTAATGTAGTTCAAATCGCCACTAATCCTGAGCAGTCGAATCAACAGTCGGACCAGTCTCGAGCTACCCACCAGCCTTCCACCTCTTACAATTCTTCCTCTGATCCTTCATCTTCGCAGGGTAGAGCCGGCAGAAGTCAGCCTCCCATGGAGAAGAAGGAAAAGAAGAAGAGAGAAAAGAAGCAGAAGGGGCCTATGGCGAAGGCGACTGGGGGCAAGCAAAAGACATCTGACAAAAATCCACACACTGCACCGACCGGGCCTAAATCACCATGTGTCATTTGCAAAGGGACCCACTTCCATCGTGATTGTCCTTGTATTCCCCGGATACTAAGGGACTGGTCCCCCAGGTTGCACAATCCGGTAGCATCAACCTCTGGTAGTCATGTTGATTGCAGTCCATCAACTAGCGAGAGTGAAGGACGAAAAGGGAGACCAAGATCACCCTGTATGTTGTGTGAAGGCGATCACGCCATCCACCGATGTCCATTCTTAGATGAGGCGAAGAGAGTTTTGGAAGATCGTCCGGTATCACTGTTACGACTTCCTCCTGGATACCAAAAACTCGTGCCTAATCCCTCGATAGTTGAAAAACCAGCTGGCCCACTCAAGTGGTAAGCTGAAGTGTCAATCATTGAGAATGAACCTGCTGAATCCAGACCAGACGAAAGTCTAAAGGTCGAAACGGCAGTTGACCCGGTTCTCCCTTCAGAGGTTTCATCCTCAAATGACTCCGTCATTGAAGACCCATCTTCAAATGACACCCTCACTGAAGAGGATAAGGATGACACCGTCCATATTCTTTTCATCAACACAGACTCTGATGAGCATCAGGGCAATGAGCCCATTCCTTTATCGCAGGAAGGAACATCGTCAGGGTCGTATCCGGCCGTGTATTCGGTCCCACCACCAAGCAACCTAGTTGTATCCTTTGATTGGAATCAACTAGGCAGACCCCGGTTACCAGCCAGTATCCCATTCAGAATCATCGTCCAAATCTACAGAATGGTGATGGCTGGAACTATCATTGATGAAGGGGCTTCTGTGAGTATCCTTTCCTCTATTGCTTGGAAAGCACTGGGTTCCCCAGCGCTTTTACCTGAGATGAGAAATCTATCAGGTTTTGATAAAGGAACCAGTCGCCCGTTAGGGATTCTCCCCAATGTTCCCGTTACATTGAAGGGGAAGACAGTTCATATGAACGTCATGGTCGTCCAAGGACCCTTGGTGTATAACTTACTCCTTGGACGAGACTATATATATTGCATGGAGGCAATAGTGTCCTCACTCTTTAGAGTTATGTGTTTTCCGCACGAAGGAAGAATGGTCAAGCTCGTAGACCAACTTCCATTTCCAGGATCACGCATCGCAAATAGTCAAATACCATCCCTTAACGGTTTATTCACTCAAGGAATGCCTCCACCCCCAGTTCTACTTCCCGATGAATGCGAGTGATTCGGAAGAAAGAACTGGGACCCAGGGGGCATGCACCCTGGCCTGCCTTGGGCAGAGGAAACCTTAGGTATAAAGTTAATTTCCGCAGAAGAATATGACTAGTCCGTACCCCGTCCGAAGGAAGGAAGAGAGGGTTGTTCTAGGATAAAATTCTTTTGTCAAAGTTATGTGAGCGAAATGATCGGCTCCCTTTGTCTAGAAATTAGGCTCTCCTGAGGAAGGAGATCCATTTGTGGCGGCAAGTAGCCACCATCTTTAGAGTTCAAGCCTCACCCATTAAAACATATGTTTTAAAGGATAAGTAGGGGCAGCCTCCAAAGAAAGAGATGAAGTTGCTGCAACAAGTGGTCACCATCCTTAGCAACCTAGTAATAGACATCGCCGGAAAAAAGAGTTTAGTTTGCGGCAGCGAACAAAACCATTTTTCGGATAATAAGTAAGAGGACGAACCTAGAAATTATACTTTATACCTGGGGGCATGCGAACCTTTTGGAATGCAAGCACGGGACGACTATTTATTTTTTAAATTTTTAGGTCCTCCCTTTAAACCTGTAGGTCTAACCCGTTAAACTCGTAGGATTAGCCGTTTCCATCTTGCATAAAGAAAGGATGTGGGGCAAAAGTCAAAACTTGCCAAATAGGAGCATAGCTTCGTGAGATAAAGCTCCTTTAAAAAAAAAAAAATAGCTATCTCACCTGAGGCGTTTCTTGTATTATGACTGGTATATTCGAGCAGTTTTAGCACATAGTTCATGCTCGTTAAAAAATAAACGCAAGATCCGAGCAGTTTTAGCACATAGTTCATGCTCGTTAAAAAATAAACAGAAGGTTGAGCAGTGTTCAAGCTCGTTAAAAAACGAACCCAGCCCGGTAAATAACCTTGGTAAATGTAACCTTTGACAGCCATATTAAAGCCCTTGGTCGTGTTCTTGCAGTCTCACCTCCATTCGTTCATTTGGCCAATCGTTCATCTCCATATGTTTGTTTACCCATTTTGAGGAACAGCTGCGAAGAGTGATTTCACTTAGCCATCCTTGTGACACTGCCGTGATTGGAATATTCCAACCTGTACCTGGAATCTGCTGCTATCCCTGTTTATCACTCGTTCCTCAAAAGACGAGTCTTCTTTGAGCTCTTTTCTCCTGACTCGTAAAATATGAAAAGTTTGCCGAGTTTTGGCCTTCCAGCTCGTTAAACGACCGGAAGAGCTATCCCTCCTCTAGATTTTAATCTTTTTGGACCTGAGGGATTATTGCACAAAAAGATCGAGCGCTTGTTTTGTTCGGCTCGTTAAAGCAATCGAAAATTCATCCCTTCTGTATTGTTTTATACTTTTTCGGACTTAAGGGATTAGATGACGAAAAAGGAATTCAGGAGTTGACTTTATGTACCTTTTCAGACTCTCTAAAAATGAAAAGGACCGAGTTATCCTTGTCGTTAGACTCGTTAAATTCATTAAATAGCGACAAACTTGTCTTTAGACGAGAACGAGTTTCCCTATTGCTAGGCTCGTTAAAACATAGCGATGGGCTTGCCCGAAGGGCAGGTTATAGAACAAGCATATGTTATCCTCCTCAAGCTTGATAAAAATAAAGAGGTACTGGTCAGCAATGACTGGGGAAAAATTGGGAGAACCTCACAGCTTTAATGGTAGCAAGTCGCTCTTGAACATGACACTTTGTCCTCCGTATCACATCGGGTTGGGTTTTTTCATTCACCGGTCTCATCACCATGGTCCTCGCCACACCATCCATAGTTGGGGTAATGCTACCGATCCATCACATCAGTGTCGTTATATGTTCAAGAGATGTCGTTCTGCAAAGAGTCAACCGTGTCCCATCCACTGCCATACATTGTCCTTCATCCATTTCATGACCGCCACCCTGAATCATACATCACAGTTTGTTTTCACCTCATCACAATCACTAGCTCCGTTCCGTGTCAATGATGTGGGATTCATTAAGGCCCTCCTTTGATGGATCGCTCCTTGTCGACATCAGCTCATTATCCAAGGAGTTGATCTAGGAACAACCCCTTCAGTACTTTGAAGCTTGCATGCCTCAATGGCAAGTTTCTCACTTCCGGCGACAGGTATACATCAATGACCTTCGACCAGAAGATTTTGCATGGTGGTCGACGCCAAGTCCTTTATTCCCATCATGTGAATTGTACTACCGTACCTTGAGGGTCATCATCCTTATCGGTGATTCCTCTCGCGCTTGTTAACAGTTTACATCATTGACCGGTAATCAAGCGATGTCTTTCCATGTTCGACTTCAAGAAATTCTCACATGGATCGACTTGTACATCGAGTGAAGATCGGAAGAGATTGAAGACCCCGGATCTAGTTTCATCCATCCGGGCTGCGATATATATTCAGGATATAAAGACATTTGATGTGTACATCATTGCAGCAGATGATCATCCTTCTCAAAGGATGATAATTTCAGCAGAGAATTATCAGTCTACCATCAGACGATCGTCTGTTATATGTACCAAAATGAATTTATAAAGCTGAGCATGGGAATGCCCGCCTCAGCTAGATCATGAAAAAGTATGAAAAATAATGTATTGTATTGTATCTTATTACAGGACACTTCTCAGCAGATTGAATGAACTTCGGATCCTCCTAATAAAGCATTTCACCCGATAAACGACCTCATACTTTAGGGGGCATCTGTTATAGACAATTTTGTGCCTTGCAGCATCAGGCATGAATTATCAATAATCCAAGGGATCCAAAGTCCCTAAACATGATGTTCCTACCCCTAGAAGAACAAGGTCAGCAAACCAACAGCTCTCAGATCAGTTCTCCACCTGAAAACACTCAAAAACAAGCAATCCTGAAATCAAAGCAGGTGCTCCACTAGGCTTCTGCGCTGAAACTCAACTCCTGCATGGTGTACCTACGTTGCAAAGCAGGTAGAACAAAGGCCACCTGCGCTGAGCGAGATGGGACAAGTGGCACACTGAGTCATTGCTCTGGAATCTTCCAAAAATGACACTTGGATCAGGGATTTCGCCTTGTGATGAGTCAGAGGCTCTGTTTCTCCAAGTGGAAGCAAGGTTCTCCAAGTGGACTCAAGAACTGAAGATCAACTGAAGAGAGAGAGGACACAAGGCAGCTACACATCAGTTGCAAGCTGACTCATCCTTTCTCAATTCATCTATATATTGAGCTGGAATTTTGTGCAAAGTAATGATATGCTGTTGGTTTCACTATAGAGCTATTGGGTGATTGCTTGAAGGAGGTGAAGAGGAGAAATTCTTTCTGCTGGGAGGTGTTGCTGGATTGGGGCCTTCAATGGTTGTAACACTCTCAGAACTTTACTTCTTCCATTAATAAAAGCTATTGAGGTTCTTCTATATGCACTTGTTTCAATGATGTATTGTGATAATTGTATATTTGATTTATGCTAATCCTTGAATCAGTTATGATTGCATGCTTCTTGTAGTTTCCTTCTTTGTTATTTTGCAGGATTTCATTGTAGCTGGGCCAGCAAAAGAGCAAGGAGCTGGGAGCAAGCAAGCAAAGAGAAGAGTTTGGATTCGACATTAAGCGCAAGACGACGGTTAGGGCATCTCTTCATTCTCTCTTGCTTTCATAAAGAAGTAAACCTTAAGTAATTTTCTTTACAGTTGTTGCTGAGGTACTATCACCCTTAGAGTGGGATAGGGTCATCCGAATCAGATACTTTTCCCTACAACAATATCCCCTTGATTATCATCGGGATTACTTCTTGTATCTAGCTGCACCAGGTGGTACTATTACCATGGTACTTGTCTAGGAAGATTATGTTAGGGCCTAGATTTACCTTAGGCTGAAAGAAGGAAATCCTAGGATAACCATAAACCATGCTTAACCTGGTAGCTAGCCCTACCAGGTCGACAGAGGGATCTCTCCTTATGAATCTCAGTCAAAATGACTGGATCATATATGGATTTTAGGCTAGGTATAGTAGCTCTAGGGTTTTTGATTGATTTTTTTGGTTTTGTTGCTGGATAAAATGGAGCCAGGCAGTTTTGGGTCTAGGAAATCAAGTCAGGATGCAAGGTGTTCTATTGGGCAAGGTAGGTAGGTGCTTTGGAACTTGAAATTGAGTGAGATGAGAGGTCTAAAACTGGTGAGTTGTTGAGGAGGGCATGTGAAGATCATGTATCCTTCTCAAACAGTAGAAAACATAGAAAACTGAATGGCTTCCCAAGGCAGAGCACTATAAACAATGAATTCTACCTATCTATCTTGATATCATTCAGCTAGAAGCAATGAATTAGATTGTGGCATACATAAAACATGATAAAAACTGATAACAGAAGAAGAAAATATGCAAAATACACTATACCACAAGTATCCCATAAAAATAGCTACAAATCTTGGTTTATTTCCTTGCCAAACTGTTGATAAAGCTGTACAATGTAGCTCAGAGCATCTAAGAGAGTCCAACCTTTGCTAATGGCAGAAAAAATACATAATATAGACATCAAACCACCTATGCTAGCCATCAGGGGTCGAAACCAAGAGAAAAGGAACTATTACAACCATTTCCAAATAGGGAACAGGAATATAGGTAGTGGAACAACTTGCCTCTATAAGCACGGAAACTGATTCATTGACCCCAAAACCACCTCAAACTGATGAATCTACCCTCTAAGATCATTTCAATATTATGTTTACATGCTAAGACGTTAATTAAAATCATAAAGCATCCATGAAGAAGAGAAAGTCAACTTGCAGTGAAAGTAGGCAAAAATTTGATTTTCTAGCAAACTGGTCAAAAGTGCAGCGCCATGAGCCAAAAGCGTAGCGCCGCTTTCCACCCACTTTTGAAGGCCTTCTGCTTAGCTAAATTTATCCCAAGATGGCTCATTGGAAAGGTCTCCCTGTATAGTTTATGGAACAACTTCAATTTTTTTATTTGGAGGTCATTTGTCTCCTTAAAACTGAAATCTCCCAAGGCTGCTTCTGTGTGTCCAAAAAGAGGCAGAGAGGTCATTCTTTGGTAGTTTTTTGACCTTTCGGTGACCTAGTTTTGCTCCAAAATTGTTGAAAACTTCAGGAATGAATACTCTCATCATGATTAACCCAAATATATAAGCCTTTACTCCAACAAGTGCTCCAAGGAAAAGCGGGCCAAAATTTCTTGTTTTCAAAATTTCAAAATTTGAAAAAGACAAAAAATCATCAAAACTTGCCCAGATTTGGCATGAGACACCACCATTAGCTACTTTGATGGATTTATTTGTACAATATGTGTGATCTTCTCAATGTTTCTAAACATGAAGTAAGGTATATTCATCATCTTTACTCTAGTGAAATGCATGAGAAGTCTAATGTGGTAGGAATACAATCGGGAGAACCTACCTTCATGAGTGAAGTACTTGATAATGATTTTCATCAATGGACCATACCTATTTTCCAAAAACTTGAAGGGGAATACTCTCTTCATTTTGTCTTTGTATCTAGCCTTGACGTAAGGCTCATAGCACTCCTCATCAATATCCTGACCTTTGTACCAATTTTCACCCATATCTGGAATTCCTGTAGTCTCTGAGATGATAGCTGGTGATATGGTGAATGTTATTTCGGCAAGGGTTACCTCATTACTGTTCAAATGAGTCACAAATAGCCTAGCCAACTCATGATGAAATCCGACTCTTTATGTCATTTCACAAAAATCAAAGCATGCCTGGTGTTCAAAATAAGAAATAGAAAGTAAACAAGCTAGTAACTCCCTCAAACTAGTAGGCTCTTCTCTGATAATTCTTCCTCCTTTATGAGGCTTCCTTTGTTGTATGTTTCTCTCCCGGGAGCTGTCAATGAACGCCTCTTATTGATATTCATAATCACTGTCTCTTTACATTTTTATCCTTTGGGTTTGCAAAATGTGGTTGTATATGGTTGTTTTGTGGATAATTGTGTGGAAATATGATAGATGAATGGAATGGGCAGAGTGTATGGAAGAGAGAGTGTGAAAATGTATATGTGAACAGAGTTTAGGGATGGGAGTAAGGGTTTAGGGATATGGATAGGGTTTGGGGAGTGTAGGATTTAGGGAAAATGTATGAGGGGAATGGGATTTAGGGGATATGGTATGTGGACACTAGTGAAATGAGAAAAACTAGGGTTTCACCCTAGAGGCTAGGGTTTTAGATTTAAGAACACAAAACACCAATCTTAGCAAACCAAACCCTACACATAAGATGGGATTAATGTACTTACTTGTTAGAGAGAGAAACTGAATATTTTGAGGTGAATTGGAAACTGTTTGGGCGATTTGGAGCTTGGTTGGGGAGACGTGCAGCGCCTCACATAGGTGCGCAGTGCCACTTTGAAAGCACAACACCTGTGTAAAAATACACTGAGATATGCTGCCAAGTTTGCAACGCCAACTTAAAAATGCAGCGCCCTCCTCAAAAGCATAGCATTGGTCAAATTTGTCTAAAAATCCAACAACTCACTTGCATTTGCCCAATAATGCTTGAAATTGACCCTTAGCTCTCGTTTTGGCACTTTGAACTCCAACACTAACACAATGAAATGATAAATAGAAGGATGGCTTTTTATAACATTAAAATTTTGATTTCTGTTGGTGAAAACCCACTTTTATAATGTCTATCTGCTTTTTCTAATACTATGTTTTTTGATGCTTGGTTCTTTGTTTGATAGGGGGACTGATGCTCAAACTCTTTTGACTTTTTGTAGTGGCAGTACTTTGGCAACATCACCAGATATCCACGAGTAGCATGAGACCATTCTTACATATGAGAACAATAAAATTACATCAAATTTAAAAATAAAATACAAATGCTCTATTTTCACCTCAAAACTAGTTTCAAGGTGAGAACTTCATTAAGCTTACAAATTAACAAATTATGATTTTTTTATCATTATTGACCTCCTCATGTCTTTGCTAACCATTATTAGCAATAATCACTGAATTTTGACAATGGTGAAAACCCTAAGACCTAATGAGACTGAAACTCTATGTAATTGATGAAATGAACTGAAAACGAGCATGAATCATGACCAAAAGGTATGAAAGGAGTCAGCAAGTACATATCATGAGGGGAAAACTGAAGTAAACCCTACCATTAGTAGATACATGACCTAATGGAATGCAAACTCATCGGAATGGGACTCCTAGTATGAAATGCAAAAGAGAATTTTGATCACTAATGGCAATGTGAAAACATTGACACTAACATTGGCTCCAATGGGGATGGTAGCTCCTTGGAGGTGCCAAGAACATTGTAGACCTAGTAGCCTTATTCATTGGGCATGGAGTAAAAAACTCAAACTAAAATGCATGATTGAAAACTGACGACTTGACGACACAAACTGACTTTTACTCAACTAAAAACTGACTCGATAATAAAATTCAACTGACAAACTGGAAAAGATACCCAAAATGGATCTTATTCAATAAAACCTACTCTAACTATTCCATTCATCACCTGATCAAGTGAAATGAAACAACCAATGCAACCAAGTAAGCATTCTGGCTACTATTTGAATTCTCCGCAAGTGCTTTCTTATGAACAACAAGAGAGAACTATTGAAAGACAACTCCCATGAAAACTTGTAAACATATCCATTGAACAATATGGATTCTCTATCCGACTCCAAAAATACCACATAAGGATCCTGAAATTCATGTGCACTGGGGCTTAGCTCATCCAATGGATTACTTTGCTTCTCCTCATACCATGAATGCAAACTTTCATCTAATATTTGTGATGAGACTCCTGTTGAAAATGACAAAGAAACTGGCTACCGGATCAAGTTTGTATCAATACTTTTTTCAAGCTCATAGTTAGCTAATGGAGAAGGACTTTGACTGCAAATATCATCCAACACATTAGCTATTGGATCATGAAAAACTTGAAAAGACTGTTGCAACCCACTTTCTATTGGTTCCAATGAGATTTTCTATAGGCTGCTCATTTGATGATACTCTATGCGAAATTCCCTTCAAAAATTGAAATGATTCAAAATAGAATGGTACAGATTCATCTTGCATCATTTGATCATATGTTCTAGCTTCCAAGTTTTCATCCGCAACCTGAAATTCAATGGCATTTAGAGGCTATGAATCTAGATACGAGAAGTCTTGAACAAGGATTTTATTGCCCTCAAGATGGTCCAGATCAAAACTTATGGATGGTTGATCCTTGATTGCACGAAAGTTGTCTCTGATGAACTAAAACGAAGTAAAACAAAAAGGCAAAGATCCTTCACTTACTTCATAATTTTCTGCACTTTCCTCCTCACTTCCACAGCTGGTATGCATCGGCTGATCACTATATTCGAGCTATTGAAAGTGAAATCCCTCCTTCCACAAATTAGTTGTTGATTTGTCTGTAAGCTTAGCTTCTGATTGGAGAAAATAATCATCATCATACTGATCAAACTTAGGGAAATCATCAGTATAAAACACATAATCAAGCATACATGTGGTATCAATAGATCTCTCTTCTCCAAGATGATCTGTAAAACAATCATTATCAGATCTATGAAAACTGGGATAAGAAAGAATTTTTTTTGGATCAGCCACTTGTTTTTCTTCAATCAGCGAGCCATGATCTTGAAAGTCATACTCATTCCTTGTGGTGTTCTTTATGCATCATGTCTTCCACTACACTTACCAAAATGTCGAGCTTTACCTCTAAAGTTGTCGATTCCTCTAGATCTATTTTCTTCATTTTTTCTTCCTTCAAAGCTTTGCAAAGAGAAAACGAAATCTATTTCTCACCAAGGGCAGATTTCACAAATCAGTCAGACTCATCAAGAAGACCAAAATGACCAGGGTAATCTAAGGTTTCTTAGGCTTCTAATCTCTGAGTCAATACAAATACCAAGCAAAAATCAATCCAGGCACAAAAAACTTCTAGAAAATCACATAAAACAAAAATGCCAATGGAACTCACTCACAAGAGATTCTTGACAGAACACATGTAGATCTGGGTAGACACAAAAAATTGTAAATAAAAGCTAAACTTAACTGGATGAAAACAACTTAGGTTTTTCAAAAATTTTAACAGGGTCTACAGGCTTCCAGTAGAACCAGATGTGGTACCGCTCTGTGTACTAAAGGAAAGATGCGGAGAGGTCTGCATTGTTTGTAAAAAAAAAGTGCGGTTCCCTGTACACTTCGAAAAAAAAAAAAAGAATCCAGATCCTAAAAGCTACCCAATCCCACACACATTAAGCAAAAACCAGAAACAGGGATAAGTTTCTCAAGTCAAAGAAAAAGGAAAAGCAAAAACCAAATTCAAGTCCCCAGTATGGTCGCCAATTTGTCAGTCGGATAAATCGTTCTTGCGGACAATACTAGTCTCCCTAGTATCAACAGATATCTAGCAACAAGTAGGACAAGCAAATCTACCTTTCTCTAAATATATTGCGGTTCATTAATAAAAACTGAGAGGTGTTTTAGACCCTACCTTAAGTCCAACGCTAGTTTGTGGCAGCCACGCTTCGACCGTCCGAAAGAGTTTCCTTTTGAGAACCTGCAATCACAAACAAGCACACATCAAATAACACCTTCATAGCCAATATAATAAATCATATTCATCATGGTGATCAAGGAATCCATGAAATAAACTATAAAACACAGCTTATTGAGAAAAATAAACTTGATTGTATTAACTTTAAAAATAGAAGAACTTTACAACCTTTGGTGCCTTGATGTTGTACAAGCTCCTCCCAGGGTCCAAAATAGGAATCTCCTCTACTTTGACAAGCCTCACACTCTTCCAAATGAGATCAACAAGGTATGTAATCTTTCCGCACAAAAGCTCAATTAGGAAGACTAAGTTCCAGTAACATTTCACCTCAAAAATCTTCAACTTTTAACCTCTCCAGTAACCAGCCCAATGCTTCATTTTATAGTGCAAAGGAAGGAGGTTACAGGTCCACCTATGAAGGGATAGAGTCCTCCTTCAAATGGATAAACTCCTCACATCAAGGGGTTAGCTCCTTAAGGTATGGGATGCATGAACCTTAAAGGAGCGAACTTGCCACCTCAATATTCCTTCTAGAAGCTTCCAGAAATGACTCAAAGTGAGTTTTTAAGAATGTACTTGCGCCTTTTTGACTTTTACAAGGGTCCACACCCATTACACAGAGACAGAGCGATCAAGTACATAGGGGACATGTCCAGTAGGTGCGGGACTGTAGGTAATGCTAAGAGAGTGTGGAACTAGAGATTTTAGAGACTTTTAAGGGCTTTCTCTTATTTTCAAGGCTTGACATGAAGAACTGAGGTTTAAGACTTGCAAAGGGGGAAAGTATGAGTGGTGATAGACTCACACCAATTGCAGAATGTCATGGTGACAATATTTTGTGCAACACTAGACTGAGAAATATCCTTCCAACATATTTAACCATCTATCTATGGCATTTGCATCTATATGTCCTTCAAATATGGGAATGTCAAAGTTAACTTGTATCTTAAAAGGAGTGGCACCTCCAGAGTGGCTACTGGATGAAGATGGATCACTTGTGGGTAGCCATTGAAGGATCTCAGAAAACTTATCCATTATTGTGTTCCTTTGTCTCTTGAGGGCTTCCTCGAGCAATATTTTGAAAGGATCTCCTGCCCCCACATCATTATTTTCTTTCGCCATGGGAGGCCATCGAGGTTTGTGTGG
This sequence comes from Pinus tabuliformis, assembly GCA_031772625.1. NCBI lineage: Eukaryota > Viridiplantae > Streptophyta > Pinopsida > Pinales > Pinaceae > Pinus > Pinus tabuliformis. The sequence continues at coordinate 1,544,608,759 of CM062819.1, forward strand.
CTGGTCTTACAAAGGTTCAACCAATTCGATCCCTAATTCCTTATACCCTAACCTCCTTAGGGACATGCAAAGAAAAATAGAGAAAGAGAAAATTACTCTGATACTATTGATTCAAACTTATGCAGGAACACAACAAAATATAGATATACATATAAACATAGAGATGCAACAGAAATAAAACTTCATTTCATTAATATGAAAGAAATGAAATATCCTTTCATATAGAAATGAAAATAAACTAGCTCGAGTGATGGTAGCTTATCTCTGAGATGAGATGTGGTAGCTACATTCCTCTAAGATATGTTACAATGAGGTTCAAAGGCCTATTTATTATTGAGAAACAATGGAAAACCATAAACATGCAAAAACCTAATCCTAGGAGATGAAGCGCCAAAATTTTGGGCCCCATTGGGTAAATTGGTACATCAACTTCCCAGGGTCATAACTTTGGCATATGATCTTTATTTGGCTATCATAATACCTCATTTCAAATATATCAAAGAGGAGGCAAAAGATAAATGATAAGACTTGTTTGGTACTTTTTTGGTCTCTCTATTTTCCCTGAAAATGTATTTTAGTCCCTCAAAATGGCTTTGAAAGTTTAGGACACAAAAAACTACCAAACATATTAAGTTGTGCTACAATTAAGGAAAATGAAAAGAACAATGGTGGGGGTCCAAGTGGAATAGGTGGGTGGTCATCAATATCCACCTAGATCAGAAAGTCAGTTTTATTTATCTTGTTCCCTTTCCTAACAAGGTTTCCAACATTGTTCTAGCCACAAAGAAATAGGGTAGTATCTGGATATGTGTTGATTATTGGGACATAAATAGGGATTTCCCCAAAGATAATTATCCAATCCCATTCATCAACCAGATCATCAATGACTGTGTTGAAAATGAAATCTTCTCTTTTATGGATGGATTTTTTGGTTATAATCAAATCATCATACTTCCATTCAATTAGCATAAAACTTCTTTCGTTAGTCCTTGGGGAACCTTCACTTATGAAAAGCTTCCATTTTGACTCAAGAATGATGGTGCAACTTTTTAGAGACCCATGTCTTATGCATTTCATGATATCAGACATATTGTACACTTGTATCTTGATGATTCACCTACACATTCCATGAAACTTCAAGACATATATGAGTTGTATTTCTCGTGTAGGCATTACAATATTCGTTTGAATCCGTACAAATGTGTTTTTTTTTGGAATCTAGTCATTTACTACGATTTATCATTTCCAAGAAAGGGATATGAATCAATCTAGTGAAGGTAGATGTGATTTTGAATCTGCCTCCCACTTCCAATCTATTCCAACTACAAATTTTGCAAGGGAAGGATAAATTTTTATGTCATTTCATTCCTAACTATGTTGAGCTTACCAAGGGTTTCACTCAACTATTGAAAAAATGGGTTTGTTTCATCTGGGATGACATCAACCAAAAATATTTTGATGTTTTGAAGGATTTTTACCCTCATGCCTCTGTTATATCCCCTTGATTATCATCGGGATTACTTCTTGTATCTAGCTGCACCAGGTGGTACTATTACCATGGTACTTGTCTTGGAAGATTATGTTAGGGCCTAGATTTACCTTAGGCTGAAAGAAGGAAATCCTAGGATAACCATAAACCATGCTTAACCTGGTAGCTAGCCTTACCAGGTCGACAGAGGGATCTCTCCTTATGAATCTCAGTCAAAATGACTGGATCATATATGGATTTTAGGCTAGGTATAGTAGCTCTAGGGTTTTTGATTGATTTTTTTGGTTTTGTTGCTGGATAAAATGGAGCCAGGCAGTTTTGGGTCTAGGAAATCAAGTCAGGATGCAAGGTGTTCTATTGGGCAAGGTAGGTAGGTGCTTTGGAACTTGAAATTGAGTGAGATGAGAGATCTAAAACTGGTGAGGTGTTGAGGAGGGCATGTGAAGATCATTTATCCTTCTCAAACAGTAGAAAACATAGAAAACTGAATGGCTTCCCAAGGCAGAGCACTATAAACAATGAATTCTACCTATCTATCTTGATATCATTCAACTAGAAGCAATGAATTAGATTGTGGCATACATAAAACATGATAAAAACTGATAACAGAAGAAGAAACTATGCAAAATACACTATACCACAAGTATCCCATAAAAATAGCTACAAATCTTGGTTTATTTCCTTGCCAAACTGTTGATAAAGCTGTACAATGTAGCTCAGAGCATCTAAGAGAGTCCAACCTTTGCTAATGGCAGAAAAAATACATAATATAGACATCAAACCACCTATGCTAGCCATCAGGGGTCGAAACCAAGAGAAAAGGAACTATTACAACCATTTCCAAATAGGGAACAGGAATATAGGTAGTGGAACAACTTGCCTCTATAAGCACGGAAATTGATTCATTGACCCCAAAACCACCTCAAACTGATGAATCTACCCTCTAAGATCATTTCAATATTATGTTTACATGCTAAGACGTTAATTAAAATCATAAAGCATCCATGAAGAAAGAGAAGGTCAACTTGCAGTGAAAGTAGGCAAAAATTTGATTTTCTAGCAAACTGGTCAAAAGTGCAGCGCCATGAGCCAAAAGCGTAGTGCCGCTTTCCACCCACTTTTGAAGGCCTTCTGCTTAGCTAAATTTATCCCAAGATGGCTCATTGGAAAGGTATCCATGTATAGTTTATGGAACAACTTCAATTTTTTTATTTGGAGGTCATTTGTCTCCTTAAAACGGAAATCTCCCAAGGCTGCTTCTGTGTGTCCAAAAAGAGGCAGAGAGGTCATTCTTTGGTAGTTTTTTGACCTTTCGGTGACCTAGTTTTGCTCCAAAATTGTTGAAAACTTCAGGAATGAATACTCTCATCATGATTAACCCAAATATATAAGCCTTTACTCCAACAAGTGCTCCAAGGAAAAGCGCAGCGCCGGTGGCGCTGCACTTCTGGGCCAAAATTTCTTGTTTTCAAAATTTCAAAATTTGAAAAAGACAAAAAATCATCAAAAATTGCCCAGATTTGGCATGAGACACCACCATTAGCTACTTTGATGGATTTCTTTGTACAATATGTGTCATCTTCTCAATGTTTCTAAACATGAAGTAAGGTATATTCATCATCTTTACTCTAGTGAAATGCATGAGAAGTCTAATGTGGTAGGAATACAATCGGGAGAACCTACCTTCATGAGGGAAGTACTTGATAATGATTTTCATCAATGGACCATACCTATTTTCCAAAAACTTGAAGGGGAATACTCTCTTCATTTTGTCTTTGTATCTAGCCTTGACGTAAGGCTCATAGCACTCCTCATCAATATCCTGACCTTTGTACCAATTTTCACCCATATCTGGAATTCCTGTAGTCTCTGAGATGATAGCTGGTGATATGGTGAATGTTATTTCGGCAAGGGTTACCTCATTACTATTCAAATGAGTCACAAATAGCCTAGCCAACTCATGATGAAATCCTACTCTTTATGTCATTTCACAAAAATCAAAGCATGCCTGGTGTTCAAAATAAGAAATAGAAAGTAAACAAGCTAGTAACTCCCTCAAACTAGTAGGCTCTTCTCTGATAATTCTTCCTCCTTTATGAGGCTTCCTTTGTTGTATGTTTCTCTCCCGGGAGCTGTCAATGAACGCCTCTTATTGATATTCATAATCACTGTCTCTTTCCATTTTTATCCTTTGGGTTTGCAAAATGTGGTTGTATATGGTTGTTTTGTGGATAATTGTGTGGAAATATGATAGATGAATGGAATGGGCAGAGTGTATGGAAGAGAGAGTGTGAAAATGTATATGTGAACAGAGTTTAGGGATGGGAGTAAGGGTTTAGGGATATGGATAGGGTTTGGGGAGTGTAGGATTTAGGGAAAATGTATGAGGGGAATGGGATTTAGGCGATATGGTATGTGGACACTAGTGAAATGAGAAAAACTAGGGTTTCACCCTAGAGGCTAGGGTTTCACCCTAGAGGCTAGGGTTTCACCCTAGAGGCTAGGGTTTTAGATTTAAGAACACAAAACACCAATCTTAGCAAACCAAACCCTACACATAAGATGGGATTAATGTACTTACTTGTTAGAGAGAGAAACTGAATATTTTGAGGTGAATTGGAAACTGTTTGGGCGATTTGGAGCTTGGCTGGGCAGACGTGCAGCGCCTCACATAGGTGCGCAGTGCCACTTTGAAAGCGCAACACCTGTGTAAAAATACACTGAGATATGCTGCCAAGTTTGCAACGCCAACTTAAAAATGCAGCGCCCTCCTCAAAAGCATAGCATTGGTCAAATTTGTCTAAAAATCCAACAACTCACTTGCATTTGCCCAATAATGCTTGAAATCGACCCTTAGCTCTCGTTTTGGCACTTTGAACTCCAACACTAACACAATGAAATGATAAATAGAAGGATGGCTTTTTATAACATTAAAATTTTGATTTCTGTTGGTGAAAACCCACTTTTATAATGTCTATCTGCTTTTTCTAATACTATGTTTTTTGATGCTTGGTTCTTTGTTTGATAGGTGGACTGATGCTCAAACTCTTTTGACTTTTTGTAGTGGCAGTACTTTGGCAACATCACCAGATATCCGCGAGTAGCATGAGACCATTCTTACATATGAGAACAATAAAATTACATCAAATTTAAAAATAAAATACAAATGCTCTATTTTCACCTCAAAACTAGTTTCGAGGTGAGAACTTCATTAAGCTTACAAATTAACAAATTATGATTTTTTGATCATTATTGACCTCCTCATGTCTTTGCTAACCATTATTAGCAATAATCACTGAATTTTGACAATGGTGAAAACCCTAAGACCTAATGAGACTGAAACCCTATGTAATTGATGAAATGAACTGAAAACGAGCATGAATCATGACCAAAAGGTATGAAAGGAGTCAGTAAGTACATATCATGAGGGGAAAACTGAAGTAAACCCTACCATTAGTAGATACATGACCTAATGGAATGCAAACTCATCGGAATGGGACTCCTAGTATGAAATGCAAAAGAGAATTTTGATCACTAATGGCAATGTGAAAACATTGACACTAACATTGGCTCCAATGGGGATGGTAGCTCCTTGGAGGTGCCAAGAACATCGTAGACCTAGTAGCCTTATTCATTGGGCATGGAGTAAAAAACTCAAACTAAAATGCATGATTGAAAACTGACAACTTGACGACACAAACTGACTTTTACTCAACTAAAAACTGACTCGATAATAAAATTCAACTGACAAACTGGAAAAGATACCCAAAATGGATCTTGTTCAATAAAACCTACTCTAACTATTCCATTCATCACCTGATCAAGTGAAATGAAACAACCAATGCAACCAAGTAAGCATTCTGGCTACTATTTGAATTCTCCGCAAGTGCTTTCTTATGAACAACAAGAGAGAACTATTGAAAGACAACTCCCATGAAAACTTGTAAACATATCCATTGAACAATATGGATTCTCTATCCGACTCCAAAAATACCACATAAGGATCCTGAAATTCATGTGCACTAGGGCTTAGCTCATCCAATGGATTACTTTGCTTCTCCTCATACCATGAATGCAAACTTTCATCTAATATTTGTGATGAGACTCCTGTTGAAAATGACAAAGAAACCGGCTACCGGATCAAGTTTGTATCAATACTTTTTTCAAGCTCATAGTTAGCTAATGGAGAAGGACTTTGACTGCAAATATCATCCAACACATTAGCTATTGGATCATGAAAAACTTGAAAAGACTGTTGCAACCCACTTTCTATTGGTTCCAATGAGATTTTCTATAGGCTGCTCATTTGATGATACTCTATGCGAAATTCCCTTCAAAAATTGAAATGATTCAAAATAGAATGGTACAGATTCATCTTGCATCATTTGATCATATGTTCTAGCTTCCAAGTCTTCATCCGCAACCTGAAATTCAATGGCATTTAGAGGCTATGAATCTAGATATGAGAAGTCTTGAACAAGGATTTCATTGCCCTCAAGATGGTCCAGATCAAAACTTATGGATGGTTGATCCTTGATTGCACAAAAGTTGTCTCTGATGAACTAAAACGAAGTAAAACAAAAAGGCAAAGATCCTTCACTTACTTCATAATTTTCTGCACTTTCCTCCTCACTTCCACAGCTGGTATGCATCGGCTGATCACTATATTCGAGCTATTGAAAGTGAAATCCCTCCTTCCACAAATTAGTTGTTGATTTGTCTGTAAGCTTAGCTTCTGATTAGAGAAAATAATCATCATCATACTGATCAAACTTAGGGAAATCATCAGTATAAAACACATAATCAAGCATACATGTGGTATCAATAGATCTCTCTTCTCCAAGATGATCTGTAAAACAATCATTATCAGATCTATGACAACTGGGATAAGAAATAATTTTTTTTGGATCAGCCACTTGTTTTTCTTCAATCAGCGAGCCATGATCTTGAAAGTCATACTCATTCCTTGTGGTGTTCTTTATGCATCATGTCTTCCACTACACTTACCAAAATGTCGAGCTTTACCTCTAAAGTTGTCGATTCCTCTAGATCTATTTTCTTCATTTTTTCTTCCTTCAACTTTGCCCTTCTGATCAACAGATTAGCCTCTACATCTACTGCACTGTTTTGCATCTCTTCAATTGTTGCAAGGTTCCTTTCCCTCAGCTAAAACTCTATTTCCAGATCAAAGGCTTCCGAGTAGTGCAAGAGAGCGGATCCAGGAGGAGGTCTTATATTAACAGGCATCGAACAATAAACATGGTTAAGTCTGGTAGAAAAATGTTGTATTGTCTCCCCTGGTAGTCTTTTCAGTTGGTTATACTCTTCTAGAATCAAGAAAGGGTTTTGTCTAATCACCCACTTGTCAAGGAAAACTTTGACGAACTGCTAGAAATCTAAGATGCTTGCATCAGGCAGGGTTTTGAACCAACTCTTGACTTTGCCTTGCAAAGAATGAGAAAAAAGCCTAACACTAACATCTTCTTCATCAACTTCATAAAGGTCAAGAAAAGACTCAAAATTCAGTACATGTCTTTTAGCAGTGATGTTGTCACATTCACCATCAAATCTTGGTAGATATAGGTAATGATTTTTAGGGAAAGCATGGGATATAGGAGGTAAAATCAGAGACTTGTATCTATCGAGAAGTTTACAAGGTATAGGAGTATATACAAAAGATTTAGAATCAGTCTTGGTCTCTTTAGGCTCATCAGTTTGAAGATGGTCATCATAAGATTCAGAAGAAGTCTCTTGATCAAGATCAAAGTCATGCGAACATTTTGTATTCACAATCTTCAAAGGGAAAGAATCAAATGCATATCTAGGATCTTTTCTCAAATACAGTATACTTTGTAAAGCTTTCTTGACATTCTCAGGAAAAGAGAAGAAATAATTTATAACAAAGAACATAATTTCTTGGATGAAATTCCAACTTGAATACCTAATATTTCCATATTGTCCTTCCATGTTTTTGCTGGTAGGGTTCATCCTCCAATGGAGTCCTCAGATATGGTCTTGAAATTGATTGAGAGTCACCAGGTGAATTATTTTAGCCTTCCTGTGTCTGATCGTTGTCCACCATCAACAATTAGATCTAAACTTGATACATTCTGCTGAGGAACATAAAACTACATTCCCCAGTATGGTCACCACTATGTTAGAGTCTAGATTGACCTCAGGCTGAAAGAAGGAAATCCTAGGATAACTACAAACCAAGCTTAACCTGGTAGCTAGCCCTACCAGGTCGAGAGAGGGCTCTGTCCTTGTGAATCTCAGTCAATATGATTGGATCAGATATGGATTTTAGGCTAGGTATAGTAGCACTAGGGTTTTTGATTGGTTTTGTTGGTTTTGTTGCTAGATCAAATGGAGCTAGGCAGTTTTGGGTCCAGGAAATCAAGTCAGGATGCAAGGTGTTCTATGGGGAAAGGTAGGTAGGTGCTTTAGCACTTGAAATTGAGTGAGATGAGAGGTCTAAGACTAGTGAGGAGCTGAGGAGGGCATTTGAAGATCATGTATCCTTCTCAAATAGTAGAAAACATAGAAAATTGAATGGCTTCCCAAGGCAGAGCATTGTAAACGATGAATTCTACCTATCTATCTTGATATCATTCAGCTAGAAGCAATGAATTAGATTGTTGCATACATAAAACATGAGAAAAATTGATAACAGAAGAAGAAACTATGCATGAAACACCATACCACAAGTATCCCATAAAAATAGCTGCAAATCCTGGTTTGTTTCCTTGCCAAACTGTTGATAAAGGTGTACAATGTAGCTCAGAGCATCCAAGAGAGTCCAACCTTTGCTAATAACAGAAAAAATACATAATATAAACATCAAACCATCTATGTGATGAGCCCTAGAAATGGGTAACTATATGGGCTCATTCTGCCTATTATTTTCATTTAATCCACCATTCTCAATAGTTTTGTGCATGTTTTTGAATATATTTATGTCAATAGAGTGAATGGGGATAGTCACTTTGCCACATAGTCTAATGAGTGTTTATTGCAGATTTTTGGACATTTCTGGACAAGAACCAATCATTTATGAGCAGATTGGCAGCCAAAATCAAGGAAATAGGGCTGAGGACTTATAGGAGGGGTGTCTCCTTCATTAATGACCCCTTCCTCGAGTTCTCCATTAGCATCTCGGAGTACAAAGGCCACAATGATGATTCCAAGGGGAAGCCGAGCAAGTCTAGTAGAGTTGTTGTTATCTTCAATTTTAGGCAGCCGAGTTCCTTAAGTTTAGGAGGACTGTTGGAAGTCCCCACTTGTATAAATAAGAAGGCTTCAACCCTCAGTAGTTTAGCCATTTCATAGTATATTTTCGCACTTTTGTGCAACTTGGTACTCAGCTCATTTTCGAGCTCTTTTTGAAGATAGCTTTGTGATGTAACTGCTATTTTTTTTATAAATGAAGATGAATCCAGTTTTGCACCAGCACTGATCTTTCCTAGAAGGCTGAAGCTCTTGGGTTAGGGCCCAACCCAAGCTGCCCAACACCTCATTTGTGTATTTATATGATTTTTTCTTGCATTCATGAGATAATTTCTGTTGTTTAGGTTAAATCTTGCTTTGTTAATTAGGTTGCTTTTGATGGTTAGAATAGTTGTTCTTGCTTCAAGTTGATTAGATAGTTTGCTGTAGTAATAGAAAAAGATCCAAAAAGGCTACCAACAGGTCTTGAACTCCTTTCTCCCTCTTTGGGACCATGATTTGAGGTCAAGACACTATTCTTGCCACCAAAAACATTGTTTTTGCTTTTCCAATGCAATTGCTAGTGTGATATTTTGAGTTGGAGAAGTTGATATTAGTTTGGATTCACTTGCTTGGATCATTTCATGTTCATTTTCCATGGCTTTCTCACATAGTTTTCTATCCATAAAGTTTTGTTCAGCATTCCTCTGGTTTTAGGTCAAATTTTAGGTCAAAATAGACAAAACTTTGTTTTTTTCGGTTCTTGCTTGGGTCAATTTTGAGAAATAAGTGTACATCTCACTTGTAGAACACTCCAGCTTATCATTCCTCCATAGCATAGCCTGTACCAATTCATCTCTCAGGATTTCTCCACTCATTCATCTCATTTCGCCAAACTGCCCAATTTTCTGCGTTTTTGTGCAAAATTGCTTCCTTGACCTTTGAACAAATCCAACCATTTCGTTCATTCCTAATCTTCATTGACGAAGTCCTAAACCCCTAAACACATCCATATAGCCTTCATTTCCCTTTTCCCATCGTTTTTCCACCTTCAAATCTCCGAAAACCACTTTCGGCCTCCTCCTGTAGAACCTCCTGTAAATCCCCTTAGCCTCCTGTAGAAGTTCATGCAAGTGATTCTTCAAAGTTTGACCACAATTGAAGTCTCTAGAAGAGTACCAGGGACTTCTTAGGACCTCTCGACTCCTTCCTCACCATTTGCAAAAGCCAACTCCATCCTCCTTTGCCACCAAACCCCTGCACAATCACAACCAGTCACCTCACAAACACAATAATTCCACATAAAAATACTCAAAAATACAAAAAGATGGTTTCTTCTCATTTCTCTTCAAAAGTAGCTTGAATAAAAGAAATTTACCTTCTCAGAAGTCAATGGCACCCATTTCAGCAATTTCCATCTCTTTTCTTCCAAAATTAGGGTTTGCTAGGGTTTGTGCTTCATTTCAGTTTTCCTTCTCTTTCTGTAAGTAGAATAGCCCCTGTAGAGTTAGATTTCTTCCATCACAGTAAAAGCTTCTTCTAAGAACTCGTAGAAGTTGTCTTAAGCTCGTAGCAGACTCTTGCCAGCGAATCAAGTGATAGCCTGCAGTAAGAGCTAGTACTTGTGCATAGAGCACTGTCGCTTCCAAGTTTGTTACGAACTACCGGGTTGATAAAGTAAAGAAGGAATCCACAGGAGTTGCAACATTATTACTGCAATTCTGGAACTCACCACTCTTTTTGGCGCCATTGTCGGGGACGCGTCAGTGTACTTTGTGATTACCGCTTTTCTTCTATTTTTTTACTGCAACATTCTACTAGGTAGTTTATTTCATTTCAATTCTGCAAATTTCATTTCAGCAAGCGTAGATTAGACATTTCCTGCTTTCATTTCAATTCTGCAATGTCATTTCAGCAAGCGTAGATTAGAAATTTCCTACTTCCATTTCAATTCTGCAATTTCATTTCAGCAAGTGAATATTAGGCATTTCCTTCTTTCATTTCAATTCTATAATTTCCATTCCAACAAAGTAGATTAGACATTTCCTGCTTTCATTTCAATTCTGCAATTTCATTTCAGCAAAGTTTATTTTAGTTAGTTGTAATATGCTATTCAATCCATTTCAGTTTTTGCAAGCACAAGCAAAAAAAGAAACACAAAAAATCACACAAAAAAGAGATTTCCTTTCATGCCTCCTAGGAAAAAAGACAATTCAGGAAAATTCCTACCCAACACCCCCACCACATCACTAAGTCACCCTTCTATCTTCTTTGGTGGCATTGATCCAAAAGAACCTATAGGTGAACCTCCAGAGATATACGAAGATCCTGTTATCACTCAGATTTTCCTTGAAGTTGTTGGAAGAGGAAAGGGTCCGAGGTAACCACAAACCAACTTTTAGATACAGAATCTAGCCAATTTGTATCCAAAGAGGGCTCTCTCTTTATGATTTAGCTTGGTTTTGAAAGATATTAGGCTAGTTGTGAAGTTTAGAAATTTTGTTTGAGTTTGGGTGGTGAGATTCAATAGCAGAGGGGTAAAACTAAGTAGCTTAGGCCATTGGGCTAATGGAGTCAAAGAAGATGGCTTAACTGGACTTTGTTTCTTAACAAAAGATGGTTTCACAGGGCAATATGGTCAAAGAGGGAACAAATAAAGGCTTGGGATAAATGGAATGGGTTTAAAATGGGTGAAGGGCAGTTAAGAATCCTTCAACATATTTAAGGAGGGAACTTGAATGATTACTACTTAAGAGAAATTAAGTATTATTTAATAAATAATCAAAATGAATGAACTAGAGAATAGGAGCAATTAAGATTTCACTGTTTATCCTAATTCAAAAGAAAACATGGAGAATAATAATGACTGAAAACAGAGTGCAATCAAGCAAATTCTGAATTATTCTTTTTCGTTTAGCATTCAGATGTGAAACATAGATGATATAATAAACAACGAAAACTTTAAAAAATAAGGTATAGAGGCCTTATTGATCTGGTGTTTGATTCAAGAAATCTGTGAAAAGTCCTTTGCTTCAATTCTTTATCCAGCAAGCCATACAAAAGTTGGTCCAATCAGCACTTTATTCCAAAATAATCAATATTACAGCAATGTCTAAGAATCCACCCTCAATACTCCAATTGAGGGGGTATTTATACAAAACTTTTTACAATGAAATATCTTATAACAAAGTGAGATATAAACTGGAGTGACTAATCATATCCTTCAAGAAAATAGGGCTAGAAGACCTCGTAGATGGCAGATAAGGCAACCGAATGGTTTGTTGTCCCTATTTTCGAGAATGTGTTGGAGTTAGGCCCTATGATTTGGCCTCTTGTTGTCCTTTGTGTAATTATGTGCTAGCTGCTCTGTTTTGACTTTCCTATTGATACACTTTACCTGCATCTGATACTCTTTATTTGTTGATCTATTTTCATCCTCTTTATCTTCATTAACTATAGTAAAAATCAAAATTTTCCTTTTACCTAGAATAAATTACAAAATTTCAAGAATTTCTTCCCACCATTTTAGCTGTGGTATTCTGGTTTTCTAAAGCTTTCTGAGGGTTTCATCTGTTTCTGTATACCTGAAAAATGTAGGCTAAATTGGGAACAAGTGTTTTAGTTCATGCTCAACATAGAATAAGTTCTCTAGGTTGTCGTAGAGCACCCTGCCTGTAGGCAATGCTTTCATCCCTGATGTACTTGTTGATGAACCTGCTTGGTTCCATACATAATTATTCAATTTCTCCACATAATCTTTATGCCTCATTAACCTATCATTAATCATTAAAGGACTAGGCAACCCTTTATTATGGAAAATATCAAACTTTTGCATAAAAGCATTAATCTCTGCCCGCATGTCATGACATCTTCTTTCTAAATTTTGAAATAAAGTCTTCTTGGTTAATACCCTTTTGATTTCCAAAATGGTTTATGTCCTGCCATTAATGGCTATTTCTTCCATCTGTTCTTTATTTCTCGTATTCAGAAAATGTATAAGCTTGTTGGCTTCCTCAGGTATTTTTCCTAATTCTGCTCTTGTTCTTTGGATTTCTTCTTGGGTTGCCTTCACAAGATCAACCTGCTCAAAAATTACTTGGATAGAAGGCCAACCATCATTTATGGAATGAGTGATGTTGTCCCAAAGAATTCCCTTGATTTCTGTTATAGGTTTGTCAAATGTAAGATCCTTCTCCAATGATTTTACTTTGTTTTCTAACCCTTTAATATCTCTTGTCTTTTCTGCAAAATTTAGCTTTGAGATATCATAGCTTCATTCCATTTTGGCATATTGTTCCTTTAGCTTATTTAGTTTTGAAACTTGTAGTTTCAGGTCCTCCATTGATTTTATTAGCTCTTCTGTGCTCAAATTAGCAGTACTACCCTATGCTACACCTGTTGTTCCTGTTGTTGTTGTACCTGTAACTTCCTCTTCTGTGACTACCAATGTTGCTCCAAGAGTTGATGGTACTGCTATAGATATTATTGGTATTACATTGGGAGGCTGGGAGGTTGACTCTCCCTACTTTTCCTTCAATGCCTTTTCAAGTGCTTGTTCATTATCATTCAATCTTTCAATAAGCTTTAAGATCAAATCCATCATTTCTTCCTCAGATTTTTGCTTTATAACCTCATCAGTCTAAGGATGTCTTGAAGGTGGCAGTTTTAGTTGCTTCCTTAGGGCAGCAATATCTTCATCTTTCTTTTTAATCAAGGCTTCTGTAGCCTTTGCATCTTTGGGATCATGGACCAATCCAATAATTATTACTTCTAAGGTTTTTATTCTATTATCTTTCACTTGAGAGGAGGCCTTTTCCAAGTGTAGTTGAGCAGTAGTGTTGTCCAAATAATTTTGTAACCTATGGGTCATCATTGCCTTGCCATTCAAGGTTGAGTAAATCATTTCTCCCGTTTTCTTATGAAACTCAATTTGATCCAAAGGATGAATATCCTTTGCCATGACTTAAAAGTTTTTTCTGAGATAATCTACTGCGGATTTAGGTTGCTGCACCTTAGGCTTCAAATAGCTCATTATCATCTTGCCTTCTTTGATGTCATAGGCTGACATCAATATCTGTTGATTTGTAGGAGCCATCTTCAAATATCAGTTATAAACCTATAGCCTCAATGGACCATTCCTGGCTTTTATTTCTGTGAATGTTTTCTTGATGTCTGATGCATCAGTCCCTGGTGGCTTGGAAGAAGATATCTCTACGCTTTTCTGCCTTTCTAGCGCCTGCCTCTGAGAGCTAGTGGATGTTCCTCCTATTGGGAAAGTTTGTTGGCTTTCCACTCTTTCTTCCCTCTGACTATCTGTATTTTCTTCTGCAAATTCCTCCTTTGAAAGGGGATTTAATCTCTGTCTCTTTTTTCCAGGTTGTCCTGATGGTTCACTGGAAGGGGTAGTTTTTTCCCTATCTCTATTTGCGTTTCTTTCCTCATTTAAAGGAGTTTGTAGAATTAGGGGCTCTCCTATATTGACCTAAGTGGGAGGAGTCTGTATTTGAACCTATTCTCTGGAAGTTTCAGGCTGCTTGGACATTGTAGGCTGTTCAGTGTGTTGAAAACTAGTCTCTAATTCCTTGCCCTTTGATGACCCTATAGCTGGTATACTTGTTTCCTTTGAGGATTGCTGAGAGGTTCCAGCACTGGAGGCACCAACTCCTAACCTTTGAGATAACTTAAATGATACCTGCCAAAAAGAATCCAAGTCAAGTGTTTTCTCAATATCTCTCATAACTTTCTGAAAATTCACCTGCTCACTATCATGCTCTACTAGGGTACCTTCCCTCCATTCATCCATATTTGCATATTTTTCAATTTCTGGAATTCTATGGTGAATATATGGGGACAACCTATTCTTCATTCTCCTATCACATATAAAACTGTTAGGATCATATGGTTTCCACTCAAAACTCTTTTGTAACTTAAGTTGCTCTTTTAATTTTTTTTTTTGCTTCTTTCCATGCTTCCCTAGTTTTGTAGACAAAAGGGCCTATCTAGTTCTTGATTCTAAGCTGAGCTTTCTTCTTAGCATTACAAAATGGACTAGGTCTTCATTTATCATTTGCCTAAAATATTCCAATGCAAAGAGTCTGATTGGAACATACTTTGGCAGCTTAAAAGGGCAAAGTTCACATCCATAAATCTTGATTTCTATGTGATTCTGATATAGGTACCAGTCACTTATCCTGTACTACTTGGAAAGCTGGAGGATTTTCTTCATATCACCATTTATCCTAGGAGGGGAAACTCCTATCAATAAAGTGGTTGCTGGATGAACAAATAGGTCAATGAACTCATTGTAGGTGTAAGGGGTCTCAAGGGATTTATGGAAAATGGGACTCCAAAAAATTACAGACCTTGGATTGCCTCTAGTATCAAGTTTCTTGATAGGGAAAGAGAAGCTATCTAACTGATAATACAACAAAAGATGATAGATGAAAGTAGTGTATTTGAAGACTCCTTCATTGTCCAGTCTTAGGAATTGGTCATGAATTTTGTTGGCAATATAAGATGCATAATAATATTTAACAGTAGGGGGTTGTCCTTGAGTAAAAATTGACAATAATACCAAGGTTATCTCATCGACATACTCTTCGGAGTTGAATCCCATGATTGAGGCTATCATATCAATAATAATTCTTCCTGTATCTGTAAAGAGAACTTGTAGATAAGGAGGTGGGCCTTTAGGCTAATGTTTAGGGTCCATGAACATCTGACAGATGCGAGTAAGTTCTGCTTGAGACAATTGGGGAGCTCTTTCGAGTAAGTGTCCCAAAGAAAGGGGAGTGAGAGCGTGACTAGAATGGAATTGCAACATTTCATTGATGGCCTGAGCAGTTATGGGAAAAATGACTTCTCAACTTGGGGACATGACTACTCTTTGATTAGGGTCATAATATCTAGGAAAACATGGACTGAAGGGAGGAAGTACATGGGAAGGTTGGATTCCCACAGTCCTAAGATGTCAGAGCGAGTAAGATAGCTGTCTCTGGCTTGGCAAAAGATCTTAAGGTGGTTTTCATCACCTAATAAGTCTTTTATCTGAAAATCTTTATTGGCTAGGGGCAAATAATCTAAATCTTTATGAGGGGCATTCATAGGTACCACATTCAGAGCTACAGGAGTTTCCATCATTGGTTCTTGTGGATTCAGGAATGGAACTTGGGTTTTCTGTGAAAAATAGTGAAAACGGCAGGTTTGGGAACCTATATAGTGAACAACGACTTGAATGTATATCGAAATTGGTCCTTTTTGTGGAATATTCAGCATAAAACCAAAACTTGCAAGGTTTCAATGGAAATGGATAAATACCTGCAATGGGAAAGTGAACAGTATAATGGCTAGTTGGATAACCGGTCCTGGGCTGAGTTGCTGCAAGTTTCTTGATCAGGTGGCATTTAGAAAGCTTTGGCAGTTGACTGGGACGTCGCTTTGCATAGGAAAATATTCGCAGCATATAACAGCAAAAATGACATTACATTAGTTTTATTTTCAAAATCTAGGTTGGCGAGGGGTTTTTTGGATTATCGGGCAGGTGACGTATGCAAGGAGATGACGTTTTGTCGTTTTATGGAGGGGCGATAAGCGGTATGTGCTCGCATCGCTTTTGGAAGTGGGCAGTTTTCAGCCAGGGGACCGCGATTACATGGATTTCCTGATGCGTGGTGGGGTACGGTTTTGAAAACCGCCTGGTGATCACGCGTTAAAGCGTGGTCACCAGGGGAGGCACGATATCACTAATGATCTTCGGATGTGGGGAGCATGATCGGATGGTGGACGGGCGAGGGATATGGCGAGGCTTTACTGCAGCAGGCCCAGTATAATTAAAAAGTTAATTAACTATATCGGGGTGATCATGAATGGATGGGAAGGCTATTAACTAACCATAAGGGTTAATTAATCCCTTTTTGATCAGCAGGAGGCTTAGTTTCTTAATGAATCAATGATTAATCCATTAACCCGACTTTAACACTATTTATGGTTATATTTAACCAGGTCGAGATATATAAGATTTTGGGATTTTTTATATATATTTAATAATACGGGATAGGGTGAATTTCTTTGGGAGTTATATAATATAAGTCAGAGATTAATATGATAAATGAGATGAAAGTGCTAAGTTAAAACATTTTGGGTATACATTTAAACTTAGGCTTAGAATGGAAAAAGGGGGTTTTTAGGTGATATTGTGTATTTTCCTAAGTAAAATAGGATTTTTACTTAGGAAATGAGTTTATGAAATCAAATTATTGGTTTATCGATAATTTTAAGTACTTAGGCTTTTAAATCATTGGGCCAAGGGTCCGGTCCCTCCAAAAGTCAAAGAAATGCTCTAAGCCCCTTTAATTTTCAAGACCTTAATACTTCAGGGGGAATTAGTGAAATATTTAGGAAAAAATGTGAAGGGAAGTTAATTATTTGACCTTGTTTTGCTTGAACTTCATCAAGTGAAATGTATGCCTTACACTTGTGATAAAAGTGAAAATTAACACATTTAGATACATTATCCATCACAAGTAATTTTGCAACACCATCTACCTACCCTACCTACTTTAGGCTAACATTTTTTCTTCTTTATTAGGGTGCACTTGGACTGGAAAACCCTTATCACACTTTTTCTTTTACATATAGAAATCTATCTAAGTCTAACCTTATTACATCCAAGGGATAAGATTAAACTGTTGAGCTCCTTTTATTCACTCTACCTATCTACTTATCTGCCAAGATTAAACAGTTTGGTCAGATTTTATTCTCTACTTCTAAAACATGAAATTCAAATATGAACTAGCCAACCTTAAACTATGTGATTGTTCACCAATTGTGGCATAAGTTACAAGTTGCACACAATTTGATTATTACATAAGATTAAAAAGTAGTGGCACTTAGACTTGCACACTTTCCTTGGTCTTTCTTTTGGTGGGGTTCATTTTTCTTCACTTTTTTGACCATTTTATTTCTTTTCACCCTTTGATTTTTCTTTTAGGGTATACCTTCTTTACATTTTTTAAAAGTTTTTGATTTTTTAACAATATGAAAAACCTTTTCAACAAAGAAAGGTATGAATATATTCATATCTCATCGAGTCAATCATGAAATATGACACCTATTGGTATAGGAGCATAACACTAGCTACACTTGGGGATGGATTTTCCTGGTGGAAAGTCAAGAATAGTAGGTCAGATGGCCTCTGAATGACTTTGATTGTGCTGTGAAATCTTCTTCTGCCTATTGCTTTATTGTATGTATGATAGTAACACTTCTAAAGCTTAGGGCCTTCTCTTCGGGCTTCAACTCCAGCAGGTTACTATCCAATCCAAACTGTGACAT
The DNA here is from genome assembly GCA_031772625.1 of Pinus tabuliformis. Classification (NCBI taxonomy): domain Eukaryota; kingdom Viridiplantae; phylum Streptophyta; class Pinopsida; order Pinales; family Pinaceae; genus Pinus; species Pinus tabuliformis. The sequence goes on from CM062819.1 coordinate 1,544,626,787, forward strand.
TACCAAGGATATAGTATTTACATGTTAAAATTAGAATACATTAAAAAGTAGAATCATGGTAATGTTTCAGAATCCGACCATTAACTGGCCCTTCTTCTGTTTCTATGCCATCCAAGTTTTTGAGGTAGTAAGTATTGTTCCCTTGTAAGGCATGGATAGTAAAAGGTCCTTTCCATAGGAAGTCAAACTTCCCATGTTTTCCCTTATCCTCTCTCCTGGAATCCCATCTTAAAACTTTGTCTCCAAGGTAGAAATCTTCTGCCTTGGTTCTTTTATCAAATATTTTCTTAAGTTTCTCTTGTAACACTTGGGATCTCTTATACACTTCCTCTTTGGTCTGCTGTAGATGGATGGTCTGATTTATCCTCCTTTGAATATCATTGGGTTCCACTTGAGCTTCTTGAAGTAACTTCATTACAGGAACTCCTAAAGATGAAGGAAATACAACTTCCATGCCATAGACTAATTCATAAGGACTAGTTCCAATAGATTTCTTGGTGGTAAGTCTGTCTGCCCATAGTGCATTAGTGAGTTTCGTGTGCCAATTTTTCTTGTTTTCTTCCAATAATTTCTTAATAATATTAATTAAGCTTTTGTTGGAAGACTCAGCTAGACCATTACCTTGAGGGTAATAGGCTATGGAATGACCTAAAATGATATGGTACTTATTACAGAAACTTCTCATTTTCTTAGATTTGAAGGCAGCAACATTATCTGTTATGATCTTCTCAGGACAACCGAATCTGGACAATATGTTGGTTTCTAAGAATCCTATAATCATTGTCTCATTGGCTTGTCTATAAGGAATGGCTTCTATCCATTTGGTGAAATAATCTGTGGCAGTGAGAATCCATTTATGTTGGCCAGAAGAGGGAGGATGGATTTCTCCAATGAAGTCTAGGCCCCATTGTTGGAAGGGTTTTTCAATGGAAATTGGTCTCAGGGGTAAAGGTATTAGTTTTCTCTTGCCTTCAAAAATTTGACATTTGTGGTAAGCAGTGACAAATTTCTTTATATCAGTGAACAAGGTTGGCCAATAAAATCCATCCCTTAGGATTTTGTCTGCAGTTGCTTTCCAGTAAAGGTGTCCACCATAATCTCCTGCATGAAATTATTTGAGAACCTTGTCAACTTCTTCTTTTAATAAACAATTCAATAGAATACCTTCATGATTTTTCCAAAAAATAGCATTATCTAAAATACAAAACTTTGAAGCTTTCATCTTTAAAAATATTTTCTTTGTTTTGGATAACCCTAGAAGATCCTGCAGGTTTAGTAATACATAAGTTATATTAGCATACCAAGGTAAATCTAAGAAGGCCTGGCTGATTTGTGGAGTCGCCATCTCCTGTTCATTATCTAGTTCATTAATGTCTAGGGCTTGACAATTTGTTTCAGTCATGAGTTTGGCCAATCCTGTCCTTTTATAAGCTTTGTAGGTTTTATTTCAATATCATACTCCAATATAGTAGCAACCCATTTACCTCGTTTGCCCTCAATTCCATCCTGAGTTAGGATGTCTTTGAAAACAACATTTGGTACAAAGGCTATTACATGGTGTTATAGACATTTTTGTGCCTTACAGCTATAAGCATGAAATGTCCATAATCTAAGGGATCCAAAGTCCCTAAACATGTTGTTCCTACCCCTAGAAGAACAAGGCTAACAAACCACAACAATTCACAGAAGTTCTCCACCAGAAACTGCTCAAAAACAAGTCAATTCAAGATCAATTCAGAGGCTCCACTAGCTGTCTGCGCTGAAATGCAGAGATTACACTGGCTAGGTGCACTGCAACGCAGGTAGAAGCACTATCAGGGTGCGCTGAGCGGGTAATGACAAATGGCAAGTTCATTCAACGAGGTGGAAAGACCCTGGAAGCTTCCAGAATCTTCTCCAATGACACTTGCCTCAATGAATTCGACTAGTGATGAGTAAGAGGCTCTTAGTCTCCAAGTGGAAGCAAGAACTGACAGAGGGAGAGGACACTAGTCAGATCTCAAGCTGACTCATCCTCTCTCCAAACATCTATATATGGATCTCTCCTCCATGAGATCCAGGAGGCTGGAATTTTGTTATTGCAAAGAATTGCTGTTGGTTTGAGATTGGAATCATTGGGTGCTTAATGCTTTGAAGGGAGGTGAAGATAGGAATTTCATTCGCTGGGAGGTAGATGCTGGATTGGAACTCTCTTGGTTGTATCTCCTCCTGAACCTTGTTATTCATCAATAAAACTATCTTGGTTTCTCCTATATACTGATGTATCTTTGATGTATGATTGCATTAGTATGTTTAGTTTATTTCTAATCCTGAACTAGTTATGAATATGAATCTATGTCTTTGTGTAGTGTTCCCTTCTTGTGATCTTGCAGGAACCTGTTGAAGCTGGGCGAACGAGAAGGCAAGTAGCTGGGAACTCTCAAAGAGAAGAGAAACCGGATCGAGGGACAAACAGAAGACACCGGTTAGTCCATCCATCTCTCTTCATTCTTAATTCATAAAGGAAGAATACTAGAATAGCTGTTTCTGTTTGTTGCTAAGGCACTGTCACACCTTAGGTGGATAGGATCGTCCTGCATAGGCATTTTTCCCCACAACAAATTGGCAACTCCGCTGGGGAGATCTGTTTAGTCATTTTATTTGTGTCTCTATCATTGTTTGTTTCATAGACTCAAGAGCAGCAATCGAACTGCATCTGCTATTTTCAGATGCAAAGTAGACAGCTGCTGCTTTGATCCAATCACTAGATTTGTCTATGACCTGAACAATGGACTCACAAATGATTTGATGATCCTTTGTGATAGATCTTAGCCCTCCTTCAAATCATCCCTTTGATTGTACCTTGCTTGTTGCTTTTATTTGGCCTGAAACCGTAGATTAATCAGCAAACCGTAACCCAGAACCCAGAAACAACTCTCGTTTCTGCTTCAGCGCAGACTCTGTGAAGAGGTCCTGCATTTCAACGCAGGTCCCGTGAAGTCTACCTGCGCTGAATATCAAAACCTCTGTGTTGGGAGTGCGCTGATCCAGTTTAGGCCTTGTGCAGCTGGGGTTCTCTGCTCTGTTTTGCCTTGTTTTGATCTCTGATTTCTACAGCCTGTAACCAGCATAGGAACCTGTCTGATAACTCCTTTTCTCTGCTTAAATTCCGCCTCCTTTTGTACAAAAAGACTGTGAGTGTTTTTATGTGTTTGTGGCGTCATTTACAGTTTTCCTTTGCAAGAGTGGAATGGTCATCCTGTAGCCCTTGATTCAGATCTGTTGATTGTGATCTTAGGAGAGAGTTCATTGGCTGTTTACAGTTGATTATACATTTACTTTTGCTTTTGGTTTGAGTTTGTCTCTTTTAAGTGTCAAAACAAGTGTTCATTTCGAAAGTCGTAAAGTGTTGTATTCTCTTCTACCCTTTCGGATTTCGAAAAAGTAAACTTGTTTGTATTTGTCATTTAAAAGCAAATTCAAAGTTGTACAAAAAGCTTTCTTTTTAGGCATCAATATTAAGAGGGCGGAAAACAAACATCTGCATTGTGCATTTGCATCTTGATAGTTTGCATGCTTGATTTAGGAAAAGTGCATTAGAGTGTGCTGATTGCTCTTTGAGAAAAGATGGTGTCTTTCTTTTCCCTTTGTAGCTAGGATTTTCATTGTTGAAAAAGAGATAAAATTTGCTTATCATCTTTTAGACTGCATTTAGGAATTGTATCATACATCTCGTGGTGATCCAAAAAGGCAAACTTCTAAGAAAGATCAACCTAAAATAAATTGAATGAACTTAACAACGCTTTGTAACTTAACGCACAACATAGAGGTCTAGGCTAGAGACGTGTTCCGGCGTCGTAAAGCCTGGTGACTGTCGATCTCGCTGATGGTGGGTGATTCCTCCTGAGGGACGATAGCACCAGTACGGATTGTGCTCCCACGTACCGTCGAGTATATATTTGGAGACCCCTATAGGCATAAAACCTTTATCCTTAGGAAGCCGTGTCGGCCACCCTACTGATCGCAATGCACTGAACACAACATTCAGGAAGATTGACCGCCCGTACCTTAAAAAGTATTCTGCGGTTTTGCGAAAAGTTTGGCACACCCTCTACCTAGAACTCTAGAGCAGTTCCTTTTGGCCTTTTTCAGACTCTATAACAGAAAAAGTCCATCCGAGCATTTGTCACTTCGGGCTCGTTAAAACATCGAACGAGACTAGAGTCATCTTTAGCTTTTTCTCGACTCTTTAAAATTGAAAAAGCAAGTTGTGTCTAAAGCGTCGTTAAAATTTATTTTAAACGGAACAATCACCCCTTTTTCCTGCGTTGATCTTTAGGTTGAGAAAATGGAGCACACCAACCAAGGAATTCCCCTTGGTGGAAATCCTAGTCCCTTCTCCTCTTGGGGAGATGTTGGTGCGCCCCATATGGCCACATTGTCGCTTCCAGGACTGACAATTGGCTTTCCGGTCTGGCTCTTCTCAACCAATGTCGTTCAGAACACCACTATTCCTGAACAGTCGAATCAACAGTTAGACCAGACCAGAGTTACCCACCAGCCTTCTACTTCATCTAATTCTTCCTCTCCTCCTTCCTCTTCACTTGACGGAACTAGCAAAACAAAAAACCAAGTTCCTAAGGAGAAGAAGGAAAAGAAGAATAAAGAGAAGAAGAAGAAGGAGCCAAAAGCGACTCAGGGCAAACAAGTGTCGTCTGACAAAAATCCGCACACAACACTGACTAGGCCTAAATCGCCATGTGTCATATGCAAGGGAGACCACTTCCACAGAGATTGTCCCTGCATCCCTCGGATACTAAGGGACTGGTCTCCCCATTTGCACAATTCGGTGGCGTCAACCTCTGATAGCCATGTTGACAGCACACCGTCAACTAGTGAAAGTGAAGCCACAGGACAGAGAGGGAAAGCTAGATTTCCCTGCAAACTGTGTGAAGGTGACCATGCCATCCACCATTGTCCCTTCTTAGATGAGGCTAAAAGAGTTTTGGAAGATCGCCCGGTTTTACCAGTGCGACTTCCTCCTGGATATCAAAAACTCCTACCAAGTCCTTCACCAGTTGAGAACCCGGCTGGCCCGCTCAGGTGGTCAGCTGAAGCAACTATCATTGAGGATGAACCGTCTGAATCCATACCTGACTAAAGTCAAAAGGTCGAGGCGGCAGTTGACCTGGTCTTGCCTTCATAGGTTCTATCTTCAAATGATACCATCATAGAAGAGAATAAAGACGACACCGTCCAAATTCTCTTCATCAACACAGAATCCAATGAACAAGGGGGCAATTTGCCCATTCCTTTATCGCAGGAAGGAACTTCGTCAGAGTCATACCCGGCCGTATATTCGGTCCCACCACCAAGCAACCTAGTTGTATCCTTCGATTGGAACCAACTAAGCAGACCCCGGTTGCCAGCAAGCATACCATTCAGAATTATCGTTCAAATATACAGAATGGTAATGGCTGGCACCATCATTGATGAGGGGGCATCTGTGAGTATCCTTTCCTCTATTTCTTGGAAAGTGCTTGGTTCACCAGTGCTTTTGCCTGAAATGAGAAATCTGACGGGCTTTGATAAAGGAACCAGTCGACCTTTAGGGATCCTTCCCAATGTGCCTATCACATTGAAAGGGAAGACCGTTCAAATGAACGTGATGGTCGTTCAAGGACCCTTGGATTATAACCTACTCCTTGGACGAGACTATATATATTGCATGGGAGCCATCGTCTCCTCACTCTTTAGAGTAATGTGTTTTCCGCGCGAAGGAAGAGTGGTCAAGCTCGTGGACCAGCTTTCATTTCCCCGATCACGCATCGAAAATAGTCATATACCATCCCTAAATGGTCTCTTCACGCAAGAAATGTCTCAACCCACGGTTTGTCCTCCCGATGAACGCGAGTAATTCGGAGGGATATGACTGGAACCCAGGGGGCATGCGTCCTGGTCTGCTTCGGCAGGAAAACTTTGGGTATAAGGTAGGTTTCCGCGGGAGAATATGACTAGTCTGTACCCCGCCCATGCTGGAAGAGGGTTATTCTAGAATAAGATTCTTTTGTCAAAGTTATGTGAGTTGACAGACAAAGTCTCTCACCTTTGTCTACCTCGGTAGACACCGCCGAAGAAGTGTTTTGTTCGCTGCATTGATGAAACAATCTTTGGGTAACCTGAAAGAGGTAGGCCTCTCCCGGTAAAACAAATGTTTTATTGGACTAAGAAGGGGTAACCTTGAAATCGTACTTTATGCCTGGGGGCATGCAAACCTTTTTGAGTGCAAGCAAGGGGCGGCTATTTATTTTTTAAATTTTTAGGTCCTCCCTTTAAACCTGTAGGTCTAACCCTTTAAACTCGTAGGATTAGTCGTTTCCAAACTTGCATAAAGAAAAGATGCGGAGCATAGCTTTGGTAAGGCGCAAGCCCCATAAAAAATGGCATCTTACATGAGACATTCTTATCATACGACTGGATAAATCGAGCAATTTTAGCACATAGTTCATGCTCGTTCAAAAATAAACGCAATATTCGAGCAGTTTTAGCACACAGTTCATGCTCGTTAAAAAATAAACGCAAGATCTGAGCAGTTTTAGCACATAGTTCATGCTCGTTAAAAAATAAACATAAGACTGAGCAGTGTTTTTCCGCGTTTAAGCTCGTTAAAAAATGAACTATCTTCCGGTAAATAACCACCGTGAATGTAACATTATCAGCCATTAAAGCCTTGGTCGTGTTTGCACCATCACCTCCACTTTTCCATTGGCCGATCATTCACCTCCATATGATTGTTTACCCATTTTGAGGAACAGCTGCGAAGAGTGATTTCACTAGCCATCCTTGTGACACTGCCGTGATTGGAAAATTCCAACCCGTACCTGGAATCAGCTGCTAACCCATTTTATCACTCGTTCCTCAAAAGACGAGTCTTCTTTAAGCTCTTTTCACCTGGGTCGTAAAATATGAAAAGATTGCCGAGTTTCGGCCTTCCAGCTCGTTAAAGCGACCGGAAGTGCTATCCCTCCTCTAGATTTTAATCTTTTTGGACCTGAGGGATTATTGCACAAAAAGATCGAGCGCTTGTTTTGTTCAGCTCGTTAAAACTATCGAAAACTCATCCCTTCTATATTGTTTTATACTTTTTTGGACTTAAGGGATTAGATGACGAAAAAGGACTTTCGGAGTTGACTTTACGTACCTTTTCAGACTCTCTAAAGATGAAAAGTACCGAGTTATCTTTGTCGTTAGACTCGTTAAAAGCATTAAATAGCGACAAACTTGTCTTTAGACGAGAACGAGTTTCACTATCGCTAGGCTCGTTAAAACATAGCGATGGGCTTGCCCGAAGGGAAAGTTATAGAACAAGCATATGTTATCCTCCTCAAGCTTGACAAAAATAAAGAGGTACTGGTCAGCAATGACTGGGGAAAAATTGGGAGAAACTCAAGAAAACTTTGATGGTAGCAAGTCACTCTTGAACATGACACTTTTCCTCCGTACCACAGTCGGGTTGGGTTGTTTCATTCACCGGTCACATCACCATGGTCTCGCCATACCATCCATATTTGGGGTAATGCTACCGATCCATCGCATAAGTGTCACCATATGTTCAAGAGAAGTCGCTCAGAGAAGTCACCTGTGTCCCATCCACTACCATACATTATACTCTTTCATGACCGCCACCCTGAATCATATGTCATCAGATCGTTTTCACCTCCATCAAAATCATTAGCTCCGTTCCGTGTCATTGATGTGGGATTCATTAAGGCCCTCCTTTGATGGATCACTTCTTGTCGACATCAGCTCATTATCCAAGAAGTTGATCTAGGAAGAACCCCTTCAGTACTTTGAAGCTTGCATGCCTCAATGGCATGTTTCTCACTTCCGGCGACAGGTATACATCAATGACCTTCGACTGAAAGATTTTGCATGGTGTTCGACGCCAAGTCCTTTATTCACACCACGTGAATTGTACTGCAGTACCTTGAGGGTCATTATCATTATCGGTGATTCCTCTCGCGCTTGTTAACGGTTTACCTCATTGACCGGTAATCAAGCGATGCATTTCCATGTTCGACTTCAGAACATTTCTCACATGGATCGACTTGTACTTAGAGTGAAGATCAGACGAGATTGAAGACCCCGGATCTAGTTTCATCCATCCGGGCTGCGATATATATTTAGAAAATAAAGACATAGAAATGTACAGCTTTACAGCACAGATAATCATCCTACCAAAAGGATGATGGCTCTATCAGAATCATCAGTCTATCATCAGACGATTGTCTGTTATATGTACATGAAAATGAATTTATAAAGCTGAGCATGGGAATGCCCGCCTCAGCTAGATCGTGAAAAGGTATGAAAATAATGTATTGTATTGTATTGTATTACAGGTCTCCTCCCAGCATTGAAAGAACTTCGGATCCTCCTAATAAAGCATTTCACCCGATAAACGGCCTCATACTTTAGGGGGCAACTGTTATAGACATTTTTTTGCCTTACAGCTATAAGCATAAAATGTCCATAATCTAAGGGATCGAAAGTCCCTAAACATGTTGTTCCTACCCCTAGAAGAACAAGGCTAACAAACCACAGCAATTCACAGAAGTTCTCCACCAGAAACTGCTCAAAAACAAGTCAATTCAGGATCAATTCAGAGGCTCCACTAGCTGTCTGCGCTGAAATGCAGAGATTACACTGGCTAGGTGCACTGCAACACAGGTAGAAGCACTACCAGGGTGCGCTAAGTGGGAAATGACAAATGGCAAGTTCATTCAACGAGGTGGAAAGACCCTGGAAGCTTCCAGAATCTTCTCCAATGACACTTGCCTCAATGAATTCGACTAGTGATGAGTAAGAGGCTCTTAGTCTCCAAGTGGAAGCAAGAACTGACAGAGGGAGAGGACACTAGTCAGATCTCAAGCTGACTCATCCTCTCTCCAAACATCTATATATGGATCTCTCCTCCATGAGATCCAAGAGGCTGGAATTTTGTTATTGCAAAGAATTGCTGTTGGTTTGAGATTGGAATCATTGGGTGCTTAATGCTTTGAAGGGAGGTGAAGATAGGAATTTCATTCACTGGGAGGTAGATGTTGGATTGGAACTCTCTTGGTTGTATCTCCTCCTGAACCTTGTTATTCATCAATAAAGCTATCTTGGTTTCTCCTATATACTGATGTATCTTTGATGTATGATTGCATTAGTATGTTTAGTTTATTTCTAATCCTGAACTAGTTATGAATATGAATCTACGTCTTTGTGTAGTGTTCCCTTCTTGTGATCTTGCAGGAACCTGTTGAAGCTGGGCGAACGAGAAGGCAAGTAGCTGGGAACTCTCAAAGAGAAGAGAAACCGGATCGAGGGACAAATGGGAGACACCGGTTAGTCCATCCATCTCTCTTCATTCTTAATTCATAAAGGAAGAATACTAGAATAGTTGTTTCTGTTTGTTGCTAAGGCACTGTCACACCTTAGGTGGATAGGATCGTCCTGCATAGGCATTTTTCCCCACAACACATGGGAGTACAATATGTAGACTCTAAAGTCTTTAATAGCTTTTACAAGTGCAAAATCTTGTTTTTCCATGATTTTGTATTTTAGTGGTGCATCCCTAAGTGCTTTACTAAAAAAGGCTATAGGTTTTTCACATCCTTGATCATCCTTTTGTAGTAAAATAGCTGCTATGGTGTGTTTTGATGCAAATGAAAATATTATGAAGTCTCTATCAAACTTTGGACTTGTAAGGACCAGTGTTCTGGTCAAAGCCATTTTAATTTCTTCAAAGGCTTGTTTGGCTTCAACTGTCCATTTAATACTTGAATTCTTTTTCAACATATTATTAAGCAATCTAATTAATTCAGCTAAGTTAGATATGAATCTTCTCAAAAAATTGATCTTTCCTAGGAAAGCTTGAAGTTCTTTGACATTTCTAGGGTGGGGTATTTGCAGAATAGCTTCTATTCTAGCAGGATCAATTTTGATGCCCTCTTTGGAGATAATATGGCCTAAAAGTTTGCCTTCCTCTAGACCAAATAAGGACTTCTTAGGATTTAAAGAAATACCATATTTTCTACATTTCAAGAATACTTGTCTCAGATGATCCAAATGTTGCTGATCTGATTTAGAAAAAACAGTCAGGTCATCTAGATATATAACCAGAAAATCATGAATTTCCTTTGCAAATGCTATGTCCATAGCTCTTTGGAAGGTCGCCCCTGCATTTTTAAGTCCAAATGGCATTTTGATATATTTAAATGTGCCCCATGGTGTTGTAAAAGCAGTCTTCCTGGTCATCAGGGTGAACCAAAATCTGGTGATAGCCTGAGAACCCATCCAAAAGTGAAATCCTAGAAGCACCTACCACCCTCTGTAAAATGTGATCCATCTTGGGTAAAGGGTAATTATCCTTCAGAGAAACCTTATTAACATTCCTTAAATCGATGCATAATATGATTTCTCCAGTTTTCTTCCTAGTGGGTACTAAGTTAGACACCCACTCTGAAAACCTGATAGGAGCAATTATCCCTGCTTCATACATTAGTTTGATTTCTTTTTAAACTAAGGGAAGCAGTACAAGGTTAATTATTCTGAGCTTTTGCTTAAATGTTTTCTGATTTTCCTTCAGATGCATCGTATGCTGAATTATGGAGGTGTCATAAGATTTTAGGTCTTCATAACTCCAGGCAAAGACATCCTGGAATTCTCTCATTAGTTCAACATATTTGAGCTTTTGATCAAGGGGCAAAGATTTAGATAACTTTACCATTTTTGGATTTTCCTCAGTTCCCAAATTATAGTCCTCAATATCTGCTTTTAAGGGTTCCATCTTAGGTTTCTTTGGGATATCATTGAAATCAAAAAGATCTTTCAAAAGAGTTAATCCATGAGGCAAATGATTATCTTTTAAATTGATTACTTCAGATTCTCCTTCAATAATTTCATCAATATGCATTTCTTTAAGATCCTGCATTTCTTTGTTGGTAAATTTTGTTGGGTGAAGCATTTGAGTTGCGCTTTTTGCTGAAATGTATATTTCTATCTTATTTGTTTGATCAAACTCACTAACTGTATCTACATCTATGTTAATGTTATAAAATTCTTCATCTAAGATCAAAAAATTGTTAATCTACTTATCACTATCAAACACTTGCCAGTTCTTCACATTGTCAGGTATAGTTGGCCTATGTCTAATCTCAACTGTGAACTGATGATTAGGTTTGAATGGTAACTTGCAGGTGCTGGCAAACATTGCCAGACTATGAGCTTGCAAGTTATGCTTTCTTGGGATTTTGGCAAGCTTAGTTTCTAGGAATGTGTTGAGAATCTCTATCACTGTATCTCTGTAATACTTCAATATGGGATCATTTGTTGAATAATGTCCTTTAATCTATTGAACTATTAACTCAGAATCTCCTAAGATAGACACCCTAATTGCTCCTAATTTTTTAATCAATTTAAGACCTAGCAACAGAGCCTCACATTCTACCATATTGTTGGTGCATCTAAAGTTTAATATGTAGGCATGGCCTTCAACATGATCGTTTTCAAGATTGTGCACCCAAACTCCTGCTCCTGCTCCTAATTCATTAACTGAACCATCAAATTCTAAGTGCCAAAGAATTTCATGTTCATAATTGGTGTCAAGAGTCTCCGGAATCTGTTTAATAGGGAGATCTAGTTTTTTGTTTTCTTCTATTTTCTCTTGGGTGTCTGTTGTGTCATTGTTCTCAGAAATTTCTTGTATTTGAACACTAGATTTTTCATTTGTAATTTCTTTTGGTTCTGCTGCTAAAACTTCCAATTCATTTGAGGAATCAATTTCAGCATTGTAAAGAATGAAAGAATCCATATCAGAGTGTACTGAATAGATAGGAAAATTTTGGGGTTTCTCCTGACTACTTACAATGTATTTAATTAAAGTTTTTCTGTATAGCTTCTTGGGTTGACCGAATACTGAAATGGTAGCATAAGACATGTCCAATTGTAGAGATCCTTGAAGTTTTGCATTCGAAGACCTGGACAATAACATGCCATACTTTGGTGGAATATCAGCTACTACTATGTCCATTAAGACTGTTTTGGCATGATATTGAACTAGTGATACACACAAGTCTTTGATTAATCCTAAACATCTGACCTAACTTGAATCGAAAGAAAAGAGGTCCTTATACGGCCTGGTGATGTCTAGGTCCAATTTCTCCATTACAAATTTAGGCATTAAGTTAGGAGATGCACTAGAATCAAACATGGCATTATGAAGTATTTTATCATGTATGTTCAAACTTACATAGAAAGGAGGGATTCCTCCATCTACTATTTTTCCATTCACTTCAAGGCCAAATATCAATTCAGGCTGGTCATCAAAAACATTTACTGAATCTTCATTAACAGAGATTTTGAGTGATATACTGATCTGGCTTCTGTAGACATCATGCTTAGCTAATCCAGATAATGGAACAGCTATTTTTAATTTTCCTACTTCATTCTCCAGATTAAAAGGTTTTTCAGTTTGGGTTCTTGTATTTTGGACAGTTGGATTCTCCTTTTCTTTTGTATTCTCTATGTTTCTCTCCTTTTCAAGAGTGGGATTATGGGTTGAAGTTGTTTCCAAATCAACTTCTGGAGGTTCTTCCACGTTTCCTTTGGAAGGAATAGAAGTGGAAGGTTGTCTGTTATTTGGTTGATTATCATATACATCTTCAATAATTGGGTTAGCTAGATTAGGATCTGTTCTGGAAAGAATATGTACAAGGGTGTTATTGGTCTTACCTTTTTTAGGCTACTTTGTAACTTTCTGTTTATTGGTTCCAGGGATATCTATTCTTCTACTCCTCAGATTATAATGTTTGTGGACTTCATAAATGGCTGTATCATATCCCTCCCTAAAGTCAAATGATTCACCTGACTGAGTTTGGAATTGTTTAAGAATGTGAGCTTCTTGATCCTCTTGGGTCAAGAAAACTTGTTGTTCATTGTTGAGTCCCATCAAATTGATTTGGGTATCTTCTGTTCGTTCATCAGAAGTTGAGGCTTTAGCATAACTTTCCTGGAATGGGGCCCCAAGGTTTTGATCAGGGCTAGTCTTTCCAGTGTTCTGGTTTTGGTTCTTCCTGAAATTTGGATTTCTCCCAGTATTACTTGGTTGACCATCCCAAGGGGATTTCCTTTCAACCATTTCTACTCTATCTCCTAGCCTATCCATTCCTTTAATAATAGCATCTAGTTTTTGTTCAAAGGCTGAGCATTCTTCTTTCAAAGGTATCCTCCTTTCACTTCTAGCTTTAGCTCGTTTGGATATCAGGTTGGATTCAACATTGACAGCTATACTTTGCATATCTTCTAAAGTTCGAGGAGCTCTTTCCCTAAGTTGGTATGCCATATCAGAATCAAATCCATCAAGGAATTTGATCAATGCCAAATTTGGAGGAGGTCTGAGGTTTTGAGGGATAGCATTGTAAACATTATTGAACCTAGTACAGTAATCTTGGACAATTTCTTGTGTTCCTCTCTTCAAGTTTTCATATTCCGATAAGATCTGGAGAGGATCTTTCTTATTTTCCCATCTGTTCAAGAATTTTGTATACAGAGCTTGTAGGTAATTGATACTATTAGCAGGGAGGGCTCTAAACCATGTTCTAACATCTCCAGTCAGACTTTGAATGAATATTCTCATTCTGACATCATCTGTATAAATTTCGTATATCTAAAAGTAGTCTGTCATATTTTTGGTATGTTTTTGTGTAGTGTAAGTACCAGAGCCATCGAAAGGAGTGATTTTACTTTGATAGTCTTGGGGAATAGCCCCTGGATTGGCTGGTAAATTGAGGAGGGTATACCTATTTTCCATTGTAGTAGATAGGTTTGAAACAACAGCTGGGGTTGGTCTTGGAGTGGTGGGTGGAGGGGTGGAAGGGGTGGTTTGAGGTTGAGATGTCGGAGGTGATGTTGATGAACTAGGAGAGGCTGAAGTGATTATAGAAAGGCTTTGTGTTTCTACAGAGGTAAGCTCAGATTGAATGGAATTCTACGAATATCTGTCAAGATGTGAAGTGACAATCTCAAGTTGTAAATCTTCGATAAATAATGGGTCATGAACTGTATGGGCTAACCCAGACTCAGAAAAGGTTACAAATAAAGAGGTCTCAAAATACTCATCAAAGAGTTCATCCCCAAGGTAAATCCACTTCACAGGGCAGGATTTTGATCTGTATAAAGGCTGAGAACTAGCAGAACTCTCTTGGCTTTCTTGTCTCCTAAGAATCCTAGGGATCAGATTAGGGTTCTCAAACATAGGTGGTGGATTTGGAGCAGGGTTAGCTCTGGTGTAATGAGTCCTTTCTGAAGCCAATTTTCTAGGTATGTTTTGGTTTTTTCTCTAAATGGGTTGTATAATACAACTTCTTACAATTTCTTTAAGAGGCTTTAGGTATGGAATTTGAACTTTCCTAAAGACTTTATTTGATAAGAGGAACTGATCAAGAATTTGAAACCAGATGTTCAATCCATAAACTAGACTGGAGATAGACTGAAGCAACATTCACTTACTTATGCAATTTCAAAGCAAGAGAAATTTAGAGGCTACCTGGCTAACTTCAGGCTTCGTCTGTAGCTTATAAAGTAAACAATAGTAACAAACAAATTATTTAGATCCCTAGCAGAGTCGCCACTATGTTATCACTCAGATTTTCCTTGAAGTTGTTGTAAGAGGAAAGGGTCTGAGGTAACCACAAACCAACTTTTAGATATAGAATCTAGCCAATCTGTATACAAAGAGGGCTCTCTCTTTATGATTTAGCTTGGTTTTGAAAGATATTAGGCTAGTTGTGAAGTTTAGAAATTTTGTTTGAGTTTGGGTGGTGAGATTCAGTAGCAGAGGGGTAAAACTAAGTAGCTTAGGCCATTGGGCTAATCGATTCAAAGAAGATGGCTTAACTGGACTTGGTTTCTTAACAAAAGATGGTTTCACAGGGCAAGATGGTCAAACAGGGAACAAATAAAGACTTGGGATAAATGGAATGGGTTTAAAATGGGTGAAGGGTAGTTAAGAATCCTTCAGCATATTTAAAGAGGGAACTTGAATGATTACTACTAAATAGCAATTAAGTATTCTTTAATAAATAATCAAAATGAGTGAACTAGAAAACAGGAGCAATTAAGATTTCACTGTTTATCTTAATTCAGAAAAAAATATGGAGAATAATAATGACTGAAAATAGAGTGCAATCAAGCATATTCTGAATTATTATTTTTCGTTTATCATTCAGATGTGAAACATAGATGATATAATAAACAAGGAAAACTTTAAAACATAAGGTATAGATGACTTATTGATCTGGTGTTTGATTCAAGATATCTGTGAAAAGTCCTTTGCTTCAATTCTTTATCCAGCAAGCCATACAAAAGTTGGTCCAATCAGCACTTTATTCCAAAATAATCAATATTACAGCAATGTCTAAGAATCCACCCTCAATACTCCAATTGAGGGGGTATTTATACAAAACTTTTTACAATGAAATATCTTATAACAAAGTGAGATATAAACTTAGGTGACTAATCATATCCTTCAAGAAAATAGGGCTAGAAGACCTCGTAGATGATAGATAAATTCAACCGAATGGTTTGTTGTCCCTATTTTCGAGAATGTGTTGGAGTTAGGCCCTATGATTTGGCCTCTTGTTGTCCTTGGTGTAATTATGTGCTGGCTGCTCTATTTTGACTTTCCTACTGATACACTTTACCTGCATCTGATACTCTTTATTTGTTGATCTATTTTCATCCTCTTTATCTTCAATAACTATAGTAAAAATCAAAATTTACCTTTTACCTATAATAAATTACAAAATTTCAATCATTTCTTCCCGCCATTTTGGCTGTGGTATTCTGGTTTTCTAAAGCTTTCTGAGGGTTTCATCTGTTTCTGTATACCTGAAAAATGTAGGCTAAATTGGGAACAAGTGTTTTAGTTCATGCTCAACATAGAATAAGTTCTCTAGGTTGTCGTAGAGCACCCTTCCTGTAGGCAATGCTTTTATCCCTGATGCACTTGTTGATAAACCTGCTTGGTTCCCTGCATAATTATTCAATTTCTCCACATAATATTTATGCCTCATTAACCTGTCATTAATCACTAAAGGACTGGGTAGCCCTTTATTCTGCAAAATATCAAACTTTTCCATAAAAGCATTAATCTCTGCCCGCATGTCATGAAATCTTCTTTCTAAATTCTGCATTAAAGTTTTCTTGGTTAATACCCTTTTGATTTCCAAAATGGTTTATGTCCTGTCATAAATGGCTATTTCTTCCATCTGTTCTTTATTTATCGTATTCAAAAAATGTATAAACCTGTTGGCTTCCTCAGACATTTTTACTAGTTCTACTCTTGTTCTTTGGATTTCTTCTTGGGCTGCCTTCACAAGATCAACCTGCTCAAAAATTACTTGGATAGAAGGCCAAACATCATTTATGGATTGAGTGATGTTGGACCAAATAATTCTCTTGATTTCTGTTATAGGTTTGTCAAATGTAAGATCCTTCTCCAATGATTTTACTTTGTTTTCTAACACTTTAATCTCTCTTTTCTTTTCTGCAACATTTACCTTTGAGAGATCATAGTTTTGTTCCATTTTGGAATATTGCTCCTTTAGCTTATTTAGTTTTGAAACTTGTAGTTTCAGGTCCTCCATTGATTTTATTAGCTCTTCTGTGCTCAAATTAGCAGTACTGCCCTATGCTACACCTGTTGTTCCTGTAGTTGTTGTACCTGTAACTACCTCTATTGTGACTGCCAATGCTGCTCGAAGAGTTGATGGTACTATTGTAGATACTACTGGTATTACATTGGGAGGCTGGGAGGTCAACTCTCCCTGCTTGTCCTTCAATGCCTTTTCAAGTGCTTGTTCAGTATCATTCAATATTTCATTAAGCTTTAAGAGCAAATCTATCATTTCATCTTCAGATTTTTGCTTTATAACCTCATCAATATGTGGATGTCTTGAAGGTGGCAGTTTTAGTTGCTTCCTTAGGGCAGCAATATCTTCATCTTTCTTTTTGATCAAGGCTTCTGTATCCTTTGCATCTTTGGGATCTTGGCCCGATCCAATAATTATTTCTTCTAAGGTTTTTATTCTATTATCTTTGGCTTGAGAGGAGGCCTTTTCCAAGTGTAGTTGAGCAGTAGTGTTGTCCAAAGAATTTTGTAACCTGTGGGCCATCATTGCCTTGCTAATCAAGGTTGAGTAAATCATTTCTCCCGTTTTCTTATGCAACTCAATTTGATCCAAAGGATGAATATCCTTTTCCATGACTTCAAAGTTTTTTCTGAGATATTCTGCTATTGATTTAGGTTGCTACACCTTGGGCTTGAAATAGCTCATTATCATCTTGCCTTCTTTGATGCCATACGCTAACATCAATCTCTATTGATTTGTAGGAGCCATCTTTAGATATCAGTTATAAACCTACAGCCTCAATGGATCATTCCTGGCTCTTATTTCTGTGGATGTTTTCTTGATGTCTGAGGCATCAGTCCCTGGTGGCTTGGAAGAAGATATCTCTACGTTTTTCTGCCTTTCTAGCTATTGCCTCTGAGAGCTAGTGGATATTCCTCCTGCTGGGAAAGTTTGTTGGATTTCCACTCTTTCTTCCCTTTGACTATCTGTATTTTCTTCTGCAAATTCCTCCTCTGAAAGGGGATTTAATCTCTGTCTCTTTGTTCCAGGCTGTCCTGATGGTTCACTGGCAGGGGTAGTTTTTTCCCTGTCTCTCTTTTTGTTTCTTTCCTCATTTAAAGGAGTTTGCAGAATTGGAGGCTCTCCTATATTGACCTGAGTGGGAGGAGTCTATATTTGAGCTTGTTCTCTGGAAGTTTCAAGCTTCTTGGACATTGTAGGTTGTTCATTGTGTTGAAAACTAGTCTCTAATTCCTTGCCCTTTGATGACCCTATATCTGGTATACTTGTTTCCTGTGAGGGTTGCTGAGAGGTTCCAGCACTGGAGGCACCAACTCCTGACCTTTGAGATAACTTAAATGCTACCTGCCCAAAAGAATCCAAGTCAATTGTTTTCTCAAGATCTCTCATAACTTTCTCAAAATTGACCTGCTCACTATCATGCTCTACTAGGGTACCATCCCTCCATTCATCCATATTTGCATATTTTTCAATTTCTGGAATTTTATGGTGAATATATGGGGACAACCTATTCTTTATTCTCCTAACACATATAAAACTAATAAGATCATGTGGTTTCCACTCAAAACTCTTTTGTAACTTAAGTTGCTCTTTTAATTATTTTTTTGCTTCTTTCCATGCTGCCCTAGTGTTGCAGATAAAAGGGCCTAGATGGTTCTTGATTCTAAGCTGAGATTTCTTCGTAGCATTACAAAAATGGACTAGGTCTCAATTTATCATTTTCTTGAAATATTCCAATGCAAAGAGTCTCATTGGAACATACTTTGGCAGCTTAAGAGGGTAGAGTTCACATCCATAAATCCTAATTTCTGTGTGATTCTTATATAGGTACCAGTCACCTATCCTGTACTACTTGGAAAGCTAGAGGATTTTCTTCATATCACCATTTATCCTAGGAGGGGAAAATCCTGTTAATAAACTGGTTGCTGGATGGACAAATAGGTCAATGAAATCATTGTAGGTGTAAGGGGTCTCAAGGGATTTATGGAAAATCGGACTCCAAAGAATGACAGACCTTGGATTGCCTCTAGTATCAAGTTTCTTAGTAGGGAAAGGGAAGCTATCTGACTGATAATACAACAGAGGATGATAGATGAAAGTAGTGTATTTGAAGACTCCTTCATTGTCTAGTCTTAGGAATTGGTCATGAATTTTGGTTGCAATATAAGAGGCATAATCATATTTAATAGTAGGGGGTTGTCCAGGAGTAAAAATTGACAATAATACCAAGGTTATCTCATCGACATACTCTTCGGAGTTGAATCCCATGATTGAGGCTATCATATCAATAATAATTCTTCCTATATCTGTAAAGAGAACCTATAGATAAGGAGGTGGGCCTTTAGGCTGATGTTTAGGGTCCATGAACATCTGACAGATGGGAGTAAGTTTTGCTTGAGACAATTGGGGAGCTATTTCGAGTAAGTATCCCATAGAAAGGGGAGTGAGAGTGTGACTGGAATGGAATTGCAGTATTTCATTGATGGCTTGAGCAGTTATGGGAAAAAGGACTTCTTGACTTGGGGACATGACTACTCTTTGATTAGGGTCATAATTGGCACAACAGTGATGAATGATATCTGGGAAAACATGGATTGAAGGGAGGAAGTACATGGGAAGGTTGGATTCCCACAGTCCTAAAATGTCAGAGCCATTAAGATAGCTATCTCTGGCTTCGTAAAAGATCTTAAGGTGGTTTTCATTACCTGTCAAGTCCTTTATCTGAACATATTTATCGACAAAGGGTAGATAATCTAAATCTTTGTGAGGGGTGTTCATAGGTACCACATTCAAAGCTATAGGAGTTGTTAGAGTCGGTCTGGTCAGCCCTCCGTCAGAGATCAAAACTCTTTGTGCATTTCAATTTTAGGTGTCCAGCTCCATTCACTCAGCTGCATTTCGCTAGGGGCATGCCATGATCTGACAGAGAAAGTCATGCTAATCATTTTCCCTCATGTCTGGCTCCTGTTGGCTCAGGTCTTTGTCCATAATCACTGAAGTTCATGACAGTCAAGGTCTGGTCCTATTACAGGACAAAGTCATTTTTATGTTTGCGTCTAGGAATTCATCAATTTGGTCTTTGAAACATGTTCGGAACAAGCCATGTAGGCCAGAGGGAGGTCCTTATACAACTATGGTTCAGAGAGCTTCACCGTCACATGGATAGACTTCGACTCTTCTTCAAAACTCTGTTTTGAAGAAAAGTCAAACAAGGTCACTTATGACAAAAATTTATCCAAAAATCACCAATTGACTTTTCAGATGCAGTTATGATTCACATGGCCAAATGCTCTGTCATACAGTCGCTATAAAGAGGTGCCGAAAATTTCATCATTTGAGCCAAAATATCGAAGGGAAAGTGAAAATCAGTGTGTTTTAAAGGTCAATGAAAAAGTGTAACACACAACATTAGAAATTGGGTTTTCAAAGAGGCAAAAATCAAACCCATATCCTCCAAGGCTATAAATACATGTTTTGACCCAAATCAAAGGCATTGTGCTCTTCCAAGACTTGGAGAACGCATTTCAAAGGTGTGAGTGTGAGGTTGGAGATTTTGAGTGAGCAGAAGTAGGTTTTGGGACCGCACGGCGCATATAACCAGGGGCGCGGCGCACACGCAGCCAGCCTACCATTGAAATATTGCACAAGCACGACGCATACAAGGCGCGCAGCGCACTGGGAATTCTGCGCAGTGCATACAGTCCAACGGCCAAGAAATGGTGCCAAACCACTTCAAACTTCGGGGAAGGCTATCAAATTGAGAGGTAAGCCTTATGACATCGCCTGCTCATCAAGTTTTTTCAAGGATATGGTGTTTGTGAAGAGGTTGAATTCACCCAAAACGCACAATGTCACCCATGAAAAAATCAACAAGAAAACGAAGGTTGAGGTTGTAAACTTGTGTTGATATTGCCAAGGCTTCACTCCACTCACCTATTCCCCTCACCCATCATTTTTCCCATCCTCCCTTGTCATTTTTCCTAAACCCCTACCCTAATTCACTACCCAAACCCTCTCCCTTTTCCTCCACTATTGGGTTAATGCAAAATCACCATAGGACCAGCTCATTAGGCAAACAAAGCTGTTGGAAGAGGGGTGTATGGCCGAAGAATCAGAGAAGCAAACTATTAGGATTGGCTTAAGGTGTTTTCATAGTGCGCGGTGCGTACACCAAAGAGCGTGGCACACTCATTGTGCACGGCACACACAGGGCCCACCCACTTTGTAAATATAACACTGGCGTGGCGCATACCTGGCAAGCGGTGCACTGGGCAGAGCACCTGGCGCACAGAAATACAAGGCCCAAAAACCATCGAATCTGCCTAAATACTTTTGAATGCTCACCAAATTTGAAAGGTAGGCCACCTACCTCAGTTCTTGCACCAAAATTGGAAGGGATAGCATGGTTGTAAGGGTAGAAATCAAATGCAAATTTTTTTTGTAAAGAAAACAAAAGGGAAAGAAAGAAATCATTGATCCTGGGGTTTATGCTACAGTGATAGTGCTACCTATATATTTGAAACCCTACCCCATCAACCCCATACCCAAAATACCCCTAAATCCTTGATAAATCTCTCCCTTTAAACCCCTATTCCTATTTCATCACTCCCCTCCTAATACTCCCTGTTTTATTGTGCCCTTGGTGGAAGATTTTCAGAGCAACTACCAGCTTCATTGGAATTCAAGGGCAACATAAAATTTAGGGTACAAACAGCAGTAATGGCATCAGAAGTTTCATCAGAGTATGAGGAGGAGACCCACAGTGACACTGCTTCAGGAGAAAGGGCCCAGAGGAGACATCACCGGAGTGGCAGACATCTTAGAGATGAGCCAAACACCCTCACCGAGTTGCAGGCATGCCCTCTTGCTATGTCTTGCTTCCAGCACTTAGCATGTTTCGAATTTTGTCAGAGGGTGGCAAATGTCAGAGTTCATCATGAGTTGGCCCGACTTTTTTCACTTCAGCTACATGGAGGACAATCTATCTTGGCTGGGGTCACTTTCACATTAACACCCGAGACCATATCAGTGGCAACAGGCATACTCAACATTGGAGAGCAGTGACATAAAAAGAAAAAGGTGGAGAGGCATCATTATGAGCCTTACATCAAAGACAACTGTTTGAGCCACCTCATGAGAGTTTTTCCGTTAAGATTTCTGAAAGATGAGTATGCCCCGCTCATGAAATTGATCATGAAGTACTTCAGTTGCGAGGGGAGGTGCTCTCGCCTCTATGCCTATCACATCAGGTTACTCATGCACTTTACCAGGGTGTGGATGATGAACCTCCCATTCTTCATCTGCGGGAACATAGGGAGGATGAGAAATTTCATGCTGCACAAGACCCCTCGACAGCAGCTCAACAGTGTGTATCACTTTGCCCTTATCCAGATTTTGGTAGACCATCAGTTGGGATTGCAGGGTATTGCTTGGGAGGACTTCATCTCCTGTGACTTCTTCAGCGCTCCACAGGTGGTTTCAAAGGCAGAGCATGAGGTGGGGGGCCCATCTAATCAATATGAGTGACATGAGACTGCCACTATGCCAGTATATATCACCTATCAGAAAGGCAGTAGACCCTTATTTCCAGCAGCATAGCGAGTGTTATCTCCACCCAGGGTGGAAGGGGCCTCGCTTCCGACATCGACATCACAGGAGTAGGGCAGAGGTAAGGAGCCAGTGCATGATGAGGGGCCTTCAGGTGAACAAGAGACAGAATTTGTTCTCCTCCCTGGACTTGGAGAGGGCCAAATGGAACGTGAAATATCTGGAGCAGAGGAACAAGCAACTTGAGGATTGGCTAGCTGAGATAGAGTTGCAAATGATCAAGGAAAACCGACAACACATCATGGCAGCACAAGGCAGACCTATGGAGCAAAGAGATGAGGACCGGGAGTATGTGTTAGAGAAAGTGAAAGTTCACTTGCAGCAGTGATTGGATAAGGCTAACAGGGAAAAAGACATGCTGAGGCACATGACTCACCACTACATGGCCCGAAACATGAGCTCCAAAGCAAGAATCAGGAGCCTAAAGGCAAAATTGAGCAAAGCAAAAAAAGAGGCAAAGGAGGCAAAGGAGAAAGATTGGATTTGAATCTTAGCTGAGGCTTCCTTGGTACAACATAGCACTTCATAGCGAACATCCACCCAAAATTTCAAAAAATTTGGGGAAAATTTTGGTCACTTGGCAAATTTTTGGGTAAAAAACAGGGATTTCCTCCATTCTAGGGCTCCAATTGAGAAATGGTTTGCAGATTTGGATTCCGCATCGAAAATTACAACTACCAGTGTCCGGGCAAGATATTTGGGCAAGATCTGGGTCTCCTAAAGGTCAAAAAACACCCAAAAATGGCCTCTCTGTCACTTTTTTGACACACAGAAAGCAGTCTTGGGAGAATGGAGATTTGGAGGGGCAAATGAGCACCAAATTTGAAAATTCCAGTTGGGTTAGAAAGTAGACAGGACAGGATTTCCAGAAATACCACTTGGGTACATTTTGGACATCTTCAAGTGCCCAAAAACAGGTCCCAAAGTAGCGCGATGCATAGAAAAAATGGCGCGGCGCACAGAGGAAAAAATTGCCAATTTGCTTCCGTTTCACGAAATTTCGGGTCGCGACTTCTCCAAGTGGGCTGCTCATCTACACTTCGGTTTTTTGGCACCAAAGGTGGCATTTAAAGAGTTTTTTCTCCAGATGGACTTCTATCCAAGTGGCGAAGGAAGGCAAATGGTCACCCAAAGCCAAATGTCATGTTTGCAATGCTGCACCTGTAGCTGATGGTTGGCTCTCCATCTCCATTTCGCAATGATTCGAGTAACTCCCCAACCCTTGGGTGTTCTATCTCTTTCTCGCACATTCTATATATTGTATGCAATTTATTTGCAAAGGGTTGGCTGGCTTGTAACTTCTGGGAGACTGTGGGAAAGAAACTCTATTTCTTCACTATGTATTTTTGACAGAGAATTAATGAAAGGCAGCGGCTCTGTTTCATGAGATTCTTGTGGTTGTGAGTGTAAAAAATGTATTTCTTATGTGTTCATATGTATTTAGTTATGTTTCATAATTCATTTCATGCTTATTTCCAGTGAAATTTTCTGAGTGAGATTAGGTAGAATCCAATTTTTATTGCTCTGCCTGTGGGAAAATTTCATGTTTCAGTGTTATTCTTCTATTGAAAAGGATTCATGTCTGTATGGCCTTTTCACTTTCTTCAGCAATCTATTCATGTCATGGTATCTCAAACTAAATTGTTACATTTTCCACCTACCTTGCCTCACGGAATAATCTGTGCCTTCATATTCAATTCTCTGTTCTTTGCTGAGCGCCAGTCCCATAACATCCCAGAAGCTCGGTCATTTCATAAAATTGTTTCCAAAATCCCTATTCACTTACTAGCCTAAGGTAAAAATTGTATCGTAAGTCATCTCAGACCGTTTTTTATCATTTATTCACTGAGCGTGACTCGGAGAGAGCCCTCTCCTGCTCTGGTAGGGCTAGCTACCAGACTGAGCGTGGTTTGTGGTTACCCTAATTTTTTCCTTCCTTCAGCCTAAGGACAATTTAGGTGCTAACATAGTGGTGACTCCACTGGGGAAGAGTTGAAATCAAATCCCCTTGTTTCACAATAATTCTGAGCTTCCGGATGATAAGCTTAGGATTGGAAAGGCTGAGTAAGTTGGTCGTGTCTTGTGATTTATTTCAATAGCATGCTGGCTTCGAGGCGATATACTAGAGCCAATCCAGACTCGGATCCTCCTCATATTTACGAAAACCCCAATTTGATCCCAAGACTCCTTCGTCAAGAAAGCACCATAACTCCCGTGTTCAAATCCCATTCATGTCCCGACATTTTTGAGTATCTTGAAGAGCTTGAGTTTGACGAACGATTTGGGATATCACTGTTTGAGTCTAAATCTGAAAGGGTTGTTGATTATACTGTCCCCAATCCTTAATTTCTTGTAGACCTTGAAACAGAAAGAGCCAATAGATTAATTGATAATTACATTACAACCCAGCCCCAAACTCCAATTGCAAGCCCCTTGCAAACTGTGCACACTCCTCCAACACCTCCAAGGCCAAATCCACCGAGAATGATGGCTGCCCGTTTCGCACCCCTTGTTCTGCCCCAAGTCCTAGATGACATGCCAACAGATTATCAAAGTAAAATCCTGTTTTTTGATGGCACTCCTAACAACATTACTGCTCAGCAACATGCAGACAAAATGGCAGACTTTTACGAACTTCATGAGATTGATGCAGAGAACGTAGCAATGAGGCTATTTGTACAGACATTTGCAGGTGATGTGAGGAAATGGTTCAGAGGTTTGACGGCTACAAGTATCACTACCTTGGCTAAACTACAAAGACAATTTTTGAACCAGTGGGAAGTGAAAAATAATCCCCTTCAAATTCTAGCCGAATATGAACAAATCAAACAGAATGCCGGTGAGTCGGTCAAAGATTATTGTGTTAGATTTAATGCAGTCTACAACGAAATTCCATATCATCTAAAGCCACCTGTGGGACTAGCAATGATGAAGTTTCCAGATTGTTTTGATGCTGACATGGCGTACCAATTAAGAGAGAGAGAACCGGCTACAATGGAAGACATGCAGAAAATTGTTGTCAGTGTTGAGGTAAATATGCTGTCCAAAAGAGCTAGAGCGAAAGCAGAGAAGAAAACCACTGTAAAAGAAGAATCTTCTTCAATGGATCAACTTCTCAAAAAGGTAGAGAAAATGCTTGAAAGGGTAAAACTTGACAAGCCAGAGCCACAAGTTAGGAATCCTAACTTTCGTGGCCAACAACAGCCACAATATAGAATAAGATAAAGAGATTAGTGAACTCAAGAGCAGACAACACAACAGCCGGTACAAACACCTTTGCAGCAGAATTTTGTGCATGGAACGAAGTTAGATGAGGACGAGAATGTAATAGGCGAAGAAAACCATCTCTTTACTCCAAATTATTTGCCTACTTACATCACCGAAGAGGAAGAATGTGCAGTGAATTCAACTGCACACCAAGATACTGATTTTATTCTAGCTAGCGACTCCGTGTTGGAAGAAGAATCAGAAGAATATCAAAGGGGGTATATGAATGCTTTGTCCGCACAACAACAACAATATTCTATTAGAAACAAGGATGTGCCGGCCAAACCAATTCAGAAAAAGAAGGAGGGTGAAACAACAAAAAATGATTCATCAGCTACACAAAGAAAAGGAAAGGAGGCGGTTGGTCTGGAGAGCAAAAAATCAAAATCAGCAAAACAATCACAACAAACAACCACATCAAAAGAAAAGGAAAGGAAAGAGATCCCAATCAAAGGGGTAGAAAAAACTCCTGCTTTTAGCCTAGAGAATGAGATTTCTAAGTTAAAGGTATCCATCCCCTTGACTGAAATAATGGAGAACAACACTTATAGAGGACAGATTTCTAAAATGTTGAATTTGGACCCAATGTCCGACATGGTAAATGTAGAAGATGATCAGCCTGAAATGATTTTTGGACCAGCAACGAATGGTGAGTCTCCCGATAGCGATGTGCCACCCTTCTATATCAGTTTACGATTGCATGATTTTGTGCTACACAATGCCATGTTTGATTTCGGAGCTTCTCACAATCTCATGCCCAAGGCTATCATGGATAAGCTTGGTCTAGACATCACTCGGCAATATCATGATCTTTATTCCTTCGATTCCATCAGAGTAAGATGTATAGGACTCATCAAAGACTTAGTTGTGAGTTTGGATCAGCTTCGTATGAAAAATGTATTGATGGATGTGGTGGTAGCAGATATTCCTCCAAGGTTTGGCATGCTTCTTTCGAGGTCTTGGGTAGCAAAATTGAAAGGGACACTACAGCTAGATTTCTCCTATGCAACAATCCCAGTGTTTGGACAAATGAGGAAGTTATATCGGGAACAAAAAATGAAATATATGATCACAAGCAAGGAGAAACCAATAAATCATCCTATTGACTATGTACATATATATTTAGAGTCTTTTGTTTTGTTTTCAGATAGTTTAAATAAGATAGATAGTCAGATAGTAGAATCAGATGACATTCCGGAAATAATAGAAAATTTCAGAGAAATTTTGGAGAAAGAAAGACAAGAAAAGCAGGAAAATGTTGGGCAATCAGCTGAAAGTACTGGACAACAAGTAGACAAGGCACGACAAATAGATTTCCAGCACTTACAAGAGGAGGAAGAAGGCTTGTGGACCATGGATTTCGATGGAGCAGTGGGGAATGATGGTGCTAGAATTGGAATTTGGGTACGCAGTCCCTTCTCCGCCCCAAAAAAAGTGCCTAGCAGCGTGACGGTTTGCTCTTACAAGCTGGCCTTTGAATGTTCAAATAATGAAGCTGAGTATGAAGCTCTAATTGTTGGCCTGAAGATTCTTAGAAAGCTGAATGCAAAAACGATTTCAGTATATGGTGATTCTGAGTTGCTAATAAAATAGGTCAGAGGTGAGTATCAAGCAAAACATCCTAGGATTCGGGTCTATCGTAATGCAGTTTTAGACATCTTGAAGCTATTTTCAGAATACACCTTGACATGTGTGCCACGTATACAAAATAGTATTTCTGATGCTCTTTCGAAGGCAACGAGCAGCTTGAAGATCCCCATGAACTCCAACAATAAATTTGAAATCCATGTCAAGCACCATCCAACCATTCCAGACAATCAGCGATATTGGCAAGTGTTTCAAGATGATGAGGATATTAAAGATTTTCTGCTCAACAAAGGCAAGTTCAAAGAAACCTCAATTGATGTGGAAAACGATGAGGGTAAAGGGAATGGTACAGATGAAGTGTGAATCAATCAAATGGATGTATTACAGCTGAAGAATAACATCATTCCTAAAGGCTTGATACCTCTAGAGGAACTTTTTGATCAGGATGATGTAGCCCTCAAGCCGACATTGCAGCCAACGAAGAAAGGTGTATAAGAAGTCAACATCGGTACAACAACCAATCCAAAGTTGGTGAAATTGTCCAAAGCATTACCGCCAAAGATCAAGGACAAATACATCAGTTTGATGGCTTCATTTGCAGATGTGTTTGCTTGGGATTATTCTGATTTAAAGACCTATGATACAAATGTTATTCAGCACACAATACCCATCAAGCCCAACCAAAAACCATTTAGACAAAAGCTGAGAAGGATAAATCCAAAGTTGTTGCCATCTATCGAAAAGGAGGCAAATAGGTTGTACAAGTCAGGTATCATTGTGCCTATCAGATTTTCAGATTGGATATCTAACTTAGTGCATGTACGCAAGAAGACCGGTGAGATCCACCTATGCATTGATTTCAGAAATCTAAATAAGGTCTCATTGAAGGACAACTATCCACTGCCCAAGATGGACCATATACTTCAGCGAGTAGTTGGGGCATCTCGTATGTCACTGCTTGATGGTTATTTCGGATATAACCAAATTTCTGCCCATGAAGATGATAGAGACAAGATAGCATTCACCACTCCATGGGGAACCTTTCACTACGCCAAAATGCCCTTCGGTTTAAAGAATGTAGGGGCCACATTTCAGCGGGAAATGGACTTGGCTTTTGCAAACGAGAAGGATGTGTTTTTGGTGGTGTACTTGGATGATTTGACGATATTTTCCAAATCTAATGAAGAGCACATGCATCACCTAAAAATTGTCTTTCAAAAGTGCAGGAAATATGGTCTATCGTTGAATCCTAAGAAGAGCTTGTTTGCCATGGAGGAAGGCTAATTACTTGGGCACATCATTTCAAAGGATGGCATTCGTATAAACCCAGCACGTGTGCAAGCAATTCAGCAAATCGATCTGCCTAGGAACAAAAAGGAGATACAATCATTCAATGGTAAGATGAATTTTCTGCGTCGCTTTGTGCCTAATCTTGCAGAACACTTAAGAGAAATGACCAACATGCTTAAGAAGGACAATCAGGTGAAATGGAAAGATGAGGCTGTAAAATCTTTCAACTTGGTCAAATTGTCCCTTTCTTCAGCTCCAGTCCTAGTCAGCTCGGACTACACTCAGGATTTCATATTGTTTTCATTTGCTTTTGAGCACACTATGGCAGCGGTATTATTACAGAAGAGAGATGATCATGAAAGACCCATTGCATTCTTCAGCAGGGCTATAAGGGATGCAGCTTTATGTTACAACATCATTGAGAAGCAAGCCCTGGCATTGGTGAAGGCATTGAAGGATTTCCGGGTGTATATCCTACATTCTCACATTCTGGCCTATGTTCCTAATACTGTTGTAAAATATGTTTTAGTGCAGACCGATCCGGAAGGGAGAAGAGGAAAATGGATCGCAGCCTTGCTAGAATATGATGTGGAGATAAAGCCTACAAATTTGGTCAAAGGACAGGGGTTGGCGAAGCTAATGGCAGAATCAAACTTGCATGCATTGGACATAAATCTGATCGCTGCCATGTCCGATGAGAATGAGGAAGGAACGTCAATTTAGGTATCAGAAATGTTTTCTTTGTCCCCATCGTATTCAGATATAATATATGTGCTGAAAAATCTATCACCACTGCCCGACATGACTAGAAACAAAGCGAGAACACTCAAATTGAAGGCTTCCAACTTTTGTATTTTGAATTCTGCACTGTATTAGAAAGATCCCAGTGGCATTTTGTTAAATTGTTTGGTGGAAGAGGAGGCAAAGAAAGTCATGGAGGATTTCCACGAGGAGAGTGTGGACGTCATCTTTTTTGGAAGTCAACAACGAACAAAATTTTGAGAGCAGGGTACTACTGGCCTACTTTGCTTGCTGATGTGCATAAGATGGTCAAGCGCTGTCATAAATGTCAGATTTTTGAAGGAAAACTGAAATTACAGCCTTTTCCACTTAAGCCTATTGAGGTGAGCGCTCCCTTCCAACAATGGGAGTTGGATTTCATTGGGGAAATTCATCCCGCCTCTTCCGGACAACATAGATGGATCCTTACAGCGACGGACTATTTCACAAAATGGATTGAGGCAACCCTTACCAGACAAGCCACAGACACGGTAATCATCTCATTTCTCGAAAATAACATTTTGTCTCGCTTTGGTTGTCCAAACAAATTAATCACTGATAATGCAACAGCTTTCAAATCGAAAAGGATGGTAGAATTTTGTCATAAATATCACATAGTTTTGAGTCATTCAACTGCCTATCATCCGCAAGGCAATGGATTGGCGGAATCTTCGAATAAATCTTTAGTCAACATCATCAAGAAGCTGTTGGAAATAAATAAGAAGAGCTGGAACAAGAGGTTGGTCCATGCGCTTTGGGCAGATCGGATCTGTCAGAAAAAGTCTATTGGTATGTAACCATTTGAGCTTGTTTATGGAGTTGACACAGTATTCCCCGCCACTCTTGCTACCCTGGTGGTTATACTTCTTCAGGAGGCTAGCAGCGAAGAAGATCCCATGAAGAGAAGGCTGAATCAAATGATCCACTTGCAACAAACAAGAGAAGAAGTTTTCAAGAACACATCCAAGTTGTAGGAGAAGATAAAGAAAATCTATGACAGAAAAGAAAAAACAGATAAATTTCAGTTGGATGATGTGGTGCTGAAGTGGGATGCAAGGAATGAAGAGAAAGGAAAGCACGGAAAGTTCGAAAATCTATGGAAAGGTCCTTTCAAAATTGCAGCATATAGGGGTCAGAATGCCTTTCTTCTGAAGGAAATGAACGGGGAAGATTGTCTTGGAGGGCCGATCAATGGTCGGCTGCTCAAGCGGTATCACTACTGATCTATTAACACTGCTTCCACTGTCATTGTAAATACCATTTTTATTTCAGTTTGGTTTCAGTATGTAAAGTTAGTTTTTGAGTTATTTCAATGTCAAGTAGAGCCAATTTCTTGGTCATTTCAGTTTCATAAATAAGTCAGAGTCCTGTGCTGTTTATCGAAATGATGACTTCATAGCCCAATGGACAAAAGGCACTATCTAGCTCCTCCAGAGATTTGTTGTTCTTGGCACCTCCAAGGAGCTACCATCCCCCATTGGAGCCAATGTTAGAGTCGGTCTGGTCAGCCCTCCGTCAGAGATCAAAACTCTTTGTGCATTTCAATTTTAGGTTTCCCGCTCCATTCACTCAGCTGCATTTCGCTAGGGGTATGCCATGATCTGACAGAGAAAGTCATGCTAATCATTTTCCCTCATGTCTAGCTCCTGCTGGCTCAAGTCTTTATCCATAATCACTGAAGTTCATGACAGTCAAGGTCTGGTCCTATTACAGGACAAAGTCATTTTTATGTTTGGGTTTAGGAATTCATCAATTTGGTCTTTGAAACATGTCCGAAACAAGCCATGCAGGCCAGAGGGAGGCCCTTATACAACTATGGTTTAGAGAGTTTCACCTTCACGTGGATAGACTTCGACTCTTCTTCAAAACTCTGTTTTGAAGAAAAGACAAACAAGGTCACTTATGACAAAATTTTTTCCAAAAATCACCAGTTGACTTTTCAGATGCACCAAATGCTCTGTCATATAGTCCCTACAAAGAGGTGCCGAAAATTTCATCATTTGAGCTAAAATGTCAAAGGGAAAGTGAAAATCAGTGTGTTTTAAAGGTCAATGAAAAAGTGTAACACAAAACATTAGAAAATGGGTTTTCAAAGAGGCAAAAATCAAGCCCATCTCCTCCAAGGCTATAAATACATGTTTTGACCCAAATCAAAGGCATTGTGCTCTTGCAAGACTTGGAGAACACATTTCAAAGGTGTGAGTGTGAGGTTGGAGAGTTTGAGTGAGCGGAAGAAGGTTTTGGGAGTGTGAAGCGCGCTCACAGGGCGCGGCGCACATGCAGCCAGCCCGCCATTGAAATATTGCACAGACGCGGCGCATACAAGGCGCGCAGCGCACTGGGAATTCCGCGTGGCGCATACAGTCCAGCGGCCAAGAAACGGTGCCAAACCACTTCAAACTTCGGGGAAGGCTATCAAATTGAGAGATAAGCCTTATGACATCACCTGCTCATCAAGTTTTGTTAAGGATATGGTGTTTGTGAAGAGGTTGAATTCACCCACAACGCACAATGTCACCCACGAGAAAATCAACAAGAAAACGAAGGCTGAGGTTGTAAACTTGTGTTGATATTGCCAAGGCTTCACTCCACTCACCTACTCCCCTCACCCATCATTTTTCCCATCCTCCCTTGTAATTTTTCCTAAACCCCTACCCTAAGTCACTACCCAAACTCTCTCGCTTTTCCTTCACTATTGGGTTAATGCAAAATCAACATAGGACCAGCTCATTGGGCAAACAAAGCTATTGGAAGAGGGGTGTATGGCTGACAAATTATAGAAGCAAACTATTAGGATTGGCTTAAGGTGTTTTCATAGTGCGCGGTGCACACACCAAAGAGTGTGGCGCACTCATTGTGCGTGGCGCACACAGGGCCCGCCCATTGTGTAAATATAACACTGGTGCGGCGCATACCCGGCACACGACGCATTAGGCAGAGCGCATGGCACACAAAAATACAAGGCCCAGAAACCATCCAATCTGCCTAAAAACTTTTGAATGATCACCAAATTTGAAAGGTAGGCCACCTACCTCAGTTCTTGCACCAAAATTGAAAGGGATAGCATGGTTGTAGGGGTAGAAATCGAATGCAAAAAACTTTTGTAAAGAAAACAAAAGGGAAACAAAGAAATCATTGATCCTAGGGTTTATGCTACAGTGACAGTGCTGCGTATATATTTCAAACCCTACCTCATCAACCCCATACCCAAACTACCCTAAATCCATGATAAATATCTCCCTTTAAACCCCTATTCCTGTTTCATCATGCCCCTCCTAATACTCCCCGTTTTATTGTCCCCTTGGTTGCATATTTTCAGAGCAACTACCAGCTTCATTGGAATTCAAGGGAAACATAAAATTCAGGGTACAAACAGCAGTAATGGAATCAAAATTTCATCAGAGTATGAGGAGGAGACCCACAGTGACACTGCTTAGGGAGAAAGGGCCTAGAGGAGACATCACCGGAGTGGCAGACATCTTAGAGATGAGCCAAACACCCTCATCGAGTTGCAGGCATGCCCTCTTGCTATGTATTGCTTCCAGCACTTAGCATGTTTCGAATTTTGTCAGAGGGTGGCAAATGTTAGAGTTCATCATGAGTTGGCCCGACTTTTTTCACTTCACCTACATGGAGGAAAGTCTATCTTGGCTGGGGTCACTTTCACATTGACACCCAAGACCATATCAGTGGCAACATGCATACCCAACATCGGAGAGCAGTGGCATAAAAAGAAAAAGGTGGAGAGGCATCATTATGAGCCTTACATCAAGGAAAACTGTTTGAGACACCTCACGAGAGTTTTTCCATTCAGATTTCTGAAAGATGAGTATGCCCCGCTCATGAAATTGATCATGAAGTACTTCAGTTGCGAGGGGAGGTTTTCTCGCCTCTATGCCTATCACATCAGGTTACTCATGCACTTTACCAGGGTGCGGATGCTGAACCTCCCATTCTTCATCTGCGGGAACATAGGGAGGATGAGAAATTTCATGCAGCACAAGACCCCTCGACAACAGCTCAATAGTGTGTATCACTTTGCCCTTATCCATATTTTGGTAGACCATCAGTTGGGATTGGAGGGTATTGCTTGGGAGGACTTCATATCCCGTGACTTCTTCAGCACTCCACAGGTGGTTTCAGAGGCAGAGCATGAGGTGGAGGGCCCATCTCATCAGTATGAGCGACATGAGACTACCACTATGCCAGTATATATCAATTATCAGAAAGGCAGTAGACCCTTATTTGTAGCAACAAAGCGAGCGTTATCTCCATCCGGGGTGGAAGGGACCTTGCTTCCAACATCGGCATCACAGGAGCGGCGCAGAGGTAAGGAGCTAGTGCATTATGAGGTGCCTTCAGGTGAGCCATCAGGTGAACGAGAGACAGAATTTGTTCTCCTCCAGGATGATGAGACAGATGCAGAACCTACAAATGCTGAGCTTGGAGAGATCATTCAGGGGTAGCAATCAGTGATTGAGAACTTATCCTTGGACTTGGGGAGGGCCAAGTGGAACATGAAGTATCTGGAGTAGAGGAACAAACAACTTGAGGATCGGCTAGCTGAGATAGAGTTGCAAATGATCAAGGAAAACCGGCAACACATCATGGCAGCACAAGGCAGACCTATGGAGCAAAGAGATGAGGACTGGGAGTATGTGTTAGAGAAAGTGAACGTTCACTTGGAGCAGTGGTTGGATAAGTCTAACAGGGAAAAATACATGTTGAGGTGCATGACTCACCACTACATGGCCCGAAACATGAGCTCCAAAGCAAGAATCAGGAGCCTAAAGGCAAAATTGAGCAAAGCAACAAAAGAGGCAAAGGAGGCAAAGGAGGCAAAGGAGCAAGATCGACTTCGAATCTTGGCTAAGGCTTCCTTGGCATAGCATAGCACTTCATAGGGAACATCCAGCCAAAATTTCAAAAAATATGGGGAAATTTTGGTCACTTGGCAAATTTTTGGGTAAAAAACAGGGATTTCCTCAGTGGCGCGACGCTAAAATTCTAGGGATCCAATTGAGAAATGGCTTGCAGATTTGGATTTAACATTGAAAATTACGACTACCGGTGTCCGGGAAAGATATTTGGGCAAGATATGGGTCTCCTAAAGGTCAAAAAACACCCAAAAATGGCCTCTCTGCCACTTTTTTGACACACAGAAAGCAGTCTTGGGAGAATGGAGATTTGGAGGGGAAAATGAGCACCAAATTTGAAAATTCTAGTTGGGTTAGAAAGTAGAATGGACAGGCTTTCCAGCAAGCCCACTTGGGCACATTTTGGACACATGCAAGTGCCCCAAAAAAGGTCCCAAAGTAGCACGACGCACAGAAAAAATGGCGCGGCGCACAGAGGAAAAAATTGCCAATTTGCTTCCATTTCGCGAAATTTCGGGGCGAGACTTCTCCAAGTGGGCCCGCTCATCTAAACTTCGGTTTTTTTGCACCAAAGGTGGAATTTAAAGAGTTTTGTCTCCATATGGGCTTCTATCCAAGTGGCGAAGGAAGGCAAACGGTCACCCAAAGCCAAATGTCATGTTTGCAACGCTGCACCTGTAGCTGATGGTTGGATCTCCATCTCCATTTCGCAATGATTCGAGTAACTCCCAAACCCTTGGGCATTCTATCTCTTCCTCACACATTCTATATATTATATACAAGTTATTTTCAAAGGGTTGGCTGGCTTGTAACTTCTGGGAGGCTGTGGGAAAGAAACTTTGTTTCTTCGCTGTGTATTTTTGACAGAGAATTAATGAAAGGCAGCGGCTCTGTTTCATAAGATTCTTGTGGTTGTGAGTGTAACAAATGCATTTCTTATTTGTTCATATGTATTTAGTTATGTTTCATAATTGCTCTGCCTATGGGAAAATTTCATGTTTCAGTGTTATTCTTCTATTGAAAAGGATTCATGTCACTATGCCCTTTTCACTTTCTTCAGCAATCTATTCATGCCGTGGTACCTCAAACTAAATTGTTGCATTTTCCACCTACCTTGCCTCACGGAATAATCTGTGCCTTCATATTCAATTCTCTATTCTTTGCTGAGTGCCAGTCCCATAACATCCCAGAAGCTCGGTCATTTCATAAATTTTTTCCAGAATCCCTATTCACTTACTAGCCTAAGGTAAACATTGTATTGTAAGTCATCTCAGACCCTTTTCAATCATTTATTCACTGAGCGTGACTTGGAGAGAGCCCTCTCCTGCTCTGGTAGGGCTAGCTACCAGACTGAGCGTGGTTTGTGGTTACCCTTATTTTTTCCTTCCTTCAGCCTAAGGCAGATTTAGGTGCTAACATAGTGGTGACTCCACTGGGGAAGAGTTGAAATCAAATCCCCTTGTTTCACAATAATTCTGAGCTTCCGGATGATAAGCTTAGGATTGGAAAGGCTGAGTAAGTTGGTCGTGTCCTGTGATTTTTTTCAATAGCACACTGGCTTCGAGGCGATATACTAGAGCCAATCCAGACCCGGATCCTCCTCATATTTACGAAAACCCCAATTTGATCCCAAGACTCCTTCATCAAGAAAGCACCATTACTCCCATGTTCAAATCCCATTCATGTCCCGACATTTTTGAGTATCTTGAAGAGCTTGAGTTTGACGAATGATTTTAGATATCACTGTTTGAGTCTAAATCCGAAAGGGCTGTTGATTATACTATCCCCAATCTGCAATTTCTTGTAGACCTCGAAATAGAAATAGCCAATATATTAATTGATAATTACATTGCAACCCAGCCCCAAACTCCAATTGCAAGCCCCTTGCAAACTGTGCACACTCCTCCAACACCTCCAAGGCCAAATCCACCGAGAATGATGGCTGCCCGTTTTGCACCCCTTGTTCTACCCCAAGTCCTAGATGACATGCCAATGGATTATCAAAATAAAATCCCATTTTTTGATGGCACTACTAACAGCATTACGCTCAGTAACATGTAAACAAAACGGCAGACTTTTACGAACTTCATGAGATTGATGTAGAGAACGTGGCAATGAGTCTATTTGTACAGACATTTGCAGGTGATGTGAGGAAATGGTTCAGAGGTTTGACGGCTGCAAGTATCACTACCTTGGCTGAACTACAAAGACAATTTTTGAACCGGTGGGAAGTGAAAAAGAATCCCCTTCAAATTCTGGCCGAATATGAACAAATCAAACAGAATGTCGGTGAGTCGATCCAATATTATTGTGTTAGATTTAATGCAGTCTACAACGAAATTCCAGATCATCTAAAGCCACCTGTGGAACTAGCAATGATGAAGTTTCCAAATGGTTTTGATGCTGACATGGCGTACCAATTAAGAGAGAGAGAACCGGCTACAACGGAAGACATGCAGAAAATTGTGGTCAGCGTTGAGGCAAATATGTTGTCCAAAAGAGCTAGAGTGAAAGCAGAGAAGAAAACCACTGTAAAAGAAGAATCTTCTTCAATGGATCAACTTCTCAAAAAGGTAGAGCAGATGCTTGAAAGGGTAAAACTTGACAAGCTAGAGCCACAAGTTAGGAATCCTAACTTTCGTGGCCAACAGCAGCCACAATATAGAATAAGACAAAGAGATCAGCGAACTCAAGAGTAGACAACACAACAGCCGGTACAAACACCTTTGCAACAGAATTTTGTGCATGGACCAGAGTTAGATGAGGATGGGAATGTAATAGGTGAAGAAAACCATCTCTTTACTCCAGATGAGCTACCTACTTACATCATGGAAGAGGAAGAATGTGCAGTGAATTCAGCTTCACACAATATATTGATTTTATTCTAGCTAGCGACTCCGTGTTGGAAGAAGAATCAGAAGAATATCAAAGGGGGTATATGAATGCTTTGTCCGCATAACAATAGCGATATTCTCTTACAATCAGGGATGTGCCAACCAAACCAATTCAGAAAAAGAAGGAGGGTGAAACAAAAGAAAATGATTCATCAGCTACACAAAGAAAAGGAAAGGAGGTGATTGGTCAGGAAAGTAGCAAATCAGAATCAGCAGAACAATCACATCAACTAGCCACATCAAAAGTAAAGGAAAGGAAAGAGATTCCAGTCAAAGAGGTAGAAAAAACTCCCGCTTTTAGCCTAGAGAATGAGATTTCTAAGTTAAAGGTATCCATCCCCTTGACTGAAATAATGAAGAACAGCAGTTATAGAGGACAAATTTCTAAAATGTTGAATTTGGACCCAATGTCCGACATGGTAAATGTAGAAGATGATCAGCCTGAAATGATTTTTGGACCAGCAACGAATGGTGGGTCTCCCGATAGTGATGTGCCACCCTTCTATATTAGTTTACGATTGCATGATTTTGTGCTACACAATGCCATGTTCGATTCCGGAGCTTCTCACAATCTCATGCCCAAGGCTATCATGGATAAGCTTGGTTTGGACATCACCCGACAATATCATGATCTCTATTCATTCGATTCTAGCAGAGTAAGATGTATAGGACTCATCAAAGACTTAGTTGTGAGTTTGGATCAGCTTCCTATGAAAAATGTATTGATGGATGTGGTGGTAGTAGATATTCCTCCAAGGTTTGGCATGGGTCTTTCTAGGTCTTGGGTAGCGAAATTGAAAGGGACACTACAGCTGGATTTCTCCTATGCAACAATCCCGGTGTTTGGACAAATGAGGAAGTTATATCGGGAACAAAAAATGAAATATATGATCACAAGCAAGGAGAAACCAATAAATCATCCTATTAACTATGTACATACAGATTTAGAGTCTTTTGTTTTGTTTTCAAATAGTTTAAATGAGATAGATAGTCAGATAGTAGAAGCAGATGACATTTCAGAAATAACGAAAAATTTCAGAGAAATTTTGAAGAAAGAGAGACAAGAAAAGTAGGAAAATGTTGGGCAATCAGCTGAAAGTACTGGATAGCAAGCAGAAAAGGCATGGCAAACAGATTTCCAGCACTTACAAGAGGAGGAAGAAGGCTTGTGGACCATGGATTTCGATGTAGCAGTGGGGAATGATGGTGCTGGAATTGGAATTTGGGTATGCAGTCCCTTCTCCGCCACAAACAAAGTGCCTAGCAGTGTGAGGGTTTTCTCTTATAAGCTGGCCTTTGAATGTTCAAATATTGAAGCTGATTATGAAGCTCTGATTGCTGGCCTGAAGATTCTTAGAAAGCTGAATGCAAAAAGGATTTCGGTATATGGGGATTCCGAGTTGGTAATAAAACAGGTCAGAGGTGAGTATCAAGAAAAGCATCCTAGGATGCGGGCCTATCGTAATGCAGTTTTAGACATCTTGAAGCTATTTTCAGAATACACCTTGACATGTGTGCCACGTATACAAAATAGTATTGTTGATGCTCTTGCCAAGGCAGCAAGTAGCTTGAAGATCCCCATGAACTCCAGCAATAAATTTGAAATCCATGTCAAGCACCGCCCAACCATTCCAGACAATCAGCGATATTGGCAAGTGTTTCAAGATGATGAGGAGATTATGTTATGCTCTTAACCTGCAAAGTAATACCCAAACACAGAATATGCGAAGAAAAGATACCCAGAACACAGAATAGCAATGATTTTATTATTCAGAGAGAAATGTTCACAGGCCTCTTCGAGGGGGCAACCTCCAATAGAGCAGAGCTCGATTACAAAAACAAGACACGATTCTCCTCACAAGGAGTCTCTATCCTTTATATATGACTCATACATGCAATACCACGGGCCAATACCGTGGGTTTTATTAATACCATCTATCTAATACTACCTCCCATTTGCAACTAACTGTGGTCCCGTCATTAATTGCGGGTTAACCACTTACAAATATTAATATGGGCTTTATTGACTCTTGACTATGACGTGATCCCATGACATAAATAAGGGGGTTAGGGTGGGACCCTAACATGCCCTTCCCCTTAAGACTAGCCTTGTCCTCAAGGCTGAAGCTGCGGAAACTGCTGAAGAATAGTGGCTGGTTCCCAAGTTGCATCTTCCGGAGAGGTGTCTTTCCATTTCACGAGGACCTCCTTAATCATGCGGCCGCGCAGGTGCTTGTCTCGTGTGTCTAGAACCTGTTCGGGTTGAAACCAGATTGACCCTTCTTCATCTAATTCAGGTAGACTGGTTTGAACTCGGCAATTGTTCCCAATCACTTTCTTGAGGCACGATACATGGAAAACTGGATGGATTTTTGCCGTAGGAGGCAAAGCCAACTTGTAAGCCACTTCTCCAATGCGCTGAAGTACTTGGTATGGTCCATAGAATTTTGGAGCGAGCTTTTGACAACCCTTATCTTTGAGTGATGTTTGCTTATATGGTTGCAGCCTCAAAAAGACCTGATCCCCTTCTTGAAATTGGCGCTCTGAGCGATGTTGGTCGGCCTGTTGCTTCATGCGGTTCTGAGCTTGATGAAGATTCTCGCGAAGATGGGCGAGAATGGTTGCGCGGTGTTGTAGGAGTTGATCCACTGCTTGTACTTTGGAGCATCCCTTGAGATAAGAAGTATGGGAAGGCAAAAGTTGACCATAGACTGCTTCATAGGGAGTCATTTTGGTGGTGGCATGATAGTTGGTGTTATACCACCATTCAGCCAGAGGTAACCACTGTGCCCAAAGGTGTTGCTTTTCGAAAGTGAAACACCTAAGATAGGTTTCTAGACATTTGTTGACGACTTCGGTTTGACCATCTGTTTGCGGATGATATTAAGTACTGAGTTTGAGTTGAGTGCCTTGTATTCTGAAGAGTTCCTGCCAAAAATTGCTGGTGAAGATCGGGTCACAGTCAGACACTATAGAAGTGGGCATGCCATGTAATTTGAAGATCTGATCCATGAAAGTTTGAGCAACCAAGGTTGGTGTAAACGGGTGGGGTAGGGCGCAGAAATGAGCATACTTCGACAGTCGGTCCACAACCACCATGATGACTGACTTGTTCCCTGAATTTGGAAGACCTGTAATGAAATCCATCGAAACCTCCGTCCAAATTGAGGCCGGAATGGGCAATGGTTGTAAGGTGCCTGGTGTGTTGACGGTTTCCCCTTTGTGGCATTGACAGACATCACATTCGGCTACGAAAGTAAGGACATCCTTTTTCATGCCTGTCCAAAAGAATGATCTTCTGGTGCAAGCATACGTTTTCTGAAAGCCTGAATGTCCTGCAATGGGAGATGAGTGCAATTCTGCCAAAAGGCGACTTTTGAGGGTAGATGTTGGTGATATTACGACTCTGTCCTTGTAGCGAAGAATATCAACCTGCCACGAGTAGCCCTTGCTGGAATTAGGATCTACCTGCAATTGAGAAATGAGTTGGGAGAGCCATGTGTGTGAAAACCATTCCCTGCGAGCCTCTTCAATCCAGTCTGGAATGGGAAGGGAAATTGCGAGCAGAGTACTTTCCTCCTCAAATTGGCGCGATAATGCATCTGCTACACTGTTGTCTTTCCCTTTCTTGTAAATGATCTCATAATCATATCCCATCATTTTGGCTAACCATTTATTTTGTTGTGGGGAGGATAGGCGTTGCTCCAAAAAATATTTAAGACTATGATGATCTGTGCGGATTTGGAAATGTCGCCCCAATAAGTAAGGTCGCCAGGTCTCGACTGCATGTAAGATGGCCATCATCTCCTTTTCGTAGGTAGATTGGCCCAGATTCCTCCCACTGAGTTGTTGGCTTGTGAAGGCCAATGGTCGCCCTTCCTGCATTAAGACCGCCCCAATACCTGTACCCGAAGCATCACATTCAATGACAAAGGATTTGGTGAAGTCAGGTAGTGCTAAGACTGGAGTGGTACACATGGCGTTTTTGAGAGCGGTAAATGCCTGTTGTGCTTCCTCGGTCCAGAAGAAGGAATTTTTCTTTAGGAGTTGAGTGAGGGGCTTCGCTATGCGGCCATAGTTGAGGAAAAATTTACGATAATAGCCTGTGAGACCCAAAAATCCTCTCAAGCTCTTCAAAGTCTTAGGTTGAGGCCATTCTTGCATTGCCTGGATCTTTTTGGGGTCCACCTTGACACCTTCACGCCCCACAATGTGGCCCAAATACTCAACTTCTTCCATGCCAAACGAACACTTAGACATCTTGACAAATAATTTGTGCTTGCGGAGCAGTTGCAAGAGTAGATCTACATGCTGAAGATGTGCCGCCCAAGTGCCACTATAGATGAGAATGTCATCGAAGAAGACAAGGACAAATTTTCTGAGATATGGTTTGAGGATGTGATTCATAAGACTCTGAAAAGTAGAAGGGGCATTACAGAGACCAAATGGCATGACCAGGAACTCATAATGGCCTTCATGAGTTCTGAAAGCCGTCTTGGTAATGTCGACTTCCTTCATGCGAATTTGGTGGTAGCCGGAGCGAAGATCCAACTTAGTGAAGAATTGAGCCCCATTGAGTTCGTCCAGCAAATCGTCAACCACCGGAATGGGAAATTTATCTTTGATGGTCAACTTGTTGAGGGCCCTGAAGTCGGGACACATCCGCCACTCCCCATCTTTCTTGAGGACCATGACCACTGGGGATGAATAAGGACTAATGCTGGGACGAATGACACCTACTTCCAACAATTCCTTGATGATTTTTTCTATTTCATTCTTTTGAGTGAACGGATATCTGTATGGCCGCACATTTGGGGGTTGGGCCCCTGGAACCAAGGTGATGCTATGATCATGTTCCCCTCGTGAGGGTGGAAGCTCATGAGGCTTGTCAAAGACCGTCCGATGGTTATTTAAAATCTGCTGCATCTCAGGATGAATTGGCAGAGATCTGGTTTCGACTACCTGGATGGCATTAAATTGAGCTACCACTCCATGATGGCCCTTTTTTTAACAATTTTTCCATTCGATGCGAGCTGATGACAGAGGGGGCTCCCGCCTGGAGGCCACGGAGGGTATGTGTGGAGTTGTTCTGCTTAAAACTCATATATAACTCCTGGAAATCCATTGTGATTGGCCCAAGGGTGCGGAGCCATTCAGCGCCTAGGACAATGTCGCATCCCCCCATGTGTATGGCAAACATGTGGGTTTTCAACTGATAATCCCCCATTTGAAGTTTGACATTTTCACAGCGGCCTTCACATTTCATTGTGCCCCCATCTGCAATTTGGACTTGGAAGTTAGAAACTGCCCGTACAAAACAATGCGCTGCTTCGGCGATTTTTTGATGGATGAAATTATGGGTACTGCCACTATCAATCAAGACTATGACTGGGCGATGTTTAAGAAAACCCCTGATTTTGAGAGTTTGAGGGGAAGAGATTCCTGCCAACGCATTGAGCGAAATAACTGGTTCGTCAGATACAATCTCCTTTTGGTTGTCTTCTTCGATCGCCTCCGGTTCCTCAAGAGGTGGATATTCCTCGGTGGAGCTGTAGTCAGTCGCATCTATTTGAAAAAACTTTGGCTCCTTACATTTATGACCAGGGGAATATTTTTCATCACAGTAGTAACATAGTCCTTGCTTCCTTCTTTCGGCCATTTCCTGAGGTGACACCTTTTGGACCTTAAGTGTCTGAGTCGTGTTGTGAGCTTGTGGGGGACGACCTTTAGTGGGGAAATTGGGGTGCCTGTATTGGGCTGTTATGGCACGTTCCACCTTACGGGCTACCTGGCAAGCCTCCGTCCATGTGGGAGGGTGGTTGAGTAGAACTTGAGCTTTGATGGCTTCTTTAAGACCACTGATAAAACATTCCGTGTAGAACTCATCTGAGAGATGCTGAGTGCGGAAGGCTAAGGCTTCAAAAGCGGTTATATATTCATCCACTGTACCCGTCTGTCGGAGCTTAGTGAGACGGCCCAAAAAGGAGTCTCCCTGTTCAACACAATCTCAAAGAGCTTTGGCAAATTGGGCCCAACTCTGAAAAGGTCCATGGCGACGTTGATGCCATTCTGCCCATTGCCATCGTTCATTGTGCAAGTACATGGTCCCCACTCCAAGCTTAGTCCAATCATCTTGGAGACGATTCAATTTGAAATACTGGTCCATTTGTGCTAGCCATATGGACGGGTGAGAAACGTCAAATTTCCACATATCCAACTTGGGAGGTCGCTGACTGGGTGGTGAATGGGTGTGCCAGAGGTGAGGAGAGTGGCTAGACTCACCCTCATGGTGTTCATGGTCATTATACGGTTCCTCGAGAGCTGGCTCCTTGCCCTTATCGAGTGCTTGCCGTACCAGGCTAGTTAGTCCGTTAATTGTAGTTTTGAGCTCGTTCATATCTGTTTCAAGTTTGTCTAGCCTTTCATTGGCCATTGCTTGAGCTCTAGTTTCTACCATACACCAACTTGATGAAAAATTGGGACCGCCAAATTTTTTTTTCTAATAAATTGAATGGTACCATCGTGCTCAGCTCGTCATCCTGATGCTGATGGGCTAGATCACAAATAAGCGCTTCGGAAGATCTCAGTCGCCAAATCCTCAAAATGTCAATGCTGCCAAAAGTCCTACGAAAATTATATCCGGGTACAGGAACCCTTCACAACTACTTCAATCTGGTGGATCTGAGAGATCTGAATGGTGGAACAACAGCTGCTGCTGATCTGATGGAGCTGCGGGACTGATGTCTGCTGCTGCTGCACTTGCTGATCTGGAATAGATGATGTGCGATCCCCCGATAGAAAGGGAACTATGGTCTTGAGGAGTGTCAGGTGCTACAGATCGCAATATACATAAGGGTCTGACAGTAGTACTCGGCCCGATGTTTCAGGGCTCTAACTAAGGAGGATTGACCGTACCCTTAGTCGTACAACTCGACTACCCTATCGTACGGGCGAGTAATCTCTCCGGGTGCTGTTCTTGGTGTACTGTAGCCACAAGACGGCCGAAGGTTTATCTATGGCAAGGTTTCAAGGGAGCTAGGGGGCTTCCTATATACCCAGA
This sequence comes from Pinus tabuliformis, assembly GCA_031772625.1. Lineage (NCBI taxonomy): Eukaryota > Viridiplantae > Streptophyta > Pinopsida > Pinales > Pinaceae > Pinus > Pinus tabuliformis. The sequence goes on from CM062819.1 coordinate 1,544,670,825, forward strand.
GGGTACGTGGAAGACAGTCCGTGCGCGGTTCTGTCTAATGCGCTACTACTCGAAGGGGTACCCACAGGGGTTACAAGGGAGTCCAACAGACGTGACCACCTCTTTTATTTCCTGCGTGCATGCCTCCCCAAATCCGCAGGTTTATGCGCTTAACGACAGATCCCGTGGTTTAAAGACGCCAGAACACGTCTCTAGCCAAAAAAAAATTGCTAAAAATTGGAGATCCCACCGAGCCCTGGAAAGTGCTCTGATACCACTTGTTATGCTCTTAGCCTGCAAAGTAATACCCAAACACAGAATATGCGAAGAAAAGATACCCAGAACACAGAATATGCGAAGAAAAGATACCCAGAACACAGAATAGAAATGATTTTATTATTTAGAGAGAAATGTTCACAGGTCTCTTCGAGGGGGCAACCTCCAATAGAGCAGAGCTCGATTACAAAAACAAGACATGATTCTCCTCGCAGGGAGTCTCTATCCTTTATATATGACTCATACATGCAATACCACGGGCCAATACCGTGGGTTTTTTTAATACCATCTATCTAATACTACCGCCCATTTGCAACTAACTGTGGTCCCGTCATTAATTGCGGGTTAACCACTTACAAAGATTAATATGGGCTTTATTGACTCTTGACTATGACGTGATCCCATGACATAAATAAGGGGGTTAGGGTGGGACCCTAACAGATTAAGGATTTTCTGCTCAACAAAGGCAAGTTCAAAGAAACCTCAATTGATGTGGAAAACGATGAGGGCAAAGGGAATGGTAGAGATGAAGTGCAGATCAATCAAATGGATGTATTACAGCTGAAGAATAACATCATTCCTAAAGGCTTGATACCTCTAGAGGAACTTTTTGATCAGGATGATGTAGCCCGCAAGCCAAAATTGCAGCCAACAGAGAAAGGTGTAGAAGAAGTCAACATTGGTACAACAGCCAATCTAAAGTTGGTGAAATTGTCCAAAGCATTACCGCCAAAGATCAAGGACAAATACATCAGTTTGATGGCTTCATTTGCAGATGTGTTTGCTTGGGATTATTCTGATTTAAAGACCTATGATACAAATGTTATTCAGCACACAATACCCATCAAGCCCAACCAAAAACAATTTAGACCAAAGCTGAGAAGGATAAATCCAAAGTTGTTGCCATCTATCGAAAAGGAGGTAAATATGTTGTACAAGTCAGGTATCATTGTGCCTATCATATTTTTAGATTGGATATCTAACTTAGTGCCTGTATGCAAGAAGACCGGTGACATCTGCCTATGCATTGATTTCAAAAATCTAAATAAGGTCTCATTGAAGGACAACTATCCATTGCCCAAGATGGACCATATACTTCAGCGAGTAGTTGGGGCATCTCGTATGTCACTGCTTGATGGTTATTCCGGATATAACCAAATTTCTGTCCATGAAGATGATAGAGACAAGACAGCATTCACCACTCCATGGGGAACCTTTCACTACGCCAAAATGCCCTTCGGTTTAAAGAATGCAGGTGCAACATTTCATCGAGCAAAGGACTTGGCTTTTGTAAAACAGGAAGGATGTGTTTTCGGTGGTGTACTTGGATGATTTGACGGTATTTTCCAAATCTGATGAAGAGCACATGCATCACCTAAAAATTGTCTTTCAAAAGTGCAGGAAATATGGTCTATCACTGAATCCTAAGAAGAGCTTGTTCACCATGGAGGAAGGAAAATTACTTGGGCACATCATTTCAAAGGATGGCATTCGTATAGACCCAACACGTGTGCAAGAAATTCAGCAAATCGATCTGCCGAGTAACAAAAAGGAGATACAATCATTTAATGGTAAGATGAATTTTCTGCGTCGCTTTGTGCCTAATCTTTCAGAACACTTAAGAGAAATGACCAACATGCTTAAGAAGGATAGTTAGGTGAAATGGATAGATGAGGCTGTAAAATCTTTCAACTTGGTCAAATTGGCCCTTTCTTCAACTCCAGTTCTAGTCAGCCCGGACTACACTTAGGATTTCATATTGTTTTCATTTTCTTCTGAGCACACTATGGCAGCGGTATTATTACAGAAGAGAGATGATCATGAAAGGCCCATTGCATTCTTCAGCAGGGCTATAAGGGATGCAACTTTAAAGTACAACATCATTGAGAAGCAAGCCCTGGCATTGTTGAAGGCGTTGAAGGATTTCCGGGTGTATATCCTACATTCTTACATTCTGGCCTATGTTCCTAATACTGCTGTAAAAGATGTTTTAGTGCAGACCGATCCGGAAGGGAGAAGAGGCAAATGGATCGCAGCCTTGCTAGAATATGATGTGTAGATAAAGCCTACAAATCTAGTCAAAGGACAGGGGTTGGCGAAGCTAATGGCCGAATCAAACTTGCATGCATTGGACATAAATCTAATCACTGCCATGTCCGATAAGAATGAGGAAGGAACGTCAATTCAGGTATCCGAAATGTTTTCTTTGTCCCCATGGTATTCAGATATAATACATGTGCTGAAAAATCTATCACCACTTCCTGGCATGACTAGAAACAAAGCGAGAACACTGAAATTGAAGGCTGCCAACTTTTGTATTTTGAATTCTACACTGTATTAGAAAGATCTCGGTGGCATTTTGTTAAATTATTTGGTGGAATAGGAGGAAAAGAAATTCATGGAGGATTTCCATGGAGGAGAGTGTGGAGGTCATCTTTTTTGGAAGTCAATAGCGAAAAAAAATTTGAGAGCAGGGTACTACTGGCCTACTTTCTTTGCTAATGTGCATAAGATGGTCAAGCGTTGTCATAAATGTCAGATTTTCGAAGGAAAATAGAAATTACAGCATTTGCCACTTAAGCCTATTGAGGTGAGCGCTCCCTTCCAATAGTGGGGGTTGGATTTCATTAGGGAAATTCATCCCACCTCTTCTGGACAGCATAGATGGATCCTTACAGCGACGGACTATTTCACAAAATGGATTGAGGCAGCCCCTACTAGACAAGCCATAGACACGGTAATCATCTCATTTCTTGAAAACATCTTGTCTCGCTTTGGTTGTCCAAACAAATTAATCATTGATAATGCAGCAGCTTTCAAATCGAAAAGGATGGTAGAATTTTGTCATAAATATCACATAATTTTGGGTCATTCAACTGCCTATCATCCACAAGGCAATGGATTGGCGGAATCTTCGAATAAATCTTTGGTCAACATCATCAAGAAGCTGCTGGAAATAAATAAGAAGAGTTGGAACAAGAGGTTGGTCCATGCGCTTTGGGCAGATCAGATCAGTCATAAAAAGTCTATTGGTATGTCACTGTTTGAGCTTGTTTATGGAGTTGACACAGTATTCCCTGCCACTCTTGCTGCCCTGGTGGTCAGACTTCTTCAGGAGGTCGGCAGCGAAGAAGATACCATGCAGAGAAGGCTGAATCAAATGATCCACTTGCAGCAAACTAGAGAAGAAGTTTTCAAGAACACGTCCAAGTTGCAGGAGAAGATAAAGAAAATCTATGACAGAAAAGCAAAAGCAGATAAATTTCAGTTGGATGATGTGGTGCTGAAGTGGGATGCAAGGAATGAAGAGAAAGGCAAGCACGGAAAGTTCGAAAATCTATGGAAAGGTCCTTTCAAAATTGCAGCATATAGGGGTCAGAATGCCTTTCTTCTCAAGGAAATGAACGGGGAAGATTGTCCTGGAGGGCCGATCAATGGTCGGCTGCTCAAGCGGTATCACTACTGATCTATTAACGCTGCTTCCACTGTCATTTTAAATACCATTTTTATTTTAGTTTGGTTTCAGTCTGTAAAGTTAGTTTTTGAGTTATTTCAATGTCAAGTAGAGCCAATTTCTTGGTCATTTCAGTTTCATAAATAAGTCAGAGTCTTGTGCTGTTTATCGAGATGATGACTCCATAGCCCAATGGACAAAAGGCACTGTCTAGCTCCTCTAGAGATCTGTTGTTCTTGGCACCTCCAGGGAGCTACCATCCCCCATTGGAGCCAATGTTAGAGTCGTTCTGGCCAGCCCTCCGTCAGAGATCAAAACTCTTTGTGCATTTCAATTTTAGATGTCCCGCTCCATTCACTCAGCTGCATTTCGCTAGGGGCATGCCATGATCTAACAGAGAAAGTCATGCTAATAATTTTCCCTCGTGTTCGGCTCCTGCTGGCTCAGGTCTTTGTCCATAATCACTGAAGTTCATGACAGTCAAGGTCTGATCCTATTACAGGACAAAGTCATTTCTATGTTTGGGTCTAGGAATTCATCAATTTGGTCTTTGAAACATGTCCGAAACAAGCCATGTAGGCCAGAGGGAGGCCCTTATACAACTACGGTACAGAGAGCTTCACCCTCATGTGGATAGACTTCGACTCTTCTTTAAAACTCTGTTTTGAAGAAAAGTCAAACAACGTCACTTATGACAATTTTTTTCCAAAAATCACTAGTTGACTTTTCAAATGTAGTTATGATTCACATGGCCAAATGCTCTGTCATACAGTCGCTACAAAGAGGTGCCGAAAATTTCATCATTTGAGCCAAAATGTCAAAGGGAAAGTGAAAATCAGGGTGTTTTAAAGGTCAATGAAAAAGTGTAACACACAACATTAGAAAATGGGATTTCAAAGAAGCAAAAATCAAACCCATCTCCTCAAAAGCTATAAATACATGTTTTGACCCAAATCAAAGGCATTGTGCTCTTGCAAGACTTAGAGAACGCATTTCAAAGGTGTGAGTGTGAGGTTGAGAGTTTGAGTGAGCGGAAGCAGGTTTTGGGAGTGCGCGGCGCATATAACCAGTGGTGCGGTGCACTCACCAGGCGCGGCGCACACGCAGCCAGCCTGCCGTTGAAATATTGCTTAGGCACGGAAAATACAAGGCACGCGGCGCACTGGGAATTCCGCGTGGCGTATACAGTACAATGGCCAAGAAATGGTGCCAAACCACTTCAAACTTCAGGGAAGGCTATCAAATTAAGAGGTAAGCCTTATGACATCGCTTGCTCATCAAGTTTTATCAAGGATATGGTGTTTTTGAAGAGGTTGAATTCACCCAAAACGCACAATGTCACCCATGAGAAAATCAACAAGAAAACGAAGGCTGAGGTTGTAAACTTGTGTTGATATTGCCAAGGCTTCACTCCACTCACATATTCCCCTCACCCATCATTTTTCCCATCCTCCCTTGTCATTTTTCCTAAACCCCTACCCTAAGTCACTACACAAACCCTCTCCCTTTTCGTCCACTATTGGGTTAATGCAAAATCACCATAGGACTAGCTCATTGGGCAAACAAAGCTGTCGGAAGAGGGGTGTATGGCCGAAGAATCAGAAAAGAAAACTATTAGGATTGGCTTAAGGTGTTTTCATAGTGCGCGGCACACACACCAAAGAGCACGGTGCACTCATTATCTGCTGCGCACACAGGGCCCGCCCACTGTGTAAATATAACACTAGCGCGGCGCATACCCGGCGTGCGGTGCACTGGGTAGAGTGCGCAGCGCACAGAAATACAAGGCCCAGAAGCCATCCAATCTGCCTAAAAACTTTTGAATTCTCACGAAATTTGAAAGGTAGGCCACCTACCTCAGTTCTTGCACCAAAATTGAAAGGGATAGCATGGTTGTAGGGGTAGAAATCAAATGCAAAATTTTTTTGTAAAGCAAACAAAAGGGAAACAAAGAAATCATTGATCCTAGGGTTTATGCTATAGTGACAGTGCTGCCTATATATTGCAAACCCTACCCCATCAACTCCATACCCAAACTACCCCTAAATCCCTGATAAATATCTTTCTTTAAACCCCTATTCCTATTTCATCACTCCCCTCCTCATACTCCCCATTTTATTGTCCCGTTGGTGGAAGATTTTCAGAGCAACTACCAGCTTCATTGGAATTCAAGGGCAACATAAAATTCAGGGTACAAACAGCAGTAATGGCATCAGAAGTTTCATCAGAGTATGAGGAGGAGACCCATAGTGACACTGCTTCGGGAGAAAGGGCCCAAAGGAGACATCACCGGAGTGGCAGACATCTTAGAGATGAGCCAAACACCTTCACCGAGTTGCAGGGATACCCTCTTGCTATGTCTTGCTTCCAGCACTTAGCATGTTTCGAATTTTGTCAGAGGGTGGCAAATGTCAGATTTCATCATGAATTGGCCGGACTTTTTGCACTTCACCTACATGGAGGACAGATTATCTTGGCTGGGGTCACTTTCACATTGACACCCGAGACCATATCAGTGGCAACAGGCATACCCAAGATTGGAGAGCAGTGGCATAAAAAGAAAAAGTTGGAGAGGAATCATTATGAGCCTTACATCAAAGGCAGCTGTTTGAGCCACCTCACGAGAGTTTTTCCATTCAGATTTATGAAAGATGAGTATGCCCCACTCATGAAATTGTTCATGAAGTACTTCAGTTGCGAGGGGAGGTTTTCTCGCCTCTATCCCTATCACATCAGGTTACTCATGCACTTTACCAGGGTGCGGATGATGAACCTCCCATTCTTCATCTACGGGAACATAGGGAGGATAAGAAATTTCATGCAGCACAAGACCCCTCGACAGCAGCTCAACTGTGTGTATCGCTTTGCCCTTATCCGGATTTTGGTAGACCATCAGTTGGGATTATAGGGTATTGCTTGGGAGGACTTCATCTCCCGTGACTTCTTCAGCGCTCCACAGGTGGTTTCAGAGGCAGAGCATGAGGTTGGCGGCCCATATCATCAGTATGAGCGACATGAGACTACCACTATGCCGATATATATCACCTATCAGAAAGGCAGTAGACCCTTATTTACAGCAGCAAAGCGAGTGTTATCTCCACCAGGGGTGGAAGCGGCCTCGCTTTCGAAATCGACATCACAGGTGTAGGGCAAAGGTAAGGAGCCAGTGCACGATGAGGGGCCTTCAGGTGAGCCATCAGGTGAATGAGAGACAAAATTCGTTCTCCTCTAGGATGATGAGATAGATGCAGAACCTACAAATGTTGAGCTTGGATAGATCATTCAGGAGCAGCAATTAGTGATTGAGAACTTATCCCTGGACTTGGAGAGGGCCAAGTGTAACGTGAAGTATCTGGAGAAAAGGAACAAGAAACTTGAGGATCAGCTAGCTGAGATAGAGTTTCAAATGATCAAGGAAAACCGACAACACATCATGGCAGCACAAGGCAGACCTATGGAGCAAAGAGATGAGGACCGGGAGTATGTGTTAGAGAAAGTGAACGTTCACTTGGAGCAGTGATTGGATAAGGCTAACAGGGAAAAAGACATGCTGAGGCGCATGACTCACCACTACATGGCCCGAAACATGAGCTCCAAAGCAAGAATCAGGAGCCTAAAGGCAAAATTGAGCAAAGCAACAAAAGAGGAAAAGGAGGCAAAGGAAGCAAAGGAGCAAGATCGGCTTCGAATCTTGGCTGAGGCTTCCTTGGAATAGCATAGAAATTCATACGGAACATCCAGCCCAAATTTCAAAAAATTTGGGGAAATTTTGGTCACTTGGCAAATTTTTGGGTAAAAAATAGGGATTTCCTCCCTGTGCGTCGCGCTAGTCGCTAAAATTCTAGGGCTCCAATTGAGAAATGGGTTGCAGATTTGGATTTAGAATCGAAAATTATGACTACGAGTGTCTAGGCAAGATATTTGGGCAAGATCTGGGTCTCCTAAAGGTCAAAAAACACCCAAAAATGGCCTCTCTGCCACTTTTTTGACACACATAAAGCAGTCTTGGTAGAATGGAGATTTGGAGGGGAAAATGAGCACCAAATTTGAAAATTCCAGTTGGGTTAGAAACTAGACAGGACAAGCTTTCCAGAAAGATCACTTAGGAACATTTTGGACGCCTTCAAGTTCCCCAAAGTAGGTCCCAAAGTAGCGCGATGCACAGAAAAAATGCCGCGGCGTAGAAAGAAAAAAATTGCCAATTTGCTTCCATTTCGCGAAATTTCGGGTCGTGACTTCTCTAAGTGGGCCCGCTCATCTACACTTCAGTTTTTTGGCACCAAAGGTGGCATTTAAAGAGTTTTTTCTCCAGATGGGCTTCTATCCAAGTGGCGAAGGAAGGCAAATGGTCACCCAAAGCCAAATGTCATATTTGCAATGCTGCACCTGTAGCTGATGGCTGGCTCTCCATCTCCATTTCGCAATGATTCGAGTAAATACCCAACCCTTGGGCGTTCTATCTCTTCCTCAAATATTCTATATATTGTATGCAAGTTATTTGCAAAGGGTTGGCTGGCTTGTAACTTCTGGGAGACTGTGGGAAAGAAACTCTGTTTCTTCACTGTGTATTTTTGACAGAGAATTAATTAAAGGTAGCGGCTCTGTTTCATGAGATTCTTGTGGTTGTGAGTGTAACAAATGTATTTCTTATGTGTTCATATGTATTTAGTTATGTTTCATGATTCATTTCATGCTCATTTTCAATGAAATTTTCTGAGTGAGATTAGGTAGAATCCAATTTTTATTGCTCTGCCTGTGGGAAAATTTCATGTTTCAGTGTTATTCTTCTGTTGAAAAGGATTCATGTCACTATGCCCTTTTCACTTTCTTCAGCAATCTATTCATGCCGTGGTACCTCAAACTAAATTGTTACATTTTCCGCCTACCTTGCCTCACGGAATAATCTGTGCCTTCATATTCAATTCTCTGTTCTTTGCTGAGCGCCAGTCCCATAACATCCCAGAAGCTCGTCATTTCATAAAATTGTTTCTAGAATCCCTATTCACTTACTAGCATAAGGTAAACATTGTATCGTAAGTCATCTCAAACCGCTTTCGATCATTTATCCACTGAGCATGACTTGGAGAGAGCCCTCTCCTGCTCTGGTAGGGCTAGCTACCAGACTGAGCGTGGTTTGTGGTTACCCTAATTTTTGCCTTCCTTCAGCCTAAGGTAGATTTAGGTGCTAACAGGAGTTTCCATCACTCGTTCTTGTGGATTCAGGAATGGAACTTGGGTTTTCTGTGAAAAATAGTGAAAACGGAAGGTTTGGGAACCTATATAGTGAACAACAACTTGAATGTTTAGCGAAATTGGTCCTTTTTGTGGAATATTCAGCATAAAACCAAAACTTGCAGGGTTTCATTGGAAATGGATAAATACCTGCAATGGAAAGGTGAATAGTATAATGGCTGGTTGGATAACCAGTCCTGGGATGAGTTGCTGCAAGTTTCTTGATCAGTTGGCGTTTGGAAAGATTTGGCAGTTGACTGGGACGTCGCTTTGCATGAGAAAACAGTCGCAGCATATAACAACGAAAATGACATTACATTGGTTTTATTTGCAAAATCTAGCTTGGCGAGGGGTTTTTTGGATTATCAGGCAGGTGACGTATGTATGGAGATGACGTTTTGTCGTTTTATGGAGGGGCGTAAGCGGTATGTGCTCGCACCGCTTTTGGAGGTGTGCTGCTTTCGGCAGGGGGACCAAGATTACATGGATTGCCTGACGTGTGGCGGGGTATGGTTTTGAAAACCGCCTGGTGATAGCGCATTAAAGTGCGGTCACTAGGGGAGGCACGATATCACTAATGATTGTCGAATGTGGGGAGCATGATCGGATGGTGGACGAGAGAGGGATATGGCGAGGCTTTACTACAATGGGCCTAGTATAATTAAAAAGTTAATTAACTATATCGGGGTGATCGTGAATGGATGAGAAGGCTATTAACTAACCGTAAGGGTTAATTAATCCCTTTTTGATCAGTGGGAGGCTTAGTTTCTTAATGAATCAATGATTAATCCATTACCCCGACTTTAACACTATTTATGGTTATATTTAACCAGGTCAGGATATATAAGATTTTGGGATTTTTTATATATATTTACTAATACAAGATAGAGTGAATTTCTTCAAGAGTTATATAATGTAAGTTAGAGATTAATATGATAAATGAGATGAAAGTGCTAAGTTAAAACATTTTGGGTATACATTTAAACTTAGGCTTAGAGTGGAAAAAGGGGTTTTTAGGTGATATTGTGTATTTCCCTAAGTAAAATGGGACTTTTACTTAGGAAATGAGTTTATGAAATCAAATGATTGGTTTATGGATAATTTTAAGTACTTAGGCTTTTTAAATCATTGGTCCGAGGGTCCGGTTCCTCCAAAAGTCAGTGAAATGCTCTGAGCCCCTTTAATTTTCAAAGACCTTAATACTTCAGGGGGAATTAGTGAAATATTTAGGAAAAAATGTGAAGGGAAGTTAATTATTTGACCTTTTTTTGCTTGAACTTCATCAAGTGAAATGTATGCCTTACACTTGTGATAAAAGTGAAAATTAACACATTTAGACACATTATCCATCACAAGTAATTCTGCAACACCATCTACCTACCCTACCTACTTTAGGCTGACATTTTTTCTTCTTTATTAGGGTGCACTTGGACCGGAAAACCCTTATCACACTTTTTCTTTTACATATAGAAATTTATCTAAGTCTAACCTTATTACATCCAAGGGATAAGATTAAACTGTTGAGCTCCTTTTATTCACTCTACCTATCTACTTATCTGCCAAGATTAAACAGTTTGGTCAGATTTTATTCTCTACTTCTAAAACATGAAATTCAAATATGAACTAGCCAAGCTTAAACTATGTGATTGTTCACCAATTGTGGCATAAGTTACAAGTTGCACACAATTTGATTATTACATAAGAGTAAAAAGTAGTGGCATTTAGACTTGCACACTTTCCTTGGTCTTTCTTTTGGTGGGGTTCATTTTTCTTCACTTTTTTGACCATTTTATTTCTTTTCACCCTTTGATTTTTGTTTTAGGGTATACCCTCTTTAGATTTAAAAAAAAAAAAAAAATTAACAATATGAAAAACCATTGCAATAAGGAAACGTATAAACATATTCATAGGTCATCAAGTCAATCATGAAATATGACACATATTGGTATAGGAGCATAACAGATCCTATAACAGAAGAAGAGCAAGAAACCATTCCTCCTGAGACCATGGATGAAAACAGAAACGTTAGAGAAAATGGAGAAACAATAGAAGGTGCCTTTCCTATTTGAGAGACCAATGGGGACACAAAGATGAAAAACATAAGTCCCTCAACCTTACCTCACTTCCATGGATTGACTACCGAAGACCCTGATACCTTCTTGTTTGATTTTGTTCTTCTCTGTCAAACCTATGACTATGCAGAAGATGAGAAAAAGTTGAAACTCTTTCACTCTACCCTCAAGGATGTAGCATTACGCTGGTTCATGGGGTTACCTGGAAACAGTATCACAACTTGGGCTCAGATGCAGTAAGCCTTTAACAACAAATACCAGGACTACTGTAGGTCAAAGGATACCAAGGAAGAAATCTTTTGAATGACCATGGGAAGTGACGAATCTTTAGAAGACTATGAAGAGAGGTTTCAACTTAGTTATAAAAGGGCCAGGTGCACACTTGACCCCAAATCTCTAGAGTTGGTTCTGCTCAGAGGAGTCGTTGAAGACCTTCTAGATACCCTTGTGATGACATAAACATTGTGTTTAGAAACCATTCTAGGGCAGCCAGAAGGAGAGGTAGGGGAAGTCAACCTTTAGCCAATACCCCCTTATCCAGTTCATCCCTTAAAAACGAGCTTGAGAATTAGCTATAAGATTTCAAGAGCGAGATGAGGTAGACTCTTTCCATGCAAATGGATACCTTGCGGATCCAAAGGAAGCAAGAGGAAGCTGATAAGGCTTTAGCCATCTTTTGTCCTAGGTGCACTAGAAAGCATCCTAGGAACGCATGTCCATTGCACTCCGTAGAAGTGTGTTTTTTCTGTGAAGAATACCATCCTACAAATCAGTGCCCTTCCTTACCTAGATTCAAAGCTATGTACCAAGGGGCTAAAGGAGCCATTGAGCCACTCTATTTAATGAATGAAAGGAGGCCACATGGACCTAAACCTTACTAGCAAGGAATGCAAGGGACATCCCAGACTCATTACAAACCCAATCAAGCCACTTCCATGCCTTCTTGAGGTCCCCTAGCTCATCCCTCCTAGTCCACACCCCCTCCTTGGTCGTATCCATATCAATATCATACTCAACCAGATGCTCATTCGTTTCACTCTTATGGTCAACCACAACCTCAATGGAATGCACCTCATCAGGGGTGGAGGCCCCAATACAACTCTCCTCCCTCTCTTTTTCCTCCACCACCTGCTCAACCACAACCATTACCTCTTGCTCCTCTAAGAAAACCCAAAATACCTGCTCAACCGACCCCAAACCCCAATAACAGATAGGCCCAACAGGTATATACTGGAGAAACATCTTGCCTAACCTATGTTGTGGAGATTCAGGAGATTAACCTATGATCTAGGAAGGTTCTCCCAGATAAACAATCTCCTTCTAAGGAATATGAGGAAGAAAAACAGGAAAGTGAACCAAAAACCATTCCATCCTTTCCTCAGAGACTAACTAAGACCACACAACCGACCCTAGAAGAAACTGAACTTCTATATGTGTGAAAATACCACTTCTCCAAGCCATAAAAGATGTACCAATATAAAAAAAGTTGATCAATGAGAAGTGCTTCAGGCACCCAGGCAGGTGCAAGAGAGATGCACCAACTATCAATGTCATAGGATAATTGTCTGACCTGATGTTGGGGCAGGTAATCTATTCAAAATATCTAGACCCTGGGAGTCCTGTAGTCGATGTCCACATCAATGGCACCATAATCCCTCATACCTTGATTGATCTAGGAGTTGCCATTAACGTGATGACCAGGGACACTATGCTCAAACTCAATCTTCAAGCTTCCCTAAGAAAGACCTCAACAGTACTGCAGTTGGCAAACCACTCCACTGTGACCCCTGAGGGGATTTTGGAAGATGTAATGGTCTCTATTGACTCTTGGGAGTACCTTGCTGACTTCCTGGTTCTTCTGCCAAAGGCAAAGCTCACTGGGTATCCTCTCATCCTAGGGCGACCTTGGTTAGCTACTGTCAATGGTTACATCAGTTGTCGAGCTGGGAGCATGACCATCAAGAATGGGCATATATCCAAACAACTAGTCCTATATCCTCTTGCCCAACCTCTGTTAGAACATGACTTACGTCTCTGGTTGGAGGAGGAAGATGAGGATAAAGTCTACTCCGCACCATTGTGCACAGTGGAAGCTACCATGGGGGGTCCACAAACCGAAGATGATCTTATTGAGAACTTGATTCAGAATCCGCCCCCCAGCGTGTTGCCATTAGAAGAGTTGGTGGAAGAAACCCAAGCCAATGCTTTAGTTGATCTCTGTGTGGCTGATCCAACCTCTCTCCGAGTTAAGAATGTGAAATTTGGCGCAGAAAAAACCTTGAAGACCAACTCATCCCTATCCGCCTCTCAGGAGAAAGAACTGTGTAGCTTATTGAACAACCACTTGGATGCTTTTTCTTGGAGGTATAAGGAGATGAAGGGAGTCCACCCTTCAGTCTGTACTCATCACATTTACATCAAAGAAGATTTTAAACCAGTCAAACAACCTTAAAGGAGGATGAATCCAACCCTTAACGACATTGTCAAAGAAGAACTGCAAAAGTTGTTGGATGCAGGATTCATTTACCCATCTCTGACAACGAATGGGTTTCTCCTTTGGTGCTAGTGCCAAAGAAAAATAAGAAGTGGAGAATCTGTGTAGATTATAGGGAACTAAACAAGGCCTCCAAGAAGGACCATTTCCCTTTTCCTTTCATAGATCAAGTGTTAGATGGCCTGGTAGGGAAGACATTCTTTTCCTTCCTATATGGGTTTAGCATGTACAACCAGATCCAAATCAGCCCGGAAGACGAAGATAAGCCCACTTTCACTTGTCCTTGGGTTACTTTTGTCTATCGGGTCCTTCCCTTTGGGTTTTGCAATGCTCCTGCCATTTTCTAGAGAGCAGTACTGAGCATATTTGCTGAACTGGTTCACGACTCAGTGGAGATCTATAAGGATGACTTCACCCGTTATGGTGCTAACTTCCAGGAAGCTTTAACTAACCTGGGAAAAGTTTTAGCCAAGTGTATTGAAATGAACCTGTCCCTCAGTCCTGAAAAATGTGAATTCCTAATGACTAAAGGGACTGTGCTAGGTCATACAATTTCTCAGCAAGGATTATAAGTGGATCCCAACAAGATTGCTATCATCCAAAGGGTCCCACCTCCTCAAAAGGTAAGAGATGTTCGGAGTTTTCTAGGCTTAGCAAGGTATTATAGAGGATTCATTAAGTATTTTAGTAAGTTAGCCTCTCCATTGTTTGGTCTTTCGAGAAAAGATGTTGAATTCATAGGGATTGACAACTGTCAAGAGGCTCTGGATGCCTTGAAAGGTAAGATAGTAACTGCCCCAATTTTGAGAGGTCCAAACTGGGCCCTACCTTTCCACATTCACACAGATGCCTCAAACAATGCTATAGGGGTAGCCTTAGGGCAAGTTGAAGATAATCTGTCGTATGCCATATATTTTTTCAATTAAAACCTGTCCAAGGCAGAATTAAACTACACTGTAACCGAAAAAGAGCTCCTGGCTGTAATCCATTCCCTAAACAAGTTCAGACACTACATCACTGGCTGTCAAACATTCATACACACTGATCATGTTGCAATTAGGTATTTGATGAATAAACCTGATGTAAATGCTTGTATCATTAGATGGTTACTTTTATTTCAGCAATTTGATTTGACCATTGTTGATAAGCCATGTAAGGAAAATGTTGTTGCTGATTTTCTGTCTAGACTAGATTTTCCTGTAGGTGAAGAAGGAATGGTGGATGATCAAATGCCAGATCAACACCTATTTGCTATTTTAGTACCCTCTCCATGGTTTGCTAATATAGCAAATTATTTGGTTTCAGCACAGTTTCTGCCACACCTGTCCTCAAAAGAGAAGAGCAAGATCGTGAAAAAAAGTGCCCCATTTACTTGGATTGGGGGCAATCTTTTTAAACTTGGCCCAGATTAGATTTTGAGGCGATGTGTTAGGGAGAAGGAATTTTTTGACGTCCTCCTAACCTGTCATGATGGGCCCTATGGGGGCCACTTTGCAACAAAGGGAACTTCCTTCAAAATTCTGCAGGCAGGTTACTACTAGCCCACTCTTCATCAAGATATTAGGAGATACTTCAGCGAATGTGACCAATGTCAAAGGATGGGGAAACCTACTCCAAGGGATGAGATGCCCCTGCAACCTCAAGTGACTTTCGAGCCATTTGAAAAGTGGGGCATGGACTTTGTGGGTCCTATCAACGCTCCTTCAAAACAGAAATCTTACATCATTGTTTGCACGGATTACCTAACAAAATGGGTAGAAACAAAGGTGATCAAGGCAGCAATGGAAGAAAAAGTAGCTAAGTTTTTGAGGGAAAATATCTTCTACAAGTTTGGCTATCCAAGAGAATTAGTCACAGATCAAGGAAGTCAGTTTACCTCCAATTTGATTGAAGACCTACTCACACATCACAAGATTAAGCACAAAACTTCCACCCTTTATCATCCACAAGCAAATGGACACGTTGAAGTCACTAACAGAGCATTGGAAGGGATTTTGACTAAGGTAGTAAGCAACAACAGAAAAGATTGGTCAGATCAATTGGTTGAGGCCACTTGGGCCTATAACACTACTTGGAAAACCACCACAGGTTTCACACCCTATGAGCTGGTCTATGGGAAGAAGGCTTTGTTGTCCATAGAATTTGAATATAACACATTAAGGATGGCAGCTCAGCTGGACCTAGATCTCAGCCATGCATAAAAGGAAAGATTATTTAGCCAAATGGATTGGATGATCAAATATTGCAGGCCCTTCTCCACTTAGAGGTAATCCAAATTCAAAGAAAAACCTCCTGGAGGTGCCCCAGCTCTCTCAAAAAAGAAGAAAAAAAACCTAACTTCTTTTGAATAAATTGTAGGTTGCAGGAGGGTCACACAAGATAAAAAGGCATTTCCAGGCTACATACAACCTTCATAGTCCATCCCTCCATCATTTTTATCCTTTCCCAAGCCTTTGTCTCATTTGTTCTGAAAAATTCGCAATCCTATAGGAAACTCTGTGTATTCTACAGGAGGCTCCAGTAGAAATCACAGAGAGGCCAAAATCAAGATCAGAGAAGCACCCGAGGGCTAGAAATTCGTCTATGAGGCTTGTGAACCCCCCTGCCACCATCCATATTCTATTTCTCCATTCCATCCCTGCACACCCACATGTCCACTCACTTTTCTTTCCCTGCAAAAGCAAATACAGAAATTATGTTTCTTCCATTCTGTAACCACAAGAATAGGGTGACAAATAAAGTAGCAGCAGTCTTTGATTATTCCTACCTGATACCTTCTAGCTGCTATTTCTTTTCATTCGAGACCTTCTTCAGCAGTCTTTTTAGCTCCTACTCAAGCATCAACCTAAATTTCAGAAGGAGAAGCAACTACAAGAAATCCTACAGGATTCCTGTAGCAGTTGATCCCTTTGAAAAACAAACTCCAGAGGTAGGGTCAGCACAGCAAGATGTACTAAGCATGCAAGGAGGAGAGCTTAATCGAGAAATCATCAGCATAAGCCAAGGGCCGAGCATGCAGAGCACCAGCAGCAACAACAATGAGGAAATAAAGTGCCAAAGTCCGAAGCATGTAGACCACAGCAGCGACTAACAGGTAAGTGGCTAAACCTATTCCTCAATTGCATGAATATTATTTACAAACTGCATGAACTATGGGAATGGTCACGATTAAATGGAATCGGTGGCCAGCTAACTGGCCACCCTAGTTCAATTCACACACCCTCATGGAGTTCAAACGAGCCTCGGCAAATTCAAACCGCAGATCAAATACGTAGTCAGCACGTGGGGCTCGTCAACTCGGGAAGAAAAAGCTCATAACCGGTAGTGGTGGCAGCATATAATGGGAGTGAGGGAGGTGATGGCGATCAGGCAACATGAATAACCATAATGACACTAGCGTAGGACCAACTGTCCGGATGGGGATAACGCACCCATCCAGCCACCTCACCTCCTCACCACAGATTACGCCATCAGTTAAGTACAGTGTGGCCTAAGCCTCCACCACCCTTTGTTTCATTTTCATTTACGAAGTTCTCGACTGCAGTACTCACCTACCACCTTCAAAATAGTGAACCAGTCGTTTTCTGCCATTTTTTTCCAGTCTTTTAAAACCCTCCTGCCTATCGGGCTCTACAAGAGCATTACTACATTCTACAGGAGCAGGAACACTGTCTACAGGAAGGGTAGAGAGCAGCTCTGCAGAGGGAAAATACGATATTTTTGTCAAATTCGAGCTTGAAAAGAGGTAGGCTCATGAAACCACTCTGCATATGATATATTTATATAAGGTGGTGGATTAAAAACACAGTATTGGGTTGAAAGAAAGGAAAGTGAAGCTTAAAAGTCTGCCTGTATTTTTTTTTTAGTTCCACACGGTCTCTCCATTCTCTTCTCTGCATTCAAAGTCTGTCTTTTCTTCTTCACATTCTTCGGAAAAAATGGATGCAACCATAGAAACCAACCTGTGAAAAAAACCAAATTTGCAACACTGTCTACTCAATGAAGAAAAAAACACTGTGTTATATATTATCTATTTTGTCAAATTATTGTTTTTTCACAAAAACCAAGAAGCAAATTCAGGTTGAAAATAGTTTGAAGAAAGGGAAAATTTTCAAATTGATGTTGTGAGGAGAAAGCACACGGGAAAATTCCCTCTATGGTTTCAGAAAAAAAAAAAAAAAACAAAAAAAAAAAAACAAAAAACAAAAACAAAAACAAAAAACAAAAACAAAAAACAAAAAAAAAAACAAAACAAAACAAAACTCGATTGTCCCTCTGTTTCTGGTTTTGGAAATTTTTGCCTTCTTCCTCACTTGAGTATTTTTAGAAACCACTAAACATCATGCGAGGAGGTTTTATGAGAAAAGAGCCTTTGAACTCCAACAAATTGCATGAGCACCCCGAGGTGGTGGCCCTATTCACCAGGGAAAACTGGATGTCTTTCTTTGAGGAGGTGACTGAAGAATTTTTTATGTCCTTAAGACCCCATTCGAAAACACATGCTACAGTCAGTTTCAGGGATCTGAACCTAGAACTTACACCAGATTTTATTAGCAGAATCATAGGTCTTCCACTTGGGCTCCCTTGGAGCAAAGAGGAAAAACCATTGGGACAGGTTGCTAAAAAGACATTCTTTCAGCCTGATGAACATCCTGTAGAGGATAAGAATGGGGTCAGAAGGACAAGCTTACCTCCTCCATGGAGTGAAGTCAACTCCCAGATCATGAAATACATCACTTGTGAAGGCAGATTTAGTATAGTTTATGCTTATTACTTCAGGTTATTGCATGAATTGAGATATGGGATGGACCTACCTGCAGCTAGAAAACTCAGTCTCCCATATTTCCTCCTCCAATCTTTGATAGAATGTGGCACCACGCTAAATGCAGGGGTCCCAAACTAGTTGGCCCACCATGGGCTCATCAAACTGTTGGTAGAAGATGTCATACACACATACACCATCCCCATAGATTGGGAAATTTTCAGGAATATGGCTAGAGAATATGACATCAAAACTTTGACTGAGGACATTAGCCCATCTAGTAGTGAAGGGGAGGAGCATACAAAGGAACTTGAGAAGAAAAGTAATGAGGAGGCAGAAGATATTCAAATAAAAGGAAAAATAGAGGAGAAACAAAAAGAATAAGAGAAACTTGACAAAACCACTGTTGAGCCTAAGGCAGAAAAGAAGACAGCCTCAAAAATAGAGAAGAGGAAAAGGACAAAGGCTAAGAAGAAAATGCCCAAGAAAGCCCAGCAAAAGACTGCCACAGAAAAGGTAGGGACTCAGCAAGAAAAGGAGAAAACACCACTAGAGGAAGCAGAGAAAAAGAAAAAATAGCAGACACGGGAAAAATTGCAGGAGATAAAGGAGAAGAACAGCAGGAAGAAACATCCCCTGAAACATTGGCAAGGGAAGTAGCAGTTGTGCTTGCTGCATTAAGCACTCTAGAAAAACAAAAGGGAAAAGGAAAAAGGCAAACATCTATGTATTTCAAAGCCAGAAGGAGCACCAGGATTAAGGTGGCCAAGCCCCAGCCACCATCAAAAGAACCCATTATCATTAAGGATGTGCCTACTAAGAAGAAGGAGGAATCTCCCTCCAATATCTATGTCACCTATGAGAGAGGAAGTCCCAAAACCTCCACCTGGAAGGAAAGAATTAAATTGATGGACTCCAAAGAAGTTCTACAGGAGGCACAAACCTCTCTACAGGAGACACTGGCCAAGCTTAAAGAAACTGAAAAATTGGAAAAGAAGGCAACAAAATAGTCACAAGAGGAAATAAAGGAGAAAGAAATACCTGAGCCAAGCCCTTAGCCTAATTTAGGCTCCTATTACAATATTCTAGAAGGTGGTAAGATCATCCCACAAAAATTCATTGTGCCTCTTTTCTTTGAATTAGAAAAAGAATGGGTTAGAACCCACACTTGGATGCAGATTGCTAAATCTAAAGGAGTTGAAGATATAGGGCACATGGAAGACAAGTTGAAAGAGTTGAGAGGGGAGTTGGGCATGGTAAGGCACATAGGGAGCATTATAAGAGCCCAACTACAGGAAGAAAATGAACTGCTGAAGAAGTAGTTACAGGAACGGGAAACTTGAAGGGGAGACAAGTTGCCAATCTTGGAAGGGTAGTAAGAGCAAGAATGTCCCCTAGTAGATAATGAAGCAGTAGAGAAACAACAGCAACTGAAGTGTTGATTTTGAAACAATAGTTGAGGGAAAAGGAAACCTAGATGGCCTGCATGGCTAGCTTGGCAATGGAGGCCTTGCAGTGCAAACAACCAACTAGATCATATGCACTGTATCTCAAAGTCCAGTGGCTCCAATTCCAGATTAAAACATTGGCCTGGAGGGGCACCATCCCATTCCAAAATTATGATCAGTTTATGCATTTATGTGATGATAGTTCTGCCGAGGATAAAGCCAAATTAGTAGAATTTTACCTACACAATATGGCACTCCCTGACATGAATTTATGGGATCCAAATGCTGCATTAGGAGACCTACAGCTCATGGCTATGGCTTCTTGGTTGAGCCATGAAGAAAAGAGAGCAGTGGAAATTCATAAGATCATGACAAAGGAGCTAAGTGAACCCTTCATGATAAGGGCAGAACCAGCAGATCCATTAGCTCTCATTTATGCCCACCAACACCTAGCAGCCAACCCTTAGGTTCTCCCTGATTATGTTGACAGGAAAGCACAAGCTATTGCTCATTTTGAAGATATGGAGAGATTATTTGGCGATAACTGCCTTCATGCTTGCACGAGAAGATGGAATACATTGTCCCATAGCCTAAAGATCAGGGAGTATCACTCCCCAACCAGAATGAGGGAAGCTATGAGGAGAATGCCCTTATATAAACAATCAATGCAAAACTTGAAAGCCAACTGAATTGGCCTTAAATACAGTCCTCCACTGTTGCTCGGACTGTTTGTTAAGAAATTTACCCAAGAACACAAATTAATTACAGAGAATTACTGAGAGAAACAAATATAAAAATAACCAACAACAACCATAAACACATAAACACAAATGTTTATCTGGGAAAAACCCAAATCCGAGGAAAAACCCAACCTAATAAGTTCTCATTAGCATGGACCAAAACCCTGGCCAATCCGACCAAGTGAGCCTTCACCACTCACCTCCAGGTCTTACATTACAATGAAGTCCTTCCAGCCTTTTATAAGCTCCATTACATATAATACCATGGGTAGAATACCATGGGTGCACAATACCATGTGCCCCAAAACCATCACTGTTTAACCTAGTCAACTTTGACTCTATCCTGAGTCAAGTTTACCTAACAATATTCCCCCCTTAAACTTGACTTCGGGTTCCATAACTAACTTCAGCCAAACCTGCTAAGTGAGACAATCCTGCTCACTCTAGCTCTTTCCCCCCTTAGAGTTTTTACCCAAGGTATTGTTAACCCGACATCCCCCCTATCACCTAGGTCTAACCCAGACTTTACTGGTGATCACCGAGGGGTACACATGCCTTACCAGGTCTTACAGTAGTATGCCCATTTACATGCAATAAATTTGACTTCATTAAATTTTATTTATTATTTTTTTTTATTGTTGCTATGATTCTGATCCATCCTCTCTCAATTTGATTTTCTCAAAAACTTCTATCAAACCGCTCCAACTGTGAGCCCGACGAGAACTTCGTAGATTCCAGCACCAATGGCCTCATGTAGCAGAACAATTTTCGAAGCCGCATGAACAATTTTTTTCTACTGATCTTCTTTAATTAGCCACATGAATTCCGAACAATTCGTCAGCATGTTCCAAACCGGTAAATATCGCAAATGCACTGCAATCCTTGGCAGTTACAGCACTATATTCCGCACATTCTCCTCGAGTTTCTTCCACATATGATTGTTCCACCATTATTTTCCAGACCCAGATCTATAAAAAAGGCTGCATTGATCTCATCAAGCACTATAAACCCCTGGCATCAAAGAATCCCTTTGAAACCAATATCTGGCTCTAATACTAGTTGTTAAGAAATTTACCCGAGAACACAAATTAATTACGGAGAATTACTAAGAGAAACAAATATAAAAATAACCAGCAACAACCATAAACACATAAACACAAATGTTTATCTGAGGAAACCCCAAATCCGAGGAAAAACCCAACCTAATAAGATCTCATTACCATTGGCCAAAACCCTGGCCAATCCGACCAAGTGAGCCTTCACCGATCACCTCCAGGTCTTGCATTACAATGAAGTCCTTCTAGCCTTTTATAAGCTCCATTACATATAATACCATGGGCAGAATACCATGGGTGCACAATACTATGTGCCCCAAAACCATCACCGTTTAACCTGGTCAATTTTGACTCTATCCTGAGTCAAGTTTACCTAACACTATTGGAAGGGGTTAAGGAGGAGGAAGAACAGAAACAATGGGAGGAAGTGGACAGGAAAGCCGGTTTCCATGACAGAGAGGAAGACATCACATCAGAGGCTTGGGATGTCAGGGAAGCTATTAAAGCTATTAAAGATGAAGAACTGGATTAGTTGCTCAGAGGATGAGCAACCCGTTTAGTAGGGGGGTGATGATGAGCCCTAGAAATGGGTAACTATATGGGCTCATTCTGCCTATTATTTTCATTTAATCCACCATTCTCAATAGCTTTTTGCATGTTTTTTAATATATTTATGTCAATAGAGTAAATAGGGATAGTCTGTTAGGTCCCAGTAATACTAGTGATTACCCCATTACTATTGTAGTTGTATCCCTTATTAATATTGTTGTGCCTCTATTGTGTACATATTATTATTACTGTGCCCCATAGAATCCCTCTATTGTTATTTTTGTGGCTTTATATTATTATTGTTAGGTCGGCTGGGTTATATTGTGACTCCTTAGACTCCTATATATAGAAAGGAGGTCTTGTCATTTGAATCATCGAAGAATTGTTCATTTATGTAATGTAAATGAGGTTGCCCCCTCGAAGAGGATGAATTCTAAGGCGTTGATCTATCTTTTCTATCATTTTGTGAGCTGGTTTCATAACATTTGGTATCAGAGCTTTGGGTTCTAGGGTTTCGCTGCTCCAAATAGGTCATCGTGGCATTTTCGATATAACTTTTTTTTTGCGATGTTTCAGAAGTGAAAAGAAAAAACCATTTGAGACAAAATCGCGCTAAACCTCAGATCTAAATTTCAGAGATTTTCGCACTATATTTGTGGAGATATGATCTGAGGAAGTTGGTCTTTTTGTAGACTCCTGAATTATATTCCAAACAAGTGACCTGGGGAAAATCGTCACAACTTTCTCTCTGAGCATCGAATTGAAATTTAGTAAGAAGGTACAGAAAGAGGATGGACTGTAGTTTCTTATATATATTTTTTAGAGCCAAAGGTCGAAACAGTGACTCGTGGCACGTCGTACAGGTTTTTTCTACTGAACTAGTCTATAATCAAGTCACTGTGGGAGATTTTCCATAAATCTTTCTTGGAGAATCCAATTTGGATCAGACTAGTGGCATTGGAAAGAGGACACATAGAGTTACTACAAGTTGCAATTTTAGAACTGGATGATCCGAAATTACAGAGATACATCAGATTCAATATCAAGCTCCTACATAGTGAAAAAAAGTGTGTAGTTTTTTTTAAATTTTTGCATAAGCTTGGTTTGAAAAATTAGTTTGAAGCAATTCAAAGGGCATAGTAAAGCATTATTATTGGTAATTGATGCCCCGAGGAAAGAAAATTCAAACACCTAGTAAGCAACCTGAAAGCTCTAGCATGACTCATGAAGAAGAGAAAGAAATGTAACATGATATATCAAAATTATGAGACCAAGTGCAACAAGTGTCACTTGCACAAAAAGTAACAGAATCTAAGATGGATAGTTTAAAGAAAGATGTAGAAGCTAAGATGGATGGTTTAAACAAAGGTGTAGAAGCTAAGATGGATTGTTTAAAGAAAGTTGTAGAAGCTAAGATGAATGACGTTGAAGCTAATTTGAAGACAGGCATGGAAGATTTGAAGACAAATTTGAAGATAGATTTGACAAAGTTTCTATAAGAAATGCTTACTAATGGTGAAAGGGTAGTAAAGGAAACTCATGATGAGAACAAAATAAATGTTAATAATGATTTCATAGACTCTAATGTTGGACCGAAGACCCACCATATTCCAAAATCGATATGAGGAAGTTTGATGGCAAGGATCCCGCAACATGGATATTATAGACGGAGCAATTTTTCGATCTCAATAATGTGCAAAACACACAAAAGGTACGTATTGCAACTTTATATTTGGAACCAAATCAGTTTGTATGGTATAAATGGCTTTTCTCTCGTAAACAAATTATCACTTGGGCAATTTTTACTAAAGAATTAACAACACATTATGAGGATACAAAAAGCAAAACGTTTTTTAGCCAATTGATAAGTCTCAAACAAAAAGGTTCAATAATGGAGCACATTGAGGAGTTCCAAAAATTGAACATAAGGGTAAAAAATATTCCAGAGGAGCATAGGATTGATGTGTCCATAGCGACTTTAAAGGATAATATCCAACATGATGTTCGCCTTTGGGAACCTGATTCATTAGAGAAGGCATTCAGGTTAGCAAAAAAAATGGAAAGCCAAATTATGGAAACCAGGAAGCATACCACCCACAGCTATAAAGAGGGAAGTGTTGTTGCCCCTAGTCTTCCACAACCTATAAGGTTGACACCAAAAAAATTGGAAGAAAAAATAGCAAAAGGGCTTTGTTATGGTTGTGATAGCAAATACACTAAAGGTCATAAGTGTGCTGAGAACAAACTGTTCTACATAGATTGTGAAGAGGAAGAAGAAAAGGAGCAAGAAAGGTCAAAACAAGAGGATATACTACAGGAACAAAGCCTAGATAAAGAAGAAATCAATCCAACCATATCTTGTAATGCATTGGCTGGAATTACCACTCCTCAAACCATCAAGATAGAAGGACAAATCAAGAAGAAAAAGGTAACAGTGTTGATTGATTCAAGAAGTACCCACAATTTTATTCATTGTAAGACAGCAAAAGAATTGAATTGCTTCCTATATCCAGCACCAAAGTGTCAAGTGATGGTTGTAAATGGAGGAACGATAAATTGCTCTGGAAAGTGCCATAATATCAAGCTATCCATGGGAGAATATGTATTGATTGGCCTAATGATTTCCATTCCAATGGGAGGTGCTGATGTTGTACTAGGAGTCAAATGGCTACAATCCTTGGGTACAATAGCTTTTAATTTTCAAGAACTTTTCATGAAATTTTATGTGGAAGGAAAGGAAGTTGAATTAAGGGGTATTGTAGGGAAACCGGGAAAGATAATCAGCTCTAACGGTATGACAAAGCTTCTAAAAAAGGAACAAAGAGGTGTAATTGCACAATTATGTTCACTAGATGTTTCCACATCAGAATCATATATTTCTCCAGATCTCCAAAAATTCTTGGACAATCATTCCAAGGTATTTGAGACTCCCAAAGGTCTCCCACCTATTCATGATCGTGATCATGCTATTCATCTGATTCCAGGAAGTGTTCCTCCAAACATCAGGCCGTACAGATATCCATATGCCCAAAAGAGTGAAATTGAACGTATGGTTGTAGAAATGCTAGAGGCTGGTATAATTCAACCTAGTCAAAGTTCTTTCTCTGCTCCAGTAGTATTGGTGCACAAGAAGGATGGATCATGGTGCATGTGTCCGGATTATAGGGAGCTCAACAAGCTCACTATTAAATATAAGTTTCCCATTCTGTTCATTGATGAATTACTGGATGAATTGCATGGATCAATTTACTTCACCAAGTTGGATCTTCGTTCAGGATATCATCAAATCAGAATGAAGGCTGAAGACATTCCAAAAACAACATTTAGAACTCATGAGGATCATTATGAATTTTTGGTCATGCCTTTTGGCCTTACCAATGCACCTTCTACATTTCAAGGTTTGATGAATTCCATTTTCAAATCCTTCCTTAGAAAATTTGTGTTAGTATTTTTTGATGATATACTAATCTACAGCAAGTCTTGGAAGGATCATGTTGAACATGTTGACAGGGTGCTACAACTATTGGAGGAGAAACAATTATATGCTAAAAGATCCAAATTTTTCTTTAGAGTACAAGAGGTGGAATATCTGGGTCATATTGTATCTCATGAAGGAGTTAAGGTAGACCCTAGGAAAATTAAAGCCATTAAGCAATGGAAAATCCCCACATCCATAAAGCATCTACGAGGATTTCTCGGGTTGACAAGGTATTATTGCAAGTTCATTAAGAATTATGGGAGAATAGCAGCACCTCTAACAACATTGTTGAAGAAAGATGCATTTTCATGGACTCCAGAAGCAACAAAGGCCTTCGAACATCTTAAAGAGGCAATGTGCCAAGCACCGGTCTTAGCTACACCCGACTTCACGAAAACCTTTATTGTGGAATGTGATGCTTTAGGAAATGGAATTGGTATTGCTTTAATGCAAGATGAAGGACCCACTGCTTTTGAAAATCATCCAATCAAGGGAAAGTTTTTACACAAAGCTATTTATGAGAAGGAAATGTTGGAAATACTACATGCACTTAAGAAATGGCGACCCTACCTAATGGGAAGACACTTCAAGGTAAAAACAGATCATGATAGCCTTAAATACTTTTTAGAACAAAGATTATCCTCTGAAGAGCAACAAAAGTGGGTCACAAAGATGTTGGGTTATGACTTTGAAATCATCTACAAAAAAGGGAAGCAAAATGTGGCAGAAGATGCACTCTCAAGAAAGGATGAGGATGTGGAAGCATTGTTGTGTGCCATTTCTATTATCCAACCAGATTGGATAAACAAAGCAAGGGAGGAATGGAAGAATGATGAAGAAGTGTGGGAACTTATTCGAAAGTTACAAGAAGATTCCAGTACATCTGATACATTTAGCTGGCAAAATGATTCGTTATGGTACAAAGATTGCTTATACCTCTGTAAGAATTCCCACCTCAAACAAAAGATTCTTATGGAATTGCACACTTCTCCCTTAGGAGCGCACTCGGGATTTTTAAAAACTTACAACAGTGTTAAGAAGGAATTTTTTTGGGATGGCCTTAAATCAGATATTCAAAAGTTTGTGGCGGAATGTTTGGTTTGCCAACAAAATAAAGTTGAAACAATTAAGACCCCGAGTCTATTACAACCTTTATCCATTCCAAGCCAATGTTGGGAGGAGGTTTCAATGGATTTTATCACAGGTTTACCCAAGTCTAAGGGAAAGAGTGTCATCCTGGAGGTAGTTGATAGACTTACCAAGTATGCACACTTTTGTGTATTATCACATCCATTTAAAGCCAGTAGAGTTTCTACTGCATTTATGGAAACAAGTCAAAAGCTACATGGAAACCCAAAGATTATTGTAAGTGACAGAGATTCCATTTTCACTGGAAATTTTTGGACAAAATTATTTTCTCATCTTCGTACTCAGTTAGCTCATAGCTCATCTTATCATCCTCAATCTGATGGGAAAACTGAGATAGTAAACAAATGTTTGGAAGGATATCTTCGTTGCTTTGTATCTGATAAACAAACACAATGGGTCAAATGGTTGCCTCTGGCTTAATGGTGGTATAACACTTTCTTCCATATAGCAACAAAAATGACCCCATTTATGGCACTTTATGGATATCAGCCACCATCCATTACATCATATTTAATAGAAAATTCTAAGGTTCAAGAAGTGGAACATCCCATCGAACATCAACAACAAGTCCTCCAACTCTTAAAGGATAACCTTGTGTTGGCACATAATAGAATGAAACAACAGGCAAATCAACATCACAGGGAAAGAAGTTTTGATGTAGCTAATTGGATATTCCTACAACTACAACCATATAAACAAATGTCCCTCAAGCAAGCTAAGAAGGATAATAAATTATCACCAAAGTATTATGGTCCATACAAGGTGTTGCAAAAGATTGGTACTATGGCATACAAATTGGAGCTTCCTGCAGCTTCTCGAGTGCACCCAGTTTTCCATGTTTCATGTTTAAAGAAGGTTATAGGTGACAAGCTCCCAGTTCAAACAATATTCCCAGAACTTGACGAGGAAGGAAAAATTATATTGGAACCGGAAGCAGTCACAGAAACAAGTACATGACAGCTAAGAAATCGATCAATTTCGGAGTATCTCATCAAGTGGAAGAACTTATCTACTAAAGATTCCACATGGGAGGATGAGAATTTTATACAGAAGCATCCAGAACTACTCAAGCGTTGAAGACAACACTTTTTTGAAGGAGAGGGGCAAGTTAGGTCCCAATAATACTAGTGATTACCCCATTACTATTGTAGTTGTATCCCTTATTAATATTGTTGTGCCCTATTGTGCCCATATTGTTATTACTGTGCCCCATAGAATCGCTCTATTGTTATTTTTGTGGCTTTATATTATTATTGTTAGATCAACTGGGTTATATTGTGACTCCTTAGACTCCTATATATAGAAAGGAGGTCTTGTCATTCGAATCATCGAAGAATTGTTCGTTTATGTAATGTAAAGGAGGTTGCCCCCTCGAAGAGGTAGAATTCTAAGGCATTGATCTATCTTTTCTATCTTTTTGTGAGCTAGTTTCATAACATAGTCACCTTGCCACATAGTCTAATGAGTGTTTATTATAGATTTTTGAACATTTTTGGACAAGGACTAGGAATTTATGCGCATATTGGCAGCCAAACTCGACGAAACAGGGTTAAGGACTTATAGGAGGGGTGTCTCCTTCATTAATGACCCCTTCCTCAAGTTCTCCATCAGCAGCTCGGAGAACAAAGGCCACAATGATGATTCCAAGGGGCAGCCGAGCAAGTCTAGTAGAGTTGTTGTTATCTTCAGTTCTAGGCAGCCGAGTTCCTTAAGTTTAGAAGGACTGTTGGGAGTCCCCACTTGTATAAATAAGAAGACTTCAACCCTAAGTAGGTTAGCCATTTCATATTATATTTTTGCACTTTTGTGCAGCTTGCTACTCAACACATTTTCGAGCTCTTTTTGAAGACAACTTTGTGATGTAACTGATATTTTTTTGATAAATGAAGATGAATCCAGTTTTGCACCAGCAGTGATCTTTCCTAGAGGGCTGAAGCTCTTGGGTTAGGGCCCAACCCAAGCTACCCAACACCTCCTTTGTGTATTTATATGCTTTTTGCTTGCATTCATGAGACAATTTTTGTTGCTTAGGTTAAATCTTGCTTTGTTAATTAGGTTTCTTTTGATGGTTAGAATAATTGTTCTTGCTTCAAGTTGATTAGATAGTTTGTTGCAGTAACAGAAAAAGATCCAAAAAGACTACCACCAGGTCTTGAACTCTTTTCTCCCTCCTTGGGACCATGGTTTGAGGTCAAGGCACTATTGATGCTACCAAAAACATTGTTTTTGCTTTTCCAATGCAATTGCTAGTGTGATATTTCAAGTTGGAGAAGTTGATATTAGTTTGGTTTCACTTGCTTAGATCATTTCATGATCATTTAACATGGATTTCTCTCATAATTTTCTGTTCATAAAGTTATGTTCAGCATTCCTCTGGTTTTAGGTCAAATTTTAGGTCAAAATACACAAAACTCTGTTTTTTTCGGTTCTTCCTTGGGTCAGTTTTGAGAAATAAGTGTGCAGCTCACTTGTAGAACACTGCATCTTATCATTCCTCCATAGAATATATTGTACCAGTTCATCTCTTAGGATTTCCCCACTCATTCACCTCATTTCCCCAAACTGCCCTATTTTCTGCATTTTTGTGAAAAATTACTTCCTTGACCATTGAACAAATCCAACCATCTCCTTCATTCCTGATCTTCATTGACAGAGTCCTAAACCCCTCAAAACCTCCATCCAACCTTCATTTCCATTTTCCCATCGTTTTTTTGCCTTCAAACCTTCAAACCTCCAAAAACCACTTCTGGCCTCCTCCTGTAGATCCCTTGCAACCTCCTTTAGAAGTTCATGCGAGTATTTTTTGAAGTCTCATCGCAATGGAAATATCTAGAGGGGTACCAGGGAATTCTTAGGACCTTTCCACTCCTTCCTCACCATTTTCAAAAGCCAACTCCATCCTCCTTTGCCACCAAATCCCTTCACAGTCACAACCAGTCAACTCACAAGCACAATAATTCCACATAAAAATACTCAAAAATGCAAAAAGATGGTTTCTTCTCATTTCTCTTCAGAAGTAACTTGAACAAAAGCAATTTATCTTCTCAGAATTCAATGGCACCCATTTCAACAATTTCCATCTCTTTTCTTGCAAAATTAGGGTTTGCTAGGGTTTGCTAGGGTTTATGCTTCATTTCAGTTTTCCTTCTCTTTCTGCAAGTAGAATAGCCCCTATAGAGTTAGCTTTCTTCCATCACAGTAAAAGCTTCTTCTAAGAATGCATAGAAGTTGGCTTAAGCTCTTAGTGAACTTGTGCCAGCTGATCAAGTGATAGCCTAGAGTAAGAGCTAGTACTTGTGCATATAGCACTGTCGCTTCCAAGTTTATTACGAACTATCGGGTTGATAAAAGGAAAGAAGGAAGCCCCAGGAGTTGCAGCATTATTGCTACAATACTGGAGCTCACTACTATGCTATCCATCAGGGATTGAAACGAAGAGAAAAGTAACTGTTACAACCATTTCCAAACAAGGAACAAGAATATAGGCAATGGAACAACTTGCCTCTATAAGCATAAAAACTGATTCATTGACCCCAAAACCACCTCAAACTGATGAATCTACACTCAGATCATTTCACTATTACATTTACATGGTAATACATTAATTACAATCATATAATCATACATGAAGAGAGAGAAAGTCAACTTGCAATGAAAGTAGGCAAAAATTTGATTTTCTGGAAAATTGGTCAAAAGCACAAAGCCGCTTTCCACCCACTCTTGAAGGCCTTGCCCTTAGTGCAATTTAGCCCAAGATGGCTCATTCGAAAGGTATTCATATCTAGTTTCTAGAACAATTTGAATTTTTTCATTTGGAGGTCACTTGTCCCCTCAAAACTGAAATCTCCCAAGGTTGCTTCTGTGTGTCCAAAAAGAGGTAGAGAGGTCATTGTTTTGTATTTTTTGACCTTTCAGCGACCTAGTTTTGCTTCAAAATTGTTGAAACTTTCATGGATGAATGCTTTCATTATGCTGAATCCAAATATATAAGCCTTTCCTCCAGCAAGTGCTCCAAGGGCCAATTTCCTATTTTCAAAATTTTAAAATTTGAAAAAGACAAAAAATCATAAAAACTTGCCCAAATTTTCCATGGGACACCACCATTAGCTGTGTTGATGGGCTAGTGAGGCTTCAGCTAATATCTTCAACTTATCTTGCTCCTTTTTTCTCCTTAAAGCCTTCCTCAACCTAGATTTAAGTTTCCTGATCCTTATGTTATAGATTTTGTTTTCGGTCAAGTAATGATAGGCCATGTGGTGAAGCATCTTCTTGTCCCAGTTGGCCTTCTCATTTAGCCCCTCAAGGTGTATGTTGACCCTCTCAAGCCAATTTTCCCTATCATTCTCAATCTCTTGTTCAATTGAAGTAAACTTGACATTAGCCTCCTTGGCCTTTTGCCTATTTTCTTTGATCATTTGCAGCTCCATGAGGACTTGCTTATTGCTCAATTGTTTGTTTTATTTCTCTAAATATTTGATGATGAACATAACTTTCTCTAAGTTATCTGAAAAGGATTGTATTTCAGCCTCTTGCTCCTTTATGATCATGTCTTTGACAATCTTTGGATCATGAGCTTCCAAATCAATAATGTCAACTCCATGATGAGTGAAGTGTTGTTGTGGCTCCTCATGCTCAACAAGATTGAAATATCTCTCCTGCTCATCACTAAGATCCTTTTCTTGCACCTTTTTCTTGCCCTTACTTTTTCCCTTACTTTCCTGCCCAACCTGCACCTGTTTTGCTGAAGAAGAAGGCAAAATCCCTTCCACACCTTGTGGAGATAATACTTGCCTAACAGCTACAAAAATTTCCTACCACCCCTCTTATATGTTACAAACACTAGCACTCCAACAGTTTCAGTCTCTTTGACTTTTTCATGGCTTGAAGGTCCACCTTCTTCATGATGTACTAATGAAAAGATTTGTGGGCCTTTGAACATCTCATGATAAATGAATGTCTTCCATGGCATGTTAAGAAGGTTAAACTGATGTAGAACAATGATTTTAATCAAAGAGTAATGGTAAATGCTATTCAACTGCTGGGGGTATAGCTTTCTTTGTAAAATATGTGCCATTTTCTCAATGTTTCTAAACATGAAGTAAGGTA
The DNA here is from genome assembly GCA_031772625.1 of Pinus tabuliformis. Classification (NCBI taxonomy): domain Eukaryota; kingdom Viridiplantae; phylum Streptophyta; class Pinopsida; order Pinales; family Pinaceae; genus Pinus; species Pinus tabuliformis. The sequence goes on from CM062819.1 coordinate 1,544,702,619, forward strand.
AATTCATCATATTTACTCTAGTGAAATGCATGAGAAGTCTAATGTGGTAGGCATACAACCGGGAGAACCTACCTTCACAAGTGAAGTACTTGATAATGATTTTCATCAATGGAGCATACCTGTTTTCCAAAAACTTGAAGGGGAATACTCTCTTCATTTTGTCTTTTTATCTAGCCTTGATGTAAGGCTCATAGTACTCCTCATCAATATCCTGACCTTTGTACCAATTTTCACCCACATCTGGAATTCTTGTAGTCTCTGAGATGACAGCTGGTGATATGGTGAATGTTATTCCGGCAAGGGTTACTTCATTACTGCACAAATGAGTCATAAATAGCTTAGTCAACTCACGATGAAATCTGACTCTTTCTATCATTTCACAAAAATAAAAGCATGCCTGGTGTTTAAAGCAAGATATGGCAAGTAGACAAGCTAGTAACTCCCTCACACTAGTAGGATCTTGTCTGATAATTCTTCCTCCTTTATGAGGCTTCCTTTGCTGTATGTTTCTCTCCCTGGAGCTATCACTGAATGTCTCTTTCTCATATTCATAATCACTATCTCTTTCCATTTTTCTCCTTTGGGTTTGCAAAATGTGGTTGTATATGGTCTTTTTGTAGATAATAGTGTGGAAATAGGATGGAGGAATGGAATGGGCAGAGTGTGAAAATATATGTGTGAACAGAGTTTAGAGGTGGGAGTAAGGGTTTAGGGATATGGATAGGGTTTGGGGAGTGTAAGATTTAGGAAAAATGTATGACAGGAATGGGATTTAGGGAATATGGTATGTGGACACTAGTGAAATGAGAAAAACTAGGGTTTCATCGTAGAGGCTAGGGTTTTAGATTTAAGAACACAAAACACCAATATTAGCAAACCAAACCATAACACATAAGATGGAATTAATCTACTTACTTCTTAGAGAGAAACTGAAGATTTTGAGGTGAATTAGCAACTAAAGAACATTTTGGGTGATTTGGAGCTTGGTTGGGCAGAAGCGCAATGCCTCACACAGGTGCGCAGTGCCTGTGTAAAAATACACTAAGAAATGTTGCCAAGTGCACAACACCAACTTAAAAATGTAGCGCCCTCCTCGAAAGTGCAGCGTCAGTCAAATTTGTCCAAAAATTTAGCAACTCACTTGCATTTGCCCAATAATGCTTGAAATTGACTCTTAGCTCTCCTTTTGGCACTTTGAACTCCAACACTAACACAATGAAATGATAAATAGAAGGATGGCTTTTTATAGCATTCACTTTTTTATTTTTGTTGGTGAAAACCCACTTTTATAATGTTTGTCTGCTTTTTCTAATTCTTTGTTCTTTTATGCTTGGTTTCTTTGTTTGATAGGTGGACTGATGCTCAAACTCTTTTGATTTTTTGCAGTGGCAGTACTTTGGCAACATCACCAAATATCCAAGAGCAGCATGAGACCATTATTACATATGAGAACAATAAAATTACATCAAATTTAAAAATAAAAGACAAATGCTCTGTTTTCACCTCAAAACTAGTTTTGAGATGAGAACTTCATTAAGGTTACAAATTAACAAATTATGACTTTCTGATCATTATTGACCTCCTCATGTCTTTGCTGACCATTATTAGCAATAATCACTGAATTTTGACCATGGTGGAAACTGTAAGACCTAATGAGACTGAAACCCTATGTAATTGATGAAATGAACTGAAAATGAGCATGAATCATGATTGAAAGGTATGAAAGGAGGTCAGGAAGTACATATCATGAGGGAAAAACTGAAGTAAACCCTACCATTAGTAGATCCATCACCTAATGGAATGCAAGCTCATCGAAATGGGACTCCTAGTATGAAATGAAAAAGAGTAAATTTTGATCACTAATGGCAGTGTGAAAACACTGACACTAACAGATTATTTGAATGACGAACATGTGACCTACTATATTAGTAGGAATCTCACCACTTCTAAAACCAAGTATTCACATGTGGAAAAATTATCTTTAGCAGTTGTTCAGGTTGTTCAACGTTTCCATCGCTACATCTTGTTATGAAAAACCATTATGATTTATGATTGCAACCCCATGAATTACATTCTCACACGATAATTACTTGGGAAAAAATGTTCAAAGTGGATAGTGATTCTTCAAGAATGTGATTTGGAATTCATCAAGTCCAAATCTAAGAAACCTTTCATTTTTTTTGAACTGGTGTGTGACCTTCCCTACACTGATATAAAAATGAAAAGATTTTATCCCTAATGAATCTTTATTTTTGATAAGTTCCTTAGACCCATGGTAAGGAGAAAATGTTATTTATCTCCAAACTCAAAAGACTTGTCCTTAATTATCTCATACTGAGCGTCATCGAATGTGATACGAAATCCAGCCATATGTTATTGTTAGTGATACCCTTTATCATCATGGCATCGATCTAGTTTTTCAACGATGTTTAACACACAAAGAAGATACAAATTTTGTGGAAAATCTCATACATTCACAAGCAAATGCAATGTGCTAAAGCACAGGACAAGAATCTACTTCTACTTTCAACTAGCGGAATCCAATAGATCTATGAAAACAATATAAACAAGAATAATACAAATCGATGGCACATAACACAAGATGTATATAGGGAAAGCCACTGCTCAAAACCCCACTATCTGTATTGAATATATCAGAAATATGAGTGAAGATACAAAGCTTTTTCTCACTCGATAGCTCTTGGCGAACACTTAGCCAATTTTTCACCTCTCTAAGCCCCTAATCTCTTACGCAATTCCTAGGATGAATAGCCCGTATTTAAATGGAATTCATTCTTCCAAAACTATGCAATCCAAACATAGGATCAATCTTTGAAGCATGCATGATATTTACACTCTAGTAAATAATACCACTGATAGTACATTGTCCCTGCACTCTAGTCTCAATTGGGTCTTTCTCTGAACTAACATGCATGAGTTTCTCATGAGGGAATCTTCAGTTGACTGGAGTAGCACTAGTGGATGCATTAGTGCACCAACTAATTTTTAGTCCTCTTTTAGTTCCAAAAACAATTTACAACTAATTTAATTGAACTTAACTCAGTAAACTGAGTGATCTAATTTCTAATTTCCAACTCAATTTAAACTCATACTGGACCCCTAAAATTTAGGAAGAACATATGCATGAGTACAAAAAGAATTCCAACTCGAAATTTGTAAGCTAATTAAGTTAATTAAACTTAATTAACTATTTACAAGTTTCTATGATAATAGAATTTGATTTTAATTCTCAATTTAATTCAAGGACAAATTAAATTGGAATTTCTTTTTGCCATTTCTCAACAAATTTTGGAATGAATGCCATTCTGGAGCATGTGGTGGTCATATGTCTAGGTATTCCACTGCCCAAAATATTTTTCATGCCAGATATTTTTAGCCTTCTTTCTTCAAAGATTGCATTGTGGCAGTCCAAAACCAACACGCTTGTGAGATCTACAATTGTAAAATGTGTGCGCCTGTTGTTCCACTCCATCTTGTAGTTACCATTGGCACCTTTGAAAAATGGGGCATTGATTTCATGAGATTTTCCCTTGGTCCATAGACCATGGGATTGTATAAAAAAGAGGTCTTAGATGAGTTTAAGGAAATACATTTCGTACTTGGAGTCAATGATGAGTCTGTAAAGATCTAAGAGCGAGAGTCTTAGCATTGGAAAGAGGCTCTGCAGCTAAGTGCACAGAGGCCTAGGGTATTAGTCCGCAGCTGAGTGCACAGACCCCTGCAGCTGTGTGCACAGGGTAGTTAGATTCTATACAGGAAATATGGATCATCAATAAAGAGAAGTATTCTAAAATTACAATGTATTTTACTCCTATCAATTGCATGCGATTCTGTTATGTTAAGCACTAGACTTATGTTTTATTGCTAATTTGATGTGTGAATCTATATGTTTTCCTCTATTATATGAATGCAAGTAGAGATATATGTTTAAGCAAAGATAATCTTAACTACATGATAGAGTTGGCAAACACTTAAGATAATTTAGGAAACTATACAACAAAGTAGTTACAGAGGTGTGTAAGTTCCTAAATCACATGTTAGGGTTACGCGAAGGATGATTGCAGACCTTCGCGTAGGTTCTAAAAGACTAATAAAGAAGTACATCGATAAGCCCTAAAGGCTTATCGATCTACCTGAAGGCATAGTTAAAGTGTAAAAATTACATCACAACCATCTTAGGGTGCGAAAACTTCATTCCTGTATCCCCCCATACTGTTTCGGGTGATACTTCGATTGATGCCGAAAGGGCCAGTAGCGTAGGGATTTTCTTGGCTGACTAACGTTGAACCTAGGTCTGGGCCCATCAAGCCAAAAAATGGTTCCATTTCCGGGACTGGGATCTACATAACGAGATGTGTGATGTCGTATCATTGGAATCCAACTAAGAAGGAGAATGAAGACTGGTTGGATAGAAATTTAGACAAATTCGTGGCGCAAGACATGAATTCACAATTGTCAAAATAACAGTGTTTGGATAGATATCTGTGCACAGAGATGCATGAAATCTTCTTCTATTCCTTCTCGGTTGAATTATATGAGTGGATCGCGAAGTTGGCAGACAACCAAGGGAGGTGGAGGCTTGATGGTCCGATTGTCTGGACCACAGAGTTAGTACGGAAATTGGAAGCCTTTGAAGATAAGATCATGCCTGTTGTCGATCATTGGCTCCACCGTATCATAGGAGGGTTTGTGACAGAGTTCACGGTCGATACTTTGGTCAATTACAGCGAAGCAGAGCGCCGCTTATTCAAGGGGACACAAAGTAACTATTTGAAATCATTAAATACTTGGAATAATATGCTCTTGTCAGAAAAGTAGGTCATGTAGTTACCTTGATGTTTGGAGCTATGTAAAGTGGAAGGTCTTTCAGGGACAAAGGAAGAAAAAGTCCTTAATATAGCCCATTGATTGAGCTTCCTCTGAGTAATGACAAAGGAGCAACACAAGCTTCTCCGCTAAGCACTATTCAATTGATAAGACAAGGGTTCCTGCGAATACCTATACCACCTCCATTCTCATCTTGTCCATGCACACTGCCTCCATCCTCACCTCCACCGCTTACCCCTTCACCCACACCACTGCCACCTCCACCACCGTTCAACATGGAGAACTCCGTAAAGCTACCTGTGTTCAAGGGCGTAGGAAATGAAGATCCAGACTAGTTTTGGTTCGTCATGAAGGCTGTGTGGGAAGCTCAATGTATCATGGATGATCAAATGAAGAAAGAAACGTTGGTTAGTGCTTTGCAGGACCGTGCACTAATGTGGTACATTAAGTACAGTACTGATAGCTTGATGTCAACATTGGCATATATCCAAACTATGCTAAATAAGGAATTTAGTAGACCTAAGTCTCAAGCGCAATCCATTGTGGGATTCAAGGAAATCATGATGAAGCCTGGAGAGACACCCTAGGATTTGGATCAAATATTGAAGTGTACGGTCCGTGAAGCCAACATGAACCTTACTTATGGGCAGCGTTGTGAATGGTTTGTGGCCTTGCTCATGCCTCACCTAAGGGTTGCGCTATCACAATAGAAGATTGGGACCCAAGCAGAAGCTCTGGAAATTGTGATGAGATTGCATGACACGAATGCAGGATGCTAATCTGGGGGTTCAACAGATTCACGCATAATTGCAGAACCTTTGCCTCGAAATGCAAATTCTGAAGAAAGACATAACAGCTCATCCAGAGGTGTGCGAAGAGGTCTAGTGCCTGAAATGCAAAGGTCAAGGGCATGACAAGGATCACTATCCAGTCTTTGTGAATTATGTTGTAGCACAGGGATCAATGCCTTTGAGGCTGGAGGTTGCAAAAACGCTAAGTATAGGGCCGGCGATATGGTGTGCTATCTACTAGGTAGCTGGGAAACATGCGATCAACAATTTCCATTTGCTGCAAAAATTCATATAGACACCACAACAAATCTTCTGCAATTTATGTCAATTAGTAGGGCATGAAGAGCGTAATTGTCATAGTTACAAATTAATTATGGACATGACACCTGCATATAGGGTGCAGGTAGAAACGAGGCCTCCGAACTAAGGTGATAAAGGAGCACGAGGTGAGTATCAGAGGTGCGGATGAGGCCGAGGTGGAGGAGGACCTAGTATAGGTCAAGGGCAGCTTATTTGTTACAATTGTGGAGGACCAGAACACTACATGAGAGACTACCCGAATCCGACGCGGCTGTCATGCTGCTATTGTACTCAGCTTGACCATGGGACGGAGGATTGCCCTGTATTGTTGGCTAAGATTCGCAAAAAGGGGGCGTAGCCTCCGTAGCTGACTTAGAACCTACAGATGATGAGGGTTGAGCCTCGCGAGGAAGATCCTAAGGTAAACATTATGTTGTGGAGTGGAACAACGACTGATGAGGATAACAGGAAGCAACCTGTAGAAGGTGAGTGGGTCTGCAAAGCACCAGAAAAGGAGACCAAGTTTGATCTAGAACACATAAAAGAAACATTTATGGAAGCAAAGAAAAGCTTTGCTAAGGCCTCCACCTCAGGAAGTCAGGAGAAACCAGTTGAACAAATGGACCCGCCCATGATTACGATGCTCTTAAAGACTTGCATGAAACTACTAGGCGATAGCAAGGTGGTAAAGGGACTGCAGGAATTGATCAATCAATGTGCTAGAAAGGAAAATTCTACTGGAAAATCACGTTTAGTTAGAAAGCTTGGTAAGCATAAGGAAATGATTGGATGTGAGATGAGACTCACCACACAGATAAGAGAATATGAAATGGACCAAGTTATCTTGGACCTAGAGTCTGACATGAATGTTTTGTCGAAACAAACATGGGAAAGAATGGAGAGACTTGCACTACAGTGGTCTCTGATTTAGTTAAGGATGGTGAATCAGCAGAAAATCATCCCAATGGGGAGGTTGCAGGGGGCAACAGTTGATATCGAAGGAACGAGTGCACAAGTGGATTTTGAAGTAATAAAAATTGTGGATGATAGCAATCCCTACCCTGCGCTCCTTTGGATCGATTGGGCCACTGACCTGAATGGAATAATCAACCTGAAGAAGTGAAAGATTATATCTGAGAATAAATCACTCCGCGTAGTGGTGCCACTTGATCCTGCAGAAGAACCGCGCTATACGAAACCGGTCCACGACTATGAAAGTGATGACGATTTGGACCAGATTTACAAGATAAAGACGCGAGATCAGGATTGGGTGAATCTGACAAAAGGCAGATGTATTGCATGGGACCATGAGAGCTCCTACACATCAGATTCAGACAAAGAACTTGAGCACTAGCAGAATCAATTGCATGAAGTATCTACATTACATTGTAATATGATGACCAATTCATTGCATTGTGTATCATCAGAGGTAAGAAATCAGCCTCACTATGATGAGTTAACTGACATTGATTGCTTTTTGGATGCATTCGAAAGGGAAGTGTATGAGAAGCATCACATATAGGAATTAGATTGGGTGTTGCATGCTACACCCACAAGATGGTGGGGTATGCACAAGGACGGTTTTGAGGATTAGCACGAACATAGAAGGATGATGAGGATACGCTTTGGCCGCCAGAAGGTATAGCTAACAGAAAAGTATGGTGGGAGAAATGATCTACGCAATAATTTGGCCAAATGGATTGAAGTTGATGGAGAGAAACCTCAACCGGAGTGGGTCCATCTATTTTGTCATACCTTGGATGTTATACCAATGAATTGGTACTTGGAGATGCAACTCTGTCATGGCATCAAAGAATGGGATGTTTTGCGCCAAGGATTTATGATGACATTCAGTTTTGAGGATGGATTTGAATCTATAGATGAAGCATTGCAAGAGGTTAAGACAACCATGTTTAAGATACCATAGGATCCTCTAGACCTGATTCAACCTAATTGGACTACCTAGCTAAGCCACATGCTAGAGTGTTACAATGTAACAACGGAAGAAGAAGACAAAGACCTGAAGAAGATTAATATTCCAAAGACTAAAGGATATCGCAAATTTGAAGGTCCACAGCTAGAAAACCCAGACATAACTGTATCGCTCAAGACCAGGCAGGTGAACATTGGCACGGAGGCAGAACCGAAGTTTGCAAAGATTGGCGACTACTGGGACAATGTGAAAGTCGATAAGGTCAGCAAACTACTCCGCGAATATCAAGATCTGTTTCCCACAAACTTTTCAAATCTAAAAGGAATAATAGGGACGTGGGTGTCATGAAGATCACCCTAAAACCGGACATGAAACCTGTGAAGAAAAGACCTTACCACCTCAATCTGAAGTACAAAGAAAGGGTCTTGTTAGAGTTAGACAAAATGCTTGCGGTAGGTATTGTTGAACTGGTGAAAGAATCTGATTGGGTAAGCCCAATAGTGGTTCAGGAAAAGAAGCAGAAGGAAGAAATAAGGGTATGCATAGATCTTAGGAAGTTGAATGATTCTTGCGTGCATGATCCCTTCCCAACCCCATTCACCAATGAGGTGTTGTATAATGTTTGCGGCCAAGAAGCGTATTCGTTTACTAATGGGTTCTATGGGTACCATCAAATCAAGATCGCGTCGGAGGATAAAAGTAAGATGACCTTAATGACTAAATGGGGATGCTTCCAATATACGGTGATGCCTTTTGGGATGAAGAATGCATCGATGATCTTTTTGCGCGTAGTCATTACGGCGTTCAGGGATTTCATTCATAAATTTTTAGAAGTATACTTTGAAAATTGGACAGTGTTCGGACTGGTGAAGCACCATGTGGAAAGTCTGCGTTTGATGTTAGATACATGTCGAAGGTACCAGATTGCACTAGATATGAAGAAATATTTGTTTTATGTCACTTTTGGGATCTTGCTGGACCATGTGGTATGCATTCAAGGATTGATGGTAGACCTTGCGAAGATCGCAGTCATAATTAATTTGGAGGCACTAAGGAGTGTGAAACAGTTGCATGCAACATTAGGGCATATGGGATACTATAGGAAATTAATCAAGAACTATGCCTAGATCACTGTGCCAATGGAAAAATGGTTAAAAAAGGATGTTACGTTCTGTTGGAATGAAGAATTCCAAAAGAGCTTAGATGTGCTTAAGGAGAAAATGGTCACTACGCCGATCCTAGTCTTCCTAGATTGGAAGAAGGAATTTCATGTATATGTGGACATGTCGTGTATTGCGTTGGGAGCAGTACTGACATAGGCTGGTGAAGCAGACTTGGATCATTCTATAGTGTTCACAAGTAGGAAGATTTCCAAAGAGGAGAAAAATTATTCCACAACAGAGCGCGAAGGATTAACTATGGTGTGCGTGCTCCAAAAGTTCAGGCACTATTTTTTGGGTGGACACTTTAAGATGTATATGGACCATTCCACATTGAAATACCTAGTCAGCAAGCTTGTGTTGGGGGAAATATATATAGGTGGTTGTTGTTGTTCCAGGAATATGATTTTGAAGTTATTGTGAAACCAAGATGCTTGAATTCTAGACCGAATCATCTGTCACGCATTGAAACAGGGGAAGAACCTACGAATTTGGAAGAAGGACTACCCAATGCGTAGCTCTTTACAATACACATCATGGGTAGTCACTTTGAAGATATTATACACTTCCTAATGACAGGTATGACTCCAGAAGGATATACAAGCCACCAGAAGAAGGAACTGGTGATGCGTGCGGCAGAATTTTTTGTCATTGCAGGGCACTTGTACAAAATGGGATCAGATGAAATATTGTGACGTTATGTTCCAAAGTGTGAATGAACCAACATCCTCATTGAGGCTCATGATGGAGCCGTGAGAGGTCATTATGGAGGAAAAGAAACAGTGCAGAAGATTCTACGCACTGGGTTATGGTGGCTAACCTTACATAAGGATTCAAAAACGTATTATAGGACATGAGACGCATGCCAATGGACGGGTAGAACCTCACATAGGGATGAGCTGCCACTGAATCCTAAGATATCACTACAACCCTTCGAGAAGTGGGCGATTGACTTTGTAGGACCAATTTAGCATATAGGGAAGAAGACAGGTGCGTGGTACATCATCACCGCGACTGAGTACTTAACTAGATGGGCAAACACAGAGCCTGTGAAGGACTATACAAGTGCAACATTAGCCAAATTCATATTTGAGTACATGCTCACAAGGTTTGGTTGTAAAAACTTATAATGAGCGATCATGGTACACACTTTCTCAATGAGATGATCAACCTGATGACAGAAGAGTTTCAAGTTTACCATCAAAAGGGCACACCCTATCATCCGCTTTTACCATCAAAAGAGCACACCCTATCATCTGCAGGCTAGTGGGACGGTGGAAGCATTTAATAAAATATTGGAGAGTGCGCTCACGAAGGTTTGCAATGATGAACAAAATGACTGGTATGTTCGCGTACCCATGGTGCTATGGGATTATAGAACGACTTGCAAGAAATTGACTAGACAAATGTTGTTTAGACTGATTTATGGCGTGGAAGCTGTGATGCTGATGGAGTACATTTTACCTAGTCTACATATAGTGGAACTTACAGGAATGCAGATCGCAGAGCCCTAGAAGAGAGGCTCGAGCAGCTCTAGCTGGATTTCATCAACAAGTTCAAAAGGAGCGCAAAAAGGCATGGCATGATTGGCACATCAAACTACGCACCTTCAAGGTAAATGATCTGGTTTTGTTATATGACAGCAAGTTTGATAAATTTGCAGGGAAATTTAGGATGCATTGGTTGGGTCCCTATGTCATCAAGGAGATTACCGATGGTGGAGAAGTTTAGTTGGTAAAATTGAATGGAGAACCATTCCCAAGATGGGTGAATGGTAGCCGATTGAAGCCATACACCGGTGATCTGACCAGATTACTACATGATGGCAGAACAGTCTTAGCACTCCAAGTAGCAATGAGGAGGTGCGGGACTATAAAAGACACTGCCCGAGTTGGGGAGCTACGTGAAATGCAGCGCAACGCAAAGAGAGCATCCTCAAGGCTAGAATAGGGCCTTGGCTTGATGAAGCCTATGTGCTCACAACCTCCATCGAAGGAAAACTGGCTAGTCTACAAGGAATGTAGAAGAAGATATAGTTAGATAGTGCAAGGCCAGCAACGGATCAGTTGGTCAAGAAGATGAAGCAGGTGACAACATAGTGCATTGTCGAAGTTCCAGTAGTCCAAGTGGAGCTGGGAGGTCTTCGCGACAAGATCTCCATGCCAGTCGAGTGACTCGAGGGCGAGTCGCCATGTTTGTGTTGGGGGCCTGTTGGGAACGAGTCCCTTGGGGTTAATTTTGGGGTTAAAAGCCCAAGTTTTGGGGTAGAAAGCCCGAATTTTGTATAAAGGAATGTAAAGTCTCCACATTTTGTGGTTGCGAAGCAAAGAGATATCAAGAGTCAAAAAGGGTTTCCAACCTCAGTTTAGATAGATTGTGTCAGCTTGATGAGATTCGACTTTGGTTCGTGGACCATGGGATTGTATAAAAAGGATGTCTTAGAGGATTCTAAGGAAATACAGTTCATAGTTGGAGTCATTGATGAGTCTATAAAGCACTAAGAGCGAGATCCTTAGCATAGGAAAGAGGCTCTGCAGCTGAGTGCGTAGAGGCCTAGGGTAGAAATCTGTAGCTGAGTGCATGGACCCCTACAGCTATATGCATAGGGAAATTAGATTCTGTACTAGAAATCTGGATCATCAATAAAGAGAAGTATTCTGAAATTACTGTGTATTTTACTCCTGTCACTTGCATGTGATTATGTTATGTTAAGCACTAGGTTTATGTTTTATTGCTAATTTGATGCGCGAATCTATATGTTTTCCTCTGTTATATGAACCCAAGTAGAGATATATGTTTATGCAAAGATAATCTTAACTACATTGTAGAGTTGGCAAACACTTAAGATAATTCAGGAAATTATGCAGCAAAGTAGTTACAGAGGCACGTAAGTGCCTAAATCACTTGTTAGGGTTACGCAAAGGACGATCACAGACCTTCGTGGAGGTTCTGAAAAGGATAATAACGAAGTACATTTGATCTGTGTGAAGGCAGAATTAAAGTGTAAAATCAACATCATAACCATCTTAGGGTGCGGAAACTTGGTTCCTGCATCCCCCCATACTACTTCGAGTGAGACTTCAGTCTACGCTCCACGGATTGATGCCAAAAGGGCTAGTAGTGTAGGGATTTTCTTGGATGACTAACCTTGAACCTGGATCTGGGCCCATCAAGCCAAAAACATGTAACCCTCACTCGGTCAAAGGGAATGGGTATATCATCAATGAAATAAATTATTTTACTAAATGGGCTGAGGCGATGCCTACATTCAACAACAATAGAAAAACTATAGAATTATTCATATTCAACCATGTAATCACTAGATTCGATGTTCCTTAAGCCATCATCACTGACCATGGAACCCATTTTTTAAATTTTATGATGTGAGAGCTCTGCCAAGTTGGTTTTACACCATGGTAAAACTCAACTCCTTATTAATCGCAGGCCAATGGCTCAGTAAAAGCTATTGAATTACTCCTTAATATTTCTACTGAGGAACAATTTTTTCTATATTTAACACATTTAGACGGGACTCATTGAGATTCCTCTCTAGCTAAAAAGGCCCACAAAAAATATATTAAAGGTTATTTTGAAAAAATAATTAATCCTCGAGTTTTTTTTTAAGGTGACTTGGTCCTTTCTTATGATCAAGAGAATGATAATAAAGGAGCTAGTAAATTTGATCCTATGTGACATGAACCTTACATCATCAAATGTGTGCTTGAAAAGGTTTCCTTTGAGTTAGTGAATTATGATGGAATCCCTTTATCTGAGCCCAGAAATGGGTTTTATCTTAAAACATACTATGCTTAGGTCTTCTACATGAGTACTTTGTACATTGTTGTACCATAGTTTTGGTGTGTTGTAATTTTTTCTTTTTGCAAATAGTTTCTATATTTATTGCTTATCTCATATTATACTTGGTTTTTCGATGTTGATAATCCATTTACCTTATTTTGGATTTAATAGTGATGCTAATTATAGTTTTCATAATCTTTCTATTGAATTTGAAATATATACGCCTACAAATGAGTTAGTGTGTCTATATGGAATATGTTTGGGTTGTACAACTAACAACATTGTGGAATATATTGTGGTTATTGAGCTATTATCTAATTTAATTTCTTTTGGTATTTGTAATTTCGTTGTTAAACTATATTCTCATTTCATAGCACTACAACTAAGTTACTAACATTTATTCTACCAGAAGTCCTTCAATTTTAAGAAATATTTTAAGGGTTCATCTCTTGGAAAGAGAGTTTGATTACTTAGAATATCAAAACATTCTAAGAAATATAAATACATTAATTAATGCATTAGTAAACTATGTATTAGATAGACATTTATATAATTTGTAAAAAATCATAACATGCATACATTGTACAAAGATAAATATCTCAAATAGGAATGGTCTTCATAGATAAGTTTTTGCAAAAAACTTTACACAAAAAAAAGTGTTCAAGGGACACGAGGCTTCCAGCCTTTATTTATCTCATATATTTTTATTGTACCAAAAACAAAATCCAACCCTAAATGCCTAAACCCTAGGCATGATACTCATGATAACATACTACAACCTGGGCTACTTGCTGAAGCAAACGACTTATTTGCTCTGGTACTCCTATTTTATGTATTTGATCATGGATAGGGGAATCCGCAACTTGCAAACTAGGAATTCCTCAAGTAATCCCTCGAGGTTGTGCTCAATATCTCCAAGTGCCTCAGTCATCGGAATCTAGATTAGGGGCAAAAATTAGCTCAAAAACGAAGTGTCCGGAATCGTTTGAAACATGAACAATTGTGTATGTCTTGGCAAAACGATCCCAACACCACTTGTTTCATTCAAAACAGAGTTCATATGAGGAAGATAGAGACCACTGACTACTTTGCCAAACAGAAGAAATTTTGAAAAAAAATGTATAGTCACTCCACAGTCAGCAGTACAGACTACTGACATGGTAGGTGAATATACAAAGTCAAGGTTGATCAATTGCCTATCTAGATTCGCCAAGTGGCATGTTTTTATTGGTTTACGAGTGTGGTGATGTGGCAAGTTTTGTTTGGTTGAAGGTGGTCGAATGAGGAGGGGACAAGTGGCAAGCCCAGAGCCTGCCATGTGTCTCTCCCCAAAGGACCAGTATCGGTGCGCAATACAATTTTTATGGATGCGTTAGGGTTCGACCCTGCAACCTCCTTTGCACAATCCAAACACATTACCATTACACCCATGCTATGTTTCTTAACAAGTATTGGTTTCCGAATGTATTTGTTGTTAAATGGTTAGGCGATTGGGGGTTAGGAGGGAGCCAGCCTGCGGGCCAGCCCCTCCATGTGAACACCATACTATTTAATGGTTAATGGTTAACACTAACCTACGAGGCTATAGAAAATTGCAATTTCTTGCCATAACCATGGAATTATCCACCACTATGTGACCCCTACACAAATATCGGAGGTTAATGTTTAAGCATACCCGCAACATTTTATGCCATGACATGTGAACACCCCACTTAATTCGCCTGCAGTTATGTCAACTAATTACATGATTAGCACTAGTTAAACCTCGATTATTGTTAATTAACCCACAATTAACATTAATTAAACTCACAGTTTAATTCGGTAGACTTTTGGCAGACCTCATAATTCGGCGGAAACTCCAAGTTTAGTGGAGTTAACTGGAGTTCCTCCATTTTTAGTGGAGGTTTACTAGGAGAAAGAAGTTTTGGTCATAACTAGAGAGAAATTAGAGAAAATTGAGCTCAGGAAAAGGTGTTCCAAGCTGATTGATTCTCTGAGTCCATTGAAGCAGGTTTTAGGATCAATAGAGCATTGTAAATTGAAATTTTTTCCATTTTGAGAAAATACAAAGGCCTAAGCCATGGAAGTTGGACCAAGGATATGTAACCTAGGAGGTGGTGAACTCCTTTATCAAAACATTGTGTTAAGTGTTCTTCTTGATGGTTTTCTATACATTTACTTGTTGTTCAATATTTGTCTTTCATGCAATTCTACTCATGATTCTAACATAAAACTTGACATAAAATTTCCTGTTTTGATTCACAAACACCATAAGAGAACCATGCACTTGAAGTAATTGCCAAGCATTTGTTTATAAATCTGAAGTTGAAATTAGCACAGAAAAACTAACATTCAATAACAGATCAAGTTTGGTATCATAGCGAAGGTTATTTGTTTGATTGCTTGATTTTTGTGCAAGTAGGGTTTTAATGGTTGCAGATTTGTGAAGCTTATTGATGCATTACAAGTGAGATGGCAGCTTTAACAAGTGATGTTTCTAATCCATCTTCCTTATCAAGGTTATTTGATGAAGAGATGTTGCAAGAACTTATCATCATGAGAGATATGGTTCAAGAACTATATCAAGATAGGAATGAGAAAAATATACTTCAAGAACATTTGATGCCCATGAAGGAGGAGAAGCAAGAGCTTCTTGAAAAGATGCATGAGATGGATAATAAACTCCATGATGCTAAGGAAACCCTATCCAAGTATGTGAATGAAAAGGAGGTATGCAATTAAATTTTATCTTTAATTTCCTCTCAAAATGAAAGTTTTAGTGCTTTTGAAAAACACACTAGAGGAATAGGGTCCAAATTATTGATGCAGATGGGCTATGAAGGTAAAGGATTAGGAAAACATGCACAAGGCATAGTTGAGCCAATTGTTGTTAAGGAAAGGCCTAGGTATTTGGGTGTTGGTTATGGAAAACATGATGTAGAATGATTCAATGCCAAGGAGGCACATGAAGGTGTTTCAAGTAGGACTTTCATTACATGTTCATTACCTCAAGCTTGTGAAGTTTGTGTTCATGAGGAATGCAAAAGTTTTATACCCACTTTGCAAGAAGATGCTCATAAGCATGCAACTAGTGGAAATATCAAACAATGGGATGTTGAAATCTCTAATTTCATTGAAACCATTGTTGGCATTCCGAAGAGAGCCACTACGTCGTCAAATTCACATCCTCAAGAAGGCGACAAAGGTGAATGTGAAAGGTATAAATCTACCTTTAATCAAGTTTCTTTGGATTATGATAAACATGATAAATCTTCATATAGGATTTGGATAAAATTTACATGTTCTTTTTGTGGTTTGAATAACCATATTATTTTGAGGTGTTGGAATAGGATAGCCATAGACAAGAAAATTCCAAAACAAAAGATACAAAAAGCCAAAGGTCCATTGGATAATGGAGGCTATGTTGAAAAGAAGATGCAATTATTTTTCACTCATTGCCATAAGCAGGGTCATCTTGTAGACAAGTGTTGGACTTGGCATCCAACATGTCATCCTTGACATTTTAAAAATATGAAGAGATATTTTGGCAATGATGGAAAAGAGAATTCCATAATTGATGTGGGTCATGATGATACACATGATGAAGTGCATCTCAAAGAAGCGCCATTGAAATGGTTTGGAAAGAGATGGTTAGATTTCTTAACCAAATAATGCCTTTCATTTCGTTTGATAATTGATGAAAATATTTCCTTAGGGATGCATTTCCATGTTCTTTGGTCATTTCTTTGTCCTGAAAGTATGATTCATATTACATGAAGCAAGATGTTGGAAAAGTAGAGTTATGTTGACTCACTTAGATGAAGCAAACATGGAAATTTGCAATTACAAATTTGCATGTATGTTGCATTCTTGAACTTGCATGTTTACTCCTAGAAGGTGTTCAAAAGTGTAGTATGTTGATGTAGGTTTTAACCCTGTACAGAAATTACCTGCATACGAATTCTAAAACACATAAAATAAACAATGAGAGAGCATAACACATAAAACACATATACAAAGAGATTTTCCCCTGGATCCCAAAACCAGGACTACCAGCTTGATTTTTCATTATATTCCTTTCAATGTTACAATACATATTTATACATGTGGGCATCCAATACCATGGACCGAAAACCATCACGTCCAAAACCATGGACCAAAAACCATCGCATCCAAAACCATGTGCAAAAAACATGCACAAAACCATAGGTGGGTCCGCCCAACCTAACATAGGGTCCAAAAAAAAAAATCTGAGGCGCTGCCCTAGACCCCATAGAGTGGGGTTACGGGTAACCCTCAAACCCTCTGTGACCTCCCGCTATGCAACGAACAGGGGGCTCCACCCCCCTTCTAACCCCTAGTTAACTACGTGGGCTAGTCATGGAAAGAATATAACACAACCCAACATTCTCCCACTTGTTGTTTTCTTTCCATAGGGGGCCACAAGAGAGCTTAGTCATTTATCCATCCCTGCAACACCCATTGTTTCTCTACACCAAGAGAAATTCTCAGAGCTCAAAGATTTTTTCAATGCATCTGTAGTATTCTTCAAAGTGTCCACCTTTACCAGCAACACCTTTTTGTCTTCTATCATATCCCTCACAAAGTGATACTAAACATCAATGTGCTTTGTCTTTAAATGATATGCAGGGTTCTTTACCAAGAAAATTGCACTTTGGGTGTCACAGTCTATCCTTATATCTCCCTGTACTAACCCCATACTTGAACACAACCTCTGCAACCAAACTGCTTCCTTGCTTGCATGAGTGGCTGCCATGTACTCTGCCTCTGTAGTTGATAGTGCCACTACAGATTCTTTCTTACTCATCCAACTAACTACACCTCCAAATAGGTTAAACACATACCCACTTGTAGATATTCTCTGATCCAGATCTTTAGCCTAGTTAGTGTCAACAAAGCCATGAATATCCAACACTCTGTCCAATACTGGTCTTCCTTGGTAGCACAAACCATAATCACTAGTGCCACACAAATACCTAAAAACCCATTTCATTATTTTCCAATGCTCCTTCCCTGGTTTTGACATAAACTTGCTCAATACTCCTACTGTATGTGCAATATCTAGTCTAGTACAGTCCATTGCATACATCAGGCTACTGATTGCACTTGCATATGGAACACGAGACATGTCCTCTTCCTCTTCTTATGTCTTGGGACATTGTTTAGCAGATAACCTCACACCTACAAGAATAGGAACCTTCACTGATTTACTGTCCTACATATTAAACCTCTGCAATATTGTCTCGATGTACTTCCTCTAGTTTAACCAAAGCTTCCTCTTTGTCCGATCTCTTTTAATTTCCATGCCCAAAATATAGTTTGCAGCACCAATATCTTTCATGTCGAATTTGGAGGAAAATGGGTCTTCAAATCCTGGATAGTTTCTTTGTCATTTCCAACCAGCAACATATCATCCACATACAAGACTAGATAAATAACACAGTCACCAATTAATTTAAAATACACACAGTGATCTTCTTTTCTTCTGGTGAAGACAAGTCCCAGTATAAATGTATCAAATTTCTGATACCACATCCTTGGTGACTGTTCTAACCCATACAGAGACTTCTTTAACTTGCATACCAGTTCTTTCTTACCTTTCACCACAAAGCCTTCAGGTTGCTTCATGTAGATATCCTCTTCCAGATCCCCGTGAAGAAATGATGTCTTCACATCCATTTGTTCTACCTCAAAATCAAAAGCAGAAACAACAAATAAAAGTAATCTAATAGAAATTAGTTGGCAACAGGAGAAAAAATATCACCAAAATCAATTCTCGCCACCTGGGAATAACCTTTTGCTACCGATCGAGCTTTGTATTTCTCCACTTTTCCTTCTACATTTGTCTTCTTTTTGAACACCCATTTGCTGCCAATGGGTTTCCTTCCATCCGGCAACTCCACCAAATCCCAAGCCTCATTTTTGTGCAAAGATGCCATTTCATCAACCATGGTGTTTCAGGGAAAACTAGTATCGATTCAAACTGCTAGTCCCACTAAGACAGGTAGCTATCTTAGAAACAAACAATGAAAGCTTTTCAAGAGTTCCTTTAAGTGTGATAGATGGAAGAGAAGAAAATAGGACCAACCTGGATCTTCTGCTTTGATCCTAGCTTGATTTCTCCTTTCCTTGATAGAATTTGCCACTCCTCTCCTATTTGTCCTACTTCAAAGAGTACCTATAGAGTCAAAGTAACAGCAAAATATCAAATAATCTCTATCTAAAACATCATAAACAATGCGGAATTAGAAACACATTGACCATACAATTGCATTCATAAACAATAAGATTCACAAATACAAGATTATATGGAGGAAAACTCAAAGAACTTTATTAATAGTAATGTAAGAGAGGATTACAACCCAGCTGTCTGATCCAGCATCATCCTCCCAGTTGTAGAAGCCCTCTTCACCTCATGAACAAGCAAATCACCCAACAATGCAATGTCTCTTCTCACCAGCAAACCAACAGCACTTCCTTACAAAATACAAAATTCCAACCTCTAGATCTCTTAGATGAGGGATCCATTTATAGATGTCTTGCAAGGGTGTGAGTCAGCTCTGGGTTTTTGATTAGTGTCATTCCACTGATAGTTCTTGGTTCCACTTGGAGATTTCATGATCTCTTACTCATCCTTGGGTGAATTCAGAGAGGCAAGTGTGACAGGAGAAGTTTCTAGAATATTCCATGATCATCCACCTGGAAAACTATCTCTGCCATTTGTCTATTCTCACTCATCACACCCCAGAGAAGCCCATTTCAGTATGCATCACACCTAACCAGTTAGGCAGTCAGTATGCATCCACCTTGCCCATGGAGTAGTCTGTATGGTCCAGTTTTGAGTAACTTTTCAGGTGGAACTTCTGGAAAATGATGTAATCAGTTGACCATGATCCTTTAGGGTATGAAACAAAAATTTTAGGGACTTAAGGAGCCCTTAGTTTATGGACATATGAGTTTGCGGTTGCAGTGCCCAAATATGTCTATAACAGCTGCCCCCTAAAGCATGAGGTCATAAATCTTCTGACGTCGGGTGAAATGCTTTATTCATGAGGATCCGAGGTATTCGTACTGGAAGGTGACTTGTATAAGATACAATATGATACATCATCATCATATTATTTTCATGATCTATCTGAGGCGGGCATTCCCATGCTCAGCTTTATAAATTCATTTTCATGTACATACGACAGACAATCGTCTGATGTTGCAGACTTGTGATTCTTCGCATGAAGAGTCATCTTCCCTAGCTTAGACGACTATCTGTGTAGCTTCTATGTACAATTGATGTCTTTATTTTCCTGAATATATCACAGCCCAGATGGATAAAACTAGATCTGGGGTCCTCAAAGCTCATCCAATCTTCGCTAACAGACATGAGAGAAGTCACTGATAATGATGATGACCCTCAAGGTACTACAGTACAATTCACGTGGTGTGAATATATGAGCTGATGTTGAATGCCATGCAAAGTCTTTCGGTTGAAGGTCATTAATGTAAACCTGTCGCCGGAAGTGAGAAACTTGCCATTGAGGCATGCAAGCTTCAAAGTACTGAAAAGGTTGTTTCTAATTCCACTTCTTGGATAATGAGCTGATGTCGACAAGAAGTGACCTGTCGTAGGAGGGCCTTGATGTATCCCACATCTATGACGTGAAACGAAGCAGATGATTTTTTTGGAGGTGGAAATGATCTGATGATATGAGGTTCAAGAATAGCGACCATGAAAAATGAAGAGTGGATGTAATGCAGTGGATGAGGCATTTGCTGGATGGTGAATCTCTCTGAATGGCTTCTCTTCAACATATTGGCGACACTGATATGGACTTGGTAGCGTTAACCCCATGGATGGCATGGTAGACCAATGGTGATGGTGAATGGAAAAACCCAACCCAACTCAATCACGAAATGGAGTGAAAGTGGCATGTTCAAGAGCGACTTGCTACCAATAGAGTTCTTCAAGTTTTCTTCCCATTTTTCCCCAGTCATTACTGACCAGTACCTCTTTATTTTTGAGAATCTTGAGGAGGATAACATATGCTCGGTCTATAATTTTCCCTTCAGGCAAACCTGTCACTTTGTGTTTAGCGAGCCTAGCATCAGTGAGACTCGTTCTTGTCTGGGTGGACAATTTTATCGCTATTGTTTTAACGAGTTGAATGACAAAGATAACTCGGTCCTTTTCATGTTTTGAGAGTTTTAAAATGGACGAAAAGGAGACTCCAGTAGTCCTTTTTCATGGCATAATCCCTTAAGTCCGAAAAAGTGTAAAATAATATGGAAGGGATGACTTTTCGATAGTTTTAACGAGCCGACAAAGACAAGCACTCGATCTTTTTGTTTAATAATCCCTCAAGTCAAAAAAGATTAAAATATATGAGAGGGATGGCGTTCCACTTACATTAACAAGCTGGAAAGCCAATAGCTCGACAATATTTTTATTTTTAACGAGTCTAAAAAGAGTTTAAAAGAGACTCGTTTTTTAGGAACAAGTGGTATTTCTAGGTAGCAGCTAGTTCCAAGTAAGTTTGGAACTTCTCAAAACATGGCAGTGTGAAGAGCGTGGCAATCAGAATCACTCGTCACATATGTTCCTTAAAAGGGTAAACAATCGAGTGGAAGCATATGGTCGACCGAATGAAATGGAGGTGACGGAAGGAACACAACCAAAGTTCAAAAGCACTGATAGCAAAGTGACCACAAAGGGTATTTGCCAATGGTGGGTTTATTTTTTAATGAGCTTGAACCTTGTGGCAACATGTGCTTAGTGCAGGTTGATTTTTTAACAAGCTTGAACCTTGCCAGGAACATTGCTCTTACCAGTCTTTTGATAATGTCTCTTGGTAGATTTATTTTTTAATGAGCTTGAACACTACTAAAACATGTGCTCATTGCCTTTTTATGAAATCTAGAAATGACCGAGCTACGAGGTTAAAGGGTTGAGAACCTACAAACTAAGAAAATCAAAGGTTGTTTTTTACTTGCACGCAAAGGTTTGCATGCCCTCAGGTCTTTCAGTAAAAGGAGAGTTTCTAGGTTATCAAATGGAAGTTCATGCGGTTAGGCAGGATTGTTTCTGTCAATAGACAAAAACTCTTCCTTTACTTTGTCCATCGAAATAGACGAAGGTGATTGCTATGAGCTTCCAATCACATAATGTACAAAGGTGAATGCTATGAGATTCCATTCACAATCGTATAAAGGAAATAATTGTGTCAGACTGATCACATAACCTATACGGGAAAGTTTTTCAGTCCAAGTATTATTACCTTTCAAGAAAATCTCACTTTTCCTCTGGGTTCGCCTGCCGAAGCAGACTAGGGTGCATGCCCCCTAACCTTCATCACACTCACCGAACTACTCGCGATAATTAGGTGGATGGGATGAAGGTGGAAGAGACATTGTTGATGCGAAGAGACCATTTAGGGATGATGGTTGATTTATAACTGTGCTTGAACCGGGAAATTAAAGCTGATCGACAAGTTGCACCAGTCTGCCATCATGTGGAAAAGACATCACTTGAAAGAATGTGGAAACAATGGCTTCCATGCTATATATATAATCACGTCCAAGGAGTAGATTGTAATCTAGTGGACCTTGGACTACCATCACGTTCAAATGAACGGTTTTCTTTCTCAAAGTTATCGACAACTTTGGAAGGATCCCTAATGGTCAACTGGTTCCTTTGTTGAAGCTCGACAAAAAAATTTTCTCAGGCAAAATCGATGGTGAACCAAGTGCTTTCCAAGCATTTGAGGAAGGGATACTCACCAAAGCTCCTTCATCTATGATATTGCCAGACACGATCATTTTGTAAACTTGTACTATGATTTAGAATGGTACATTATATGGAAGGCAAGGTTTTGCTAGATGATTCCAATCAAAAAAAATGACTAGACTGCTTGGAGGACGTACCGGATAAATGTCCTGATAAGTTTCACGAACTGGGGGGATCTATTCTTGTTGTAAAGGAATGGGTGGATTGCCCCCAAGTTCATTAGACTCTATATCGACAAAAATAATTTGAATGGTGTCGTTCTCATCCTCTTTGGAAGCTATATCATCTGAAGGTGGATTTTCTGAAGGCAAGACTGGGTCGACTCCCATCTCGACCGGTTGACTTTGATTCGGTATGGACTCAGAAGGTTCACTTTCAATGATAGGCGATTCGATCGACAATTGAGTTATGTCAATTGGGTTTTCAACTAGCGAAGGACTTGGCAAGAGTTTCTTGTATCTAGGTGGAATTTTCTGTGGTGAAGCAGGCCGGATATCCAAAATGCTTTTGGATTCATCTAGAAAAGGACAATGGTGAAGAGTATGATCACCTTCACATAACCTACATGGAACTCTGACTTTTCCTTTTTGTCTATTGACTTCGTTTTCACTAGTTGATGGTATGCTGTCAACCTGACTATCAGAGTTTGATGACACCGAATGGTGTAACCGGGGAGACCATTCTCTCAAGATCCGCGGGATGCAAGGGCAATCTCGATGATAATGTTTCTCCTTCCAAATTGCACATGGAGTTTTTGGTTTGGAATTTTTAGTGTGTGGATTTTCGCCAAATGATGTCTAGTCATTCCCTTGTTTAGCGGGCTTCTTATTCTTCTCTTTCCCTTTCTTTTTCTCCTCAGCTAATTGGTTTTTAGTGTCACTAGTTTCACCAAGCGAAGAGGAAGAAGGGGAAGGAGAAACAAACGAAGTAGAAGGTGAAGGGGTAACTTCAGTATCATCTGGTTTCTGATTATATTGTTGAGGAATTACGGTGTTTTGAACGACAGAGGTCGAGAAAATCCATACTGGCAGGCCGATTGTGATTCCTGGAAGGGAAAATGTAGCCATATATGGAGAACCAATATCTCCCAAAGAGGAGAAAGGACTAGGATTCCCTCCAAGAAGGATTGCTTGATCGGTAGACTCCATTATCTCAACCTCAGATCAATGAAGGAACAGGGATGTTATTCCGATTAAAATAAATTTTAAGACATTTTGACGCAACTTTCTTTTTCAATTTTTAAGAATCGAGAAAAAGCTAAAGGTGACTCTAGTCACCTTCGATTTTTAATGAGCCTGAAGTGATAAGTTCTCAGATGGACCTTTTCTTTTAAGGAGTCGAAAAGGAACGAAAGTGACTGCTCTGGAAGTCTAGACAAAGGGTTTACCAAACCGATCGTAAAACTGCAAAATACACCTTGGTGATAAATGATAGAGAAATTACCAAGGACTTATGTACGACAGTCAATCTTCCCGAATGCTGTGTTCAGTGCATTACGATCGATAGGGCGGCAGACACAGCTTCCTAAGGATAAAGGATATCAGCCTATTGTGGTCTCCCAATATATACTCAACGGTACAGGGAGCACAAGTCCATACTGGCACTTGTCGTATCAAAGAGGAGGAATCAACCAACCTTCGATGAAAACGATAGTTACCAGGTTTTACGACACCGAAACACGTCTCTAGCCTAGACTTCTAGATGTGTTGCGTTAGGTTCCAAAGCGTTTTTATGTTCATTGAGGTTTATTTAAGAGTTGATCTTGCTTAGAAGTTTGTCTTTCAAGGTTCACCGCGTGATGTAGATGTGAAATTCCTAAATATGCAATCTAAAATGATAAACAGTCATTTATGTTATTTTAGTAATGAAAATCCTAGCTAAAAAGGAAAGAAGATAATGATTTTCTTTCAGCAGAGAGCATAGAGCATACACTAAATGCACTTTTCGTAAATCAAATTTCACATGCAGTCAAAATGCAGATGCACGTGCATATATTTGTTTTTTCACTTTCTTAATGTGTGAATGCCAAAAGGAAAGCTAAGTACAGATCTGAACTATATTCTTTCAAAGCGATATTACTAACAATTTTCTTTTCAAAATGAAAGGAAGACTAAGATGACACTTTTCGATTTTGAATTGAAAACTATTTTCGACACTTCAAATACTAATAATTTCAAATTAAGTACAATGACAAAAGTACAATCAACTATCTAGAAGAGAAAGACTTTACAACACTCTTCTTTTGATTCAAAATGACAATTACAACACTTGCATCAAAAATGATAGTTCGATTAGGCTACTTTCGACAAAGGAAGACTGTAAATGATTGACAAATACACATAAACATTTACAATTTCTAACTGATGGAGGCTAAAATAATATGAAAGAAGAAGGTTACAACAAGAAGGTACTAATCATGAACAGCAAAACTAATGAATAAAGCTGGAAACAAGGAGGAAAAAACCAACTTTCAGAGAAGAAAGCAGTATCACTCAATCATGACACCTGCAACATAGGGAAATAGGGATGCATCTCACCTGCAATACATGGGAGGTGTGATGCTTCCAGGTTGCATAGTTACAGACAGTGCGATGGACCAGGAAGCGAAATTGAACTTGGTTTTTGCTAAACATTTGCAGCTAAGTTCAGTGATTTAGGCTGAGTAATGATGGATAGTAAAAATAAAGCATAAGGGTAAGATCTGATGAGGTTCTGAGCTACCACAAGGGCACTTATGATGCTTTGTAAGTTAGATGTTCAGTTCATAAACCAACCTGGAGATTGACTGAAGCAGCGTTTATCTACTTCGCAATTGCATAGCAAAGGCGTTTCGAAGACTAGCTGGCTAACTTCAGGCTCCGTCTGTAGTTTATAAAGCAAACAATAAACAAACAAAACAAACTATTCGTTCCCCAGCGGGGTCGCCATTTTGTTTCAGGGAAAACTAGTGTCGATTCGAACTGCTATTCCCACTAAGACGGGTAGCTATCTTAGAAATAAACAATGAAAGCTTTTCAAGAGTTCCTTTAAGTGTGATAGATGGAAAAGAAGAAAAGAGGACCAACCTAGATCTTCTGCTTTGATCCTAGCTTGATTTCACTTTTCCTTGATAGAATTTTCCACTCCTCTCCTACTTCTCCCACTTCAAAGAGTACCTGTAGAGTCAAAGCAACAACAAAATATCAAAGCATCTCTATCTCAAACATCATAAACAATGCGAAATCAGAAACACATTGACCATACAATTGCATTCATAAACAATAAGATTCACAAATACAAGATTATATGGAGGAAAACTCAAAGAACTTTATTAATAGTAATGTAAGAGAGGATTACAACCCAGTTGTCTAATCCAGCATCATCCTCCCAGTTTTAGGATCCCTCTTCACCTCATGAACAAGCAAATCACCCAACAATGCAATGTCTCTTCTCACCAGCAAACCAACGGTACTTCCTTACAAAATACAAAATTCCAGCCTCTAGATCTCTTAGATGAGGGATCCATTTATAGATGTCTTGCAAGGGTGTGAGTCAGCTATGGGTTTTTGATTAGTGTCATTCCACTGATAGTTCTTGGTTCCACTTGGAGATTTCATGATCTCTTACTCATCCCTGGGAAAATTCAGAGAGTCAAGTGTCACAGGAGAATTTTCTGGAAGATTCCATGATCATCCACCTTGCAAACTGTCTCTGCCATTTGTATATTCTTTCTCATCGCACCCCACAGAAGGCCATTTCAGTATGCATTGCACCTAGCCAGTTAGGCAGTGAGTATGCGTCGCACCTTGCCCATGGATCAGTCTGTATGGTCCAGTTTTGGCCAGTTATAAGTAGTTTTTCAGGTGGAACTTCTGGAAAATGATGTAATCAGCTGACCATGATCCTTTAGGGTATGAAAAAACACTTTTAGGGACTGAAGGAGCCCTTATTTTATGGACATATGAGTTTGGGGTTGCAGTGCCCAAATATGTCTATAACACACGACCTCTTTCCAGAGTTTTCCATCCTTTGAATCCACTGCTTCCTTCACAGTTCTGGGATCATAATCAGTAACAGACAAAGAAAAATTTGAACAGAAAGTAGATGGACTATACCTTTCTAGTTTCCTTCTTTCTCGAACTGATCTTCTCACACCGAGAGTTTGTGGCTCTTCATCTTCTGATTCCTCCTCTCTTGTAGAGTATGATTCTTCCTCCTTTAGCTCAAACTCTATCTTCTCAGGTTACTTTGGTTGGACTTCATGTTTAATAACATCTTTCACCTCTCTTAACACCACATCTCGGCTATACACGACCTTCCTTGTTACTGGGTTCCAAAGCTTATAACCCTTTAGACCATCCTTATACCCAATAAAGATGCACTTTTCAAATTTACTATGCAACTTGGTTCTTTTCTCTTTTGGAACATGTACATATGCATCACATCCAAATACCCTCAGATGTGAAAGAGAGGGTTTCTTACCAGTCCATACCTCTTGTGGAGTCTTATCCTCCAATGCTGATGAAGGTAATATGTTGACTAGGTAACATGTTGTCTCCACTGCCTCTGCCCAGAAATCTTGTCCTAACCCGGCACCACTGAGCATGCTTCTTGCCCTTTCCATCAACGTCTTGTTCATTCTTTCTACAACTCCATTTTGATGAGGTGTATGTGAAGTAGTCTTCTACCATGATATACCACACTTCTT
Organism: Pinus tabuliformis; assembly: GCA_031772625.1. Taxonomy (NCBI): domain Eukaryota; kingdom Viridiplantae; phylum Streptophyta; class Pinopsida; order Pinales; family Pinaceae; genus Pinus; species Pinus tabuliformis. The sequence continues at coordinate 1,544,729,935 of CM062819.1, forward strand.
ACAGAATTCTTCAAATTCCTTGCTACAAAACTCTCCACCATTATCTATCCTCAACACCCTTATCTTCTTCTCTGTCTGATTTTTCACGAGAGCCTTAAATTCTTTAAACCTATCAAAGACTTCAGGTTTCTTCTTAAGGAAATATATCCATGTATTCCTTGAGAAGTCATCTATAAATGATACATAGTACACATACTTACCCAGTGATGGAACCTTCACAAGTCCAAACACATCACTGTGCACAAGCTCTAATATTTGTTTCGCCCTCTTACTACCAGAGGGGAAACTCACCTGATTCTACTTCCCATATACACAATTTTCACAAAAATAAAAATCTAGAGAGCTATTACTCATACCTTGTACCATACCTTTACCATGAAGTATTCGAAGGCCCTTCTCTCCAATATGTCCAAGCCTTTTATGCCACAGCGTGGTCTTTTCTCCAGAGACCACTAGATTTTCTACTCCACTTTCAGGAACCACAAAACTGTTGCACCCATCAATAACAGTGCTACCTTGCAGCTTGTACAGAGTTCCAATCTGAACTCCCCACATCAATACCACTGCTCCCCGAACCATTTTGCAGGTATCCTTCTTGAACACTGTTTTTACACCTGCAGCATCCAGCTTGTTTATAGAAATCAGATTTCTGGCTAATGCAGGAATATGCAAAACACATGGAAGTGTTCTAACCCTTCCACCTTGCAATTTCAACTTTAATTTTCCACGACCAATGATTCTAGCCTCCTGTCATCCCCCAAGAAGACATCACCACCATCATATTTCTGATACTCGCAGAACCACTCTCTATGGGGAGTGAAGTGAAAGGATGCACCTGAGTCAATCAACCATGCCCCATGATCTACATGTGTACTTGAAGAAGCCAAGTACACATCCCCACATTCATCTGAGGTGGTTTTCGCCTCTGCAGAAGCAGCATCATCAGATCCCTTTCCTTTATCAGGAGCTTTAGATTTACAATACCTTTTGTAGTCCCTTCCTTTTCGCATTTTCAACACACCACCTTTACAGGTTTTCCTGGAGATTTAGATCTCCCTCTAGATTTAGATCTCCCACTCGATGACCTTTTTTCTTTCTATTTTGGGACCGTCCTCATACAGACTGTTACTGGTAATAGTGTCTATGTAGAGCTGCTAATCCCACTAAGGCTGGTAGCTACCTTAGAAATAAACAAACTAAAACTACTTTTGTTTTCCTTTATGAGAGATAGATGAGAGAAGAATAAAGGAGACCAACCTCTGTCTTGCGCTTGGTTGTTATAAACATTTTTGTGCCTTACAGCATGGAGCATGAAATGTCAATAATCTGAGGGATCCAAAGTCCCTAAACATGTTTTTCTTACCCTTAGAGGAACAAGGTCAGCAAACCACAGCACTGCAAATCAGTTCTCCACTGAAAAACACTCAAAAACAGGTCAATTTTGGATCAAAGCAGCTGCTCCACTAAGCATCTGCGCTAAATGTCAAAAGCTCTATGGTGTACCTGCGCTGCATAGCAAGTGCAACAAAGGCTACCTACGTTGGGCGTACTTTGACATGTGGAGGAATCTTTTCTCAATGTGCCAGTGCCCAGGAAGCTTCCAAAATGACACTTGGATCAGAAGATTCGCCTAATGATGAGTAAATAGGTTCTAAAACTCCAAGTGGAATGTAGAAACTCCGAGTGGACTCAAGGACTGAAGAACAACTGGAGTTGAAGAGGACAACAAGTCACACATCAAGCTGACTTATCTTCACTCCAAAACTCTATATAAGGATCTCATCCCATGGGATCTGGAGGCCGGAATTTTGTGCAAAGAATTGCTATTGGTTTACAGTTGTGAGTATTGGGTGATTGCTTGAGGGAGGTGAAGAGGAGATTTCTTTCCGTCGGGAAGGTGATGCTGGATTGGGCCTCTCACGGTTGTATCACCGCCTGAACCTTACTTCCTTATATTAATAAAGCATTTGAGGTTCTTCTATTCGCATGTGTTTCAATGGTGTATTGTCTTACTTGCGTATTTGATTTATGCTAATCCTTGAATCAATTATGAATGCATGCTTCTTGTAGTTTCCTTTTCTTGTCTTGTTCGCAGGATCTCGTGTAGCTGGGCCCGTGAGAAGACTTGGAGCTGGGAGCAAGCGGCAAACAGAGGAGATTGGATCGACCATTTGCGCAAGACATCGGTAAGTGGATCTCTTCCTTTCATCTCTTGCATGTCATAAAGAAGTAACTTTAGATAGCTTTGCTTCAGCTGTTGCTAAGGAACTATCACCCTTAGAGTGGGATAGGGTCATTCCGTGTTGGATACTTTTCCCCACAACAGACTGGCGACTCCGCTGGGGATCGTGTCTTGTTGGTAGCTTGTGTTTCTTGCTATTCATTTCCTAAACAAAGGGAGTACCGAATCGAACTGCATTCGAATCCTTCGAATGCAAAGTAGAGGGCAGCTACTCTAGCTCAGTGTTGGGCATGTTTATGATTTGAAGAGCTGATCCACAAGGACTCTTTTTAGCTCTTTGTGATAGTGTTCATCTTCCTTAATCATCATCTAGTGTATACTTGGCTGATAGCCTCTGATTTGGCCAAAAACCATTGATTTTTGAGCAAACTGTGACCCGGAATCTGAGAGAGACGAGAGTTGTCTCTTCAGTGCAGCTGCAGCAAAGGCTACCTGCGCTGCAACGCAGGTCCCGAAGGGGCTACCTGCGCTGCATGTCAGATTGACAGTGCAGTACCTGCGCTGATCCAGTTTTGCCTTGTGCAACTGGGGTTCCCTACTATCTGTTGCCCAGTTTTCAATATTGTTTTTGCAGCCTGTTGTCAACCTGTATACCCAGCTGAAACTACCTTTCTTTGCCTTCATTCCGCCTCAGTTGTATGAAGAAACTGTGATTGTTCTTATTGTATTTCTTGCTTTCATTCACAGTTTCCCGTAGCGAAAGTGAACTAGTCTTGCTGTGACCTCTTGGATCTAGGCCTGTAAGGAAGTGTCGTTGTGATTCTAAGAGCTAGTTTATTACTGTTCATAGCTGCTTGAACATTTGCTTTCGTTATATGGTTCGAATTTCAGTATTTCTTGTGTTGAAACAAGTGAATCTTAAGGTGTTCTTTTGATTATTGGACAAAAACTTGTTTGCTTTTTCTTGAAATTGAATTCGAAATCATACAACAGCTTTCTTTTTGTAATACATCAACATTAAGGAAGAAGAAAAGAAATACTTGCATTGTGCATGTGCATTTTGACAGTTTGCATGTCGATTTAGGAAAGTGCATCAGTGTGTGCTCTATGATCTGTTTGAAAAGATGATGTCTTTCTTTTCCCTCAGTAGTTAAGATTTTCATAAGTTGAAAGAATTGAAAAAGCTTGCTTATCATTCTTAGACTGCATTTAGGAGTTGTATCATACATCACGTGGTGATCCATAAAGGCAAACTGCTAAGCAAGATCAACCTAAAACGAACTGAATTTACATAACAACGCTTTGAAACATAACGAAACACAGTAGAGGTCTAGGTAGAGACGTGTTCCGGCGTCGTTAAACATAGTGACTGTCGATCTCTACGAAGGTGGGTGATTCCTCCTGAGGGACGATAGCACTAATACGGACTTGTGCTCCCGCGTACCATCGCGTATATTGGGAGACCCCTATAGGAACAAAGCCTTTATCCATAGGAAGTCGTGTCGGCCGCCCTACTGATCGCGATGCAGTGAACACAGCATTCACGAAGATCGACCACTCGTACCGTAAAACGTATTCTGTGGTTTCGCGAAAGGTTTGGCACACCCTCTGCCTAGAACTCCAGAGTAGTTTCTTTTGGCCTTTTTCAAACTCTATAACTGAAAAAGTCCATCCGAGAATTTGTCACTTCGGGCTCGTTAATACATCGAAGGAGACTAGAGTCATCTTTAGCTTTTTCTCGACTCTTAAAAAGTGAAAAAGCAAGTTGTGTCTAAAAGCGTCTTCATAATAAAATTCATTTTAAACGGAACATAATCACCTCCTATTCCTGCGTTGATCTTCGAAGTTAGTCTTTTGGCATCGTAAGTTCTTGTAGAATCGCTAAGAAATCTTTTGGATAGACTAGATATGTCTGAACAATCGTCGACATCTAGGACTATGTCGTCTGACACAGCAGCAGCAGAACCTCCTGCTGCTACTCCAACGATGTTCGCTGGTATACCATCTGTCCCGGCAAATTGTCAACAACAAGCCGGAGTCCAATCGGGGGTGACAATATGGTTAGTTCCTATTTCTTCATCTGGATTATCATCTGGTACTTCTTATGTTGAAACTCAACAAACTGATCCAATGTGTCTTCAAAGGCCAATTTACCCTTTAAGTACTGGATTTCCACCATATGGAGGGCAGTATGCTCTTTCATTGTTCCCTCCCGGAGAACAACCATATGGGAGTTTACAACAAGGATCAGGTCAAACTGGAATTACATCCAGCGGTTGGGTACCAATACTGCCTCAACGATTAGGAGTTGCATATTCAATGCAACCAGTACACCCTGAGTCGAATATTCCCACCACACCTGCTATGGCGAATGCGTCGCAAGTACAAGCGCTACCTGTTGTAATACAACAACCTCTTGTCTCAGCGGCTCAATCACAATCTCAGGGTAGTGCCTCCTTATCTGGAGCGACTCAGGCTCAAACAAGTACTGTGACTCCTAATCTTGGTCAATCATCCATTATTGGTCAACAGCAAATGGTCCAACAACCAGAGCTGTTTCAATCTCAACAACCTCCATTCCAGCAATCATATCAAGGACCTGAGCAACAAGTCTTTGTAAGTAATGGGAAACCATGCTATAATGGTTTTGCCCATCAACCTTGTCAAAGTTGTCAGCATTATGCTGGTCTGCAAAGACCCATTGCTCAGGCGATACCATCTTATCCCGGGTATGCTTCGCCTAATCTGAACCAACAGTTGCCTTTTGTAGCAACTCTAGAATTACCAGATCTAAACCGGCTGACGAATGATCCAATTGCTTATGCCCCTTGGTGGCCAGCGATTCCGCATAAACTTCCATCAGACATTCCTAAATTCAATGGAAATCCAGGTGAAGACCCGTCGAATCACATCATGACTTTTCATCTGTGGTGTTCATCAAACACCCTGAATGATGATTCGATAAGACTTCGCCTCTTCCAGAGGACATTGACAGGTCCAGCGGCTAAATGGTATATTGAATTGCCAAGAGCCTCTTTCGACAATTTCAGCTCCTTAGCCACGACTTTCTTAACCCATTTTCAATTACCGATAAGGTATGAAATGGGAACAGAACTCCTTACCAACTTCAAACAGACAACGGCCACTCACATATCTCATCATATACATGAGTGGCGACGTCGTCGTAGGATGGTGAAAACTTACGTTCCCGATCAGCTGTTAGCTGAATGGTTTATAAAGTCGTTACTTCCGGCTACAACGGAAGATGTGGCCAAGGGGGGAGTCATAATAGAGGAGCAGATCATTGCTCGTGCTCAATATTTAGACTTAGTATATACTCAGTCTGGCACGCTCTATGACAAAATACTTGACGCCCCTAGACCTGAATTTTCAATTCCTCCCCCTCCTAAATCGAATATTGACTCTCACACCAGCAATGGCGTGACTGGCAAACACAAAATTTCTAGTCAAAATGCAAATGAAGAATTTCTTGCCTCAGAAGTAAATGCCATGTCGACCGACAAGGGCAAACAACTGAAGCAACCAGGGGGCAAGAAGAAAAAGAAAAGGAAAGGGAAACCCCCGACAGGGTGTCATATATGCGATGAGGATCATTGGACGAAAGATTGTCCACATATAGCTGAAGTTAAGAAACTCTTCAAGAGTTCAAGAACCCCAGCAGTATTGACTGATCCGTTTCCTAATCCAAGACAAAATCTGGTTGCTAATCAAAATGCTTCCCGATCCCAAGTGCTTATGTTGTCTACCTCAAAGCAACAGAATAATGCTTTGACAAGGAATAAAGATTACAGGAATCCAAAGCAGTTGAACAAAAAGGCAAATAAACAACCTAGTAGTTCAACAACAACTTTGACCAAAGTCGTGCCACCCATCATTCCTATACCAATGATAAAGTTGCCAAAGGGAGTAGTACACAAATCGACATTTAATCCTCGTGCAAAAATAGCACATAATTATAATATAATAGAGGACCTGGCCCAATCGCCGTCCGCTATGTCGACACTTGAGGTACCGCAAAATTGCCCCTACCAAGAGCAAGCTTTACTAGCAGCGATAAGTGGTATTGGCCCAATGGATTCCAATCTTGTGGCCTTTGATCATAAAGGATATGACCCTCAATTACCAGCTCAACTAGCTTTCCTTATTCAAGTGAAAGCCCTCGAAAAAACTGTTCATCGAACAATTATTGATGAGGGGGCATCTACATGCCTTATGTCGATGAGTTGCTGGAAAAGTTTAGGCTCACCACCCTTGTCAAAATCGTCAACGACATTAAAAGCATTTGATGGACGATCATACACTCCATACGGGATTTTAAGTAACTTGCAAGTTGAACTGGGGGGCAAAACAGTAGAAGTTGATGTGGAAGTAATCGACGGAACCTCGATTACAACATCCTACTGGGAAGGCCTTGGATATATGCCATGGCTGCAGTTGTGTCGACCTACTTCAAGAGGATTGTATTTCCTTTTCAAGGAAAAATTACAATCGTCGACCAACAAACATTTCTCCCCAACAGTTCTCAAGTTACGGGAAGCAGCACAATGATCCATGAAAGTAATCAATCGCTCCAAAATATTGGAGTAGGTCTCCTAAAAGACCCTGCCTTAATGGGTACTTTTGCCCTACCGCCGGCAGGTAATCTGGCGGAAGTAGCCACAGTGGAAACCTACAATATGGAATCTTCTATATCCAACGGATTCGGAAGATTCCTAAATATTTTGTCAGCATGGATCATCGCCCTAATGGAAATACTATAAATACAGTGGGCCCCAAGGACGGTTCTTATCTCGTGTCAACCTCGTTAAAAAATGAAACAAGGAGGCTTGAGGATGGTTCTTTTACTATGTCAACCTCATTAAAAAATAAAACAAACCCCTTTTTCAAAATTCAAAGGTAAACCTTCATTCCAACCACCAAGTTGAATGCAATGAAGCTTGGGGGGCATCCTCCTTTGACATGCGTTATTATGATGCTGGGGGCATGCAAAATAAACGAGCAGTTTTGGCAAAGTTTATGCTCGTTAAAAAATAAATGCAAAACCGAGCAGTTTTAGCAAGAGTTCATGCTCGTTAAAAAATAAATGCACCTGTGAGCAAGCTTCCCCCAGAGTTCAAGCTCATCAAGAAAAAATGAACCGGTAAATAACCATTTGAGACCGTAAATTCATCAGCCATAAAAGCCTTGGTCGTGTTTGCACCGTCACCTCCACTTTTCATTTGGCCGATCATTCACATCCACTTGAGTGTTTACCTATTTTGAGGAACAGCTGCGAAGAGTGATTTCACCTAGCCATCCTTGTGACACTGCCGTGATTGGAAAATTCCAACCTGTACCTGGAATCTGCTGCTATCCCTGTTTATCACTCGTTCCTCAAAATACGAGTCTTCTTTGAGCTCTTTTCACTGACTTGTAAAGTATGAAAAGTTTGCCGAGTTTTGGCCTTCCAGCTCGTTAAAAGGACCGGAAGAGCTATCCCTCCTCTAAATTTTAATCTTTTTGGACCTGAGGGATTATTACACAAAAAGATCGAGCACTTGTCTAGTTCAGCTCGATAAAGCTATTGAACATTCATCCCTTCTGTATTGTTTTATACTTTTTCGGACTTAAGGGATTAGATGACGAAAAAGGACCTTTGGAGTTGACTTTATGTACCCTTTTTAGACTCTCTAAAAATGAAAAGGACCGAGTTTTCTTTGTCGCTAGGCTCGTTAAAAATATTAAATAGCGACAAACTTGTCTTTAGACGAGGACGAGTTTCCCTATCGCTAGGCTCGTTAAAACATAGCGATGGGCTTGCCCGAAGGGCATGTTATAGAACAAGCATATGTTATCCTCCTCAAGCTTGACAAAAATAAAGAGGTACTGGTCAGAAATGACTGGGGAAAAATTGGGAGAACCTCAAAGCTTAATGGTAGCAATTCGCTCTTGAACATGACACTTTTGCCTCCGTAAAAACATCGGGTTGGGTTGTTTTCATTCACCGGTCCCTTCACCATGGTCTCGCCATACCATCCACATTTGGGGTAATGCTACCGATCCATCACATCAGTGTCGTTATATGTTCAAGAGATGTCATTCAGAAAGTGTCAACCGGGTCCCATCCACTACCATACATCATCTTTCGTCCTTCCATGACCGCCACCCTGAATCATATTTCACAGATCGTTTTCACCATCATCACTAGCTCCGTTCCGTGTCACTGATGTGGGATTCATTAAGGCCCTCCTTTGATGGATCACTTCTTGTCAACATGAGCTCACTATCCAAGAAGTTGATCTAGGAACACCCCCTCAGTACTTTGAAGCTTGCATGCCTCAATGGCAAGTTTCTCACTTCCGGCGATAGGTATACATTAATGACCTTCGACCGGGAGACTTTGCGTGGTGTTCGACGTCAGATCCTATATTCACGCCACGTGAATTGTGCTGCAGTACCTTGAGGGTCATCATCATTATCGGTGATTCCTCTCGCGCTTGTTAACAGTTTACATTATTGACTGGTAATCAAGCGATGTCTTTCCATGTTCAACTTCAAGAAATTCTCACATGGATCGACTTGTACTAGAGTGAATATCGGACAAGTTTGAAGACCCCGGATCTAGTTTCATCCACCCGGGCTGCGATATATATTCAGGAGATAAAAACATAGACATGTGCAGCAGATGATCATCCTACTAAAAGGATGATAATTAAAAGCAGAGAATTATCAGTCTATTATCAGACGATCGTCTCTTTATGTACAACAAATGTATTTATAAAGCTGAGCATGGGAAATGCCCGCATCAGCTAGATCATGAAAAGAAAGTATGAAAAGATAATGTATTGTATTGTATTTTGTTACATGTCACCTCCCGACGATTGAATGAACTTCGGATCCTCCTAATAAAGCATTTCACCCGATAAACGACCTCATACTTTAGGGGGCAACTGTTATAGACATTTTTGTGCCTTACAGCATGGAGCATGAAATGTCAATAATCTGAGGGATCCAAAGTCCCTAAACATGTTGTTCTTACCCTTAGAGGAACAAGGTCAGCAAACCACAGCACTGCAAATCAGTTCTCCACTGAAAAACACTCAAAAACAGGTCAATTTTGGATCAAAGCAGCTGCTCCACTAAGCATCTGCGCTGAATGTCAAAAGCTCTATGGTGTACCTGCGCTGCATAGCAAGTGCAACAAAGGCTACCTGCGCTGGGCGTACTTTGACATGTGGAGGAATCTTTTCTCAATGTGCCAGTGCCCAGGAAGCTTCCAAAATGACACTTGGATCAGAAGATTCGCCTAATGATGAGTAAAGAGGTTCTAAAACTCCAAGTGAAATGTAGAAACTCCGAGTGGACTCAAGGACTGAAGAACAACTGGAGTTGAAGAGGACAACAAGTCACACATCAAGCTGACTTATCTTCACTCCAAAACTCTATATAAGGATCTCATCCCATGGGATCTGGAGGCCGGAATTTTGTGCAAAGAATTGCTGTTGGTTTACAGTTGTGAGTATTGGGTGATTGCTTGAGGGAGGTGAAGAGGAGATTTCTTTCCGTCGGGAAGGTGATGCTGGATTGGACCTCTCACGGTTGTATCACCGCCTGAACCTTACTTCCTTATATTAATAAAGCATTTGAGGTTCTTCTATTCACATGTGTTTCAATGGTGTATTGTCTTACTTGCATATTTGATTTATGCTAATCCTTGAATAAATTATGAATGCATGCTTCTTGTAGTTTCATTTTCTTGTCTTGTTCGCAGGATCTCGTGTAGCTAGGCCCGTGAGAAGACTTGGAGCTGGGAGCAAGCGGCAAACAGAGGAGATTGGATCGACCATTTGCGCAAGACATCGATAAGTGGATCTCTTCCTTTCTTCTCTTGCATGTCATAAAGAAGTAACTTTAGATAGCTTTGCTTCAGCTGTTGCTAAGGAACTATCACCCTTAGAGTGGGATAGGGTCATTCCGTGTTGGATACTTTTTCCCACAACATTGGTTCCTTGCTCGATTCCTCTCTCTTCTGATAGTCGTTTGCCACTTGCTTTCTTGTGTACCCGGCTTCACAGAGTACCTGTAGAATCAAAGCAGCATAACAATATATGAGAACATGGATCTATTATCATAAGAAATATAGGATCAGATGTATATTAACCACACAAATGCATAAAACATCAATCATACAATTGTATGGAGGAAAACTTGAATAGCTTTATTGATAATCAAGAAAGAGCCAAGAGAATTACAACCGATTGTTCTGACCCAGCATCATCCTCTTAGCAAGTAAGCCCTTCTTCACCAAATGAAAAGTTTAGATCACCCAACACTATGATGTTGTCTCAAGAAACCAACATCACTTCCTTACAAGATACAAAATTCCAGCCTCTGGGTCTCTGGGATGAGGGATCCATATATAGATGTCTGCAAGGGAGGTGAGTCAGCTTTTGAGATTTGATTAGTGTCTTCCCTCTGATAGTTCTTGATTCCATTTGGAGATTGATGATCTCTTACTCATCCTTGGTCGAATTCAGAGAGGCAAGTGTTACAGGAGAAGTTTCTGGAAGATTCCATGCTTCTCCACCTTGCGGATTGACCCTGCCATTTGTCCCTTCTCACCCATCGCACCCCATAGAAGGGCTTTTTGACATGAAACGCACCTACTGTGTGTATTTAGGTGGGATGCAACGCACTTTGCCTATGGAGCAGGTGAAATGGTCCAGTTTTGACCAGTTCTGAGTAGTTTTTCATGGAGAACTTCTGGAAGATGTTGTAATTAGTTGACCTTGTTCTTCTAGGGTTGGAACAACACCTTTAGGGACTTAGGAGCCCTTGGTTTATGGACATTTATGCTTGGGGTTGCAGTGCGCAAAAATGTCTATAATAGTTTCCCCTTAAAGCATGAGGTCGTTAATCTTCTGATGTCGGGTGAAATTCTTTATCATGAGGATCCGAAGTTTTTTCAAGCTGGAAGGAGACCTGTAATAAGATACAATACAATACATTATCTTCATTTTATTTTCATGATCTAGCTTAGGCGGGCGTTCCCATGCTTAGCTTTATAAATTCATTTTCATGTAAATAGGACAGACAATCGTCTGAGTGTAGACTGATGATTCTGGTAGAGCCATCATCCCATAGATTGGATGACTATTTGTGCAGCAATGATGTACATTTGATGTCTTTATTTTCCTGAATATATATTGCAGCTTGGATGGATGAAGCTAGATCCGGGGTCTTCAATCTCGTTTGATCTTCACTCAAAGTACAAGTCAATCCATGTGAGAGATGTTCTGGAGTCGAACATGGAAAGACATCGCGTGATTACCAACCAATGATGTAAGTTGTTAACAGGCACAAGAGGAATCACCGATAATGATAATGATCCTCAAGGTACTACAGTACAATTCACGTGGTGTGAATAAGGGACTTGGCATCGAACACCACATAAAATCTTTCAGTCGAAGGCCATTGATGTAAACCTGTCGCCGGAAGTGAGAAACTTGCCATTGAGGCATGCAAGCTTCAAAGTACTGAAAGGGTTGTTCCTAGATCGACTTCTTGGATAATGAGTTGATGTCGACAAGAAGTGATCTGTCATAGGAGGGCATTAGTGAATCCCACATCAATGACATGGAATGGAGCAAATGATTTTAATGGAGGTGAAAACAATCCGGTGATATACGGTCCAGGGTGGCAGTCATGAAAGAATGGAGCGAAAATGTATTATAGTGGGTGAGACACAGGTGAATTCTCTGAGCGACTTCTCTTGAACATATCGGCGACATTGACATGATGGATTGGTAGCATTAACCCCAAATGTCAATGGTGTGATGGAACCATGGTGATGTGACCAGTGAATGGAACAACCCAACCCGACTCGGATGCAGAGTGAAAGTGTCATGTTCAAGAGCGACTAGCTACCAACAGAGTTTCTTCAAGTTTTCTTCCCAATTTTTCCCTAGTCATTGCTGACCAGTACCTCTTTATTTTTTTCAAGCTTGAGGAGGATAACATATGCTTGTTCTATAATTTTCCCTTCAGGCAAACCCATCACTATGTTTTAACGAGCCTAGCGATAGTGAAACTCGTTCTTGTATGTTATGGACAAGTTTGTCGCTATTAGGTTTTAACGAGTTTAACGACAAAGATAACTCGGTCCTTTTCAATTTTAGAGAGTCTGAAAAGGAACGTAAAGGAAACTCCAAAATCCTTTTTCGTCATCTAATCCCTTAAGTTCGAAAAAATATAAAATAATACGAAAGGGATGAATTTTCAGTAATTTTAACGAGCCAAACAAGACAAGCGCTCGATCATTTTGTGTAATAATCCCTCTGGTCCAAAAAGATTAAAATCTAAAGGAGGGATAGCACTTCCGGTCACTTTAACGAGCTGGAGAGGCCAATAGCTCAACAATATTTTCATATTTTATGAGTCAGTTGAAAAGAGCTTAAAGGAGACTCATTTTTTGAGGAACGAGTGATAGGTTCGGGTAACAGCTGATTCCAAGTAAGGTTTGGAATTTTCCAATCACGGCAGTGTCACAAGGATGGCTAACAAGATCACTCTTCACAACTGTTCCTCAAAAGGGGTAAACAATCAAGTGGAGGTGATGATGAGGACATGACCAAGGCTTCAAAGGCTGATGTAATACATTCACGATGGTTATTTACCGGAAATTGGTTCATTTTTTAATGAGCTTAAATGTTGGGGGAAACACTTGCTCATTGCTTATTTTTATTTTTTAACGAGCTTGAATTCCGCGATAAAACTTCTCGATTAATCCAGTCGCATAATAAGGATGTCTCATATAAAAACGACATTATTTCAAAGTTTTTCCCCACATCCTTTCTTTATGCAAGTTAGGAAACGACCAATCCTACGAGTTTAAAGGGTTAGAAGGCCTATAAATTTAAAAATTAAATGGTCGCTCTTCGCTGGCATGCCAAAAGGTTTGCATGCCCCCGGGTATAGTGAAATAGAGTTTCAAGGTTACCCCTCAATTTTCAGAAAAAACATTTGTTTTATCAGGAAAGGCCTACCTTTTTCAGGTTACCAAAGATTGTTCTATTTGTGCCACAAACAAAACACTTCTTCGGCGTTGTCTACCAAAATAGACAAAGGTGAGTGGCACAGACGCCTCCACTCACATAACTTTGATGAGGGAATCTTATTCTAGTCTAATCCCCTTTTCCTAAATGGACGGGAGTGTCAGACTAGTCAGATATCCTTCGCGGAAACCTACCCTATACCTAAAGTTTTCCTGTCGAAACAGGCCAGGGTGCATGCCCCCTGGGTTTCAGTCATGCCCTCCAAATCACTCGCGCTCATCAGGAGGACGGACTGGGAATTGATGAGACATTCCTTGCATGAAAAGACCATTCAGGGATGGTATATGACTATTTGCTATGCGTGAACCGGGGAATGAAAGCTGGTCTATGAGCTTGACCACTCTTCCTTCGTGTGGAAAACACATTACTCTAAAGAGTGAGGAGACAATGGCTCCCATGCAATAAATACAGTCTCGTCCAAGGAGTAGATTATAATCTAGGGGTCCTTGGACTATCATTACGTTCATATGAATAGTTCTCCCTCTCAATGTTATGGGCACATTGGGAAGGATCCCTAACGGTCGGCTGGTTCCTTTGTCAAATCCTGTTAGATTTCTCATTTCAGGCAAAAGCGATGGCGAACCAGCGCTTTCCAAGCAGTTGAGGAAAGGATACTCACAAAAGCCCCTTCATCTATGATGGTACCGGCCATGACCATTCTATATACTTGAGCAATGATTCAGAATGGTACACTAGTCGGTAAACGGCGTCTTCCTAGTAGATTCCAGTCAAAGGAAACAACTAGGTTTCTTGGAGGTGGGACCAAATAGACGGCTGGGTATGACTCTCACGAACTTCCTTCCTGCGGTAAAGGAATGGGTAGACTACCCCCATGTTCATCGGAGTCTGTGTTTACGAAGAGAATTTGAACGGTGTCGTTCTTGTTCTCTTCGGTGACTGTATCATCTGAAGATTGATCCTCTGAAGGCATGGCCGGGTCAACTACCACCTCGACCTTTTGAATTTCGTCTGGTATGGATTCATATGGTTTATCTTCAATGATAGATGCTTTGGCTGACCACAAGGGCGTGTCAGCCGGATTTTCAACTAGTGACGGACTTGGCAAGAGTTTCTTATATCCAGGAGGAAGCCGTAACGGTGAAACCTAACGATCATCCAAAACTCTTTTAGACTCATCGAAGAAGGGACAATGGTGGATGGCATGATCGCCTTCACACAATTTACAAGGAAATTTATACTTTCCCTTTGGTCCAGGGGCTTCACTTTCACTAGTTGACGGTGTATGCTCAACATGATCGTCAGAGGTTGATGACACTGGATTGTGCAAACGAGGAGACCAGTCACTTAAGATCCGAGGGATGCAAGGACAATCTTGATGATAGTGGTCTCCTTTGCAAATGACACGTGGCGATTTAGGCCTGGTTGGTGCAGTGTGTGGATTTTTGCTAGACGACGCTTGGTTGCCCCTTTTCGCCTTTGGCTCCTTCTTCCTCTTCTCTTTCTTCTTCTTTTCCTTCTTCTTCTCAAGTACTTGATTTTTGGCTTTACCAGCTTCATCAAGCAAAGAGGAAGGAGGAGAGGAAGAATTGGACGAAGTAGAGGGTTGGGGGGTAACTCTGGTATCGTTTAGTTGCTGACTCGATTGTTCAGGAATTGCGGTGTTCTGAACGACGGAGGTTGAGAAGAGCCATATAGGCAAGCCAATTTTCAATCCTGGAAGCGACAATGTGGCCATATGGGGTGCACCAACATCTCCCCAAGAGGAGAAGGGACTAGGATTTCCTCCACGGGGAACTCCTTGGTCGGTGGACTCCATTTTTCTCAACCTAAGACCAACGTAGGAAAGGCAATAATTATTCCGTTTAAAATAAATTTTAGACGCTTTGTCACAACTTGTTTTTTCAATTTTTAAGAGTCGAGAAAAAACAAAAGATGACTCTAGTTGCCTTCGATTTTTAATGAGCCTGAAGTGACAAGTGCTCAGATGGACCTTTTCCGTTAAGGAGTCTGAAAAGGAACGAAAGGGACTGCTCTAGAAATCTAGATAGAGGGATTACCAAGCCAATTGCAAAACTGCAAAATAGTTTTTACGGTACGGCAGTCAATCTTCCCGAATGTTGTGTTCAGTGCATTGTGATTGATAGGGTGGCAAACACAGCTTCCTATGGATAATGGATTAAGCCTATTGTGGTCTCCCAAAATATACTCGACGGTACGTGGGAGCACAAGTCCATACTGGCACTTATCATCTCAAAGTGGAGGAATCACCCAACCAACAGTGAAAACAATAGTTACCAGGCTTTACGACATCGGAATATGTCTCTAGTCTAGACTTCTAGATGTTGTGCGTTAGGTTCCAAAGTGTTTTTATATTCATTAAATTTATTTTATAGTTGATCTTGCTTAAGAAATTTTCCTTTCAGGTTCACCGCGTGATGTAGATGTACAATTCCTAAAACGCAATCTAAGATGATAAACAATCGTTTAATATTCTTTTTGCAAATGAAAATCCTAGCTACTAAGGAAAGAGAGATGGCGTTCTTTCAACAAATAGCAAAGAGCACACACTATATGCACTGTCCTAAATCAAACCAAAAAACAGTCTAAATGCAAATGCACATGCATGTATTTGTTTTCAGCCTTCTTAATGTGTGAATGATAAAAAGAAATCTAAGCGCAAATCTGAATTATTTTCCAAAGCGACAATTACTAACAAGTTTCTTTTCAAAACAAAATGAGGACAATGACAACACTTTGCAATTTGGAATTGAAAACTTGCTTTTGACACTAGAAAAACTACTAATTCATATCAAATACAAGAGTAACAGTGTAATTGACTATCAAGAACAATCAGATTCTCTTCTATGACTGAAAAAGACACTTGCGACACTTTCAAATCAAGAAACGATAGTAAAATTATGCTACTTCTTTGTAAAGGAGAACTAAAAATGACTAAAAAACACATAAAAACATTTACAGTTCTTTGCACAATGGAGGCGGAATAACAGCAAGGAAAGGGGTTTCAAACAGAGTTGTACTGACTACAGGTAGCAAAACTCCTTAATAGAGCTGAAAAGAGTGAACACAGAAACCAAAATTTAGGAACAAGGCCTTGTCTGATCAGTGCTCCTGTAACACAGTGAAACTGAAATGCAACGCACCTGCTACACTCGGGAAGTGTGCTGCATTTGAAGTTCACAGAACAGATAGTGCGCTGTACCAGGGATGAGACTTTGATTGGATTCTGGGTCATAGTTTGCAGTTCAGTTCAGGGATTTAGGCCAAGCAAGTGGTAATCAGTAAATCAATCATAGGGGTGAATCTAAGGATGTTACTAGAGCCACCACGAGGGAAATTAGAAAGCTTGTAAATCAATCGTTTAATTCATAAACAAAACCCGGAGATTGACTGAAGCAGCATTGATCTACTTTGCACTTGCATAGAAAATGCAGTTCGAAGGCTAGTTGGCTTGACTTCAGGCTCCGTCTGTAAGTTTATAAAATAAACAAATGTAGATGAACAAACAATCTACTCGCTCCCCAGTGGAGTCGCCATTTTGTTACCGGGAATAGTGTCTATGTAGAGCTGCTAATCCCACTAAGGCTGGTAGCTACTATTACATAGTAATTTGTCACCATTGGTCACCGTCCCTGTTACCCCTTTCCCGCACTTTGGAGGACTCATTCTAGGACCTGTGAGAAGTGACATGGCTTGAAAACACTTTCATTATGTTCCCCTAAGTATGGACTACATATGCCTTGAAGACATCTCCTGCAGAATATCCTTAAAAAGTCCCCTTTTTCCATTAGCGCGGATCCATGGTGTATCACCCACGCCAATGGGGGAAATTCTCCAAAGAGGGCGTGCCCGTTGGCGCTATGTCTCAGAATCTTACCCGCGCCAACCAAGTTTGGAAAAGTTTTTTAACAAACGCACGCCCGAAAGTTTTTTCCTTTTGACTCAAGAGGCTTTTCAAGGATAATGCCAATCCCATGGATGTCTAGATTCATTGTATCTCTTCCTCCTCCTCCATCTATAAAAGTTGGTTCTGGTGCATTTGACAAGCTAGTTTTGAGCATAGGGAGAATGATACTGTCAGAAGTCTGAGAGATTATTGAGTCTTCTTTGCATTCATAATCAAAGATAGAGAGAGGCTTGTTCCCGATCTCGACAAGCTTTGCAAGAAATATGTAGCTGATTACCCAGCCAAAGGAGGATTTGACGTCAGAACTTCGGTTGTATACTCCTTTGTTAATTATCAATAATAGATGACTATCATTATGGTTCCATTCTTGCTGTTAATTATGATGATGTTTGGATTATATCTTTTCTTACCTATATATAATTGCATCTATTGGATTTTATGCTTGTATTCGTATCATCCTTTTCATGTGCAGGTGTCCATTCACGGAGATCGTGAAGATCGTGACCCACCGGAGCAAAGGAATGGGAGTGTCAACTCTTCTACAACACTAGCGTTGGAATCCAACTAGGTTATCATAATCCACTTTTAATTTGCAATTAGGAACTTGCGTGATAGCATTGTTTGATTATTGCTAGACCCATTTTGGGCTAGTGGGATCGCCTCTGTCCACAGAGGGGATTTACCTCTCCAACAATTTGGTGACTCCGCTGGGATAGGAGAGTCATTTCCGGACTCAGGAGAATATGAGGAGATGAGAAGAACATGGGGGCAATCATACGATTCCCCCACCAAGTAGTTCAGTTGTTTCATTCGACTGGAGTCATTTGACCACCTCCCACCTTCCATCCCATGTGCCTTTCTGGGTCACGGTACATGCCTATAATAAGGCGATACCTGGCACCATTTTGGATGAGGGTGCATCTATCAGTCTTATGCCTGCCACTACTTGGCAAGCTTTGGGTTCCCCACAACTTGTGCCAGTCGCGCCGAATCTGACGGCTTTTGACGGAGGAACTACTCAACCATTAGGGATCCTTCCAAAGTTCCCTATTACTTTGGGAGGAAAAACCGTCTATATAGACGTATCGGTTACCCAAGGTGCTTTAGATTTCAATCTTCTCCTTGGCCGTGACTATGTTTATGCCATGGGGGCCCTGGTCTCTTCACTTTTCCGTGTGGTTTTCTTTCCACGCGATAGAAGAATAGTGACTATAGATCAATTATCGTTCGTTCGTCCACGGGTCCCTCCTGCGCAGTCGTCATCCCCTCTTGGTTTTCCTCAACCAGTTGTGTCTGCCCTGTTACACTAAAAAATGTCACCATGACTATTTACAGTTAGTATGGCTCAATCAACAGTCATGCTACCCTCTTAGGCAAGTCTTATGCCTCTGCTCTCCATGTCAAACTCCAAAAAGAGAGAAAGTCTTGTATAAATGTATTTATCTCTGGGGACGCAGGTTCTCTCAACCTTACCTGCGGGGATGCTCCCAACGTTCACAAAAGCTGCGTCCAAAGACGCTCTATATGTAAAGGGACAGGTGCGTCCCCCTGTAAAGGTTAGAATGCGCAAGTTTCATTTTTAAAAAGTTACTTGTGGTCATTTCTAGAGCATTCTAGAAGGTTGTTCGACGTGTATTGGGCGCCTCCAGATGGTTCATGCACTCCTATCAAAGAGGAACTTATCCCATCAATAAGGGAGCTATCCCACCCAAAGAGGGGATTATCCCATTGATGGTGGACCTGATTAACCTCCTCTTGAGTACTATAAATACAGGCATTGGGCCAGAAGGAGGAGGGGTTGAAGCTATACATTTTCTAAGGGTAAATGCTGCAGGAATTAGGACTCCCATTTAGAAGCTTGTGAGGAGAGATTGCCATCTTTGCTTGTTCTATTTGGAAGTGGGTGAGCTTTGTCAAAGTAGAGGAAGACTCTTGTGGACCCTGGAAGGAGCTTGCACAACACCAAGGCTCAGGTTGTAATGGTTCCTTTTGATTACCTTTAATGCAAATTGGTCCATTCTTCTCAATAACTTGTTGTTTATGGGTTATTTCATGTACTCCTTGGTCTATATGTTGAATATGCTTTGTTTTATGTTATAATCAGGTGCTATTTAATTGTTTGACTGTTGGTGATTGCAGGTTTTGGAGAAAAGGAGGAGCTCATCCAGATCAACAAAGCTTGGACTTCTACAACAGCGTTTGGACAAAGGTAAGAACGAAACACTTGATTTCTCATATCATAATGCATGTTTAGAGAAGGATAGCTCCAGTTTGTTTTGTTTGTCATTAGAATGTCTTAGACTTCTAGGAAGGTCGGTTGTGTCCGCACTCTTGACTGATTCCGTGTGACAAATTGGCGACTCCACTGGGGAATCCATTGATGAGAAGAGTCTTTTCTTTTGTGTGAACTTTGCTTTGAGAAAATTGGTTTATTTTTCTGGTTTTGGCTCTGTGATTCTGTCTCTGGGTGGGTTAGCTTAGGATTAGTTTTATTTTGTTTTTTCTTGAGTTTTTCAGTAGGACGCACCCTCTGAGTGCTGCACAATGCGTCCCTGGACGCACTTTTGTTGTGTGCACAGAGCGGGCCCGCACCTGTGCTAACGGGTTGCCTGCGTCCCCTGCCAAAATTTGAGAAAATTCCATTTTTTGCATTTTTGCTCTTAGATTTTGTTTTTTCTTAGTTTTTTCTGCCCAGATTCATTAGTCCCTTGCCAAGAATCTTCACCTGAACTTGTTTTCGTAGCATTAAGTGTTTTAGTGGATTTCATTGAAATTTAAGCCTAGGGTTTGATTTTTGAGTAGATCCTGTAGTGACTTTAATGGTGGAAGTTGTCAAGCCTTAGATCTCTCTGGTTTGGTCAACCTTCTTGAGAGTCGGATCTGTCATAAGTCTACCCGTGTGAGCAACCAACCTATTGAGTTGTCTCTTTGGTCAAATTTCAAAGTGCTTGTTGATTAAGTCTTGAATTCCATTTTACAAAAAGAACAAAAAGATTTGAGTTTTGTTTTGATCAGCTCTTGATTCTGCAATAGCTGGTCCTTGATTTGATTTTGGTCAAGTAAAACAACCTAGAAACATCCTTGTAGGTTTTGGCCTCGTTAAGTTTGCTTAGAGTAAATTTACCTTTTAGTTTGCTTGTGAATGAATTTTCGTAGATTTTAATAGTTGTTAAGATTGATTTTTGTTAAATTAGATTTATTTGCTTTATTAAAAGAAAAATACAAAAACATCTTCTTTAAAAGTCTTGTTTCAAGTAGCTTTGAAAGTTTTGAAAGAAAAAGAGTTTTTCGTGCAAGTAAAGGGTGGTCATGTGTGTGTGCTTGAAAAGAAGAAGAGAATTGTTTCTTTAATTGTCTTTTCTAAGGAAGTTGTTTTATCTAAAATTTGCATTCTCTCAACTCTCTTAGTTAAGAATTTCATTGAAAAAGGAAAAGTAGCGTAAATCATCTTAGGTGCATCTTTGTAGTGGTTGGAGTCGAGTCTACACACCATTGGTTTCACTTCCACTACCTTGTGACTTTAAAGAACAACCATAAAAGTAACGCTTAAAGTAAAATCGAAATAGTAACTTTTATTTACTAGGGCTCTGAAGCACCAATTTAGATCAGGCTAGTGTCTTGGAGTAGGTGAGTAATTAACTCTCCAAGACAACAAAACCAAACAAGTAGCTTATCTTGTGATAGAATAAATCCAATTGTCTCACTTGTACTCTGGGAAAGCTCCTCTTAAAGGAGAAGCACGAGCTCGTGTCCGAACCAGTGAGGGGATCATTCCCCCCTCGTTGGGAACGACGCCAGACACGCACGTATTACAAACGGTAAACCTCGGATTAACCATTGTCGAGGAGCCAGGGGTCACTTGTCGGTAAACCTTGGATTATTGTCAAGGAGCCGGCAAGGGGATTGAGCTTGCTACTCTGCCCTTGCGTGCTGTCGGAGTTTAGACTGTTCCCCCAGGTGCATTTGTTGCGGTTGGTAACCTTAGTGACCATTATCTTTAGGATTCTACCGAGGTGACGGTGGAGGGAAGGTCCCACTGTACCTGGAGCAGACGTCGGTTATACTCACTTGGATTTTCTGGGGGGTTCACTTCACTCGAGACGGTTAAAGTGGAGGAACTTGGCCCAGTCTATTCATTAAGCAGGTTGCCGGGGTAACTGTTCCACCTGCCATTTCTGTACTGAATCCAGCGAGGTTGGGCTTCATCACCAACTAGCGCTTTTGGTCTGGAAGACTACTGTTTGTGTTTGGTTTGACGCCCTAGATTCTTTAGGCGTGTGATTCAAATTTGTTTGGTTCTTTAGAGACTTTAGGTGGTTTGATTTGAAATTTTATTTTGTTTTCGTGTGTAGTAGTTAAAAGTTTTTAGCTGTGGCGGAATTACCGAGACAGTCCCGTAGACTGCGGGGCCAGTCTCCTGAAGTTGTTTCTGTGGCCGAATTGTTGAGAAGATCCCGTAGACTTAGGGGTGAACCTCCTCAAGACGAGTCCAGTCATTTAGAAGGTTTAAAGGTCCTTGTAACTCCTCCTAGTGGCAGTAGAGTAGGTTCACCTGAAGAAGGAGAATCTTCCTTGGTGGTCCATCCAGATTACCAAAGTTTAGAGACAGGTTATAATCCCAAAGCTGTTACAGTTTCTGAGCTTGTTGGTAGTTTTTCGTCTGCTAGTGATACAGGCGAAGAACCAGAAATATCCGAACCTGTTACTCCGACTCCTAGTGTTCCTGATTCACCGAGAATAGAAAGAATTATCACCGAAAATCTTCCTGTTGGTTTGATTGCTATTGAAGAACTTGTTCCAGAGGAAGAAATAGGCGTCTCTGATCCTGAAGATCAAATTACCCTTGATCTAAGGGAGCGTGAATCTATCTTTTACAGTCCTCCTAGAAGTACTACTTGGTACCTTTCGTTAACCAATTATCTAGACAACTTTGGGCTAGGTTTTTCTACACCTCGTACTCCTTTTCCACCTGGAGGTATTCATACTCCTGTAAATATGTCTGGTCAGTCGTCCGTGTTTACACAAAGTCCTGAATCTTTTTTACATGGCGGTCCTTCTGTTCCTACTGGGTATCAATCTCTTTTTGGTACCTTTGCGGGAGCATCTCCTCAACCCGTTGATCATGGGTTATTAGTTGGAAACAGTGGTAATATACCATTGGGTGTAGGAGACATTTACATGATGTCAGGTTCAGTTCCCGTTTCCCAACCTCAAGGTGGCCAATTACCGCCTGGGGGGCAGCAGCCTCCGTTAATGCCTGGGGGGCAACCTCAAGGTACTTCATTCATGTCTGGGGGGCAACCTCAAGGTCAGTACGCTCCTATGGGGCAATACATACCTCAAGTTCAACCCCAGCCTCAATATGTACCCCAAGGTCAACCTCAGTATCAATATCAACCTCAAGGATGGCAACCTCAAGGATGGCAACCCCAAGGGTATCAACCCCAAGGGTATCAACCTCAAGGGTACCAACCTCAAGGTCAAGGGCAACCCCAGTATCCGTATTTACCTCAAGGTTATCAACCTCAAGGTCAATACTCAAATCAAGGTTATCAACCACCTCAAGGTCAATCGTATGGTCAAGGTATGGGAAATGCACCTTACAATTATCAATCCTATCCTCAATCCGGCTATGGATCTCAGTATCCTCAACCTGTTATGGGTCAATACCCTGGAATGTTAGTGTGGGATCCTTCACAGGGTCAACAGATGTTGCAGCCAAGTATGCAGTCGGTACCTCAAGCCGGACAACCTGTAGTTTCTGGTCAACCCTAGCAACCGCAACCTGTCCAGTCAAGTGTTCAAACCTCTGTAACTTCGGTAGTTACTCAACCGCCAATTGCACCTAGTACTCCATCTCAAACGGCTGCTGCAACTACCGCCACATCTACCATACTTACTTCTGGAGTATCGACGGCTCCGGTTTCTACTGTCTCTGTAACCACTCCTCAGACATCTGTACCGTTGTCCGGATCTACGATTCAAACCACGGTCCAGATGCCTGTAGGCCAACCTGGTATAAGTACGGTTGTCACTACTCAACCTCAATTTGTTCAACCTCCGTACCAGGGATAGTATCAACCTGGGCAAGCTGTCCAACAACCGGTTTACCAGTATCAACCGTATCCTGGGTACACTTATCAACAACCTCAGCAACCCCAGTACGGTCTGGTTAATCCTGGTTTTCCAGGAGGATATAATATCCCAAATGCAACTCCTGTTCCTAGTTATCCTGGATATCTGTTATAGACAATTTTGTGCCTTACAGCAACAGACATGAATTGTCAATAATCCAAGGGATCCAAAGTTCCCTAAACATGATGTTCCTACCCCTAGAGGAACAAGGTCAGCAAACCAACAGCTCTCAGATCAGTTCTCCACCTGAAAATACTCAAAAACAAGCAATCCTGAAATCAAAGCAGGTGCTCCACTAGGTTTCTGCGCTGAAACTCAGTTGCTCCATGGTGTACCTGCGTTGCAAAGCAAGTGGGACAAAGGCCACCTACACTGAGCGAGATGGGACAAGTGGCACAATGAGTCATTGCTCTGGAATCTTCCAAAAATGACACTTGGATCAGGGATTTCGCCTTGTGATGAGTCAGAGGCTCTGTTTCTCCAAGTGGAAGCAAGGTTCTCCAAGTGGACTCAAGAACTGAAGATCAACTAAAGATTAACTGAAGAGAGAGAGGACACAAGGCAGCTACACATCAGTTGCAAGCTGACTCATCCTTTCTCAATTCATCTATATATTGAGCTCTCTCCTATGAGCTCAGGAGGCTGGAATTTGGTGCAAAGTAATGATATGCTGTTGGTTTCACTATAGAGCTATTGGGTGATTGTTTGAGAGAGGTGAAGAGGAGAAATTGTTTCTGCTGGGAGGTGTTGCTGGATTGGAGCCTTTAATGGTTGTAATACTCTCAGAACCTTTACTTCTTCATTAATAAAAGCTATTGAGGTTCTTCTATGTGCTCTTGTTTCAATAATATATTGTGATAATTGCATGTTTGGTTTACACTAATCCTTGAACCAGTTATGATTGCATGCTTCTTGTAGTTTCCTTCTTTGTTATTTTGCAGGATCTCATTGTAGCTGGGCCAGCAAAAGAGCAAGGAGCTGGGAGCAAGCAGCCAAAGAGAAGAGTTTGGATTCGACATTAAGCGCAAGGCAACGGTTAGTGCATTTCTCCATTCTCTTTTGCTTTCATAAAGAAGTAAACCTTAAGTAGTTTGTTTTACAGTTGTTGCTAAGGTACTATCACCCTTAGAGTGGGATAGGGTCATCCGAGTCGGATACTTTTCCCTACAACAAACTGGCGACTCCACTGGGGACCGTATCCGTTTGATTGTGTTTGTAGTATTTTGCTATTCATTTCCTGAACAAAAGAGTACCAAATCGAAAAGCTTTTGACTATATCAAAAGCGAAGTAGAGGGCAGCTACTCTAGCTCATTTCTGAGCAAGTTCATGATTTGAAGAGCTGATCTACAAGGATCCTTGTAAGCTCTTAGTGATAGCTTTTCACCTTCCTAATCATCCCTTTGAGTGTGCTTGACTGATTGTTTCTGATTTGAGCAAAAACTGTGCATTTTTGAGAAAATTATGACCCGGAAACTGTGAAAACGCAATTCTCGTTTTCCAAAGCAGGTAGTACACAGGCTACCTGCTTTGCAACGCAGGTCCCGAAGGGGCTACCTGCACTGAGAGCCAGACTGGCTGTGCAGCACCTGCATTGGCCCAATTTTGCCTAGTGCTGTTGGGGTTTCCTCCTTTTCTCTTGCCTGTTTTCACTATTGATTTGGCTGCCAGTTACCAGTCTTGCACCTGTTCTGAAACCAATATTACTTGCCATCATTCTGCCTCTGTTATATAACGACATTGTACTTGTTCTTTGTATTTCTTACTCATTTACAATTTCCCATAACGAAGAGTAAACTAGTCTTGCTTTTGGCCTCTTAGATCTGAACCTGTGTTAGGCATTTTGCTGGTCTAAAGAGTTAGCTTGTTTGCTGTCCATAGCTGATTAGTCATTTTTACTTTCGTCAGTATGGTTTGATTTCATGTATTTCTAGTGATTAAGCAAGTGAATTTTAAGGTGTCTTTTGATTTTGGACAAGCTTGTTTACTTTCGCTTTAAATCGAAATCAAAGTTATATAACGACTTTCTTTTTGTAACCCATCCACATTAAGAAAGGGAAAAGAAAATACATGCATTGTGCATTTTGCATTTGACTATTTGCTTGACGATTTAGAAAAAATTTGCATTTAGTGTGTGCTCTATGATCTGTGAGAAAAGATTTGCCTTTCTCTTCCCTCAGTAGTTAAGGTTTTCAAAGTTGAAAGATTGAAAAGTTTGCTTCTCATCTTAGACTGCATTCAGGAATTTGTTATATACATCTCGTGGTGATCCTTAAAGGCAAACTGCTAAGCAAGATCAACATTAAAATAAATCCAATTTACATAACAACACTTTGTAACATAACGCAAACACATAGAGGTCTAGGTAGAGACGTGTTCCGGCGTCGTTAAGCATAGTGACTGTCGATCTCTACGAAGGTGGGTGATTCCTCCTGAGAGTCGGTGGCACTAATACGGACTTGTGCTCCCACGTACCGTCGAGTATATATTGGGAGACCCCTATAGGCAATTATCCTTTATCCATAGGAAGCCGTGTCGGCCGCCCTACTGATCGCGATGCAGTGAACACAGCATTCACGAAGATCGACCACCCGTACCGTAAAACGTATTCTGTGGTTTCGCGAAAAGTTTGGCACACCCTCTGCCTAGAACTCCAGAGAAGTTTCTTTTGGCCTTTTTCAAACTCTATAACTGAAAAAGTCCATCCGAGCATTTGTCACTTCGGGCTCGTTAAAACATCGAAGGCGACTAGAGTCATCTTTAGCTTTTTCTCGACTCTTAAAACATGAAAAAGCAAGTTTGTGTCTAAAAGCGTCGCTAATAAAATTTATTTTAAATGGAACATAATCACCTGTTATTCCCACGTTGATCTTTCAGTTGAAAAGTATGGAGCCCACCAACCAAGGAAGTAACCTTGGTGGAAGTCCAAATCCCTTCTCCTCTTGGGGAGATGTTGGTGCGCCTCATATGGCCACATTGTCACTTCCAGGATTGACAATCGGCCTACCTGTATGGCTCTTTTCAACTAATGTAGTTCAAATCGCCACTAATCCTGAGCAGTCGAATCAACAGTCAGACCAGTCTAAAACTACCCACCAGCCTTCCACTTCTTACAATTCTTCCTCTGATCCTTCATCTTCACAAGGTAGAGCCGGCAAAAGTCAGCCTCCCATGGAGAAGAAGGAAAAGAAGAAAAGAGAAAAGAAGCAGAAGGGGCCTATGGCAAAGGCGACTGGGGGCAAGCAAAAGACAGCTGACAAAAACCCACACACTGCACCGACCGGGCCTAAATCGCCATGTGTCATTTGCAAAGGGACCCACTTCCATCGTGATTGTCCTTGTATTCCCTGGATACTAAGGGACTGGTCCCCAAGGTTGCACAATCCGGTAGCATCAACCTCTGGTAGTCATGTTGATTGCAGTCCGTCAACTAGCGAGAGTGAAGGACGAAGAGGGAGACCAAGATCACCCTGTATGTTGTGTGAAGGTGATCATGCCATCCACCGATGTCCATTCTTAGATGAGGCAAAGAGAGTTTTGGAAGATCGTCCGGTTTCACCGTTACGACTTCCTCCTGGATACCAAAAACTCGTGCCTAATCCCTCGATAGTTGAAAATCCAGCTGACCCGCTCAAGTGGTCGACTGAAGTGTCGGTCATTGAGAATAAACCTACTGAATCCAGACCAGACGAAAGTCTAAAGGTCGAAACGGTAGTTGACCCGGTTCTTCCTTCAGAGGTTTCATCCTCCAATGACTCCGTCATTGAAGACCCATCTTCAAATGACACCCTCACTGAAGAGGATAAGGATGACACCGTCCATATTCTTTTCATCAACACAGTCTCTGATGAGCATCAGGGCAATGCGCCCATTCCTTTATCGCAGGAAGGAACATCGTCAGGGTCGTATCCGGCAGTATATTCGGTCCCACCACCAAGCAACCTAGTCGTATCCTTTGATTGGAATCAACTAGGCAGACCCCGGTTACCAGCCAGTATCCCATTCAGAATCATAGTGCAAATCTACAGAATGGTGATGGCTGGAACTATCATTGATGAAGGGGCATCTATGAGTATCCTTTCCTCTATTGCTTGGAAAGCACTGGGTTGCCCGGCGCTTTTACCTGAGATGAGAAATCTATCAGGTTTTGATAAAGGAACCAGTCACCCGTTAGGGATTCTCCCCAATGTTCCAGTTACATTGAAAGGGAAGACAGTTCATATGAAAATCATGGTCGTCCAGGGACCCTTGGTTTATAACTTACTCCTTGGACGAGACTATATATATTGCATGGAGGCAATAATGTCCTCGCTCTTTAGAGTCATGTGTTTTCCGCACGAAGGAAGAATGGTCAAGCTCGTAGACCAACTTTCATTTCCAGGATCACGCATCGCAAATAGTCAAATACCATCCCTTAACGGTTTATTCACTCAAGGAATGCCACCACCCCCGGTTCTACTTCCCGATGAATGCGAGTAATTCGGAAAGAAAGAACTGGGACCCAGGGGGCATGCACCCTGGCCTGCCTTGGGCAGAGGAAACCTTGGGTATAAAGTTAATTTCCGCAGAAGAATGGACTAGTCCGTACCCCGTCCAAAAAAGGAAGAGAGGGTTGTTCTAGAATAAAATTCTTTTGTCAAAGTTATGTGAAGCGGAAGAATCGCTCCCTTTGTCTAAAAAAGTAGGCTCTCCTAAGGAGGAGATCTATTTGTGGCAGCAAGTAGGCACCATCTTTGAATGTCAAGCCTCACCCATTAAAACAATATGTTTTGAAAGAGAGTAGGGGCAGTCTTCAAAGAAAGAGAGGAAATTGCTGCAACAAGTAGTCACCATCCTTAGCAACCTAATGATAGACATCGCCGAAAAGAGAGTTTAGTTTGCGGCAGCAAACAAAACCATTTTCGGATAATAAGTAAGAGGACAGAATCTCGAAATTATACTTTATACCTGGGGGCATGCAAACCTTTTGGAGTGCAAGCGCGGGACGACTATTTATTTTTTTAAATTTTTAGGTCCTCCCTTTAAACCCGTAGGTCTAACCCGTTAAACTCGTAGGATTAGCCGTTTCCAGCTTGCATAAAGAAAGGATGAAAGGCAAAAGTTAAAACCTGCCAAATTGGAGTAATTAGTGAGGTATCGCTCCTTAAATAAGATTACCTCACCTAAAGCATTCCTTGTATTAAGACTGGTATAAATTGAGCAGTTTTAGCAATGTTCATGCTCGTTAAAAAATAAACGCAAGAATTGAGCAGTTTTAGCAATGTTCATGCTCGTTAAAAAATAAACGCAAGAATCGAGCAGTTTTTGTGTAGAGTTCATGCTCGTTAAAAAATAAACATAAATTGTGAGCAATCTTTCCCTAGCAGTTCAAGCTCACTCAGAAAAAATGAACCGGTAAATAACCATTGAGAAAAGTAACCTTTGAAAGCCATATTAAAAGCCCTTGGTCGTGTTTATATGCCATCACCTCCATCCGTTCATTTTGGCCAATCGTTCATCTCCATATGTGTGTTTACCCATTTTGAGGAACAACTGCGAAGAGTGATTTCACTTAGCCATCCTTGTGACACTGCCGTGATTGGAAAATTCCAACCTGTACCTGGAATCTGCTGCTATCCCCGTTTATCACTCGTTCCTCAAAAGACGAGTCTTCTTTGAGCTCTTTTCACTGACTCGTAAAATATGAAAAGTTTGCCGAGTTTTGGCCTTCCAGCTCGTTAAAAGGACCGGAAGAGCTATCCCTCCTCTAGATTTTAATCTTTTTGGACCTGAGGGATTATTGCACAAAAAGATCGAGCGCTTGTTTTGATCGGCTCGTTAAAGAAATCGAAAATTCATCCCTTCTGTATGGTTTTATACTTTTTCGGACTTAAGGGATTAGAAGACGAAAAAGGAATTTTTGGAGTTAACTTTCCGTACCTTTTCAGACTCTCTAAAAATGAAAAGGACCGAGTTTTCCTTGTCGTTAGACTCGTTAAAATGATTAAATAGCGACAAACTTGTCTTTAGACGAGAACGAGTTTCCCTATCGCTAGGCTCGTTAAAACATAGCGATGGGCTTGCCCGAAGGGCAGGTTATAGAACAAGCATATGTTATCCTCCTCAAGCTTGACAAAAATAAAGAGGTACTGGTCAGCAATGACTGGGGAAAAATTGGGAGAACCTCACAGCATTAATGGTAGCAAGTCGCTCTTGAACATGACACTTTGTCCTCCGTATCACATCGGGTTGGGTTGTTTCATTCACCGGTCTCATAACCATGGTCCTCGCCACACCATCCACAATTGGGGTAATGCTACCAATCCATCACATCAGTGTCGTTATATGTTCAAGAGATGTGGTTCTGCAAAGAGTCAACCGTGTCCCATCCACTGCCATACATTATCCTTCATCCACTTCATGACCGCCACCCTGAATCATACATCACAGTTTGTTTTCACCTCATCACAATCACTAGCTCCGTTCCGTGTCACTGATGTGGGATTCATTAAGGCCCTCCTTTGACGGATCACTCCTTGTCGACATCAGCTCATTATCCAAGGAGTTGATCTAGGAACACCCCCTTCAGTACTTTGAAGCTTGCATGCCTCAATGGCAAGTTTCTCACTTCCGGCGACAGGTATACATCAATGACCTTCGACCAGAAGATTTTGCATGGTGGTCGACGCCAAGTCCTTTATTCCCGCCATGTGAATTGTACTGCCGTACCTTGAGGGTCATCATCCTTATCGGTGATTCCTCTCGCGCTTGTTAACGGTTTACATCATTGACCGGTAATCAAGCGATGTCTTTCCATGTTCGACTTCAAAAAATTCTCACATGGATCGACTTGTACATCGAGTGAAGATCGGAAGAGATTGAAGACCCCGGATCTAGTTTCATCCATCCGGGCTGCGATATATATTCAGGACATAAAGACATTTGATATGTACATCATTACAGCAGATGATCATCCTTCTCAAAGGATGATAATTTCAGCAGAGAATTATCAGTCTACAATCAGACGATCGTCTGTTCTATGTACCAAAATGTATTTATAAAAGCTGAGCATGGGAATGCCCGCCTCAGCTAGATCATGAAAATGTATGAAAAATAATGTATTGTACTGTATCTTATTACAGGACACTTCTCAGCAGATTGAATGAACTTCGGATCCTCTCAATAAAGCATTTCACCCGATAAACGACCTCATACTTTAGGGGGCATCTGTTATAGACAATTTTGTGCCTTACAGCAACAGACATGAATTGTCAATAATCCAAGGGATCCAAAGTTCCCTAAACATGATGTTCCTACCCCTAGAGGAACAAGGTCAGCAAACCAACAGCTCTCAGATCAGTTCTCCACCTGAAAATACTCAAAAACAAGCAATCCTGAAATCAAAGCAGGTGCTCCACTAGGTTTCTGCGCTGAAACTCAGTTGCTCCATGGTGTACCTGCGTTGCAAAGCAAGTGGGACAAAGGCCACCTGCGCTGAGCGAGATGGGACAAGTGGCACAATGAGTCATTGCTCTGGAATCTTCCAAAAATGACACTTGGATCAGGGATTTCGCCTTGTGATGAGTCAGAGGCTCTGTTTCTCCAAGTGGAAGCAAGGTTCTCCAAGTGGACTCAAGAACTGAAGATCAACTAAAGATTAACTGAAGAGAGAGAGGACACAAGGCAGCTACACATCAGTTGCAAGCTGACTCATCCTTTCTCAATTCATCTATATATTGAGCTCTCTCCTATGAGCTCAGGAGGCTGGAATTTGGTGCAAAGTAATGATATGCTGTTGGTTTCACTATAGAGCTATTGGGTGATTGTTTGAGAGAGGTGAAGAGGAGAAATTATTTCTGCTGGGAGGTGTTGCTGGATTGGAGCCTTCAATGGTTGTAATACTCTCAGAACCTTTACTTCTTCATTAATAAAAGCTATTGAGGTTCTTCTATGTGCTCTTGTTTCAATAATATATTGTGATAATTGCATGTTTGGTTTACACTAATCCTTGAACCAGTTATGATTGCATGCTTCTTGTAGTTTCCTTCTTTGTTATTTTGCAGGATCTCATTGTAGCTGGGCCAGCAAAAGAGCAAGGAGCTGGGAGCAAGCAGCCAAAGAGAAGAGTTTGGATTCGACATTAAGCGCAAGGCAACGGTTAGTGCATTTCTCCATTCTCTTTTGCTTTCATAAAGAAGTAAACCTTAAGTAGTTTGTTTTACAGTTGTTGCTAAGGTACTATCACCCTTAGAGTGGGATAGGGTCATCCGCGTCGGATACTTTTCCCTACAACAATATCCTCCTCCTGGGGCCGGTATTGTGACCCAGAGTTTTAGAGATCCTAACCGGCAGTTACCGTTTATCGCAACTTTGGATTTACCAAACTTGACGCGCCTAACGAACGATCCAATTCAATATCTTCCGTTCTGGCCGCCAATGCCAAATAAGTTGCCCAGCGATATACCCAAGTTCGAAGGTAAGTCTGGAGAGGATACGTCCAATCACGTGATGACTTACCACCTCTAGTGTGCTTCAAATTCTATCTCGGATGATTCGATCCGCCTACGTCTTTTCCAGCGTACACTCATTGGTCTTGCGGCCAAGTGGTACATTGAGTTACCACGGGCCTCTTTTTACAATTTTAGCCAGTTAGCTACTTCGTTCTTAACTCACTTTCAGTTACCGGTCAGATACGATAACGGTACGGAGTTATTAACTTCACTAAAACAATCAACCTCCACGTATATTTCTGATCACATTCATGAGTGGAGACGTCGAAGAAGGCTAGTGAAAGTTTTTATCCCAGACCAAATCTTAGCTGAATGGTTTGTTAAATCATTATTACCAAGGATTACTGAAGATGTAGCTAAGGCCGGAGTAGTTACTGAGGAGCAAGTCATTTCTCAGGCGCAATACCTTGACTTAGTTTACACTCAGTCGGGTACATTACACGAGAAGATTCTGGATCTTCCAAAGTCGAATCAAATCGCTGCTGCTCCTTCGGGATCTCATGCTGCTGATGGTATGATTGGCATCGTGAATACAAAGAGCAAGAAGAAGTCTTCCAAGGCTTCAACTACTCCTATTATCACTTTGCTCGATTCCCTGACAGGAGAGTTTTCTCCTGAACTTACCGCCGATATTCACGCTGTAGAGTCATCTACGGCCAAATCAAAAAACGGCGGAAAGAAGAAAGGAAAGAAGAAGGCTAAAGGAGACAAGGCTCCGAAGGAGAAAACATAAAAGTCGGAAACTAATGACGAAAAGCGCAAACCTCGATATCCTTGTCTTATTTGTGAAGAGGATCATTTTACGAGAGATTGCCCTCATCGGGCCGAGGTAGTGAAAATAGTCAAAGGTTCTCCCACTCCTGCTGTATTAAAAAATCCATTTCCGGAGCAGGAGAATAAGATGATAGGTTCTTCCTCGAATGCCAGTGAAGAACCCATTTTGATGATGTCTCATGTGAGGATTGCGACTCGATCGCAAGATTATGGTAGTAAGAATCCTGTTGACGGTAAGGAAGCAGAATCTTCTCATTCTAATCCATCAACCTCAGCTCCTGGTTCCGATCCACTACAGATCGAGAAACCTAACCCAGACTTAGTAATTAAACCGCCCGCCAAGGGTGTACTTCGAAGGTCTGCTTTCAATCCACATGCGAGAGCAGCCCAGAATTACAACATTGTTGAGGACTTAGCTGTTTCACCCTCAGCAATGTCGGCGTTAGAAGTGCTGCAATCATGTCCAGCACAACGAAAATTTCTTTTGTCGGCTATAGGAGCTGTTGATGTTCAGGATCCGAATCTAATGATCTTCGATCTAGAAAATAGTACGCCGCGTCTCCCCCATCAAATGGCTTTCCAAATTCCAGTGATAGTCAAAAACAGGCCTATTCATAGGACTGTGATTGATGAGGGAGCTTCTACGTGTATTATGTCGATTCAATGTTGGAGATCCCTTGGTTCTCCTTCGTTGAACCAATCCCCCACCATCCTTAAGGCCTTTGATGGCCGTGGGTTCCGTCCGTTTGGTATTCTACAGGAATTGCCTATAGGGGTAGAAGGTAAAACCGTTAGTCTGGATGTGGAAGTGGTTGATGCCCCTCTAGACTACAACCTTCTTTTGGGTCGAAGTTGGTCATATGCTATGACAGTGGTCGTTTCATCGGTCTTCAGAGTAATTAAATTTCCACATAACGGTAAGATCGTGACTATTGATCAGCTGACATACTTTTCATCCGACCCAGCCTCTTCAGAGAGTATCCAGCATGTCGGTAAGACGACAATCCCTTATAGGGACGTTGGTGTAGGTTTAGTTAAGGATTCCGGTTTACTGGGAACTTTTCCTCTTCCTCCACTCCGCGTAGAACCTTCGTTTGCAACAATTCATATGATTACATCAGAAAACATTATTTATGATGATCCTTGGTTTGTCCCATCTGACTCTGAGATAGACTCATTCGGTAATGCTATGCCCTTGAGTCCATATGAAATTGCTTATGAAGCTCTCATGTCTTTTACCGACTTTCATTCGACCGAGGTCGACCAAATGAATGTGGTCGGTGAAGAGTCACTTTTCACCTCACCCTTAGAACGGATAGCGTTTCCCGAAGTCGTGTCATCTGACGAACAACTTCGCGAAATCCTAAGTGTAGACAATCTACCATGGGAGGATCTCCATCACAGATCTTCGTTTTTACCTAAGGATGATGCATTTGAAAATGATTTTTCATCTATCTTCACCGCTGAATATGTCAAAGACGCTTAGGATCCAACGAAACATTCTGATTCAGAGTTGAATTTAGGGAATATTTCTCGTACTATTCCCATTGATATTTCAGTGAAGTCCGGAATTGAGGAGAACATTCATATAGGTGCCGCATGTACAGAAGAAGAAATCCAAACTTACAAGGCCCTATTCCAAGAATTCCGCGATGTGTTTGCCTGGTCTTACGAGGAAATGCCGGGAATCGATCCTGCCATTGTTGTTCATGAAATAAAGACCTACCCGGATGCTAAACCCGTCCGGCAACGGTTGCGTCAGATTCACCCTCGAAAAGCGGCTGCGATTAAAGCAGAAGTCGAAAAGCTGTTGAAAGCAGGTTTCATTTATCTGATCCCGTTAACGGATTGGGTATCGAATATTGTTCCGGTCAACAAGAAACAAGGAACAATAAGAATCTGTATCGACTATAGGGATATAAATCGAGCTTGTCCAAAAGACAACTATCCTACGCCTTATATCGATCAAATTATTGATGATTGTGCCAGAAGTGAAATGTTTTCCTTTATGGATGGTTTTTCGAGCTATAATCAAATCAATATTCTACCTGCCGACCAACCAAAAACGGCATTCATTTGTCCATGGGGGACATTTGCTTATTGAAAATTACCTTTTGGGCTTAAGAATGCCGAGGCCACTTTTCAACGGGCGATGTCTTATGCATTTCACGACATCAAGCACATTGTGCAACCGTATCTCGATGATTTGCCTGCTCATTCTTTACATCGAGCTGATCACCTTGTCCACCTACGAGCAATCTTTATGAGGTGTAGGCATTATCGAATTCGTTTGAATCCCCACAAGTGTGTTTTCTGTATAGAAACAAGTCGATTGCTGGGATTTGTTGTTTCAAAAGCCGGCATTCGCGTCGATCCCTCGAAAGTCGAGGCTATCATCAAATTGCCTCCTCCTTCGAGTTTGCGCCAACTCCAAAGTTTGCAAGGGAAAGCGAACTTTTTACGCCGATTCATCCCAAACTACGCCGAGGTCACTAAAGGTTTTACAAGGTTGTTGAAACAGAACGCACAATTCTTTTGGGACGAGATTGCTCAACAATCTTTTGATGCACTTAAACACGCGTTGACCCATGCACCGTTGTTGCATCCTCCCAACTACAACCAGGACTACTTCTTATACCTCGCAGCTTCGCATTCCACCATTGGAATGGTGTTAGTTCAAGAAGATGAATTCGGAGCGGAGCATGTGATATATTATCTTAGTAGGACCTTAAATCCCACTGAGCTAAAATATTCGCATGTGGAGAAATTGGCCCTGGCAGCCGTTCAAGCTGTCCAGCGTTTTCGTCACTACATTCTTCTCCGTAAAACTACAGTTATTTCGAATTGCAACCCTATGATTTATATTTTGACAAAACAACTGCTAGGGGGCAAGTACTCTAAATGGATCGTCATCCTGCAAGAGTTCGACTTGGAGTTCGAGAAGTCCAAGTCTAAGAAATCCTTAGTTTTTGCGGAATTGATGTGTGATTTCCCGAGTACTGACACAGAGACTGTGGCAGAAGAGTCCATTGCGGACGAATCTTTGTTTCTTATCAGTACTGTAGATCCATGGTACGGGGATATAATCATTTATCTCCAAACCCAAACCTTTCGGCCTGAAGCTTCAAAGGCGGAACGTCGAAAAATTCGGTTTCAATCCCAGCCATACAAAATTATTGGAGATACACTTTATCGCCAGGGGGCAGACTTAGTTTTTCGACGTTGTCTAACTCACGAAGAGGCTGAAAAAGTTTTGAATGACTGTCACTCTGGAGCATGTGGCGGTCATATGTCTGGGTATGCCACAGCTCAGAAGGTGTTGCGCGCTGGTTACTTCTGGCCATCTATGTTTAAAGATTGTATCATTGCAGTCCGGAAGTGCCACAACTGCCAAGTGTTTGATCGAAAGATGTGCGCACCACCTGCTCCTCTCCACCCTATAATTGTCGTTGGTCCATTCGCCAAATGGGGTATCGACTTTATTACTTGTAACCCTCACTCGGCTGGGGGGCATGCGTATATCATCCTCGCGGTTGATTATTTCACTAAATGGGCCGAGGCGATGCCTACATTCGACGCAAGCGGCAAAACAGCTGCAGTTTTCATATTCAATCATATAATAACTACGTTTGGTGTCCCACAAGCAATCATTACTGACCATGGGAGCCATTTTCGAAACACCATGATGACTGAACTTACAAGCCAGCTTGGTTTGCGCCACGACAGCTCTACTCCTTATTATCCGCAAGCCAACGGTTTGGTTGAGTCTATCAACAAAGTTCTGGTTATCATGATCCGACGAACCATTGGTATTCATCGGTCGAATTGGCACAACATGTTATTTTCGGCGCTATGGGCATACCGAACCTCAGTGAAAACCTCAACAGGGTTCTCTCCTTTCCAGCTAGTTTATGGCTTGGAAGCAGTGTTACCCATTGAATGTGAAATCCCATCACTTCAAATGGCTGTCGAATTACTCCCAGCTACTTCCGAAGAGGAGAAACGATTATTGTACTTAGCTAAATTAGATGAGACTCGACGTGACGCTGCATTGGCAATCGAGACTCACGCAAAGCGAATGAAAGCTCAGTATGATAGAAATGTGACCCCTCGAAGTTTTTCGGAGGGAGACCTAGTGCTTTTATATGATCAAGCTAACGATAAGCTAGGTGTTGGAAAATTCGTTCCTATGTGGCATGGACCCTATATCGTAAAGCGAAAGCTAGCAAAAGGGGCTTATGAGCTGGTAGATTTTGATGGGGACTCTTTAGGTAAACCCATAAATGGAATTTACCTAAAGAGGTATTATGCTTAAATGGTGGGTATGGAGAATTTTTAGTTAGGTTAGGTTTTCTTTCTAGCTAGTATGATTGTTAGTTAGTCAGTGTGCTTAGCTTAGTGAGTGTGTTTTTCGTCGTTATTCTGGCTTATCTTGGTTTTACTCTTGATATTACAGATGTCGACGCCTCTCCAAACATACATTGGATTTGCTGATGGTGCTTGTCATAGTACACGGAAATTCTCTTCCGCAGCTTGGGTTATCTATTCACCCTCTGACGAGTTAGTTTCTATGCATGGGGTAAGCCTCGGTCAAACAACGAATAACATTGCAGAATACAGTGCAGTGGTTGAATTATTATCCGAATCTATTTCATTTGGAATTCGACGTTTGATAGTGAGGTTAGATTCTGAACTTGTTGTATTACAGCTTAATAGAGTTTATGCCATTAGAAATCCTGTGTTATTAAGGTTGTTTTTGAGAGTGCGTCTCTTGGAACGTGAATTTGATTACATTGTATATCAGCATATTCCAAGGTCCTTAAATACATTAGCAGATGCAATTGCTTCTCAAGTGTTGGACAGACATTTACGATAATCATGCAAGTAAATTTAAAAACATTTCATCATACATGTTAAACAAGATAAGCCGGTAATAGTGATATATATATAGATAGGAGTGTGTCAAAAAATATACATCGTCTTCGATCATAGGTTGAAAAACACCTTATGATCGGCAAAAATGATAGAGTACAAAAAGTCAAAAATGTCACATGTGTCTACAAAGTGACTAGCCAATCACTGGTGGTGCTCCCTATACGACACCACTGCATGGGCTACCTTACGCAAAAATCTCCTAAACGGTCCAGGGACTGCGACCACAAAGCGCTGAAGCCTGATAGGAATGTCATCCATAGTAGTCTCAGGCATATCTGCCGTCAGACGCTCTAGATCATGCTCCAACTCAGCTAGTACTTCTGCAGCCACGTCCTGTGGGGCCGGTACCGGTGCAGCTGGATGTCTCCTCTCAAAAGGGCGGAGGTTGGCTGGACGTTGTGGACCAACATCTGCATTTTGAAAATTTTACTGTCAGTTTTGAGACGATATATATAAAAAACAAAAAAAATACATAATTTGAAAACTTGTGAAAAATAAACTACCTCTGTCATCCCATTGTTCTCCCTGTGGAAGAACCATGTCCAGATCATGTCGAAAATCTACTCCGGCGTACGGAAAATCCTGAATCGAGAAAACCTGGTCCTCCAACCAGTGAAAGTAACTATCAGAAAATCGAACAACTGTCGTGCCCTCGTCAGGATGCCGGGCCATCACCGCAACCCATCGTACCAGCTTTGGCTCCCGAGGACCCAAGATATCAACAGTGAGTTGCTGAGGGATCAGCATCGGAACTCTCTCTAAGGCAAAGCTCACGACTAAAGGCCCATATCCAAAAGTTTTCAGTCGTCCGTTCTTTGCCTTAGTCAGTTGGCTCTTCATATTAGCCGACACAGCATCACACCAGTTGAAAATGGTGCCTTGGTAACAGTCAATTGCCATCCGCATTTGGGACCCAGAAGCAATGTGTAAAGCGGCTGCGCCGCAAATTCTGGTAACCATGAAAGCAATAACTTTGAGTTCACGCAGAGAGATGTGTTTGATCTCCACGCCTTTCGAATGGTGTGCCCCAGGTGTGCACCAATCTTCCCGGAGACTAACAAGGGATTGGCCACCCGGCCTAGTCCCGGCTAGATTGAGTTGCTCGCCTCTGTTTGGCAAGCCAGTGAGAAAGTATACATCCGAGGGCTCTATCTCGAGCTGGTGCCCTCCTATGTAAAAGCATTGCTCTTGAACGTTCCATCTCTCAACAAGCCATTCTAAGAATCTTACCTGAGCCCTCATGCCCGGTATGGCCCAGTATTTGTATAACCCGCATGCTTTTAGGGCATCCAGGGAAGGTTGGTGTTCTATTGCAGCTTCATCAACCTCTTCGTGCTCTCTTTCTCTCCAATCCAACATGGTGAGTGCCCTACACACCAAGAAATGATGAGTAGAATTAATTTGGGGAATTTTGAATGGTTATTTGTGAGGATTGGGGTTTCAATTTCCGCGTTCCACGGAGGACGCACCCCGCGTTTGGAACACAGGGCATCGGGACGCAGCTGGCCTAAAGGTGGGCTGCGTCCCCCGACCATTTTCTTGTATAGGAAAAAGTCGGGGGACGCAGGTCACCCGAAGGGCACCTGCGTCCACCGAGGAGCGCATTTTAAAACCTAAACCCTCCCAAAAAACAAAACTAAAACCTAAAAAACAATTTTAATCGGATAGAAATGAAGAGTAGGATATTGTAAAATACCTGGAAGAGACGGCGTTCGATTCTGACGGTCGGATTTTCCGCAGCGACCACGGGAAGTTTCTTGTCAAAAGCTCCTTTTTCAACCTCGACAGTCAAACGGTAAAAATGACATGGTAAAAAGTCTTTTTATAGGTTTTTTGGATGAATTTGTTCATTTTTCACCATGGAAAGATATTTTTCGATGTATTTTTGCCTATCTTAAATAGGTATGAGTAATGTGTCGCTTTTGTGCAGGACAAAGGGACTTAGAGGGAAAATTGTCATTTTTTCACGAACAAAATATCTGAGTCATCTTTTAAGCCCTTTTCTGACTCCTAAAATATGAAAAGATTGCCGAGCGTTTCTTTTACACTCGTTAAAATGGAATTAAAAGACGGTCCCCTTATAGCTCTTTTCTGACCGTAAAATCAGGAAAAGATTGCCGGGTTTTTGTTGTTTCAAACTCGATACGGAAATAAAACGACGTGTCCTTGATCGCTTTTTACTTTTCAGGTCAGGGGCACTAATTATGAAAGTACTCCTTGGTCGCAAGATCAAGCGGTTCCCCCAGGTATTATTTTATGCTTTTTCGGGCTTGAGGGACACAAATCTACGAAAAAGTTCAACTTGGAGTTTTCTTAAGTTTTTCAGACTCTCTAAAATTGAAAAACACCGAGTTTCTCCTATACTGGGCTCGTTAAACATTTCACAGTAAAGGACCTGTTCAATTACAAACAGGAACGAACCACTCCTTCCTAGGGTTCGAATCAAAACTAGGTTGGACTCATCCGAAGGATGAGCTTATAATCAAGCACATGTTATCCTCCTCAAGCTTGTTAAAAATAAAGAGGTACTTGCCAGAAATGGTGGGGGAAAAGAAAGAAGAATGAACCTGTTTGTTACCTTTTGTCTCAAAAGAAACTTTATTACCACTCTTGAACACGACACTTTTCATTCACCTGGGTTGGGAAATCTTTTACCTCACAGTTGATCAAACCACTTTGAAAGTCTTTAACCGGGTTCCGGAGATTAGCTTTGAGCTATTCGTCACCAAGCCATCTGTCGTGTCGTTATGTGTTCAAGAGGTCTGCAAGCAAAACTTTCATCTGCAAAATATTTGTCATCCATTTGACCATCCCTGAGTCAGTCCTTACAACAACATTTCTTCAACTTGAACAATGATTTCGTGTTGCGGGCTTGCCTGCGACGGGTCGCTTTCTATCGACATCAGCACATTATCTAGAGAGATGACTTAGAAATCGTCAGTACCTTGAAGTCTGCATGCATCAATGGCAGGTTTCTCACCTTTGACGTCAGTTTACATCATTGACTTTCGATCGAAGGATTCCGTGAAATGTTCGACATCAACTCATTCATTCACATCTCATGGATTGTACTGGGTACTTTGAGAACCATTGACATTACTGGTGGTCTCTCTCACGCTTGTTAACAGTTTACATCATTGACTGGTAATCAAGTGGTTTCTACCATGTTCGACATCAACTCATTTATTCGCATGGCTAGAATCGTACCAATTCGGGAAGTAGAAATGAAGACCCTGGATCTAGTTTCCACCATCCAGGCTGCGAGGAGTTTTGTATTCATTATCTAAGTAGACTAATCATAAACAGATGGCTGCGTCCATACTGTGTCTACAAAAGTCTATGATTGTGATGTACTGCAAAATCATTCCTGTATCAGAGTAGTTAGTCTGTTAGTTAAAGTTTTGATCTGAGTATGGGAATGCCTACCTCAGTGATGATATAATCTTATACATGTATTTTGTGTTGAAAATTGCAGGTTCTGACCAGGCTCTCCACGGGATAATCCTTGAAATGATAAAGCACTTCACCCTTCCTAGATATTACAAACCCTAATCTATTACAGGCTTCGCACTTTAGGGGGCAATCTGTTACACTAAAAAATGTCACCATGACTATTTACAGTTAGTATGGCTCAATCAACAGTCATGCTACCCTCTTAGGCAAGTCTTATGCCTCTGCTCTCCATGTCAAACTCCAAAAAGAGAGAAAGTCTTGTATAAATGTATTTATCTCTGGGGACGCAGGTTCTCTCAACCTTACCTGCGGGGACGCTCCCAACATTCACAAAAGCTGCGTCCAAAGACGCTCTGTATGTAAAGGGACAGGTGGGTCCCCTGTAAAGGTTAGAATGCGCAAGTTTCATCTTTAAAAAGTTACTTGGGATCATTTCTAGAGCATTCTAGAAGGTTGTTCGACGTGTATTGGGCGCCTCCAGATGGTTCATGCACTCCTATCAAAGAGGAACTTATCCCATCAATAAGGGAGCTATCCCACCCAAAGAGGGGATTATCCCATTGATGGTGGACCTGATTAACCTCCTCTTGAGTACTATAAATATAGGCATTGGGCCAGAAGGAGGAGGGGTTGAAGCTATACATTTTCTAAGGGTAAATGCTGCAGGAATTAGGACTCCCATTTAGAAGCTTGTGAGGAGAGATTGCCATCTTTGCTTGTTCTATTTGGAAGTGGGTGAGCTTTTTCAAAGTAGAGGAAGACTCTTGTGGACCCTGGAAGGAGCTTGCACAACACCAAGGCTCAGGTTGTAATGGTTCCTTTTGATTACCTTTAATGCAAATTGGTCCATTCTTCTCAATAACTTGTTGTTTATGGGTTATTTCATGTACTCCTTGGTCTATATGTTGAATATGCTTTGTTTTATGTTATAATCAGGTTCTATTTAATTGTTTGACTGTTGGTGATTGCAGGTTTTGGAGAAAAGGAGGAGCTCATCCAGATCAACAAAGCTTGGACTTCTACAACAGCGTTTGGACAAAGGTAAGAACGAAACACTTGATTTCTCATATCATAATGCATGTTTAGAGAAGGATAGCTCCAGTTTGTTTTGTTTGTCATTAGAATGTCTTAGACTTCTAGGAAGGTCGGTTGTGTCCGCACTCTTGACTGATTCCGTGTGACATGCCCCACCACAGATCAACTACGTTGCCACTTATCCGTGCCTATATCTAGTGATGCCGCCATCGTGCATAGTGTCTTGGGGGCATTGGGCCCTGACTTCCAAGATGTTGGACTTCCATCGGGAGTGGCACTCTTGGAAGCCTCGACTTCCTGTTCATTATGATGAAGTTCAGACAGAGCATAGTTCCTTTCCTATGTCAAGCTCCTTAAAAAATGAAACTAGGTCTGCATGGAGCATAGTTCGTTGTCCTATGTCAAGCTCCTTAAAAAATGAAACTGGGTGTGGTCGAGCATAGTTCCTGATCTTGTTTCAAGCTCGTTAAAAAATGAAATAAGGGTTATGAGGATAGTTCTTTTCCTCTGTCAACCTCATTAAAAAATGAAACAACTCCCTTTCCAAATCAAGTCTTTTGATTAAGATCTCGTAAAATACAAGTCGAGTCTTTCACAGATCTCGAGAGTGAACCTTCATTCCATCCACCTCGTTGAATGCAATGAAGCTTGGGGGGAATGTACCTCGATTTGCGTTATTATTCTAGGGGGCATGCGAACTTATAACAAGCATAGTTTTTCGTTTCAAGCTTGTGTAAAAATGAAACCGAATCCAAGCAAAGTTATCCATGGTTCAAGCATGTGTAAAATGAACCTATACCTGATTTACATCTCGTGATTGTCGTTTCTATCCGCTAAATTCTACCAGATGAGCCTTGGTTGTTTCATTCCATCGCCACCATCTCTTTGGCTGATCATATGCTTTCACTTGGTTGTTTACCCTTTCCTGAGGAACCGCAGTGATGAGTGGTTTTATTAGCCAGCCTCTTGACCATTACATGTTTTGAGCAGTTCCACCATTACCGGAACCAGTTTCTACCCTTTATACCACTCATTCCTCTAGGACGAGTCTCCTTTAAGCTCTTTTCTGACTCGTAAAATATGAAAATATTGCCGAGTATTTTTTCCTTTTTTACTCGTTAAAGAGAATAAAAATGGAGGTCTACTTTCAGCTCTTTTCCGACCGCTAAACATGAAAAGATCGCCGAGTTATCCCTCTTGACTCGTTAAACGTAAATAAGAGGCAGTCGTCTTTAAACTCTTTTCCGACCACGTAAAAAACGAAAAGATCGTCAGACCCTTGTCGTTTCAGGTTCGTTAACAGTTAAGAAGCGACGTGGTTTCGATCGCTTTTTTACTTTTTCAGGTCGAAATCACTACTCATGAAAAGTACTCCTCGATCGTAATGGTTGGGCGGTTCTTTCGAGCATTGTTTTATACTTTTTCGGGCTCGAGAGACACAACTTTACGAAAAAAGGACACCCTTGGAGTTTTATTTTTTGTTGTCTTTTCAAACTCTCTAAACATGAAAAGACGTCGAGTTATTC
This sequence comes from Pinus tabuliformis, assembly GCA_031772625.1. Lineage (NCBI taxonomy): Eukaryota > Viridiplantae > Streptophyta > Pinopsida > Pinales > Pinaceae > Pinus > Pinus tabuliformis. The sequence goes on from CM062819.1 coordinate 1,544,773,462, forward strand.
CTTTGTCAGACTCGTTAAAACTTGATGACATTGGAGTCCGTCGAGATGACGTTACAAGCATATGCTATCCCCGTCAAGCTTGTTAATAAAAATAACTCGGGTACTCGCCAGAAATGGTGGGGAAAAATGGAACCATAATTATTGTCGTGTCGGCAATATGTCGCTCTTGAACATGGCACTTGTCTGGGTGGGGACATCTCATCTCATTTTTCACTTGCCTCCGTGGATTTGGGTAATCATGTTTGACCTCTCATCTGCTCATTGCCTCGTCACCATGACCTTTGATCCATTGATGTCAAATACTGCCAAGTCCACTGTCGTGCCACCGATATGTTCAAGAGAAGTTGACCTCTGCAGAATAACAACCTCCTTCTGATAGCTCACATAATTCTGATCCACCACAACATTCTTTCTCTATCTCGTGTCGATGATGTGGGAAACACTATGGCCCACCTTCGATCAAGGTCACTTCCTGTTGACTTCAGCTCATTATCCAGGAAGCTGATCTAGAGACTCCCTTCCGATGCCTTGGAGCCCGCATGCCTCAATGGCAGGTTTTTCGTGTTCAACGTGAGGTTTTCATCATTGGCCTCCGATCGAATGATTCTACGGGTGTTCGACGCCAGCTCACTGATTCACACGCCGTAGATTGTACCTATAGTACCTTGAGGGCCATTTTCATTATTGGTGGTACCTCTCTCGTCTGTTAACAGTTTTCATTATTGACTGGTAATCAGACGATGTTCATGCATGTTCGACTTCAACTCATGTATTCACATGCTTGAGCTTGTACTTTTTGTTTGGGTCGAGATGGAGTACAAGACCCTAGATTTTGTTTGTTGGAATCCAGGCTGCGATTTTGTGGATTATTGTTACATGAATCATTCACTGGATGGCTGCAACCATGCCTGAGTCTATTCATCGATCCTCACCGGATGGCTGCGCCCATACCTTGGATCTAGATTATTATGTACTCTGTTATGGATGGCTGCGCCCATACCACATATATCATGTACTTGAGCTATCAGTTGTACCTCTCTATGCAGATTCTCCGGCGGCAGCTGCATGTGTTCTTGTAAAGCATTTCACCCCTCTCTCTCTCAAGCCTCATGCTTTAGGGGGCATCTGTTACACAGTAATTTGTCACCATTGGTCACCGTCCCTGTTACCCCTTTCCCGTACTTTGGAGGACTCATTCCGGGACCTGTGAGAAGTGACATGGCTTGAAAACACTTGCATTATGTTCCCCTAAGTATGGACTACATATGCCTTGAAGACATCTCCTGCAGAATATCCTTAAAAAGTCCCCTTTTTCCATTAGCGCGGATCCACAGTGTATCACCCACGCCAATGGGGGAAATTCTCCAAAGAGGGCGCGCCCATTGGCGCTTTGTCTCAGAATCTTACCCGCGCCAACCAAGTTTGGAAAAGTTTTTTAACAAACGCACGCCCGAAAGTTTTTTCCTTTCGACTCAAGAGGCTTTTCAAGGATAATGCCAATCCCATGGATGTCTGGATTCATTGTATCTCTTCCTCCTCCTCCATCTATAAAAGCTTGTTTTGGTGCATTTGACAAGCTAGTTTTGAGCATAGGGAGAATGATACTGTCATAATTCTGAGAGATTGTTGAGTCTTCTTTGCATTCATAATCAAAGAGAGAGAGAGGCTTGTTCCTGATCCCAACAAGCTTTGCAAGACATATGTAGCTGATTACCCAACCAAAGGAGGATTTGACGTCAGAAATTCGGTTGTATACTCCTTTGTTGATTATCAATAATAGATGACTATCATTATGGTTCCATTCTTGCTGTTCATTATGATGATGTTTGGATTATATCTTTTCTGACCGATATATGATTGCATCTATTGGATTTTATGCTTGTATTCATATCGTCCTTTGCATGTACAGGTGTCCATTTACGGAGATCGTGAGGATCATGACCGGCCGGAGTAAAGGAATGGGAGTGTCAACTCTTCTACAACACTAGCATTGGAATCCAAGTAGGTTCTCATAATCCACTTTTAATTTGCAATTAGGAACTTGCATGATAGCATTGTTTGATTGTTGCTAGACCCATTTTGCGCTAGTGGGATCGCCTCTGTCCGCAGAGGGGATTTACCTCTCCAACAGCTACCTTAGAAAAAAACAAACTAAAACTACTTTCGTTTTCCTTTATGAGAGATAGATGATAGAATAATAAAGGAGAACAACCTCTGTCTTGCGCTTGGTTCCTTGCTCAATTCCTCTCTCTTCTGATAGTCCTTTGCAACTTTCTTTCTTGTGTACCCAGCTTCACAGAGTACCTATAGAATCAAAGCAGAATAACACTATATGAGAACATGGATCTATTATCATAAGAAATATAGGATCAGATGTATATTAACCACACAAATGCATAAAACATCAATCATACAAGTGTATGGAGGAAAACTTGAATAGCTTTATTGATAATCAAGAAAGAGCCAAGAGAATTACAACCGATTGTTCTGACCCAACATCATCCTCTCAGCAAGTAAGCCCTTCTTCACCTCATGAAAAGATTAGATCAGCCAACATTATGATGTTGTCTCAAGAAACCAACAACACTTCCTTACAAGATACAAAATTCCAGCCTCTGGATCTCTGGGATGAGGGATCCATATATAGATGTCTGTAAGGGAGGTGAGTCAGCTTTTGAGATTTGATTAGTGTCTTCCCTCTGATAGTTTTTGATTCCACTTGGAGATTGATGATCTCTTACTCATCCCTGGTCGAATTCAGAGAGGCAAGTGTCACGGGAGAAGTTTTTGGAAGATTCCATGCTTCTCCACCTTGCGGATTGACCCTGCCATTTGTCCCTTCTCACCCATCACACCCCATAGAAGGGCTTTTTGACATGCAACGCACCTACTGTGTGTATTTAGGTGGGATGCAACACACTTTACCTATGGAGCAAGTGAAATGGTCCAGTTTTGACCAGTTCTGAGTAGTTATTCATGGAGAACTTCTGGGAGATGTTGTAATTAGTTGAGCTTGTCCTTCTAGGGGTTGGAACAACACCTTTAGGGACTTAGGAGCCCTTGGTTTATGGACATTTATGCTTGGGGTTGCAGTGCCCAAAAATTTCTATAACACAGACAAGGCATCACCATTCTGGCTCTCCATATTTTTCTGTCTCGTCTCCTCTGTCAGCAAGGATGAGACTATTTCATCAAATTGCAAGGCAGTTGCCTTGCTACCTATTTCAATAACCAAATTATCCCACGAATCTGGTAGAGAACACAACAAACTAATGCACTTATCTTCATCTGAAATTTTGATATCAACAGATGCTAACTGACTTACTATAGTATTAAACACATTCAGATGCTCTGTCACTGAGTCTCCATCTTTCATCCTTAGGTTATCCAGCTTTTTCCATAGGAACAATTTGTTCACTAGAGACTTAGATTGGTACAAAGTCCCTAACTTGTCCCACAAATCCTTCACCATAGCTTCCCATGATACATTCAACAATACTGAATCTGAGACAGACAATCGTATTGTGCTCTTTACCTTTCGATCCAACTTTTTACATTCTTCATCATACACTCCCGTTGGTTTAGTACCTAGATGTACCGCGATCCACTGATCTTTATCCACCAACAGATCCTCCATCTTGAGTTTCCACAACTCAAAACTCTGACCATTAAATTTCTCGATCTCTATTTTTCTACTGCTCGCCATCTTCTTTCACCACTAGAATCGATCTCGCAGATCTCCCATTGAACAGGGTCTACCACAGGCCCAAGCAAAACCCCTCAGCAGCAAAGGCATCCCCTTGAAGCTAAAATTGCTCCAATACCAAATGTAGGTTTTAACCCTGTACAGAAATTACCTACATACGAATTCTAAAACACATAAAATAAACAATGCGAGAGCATAACACATAAAACACATATACAAACAGATTTTCCCCTGGATCACAAAATCGGGACTACCAGCTTGATTTTTCATTATATTCCTTTCAATGTTACAATACATATTTATACATGTGGAAGCATCGAATACCATGGATCGAAAACTATCGCGTCCAAAACCATGGACCGAAAACCATCACGTCCAAAATTATGTGTGAAAAACATGCACAAAACCATAGGTGGGTCCGCCCAACCTAACATAGGGTCCAAAATCAAAATTTTTTGGGGCGCTGCCTCGGACCCCATAGAATGGGGTTATGGGTACCCCTCAGACCCCCTTGTGACCTCCTGCTATGCAATGAATGGGGGGCTCTGCCCCCCTTATAACCCCTAGTTAACTATGTGGGCTATTAGTGGAAAGAATATAACACAACCCAATAGTTGACTCACTTTATTGCAACAAATTTGGTCAGTTCAGCTCTTTAAGTACTGATACATACCAATGGGATTATTGTACTTGTGATTGTACTTATGAGAGAGTTAAGAATTGTGATACATGCATGAGAGTTTATGTCTGTGAATAGTGGAATTTTTAATAGTTTCATTGTGCTTGAACATGCACGAGTGATTGACTTGTGTTGGTGGATTTCCTTGTTAACATGTATGTTATGTGATTTTGCCGAAGATTTTCTAAACAATGTTATGGATCACAGAAGTCTAAATTCCTTAACATGTATGTTGTCAACATGAGAATGTTAATCATTTGCACATGCATGAGTGTTGACTTGTGTGGTCAATTGATTGTTACATGTACATTATATAAACTTGGAAGAGATGATTTTGTCTCCAAAGATGAAAGGGAGATGTGATGAATTGTTTCATGAGAATGTGGAATTCTTGATGTAAATCGTCTAGTTGTTGTACATGCTTCTACTTGATTTGGAAGTCAGTTGTTTGAAGAAGCATGTTTTGTTGACTTGTGTTTAGTCGATATTTTAAACACCAAGATGGTTTATACACCAAGATGTAATAATACATGGCGATGTTCACATGATGTGACATTTGTTTCTTTGAAGAAACAAAAGGAAGAGGTTGTTAAGTTATATATTCTTGCATGAGTGTTTTTCAAGGAAACACCATTAACCTTGAGAGGTGTTTCTTGTGACAAGATGTCGCAGGATTCTAGAAGGTCCATGCTTGAGCAAGAGGCTCATGATTAGCCTTCATTCTCAAATCATGACATGAGTAGCATGTTAATACTGTAGGATGATGGAATCAAGAAGCAAGAGTGGACAAAAATTGTAAAAAATGCCATATGATTTGTTGACACCAAGAAGCAAAAGAGATGGCAAATGCATTCTTCCAAGTGTGGAATTTGGAACCGTGGAGGTAAAATAATTGTCATTTCTTTTCTTGTTATTACTGATATTGGAACTCATTGTTGTAGTTCACTCAGATGGGCTTAACTTGGAAAAGTGGTTTCCAAGGAGAAGCTTGCATCGAATGCATGTGTTGCAAAGGAGGAACATGATTCTTAGTGGGAAAGCAATCAGTTAGCTTTCCAAGCACTGAGGGATCAATTTGGTACAGCAAGGTATTTAATCAGTAAGCAGCCAGGAAGTGTTGGATTGGGTCAGCAGCAAAAGGAAAACATTTATTGAAGTGCCAAGCCATTTGCAAGGCAAGGCATACCAGTGAACTCAAGTGGTTGTCATGGAGATTTTTCCAAGTATAATTAACTGATAGAATTTGGGAAGGAGAAGAGTATTCATCTCTCATCATATAACTATCTTTTGTGGGTCCAAAATCCTGTCAATGGGAAGCTGTTGGGTAGCAGACCCCCCGCACAACGGTTTTGGGGCTCAAAGCCCACAGTTTTGGGTAAATTATGCTAAAGGTTCCACGAAGTGCACAGAGTGTGAATTGTAATGGGGTAAATTCCAAGGGTAGTTCACCCTAAAATGTTATAGGTTAATCTAGAATGTGTCGGATTGCCCATGGTCTGTGGACCATGGAAATGTATAAATAGAGTAAGGCTCTAGGTTTAGAAGACAGTTTTTTGATGATAATAGTAATGAATATCTAAAGTGTATGGGTTTGAGAAAGGGAGAGTGCTCTGAGTCGTAAGTCTTAGTCGTGGGTAGAGGTTAGAGTAGGCTCTGCAGCTGTGTGCACAGAGGCCTGGTAGAGTCTGCAGCTGTGTGGGCGGACCCTTGTAGCTATGTGCGTAGGGTGGAAAGGGGATTGTAATGAACAGAAGATTAATAAAGATAAGTTTTTCTGAATTATGGCATGTCTAATCACATATCTAAATATTTATGCTTATGTTATGATTCTATGAAGTATATTTAAGATTTATGATTGCGCGCACTGAGTTTAAATGTTAAATGTTTGCTTAAAGACCTTAAAGAATAAATCAGATCTATAATAGCTGCAATAATACTAAGGATCTAAGAAACACACCTTCGCGGATCTTCATGAAGGCCAGACTGCTACACGGAATAGCGAAGTGTATAGATCGGGTTGTGATCCATCCAAACCTCATCAAGACATCCATAGGGTGCGGAAACCTGGTTCCAGCACCCTCCCATACTGCCTCGGGTGAGACTTCAGTCTACGCTTCATGAATTGTCACCGAAAGGGCCGGTAGTATGGGATTTGTTTGGATAAAACTCTTCCGAACCTGGGTCAGGGCCCAATAAGCCAATAGAAGGAGTGATCGGAATCTGAATTAGGGGCAAAAATTAGCTCAAAAATCAAAGTGTTTGGAATCGTTCGAAACCTGAACGCCCACGTCTGTCTCGGTAAAATGATCCCAATGCAACTCATTTCATTCAAAACAGAGTTTATATGAGGAAGTTAGAGCCTGTTGACTGCTTTTCCAAATAGAAGAAATTTTGAAAAAAAATGTATAGACATGGCATAGTCAGCTGTACGAACTGCTGACATGGCAAGTCACTGTACAAAATCAAGCTTGGTTAATGGCCTATCCAGATTCACCAAGTGGCATGTTTTTATTGGTTTACAAGTGTAGTGATGTGGAAAGTTTTGTTTGGTTGAAGGTGCTCCAATGAGGAGGGGACAAGTGGTAAGGCCGGAGGCCGCCACATGTCCCTCCCTAAAGGACTGGTATCAATGCGTAGTAAACATTTTATGGAGATGTCGGGTTTTGACCCTGCGACCTCCTCTACCCAATCCAAACATATTACCATTACACCTGTGCTATGTTTCTTAACAATTATTTGTTTTTGAATGTATTTTTTGTTAAACGATTAGGAGATTTGGGGTTAGGAGGGAGCTAGCCCGCGGGCCAGCTCCTCCATGTGAACACCATAATATTTAACGGTTAATGGCTAACACTAACCACTGGGGCTATAGAAAACTATAACCTCTTTCCATAATCGTGGCATTATCCACCACAATGTGACCTCTACACGAAGACCAGAGGTTAACGATTAAGCATACCCGCAACATTTTATGCCACGACATGTGAACACTCTGCTTAAGCCACTTGTAGCTATGTCAACTAACCACACAATTAGTGCTAGTTAATCCTAGATTATTGTTAATTAACCCACAGTTAACACTAATTAAAATAATAGTTTAATTTAGAAGACTTTTGGTGGACCTCCTAATTCGGCGGAGTGGAGTTAACTAGAGTTCCTCCAGTTTTAGTGGAGATTTACTAGGACAAAGCAGTTTTGGTCATAACTGGAGCAAAATTAGACCAAATTGACCTTAGGAAAAGGTGTTCCTAGCTGATTTTGATGCTCTGAGTCCATTGAAGTAGGTTTCGGGAGAAATAGAGCATTGTAAACTAAACGTTTTTCCATTTTGAAAAAATACTGAGGCCTAAGCCATGGAATTTGTACCAAGGAGATGTAACCCAGGAGGGCTGAACTCCTTTATCAAAACATTGTGTGAAGTGTTTTTCTTGATGATTTGTTGTACATTTACTTGCCGATGTACAGAATTTGCCTTTTATGCTATTCTGCTCATGATTCTAACATAAAACTTGACATAAATTTTCATGTTTTGATTCACAAAAATCATAAGAGAACCATGCACTTGAAGAAATTGACAAGCATTTGTTTTTAAATCTAAAGTTGAAATCAGCACAACAAAACTAACTTTCAATAACAGATCACTCAATTGCTTCAGGGTTATCTTCACCTATCTCAACTTGTTGTTGACCACACCTTTGAGTAGGTGGACTTCTGGTTGGTCGTATTGGTTCTACATTTGAATGATAATTGAATGTTAGTATTGACACGAAACCAAAAAAATACATAAAAAAATATATTTAAAAAAAAAAGAGGTATTTTTATCTGATTGGTCCCACTGCATCCCTTGAGGAAGTAGTAGGTCCAAGTCTCCTGTAAATTCTGTCCCTACATATGTGTAATTGTCAAGTATGATGATTTTCTCTTGTAACCACATGAATAAGATATTATTGAAAAAAATCAATTGGTCTAGTTCATGGTGTGCCATAAGAGATATCCATCTCATCATCTGAGGCTTTTTAGGAACACATCTCTCCACTTCTACCCTTTCAGAACAAAGTAGTGGTACTCTCGCAAGGAGAAAAGACACTAAAATAAATCCATAACTAAATTCTTTCAAGTGATCTATCATGAATTTGTTAAGTTGTTCTTTCATGTTCATTAAGAGCCCCTCTCACCAGTTGAACATTGTTGGATCCATGTAATATAAAGCATATTGCATCTGGGCCCTTACGGCTAGCTGTGGAGCCATGCTTCCAGCAATGCAACTAATAGTAAATAAAATGGTTTTTAGTGGAAGATGTCTTATGTCTTTAATTTCAATCTTTCCATTGGTATTCTTTTGTGCTACCCAGACACAATATTCATTGACATCATATTCAATGAGTTCACCAACACGTCTATGGCCATCCAGTGAAACCCTAACTCCTCTCCATGATAGCATAGTTAAGAAGTAAATACTTCTATGGCAATAGTGAGAGTGTGGGTGCCAATATGAAAATTTTGTTCATCCACATTCTACACTCTCACCAAATAATCTAGAAGGTTTGGTTGAGCTCTCATCCCTAGGATCATGAAAAAAAAATTCTTGCTCACTTTCTCAAAGTGCCAAATTGGTGTTGGCATCATTGGCTGCAATAAGATCTTGTGCCTCATGCTCTCTCTCCCTCCATTCCAACATTTTGATGGATGAAAAACCAATTAATCGCAAGAGGAAAATATGTTATATGACAAACATAAAAACAAATTGAGCCTTCCTTAGAAAAAAATAATTTTTTTTGTGCTTTCCATGGTCATCACAACTATCTTTTGTAGATAGTGTGATTTTTTCATAGCTATTCCTTTCATGCTCTGCATTGATCTTGGATCGATGAATATCTTGATACAACAGGTTTGCGATGGCCTGAGGGTTCATTTTCCCTCCTTTAGAAAGCCCAAAAAATAAAATTTCACTGTTATAATCGAAAATAAAGACCATAGAAATGGACATGGGACAAAGGAATCTTACCTATAGGAAACGACATCCGAAATAATCCATTGGTTTTCTCAGATCGACTCCTAAAGATCAAGGGTGAAATAGTTTTTTTTGGCTCTAGAATTTGGTGAAACACAAATGGTAAAAATAAAATTACTTTCCATATTTTTACAGGAATAAAAGACACTTTTATTATTATTATTACCATTTTACCTAATTTTCAATAATAAATCCTTTTTTTATATGACCCTTTGGGAAAATATGATTATTTTTGGTCTAAATGTGTAGATAGCAGGTTGAAATATTGAAATGTAATACTTAGGTGTGAACATACTTTTATCCCTTTTTAAGTCTCGTTCAAGCTTTACGAAAGAGGAACCCTCTGGAGTTATCTTTAAGCTCTTTTTAGACTCTCTAAACATGAAAATATAGCCAAACAAACTTATTTCTTTCACACTCAAAAAAGTATTTGAAAGAATGTCTACCCAGTATAAATTTAACCTATTTCGAATTGAGTAAACTAATTACGAAAAAAGAAAACTTTAGTTAATCATGATTAAAATAGTTCTCCCTTGTATTGTTTATCCTTTTCTGGCCTTGAGAGAATAAATTTACGAAAAATAACATCTTGTAGCGGCTACAACCACCCTCCAAAAATTTTCCTTAGCTTCGTTTTGGAGCCTCCCTACCAACCATCCTTAGCAGCATGTCTTGCACTGTCAAGTACATAGGCTTCATTAGTTTTTCAACAACTTGCCAGGTTGTGCATGATAGTTTGCTTGACTCCCCTCACAAGCTACCACTCCGGACTTGGGCCAGCTGCTCGTTGAGCAGCTCCCTTAGAAAGTTGCGCAATTCTGGAGTAGAACTAGCCTTCCATCCAAAAATTGTGCAAATTTGTTGGGCAGCCTGCTGGTCCCAGATATTGCGCAGTATAGTCAAACTGCCTTCCTCGTAGTAATTATGCAATCTTGCCCAACAGTGCAGCTCAACCTGGAAATTGTACAGTTCTGGGCAACAGTCAGCTGATCCTCCCAAAAATTGGGCAATCCCTCTGGACAACCATCCCAACTCCTCCCAGAAATTGCACAAAAATCCCTCTTATTCAAGTAGGTTGTTGCAGGTGCCTTTAGGTTAACCAATTTCACTCGGGGCCCAACAACTTGACTTCCATGCATGGGATGCTTTTTCCTAAAATAGAAAAAAGATACATGCCAAAAGCATCCCTAGATTTTAGGGATCTATTTTTAGCAGCTAGAGGTTACATGCAAAGATCATTTTAGAAACTTTCCTCCAAGTGTGGCTTTTTCCTAGATTTGTGGCATGTGCATCATGAGCCTCAAACTTATTTATTTGATGCTTCAGAGCTCATTCTTCACATTGATTTTCTAGCTCTGACACCCCACAACACATCCATGAGTCTTCAGCACATCCATCTCAACTATTATTGGGTAAACCCACTTTACTTATCTTTTGCAGCATTTTTGTCACTTTTTTTACTTTGGCTTGTGTGAGTGTTATCTTCTTCATTTCTATGAACGCTTGTTTTCATTTGCATGCATGTTAGCTTGTACAAGCATCATTTTAGTTTTCATTTGCATCTCATTATTGTTGCATGCATGACACTGTTTTGCACGAACGGTAGCCGATTCAGCAACTCATTTCACACACATGCATGTTTTCCTATTTTCTGAATCTTGCATTCCGTCTTTTCTCACTCCTACTTAAACTTAGTATCACCATTGATTCACAACTTCCGCTACTTCCAGTTTCCCATCTGTGGGTTTGGACAACCTTGGCCCGAACTCCGCCTTACCCAAACAGCATTGCACAACTCCGAGAGGGAAGGCTCTGCCTTCCTCCCAAAAAATGCACAAATCTATCTAGTCAGTGCCCTCCAGTATTTCTTTGCATAATTCTTAGAGGCAGTGTTTGCTGGCCAAGGAAATTGTGCAATGAAATCCCTAGGCCTGCATCACTTGCAAGTTGAAATTGCGTATTGCGCAATCTCAGCACCCAGCAGACCAGTCTAGATTGTGCATTGTGCAATTCTAGCATTCAACCAGCCTCCCAACAGTCCAAAATACCTTTTGTGTAGTTCTGGTAGTCATCCTCCTAGCCTCCCCAATGCAAATTGTGCAATCCTTACCAACAATTCTCCGGGTATGTTGCATGTCAATCCTCAAGTTTGCTTTAACTGATAGATTTATTGCCATGCATGTCACCACATCTCCAGATATAGAAGGTGTTCATCCATCTCTCAGCAGTTCAAAATCAATAACCTCTAAGAGAGCAGGGTGAAAGGACACTGACAGAAGCACAACTGGAGAAGCAGTTGAGTGAGTGTTTATGATTTTGCCGATATACGAAGACAACAAGCTTATCGTAGAGAAATACATCAAGTTGAAATGGTAGGACATCAATGATCCATTCTCAAGCACACTTGGGGAAGATATCAAAGACCACAAAGTCTATGTGAACATTCACAAGTCCGGCTTGTATCGAATTGCATGCAGGTATCCCACATTCCCATGCATAGAAATGATACATTGGATCATCTTGCAGGCTGATCCCGAGACAATGGTATTATGTAGTGTCAAAGGGATAGATATTGCTACCTTCAGGACATAGGACTATCAACAAATGTACCAATTTCTGAATCCAATGATCACCATGGAGACACCATTTAGCATACCCAGCAGCAATTCCAACTCCAAGGATATCTTGAAGAACTTGGTGAAGGAGCCAACCAAATACAGGATGACACCCAACAAGATTTACAATACAAAGATACTGCAAAAGGCATATCAGTGCTTGATCATCTTTGCATGCTTCTTGTATGGCCAAGAGAGCACAGAGACCTTCCCGCAAAGTTGGGTGATTGCATTGAACTAACTGGCCAGTGAAGGCAAAGCATGCAACTGGTCTGACATTCTGGGTCAAAGGCTAAAGGAACAAGTAACAGGAGCTCGGCAGTTGCCCAAAGGTCAACAAGAAAAAATCTACTTGTCCACTTACATCTTGGATGAAATATGTGCCCGTCGATAGTTCTCGAGCTTGAAGTGGGAATGGACATTAGTGGAAACCTACATGAACACTTATTGTAAACTGTTTTTCAAATGCAACTTCCGCGGAGTCATCACACAGCTATCAAATCATTTTGTCACCCCGGTGTCCAAGATGATATTTGAGCAGGATCCACGTTGCATGTCGAAGGCACCAACTGAGGCACTAATTGACATAGTGGATTGGTATGCCACACCGATTGGCACCTTCATACAGATGTACAACACGAAGAAGCCTTTGCATGTTTTTACGAAGTTTTCCATGGACAAGCTCGTCATGCAAGAAGTATCATACCACATCTCAGCAGGATTGTCATCTAGGCTGCATCGGAAGAAGAAGTCACCTTGGCCCACTCTTCCATTGCGGATCAGGTTGTACGAGATATGGAATCTCAAGCATGCGGATGCCAAGACAGAAGATTTCAAGAAATTTACTTTCGGCACCAGAAGATTCAATCTGTATGACTCGCATTGCTTTGTGAAGGATCAATCGTGAGAGTGAAATTTCCATGGCTCCACAAGGTGTGGCATTGGGCTGAGGAAGACCCATGGAGATATTGACATAGTTTCTCTAGGCCCAATGAACTGCTCAGAATCGCCATGGAATGGTTAGCGAAGCATGGAAAAGTAGCATCTAGGAGGGCACCAGCACCAGCACTAGCAAAGGTAAACATACCAGTGCACGACAAAGGAAAGAGGAAGATTATCGACAGCGCAGAGGCCGAACAAAGCTACAAGTTTAGAGCAGACCCACGTGTGCAAAAAGAAACTTTTGCAATATAGGCAAAGAGGCGACAATGCGACAAGAGGACCATGTAAAGGCATAGAGAAAAACAGAGGATGGAGGAAACAATGTAGGAGTTGTAAGAGTTGAAGGAGCAAGTCTAGAAGGAAAAGCAGTTGCGCAGACAAGAGAAGGAAGTGCAGCAGGGATGGATATAGCAGGGGGTGCAACATGCACATATTGATGAAACTATGTCTGTACAAGTGGTAGACTCATCTGAGTAGTTAGCACATAATAGACAGGGTGAGCAGTCACAGGAGCAGGACTTCGGTCAAGTGATTGAATGAGTAGTTGAGTAGATGGATATGGAGATAGAACAACCAGAGTTAGAGAAACACCTCAAACTCATGCCTTACCACCAAGAGGTCGATCGAAATACTTCATCAGATCCATAAGAAGAGCAAATCCCAAGTGAACAAGGAGATATTGAGATCCTTGGAGATAATCTAGAGGAAGATATGCACAACATATCATTTGACGAGTTGTAGCGTAGAGTTGTAAAATCACACAGATTGTCTACTCTGGATGACCACACATCTCCTACGTAGTTTGAGGAAATATTTATCGTATCTGATGTGCACAAGCATCTAGCAGCATTGGCCGATGCTACCAGAGCATGTGCTAAAGCCACTAGCTCGAGTGTTCGCTTCTTGATAGTAGAGAATGATCGAATGGCTAAGGAGTTACATATGGCCAAGCAGGGAGGAGAAATGGTTACAACATACACCAGAGAAGAGTTGAAGAAGGTGATACTGGATGAAGTATTGTCCCTTGAGACAGTCATGCGAGCATTGTATTCCTGATTTTGTACCATGCATAAGGCAGTTGTCCATCTCAACGGTTGGTAGCAGAGTTGTGCTAGGAAAGCATGTATCTTGTCAAACTTGATGATGTTATCGACCACATGCAAACATGGACAAGGAGATACAAGGGAGCCCCATTACACTTGCCCAAGATGATGAAGCCTAGAGCAGTTGAGTTGAAGGCACGCATCCGGAGTCAAATCCGGAACTATGAAGAACTCCCGTAGCTCATCACTAGTTTGCAGGCTTCCCATGTACGGGCATTCATAAGCATGGATGTTATTGTGTACGCACATGCGATCCCATCTATTGGGACACTCACCGAGGTAAAGACAAAGGGACAAGTCCGACTAGAGCTAGACTCATACTTTGACAAGCTGATGTGCATAGCCACTAGTGTAGATTTGACAATCAGTGTAGACACCATGCATCAATATGTCGCTGGTCTGGCTGCACTCATGACAATGATGTTCATGTTATCAGGCGAGTTGGATAGAGGAGCCAAACCAGTGTACCTCGATGCAACAGAGGCAAGATTTTGTTTCCATAAAGATGTCACCATAGAGTACATGGACACCATCACAGACTACCAAGCTTGGCATCATTTTGCCACCGTCGACCATCATGAGGATGTCGAAGAGTTGGTCTTCTCACAGTTTTCCAAGTCATAGTCATGTCTTGCATAGCTTTCTCAAGCGTATTTTTTCTCACACGGGTACATGTGCAGATTGTATGTAACATCTTGTCAAGTGGAAGTTCAAGTGTCGATAGTTGAATGTAACAGTCATAGAGTAGTTGAAGAGTCATGAGGGTAGATGAATAGTCACAAAGGGGAATGTCAAGTGTCACCCCATCCTTTGCTATATATAGTACCTCATAACTCATTGTAGAGGCTTTTGGTCAACCAAGCTTCTGATAGGAGTATCTTAGAGAAATATTCAAGAGTATTGTAACAAGCCTTGGCTTCTCCAAAGTGCAGAGCTAGTAAATCTCTTCGGAGGAGTAGGCGACAGTGATTGTAACGTTCCACTACTGCGACTAGTGGTTGGTCATGGTTGTACTATATGATTGGAACTTTCACTTCTTAATATAACAGAGCCAACACATTTCATGAATATGTTTTTATTGTATTTCAACTATCTTGGTTACTCTAATGATATATGTATATGTTTGCTTACGCATGCATGTATGGACTTTTTCTGTATAAGTATGTATGAATCTTACTAAGATGTGTTGTTGGTTTAAGCATCACTTTGGATTGTAGGCTTACTTTCTTTCTAGTTTGTGATGCATCTTCGCTCATGTGTTCCCTTACAAGCTACGTGCTTTCACAGGTTTCCAAGCAGCACACTCACCCCACTTTTCGTGTGTTAGAACCATTCATGCACCTTCCTTGGCTTACTGCACATGTCACACCCTTGCTACCAACAAGAACATATTACTTGCCTCTTCGTGCAACTGCGGTCAAGGCGATACCATATGACCCAATGTTGGGACTCCTACACCAAATGGTATGAGGTCTAGTTGGGACTTCTTACAAGGGAGATCCCCTGACATGTTGGCAGGTCCAACACCATCAACATTTATGGCACTAGAAGGAGGGACAGATGACAAGATGTGTCCTCTCATCCTGTTTTGAACCTTCACACATCTATCATGGATTCTATTACACTCATCCCTCCACGATGCCTTTCACATGCCGAACCTCTCGTTATCATGAGGGAGTTTTCCAATCTCTTGTCCAAATTCATTGTATGATGGTGAAGGCGAAGTGGCCTAGCCTATGTACTTACAAGACTTCTTTTCCATGCTTGACAAGGTAGTTGAATGATCTGATGAAGAGGATAGCCTGCTGCTTACATACACACTTCGTGAATCCCCACTATGGTGGTGTTGGAGTCTGCCTCCCAGCAGCGTGTAGTCACTTGAGAAATTATGTGATCTCATTGAATCTACTTTCCATCATTTTGATCTAGAACCTCTTGGCCAAAAGATATTACAACAACGGAAGGCGCTGCATGAATCGCCTATGGAATTTTGGTACTACTTTTGTGTGTTATAGTTTCAAGCTCTGAAAAGTCAGATGAAATTCCAGTATCGCATGGACAAATTTGATTATTTCCTTACCAAATCTATCAATCCTAAAAGAAATTTTAAGCCCAAGCCCATCTTAGCATACTTCAGCTATGGAGCTGTGCAATCATAGATGGAAACAGTCATTATCACAAGTGATTATCTGTCGTCACCTCATCAAACAACTCCACCACTGCAAAATGATGTGGGAGAAAAAGCACACACATTTGTTCAACTATCACATCCTCACAACATCACTTCTCTCATTTTTTGCGCAGATTTGGTTCCAAATACTGTGAGTTGTCACATGTCTATTTTACCTCAACCTCCTTCTTCATGTTATGCTAATCCTCCATGTTGCATCATCTTGTGTTCTTCCATTCTAGACTATACACTTGTTGTGAACGAGGATCAAGCTATCGACAAAGTTGGTGTTGCACAACCAACTTGCGCTGTCATTCATGAAGAGTATGACTAGGAGCTTGAGCATCAACCCTCAATGAAGGATGACTCCCTTCTATCTAAGCCTCCTCTGTGTTTTCTTGACATATTTGGTAATTCTGCCATCCTTGATTTCACATGTGTATCTCCGTCTTTGGATGCACCCATTGTTGATCATTCGCAGAACACACCAAATGTCATTCCATCATCCAACAATGGAGAGGATAAATCATTCATTGAAAATCCATTTGATTTTTCCTCTACCTTTTCCAGAAACATAGAGGATGAATTTTTCCACATCTCATCTAACCCTCTGTTTGATTCATCAAATCATGAGGATGTTGATGAAATCATTGATTTTGTTGATCGTAGTTGTTGTGATCTATTTACTCCCATATTCTATCACGATGATGTTTTTATAATAGTTGATTTTTCAAAGCCACATGTTTATGATGATCTATCTGTCGACGAAGTCGAAACTCCCCAGACTGTCGAGGCACTTCAACCTGATTTGATGGTTATTTCAGGCCCTCACTATCGTAAGGTTGGTTTCACTTCCGATCAAGAAATTGTTGAAACACCATAGGCTCCTCATCACTCATCTATATGCATTGAAGATCAATATCACACACATATTATGCTTCCTCCACTCGAACTACATAATCCCATCGCTCATATGTTGGAGGAATCTTACATAGCGAGCACATGTGCACGATGCAAGTTGTCTTTGTTTCTTTCGTTTTCTTGCATGTCACAATCAAGAGTATGCATATGCTTAACAGTTGTACATAGTGTCACACACCATCACGGTAAGTCCACGGATTTCATGTCATGAACTTGCACTCACTTATGTTATGTGGACACCTTTAAACCTGAAGTGTGTTTGTCTTCATTGCTATATCTTTCATGTTTTTTGGTTTGCACAAATTGTCTTATTCATGAACCATGCCTTCACCAACATGGGTCGACCAATGCATTAGTGGCTACATTGGAAGTATCACTTCATGTGAGCAGACCCATGCACTGTTAGCATAGGATGAGGAGTAGTGTTTTCTTTTGGTTTGTTTGCTTGCATGCTTGTTTGCTTCTTACTTTACTGGTTTGTTTTCTTGCCTTCTTGTTTTCTTTCGCATCTACTTCTACTTTTGCTTTGTTTAATTGTTTGTTTGCTTGTTTACTTTTGTAGGTTAGTTTCACATGAAACCATGTGTGACTCTTGAAAAAAGCTGGGTAAAGTACAAGAGGACTTTTGTAGTTATCAATACTTGGTTATTTATCGTCCTGCCTCTGTATGAAGAACTTGTTATCTTTAGTCCATGATACACCAATCAAAAATATGTTATGTTTGAAGTGAACCTTGGTGAAAACACAACGCTTGAGCGCTAACTAGTGTCACCTACTCTAATCGGTTTTTTTTGGGTTAATCATTGTCAGCTCGGTCAAGTAGAGTAATGTGAGAGGGAAAACCTTAACAAGTGCGTCAAGGGTATAAATATAAACTACTTATCTAAAGGAAAAACCTCTTCTACTCTCAATAAGTCGGGATCCCCCTTCCACCTCTGAAATGAATAAGTGTTATGCACAGTTACAAAAAGTAAAAAATGAAAAAGTGAAAATTTTTGAAAAATGAAAAATGAATAAGTCGAAATAAGAGAAAAGCTTCCTGCGCAGAGATTTTATGCAAGTAACTCTGTATTGACCAAGCTCACTGGTAGTAGAGCAATTCTTGTGTTCCTGCGTGACTCCACCGGGGTACTATCCAAGCCTATTGGCACCGGAGCAAAACCAGAGATGAAACTAAAACGCTGACGACCATATTGTTTGTGCACCAATATACCCCTCATCCCCAATCAAAACAACTCTGTTGGCTTGGCTTGGAATGTGTGCCAACCGACCCATAGCTTGGTAGACGCTACATATTACAATCAAGCAAGTGTGGAAACTAAGATGAATGGAGAACTGAATAATACTTCTGGAGGTGTTAGAGCCTCTTTTCACGAGCATCGTCCATTCAGAAAGTTGGAGTTCTACCAGTGTGTCTCCAAGTGTTGTAGCGGCTACAACCACCCTCCAAAATTTTTCCTTAGCTTCATTTTGGAGCCTCCTTACCAACCATCCTTAGCAGCATGTCTTACACTATCAAGTACATAGGCTTCGTTGGTTTTTCAACAGCTTTC
Source organism: Pinus tabuliformis (assembly GCA_031772625.1). NCBI lineage: Eukaryota > Viridiplantae > Streptophyta > Pinopsida > Pinales > Pinaceae > Pinus > Pinus tabuliformis. The sequence goes on from CM062819.1 coordinate 1,544,792,162, forward strand.
TAGCCTATGCATGATAGTTTGATTCACTCCCCTCACAAGATGCCACTCCGGAATTCAGCCAACTACTGGTTGAGCAACTCCCTTAGAAAATTGCGCAAATCTGGAGGGGAACCAACCTTCCCTCTAGAAATTGTGTAAATATGTAGGGTAGCCTACTAGGCCCAGAAATTGCACAATACAGTCAAACTTCCTTCCTCCGAGTAACTGCGCAATCTAGCCCAACAGTGTAGCTCAGCCCAAAAATTGTGCAATTCTGGGCAGCAGTCAGCTGCTCCTCCCAGAAATTGTGCAATCTCTCTAGAGAACCAACCCAGCTCCTCCCAGAAATTGCACAAAAATCCCTCTCAGTCAAGCAAGTTGTCATATGTGCCTTCAAGTTAACCGGTTCCACCCGGGGCCCAGCAAATTGACTTGCATGCATGGTTTGATTTTTCCCAAAATAGAAAAAATCTACATGCAAAAAGAAACCCTAGATTTCAGGGATCTATTTTTAGCAGCTCGAGGTTACATGCAGAGATCGTTTTAGAAACTTTCCTCCAAGTGTGACTTTTTCCTAGATTTTTGGCATGAACATCATGAGCCTCAAACCTATTTATCTGAAGCTTCAGAGCTCATCCTTCACATTGATCTTGGAACTCTGACATCCCAGAGCACATCCAGGAGTCTTTGGCACATCCAACTCAACTATTTTCGGGTAAGTCCGCTTTACTTGTCTTTTGCAGCATTTCTGTCACTTTTTGTGTTTTGGTTTGTGTGAGTGCTGTCTGCTTGATTTATATGAATGCTTTATGTCCTTTGCATTCATGTTATCTTGTACAAGCATCATTTCAATTTTCATTTGCATCTCATTGTTGTCACATGCATGACATTGTTTTGAACGAAGAGTCACCGATTCGGCAACTCATTTCACACACATGCATGTTTTCCAATTTTCTAAATCTTGCATTCCCTGTTTGCATGCATGATCAATCACTGTTGCTTACACTCAGTATCACCATGCATCCACATCTTCATATGCTTTCAGTTGCCTGCTAGCAGGTCTGGGCAACCTTGGCCCGAACTCCACCTTGCCTGGACAGCGTTATGCAATTCTGAGAGGGAAGGCTCTGCCTTCCTCTCAGAAAATGCACAAATATGGCCAATAAATTCCATTCAGTCTTGCTTTGTGCAATTCTGAGAGGCAGTCTCAGTCGACCCAGAAAGTTGCACAATGTAGTCCTTGGGCCTGCATCACTTACCAACTGAAATTGTGTATTGCGTAATATTAGAACCCAGTAGGCCAGTATGGATTGCGCATTTCATAATTCCAGCACTGAACTAGCCTCTTGACAATCCAGACTACCTTTTTTGCAGTTCCAACAATTAGCTTCCCAGCCTCCCCAGTGAAAATTGCACAATCCTTTCCAGTAGTTCCCCCGGTATGTTGCATGTCAATCCTCAATTTTCTTTGGTTTTAACTAACAGATTTATACCATGCATGTCTCCATGTCTCCAGATATAGCAGGTGTTCATCCCTCTCTCAGTAGCTCAAGATCAATGGCCTCCAAGAGAGCAGGGTCAAAGGATACCGACAAAAGCACAACTGGAGAAGCAGTTGAGCGAGTGTCTATGAGTTTGCTCATATACGAAGACACCAAGCTGATTGTAGACAAAGACATCAAGATGCAATGGCAGGAGATCAATGATTCATTCTCAGGTACATTTTGGGAATATCTCAAAAACCACAAATTCTATGTGAACATTCACAAGCCCAACTTGTACCATACTGCATGCAGGTATCCCGCATTCCCATGCACATACATGATACATTGGATCGTCTCGCACAGTGATCCCGAGATGATGATATTGAGTAGTGTCAGCGGGACATATATTTCTACCTTCACAGCACAATACTATTACCATATGTACCACTTTCCAAAGCCATGGATCACCATGGAGACACCTTCAGCATACCTAGCAGCAATGCCAACTCTAGGGATATCTTGAAGAACTGGGTGAAGTAGCCAGCCAAATTTAGGATTACACCCAACCAGCTTTACTAGACAGAGATATTACAGAAGGCGTATCAGTACTTGTTCATCTTTTCATGCCACTTTTATGACCAAGAGAGCACAAAGACCTTCCTACAGAGTTGGATGATCGCATTGGACCAACTAGCTATTGAAGGCAAAGCATGCAATTGGTCCGACTTGTTGGCTCACAGGCTGAAGGAACAAGTAACGGGAGCTCAACGACTTCCGGAAGGTTAACAAGAATAAATCTACATGTCCACTTACATCTTGGATGCAATCTGTGCCCATCAGCGATTCCCGAGCTTGAAGTGGGCATGGACATCAACAAAAAATCTCTGTGAGCACTTATTGTAAACTATTTTCTGAATGCAGCTTCTGCAGAGTAATCACACAACTGTGAGATCATTTTTTCACCCTGGTGTACAAGATTATATTTGAGCAGGATCCTCCCTGCATGTCGAAGGAAACAATGGAGGCACTGATCAACACAGTGGATTGGTATGCCTCACCATTTGGCACCTTCATATGGATGTACACCACGGAAAATCCCTCGCATGTTTTGCCTAAGTTTGCGATGGACAAGCTCATCATGCGAGAAGTATCGTACCACATCTTGGCAAGACTGTTAGCTAGGCTGCATTGGAGGAAGAATGCACCTTTGCCCACTCTTTTGTTGTGGATAGGGTTGTACGAGATATGGAATCTCTATCATGCAGATGTCGAGATAGAAGAGTTCAATAAATTTACTTTCGATGCTACAAGCTTTAATATGTATGACCTGCATTGGTTTGTGAAGGATCACTGCGTGAGAGTACGATTTCCATGGATCCATGGGGTGTGTCATTGGCTAAGGAAGACCCATGAAGATATTGTCACAGCTTATCCAGGCCCAATGAACTGGTCGGCATTGCTATGGAATGGTTAGTGAAGTGGCATGAAGTAGCATCCATGAGGGCACCAGCAGCAACAACAGTAGAGGTAAACTTACCAGCACACGACAAAGGCAAGAGGAACATTGTCAACAGTGTAGAGGAAGAACAAAGCTGCAAGTTCAGAGCAAACCCACTTGTTTAGAAAGCATCTTTCGCAATAGTGGCAAAGAGGCAAAAATGCGATAAGAGGACCGCGCAAAGGCATAGAGAAAAAATATAGGATGGAGGAAATAGTGAAGGAGTTGCAAGAGTTAATGGAGCAACTACAAAAGGAGTAGGAGTTGCGCAGACACGAGAAGGAAGTGCAACAGGGACAGATACAGCAAGGGGCACAACATGCACATATTGATGAAAATACGCTCGTAAAGGTGGTAGACTCATCCGAGCAGTTGGCCCATAGAAGAGAGAGTGAGCAGTCGCAGGAGTAGGACTTCACTCAAGAGATTGAACAAGTACTTGAGCAGATGGATAGAGAGATGGAGTAGCCAAAGTTAGATCAAGACATCGATCTCATGCCTTACCACTAAGAAGTTAGTCCATCAGCTTCACTGGATCTGGAAGCAGAGAAAGTACCAAGCAACCAAGGAGATACTGAGATTCTTGGAGACAATCCCAAAGAAGAGATGCATAACATATCATTCGACAAGTCGCAACATAGATTTGTCAAATCGTGAAAAGTGTCTACTCTAGATGACCACACATCTCCTGCGCAGTTTGAGGAACAAGTGATCATATCTTATATTTGCAAGCATCCAATAGCATTGGCCGATGCTACCAAAGCATATCTCGAAGCCACTAGCTCGAGTGTTTGCTTCTTGATAGGAGAGAATGAGTGAATGGCTAAGGAGTTACAGACAAACAAGAAGGGAGGAGAATTGGTTACAGCATCTGCCCGAGTAGAGTTGAAGAAGGCGATACTAGATGAAGTATCATCCCTTGAGACTGTCATGCAGGTATTGTATTCTAGATTTGGTACTGTGCATAAGGCAGTTGTACATCTCAACGGTTGGTAGCAACGTTGTGCTAGGAGAGCACATATCTTGTCAAACTTTCATGTTGTTGTCGACCACATGCAAACATGGAAAATGAGATACAAGGGAGCCTCGTAACACTTTCCCAAGACGATGAATCCCAGATAGTTTCAGTCAAAGGCACGCATCCAGAGTCAGATCCGAAACTATGAAGAACTTCCATAGCTCATCACTAGTTTGCAAGCTTTCCATTCACGAGTGTTCAAAAGCATGGATGTTGTTGTGCATGCACATATGATCCCATCTATTGGGACACTCATCGAGGCAAAGACAATGGACAAGTTAGACTAGAGCTAGACTCGTACTTTGTCGAGTTGATGCGCAGACTTCGAAATCAGTGTAGACACCATGCATCAGTATGTCACTGGTCCGACCGCACTCAACACAACGATGCGCATACGATCAGACGAGTTCGACACAAGAGCCAAACCAGTGTACCTAGATGCAATATAGGCAAGAGTTCGTTTCCATAAAGATGTCACAACAGAGTACATGGACACCATCATAGACTACCAAGCTTGGCATCAGTTTGCCACCATCGACCGTCATGAGGATGTCGAAGAGTTGGTCTTCCCACAGTTGTCCAAGTCATAGTCATGTCTTGCATAGCTTTCTCAAGCATATTTTGTCTCACATGGGTACATGTGCAGATTGTATGTAACATCTTGTCAAGTGGAAGTTCAAGTGTCAATAGTTGAATGTAACAGTCATAGAGTAGTTGAAGAGTCATGAGGGTAGATGAACAATCACAAAGGGGAATGTCAAGTGTCACCCCATCCTTTGCTATATATAGTACCTCATAACTCATTATAGAGGATTTTGGTCAACCAAGCTTCTAATAGGAGTATCTTAGAGAAATATTTGAGAGTATTGTAATGAGCCTTGGCTTCTCCAGAGTGTAGAGCTAGTACATCTCTTTGGAGGAGTAGGTAGTAGTGACTGTAACGTTCCGCTACCGGTACTAGTGGTTGGTCATGGTTGTACTATAGGATTGGAACTTTCACTTCTTAATATAACAAAGCCAGAATGTTTCATGCATATGTTGTTATTTCAGTTTAGTTATCTTGGTTACTCTAATGATATTATGTATCTGGTTGCTTACACATGCATGTATGGACTCTTTTTGTATAAGTAAGTATGAATCTTACTGAGATGTGCTGTTGGTTTAACCATCACTTTGGATTGTTAACTTACTTGCTTTCCAATTTGTGAGGAATCTTCGCTCATGTGTTCCCTTCCAAGTCACATTCTTTCACAAGTTTCCAAGGGGCGCACTCACCCCACTTTTCGTGTGTTAGAACCATTCATGCAACTTCCTTGGATTGTTGCGCATGTCTCACCCTTGCTACCAAAAAGGACATATTACTTGCCTCTACGCGCAACCACGGTCAAGGCAATACCGTACGACCCACTGCTGGGACTCCCATACCAAATGGTCTGAGGTCTAGTTGGGACTTCTTATTGGGGAGATTCTCTGACATGTTGATGGGTCTAGCACCATCAACAGAACATTATAGAGTTTGCTTTTTTATTTTTTTTTCAAACTTTATAAACATGAAAACGAGGTCAATTTATCCTTTTATTGGACTCGTAAAATGTAAACAATGTAGGATTCATCTATCATGATGAGGTTGACCCACTCCTTCCTAGGGTTTCTTAAAAATACTCTAAAGGACTCATTCGAAGAATGAGCTTATAATTCAACAATATTTTTAGGTCTAAAATGGGCCTCTTAAGGAATATTATAGAATAATAGTGGAAATGATAAAATAATATTAGATTACATCATCAAATTTTAGAGGGAAAAAGGAAAAAAATATTTTTTCAACTCGTAATTTCAACTTATCTCCCTAGGGTTTTACTCAAATTTCGAGTGGGAGAACTTATTGGTTTTTTAATGTAATTCCTCATCCAAGGATTACCCATGTTGCATACTTTCAATGGACCTTCCTACATGAAAAAGAGAAATACATGAAAAAACTTGATTGTAATCACATTTGTCATGTATTTATCAGTGTTTTCGAGAAGTTCTTGAAGGTGTTTGAGCATGAAGAATGCCTTGTAGGGGTTTTCTTACCTTCATAAGTTTACTGTAGTTTTTCTCACTATGTCTTGTTAAGGAATATTTTTTATTTGTCCTTCAATGTGGAATTGAAGTGCTTATATGGCATATGCTCATGTATGCTCATTTTCAGATGGAGTACAGGGTCTTTGTAGGAGACACCTTATGTCATTGATGTTTTCATGACTAACTATAGGTTGTCATGATGTTTATGTGAGAGTTATTTGCAAGAGAATATTTCCTTGAAGGGGAAAGAGCCACATGTTTTATCAGCAAACTTTTATGTACTCCTTTTCCACTGAATATATGGAGTGGCCTAGCCATGTTGGTAGACTCGAAGATGTAGCCGAAAAGGGGTGAACTCTGTCACCAAATCCTTTATTCTACTTTTCACAAATTCATGCATGAGTTATGTGGTGTTGTGTTTCTTATTTTTAAGTTTACATGTGATAACTAAATCATAACTTGAAGAGACCTTTTGGAAAACCTATTTTGTGTTAAGACCCATTTTTCCTTACAAAGCGCTGGAGAAAGATCCCTATCTTTATGAAGATGAATTTGACATCCTCCTCCATTTTCATATCAGAATTTGTGCTCAAGTGTATTTCATCCCTACCATAGTGGATCCCATTCCCTCCATTAAGGATCTAATTCCTACCTAAATGGATCTCAAATTTCCTTCCTTGTCCTATAAATACAATTCACTTAAAGGAAAAGGGGTTGGCTTTTATACTTTTGAACTATACTTTCATTCTACTAAAGTATCCATTAAAGGCGTTTGAATGCAAGGTTGAAATTGAGGACTATTTGGAGGAAGTTATTGACATGAAGGCTTTAGTTGTAACTCTCCCCTTTTCCTTATTAATACAAAATATATTTCTATCCCACATATTTATGAGCACTAGTATTGCAGCAAGGATGTTGCAACTCCTGGGCTACCAGCTTTACTTATCAACTCGAGGTTCGTACAAACTTGGAGGTGACAGTGCTATATGAACAAGTAGAAGTGAAGATCCTGTCTGTTTTCACTTGTTCATCTGGCAAGAGACCCCAGGGGTTCCAAGCTAGACTTCTATAGAGTTAGAAGAAGCTTGATTCTTTGATGGAAGAAGAGAAAATCTATTCTAAGAGAGCTACTCCACTACAGTAATGAAGAAAACAACATGTAATGCTAAATCACACCATGTCCTAATTAACCATTTAAACAGTTAAACTAAAAAGAATTGCTAAATCAACACTAACCTAATGTTGTTATCTATGTTATAGAAGTAAAGAGCATCAAGCTAAACTAATGAATAAGCAAAGAAACTAAACTAAAGTTGTTTTCACGTTTTTGGTTTTTTTTTGCTAAAATCAAGCATGCAAGGAGTTAAGCGGAAGAGCAAGTGAAGGTAGAAATCAGTGAAAGGAGGACGTAACGAAGTAGAAGTGCATAGGAACCATTGGATCAATTGAGAATATTATTAATGGGAGATGAGCAGTGGAGATATTATCACGGAAGATTACGTGAATAGATGGACGAATAATACTGATGGAAGATGAATGGTGTAGATCTTATAGCGGGAGACTAAGTGAATAGATGGACGAACAAGACTAATCGAAAGATGAATGGCGAAGATCTTATCGCGAGAGGTTTAAGTCAAGAGATTAATGAACAAGACTAAACAGAATATGAATGGCAGAGATCCTATCCTGGGAGGTTTAAGTCAAGAGATGAACAAACAAGACTAATTGGAAGATGAATGGTAGATATCTTATCGTGTAGGTTAAGTGAATGGATGGACGAACAGGGCTAAACAGGAGATGAATGGCTAAGGTATTATTGTGGAGATGAGGTGAGGAGATGGATGGATCACATCAAGTCACGTGGTGATAGAAGGGTAAAAAAATGTGTGAAATGATGGAGCGGGTTTCGATAGGCAATAAGCAGTTTCTCGCGTACCCTCAAGGCTGTAAGCGGAATTCCAAAATTTTGCGCAATTAGCCTAACTGGGTGACACATAGGAAGAGAAAACCACTTTTCTCACATTCACTCAGGTGGATATCAGCCGTGCAAGAATCCACACAAGATTGCGTGATAGCCGTTGGATCAAGCAGGGTTGATCAACGGTGGATCAATGGTGGAGATTGGCCAAGCTGGTTGGTGATCGGGTGACACGGTAGTCGTTGGATCAGGGGTGTGATAGATCAACGGTGGAGATTTGGAGTGCATAAAGTAGATGGAATAATTCACGATGGTCGTTAGATCAAGCTAGACAGATCGACGGTGGAGATTTTGAGAGCATAAAGTCAAGCATTGAAATGAATTGGACGGCGATTTTACAGGTTTTTTCTAGATCAAACGGTAAGGAGATCTACGAGTATAATCCACTTAAGGTGTGATTTATTAGCTCACACTTAAGTATTTTGTGTTGAAAGAAATGTGAATATGAGTGAGACCTATTACAAAAAGAGAGTGATTGAAGACGATAACGATGAAATGAACCAAGTATTGAATCAAGACAACAAACTCCAAATCTCATGCAATAACTAGAAATTTGAAACACAACTAATCTACTCTACACTGTTATAATGAAAATGCAACTATTTAAGCAAATGACCAATTAAACCATGGATCTACGCTAGCATACATGTACAGTAAAGAGGATCCCTAGCTACTAGGGTTGGGCCCTAACCCAATACCTTCAACCCTCTAAGTTAACTCAGTGCTGGTTCGAAACGAAACTCATTCTTATTATCAAAAACAATGGATTACATCAAAACTGTCACAAGTCTTGCAGCTTGAAAATAGTGTAAAGTTTTACAATCCAAAGTCTGAATCCTACTAAGGTCCTATGCCTCTCTACTTATACCACTGAAGCCTCCAACAACTTCCTTAAAATTAGGGAGGCTCAGCTCCCAAACTAGAGATAAACTAGTGCTTTGACTTCCACTTGCTCGACTGCCTTCTAGTCCTCATGATTTGGCTGGTTGAACTACAAGCTGATGGAGGAATATTCAAATGGAGGGGTAGTAAATGAGGAGGATTTACCTCCTATAATTCCTCTCCCTTGTCCCATTCGATTTTTGACCAAGATATTTGTTGGCATTATGATTCAAGTGTTGTCCTTGATGGCAACTCACTCAGAGGCTGGTACAGGTGCTCAGAGGTTGGTACAGGTGGTACAGGTGATGGCAACTTAATCAGAGGACAGATCTTAGTACAGCATGCCAAGAAAGTTCATACACGCAGGTTCGTTAAGCCCAAGTCGCGTGTACACGCAGGTTGGCTTCAGTAAAAGAGCGTGTATGTGGAAAAGTACCTTTGGTCCATGGCGGTTAGTCCTTGGAAGTTGTGCCTATGGTTTCGGACCATGGTGTCTCGACGGGCGTGTCAATCCCTAGTTTTGAGGTTGATGGTATTGGGTTACTATGGTTTTGGCTCTTGGTATTGAACAAGGCCTAAGGCTATATAAGGAGAAGATCATTAGGCAAGTTGAAGCATGCATTGTGTGTCTGACGCAGTGAGAGGATCTGGTATAGCTGGTTATCTGTTCGGGACGTTTGGCAAGGGTCGGATCTAACAGCGAAGGCATAAGAATCTATTTCTAGATCTACACGCGGGTTGCCCTTGGTGAAAGCGCGTATACACGCGGTTTTGGTACAGTGAAGTAGCGTATGCATAATAAGATTTGATATTTCAGGTTGCTGCTGATTCTGGTGGTTGTTGCAGAGTTCTGGGCTCTGGTTTGGGTTCTGTGTTCTTGATGACAGGGTTTCAGTGATTCAGTATTGGGTTATTTAATGAATTATGATGCAAGTTTAAGTTGATGATTGTATTGCAGTAATGTTTGTTTGTACTCTTGGATCCAGTCTGAAAATTGATGAAACGTGGTCCCTGAAGGTTGTAGGGTCAGCACCTACGTACTAGTAAATGGATTAGCTAGTATAAGAGCTGAGGGGGTTGTAGCTCCCTTCCAGAAGTAGTTGGAAAACGAGAGAGGGTTGTAGCCCTCTGCAGGTTGTAGCCTGCGTACTGGTAAAGGACTGCACCAGTACATTGTAAAAGAAGTTTCTCATTAAAGAAGAAAGAGACGAATTGCAGCAGGTGGTTTTCACCCACATTGGGTTTCCACCTTATATCATGGTGTTCATGTGTGTGGCTCTTGTGTGATGTTCTGTTCTGTTACACTGCACCTGTTTACTGTTAATATGCTTAATAATGTTTTGATGCATTTACTGAAGATTAAGCTAACTGAATATAAGATCTCTGGGTATACGCTAGTTTCATTAGACACAGTCGCGTGTACACGCGGGTTAACTTAATTAAAGTCGCGTATATGTTTCTGAGTATGAAATTGAAAAAGTTTGATTGATCTGATAATATTGATTCACCCCCCCCCCCCCCTCTCAGTATTATTTCCAACAATATTTGCTAAAATTCCTTGCTTTTATCCTTTAATCTTGCATTACATGCACATTAGACCACAAAGCAAAATATCCAACTCTAACTCATCTCATAAGAAAAATATAATCAAAAGTATGCAATAAGTTGTGAGAATAGTTGGTTTGACTAAGTTAGGAGGTGAATTAAGGCCCATATAATTACCCAATGATGAGGCTCATCATCACCCCCTACTGAAAGTGTTTCTCATCCGTTGAGCAACTTAGTCAATGTACATGTCCTTCATGGCTCTAGTAGCCTCTCTGACATCCCATGCCTCTGTTATGGTCTCTTCTTCTTGTGCATAGAAACCTGATTTCCTTTCTACTTCTTCCCATTGCCTCTTTTCCTCTTCTTCTTTTCTCCCTTCTAGAATCCCTAGTAGTAGTGGTGGACTGAGTTTTAGGCTTATCCAATCGACCTTCAACCTTTGCATTGATTGCTTATACATAGGTATCGTATTGACCGCCTCTCTCAACCTTTGAGGGGAGTGATATTCTCTGATCTTCAAGCTATGTGGCAGTGTGTTCCATCTCCTTGAGCAGGCATGTATACTATCATCTCCTAGTAACCTAAACACATCCTCAAAATATGCATTTGCTTGCTTTTGGGCAGCAAGATATCTATGTGCCAATTAAGGATCATTTGCAATTAGATATGATTGTTGATTAGGGCCCTGGGATTTGATTGTTCAGCTCTGATCAAAAGAGGTTCATTCTACTCTCTGGCCAATATCCTTTTCATCTTTGCATCCCTTGACTCCTCATGCTTCATCCATGATGCCAAATCCATTAATTGTAGATCTCCTAGTTTGGCATTAGGATCCCAAACATTCATGTCTATGAGGACCATGTTGTGCAAGTAAAACTCAGCCATTTTGGCCCTATCCTCTAGTGTACTTTGATCACAAAGATCAATAAACTACTTGTAGTCCTGAAATGGCATGGTTCCCCTTTGTGCTAGTGTTTTAATCTGAAATTGCACCATTGTTCTCCGAGGTAAAGAGAATAGGATTTAGATGGCATCCTACACTGGATGGCCTCTAAGGAGAGGCTGGCCATACATGCTAGTTATTTTTTCCTTTTCTGAAACTGTCCTCTCAGCCAATGTGCATTTTCCCTCTCAAGTTGATCTCTCATTATTGCTTCTCTGTCTCTTAAGCCACTTATCTCTTTGACCATTTCCTTGAGCTTCTCTTGTTTGATTCTTATGCTCTTTCTTGTTCTGAAATATAGAGGGGTTTTCCTTCTTCTTTTCCCTTTTTGCTTGACTGGGCTGGTGAGAGAAGTGAGGGAAGCTGCTACCTCCCTCGCATCGGTCTCTGGAGACACCCTAGGTGACTCTTCATTGTGTTCTTTCCCTTTTGTTGCAATGCCTTCTTCCTCTCTGTTTTGCTTATTTTCTTCCTCTTGTTGTTCTTTCTCATCTCCATCAGCTTCTTCCTTCGTTTCTTCCTCTGTTTCAGCATCATCCTCCTTCTATTCTACTTCATCATGTTCCTATTTATTAGTTTCTTCTTCATTCATCTCATCCCCATATAGCTCTGTATCTTCTTCTTCCTTTTTTGCCTCCTCCTCATTGACAAAAGGACTAACATCATAGGTGAGGGTTTTGATGTCAACATCTGCTGGTAAGTCTCTAAAGACTGACCATGTTATAGGGATCTTGAGGTTGTGGAGGGCATCCTCAATGAGGATCCTGATCAACCCATGGTGAGCCAATTGTTGGGACTTCCCTCCCTTTACTTTGCTGCTAGAGTCTATGAGTGATTGCATTAAGAAATAGGGTATGTTGAGTTTTTGGTGAACTGGTGTATCTACCCCAAATCTTAATTCTTCAAGAATCCTAAAATGGTAGCCATAAACAACACTGTATCTACCATCACATGAGATATATTTGATGATTTGGTAAACTACCTCACTCCATGGGTATGGCGGACTGTCCCTCCTTACTCCATTTTTATCTTTTGTGGGTTTTCACCTTCTTAAAATAATTTCCTTTTTTCCACCTGACTATCTGCTTTGTCTTCTTTTCTCCATGGAATTCCTAGGGGAAGTGTGGTGACCCTACTGATGAGCTCAGGGGTGAGATTTATAGTGAGACCACTAACTATAACAATGGCACGGATTCTGTTGTGTGGATGAGGGAATGAGAAAATTCTTGAGCCACCTCATCATCATACCCTGTGAATTTTTCAAAAAACCCCATCCATTGTTGTCTTATAAAGATTTCAAGCACTTGGGGGTCTTGTTGTATCCTCACAGTGTTTGTGGGTTCTCTCCTATTAAACCCTCCTATCATCTTGCTTGTGAGGCTTGAGGAGGAAATGAGAGGTTTTACACAAGAATTTTAAATTCAGGAGAAAATATAGTTTCCTATGTGTGTAATTCACCTCCCACAGTTGTTATATCCACTATATTTTAGAGAATTTCTAGTTCATTTACTTGTAAATGGGGATGGATTTTTAGATCCTACCTCTTTAGAATGGTGGTAGTGGATAGTTCTCGTGATATTCCCTCTTGAACCCCTCTCTTCCTATCTTGTAGATTGCCTTTGTGTATCTTGTAGACTATTTTTGTATGAATTCTTGTGCATGCTCCTGTAGAAATTCTCTTACAGAACGATGGATCCTTGCTTCTGGTGGGTGGCTAGAGTTATAAGCGTGACTTGAGTGAGGGAGTTTCGAGGAGGTGGAATGCATGAATGCATTAAAATGATGTTTTGTTTCCCACTCCACGTAATAAACTCCCACCTCATAGATCCGTAGTTAACAACTTCTTGTCCTACTTCTCCTTCGTCTTTGAGTTGACTACGACCACGTGTGAGAGGACACCCAGTTTTGTATGTGATGACTGAATGAAGGTGGCCAAGTTAACTGGCCACCTTTTCACTTGTAAACTAACTACCCCATAACCCTTACAACTTTTGATCAAATTATGCATATGAGTGAGTGAGTGGGATACTTACCTGTGGTCTCGATGCCATGCTGCAGTTGTCAAAGATCAGATGTGCTGCGTTGTTTACTTGCTGCATGGTCATTCTTCTTCCTCCTTTGTTGTTTGTTGTCTACTATTTGTTGTCTTTTGTTTGCTGTCTGCAGCTCATGGATCATCCTTATGAAGACATGTAGTTGATGATTGATACTCTGTGGGATAGGCTGCTACAGGACCTAACCAACCTACCATTCACCCTTGGATTGCTTCCTATAGGTTTTTGGGGGATCCTGTAGGAATACATGGGATCCTATAGAAAACACAGTCTTCGCCTGAATAGAAGAAATGGAGTGGAAAATGATAGAAATGATGGAGTGATGCATGGTAAGGAGTGGAGGAGATGGATATGTGTGAGGCAGGGTGCCCTTTAGATCCTCTTTTTTCTCCTTGATTGTCTTTCTCGTCCACCTGCAAATAACAATTACATCTTTTTATCTCTTTTTTCTTTTTTCTATTTTTTTTTTTGATAAACACCTAGGCTACCTTAGAGAGGTTTTCACCCTATATGCTTGCCCTGGGCACCTCAAGGAATGTTTTCACCCAGGGATCTTCTTATTCTTTTTTTTTTCAATTTTTTTTGTTTCATCATTGGGCCGCCTCACAAGGTTTTCAACCCAAAGATGGGACTCAGGTGCCTCATGGAGCTTTTCACCTGAATCCTTATTCTTTTTTCTCTTTATTTTTTGTTTTTTCAGTGACCTGATGGGGGAGGAGCTGGAACTTGCTCCACCATCATCATTGTTTTATTGATCTTGTCAATGAACTCTTGCTTTGATAAAGGCCTCTTGTACATTTTCAATTAGTGTCCATTAACAAGCAATCGAATGGCTTCTTCATCTATAGTTCTGATTTGCACTAAACCATTATCATGGCATCTTTCCACCACATAAGGCCCGAGCCATCTTGTCCTTAGATTTCCCTTGAATTCTTTATACCTAGAATCATATAACAATGCCCAATTTCCCTCTTGAAATTGCTTATCCTTAATATGTTTATCATGCCAGATCTTCCTATGAAGCAAAACTATCTTTGTATGTAGGAGGGCCTACATTTTGAATTCATCCAAGCCATTCAATTGGAACAACCTTTCTTTTTGTGCATGACTGAGATCCAAATCTAGTTGTTCTGCCATCCTCAATGTGTTATATTCAAACTCGATGGAAAACAAAGCCTTTTTCCCATAGACCAACTCATAGGGTGTAAATCCAGTGGTGGTCTTCCATGTTGTATTACAGGCCCAGGTGGCCTCAACTAGTCTCTTTACCCAATCCTTCCTACTACTGCTCACTACCTTGGTTAAGATGCTCTCCAGTGCCCTGTTGGTCACCTCCACTTTCACATTAGCTTGTGGATGATAAGGAGTGGAGGTTTCTACTTGATTTTGTGATGGCTGAGCAGTTCGTCAATCATGTTGGAGGTAAACTAGCTACCTTGGTCTTTGACTAGCTCTCTAGGGTACCCAAATTTGTTGAATACATTCTCCCTTAGGAACACAACCACCTTCTCTTCTGTTGCTATCTTAATTGCCTTGGTTTCAGCCCACTTAGTCAAATAATTAGTGCACACAATAATGTATTGTTTTTACTTTGAGGGAGGTTTGATAGACCCAATGAAGTCCATGCCCCACTTGTCATTTGGCTCAAAAGTCACTTGAGGTTGTAGGGGCATTTCATCTCTTGGAGTAGGCTTTCCCATCCTCTGGCACCGAACACACTGACTAATGTACTTCTTCACATCCTAATGAAGAGTGAGTCAATAATAGCCCGCTTGTAACACTTTGAATGTTGTCCTATTTGCTGCAAAGTGACCTCCAGAAGGCCCATTGTGACAGATCATAAGGATGTCAAAAACTTCCTCTTCCCTTACACACCTTCTCAAGATTTGATTTGGGCCAAGTTTGAAGAGATTGCCCCCAATCTAGGTGAAGGGGGTGCTTTTCCTGACTATCTTGCTCTTTCCTATGGAGGGAAATTTTGGTGGGAACTGTGCTAATACCAAATAGTTTTCTATATCAGTAAACCATGGAGAGCGAACTGAAATAGCGAACAAATGCTCGTCTGGTAACCGATCATCCACCATTCCTTCTTCACCTACAGGTAGATTCACCCTAGATAGAAAGTCTGCAACAACATTTTCCTTACCAGGCTTATCAACAATAGTTAGATCAAACTGCTGTAATAAATGCAAGCATCTTATAATTCTAGCATTCACATCTAGTTTTTTCATTAAATATTTGATTGTAGCATGGTTAGTATGCAAAAATGTTTGATAGCCTATAATGTAATGCCTAAATTTTTTTAATGAATGCACAACATCCAGGAGTTTCTTTTCGGTCAGAGTATAATTTAGGTCAACCTTTAGCAGGTTCTTACTAATAAAATAGATGGCACAGGGAAATTTCTCCTTTACCTGACCTAAGGCTGCTCCTATGGCTTTGTGTGAGGCATCAACATGAATATGAAAAGGGAGGGCCCAGTTTCGGCCTCGAAGAATTGATGCAGTGGTTGACTTACCCTTTAAAATGTCTAAGGCCTCTTCACAGCTCTTTGACCATAAAAACATAGAATCTTTGGCCAACAACCCAAATAAAGGAGAGGCCAACTTGCTGAAGTCCTTTATGAACCTTCGGTAGTATCTAGCTAACCCCAAGAAACTCCTAACATCCCTCTACTTTCGAGGATGTGGGACTCTTTGGATGATTGTTATTTTGTTTGGGTCCACCTGTAGTCCTTGCTGAGATATTGAATGACTTAGCATAGTGCCTTCGGTCATTAAGAATTCACATTTTTCTGGACTGAGAGACAGGTTAATTTCAATGAATTTGTGCAATACGTTGCCTAGGTTAGTTGGGGCATCTTGAGAATCGTAGCCATAAGGTGTAAAATCATCCATATAGATTTCCACTGCATCATTTACTAATTTAACAAAAATTCTCAAGACTGCTCTCTAGAAAGTGGCAAGAGCATTGCATAGGCCAAAAGGAAGTATCCTATATGCAAAAGTACCCCAAGGATAGGTGAATGTGGTCTTATCCTAGTCTTCTAGGAAGATTTGGATTTGGTTGTACCCACTAAATCCATCTAGGAAAGAGAAAAACTTCTTCCCTGCTAGGCCATCTAGCACTTGGTCAATGAAGGGTTGGGGAAAATGATCCTTCTTTTTGGCTTTGTTCAACTCCCTATAATCGACACAAATCCTCCACTTACCATTTTTCTTGGGAACTAACACTAAAGGAGAGACCCACTCACTGTCAGAGATAGAGTAAATGAATCCTGCATCTAGAAGTTTTTGCAGTTCTTCTTTGACTATATCTTTAAGAGTTGGATTCATCCTCCTTTGTGGTTGCCTAACTGGCTTGAAACCTTCTTTTATGTATATGTGGTGAGTACACACTGAGAGGTGTACTCCCTTAATTTCCTTGTAACCCCAAGCAAAGGCTTCTAGGTTTTCTCTCAACATGTTGCATAGCTTTTCCTCTTCAAGAGCAGAAAGAGATGGATAGATTTTCAAAGTTTTCTCTTGGCCAAATTCTATGGTTTTGACATGGAGTGGGTTGGAATTGGCCAAGCATAAGTTAACTGGATTATTTTTCTAGGTTTCCCTTACTTCTTCTAACGGTAACAAACTAGGATTTGGACTTTGGAGCATGTGTTCAATTAAGTCATCCTCGTCTTGCTGTCCTCCTCCTATGGTTGCTTCCAAAACATAAAGTTGGGTTGAATAAGCCTCATCTTCTTCCTCCTCCTCCAACCATAAAGGTAAATCATGCTCTAGAGAAAGTTGAGCAGGAGGGTATAGGACTAACTACTTGGATATATGCCCATTCTTGATGGTCATATTCTTATTTCTGTAACTAATGTAAGCATCAAATGTGGCCAACCATGGCCTCCCAAGGATGGGAGGGTAACCAGTAAGCTTAGCCTTAGGCTGGAGAACTAGGAAATTTACAAGGTACTCCTAGGAGTCAATGGAGACAATCACATCCTCCACAATTCCCTCAGGGGTGACAATGGAACTGTCTACAAGCTGCAGAATTGTTGTGGTCTTCCTCAATGACTCCTAGAGGTTGAGCTTGAGCATGGTGTCCTTGGTCAACACATTAATGGCAGCCCCAAGATCAATCAGAGTGTGTGGGACAATGGTGCCATTAATGTGCACATCTACTATAGGGCTTCCAGGGTCCAAATATTTTAGACATATTAGCTACCCCAACATTATGTCAGACAGTTGCCCAATGACATTAATGGTAGGGGCATTCCCTTTTCTTCTTCTTGGATGCTTGAAGCACTTATCCTTAATCAACTTATTTTTAGAAAATTATATATATTACGGAGCAATGGAACACATAAAATATTGCAGAAATATAAACACAGAAAATGCACAAAACAAGAGAGACACAGATATACGTGGTTCACCCATTTTGGGCTACGTCCACCCCGAACAACCAGTCATTCTTTCTATTATCCAGCAAAATGAAGAGACACAACCTGCAGCAAATCCGCTGTAATATCCTCTGTTTTCTCTCACAGTCTCACCTCTCTGTTTCTCGCTCACAGAATACACATCTATCACACAGCCTCAAATACAATACCCTCATACAAAGAGAGGGGTTGCCTTCTAGGGCAAAAAAAAACCCTAAACTAAACGTAAGTTCTACCATCAGATCATCTACCTAATGAACGGCCCAGATTTACTAGAAATTACTATACTTTTACAAGGAAATTTTACATCTCTTTTTAGCTTCGGGGGCGCTGCCCCCGAAACCCCCCGCCAGGGGGGGGGCTCCCAAAGGTCGCAGCCGCCCCCCCTGGACCCCCCCTGCAGCGAATATTTTACGGGTGGTGTTGCCACCCCCATTTCGAACTGGGGTCCTATGTTGCGATACCTCTGAATATAGAAGATAATCAGGCTCCACACCCAACAATCTCCCACTTGGAGACTGATTGTATTAACTCCACCGCTGCTCCATTTGCTGGACAATGACTCCTCTTTGGACCTGGCTGTTTCTCATCTTCATCGTCATCCTTGAAGACCAACTGAAACTGAGCATATTCTCAGTTTCTCCCTGGTTACAACTTTTGTTAGCATATCTGCAGGATTCTAGCTAGTGTGTATCTTTTCTAGCTTCAACTCTCCATCTTCCAACACTGATCGAATGGAATGGTACTTGAGCTGTATGTGTTTAGTCTTGGAATTAAATGTTGAGTTCTTTGCAAGATGAATGGAACTTTGGCTATCACTGTATAATGTGCCCATATCATGCTCCTTACCTAATTCACCCATAAACCTTTGTAACCAAATCATTTCTTTACTAGCCTCTGTAGCAGCAACATACTCTGCTTCTGTTGTTGAAAGTGCAATAACACTTTGGATTTTTGAAACCCAACTGACAGTTGTTCCTCCAACAGTAAATACATATCCTGTAGTGCTCCTCCTGTTATCTCTGTCACCTGCCATATCTGCATCAACATATCCTTGTAGGCAGATGTTTGAACCACCAAAGCATAATGCTTGATTTGTGGTACCTTTCAAATATCTGAGAATCCATTTCACTGCCATCCAATGTGTTAGAAAATTATATATTACGGAGCAATGGAACACATAAAATATTGCAGAAATATAAACACAGAAAACGCACAAAACAAGAGAGACACAGATATACGTGGTTCACCCAGTTTGGGCTACGTCCACCCCGAACAGCCAGTCCTTCCTTTCTATTATCCAGCAAAATGAAGAGACACAACCTACAGCAAATCCACTGTAATATCCTCTGTTTTCTCTCATAGTCTCACCTCTCTGTTTCTCGCTCACACTGAATACACATCTATCACACAGCCTCAAATACAATACCCTCATACAAAGAGAGGGGTTGCCTTCTAGGGAAAAAAACCCTAAACAAACATAAGTTCTACCGTCAGATCATCCACCTAATGAACGGCCCAGATTGACTAGAAATTACTATACTTTTACAAGGCAATTTTACATTTATTTTTGGCTTCGGGGGCACTGCCCCCGAGCCCCCACCGGGGGACCGCTGGCCCCCGGACCCCCCAGCCGGGGGGGATGGGCCCCCCCGGACCCCCGCGGGGGGGACAAGTCCCCCCCCCCCCCCCGCACCCCCCCGCGTGGAGGGGTGTACAAAACATCCTGGGGTATACATCCGGCTGAAACAAAGACCTCTGAACAATCATGCTCCACACACAACAATCTCCCACTTGGAGAATGATTGTAGCAACTCCACCGCTACTTCATTTGCTGGACAATGGCTCCTCTTTGGACCTGGCTGTTTCTCATCTTCATCGTCATCCTTGAAGACCAATTGAAACTGAGCATGTTCTCAGTTTCTCCCTGGTTACAACTTTTGTTAGCATATCTACAGGATTCTGGCTAGTGTGTATCTTTTCCAACTTCAACTCTCCATCTTCCAACACTGATCGTATGAAATGATACTTGAGCTGTATGTGTTTAGTCCTGGAATGAAATGCTGAGTTCTTTGCAAGATGAATGGCACTTTGGCTATCACTGTATAACGTGCCCATATCATGCTTCTTACCCAACTCACCCATAAACCTTTGTAACCAAATCATTTCTTTACTAGCCCCTGTAGCAGCAACATACTCTTCTTCTTTTGTTGAAAGTGCAACAACACTTTGGATTTTTGAAACCCAACTGACAGGTGTTCCTCCAACAGTAAATACATATCCTGTAGTTCTCCTCCTATTATCTATGTCACCTGCCATATCTGCATCAACATATCCTTGTAGGGAGATGTTTGAACCACCAAAGTATAATGCTTGATTTGTGGTACCTTTCAAATATCTGAGAATCCATTTCATTGCCATCCAATGTTCCTTTCCTGGATTGTTCATGTACCTGCTTACAACTCCCACTGCATGTGCAATATCAGGCCTTGTGCAGACCATTGCATACATTAAGCTTCCAACTGCTGATGCATATGGAACTTTAGACATATAATCCATGTCTTCTTAGGTTTTTGGGCACATTTCCTTGCTAAGTTTGAAATGGCTAGCAAAAGGTGTACTAACTGGTTTTGCATTGTGCATGTTAAATCTTTTCAACACCTTTTGTATGTACTCATTCTGAGACAATGTTAATTTACGATTTTTCTTGTCTCTAGTTATTCTCATACCAAGGATTTGTTTTGCAGCTCCCAAATCCTTCATTGCAAATGAATTTTCCAATTTTCTTTTGAGCACATTTATTTCCTGCATGTTAGATCCTGCAACAAGCATGTCATCTACATACAATAACAATATAATATAGCTGCCATCATTTTTCTTTTTCAAATAAACACAATGATCAGAGTGACATCTAGTATAACCTTGTTCAGACATAAACTTGTCAAATTTTAGATACCACTGCCTTGGAGCCTGTTTTAAGCCATACAAGCTCTTCTTCAACCTGCACACTAGTTTCTCCTTCCCTTTCACTTCATATCCTTGTGGCTGCTGCATATATATCTCTTCCTCCAAATCCCCATGGAGAAAGGTTGTCTTTACATCTAACTGCTCAAGATGCAAATCCTCAGCTGCTACAAGACTTAAAATAGTTCTGATTGAAGTCATTTTAACAACAGGAGAAAATATTTCATCAAAATCAATACCTTTCTTCTGTGCAAACCCCTTCACCACAAGTCTAGCTTTATACCTCTATTTTCCTCCATCTTCTTCCTTCAGCCTGTAAACCCATTTATTCTGCAATGTTGTTTTACCTGCAGGCAACCTGACTAAGTCCCAAGTCTGGTTATGTGCTAAGGAGTCCATCTCTTCTTTCATGGCTTGCTCCCACTTCTTCCTGGTTTCTACCTGCACTGCTTCTTCATAACATTCGGGTTCACCAGATTCAGTCAACAATAAATAATATAATGAAGGAGAGTATCGTTCAGGGGGTCTACTTATCCTGTTAGATCTTCTAACACCACTTTCAGGTGTTTGGGGTGCCTGTTGCTGTTGTGGTGGTTGCTGTTGTTGATTATTATTATTTTCAGGCACCTTTACCTTTTCAGTGATGTCATCAAGAACTGCGTATTCCTTGTTTTCGTTTTCTTTCTTCTTTTCCTGCAACTGATTCTTATACAATACCTTTTCATTGAATATTACATATCTGCTCCTAATGATTTTGTGATTTTCATAATCATATAAGCGATAACCAAAATCATTAACACCATATCCAATAAAGGTACATTTCTTTGACTTTGCCTCAAGCTTTGTTCTATTTTCTTTATCAATATGGACAAAGGCCTCACAACCAAAAGGCTTTAAAAAAGAGTAGTTTACATTTTTACCTGTCCATGCTTCCTCCGGAACACCACCATCCAAGGAACTTGAAGGCCCTCTGTTTATTAGATAAACAGCAGTATCTACAGCATCTGCCCAAAATTGTAAAGGCAATCCTGCATGCAATCTCATGCACCTTGCACGCTCCATGATTGTTCTGTTCATCCTTTCTGACACACCATTTTCTTTTGGTGTTCTTGGAACTGTCTTCTCTCTGCGAATTCCATGCTCTGAACAGTACCTATCAAACTCTTTGCTGCAATATTCACCTCCATTGTCTGATCTAATACACTTCAATTTCTTTCCTGTCTCAATCTCAACCAAAGCTTTCCATTTCTTGAAAGTATCAAATACATCAGATTTATTCTTAATACAATAAATCCAAGTTTTTCTAGTTGCATCATCAATAAAGGTAACATAATAATGAGAGCCACCAAGAGATGATACCTGAGCAGGTCCCCATACATCTGTATGCACAAGCTCTAATTTTTCGTTCTTGTTTTCTTTCCCAACTCTGAGAAATCTGACTCTCTTCTGTTTTCCATAAATGTAGTTCTCATAGAAGTCCAAATCAACATTCTTCAAACCCGGCAACAAATTCCTTGAGTGAAGAATCTTCATCCCGTTTTCACTCATGTGTCCGAGCCTATGATGCCATAATGCTGCATCTGCTCCTTTGGAAGTTAAATCATTAACAGACTTAGAAA
The DNA here is from genome assembly GCA_031772625.1 of Pinus tabuliformis. NCBI lineage: Eukaryota > Viridiplantae > Streptophyta > Pinopsida > Pinales > Pinaceae > Pinus > Pinus tabuliformis. Next base: position 1,544,814,619 of record CM062819.1, read on the forward strand.
TACCATTGCATAAATACAATGTACCAACCTTTTCGCCTTTTGCTATTACCAGGGCTCCTTTGGTGACCTTCCAAGCTTTATCTGTGAAAGTTGTCACACAACCTTCACCACCTAACTGCCCTGTTGAAATCAGATTTTTCTTTAGATCTGGAACATGCCTTACCTCCTTTAATAGCCATTGGTTTCCATTCTGCTATTTTACAAGAACCTTACCCATTCCAATGATTTTACAGGGTTTATCATCACCCAGACGAACTTGTCCAAAATCTCCTTGAACATAGTCATGAAAGTATTTCTTATCAGGTGTGGCATGGAATGAAGCCCCTGAATCTACCACCCAGGAATCAGTAATATTTTCGAAAGAAAGAATCAAAGCATCTTGTAACACCTCACCTGTCACATTTGCTTCATGATTGTTTTCTTGCTGTGCATCTCCTTCTTTTCCCTTCCGAGATCTACAGTCTTTCTTTAGGTATCCTTTCTTTCCACATTTCCAACACACTATTCCCGATCTGGACTTGGATCTGCCTTTCCTTGATTTACTGCGATATCCTGAGCTCTTTCCTCTTTCCATTTTTCTTCCTCTAGACTCTGCACTCAAAGCATTTCCCGATGTCTCACCAGAGCTTTTCCGTCGCATTTCCTCGCTAAGGATAGCACCGACAACATCATCAAACTTTAAAGTACTAGATCCAGAAACGGAGTTACTAATGGCCATTACCAAACCATTCCAACTTTCTGGTAATGAGCACAAGAATAATAGAGCTCTAACTTCATCATCAAAGTTTACCCCTACAGAACTTAACTGACTTGTAACTGTATTAAAATCATTTAAATGGTTTGCAACAGATCCACCTTCCGACATATTCATATTAAATAACCGTTTCATAAGAAATACCTTGTTTGGGGCCGAGGGTTTTTCATATAGTTTCGACAACGTCTGCATCAAACCCTTTGTCATGGTTTCCTTCGAAATTTTGAAGGCGACTGACGCAGCAAGGCACAACCATATTGTTCCGAGTGCCTGTCTATCGAGAAGGTTCCATTCTTCGTCTTTCATACCCGTCGGCATCTTTGTTTTTCCGCCCAATGGTAGGTATAGATCTTTCTGATACAGATAATCTTCCATCTGCATCTTCCATAGCGAGAAGTTTTGGCCATTAAATTTCTCGACCCTAAACTTACCATCTTCCGCCATTACTCCCACTCGAACCAGGAACCCTTCTTTCCTGCGAGTTTATCAGCCAAATAGACCTTCGGCTCTGATACCAGTTGTTAGAAAATTATATATATTACGGAGCAATGGAACACATAAAATATTGCAGAAATATAAACACAGAAAACGCACAAAACAAGAGAGACACAGATATACGTGGTTCACCCAGTTTGGGCTACGTCCACCCCGAACAGCCAGTCCTTCTTTCTATTATCCAGCAAAATGAAGAGACACAACCTACAGCAAATCCGCTGTAATATCCTTTGTTTTCTCTCACAGTATCATCTCTCTGTTTCTCGCTCATAAAATACACATCTATCACACATCCTCAAATACAATACCCTCATACAAAGAGAGGGGTTGCCTTCTAGGGCAAAAAAAAACCTAAACTAAACATGAGTTCTACCGTCAGATCATCTACCGAATGAACGGCCCAGATTGACTAGAAATTACTATACTTTTACAAGGCAATTTTACAGCTGTTTTTAGCTTCGGGGGGCAGCCCCGCTAGGGGGGGGCTCCCAAAGGTCGCAACCGCCCCCCCTGGACCCCCACTGCAGTGAATATTTTACGGGCGGCGTTGCCGCCCCCATTTCGAACTGGGGTCCTATGTGGCGATACCTTTGAATATAGAAGATAATCAGGCTCCACACCCAACACTTATTGTAAATGGGAACATCTTTTATTGCTTGGAGAAGGGGGATCTTTTCACATAGTTTTTTCAATTCTCCTAGAATTTCAAGTTCTTCTGGGATAGGCTAGAGTGGTTGGGCTAATATCTTAAGAAAGGGTGGATTTACTTTAAGGTTTGTTTCCTCTATTTCTTCCTCAACCTCCCTACGTGGAGAGGGAGGTTGGTTATCCAGGAGAATTCTCCAAGATCTTAGATTGATCTCCTAGATTTCTACAGCATAAGTTGGGTATGATGTCTCTCCACTATATAGTTGTTGAGCTTTCCTATTATTTGGGTTCGGATTTGGCTGGGCAAGCATCTGGGGTTGCTTGAATGGAGTAGAGTGTAGGAGTTGTGGTTGGGTAGGTGGTGGAGGTAATAGAGCTGTAGCATTGTTGTATTGGGGCCTCCACCCTGGTATGGGTATTCCACTAAGGTTGTGGTGAAACAGAAGGTTGAAATGACTGGCTGGCTAGTTGGGAATGATACTGAGATGCATAGGACCAAGGAGGGGGTGTAGACGAGGAAGGATGAGCTTGGGGTCCCCAAGAAGGTATACTTGTGGTTTGGTTGGGGTTTTAATATGCATGGGATGACCCTTGCATCCCTACTAGTATGGTCTAGGCCCAAGAGGTCTCCTTTGGTTGATGTAGAAAAGTTGCTCAATGACCCCTTCAACTCCTTGATATACAACTTTGAGTCCAAGTAAAGAAGGGCACTTATCTGTGGAGTGGTTTTCTTCACTGACTGAGCAAATCTCAATGTATTTCAATGGACATTCCATCCTGGGATGCCTCCTAGTGCATCTAGGAAAAAATATGGCCAAGTCTCTCTCTGCTTCCTCTTGCTTCCTTTTGATATTCATGGTGTCCAATTACAAGGCAAGGGTTTGCAGCATCTCACTTTTGAAATCTTCCAGCATATTTCCATTTTCACCCTTGATGGATGAGTTGAAAGATGATGTACTAGCCATAGGTTGACCACCCCTACCCTTCTTCCTGGTTGCCCTAGAAAGGCTTCTAAAGACAATCTTGATATCCTCATAGGGTAATTGGTAGATATCCCCTCCTGCTAACAGATGTAAGGTATCCAAAAGATATTCCTTTACTCCTCTAAGTAGGACCAGCTTTAGTGACTCAGGGTCAAGTGTGCACCTAGCCCTTTTGTAACTAAGATGGAATATTTCTTCATAGTCTTCTAAGGATTCATCCTGGCCCATGGTCATCCTGAAAATATCTTCTTTAATATCCTTTGACCTACAATAGTCCCTATATTTGTTGTTAAAATCCTACTGCATCTGAGCCCAATTTGTGATGCTATCTCCATGTAAACCCATGAACCAACACAATTCTGCATCCTTGAGGGTAGATGGAAACATTTTTAAATTTTTCTCCTCACTTGTATAGTCATAGGTTCGGCATATAACAGAAAACTCAAATAGGAAATTTTCAGGGTGCTCTTTGGTCAGGCCATGGGAATGAGGTAGGCAGAGGGGCTTGTATTCTTCATCGTGGTGTCCCCATTGGTTTCCCTGATGGGGAAGGCACCCTCAATTATCTCTCTATTCCCTCTGTCATTTTGGTTTTTAGCCATTGGTTTAGTAGGAATGGGTTCTGTTATCACAAAATCAAGCACTGAAGGGCTGTTGATCAGGTAGACTCTGTGTAACTATTTCAGACCAATCTTTTGACTAAGGATTAGCCTCCCTAGCCTGAGAGGGCTCTCTCAAAAGGTTATTGATTTTGACTATTGATAAGATGGCTAACTCTTGTAAGGTGAATTTAACAAACATGCTGGCTGGACAGACATTACAAAGACTTCCATTGGGCTTATGGAGTTAATCATACTTCAGTAAACTATAACACTACTCATACATAGAAGTCAGGGCATGTGATGTTTAAATACTCAAAACACATCTCATAGAAAACCTCAGCTTACAAATACACACAGGAAATCAGAGCAGCATAAGTGAATTCTGAGTGATTGTGTATTTATACAACTGTAAAAACATTAAGGATAAATCAAAACCACATATCTTGAGCATTGAAACACTATATGAATCCTGAGAAGAAAAGCAGCAAATTGTATTACTGAAACTGAGTTTTTACACAAGCCAAAATAATACTCTGTTTTCTCAAATATCCAACCCTCATTACATAGATATTTCAGCTATATATAGAAACATTATTCTAACCACTTCGAGCTTCCTCCTCCAGCATGAGGGGAGCTCGATGACTGTCACTAATGACACCTATCTGCTTTACAACAAACTATTAAATACAATTAATGCTAAGTGGAGTTCTAAAGAGTTCTACTTTGATTATAACTCTAACACTATCTTCTTCATAGAAAGATTCCTTCTTGTTCTTTGACACCTGGACTCTTTGCAGTTTGGCTGAGATGGCTGACATGAGCATTTAAAACTCCATATTGGCCTCAGATGCTGAATACTTTAATCTTCTCAGTGATGCTAGGTGATATCCCCTGTTTTTTCGGTTCCAGTCCTCCATAACTTCGAATATATAGCAGCACATTTTAGCCCTTTAAATAACCCCAAAATATAGTAGACCACCATGTTCCTGATGTGTTGGAGACTTCATCGATGGCCAAGTGTGCAAGCCAAAATTCCTCGTATGCAACTTATTCCATACCCTATGACTGGTAATAAAGTGGCTTTATAACAAAAACTTCAAATTTGAGTTAAAGCATTCCACCTTTTAAAGGTACAGCTGTCTTGATCTGAATGGTTGTGATGGCTTCATCTGGTCCCTTTGATGTCCTTTAGGTGTCTCCTTTTGAAGATTCCCGCACATATCACCAAACTGTCTTTTTGCGTTGAAAACACCACCTACAGCAGTTTCGTAGCGCGCTACGAAACTGCTGAAGTGTTTAAACAGCTTGTCTTTTTCCTGAGGTATTTACCGCCTAGATCTTTGGTTGCCAAAACTCCTTTTGATCTTTGATACATATAGCAGGGATATACATGTCCTCAAAACAACAAAACTAAGCAAAATTTGCCAAAATTTGGAACAAATCCTTTCTTTGAACAGCAACTTCATTTATCAGCTAATTGGTCTAGCTGGGCCTTTAAGTCTTCAACCTTCTTCCACTGACCTAGCTGTGCTTCCAAGTCTTCAATCCTCTTCTTCATAGCTTTGTTTTCGGCTCTTAAACGCATATTTATCTTTCTGATGAATTTAGCCTCCTTAATTGCGGGAACTGTCCATGTATAAACATCAGCTACTGAATCCACCCGGTTTACTAGGTTTTCACTTCCTTTCAATACAGCTTTACGATAATTTGCATACCTAACTGCAGACTCCCTAGTGGTATTCTTCAGCTTAGTAATCTCATGTTTGGCTGTTTCTAACAGGTTCCTTACAGCTATAGTATTACCTCCTTGAGATATGATAACTGTTGTATTTGTGTCTTTTTGCTTAATTTTCTCTGCCTCCTCTGTTCTGGACAATTCCTCAGCTACCTCTGTTCTAGGCAGTTTCTCGGCTTCCCTTACTTGCTTTCTTGTAATAGGTCTTCTTGGTTTGAAGATGAATTCATCACCTGGTTCATCAAACCTCAGTCTTTTTGAAGCCCTAGACTTCTTGGTGCTTTCTGGTGATGACTGTGTCAAATCAATGTGCACTGGTTCAATGTGCACCGGTTCAATTTGCTCAAACTCAATGGCCTCCAAAAAATCACTCAAGCTTGCCTTAGATACCGGGCTCTCTTCAACAGCTAAGGCTTTACCCTTTTCTTTACTTATTTGGCTCCTTGTCCTAACTCTTGACACTGTTTCAGATCCACTTGGTCCGGGTACAGTCTTCTTATGCTGAGCTTCTTCCTTTGCTGATGACTGAGGTTGTTCTTTAATGATCAGTGGCTTCACTGACTTTCTCAATTGAGACTTGGCTTGCTTTTTATCCTTTGCCTCCTTTTGAAGCTCAGCTATCGTGAGTTCTTTGACTGATTGTTCTTTTTCTTTAACTGGTTGTGGAGTAAGACCTGTTTTACTTTGGAAACCAGCCATGAAAATGAACGAGTTCCAGTCTCTACCTATTTTCTGGAGACCATCCAAAACTAAAAATTTAACCAAACCATGGTGAAACAAAGATGTTTCACAGTCTTCCTTTCTTAATTGCACTTTGTCACACATTTTGCTCAGACTGCGAAACAAGTAAAAGGGAATGTCTATGGATGCTTTACCAGTAAAATGTAACAGCAACTTGAAGTGATAAGAGTAGACCTTATTGTATCTTCCCTCACAGGTCAAGTACTTCTGAATACAGGTGAGAAGAAGGGCATAAAGCTCCTTGACATAGTTTCTAGGCACTGCTTTTGTTAGGTCTTCATTCACATATGCCTCTTTTAAAAACTCTTTGCATGGATTCATATCGAACTTAAAATTCTTAAACCATTCTTGCCCCCCTCTTGGGATCTCAGTTACAGCAGCTATTGCCTCTGGAGACACTTGAACTTCCAACATAGCTATTTTAGAATTTAAACCGGTGAAGTTTAAAGCAAAATCTTTTGTTACCTGAGCATGGCCACCTTGCAACTTCTTACAGAAATTCCAACACCCAGCATCTTTGAATGCTTTCTTCACGCCTTCATCTCTTAATGCGAGGTCTAAACCTTCAGGTTCTGTTCTCTGACATCTTCCAGATCTATGTTCTTTCCTCTCCATTTTGCTTTTGAAATCTTCGCACAGACAATGACCAACAGCTTCAGTTAAAATGGTGATTCAATTCTCTTTGACTCGGCCTCGCTTGTAATCAGGCTCGCTTGGAAACATGCTCGCTTGAAAACTCAAATACATCATCACACAAGCTGGTCACTTATGCATCGTTTACGATCATCATAAAGATCCATGCACGGTAAAATCCATTTGAATGATATTTCTGTGCATGTCTACAAATCTATTGGTGGAATTGTGGTTAATGACTGACATGAGAGGACGGAATTGATGACTCATCAACAGACTTGACACTTTGGGAAAAATTCACTGCCAAACGCACGAATCTGTGATTTCGCAGCGCGGTTAGTTTTGAATTCTCATAACGCGCTGTGAAACGGCTTAATGATGACGCACTGCGGAATGGCTGAACAATGATTACGCTGCGAAACTGACCAATAAGAGACTGCACTGCGAAAGCACGGAAAGAGCCGGTGACTAGGATATGACAAGACATGGCTTATGAAACCATGATGGTGGAGGACGACCAATAGGATTAGAGTATAATTTAAATTAAACACCTTTAAAGCTCCAACCCTAAGTAAGAAACATAAAACAAAAACAATTTGACACCAACTTTTGACATTGAACTTAGGACAAAGGATTACATGCAAATTTTTATAGTTCTAAGTGATAACAAGTTCTTCTTCTTCTTCCTCCCCTATATGTTCTTCAAATATGTCAGGTTGTACACCTAAGGGTTACTCAAATTCACAACCACCGAAGAAGAGAGAAGGTTGGATATTGGATGCAGTGGGGGTATTTGGCAAGAATTTTCCTAAATTGTCCCTACTCCTACGAGGCATGAAAGGAAATGTTTTTTGGTTGGTTTTTGGAAGATGTTTTAGCAAGAAAGTACTTTGTAGAAATGAAATTGTTGATTCAATGAAAAATACTGACAGAAAGAAATTACTTGCTGAATTGAAATTCTACTTGCAGAATAGAAAGGAAAGAATATAATGACAAATGAAAGAAAGGAAGCTACTAGATTACTTTTTCAGAAATAAACTAATGGAAGAAAGTTGTAGACTAGAAATAGAAGAAAAGAAAGCAGGCTAGAAATAGAAGAAAAGAGAGCAATACTCGCATTCTACTCTGACACCTCCCGGCAACGGTGCCAAAAAGTGATTTGCACCAGTATTGCAGCAAGGATGCTACAATTCTTGGGCTACCAACTTTACTTATCAACCCGGGGTTTGTACAAACTTGGAGGTGACACTACTATATGCACAAGTAGAAGTGAAGGTCCTGCCTGTTGTCACTTGTTCATCTGGCAAGAGACCCCAGGGGTTCCAAGCCAGAGTTCTATAGAGTTAGAATAAGATTGATTCTTTGATGGAAGAAGATCAAATCTATTCTAAGAGAGCTATTCTACTACAGTAATGGAGAAAAGAACATGTAATGCTAAATCACACCATGTCCTAATTAACCATTTAAACAGCTAAACTAAGGAGAATTGCTAAATCAACACTAACCTAATGTTTCTATCTAAGTTACATAAGTAAAGAGCATCAAACTAAGCTAATGAATAAGCAAAGAAACTAAAATAAAGTTGTTTTCACATTTCTGGTTTTTGTTTTGGTAAAATCAAGCATGCAAGGAGTTAAGCGGAAGAGCAAGTGAAGATTGAAATCAGTGAAAGGAGGACATAACGAAGCAGAAGTGCATAGGAACCGTTGGATCGATCGGGAAGAGTATTAATAGGAGATGATCGGCAAAGATTTTATCACATAATATTACGTGAATAAATGGATGAATAAGACTGACGGAAGATGAATGGCGGAGATCTTATCGTGGGAGGCTAAGTGAATAGATGGACAAACAAGACTAATCGAAAGATGAATGGCAGAGATCTTATCATGGGAGGTTTAAGTCAAGAGATGAACGAACAAGACTAATCAGAAGATGAATGGTGGAGATCCTATCGTAGGAGGTTTAAGTCAAGAGATGAACAAATAAGACTAATCGGAAGATGAATGGCATAGATCTTATCGCGTAGGTTAAGTGAATGGATGGATGAACATGGTTAAACAGGAGATGAATGGTTGAGATCTTATCGCGAAGATGAGGTGAGGAGATGGATGGATCACACCAAGTCGTGTGGCATCAGAAGGGTAAAAAAATGTGCAGAATGATGGAGCGGGTTTCCGTAGGAAGTAAGCAGTTTCTCGTGCACCCTCAAGGCTGTAAGCAGAATTCCAAAATCTTGCGTGATTAGCCTAACTAGGTGACACGTAGCATGAGAAAACCACTTTTCTCACGTGCTCTCAGGCAGATATCGGTCACGCAATAATCCACATGAGATTGCGCAATATCCAATGGATCAAGCGGGGTTGATCAACAGTGGAGTTCGGCCAAGCTGGTTGGCAATCAGGTGACACGATAGTCATTGGATCAAGGGCGCGACAGATTGAAAATGGAGATCTAGAGAGCATAAATTCAAGCTTTGAAATGAATCTGATGGTGATTTTTTAGGTTTATTGTGGATCGGACGGTAAGGAGATCTACGGGTATAATCTGTTTAAGGCATGATTTATTAGCTCATGCTTAAGTATTTCGTGCTGAAGGAAATGTGAATATGAGTGAGATCTATTACAAAAAGATAGTGATTGAAGATGATAACGATGAAATGAACCAAGTACTAAATCAAGACAGCAAACTCCAAAGCTCATGCGATAACTAGAAATCTGAAACACAACCAATCTACTCTACAATGTTGTAATGAAAATGCAGCTATTTGAGCAAATGACCAATTAAACCATGGATCTATGCTAGCATACATGTACAGTAAAGAGGAGCCTTAGCTGCTAGTGTTGGGCCCTAACCCAAGAGCTTCAACCCTCTAAGTTAACTCTGTGTTGGCTTGAAACAAAACTCATTCTTATTATAAAAAACAATGAATTACAATAAAACTGTCACAAGTCTTGCAGCTTGAAAATAGAGTAAAGTTTTACAATCCAAAGTCTGAATCCTACTGAGGTCCTAGGCCTCTCTACTTATACGACTAAATCCTCCAATGAATTCCTTAAAATTAGGGAGGCTCGACTCCCAAACTAGAGATAAATTGGTGCTTTGACTTCCACTTGCTCAGCTGCCTTCTAGTCCTCATGATTTGGCTAGTTGCACTCAGAGCTAATGGAGGAATATTCGAATGGAGGGGTAGTAAATGAGGAGGATTTCCCTACTATAATTCCTCTCCCTTGTCCCATTCAAGTTTTGACCAAGATCTTTGCTAAAATTCCTTGCTTTTATCCTTTAATCCTGCATTACATGCACATTAGACCACAAAGCAAAATATCCAACTCTAACTCATCTCATAAGCAAAATTTAATCAAAAGCATGCAATAAGTTGTGAGAATAGTTGGTTTGACTAAGATAGGTGGTGAATTAAGGCCCATATAATTACCCAATGATGAGGCTCATCACATATATTATCTTATTGTGAAAATATTGTATTGTATCTCCTTGATCATCCATTTAGAATTTGTTGAATTTTTATATATTAAATTATTCCATTAGTTGTTTGTTGGTAATATTGTAGCTTTTGGCTTTGAGGATCAAAGGAATAACAAGAGCTACCACAAACAAAAAATAAGCGAGGACAAACTTTAGATTACTAGGTATGTCTATATTCATATTTTCAACAGTATTCTAGGGAAAGCATGCATATGTTTTAGTTTTTTTTGTTCTAGTGTTTGGTTTTTGAACCTTGGGATATTTCTCTTCTTCGAAAGAGTGATTTTTCCACCAAACATTATCAAACAAGGGAAGCTTCTTCACTAAGACAAGTGCCTCACCAGGAGCCAAGTTCAGCAAAAGTTTTCCCATCTAATGATGGAACTTAAAAAAAAATGGATAGCATTTCTTCCTAAGGGAAGAGGACTGATCTAGGTGGATGTAAATGAATCACCATGGTAAATAATTATTTTCCACTTTCCATGGTTTACAATCCCTTGGTTTTGGTAAATCATGGTATCCACACATGGTATTTGAAAGGTGGACAAAAAAAAATAAAAATTATAATTGCATAATTACTTTTTACCATAGTGATTCATGGTATACACCCATGGTTTTTTTGTTACTCATGTATTTACCCATGGAATTTGAAATATAATGAAAGTGCATGGATCTAGGTGAAAATGCACCCATAAATAATATAAATATGGGCCTTCACCATTGTAAAATCGATGAAGTTTTTCATGATGTATTCATGAAACTTGTATCATTTAATTAAAATAATTAAAAGAAGACCATATTAATTTTTCCTCTACATTATTTATTTATGCACTTTTGATGTATCATGTCATCAATATTTTGTTGCATTCCTCATACAACATAGATCATGAATTCTCCCTTCTTAGGACATATTCTAAGGTTTCAAAATTTATCTTTACAGTTGATATGTTAAACAAGGCTTATGGTGATCCAATTAATGAGTTATCATAAAATCATTGCAAAGCATTCCATTTTTATCCGTAATTATTAACATGTTCCAGTCATTATCCCCTCAATAATTGGTCTTAATTATATAATATCTTCATGTCCCAAGTTATAAGTCTAATTACCCTTTGGGTTATTGTACACTTACATATTGGATAAAGATAAATTTTGAAACTCTAGAATATGTTCAATAAAGAGGAATTCATGGTCCATGTTGTTTGAGGAATGAGACAAAATGTCGCTAACATAATACACACACATACACACGTATATATACACTTAACACTAAAATAATATAAAATGATACACTCTAAAAAAAAATCAATAACATAATTTAAAAATCAATGAATACATGATGTAATATGAAAACACATATACAATATAAGGTAATACTTATATAATTTATTCAAAAAAAATGAACCCACTTTTAACCTTATATCATAACCAATATTATCAAACATAGTGTTAAGTCCTTGGTTATGTATATTTAATCCTAATTTCCATCTTATGCTCTTATGTTACCATAAACATTTAATCACATGAATATTATGTCGGGACTATGGATTATTCCCACAAATAAGGATATGTGCACATGTAAAATCACATTGGAGTAAAAACAAGTGATATATCTCAAGCACTTGGACATATGATAGCACCTTCAACCGTTGATTTCACTGAAGTTCCACCTTTCAATATGTCGAAAATGAATGTTAGAGTATAGGGGGCTTCACTCAATGAACATATGGCATATCACATGTGTTCATGGCATACTAATCAATACCCATAATTTGACTACATATTGGAAAATACCTCTAAAAATCACAGTATTTAACCCCCTACAAATATGAACCCAATACACCTTACCAATTTAAAAAACCCCTACTTTCACTAGGTATTGTAGGTATCCATTTTTTCATTAACATTTTTTATTGCCCTTTAAATTTTTTTACTAACTTTGAGCTCCATCTTTTATACCTGTCAATATAAAAACCCTTTTACCGCATATTATATGCTCAATATATTATGTCATTTTTTCCTCAATATATGCCCCCCAATATGAACGCAAGTGGTATGGTATTACTCCCCTAGTGAAGCCCTTGTCTGTTAGAGTTAAAACACTTACAATTTGCATTCTAATATGATTCATGATAATTCATCTGGAACTTTTTAGCCATTAGATCCATCGTACATGCACAAAATATTTTAAGCCATTAGATCCATTGGACATGCATGCTAAAATTAAATTTTTATTTTTCCATCCCGATGTCATTTATGGGTTCATACAAGAAATATTTACTTGGAAAACATGGAGATCTCTCTGATCATTGTCCTTATAACCATCCTCAAACACAAATGCCTTGAATTGAGGTAGTTGACAAGTAGCACTTGGGGATTCCAACAAGTATCTTTGGTGATGGCTTCGATCTCTTAGCTTGCAGGCTCACTCCTTACTTGTTCTTTACGTCTGATTACTTGCAAGAGAGATCAAAGGAAAATACAAGATACAAGAACATACATAGTATATATCAAACATAAAATACTTAACAGATCAAGGAGTATCAAGCTAAATGTGTGTTAGAGATAAAACACTTACAATTTGCATTCTAATATGATTCATGATCATTCATTTGGAAACTTTTTAGCCATTAGATCCATCGTATATGCACAAAATGTTTTAAGCGATTAGATCCATCGTTTATGCACAAAATGTTTTAAGCCATTAGATCCATTGAACATGCATGTTAAAATTAAATTTTGATTTTCCATACCTGATGTCATTTATGGGTGCATACAAGCAGGATTTACTTAGAAAACATGGAGGTCTCTCTAATATTTGCCCTTACAACTATCCTCAAACAAAAATGCCTTGAATTGAGATAGATGACAAGTAGAACTTGGGGATTCCAACAAGTATCTTTGGTGATGGCTTCGATCTCTTAGCTTCCAGGATCACTCCTTTCTTGTTCTTTGTGTCTAAGATTGTTGTGAAGATAAATTCCCTTTGCGAACAAGGGCGATATCTGTAGCCAAATGAGTAGGTCTAACAACAAACTGAATAAACTAATTTAGACTTTCCTAGCTTATTTTCAAAAATTTAGAGAGAGAGAAACTTGCCTCACTCTGATGCTAATCGCTTAATCCTTTGGTGATGGCTTCGATCTCTTAGCTTCCAAGCTTGCTCCTTGCTTGTTCTTTACAGCTGAGTACCTACAGGAGAGATCAAAGTAAAATACAAGATACAAGAGCATACAAAGTATATATCAAACATAAACTACTTGATAGATCAAGGAGTATCAAGTTAAATGCATAAATATTTATACATTTACGGAAAGTGAACATCAGATGTATATATTATGAATCAAAAAGGGAAGAATACAACCATTGCCTTGATGTTAGGGACCTCCTTTTGGTGGATGTCCAAGTCCAAGCAAAGACTCTTCAAGCACTCCTTCTCCAAGTTATATGGGCAACATCTAGGCATAATCTCAGCATAGGAAAGCAGGGAATCAATGACCAACCATTTTGGGATGGAAGGGATTTGATTCATAGGAAGGGAGAGGGAGTTAGGGATCCACAAAAGAGGGAGCAAGGTCCACAAATCAAGGGAAAGGCCCTTAAAGGTAGGATCAAGAGCCCCAAATGGGAGATCTCGACTATATCTCTACCCGACAACGTCCAGCTTGCTATTTCTCGAAGTTTCCAGCATACGAAGCTTCTCCTCCATTTTAAGAAAACCTACCAGAAGAGGTTCAACACCACTTTTCATATGAAAACCTATGATGATAGAACTAGGTCAAAGAACTGCAGCCTACCATCAGCATGGGCAGGTAATGGAACAAAGAGCGTTGGTCCTAAGATTTAGGTTTTTAGTCAACCTTCTGTAGAATTGACTTAATGCAATTTTTCTTCCATTCTTGAGGGATGCTTTAGTATGTGTTTCATGACGAATACACTTCATAGTTGTCAACATTTTGGCACTTCGGGATGTGGAACAGGAAGTGAACAAGAGGTGTGACAAAATACTATGTAACATATGCCTCCTAAAGCATGAAGCTAGAACAAGGAGTGATGGGTGAAATGATTTACAAGTCAAGGCAAGGACCGGAAAAACACTATTAGGAGACCTGCAAATCAAGCATATACATATACATATCTGAAATCTTTGATATAAACATGCCTAATGATACATGAATAGGCATCTAATAATACATGTATCCATCTCATGGGAACAACAATATGAATATAAGGGATCATGTGCATGGATCTGCGGTATTGACACAACCATATGAATAAAAAGGATCATCTATATGGACCCATAGTATGGTCACATCCATCTATATAATCATGTGCACAATCATAAATAACTCACAACTCCATGCAACCTTTATTTTATCAGATGGAATCTAGGGTCTTTATCTCTGTCGCGATCCGATCAATGTACAAATTCTAGCATGCGAATAGATGTGTTGAAGTGGAACATGATAGAAAACCACTTGATTACTAGACAATGATGTAAACCGTAATAGGCATAAGGGAAACCACCAATAATGACAATGTATCTCAACGTACAATAAGCACAATCCACGAGTGTGAATGATGAAGTTGAAGTCGAACACCGAATGTGAAGAAATTTCCATTGAGGCATGCAAGATCTAAGGTATTGGAAGGGAGTTTCTAGATCATCTTCCTGGATAATGAGTTGTAATTGAAAGGAAGTGATCCATCGAAGGATGGCCATAATGTATCCCACATCATCGACACGAAACAAAGGATGTAAGTTTGATTCAGGAATATGGCAGAAAGATCAGATAATGTATAATCAGTAAAAAATGCAGATAGGACTTCTCTCGAACATATCAGTGACACGACTCTATAGTTTAGCAGCATTTGACTCAACATGGGATCATAGGTGATGATGACGAATCAATATCATCATATGAGAGGCAAAATGTATTTCCAAAACCTAGGAAGGCAAGTGACTAAGTGAGGACATCCCAAACCCGACACAAGCAACATATGAGTGTCATGTTCAAGAGCGACATGCTGTCGTTACACAAAATATAAGAGATGTTTGCTTTCATTTTCCCCCCACTATTTCTACTGAGTACCCCATTATTTTTTATCACTAGCTTGAAGGGGATAGCAGATGCTTTCCATATAATTTCATCCTTCGGATGAATCCATCCTAGTAATTTTAACAAGTCTAAGGAAAGAGAAACTCGACCTTGTCATGATGAAAAGTCTTGGGTTGTTTAAGTTTTACAAGTCCAATGGAGGTGAAACTCAACATCTTTTTCATATTTACAAAGTTTCAAAAAGAGGTGAAAAAGAAAAATCCAAATGTCCCTTTTCATAAATAGTCTCTTGAACCCGAAAAGGTAGAAACTGATATCCAAGAGAACCTCTTAGCCATGTTCAACTAAGGTATTCATTTTTCATACAATAATCCATCTCAGTCCGGAAAAGGGTTAAAATCATACTGAGCGGATGTTAATTCATGTCCTTTAACGAGCTTGAAAATACAAGTGCTTGACAATATTTTCATGTTTTGAGAGTTAGAAAGAGCTTAAAGGTGACTCCAGTGGGTCACTTTTCGTTTATTTTTTATGAGTCCGAAAAAATGATAAAATAAAACTCGTTGAATCAATTAGAATTAATCAGCGTCACCATGTTAATGACCTGTCGCTGCACAAGTGAAACGTACATTACCAATTTCGAGGAAAATATTAAAATATAAGTGGAAATTCCCTAATTTAGTAAAAATGTAAAAAAAAACTTATAAAATCTCAAAAAAGTAAATCATTTTCACTGCTTTACCATTTTGCAAATCAGAGAGCATTTTTACCCTATTTTACAAAAAATATTTACATGGAGAGTATGATCAATCCCAGACACCATTTGTCGAGTCATTCATTACAGGTAAGAGATTTGTCTCTTTCCTTCCATTTGGTTGTATTTTTATGCATTTGTATCCATAAACTAGGCTACATGGAGGGCTTAGCAAACAATTATGTCGAGGGATACCAACACGGTTTTTACCTATCGGGTCCGTGTTGTTCACCCTGTGGCCAACTATGGCAGCACGTTGGAAGCGTGAAAAAATTTATGGACAGTTGCGCTGGCATAGAGTAGTGAATTTTGTGAAAATTCATCCAAATTTAATGCTTTATTTCCAGATTTTCTTCCATAGAAACTCATGAAATGTTGTTTTATGGATGTTTTGTAGGTTAATAAAAAAAATGGCGATCTTATGGAAAGAAAGAGGACATGAAGCCGAAGACCATCAAGTAGCCTAGGACCCAAATTGCATTGCTACCATTTGAGTTCCTTGTCTTGTTTCAAGCTTGTTAAAAAATGAAACAAGGGATAAGAGGATAGTTCTTTTACTATGTCAACCTCGTTAAAAAATGAAATAATTTCCCATGAGGATAGTTCTTTTACTATTTAAACCTTGTTAAAAAATAAAACAAGGTGTCATGAGCATGGTTCTTTTCCTATGTCAAGCTCATTTAAAAAATGAAACAAATCCCCTTCCAATTCAAGTCTTTGATTAGATCTCGTAAATTCCCAGCTGAGTCGCCATTTTGTTGTGAAGATAAATCCCCTTTGCGATCTCTCTAGCCCAATGAGTGGGTCTAGCAACAACCCGAACAAACTAATGTAGACTTTCCTAACTTATTTTTAAAACTGCAGAGAGAGACAAACCTACCTCACTCTGATGCTAATAGCTCAATCCTTTGGTGATGGCTTCGATCTCTAATTAGCGTCCAGGCTCGCTCCTTGCTTGTTCTTTGCGCTTGAGTAACTGCAAGAGATATCAAAGGAAAATACAAGATACAAGAGCATACATAGTATATATCAAACATAAACTAGTTGATAGATCAAGGGGTATCAAGCTAAATGCATAAATATTTAGACATTTATGGAAAGTGAACATTAGATGTATAGATTAATGAATAAAAAATGGAAGCATACAACCATTGCCTTGATGTTGGAGACCTCTTTTTGGTGGATGTCCAAGTCCAATCCAAGACTCTTCAAGCACTCCTTCTCCAAGTTAGATGGGCAACATTTAGGCATAATCTTAGCATAGGAATGTAGGCAATCAATGACTAATATTTTGGTGATGGAAGGGATTTGATTTATAGGAAGGGAGAGGGAGTTAGGAATCCACAAAAGAGGGAGGAAGGTCCACATCTCAAGGGGAAGGCCCTTAAAAGTAGGATCAAGAGCTCCAAATGGGAGAGCTCAACCATATCTCTACCCAACAACGTCCATCTCGCTATTTCTCGAAGTTTCTAGCATACGAAGCTTCTCCTCTATTTTGAGAAAACCTACCAGAAGAGGTTCATCACAAATTTTCATATCAAAACATGCGCTGGCAGCGCTAGGTCAAAGAACTACAGCCTACCATCAACATGGGAAGACAGTGGAGCAAAGAGTGTTAGTCATGAAATTTATGGTTTTAGTCAACCTTCTCTAGAAGTGACTCACGGCAGTTTTTCTTCCATTATTTAGGGATGTTTCAATATGTGTTCCATGATGAATACACTTCAAAGTTATCAACATCTTGGCACTTTGGAATGCGGAATTGGAAGTGAATAGGATGTATGAAAAAATATTGTGTAACACTAGATAAATGAATGAATAACATTATTCATTTAAATGTTTGAGAATATTCCATTCATCCCAACTATAATTGTAATTCCTCTTTTTCTTGTTGCTTAATTTATTTTCTAGTGTTGGTAGTATGATATGGTTGTTTTCCCTCATCTACTTTGCAATCTGAGTATGAAAGATTAATGAGGTTGGATTGATCTATAAAGTAGTTGTTAACTAATCAATTTAAATTAAATTAAATAAGTGAATAAAAAGTTGAGTTTCCAATTTTTGTGTGGATGTTGAAGCCCACCATAGGAAAAAAAAAATTCAAAATAGATAAAAGAAGAAGGGAATATAAGTGGAGAGAATCCAAATTTAAATTTCAACCAATTTCAATTTAAGTATGATAGTTAAGGGGGATGGAAAGCTTTAATTGTTGTTATACATGTAACTTTTCTAGGAGATTTACTTCTTTTGGACCCACAATTGATTCAAGGGACTTGTCTCTGACCATGGAGAGTTTGTCAACAACAACCATCCTTAGAAGCCTTGTTATTTCCTTTGCATGGTCAAAGTGTAAAATAAAAAGTGATCCAATCTAACGTGTAACCCGTCTTTCATTCCATGTTAAAGCTTACGTGTAAAAATCCTTCACATATGTGAACAATGAGAAAATGACATATGATGTTTGTGGAACAATTGACACTAGAAAACTACTCGATGGATGCCATATGGATATAAAAATAACACATTATGGAAGCAAGTGAAAAATTCACATAACAATGACAAGTGGATTGCGATGGTTCATGTAAATATTTCTAGGATATTAATAATTTAATTAGATAAGTCTTCAGAAAAATTAAAGCGATGAATTTAATCAAACTAATTTTAGCAATAAGTATAATTTATACAAATCGTTATATAATTATCATAAAATGAACTTAGGAGTGAAATAAAATCCTAAGTATTGAAATAGAAGGAAAGGGGAAGGGGCTTTTATACAGGGACAAGAGACCACGCTTAGGGAAGCCTAGAAAGCCAAGTCCATAATAGATTAAGACAAACCAGTAAATTTTCCTCAATTGCACAAATTTTCTTATTTCTAAGCAACTGCAATTTTCTTATAAATTTTCTTATTTCTAAACAACTGCAATTTTTTGTAGATATTGATTGCAAATATGAGTAAACTTAATGTTGATGGATCCTCATTATGTTTATTTGGCGACTATCATAAACATTACTTAATGAATGAATAGATTTTAATAAATTATTTCTTCTCAAACCTGCATATGAGTATGATATACATTATTGATTGTCATTCATAAAAGTGGTGTTTCTTAAAAATGAATATTGTAAATATTTGATGGTTTCGGGTTTTAGGAAATTATTTCTTCAAAAAATTCGACATGAGTAGGATATACATTATAGCTCAATAGTCATGAAGAGTATCATCTTAAACTATTAATATTATAAATATTTTCATTTGTTGCAACTTATTAAGCAAAATGATTAATATATGGTTTTCATGCATGCCATAAGTTTATTCATGCAAATTTAATATGTTTTTTTCTTATTAAATTACTTTTGAAAATTCATGTTTTTACTTATTTAATATATTTGTGTTCTTCTATGCTAATGAACTGAGTTATATTATTCATTAGAGACATTTTTCTTCTAAATCTTTGATCCATTAACCTTGAAGTGTCGATATTATAGGAATAAATTTTCTTATTGGAGAGATATTGATTCTTAGACTTTGTTTTCAGTGTTTTATCATCTCCAGTGTGTCTTAATTCTTCATATTTCATATTATTCACAATCATGAACCTGGAAATATAAAAGATTATACGATTTTTTCTAACGAAATTCAAAGTGATTTTCATTTTATGACAGATTAAGAGATACCCCTTCTGGTCCAAGGGCTAGCTTGGGAGATAAAGTGGGGAAGTTATTTAAACTTCCATAGGATTCCTTTTAACTAATACTCAACATGACCAATCTAAAGAACAACATATATCAATGCTATTTGGTATAACTTATCTTATTCCAACAATCCCCTCATTTGGAATCCTTGCAATTGCAAAAAATGGGAATCAATTAGGGGAAGATAATTTACCTTTTGAATGACATAGGTCATAATTTTTAATAAAAATCCACATTGATACTAGAGATTTATTGATGGTTTTATGTCCATTCTGTATTCATTGATTCATGTTCAATCTCCTCCAAGTTCCCTAATGAATGTAAATTTCTCCCTCGTATGAAATCTAGGCTAAAATGTGGGGATCCGTACTTTTAGAAGAATTACACTATAATTAGAACTTATGGAGCAGGTAGAGCCTTATAGATTACTTATGTACTTAGCTCCCATAATGTTTCTCTTCAGTGTATTAACAAAAGGTTAGATTCCTAAGGACTTACACTTTGAATCTAAAGGAATAAAGTCAAGCTTCATTATTCCTATAGAGTTATTCTATTTTACAGTCAATGTTAGAACAACCCTTATTGCAGTTGAGAAACTAATCAAACATTTTCATTTTGATGAAGATGAGGAATGGAAGTATGACCCCCATCAAATCATTTCTAATTTAAGAATATCTATGAAGTTTTCACCTTATTCCCATGTGCCCAATGAAGAGAAGGAGAAGTTGGCTAACAAACATGGGCTAAAGTAGTGTAGGTACTAACAAGCCTAGCCTAAAAGTATAGAAGTAGAGGTAGATATAGTTAGCCACCAAAACACAAGTTTGATTGTAAAATTCCCACATGATTTCATGGCTGTGGACACTCCACAATCCCAAAGTAAAAGAATGGAAAAATGCTTCAAAGTGAAACTAAATTTGACATAAAAACACTAATGGTAGTTCATGTTTATACTAAAGGGGTATGCACTTCTTTAGATCTATTGTTCCAATATAAGTCACTACAGGAAATGGAAAAGGGTAAAAATATCCTTCTAATATTAGGATGAAAAAGCCTCTTATCAAATAAAGAAAAAATTATATACTTGACTAATATAAGAGGATCCAACCCCTACTAACTTACATTCCTATGCGGAATATGAAGTGAGACAACTAAAAATGGTTTTGTTACAACCAAACATGGATAATCCAGGCTATTATCTAAAGCCTAAAGATCATGAAACTACTAAATTCTTAATGGATTTGGACAATATTCCTCCTATTGAAAAATAGATTAGGAGAAACACTCAAGTGGTGTAGTATCCATGGACTTGATCCAAGCTCTTATCAATGTCCAAAAAATTGAGATTAGAACTCGGGTCATAAGGACTTGGGTTTTTTCCATTGCCAACTAATGAATTGTTATAGACATTTTTGTGCCTTACAGCTATAAGCATGAAATGTCCATAATCCAAGGGATCCAAAAGTCCCTAAAAGTGTTGTTCCTGCCCCTAAAGGAACAAGGTCA
Organism: Pinus tabuliformis; assembly: GCA_031772625.1. Lineage (NCBI taxonomy): Eukaryota > Viridiplantae > Streptophyta > Pinopsida > Pinales > Pinaceae > Pinus > Pinus tabuliformis. Next base: position 1,544,835,712 of record CM062819.1, read on the forward strand.
ACCAATGACAGCTTCTCCCAGAAGTTCTCCACCAGAAACTGCTCAAAACTAGTCAAATCAGGATCAATTCAGAAGCTCCACTAGCTGTCTGCGTTGCAAAGCACCCAAATGCACTGGCTAGGTGCGTTGCAACACACTTGAATGCACTACCCAGGTGCGTTGAGCGGGAAATGACAAGTGGCAGAGTCATTCAACGAGGTGGAGAGACAATGGAAGCTTCCAGAATCTTCTCCAATGACACTTGCCTCACTGAATTCGACCAGTGATGAGTAAGATGCTCTCAGTCTCCAAGTGGAAGCAAGAACTGACAGAGAGAGGCCACAAGTCAAAACATAAGCTGACTCATCCTCTCTGCTTACATCTATATATGGATCCCTCATCCCAGAGATCCAGAGGCTGGAATTTTGTACTTTGCAGAGAATTGTTGTTGGTTTGAGATTGAGATTAGTACATTGGGTGATTTATGCTTTGTTGGAGGTGAGGAAGGGATTCCTTTGCTGGGAGGTAGATGCTGGATTGAGACTCACTTGGTTGTATCTCCTCTTGGACTTTCTTATCATATCAATAAAACTATTTGAGTTTCTCCTACATGCTGTGTATCAATGATGTTTTGTTATATTTGCATGTTTAGCTTAATCTGATCCTAAGCTTTTTATGAATGTAAATCTATATCTTCGTGTAGTTTCTCTCTTCTGTGATCTTGCAGGAATTCGGTGAAGCTAGGCCGGTAAGGGAACGGGGAGCTGGGAGCTATCGAAGAGAGGAGCGATTGGATCAACAAACTAGCACAAGGCACAGGTTAGTTTACCCTTCCTCTTCGTTTACATTTCATAAAGAAGAATACTCAAGTAGTTTTCCTTGTTTGTTGCTAAGGCACTGTCACACCTTAGAGTGGGATAGGGGCGTTCTGAATAGATACTTTTCCCAACAACAGAATGGCGACTCCGCTGGGGATCGTATCTAGTTAGTTTATTTGTGTTTCTATTGTTGTTCTTCTCATAAACTTAGGAGTGGCGAATCGAACTGCATTTGCCATTTACAAATGCAAAGTAGAGATCTGCTACTCTAGTCCATTCACTGGGCCTGTTTATGATCTGAACAGCTGATCCACAAATGCTCTAATTGCCCTTTGTGATAGCTCTTAGTCCTCCTTTAAATCATCCCTCTAATTGTACCTTATTGATAGCTTTTATCCGGCCAAAAACCATAGATTAAACTGCAAACCGTGACCCAGAACCCAGAGAAAATTCTCGTTTCTGCTTCAGAACAGGCTCTGTGAAGAGTTTCTTCATTTCAACGCAGGTCCCGAGAGGGCTACCTGCGCTGCAATTCAGTTTCTCTGTACAACAGGTGTGCTGATCAGCCTTTGCCCTGTGCAGTTGTGGTTCTTTGCTTCATTTTGTTCAGTTTTATCTCTGATTTTTGCAGCCTATTATCAGTGTGTGTACCTATCTGAAAACCCCTTTTCTTTGCCTTAATTCCGCCTCAGTTGTATAAAAGAAACTGTATTTGTTTTTGTGTATTTGTTACATCATTTGCAGTTTCCCATTACAAAAGTAAACTAGTCATATTGTCGCCCTTAGATCTAGACCTGTCGTAAGTGTCGTTTTGATCTTAGGAGAAAGTGTGTTTGCTGTTGACAGTTGATTGCGCTTTTACTTTTGTCTTTTGGATTGAATTTGTGAATTTCTAGTGTCGAAACAAGTGTTTACTTCAAAATCATAAAGTTTCGTAATCGTCTTTTTGATTTCGAAAAGAAGCTTGTTTGTGTTTTTCACTTGAAATCGAATTCAAATTTGTACAACAACTTTCTTTTTAGGCATCAATATTAAGAAAGAGAAAACAAATACATGCACAAGTGCATTTGCATTTTGACAGTTTGTATGGTTTGATTTAGGAAAAGTGCATTTACAATGTGCTCTATGCTCTTTGAGAAAAGATTGTGTCTTTCTTTTCCCCTTGTAGCTAGGATTTTCATTGTTGAAAAGAGATAAAAGCTTGCTTATCATCTTTAGACTGCATTTAGGAATTATATCTACATCTCGTGGTGATCCAAAAAGGAAAACTTCTAAGAAAGATCAACCTAAAATAAATTGAATGAACTTAACAACGCTTTGTAACTTAACGCACAACATAGTGGTCTAGGCTAGAGACGTGTTCCGGCGTCGTAAAGCCTGGTAACTGTTGTCCTCACTGTTGGTTGGGTGATTCTGCCACTGTGAGACGATAAGTGCTAGTACGAATTGTGCTCCCACGTACCGTCGAGTATATATTGGGAGACCCCTATAGGCATAAAACCTTTATCCATAGGAAGCTGTGTCGGCCACCCTACTGATCACAATGCACTGAACACAGCATTCGGGAAGATTGACCGCCCGTACCCTAAAAAGTATTCTGCGGTTTTGCGATTGGTTTGGCACACCCTCTACCTAGATCTCCAAAGCAGTTCCTTTCGTTCCTTTTCAAACTCCTTAACGGAAAAGGTCCATCTGAGCACTTGTCACTTCAGGCTCATTAAAAATCGAAGGAGACTAGAGTCATCTTTTGCTTTTTCTCGACTCTTTAAAAACTGAAAAAACAAGTTGTGTCTAAAGCATCTAAAATTCATTTAATTCGGAAACATATTTCCCCTTTTTGTATTTTGGTTGATCGAGTAATCCGCAATCGTGGAAGAAAGTCAATTGAAACCCCGTCGTTCGCGGAGGCTTGCGAGTCAACCGTCTTTGTCTCCGGAATCGAAAATAGTACGGGCAAAGCGAACTCGTTTAACCGGTTCGAAATCTCCTATTAAAGTTAGAACAAGTGTTCCAACAACATCCAAGATTCTGGTTACTCCAAACATTTCTGGAAAGTTCAACAGAAGAAGTTCAACAGCCACAGAGGGATAGTGATACTGATCCTAGTCTGAGAGCAAACACTTGTGTTACTGAACTAGTTCCATCTGCAACCAGTTCGGAGAGTCTTGCTCCTCAAACATCTGTCACTGTCGATTCAACCCCTTCTTCGGCACCAGAAATATTTTACGGACCTGACGGTCTTCCCCTTCCACCTGGTTTGATTGCGATAGAGGAAATTGTAGAAGATCCGCAAGTAAGTACTCCAACACATTTTGGAGTCGGGGTCACTCTATTTCCTTCGACATCAGAAGTTAGTCTACCACCAGTGGAAGTTCCTATAGAATCGCTAGGTAATCTTTTGGATAGACTCAAAATTTCTGAACAACCGTCAACATCTAGGACTGTGTCGACTGACACAGCAACAGCAGAACTCCCTGCCGTCACTCTGACAATGTTTGCCGGCGTACCATCCGTCCCGACTAGCTCACAACCGCTAGAAGGAGTCCATCCAAGGGCTATTTCGATAGTATGGTCCGTTCCTGTTTGTTCCTCCGGAATAATATCTGGCAACTCTTATGTTGAGTCTCGACAAATTGATCCATTTGGAGGTCAATTTGGGCAATCCAATCCCCAAGGGCAGACAATCCCCTTGAGTTCCAGATTACCACCGTATGGAGGGCAGTATTCCCTTTCATTACCCCCTCCGGGAGGATATCCATATGGGAGTTCACAACAGTATTCAGGTTATACTGGTGTTACATCAAGTGGTTGGGTACCTATACTACCCCAACAACCAAGGATTATGTATTCAATGCAACAATGTGTACCTATGTCGAACATCCCGACTACACCGGCTATTGTGACAGTGTCACAAGTTCAAACGCTGCCTGTTTTATGTCAACCTCAGATTTCTCAGGTTGTAATGCAACAGTCCCTTGACCCTGTGACTCAACCACAATCGCCAATTGGTGGGGCGACACAGGTCCAAACGGGTACAATTACCCCACACCTTGGTCCAACGGTTAGTATAGCGCAACAGAACATGGCTTCACAACCGTGGTTGGTGCAATACCAACAACCACAATTCCAACAAGTGTACCAAGGTTCTGAGCAGCAGATCTTTACGAACAGTGGACAGCCGTACATTCAAAATGGTCAAAATCAACCATTTTACAATGGTCATGTCCACCAACCGTATCAGTCATACCAGCATCAACTGCATTATGCTAGTATGCAAAGGCCAACTGCTCAGGCGATTCCATCGTATCCTGGGTATGCTTCACCTAACCTGAATCAACAGTTACCATTCGTGGCAACTTTAGAGTTACCTGATTTACACCGGTTAAAAAACGATCCAATTGCTTACGCCCCTTGGTGGCTAGCGATTCCGCATAAACTTCCATCAGATATTCCTAAATTTAATGGAAATCCGGGTGAAGATCCATCGAATCACGTGATGACATTTCATCTATGGTGTTCATCAAACACCCTAAACGATGATTCGATAAGGCTTCGCCTTTTTCAGAGGACGTTAACGGGTCCAGTGGCAAAATGGTATATTGAATTGCCTAGAGCTTCATTCGACAACTTCAGTACCTTAGCCACAACCTTTTTAACCCACTTTCAATTACCGATAAGGTATGAAACGGGAACGGAACTCCTCACCAACTTCAAACAGACAACAGCCACTCACATATCTGATCATATACATGAGTGGAGACGTCGTCGTAGGATGGTAAAAACGTACGTTCCCGATCAGCTATTAGCTGAATGGTTTATCAAGTCTTTACTACCGTCCATCACGAAAGATGTGGCAAAGGGGGGAGTCGTAACGGAAAAGCAAGTTATAGCTCGTGCACAATATCTGGACTTGATCTATACTCAGTCCAGCACGCTTTACGACAAAATACCCGACGCCCCTAGGCCGGAATCCTCAATTCCTCCTCCCCCTAAATCAAACAATGACGCTCACGCCGGCGATGGCGTGATTGGCACAACAAACGCGAAATCAACAAAGGCTACGTCCAAGAAAGCCCGTAAGATTTCAGATCAAAATGCAAAAGACGAAATTCTTGCTTCGGAAGTAAATGTCGTATCAACAGATAAAGGCAAAGAAACCAAACAACCAGGAAGCAAGAAGAAACAAGTCAAAGGGAAGAAGAAGAAACAGGATGAGTCATCTCCTGAAAAAACTTCTTCAAACCCTCCTGGAAATAGGAAACCCCCCTCAGGGTGTCAGATATGTGATGAGGATCACTGGACGAGAGAATGTCCATACAAAGCTGAGCTTAAGAAATTCTTTAAAAGTTCGAAAACCTCAGCAGTGTTAACCGATCCGTTTCCGAATCTAGGAACAAATCTGGTTGATAGTGGAAATGCTTCCCCGTCTCAAGTGCTAATGTTGTCGATTTCGAAGCAACAAAATCATGCTTTGATTTCGACAAGGAACAAAGATTATGGGAATCCGCAGCTGTCGAACAACAAGGATAAAGATCAACCAAGTAGTTCGACAACAACTTCGACAGAAGTTGTAACACCCACCATCCCTGAATTGACAATAAAACCGCCAAAGGGAGTAGTACACAAGTCGACATTTAATCCCCGCGCTAGAGCGGCGCAACATTATAACATAGTGGAAGATTTGGCCCAATCGCCATCCGCTATGTCGACTCTTGAAGTACTACAAAATTGCCCATACCAAAGGCAGGCATTATTATCAACCATTGGTGGGATTGACCCAAAGGATTCAAATCTTGTATCCTTCGATCATAAGGGATACGATCCTCAGTTACCGGCTCAACTAGCTTTCCTTGTTCAAGTGAAAGCCCTCAACAAAACTGTTCATCGAACAATTATTGATGAGGGGGCATCTACATGCATTATCTCGATGAGTTGCTGGAAAACTTTAGGATCTCCAACCTTGCCGCGGTCTGCGACGACGTTAAAAGCATTCGACGGAAGGACATACACCCCATATGGTATCCTAAATAACTTGAAAGTTGAACTAGGAGGGAAAACAGTAGAAATAGATGTTGAAGTCATAGATGGGAATCTTGATTACAACATCCTACTAGGAATACCATGGATATATGCCATGGCAGCTGTTGTGTCGACTTATTTTAGAAATATTGCATTTCCCTTTAAAGGAGGAATTACAATCGTCGATCAACAAAACTTCCTCCCCAATGGTTCTCAAGTTACTGGAAGCATTCCCATGATCCATGGAAGTAATCATTCGCTCCAAAACATCGGAGTAGGTCTCCTAAAAGACCCTGCCTTAATGGGTACTTTTTCCCTACCACCTCTGAATAATCTGGCGGAAGTGGCCTCAGTGGAATATGAAACCTTCTATATCTAATGGATTTGGATTCTGAGGACGGTTCTTATCTCGTGTCGACCTCGTTAAAAAATGAAACAAGGAGTCTTGAGGATGGTTCTTTTACTGTGTCAACCTCATTAAAAAGTGAAACAAATCCCCTTTCTCAAAGGTAAACCTTCATTCCAACCACCAAGTTGAATGCAATGAAGCTTGGGGGGCATGCACCTTGATTTGCGTTATTATGTTGGGGGCATGCAAACTTAATCTCACGAGTAGTGTTACTGTAGGGTTCAAGCTCGTTAAAAAATAAACCCGCCTCGAGCAGTTTTAGCACATAGTTCATGCTCGTTAAAAAATAAACATAAGACCGAGCAAGTGTTTCAACCAGCGTTTAAGCTCGTTAAAAAATGAACTATCCTCCGGTAAATAACCACCGTGAATGTAACATTATCAGCCATTAAAGCCTTGGTCGTGTTTGCACCGTCACCTCCACTTTTCCATTGGCCGATCATTCACCTCCATTTGATTGTTTACACATTTTTAGGAACAACTGCGAAGAGTGATTTCACTAGCCATCCTTGTGACACTGTCGTGCTTGGAAAATTCCAACCCTTACCTAGAATCAGCTACTACCCATTTTATCACTCGTTCCTCAAAAGACGAGTCTTCTTTAAGCTCTTTTCATCTGACTCGTAAAATATGAAAAGATTGTCGAGCTTTGGCCTTCCAGCTCGTAAAAGCGATCGGAAGTGCTATCCCTCCTCTAGATTTTAATCTTTTTGGACCTGAGGGATTATTGCACAAAAAGATCGAGCGCTTGTTTTGTTCGGCTCGTTAAAACTATCGAAATTTCATCCCTTCTGTATTGTTTTATACTTTTTCGGACTTAAGGGATTAGATGACGAAAAAGGACTTCTGGAGTTACCTTTACATTCCTTTTCAGACTCCCTAAAAAGGAAAAGGACCGAGTTATCTTTGTCGTTAAACTCGTTAAAAACATTAATAGCGACAAACTTGTCTTTAGACGAGAACGAGTTTCACTATCGCTAGGCTCGTTAAAACATAGCGATGGGTTTTCCCGAAGGGCAAATTATAGAACAAGCATATGTTATCCTCCTCAAGCTTGACAAAAATAAAGAGGTACTGGTCAGCAATGACTGGGGAAAAATTGGGAAGAAACTCAAAGAACCTTTATTGGTAGCAAGTCACTCTTGAACATGACACTTCCACTCTATGCTAGAGTCGGGTTGGGTTGTTTCATTCACCGATCACATCACCATGGTCTCGCCATACCATCCACCTTTGGGGTAAATGCTACCAATGCATCATATAAGTGTCGCCGATATGTTCAAGAGAAGTCATCCAGAGAAGTCACCCGTGTCCCATCCACTGCCATACATTATACTTCATTCTTTCATGACCGCCACCCTGAACCATATATCATCAAATCGTTTTCACCTCCATCAAAATCATTTGCTCCGTTTCGTGTCATTGATGTGGGATTCATTAAGGCCCTCCTTTGACGGATCACTTCTTGTCGACATCATCTCATTATCCAAGAAGTTGATCTAGGAACACCCCCTTCAGTACTTTGAATCTTGCATGCCTCAATGGAAAGTTTCTCACATCCGGCGACAGGTATACATCAATGACCTTCGACCGAAAGATTTTGCGTGGTGTTCGACACCAAGTCCTTTATTCACACCATGTGAATTGTACTGCAGTACCTTGAGGGCCATTATCATTATCGGTGATTCCTCTCGCGCTTGTTAACAATTTACACCATTGACTGATAATCAAGCGATGTCTTTCCATGTTCGACTTCAAAACATTTCTCACATGGATCGACTTGTACTCAGAGTGAAGATCGGACGAGATTGAAGACCCTGGATCTAGTTTCATCCATCCGGGCTGCGATATATATTCAGGAAAAATAAAGACATTGACATGTACAGCATTGCAGAACAGATAATCATCCTACCAAAAGGATGATGATTTCATCAGAATCATCAGTCTACCATCAGACGATTGTCTGTCCTATGTACATAAAAATGAATTTATAAAGTTGAGCATGGGAATGCCGGCCTTAGCTAGATCATGAAAACAATATGAAAATAATGTATTGTATTGTATCCTATTACAGGTCTACTCCCAGCATTGAAAGAACTTCGGATCCTCCTAATAAAGCATTTCACCCGATAAACGGCCTCATACTTTAGGGGGCAACTGTTATAGACATTTTTGTGCCTTACAACTATAAGCATGAAATGTCCATAATCCAAGGGATCCAAAGTCCCTAAAAGTGTTGTTCCTGCCCCTAAAGGAACAAGGTCAACCAATGACAGCTTCTCCCAGAAGTTCTCCACCAGAAACTGCTCAAAACTAGTCAAATCAGGATCAATTCAGAAGCTCCACTAGCTGCCTGCGTTGCAAAGCACCCAAATGCACTGGCTAGGTGCGTTGCAACGCACTTGAATGCACTACCCAGGTGCGTTGAGCGGGAAATGACAAGTGGCAGAGTCATTCAACGAGGTGGAGAGACAATGGAAGCTTCCAGAATCTTCTCCAATGACACTTGCCTCACTGAATTCGACCAGTGATGAGTAAGAGGCTCTCAATCTCCAAGTGGAAGCAAGAACTGACAGAGAGAGGCCACAAGTCAAAACATAAGCTGACTCATCCTCTCTGCTTACATCTATATATGGATCCCTCATCCCAGAGATCCAGAGGCTGGAATTTTGTATTTTGCAGAGAATTGTTGTTGGTTTGAGATTGAGATTAGTACATTGGGTGATTTATGATTTGTTGGAGGTGAGGAAGGGATTCCTTTGCTGGGAGGTAGATGCTGGATCGGGACTCACTTGGTTGTATCTCCTCTTGGACTTTCTTATCATATCAATAAAACTATTTGAGTTTCTCCTACATGCTGTGTATCAATGATGTTTTGTTATATTTGCATGTTTAGCTTAATCTGATCCTAAGCTTTTTATGAATGTAAATCTATATCTTCGTGTAGTTTCTCTCTTCTGTGATCTTGCAAGAATTCGGTGAAGCTGGGCCGGTAAGGGAACGGGGAGCTGGGAGCTATCGAAGAGAGGAGCGATTGGATCAACAAACTAGCGCAAGACACAGGTTAGTTTACCCTTCCTCTTCGTTTACATTTCATAAAGAAGAATACTCAAGTAGTTTTCCTTGTTTGTTGCTAAGGCACTGTCACACCTTAGAGTGGGATAGGGGCGTTCTGAATAGATACTTTTCCCAACAACATGAATCATTGGTCATCAATTTATCATCCACTCCTTTCTAGGTAGTCATGCCAAGCCAGAGTCATCAACAACTAGTTGTTGATCCAAAGAAAAAGAAAATTGCATCCTCAGCAGTTTAAATGACAGTTACACAAGGGTACCGACTGGAACTATTTTCGATGACTATTAAAGGGTCAAATGAATAATATAGAGGGGTTGTTGTCTTGAGGGAATGCTTCTCCATGCCTAAAGTTGATTTCTGAATTTAGAGATTTGATCTTCATTTTCCTTTGATTAAGGATTCACCACTATTTCGGTCAATTTTTTATTGTTATTTACATTTGGAAATTTATTTTTTAAAGGATATTTCAATTATGAAAAATTAATCCCATATTTTTTTTTGTCAATTTTAGAATTGATGAAGTTATTTCCTTTCTAGTTGATGGATTTGAAAATATGCTTTGTTGTTTGATATCATTTATTCATGGTTATGTTATCTAAATGGTATTTAGTATGGGTGATTACTTAAATAGATTTTATCACTACATTGTTCCATTTTCCTTCTTTGAGGAGTATTTTTCTTGAATAATAACTTTAAACATGTTCATTGATTTATTTCATTTCCTTTATTATATGCTAATTGAAAAAGAGAAAGGTGTATTTGTTTAAAGATTCTATGTATCGGAGTTCTTGTTCTAAAAATAATATATTTTTATAGTTTGAAGTCTAATACATCAAAATTGAAAATTTTTCCCATAATATGGGAACATACAAATATAATACAACTCAGTTTTGAGTGATGCCCCTCTACTTACTAAATTACTATAATTAACTTAAAGTGGCGAGGATATTATTCCTTCATAAGATGCCTTGCCATTATTCTTCTTAATAGAATAGTCTCGAGAATAAAACATTATGGTTAGATCAAACTATTGTAACAATAAGAGCCATTTGATAACTCTTTTATTGACATCAAGTTCATCCATCAAATATTTTATATCAACATGATTTGTATGCACAAAAACTTGGTAGTTGATGACATGGTGTGTAAATTTATTAAGAACATGAACAACAACAAGAAATTCATTTTTAGCCACTATATAATTTACTTTTTCATTTGACATATTCTTTCTAATCAAATAAATTACATAAGGAATTTTATTTGGTTGTTGACTAAGAACTACCCTTATTTCCTTGTTTGAAACATCAATATGAATATGGAAATGTAAGGTCTAATTAGGACCTCACAAGTAAAATGTTGATGTAAGTTTCTCTTTTATGCACTCAAAGGCTTCTTTGCATTGGGGTGTCCAACAAAAATCTACATTTCTAGCTAGCAAGGAAAATAAAGGAGAATAAATTTTACTACTCCTCAATGAACCTCCTATATTATCCTCCATGGCCAAGAAAGCTTCTAACAACTTTTTTATTTAGGAACAAGAATGTGTTTAATGATATTCACCTTATTTGGATCTAATTCAATTCCTTTTGAATACGGGTAATGTCATAATAAAATCCCTTCACTCATAATAAACTGATTTTTTCATGACTAAAGGAGAGATTCATTTCTCCACATCTCTTAAGAACGTTATTAAGGTTGGTGAGAACTTGTTGAAAGGTATTTACATGAGGTGTAAAGTCATCAATATAAATATATGTAGTGTCATTGATGAGATCTAGGAATATGCTAAGCACAACTCCTTGGAATGTGGTAGGGGAATTGCAAAAATCAAAACAAAGGACCTTGTAGAAAAATGTTCCTCAAGGATGTGTGAAGGTGGTTTTATCTTGGTCTTTAGGACTAATGTGTATTTGCTTAAACCTACTAAACCCTTACAAATATGAAAAGAATTTCTCCCTTATCAAAACATCTAGAACTTGGTCAATAAAGGGAAGGGGAAAGTGATCCTTTCTAGTGGCTATATTCAACTCCCTATAAGACACATATACACTTAATTTTCTATTCTTATTGGAGATAATAACTAAGGGTGATACCTATTCACTATCATAAATAGGATAAATAAACCCAACAACTTGAAGTTTTTGTAATTCTTCTTCGACAATATCCTTTAGTGTAGGGTTCATTTGTATCTAGGGCTATTTCATGGGTTTATGATCTTGTTTTATCTATATATGATGTGTTTAGATAGAGAGGTGGATATAATTCACATCCATATGATCCATGCAAAAGTTGCAACACACTTTTTAAAAACATTGACTAATTCTTGTTTTTGATCTATTGTAAGTGTTGAATTTTAGCAATTTGGATGGGAAAGCTTGTACAATTTTATCGTAGAATTATTAGATTCAATAGTAAGTAAATCTACCTATAAATTATCCTCTAAATTAATAGAGTTTACTAGTAGTTCTTCACTACTTAAGCCACTAATTTTCGTGGCTATAGGGTATTGAATTTGCATAATATTAGAAATCAAATTGTTTTCAATATCTTTATTGCAACTTAGATATTTCTCATTGTAAAAATGGAATAAGTTGATGTAAGGAAGAGATAGGATTCTTCTTCATCTTCCACTTACATAGGGATTTCTTTTTCAATCAATTGTTGAGAAAGAGGGTAAAGTATGAGTTGTTTTTGGGACCACCCCTTAGTTATTATCATATTACCAAGTTTACGATTGATATAGTGATCCAAGTGGATGTTGGTGGCCACCCACCTATCCCACTTGGACCCCCACAACTGTCTCTTTTAGTTTTTCAGTTTCCTTAATTGTAGCACAACTTACTATTTTTGGCAGTTTATTTGGGTCCTGAACTTCTAGATCCGTTTTGAGGCCCTAAACGATGTTTTTTGGGAAAATAGGGGCCATTTGAAAGTTGCACTCCTCGAATAGATATTTCTAACGAGGTATTGTGTGCATCAAATGGAGATCGTATGCCAAAGTTACAACCTCGGGAAGTTGTTGTACCAATTTATCCAAACAGGGCCCATAGTGTGGCGCTTCATCTCCTAGGGTTAGGTTTTGGGATGTTTAGGGGTTTCCATTGTTTCTCAACAATAAATAGGCCTTCAAGCCTCATTGTAAGACATTTCATAGGAATGTAGCTTCCACATCTCTTCTCAGAGATAAGCTACCATTGTCTGAGCTAGTTTATTTCCATTTCTGTTTGTAAGCATATTTTAGTATTTTACATTAATGAAATGAAGTATTATTTATGCTGCATCTCTATATTTATGGTTATATCTATAATTTTTTGCATTCCTATTGAAATCTGGATCAGTGGTATCAGAGTGGCTTGCTCTTTCTCTGTTTTTCTTTGCATGTCCCCAACGAGGTCGAGATATAAGGAGTTAGGGCTTGAACTGGTCGATCCTTTACAAGACCAGCCTCACAAATCCCGATGACCTCCCATGGCAAAAGAAAAGAAAGATGAGGGGGCAGGAGATCCTATCAAAATATTTCTTGAAGAAGCCCTCGAGCGACAAAGGAATGCGATGATGGACAACTTTGCCCAAATCCTTTAGCGGCTACCCAAGGGTGACACATCTACTTTCAACAACTACTCTAGAAACGCCACACCCTTTAAAGTAAAAGTTAACTTTGAAATCACCATATTCGAGATTCAGATAAATGTAGATGTCGTAGATAAAAAGGTTAAATCTGTTAGAAGGGTATTTTTCTATTCATGATTTTTCTAGCCAAGAAAATATTACTTTTTCTCTTCTCAAATCCGCCCCCCACGTCAAGGACTGGTGGGAAACCTACCACGAGCAGAAGGATGAAAGTACAGCCTCACTGTTTTCATCCACACCCACTTGGAATTCATCCCGAAATGCCATCAAGGAGCAGTACTACCCTGTCAAAAGCTATGAGGATAAATACATAAAGTGGACCATGTTGCAGCAGGGAAGGGACTAAGATGTGCCAAAGTTTACTAACATTTTTCATACCCTTCGCACAAAGTTCGGTATCAAGGATTCTGAGTGGAATTTGATACTCAAATACTGCGGCTCCCTACACGGGTACATCCAGGATGAGATGGAGTCCCTGGACATCTCCTCTCTCGACACGGTGTACTGATATGCTGTCAAGATCGAGCAGAAGTTTAAACAAAAGAAGCAAGACTTTGGATCTGTGAATCTGAAGAACAAAGGAAAAAGCCAAGGCGGGGCAACCCAAGACAACCCGCCGAAGCCCCAAGAAAAGAACCACACCATGAATTCAAATAAGGACACAGGAAAGTGGTGTGAGTTCGATAAGAGCCCCACTCATAACACAAGTGAGTGTCGGGCCAAGCAATTGTTAGTGGCCGAGTTGAAAGCTTCATAATCAGATGCATGTTCTGACCCTGAGTCAGAACTCGACAAGAGGAATGACAAAGGGAAGCAGATCATTGATGCGGAGCCCAGCGCTACTATTGCCACTGCTAAGATCCAGAAGAATGAGCCTGAAGATCCGGAGGAGGGGGAGCGACATTTCCACTCACAGATGTGGGTGAAGGGTTTGCCGCTACAATTCATTGTCGACAATGGCAGCCAAAAGAAACTCATTTCAACAAAGGTCGTGAAGCAGCTAGGCCTACTGACCATATCACACCCACAACCGTACAACATCGGGTGGCTTCCCCAAGGATGAGATCTCTGAGTCCACCAGTAGTGCCGCCTTCCCTACAACATTAAGTCCTTCACAGATGAGGTATTGTGTGATGTTGAACCTCTTGATGTTTGCGATGTATTATTAGGCCAACCATACTTGTGGAAGTGAAATGTTGTGTATGAGTCAAGGCCTCCCATTGTTATTACTTCTTTGGGTAATTCATTATACAGGATACAGGAGGTAGCCCCACGTACCACCATCTCTTTGATCTCTACTAAGAAATGCAGTAAGATCATCTCCCAGACTAGGAAATTCATTTTTTTTTTTGGTTCGCTCTAAAAGTGAGGGGAAGATCATAGCCACACCAATGGACCCTAGGAAGAGTTCCTCCATGCAGCAAAAGTAGGTGGATACGGTCATGAAAGAATACAGGAACATCTTCTCCTCACCCACATGGGTACCATTGCACTGTCAGGTCAAGCATTCGTTTGATCTAACTCTCAGACCACCTCTACCCAAATGGTTGATATATCACCGCTTCGTTCTGGAAAATGCCAAGTATAAGCAGTGACATGATCAACATTGGGTGCCACTCAAGTTTAAAGTGGGCGATAAACTCTAGTTGCATTTGTAGAAATAACGCCTTACAAGATCCCATCGAAAGTTTAAACCACTCCGATATGGTCGTTACACCATCACCAAGGCTATGGGAAACCATGCTTTGGATCACAACATTCCCCCATTTCTTGTCTTGCACCGAGTGTTCAATATGGACCACCCTCAACCATGCTTCCGATCATTACTAGACACATAAGAGATTGCAGAACAACTCACCAGGGACCAAGTTCAGCAGAAGTTCCCCCATCTCATGGAGGCACTCAATGCAATGGGGACCATTGCTTCCTAAGGGGGGAGGAATGATCCAGGTGGATGTTGGTGGCCACCCACCTATCCCACTTGGACCCCCATAATTGTCGCTTTCATTTTTTCAGTTTCCTTAATTGTAGCACAATTTACTATTTTTGACAGTTTTTTCTAGTCTTGAACTTCCAGAGTCGTTTTTAGGCCCTAAACAACAATTTTTGGGGGAAAATGGGGGCCAAAATGGATGTTAGACCATTTTTACCATTCAAAAGTTGTACTCCTCGAATAGATCTTTCTAACGAGGTATTGTGCGCGTCAAACGGAGATTGTATGCCAAAGTTACGACCCCGGGAAGTTCATGTACCAATTTACCCAAACGGGGCCCATAGTGTGGCACTTCATCTCCTAGGTTTAGTGTTATCGGGAAATCTAGTGTCCACTCTGAGCTTCTAGTCCCACTAAGACTGGTATCTATCTTAGAAACAAACAAACTAAAACTACTTTCGCTTTCCTTTATGAGAAGTAGATAAGAGGGGAACAAATGACACCAACCTCAGTCTTGCACTTAGTTCCTTGCTTGGTTCCTCTCCCTTCTGACAGAGCCTTGCCACTTTTCCTTCGTCTACATAGCTTGAAAGAGCACCTTTGGAATCAAAGCAACATAATACTTTCGAAGAACAGAGATCTACAATCATAAACAATATAGGACCTGATATGTATTGACCACATAAATGCATATATCATCAAACATACAAGAATGTGGAGGAAAACTTTAATAGCTTTATTAATATCAAGAATAGCAAAGAGGATTACAACCAATTGTTCTGAACCAGCATCATCCTCTTAGCATGAAAGCCCTTCTTCACCTCATGAAAAGCTTAAATCACCCAACACTATGATATTCCACCAAGAAACCAACAACACTTCTTTACAAGATACAAAATTCCAGCCTCTGGATCTCTGGGATGAGGGATCCATATATAGATGATTGCAAGGGGGTGAGTCAGCTTCTGGGATTTTGATTAGTGTCCTCCCTCTAGTAGTTCTTGATTCCACTTGGAGATTGATGATCTCTTACTCATCCTTGGGCGAATTCAGAGAGGCAAGTGTCACAGGAGAAGTTTCTAGAAGATTCCATGACGATCTACCTTGCAAATTGTCTCTGCCATTTGTCTACTCTCACCCATCACACCCTACAGAAGGGCTTTCCAGTATGCATCGCACCCTTTTCACTGGGCAGGTGAGATGCATCACACCCTCTACACTGGGCAGTCTGTATGGTTCAGCTTTGACCAGTTCTGAGCAGTTTTCTGTGGAGAACTTCTGGGAGATGATGTAATCAACTGACCTTGTTCTTTTAGGGTGTGAAGCAACACTTTTAGGGACTTAGGAGCCCTTGGTTTATGTACATGTTTAATTGGGGTTGCAGTGCCCAAAAATCTCTATAACAGTTGCCCCCTAAAGCATGAGGTCATTAATCTTTTGATGTCGGGTGAAATGCTTTATCATGAGGATCCAAAGTTTTTTCGAGCTGGAAGGTGACTTGTAAAATGATACAATACAATACATTATCTTCATAATATTTTTCATGATCTAGCTGAGGCGGGCATTCCCATGCTTAGCTTTATAAATTCATTTTCATGTACATAAGATAGACAACCGTCTATGTGGCAGACTGATGATTCTGATAGAGTCATCATCCTTTGGTTCGGATGATCATCTGTGCAGCAACAATGTACATTTGATGTTTTTATTTTCCTAAATATATTGCAGCCCAAATGGATGAAACTAGATCCAGGGTCTTCAAACTCGTTCAATCTTCACTCGGAGTACAAGTCGATCCATGTGAAAGATGTTCTGGAGTCAAACATGGAAAGACATCGCATGATTACCAGCCAATGATGTAAGCTGTTAACAGGCGCGAGAGGAATCACCGATAATGATGATGACCCTCAAGGTACTACAGTACAATTCGCGTGGTGTGAAAAGGGACTTGGCGTCGAACACCACGCAAAATCTTTCAGTCGAAGGCCATTGATGTAAACCTGTCGCTGGAAGTGAGAAACTTGCCATTGAGGCATGCAAGCTTCAAAGTACTGAAAGGGTTGTTCCTAAGTCGACTTCTTGGATAATGAGCTGATGTCGACAAGAAGCAACTCGTCGTAGGAGGGCCTTAATGAATCCCACATCTACGACACGGAACGGAGTAAATGATTTTGGAGGTGAAAACGATCTGATGATACAGGGTTCAAGGAGGTGGTCATGAAAGAATGGAGCGTGAATGTATTGCAGTGGATGAGACACAGGTGAATTCTCTAAGCGACTTCTCTTGAACATACAGGTGACACTGACATGGATTGGTAGCGTTAACCCAAAATATGGATGGTGCGGTGGACCAATGGTGATATGACCGGTGAACGGAACAACCCAACCCGACTCGGATGCGGAGCAAAAGTGTCATGTTCAAGAGCGACTTGCTACCAATAAAGTTTCTTCAAGCTTTCTTCCAAATTTTTCCCCAGACATTACTGACCAGTACCTATTTATTTTTATCAAGATTGAGGAGGATAACATATGCTTGTTCTATAATTTTCCCTTCGGGCAAACCTGTCGCTATGTTTTAATGAGCCTAGCGACAGTGAAACTCGTTCTTGTCTGAATGGACAAGTTTGTCGCTATTTGGTTTTAACGAGTTTAACGACAAAGATAACTCGGTCCTTTTCAATTTTTGAGAGTCTGAAAGGGACATAAAGGAAACTCCAATAATCCTTTTTCGTCATATAATCCCTTAAGTCCGAAAAAGTATAAAATAATACGAAAGGGATGAATTTTCGGTAATTTTAACGAGCCGAACAAAAAAAGCGCTCGATCTTTTTGTGTAATAATCCCTCAGGTCCAAAAATATTAAAATCTAGAAGAGGGATAACACTTCCAGACGCTTTAACGAGCTAGAGAGGCCAATTTCTCAGCAATCTTTTCATATTTTACGAGTCAGATGAAAAGAGCTTAAAGGAGACTCGTCTTTTGAGGAACGAGTGATAATTTCAGGTAGCAGTTGATTCTAGGTAAGGCTTGGAATTTTCCAATCACATCAGCGTCACAAGGATGGCTAACAGGATCACTCTTTGCAGCTGTTCCTCAAAAGGGGTAAACAATCAAATGGAGGTGAATGATCGGCTAAAACAGAGCGGAGGTGATGATAAGAACACGACCAGGGCTCAAAAGCTAATGATAATGCATTCACAATGGTTATTTACCGGAAATTGGTTCATTTTTTAATGAGCTTAAACTCTGGGGGAAACATTTGCTCATTTCCAAGGTTTAATTTTTAACAAGCTTGAACTTCGCATAAAAACTGCTCGTGCCAGTCGTATAATAAGGATGTCTTATTGATAGGTTCAATTTTTAGGGAGCTTGCACCATTCGAAACTTTGCTCCAGATCCTTTCATTATGCAAGCTAGGAACGACCAATCCTATGAGTTTAAAGGGTTGAGAAACTACAAACTAAGAAAATAAATGGTCGCTCTTTACTTTCAGTCAAAAAGGTTTGCATGCCCCCAGGCATAGCGAAGTAGAGTTTCCAGGTTACCATAGGATTGCTCCATCCGCGTTGCAGACAAAACACTTCCTTGGCGATGTCTACCGAAATAGACAAAGGTGAGTGGCGCGGTTGCCTCCACTCACATAACTTTGACGAAGGAATCTTCTTCCAGTCTAATCCCATTTTCCTAAATGGACGGGTGTGTCAGACTAGTCATATATCCTTCGCGGAAACCTACCCTATACCCAAGGTTTTCCTACCGAAACAGACCAGGGTGCATGCCCCCTGGGTTTCAGTCATGTCCTCCCAAATCACTCGCGCTCTTCAGGTGGATGGACTGGAGATTGATGAGACATTCCTTGCGTGAAAAGACCATTTAGGGATGGAATTTGACTATTAGCTATGTGTGAGCTAGGGAACGAAAGCTGGTCTACGAGCTTGACCACTCGGCCTTCATGCGGAAAACACATTACTCTAAAGAGTGAGGAGACAATGGCTCCCATGCTATAAATATAGTCGCGTCCAAGGAGTAGATTACCATTATGTTCATGTAAACGGTTTTCCTCCTCAACGTTATGGGCACATTGGGAAGGATCCCTAACGGTCGACTGGTTCCTTTGTCGAAGTCTATCAGATTTCTCATATCAGGCAGAAGCGATGGTGAGCCAAGTGCTTCCCAAGCAGTTGAGGAAAGGATACTCACAGAAGCCCCTTCATCTATGATGGTACCGACCATGATCATTTTGTAAGCTTGTCAATGATTCGGAATGGTACATTAGCCAGTACCCGGGGCCTGCCTAGTAGATTCCAATCGAAGGATTTGGAGGTGGGACCGAATAAACGGCCGGATATGACTCTGACGAACTTCCTTCCCGCGGTAAAGGAATGGGTAGACTGCCCCCATGTTCATCGGAGTCTGTGTTTACGAAAAAAAATTGAACGGTGTCGTTCTCATTCTCTTCGGTGATTGCGTCATCTGAAGATGGACCTTCGGAAGACAAGACCGGGTCGACTGTTGCCTCAACCTTTTGAATTTCATCTGGTATGGATTTAGCGGGTTTATCTTCTATGGCAGATGCTTCGACCAACCACAATGGCGTGTCGGTCGGATTTTCAACTAGTGATGGACTCGGCAAGAGTTTCTTGTATCTAGGAGGAAGCCGTAGTAGTGAAGCAGGACGGTCATCCAAGACTCTTTTAGCTTCGCTTAGGAAGGAACAACGGTGGACGACGTGATCGCCTTCACACAGTTTACAAGGAAATTTACATTTCCTTTTTTGTCCAAATGCTTCGCTTTCACTAGTTGATGGTGTACTTTCAACATGATCTTCAGAGGTTGATGACACCAGATTGTGCAAACGAGGAGACCAGTCCCTTAAGATCCGAGGGATGCAAGGACAATCTCGATGATAGTGGTCTCCTTTGCAAATGACACATGGAGATTTAGGCTTGGATGGTGCAGTGTGTGGATTTTCACTAGACGATGCCCGGTTACCCCTTTTTGCCTTTGGCTCCTTCTTCTTCTCTTTCTTCTCCTTCCCCTTCTTCTCCTTCTTAGTTACTTGATTTTTGGCTTTACCAGCTTTATCAAGTGAAGAGGAAGGAGGAGAGGGAGAATCGAACAAAGTAGAAGGTTGGGGGGTAACTTTAGTATCATCCAGTTGCTGACTCGATTGTTCAGGAATCACGGTGTTCTGAATGACGGAGGTCGAGAAGAGCCATATTGGCAAGCCAATCGTCAATCCTGGAAGTGACAATGTGGCCATATGAGGTGCACCAACATCTCCCCAAGAGGAGAAAGGACTAGGATTTCCTCCAAGGGGAAATCCTTGGTTGGTGGACTCCATTTTTCTCAACCTAAGACCAACGTGGGAATGGTGATATTATTCCGATTAAAATAAATTTTAGACGCTTTGACACAACTCGTTTTTTCAAATTTTAAGAGTCGAGAAAAAACAAAAGATGACTCTAGTCGCCTTCGATTTTTAATGAGCCTGAAGTGGCAAGTGCTCAGATGGACCTTTTCCTTTAAGGAGTCTGAAAAGGAACGAAAGAGACTACTCTGGAAATCTAGATAGAGGGATTACCAAACCAATCACAAAACTGCAAAATACTTTTTACGGGACGACAGTCAATCTTCTCGAATGTTGTGTTCAGTGCATTGCGATCGATAGGGCAGCAGACACGACTTCCTATGGATAAAGGATATAGCCTATTGTGGTCTCCCAATATATACTCGATGGTACGTGAGAGCACAAGTCCGTACTGGCACTTGTTGTCTCAAAGAGGAGGAATCACCCAACCAACAGTGAAAGTGACAGTTACCAGGTTTTACAACGCCAGAATACGTCTCTAGCCTAGACTTCTAGATGTTGTGTGTTAGGTTCCAAAGTGTTTTTAGGTTCATTAAATTTATTTTACAGTTGATATTTCTTAAGAAATTTGCCTTTCAGGTTCACCGTGTGATGTAGATATACAATTCCTAAAATGCAATCTAAGATGATAAACAATCGTTTAATCTTCTTTTTGCAATGAAAATCCTAGCTACTAAAGAAAGAGAGATGACATTCTTTCAACATAGAGCAGAGAGCACACACTAGATGCATTGTCCTAAATCAAACCAACAAGCAGTCTAAATGCAAATGCACATGCATGTATTTATTTTCAGCTTTCTTAATGTGTGAATGACAAGAAGAATGCTAAGTGTTAGCCTCCTGTTGCAACAGGGTATCATTTTTCATGATTGACATTTTTACATGCCAAATATGTCATACTTTGCAAGCTGCAGTGTTCCATATTTCCAGAAGAGACCAAAGAAGAAAGCCATGAAGTGTGTTGATCCAAATGCCACTGCTGATTCCAATTTTGATGAGTTGTTCCAGTTTTGAAGAGTTTTCAGTTAAGGGAGGTCCAAACAGTCTAATCTTGGCCTCCCTAGGTTTCAATTTCCTGTTTTAGAATATAGAGAATGATATCTGTCCAAACAGTTTAATATTGGCAGATCTGTAGATAGGTAGAGAATCAAAGGGACCCAACTGTTTAATCTGGGCCCTGGCAGAAATAAGTGTAGATTTAGATAGGAAAAATTCAAAAGAAAAATTGTAAATCTGGGTTTGCAAGTCTAAGTGCACCCAAGTCAAAATAAGAAAAAATGTTAGGAAGGTAGGTTGGGTAGGTAGCTGTGTGGTTGCAGAATAGTGATTTATGATAAATTTTGTGTTTTGAAATGTTATATCTTTACAGATCACAGTGCAGGCAGTTTTTCATTCACAAGAGCTCAAAGATGGACATCACTAACTCCCCCTTCTTCTAATTCCCCAAGTCACTTACTAACTTCCCAAAGAGGTCAAGATCTGCTTGATTCCTCTTAGTTTCATCATCATCCATATCAGTTGCCTTGGTGAAGATCTGCTTCACTCAAGGATTTTATTTCTTTTCAAGGTATTTTCCCCAAAATAGCCTAAGGTCCCTGACCTTAGCGCTTGTTGATCACCTTCATATTAACTACTAACAGTATTATATAACTCCTATCAGTTTTCCCCCTTCCCCTACTAAAACTTTGTATATAAAATTCCCCTATGTAAATATCCCCCCCCTAGCAATATAGTCATATTTTTTCTAAGTCAGGGAAAGAACAGTCCATCTAGGGTTGCTTTTAGCCCATCCGTGTCCAAGCAGGGATTAATCTGATACCCGACCAGATTAATAACCTCTTCCCTAGCCCTAAAACCCTCAAAAACCCACTTTTTGCCCCCTTATCCTAAGTTTCGGGCATAAATTGCTTAACCCGCACTCGTATTAACCTCCAAACCCACTAAACCTAAGTTTCAAACCCCACCTGCGTGCTTTATTAAATTTTGAATATTCTCCGCATATTCCCCGCCCATATACCCCCGCCGACTCGCCATCGCCACCAGCCGTTGGATCATCCGCCCCGCAGATCTATGGCTTACGGGCCCTCCCATCCCCGAACCGCCCGAAGCTTAGCGTCCGGGAGATGGGCGGTATTACCTGCCCTACTCCCGCCACGCGTCAGGCTCTGGGGTGTGGCGGAGCCCCTTCCCCCAAAACCGCCCAAGCGCTAAGGCGGTGCGCCCCAAAACCGCTTACCGCCCTCCCCTGTGACGTAAGCCCCACGTCACATGCCGAGTCACCTGCCGAGTCACCTACCACGTGGTCTCCTGCCACCGTACCCTACCACTCTACATGCCACGTCACCGTCCGTACATGATGATGTCATCATGCTGACGTCATCCCACCACGTCATCATGCTGACATCATCGCTGACGTCACCCGTCGTACGAAGTCATATCCGCTGACGTCATGCTGACGTCATCAGCACTTTTTTGGCACGAAGGAGCAAAAATCGCACTTTGGAGCCCCAGAATCAATTTCTGAGGCAGTTTTTGATGAGCGATTTGCAGCCCCCAGGAAGATTTTTTGGGCCAGAATGGGGAATCTTCAGGGAATCTTTTCGTTTTGCAGCCCCCAGGAAGCCCGAAAGGTGCCGAATGACCCATTTATCTTCGCGAAGCTTGCGGAGAGGGGCAGAAAACAGAGGCCGAACAGCAGCCATTAAATGATGATTTAACACACAGCACGTCAGAACAGCATCGGTTCATTGCCAAAGAGTATCAAAAGAATAAGAAAAGCCAAAGAGTATCAGTCGAAGATTTTTTAGGGGCTCGAAGCACCTGAACATTGATGAGCCCCCCAGAAAGTCAAATCAAGAGGCGTAAGCCCATCCTTGCCCTCAAATCATAGTTAAAGCTTTAAATGCAGACAGACAGCAAAGAGGCAGAAACCCATACACATTTATTGCAGAAAACACTGCACCAAGCCGTCAAGGACTACAAAATTTATCCAGTTTTGATACGGCCGCCCTCAGCGCAGCCCGAGTTATTTCATGCATTTATTTCTGCTAGAGTTAGGTCAATTAATTATTCTTTATGACCTGATTAGGTCAAGATGTAATAAAGGAACTCTGTAGATAGTTTTGCCCTATATATACCGCCCTCTACATTGTTTCAAGGGTTGGTTGATTGAGAATTTTCACTAGAGACTCGCATTGTATACCTGAGTTTTTTCTATAATCAAAGATTGCTGAAAGCTTGGAGAGCAAACTGACTGTTGTAAATGAATGTTCTTGGAGATATGAAGATGGAATTCTTGTGCTGCAGCCTGAAGCAATAAGTGCATCTTACCTCTGTTTTATTGTTTCCCATTATCTAAATAGCAGAAAGAAAGAATAGCCTAGAATTAGTTTAAATACTCTCTATGCTCAATTCCTGCTATTTCTTTATGTTTTCCTCTGAATGAATTGGTTATGAATATGAATTCCTCCTGGCTCATGTTTACCCCGATTCACCTGTGTTTGCCAATTATCTAGGGATTCTTTATTGCCCCTAGGTAGCGCTCTGTTACCTCCTCTGTTAAGCTGATTGAGAGATTCTCAACTGCCTCTCATTACTTAGCATTCTTTCCATCATTTAAACCTGAAATATTGTTTCATGCTCAGCTATCTTGCTCCATTTACCCTCTCTTGTGACCGAAGAAATGCACCAGCAGTTCTCCTCCTCGACTCCACACCCAATGGTTTGAAACTTCCAGACTATGCCTTGCCTCTCTGTCTGAAAACATCAATTTTCCCACCAAAAACAAAACAAAAACCCTCTGAACTCAAGACCTAGCCTAAAATCCTTTTCAACAAAGCTAATTCTAAAAGAGAGAGCCCTCCCTGATTGCAGGTTGGCTAGAACCTGCAGTCCAAAGTTGGTCTGTGGTTACCTCGGCCGTATCCTTTTCCGGAGCTTAAGGACAACCTGAGTGATAACATAATGGTGACTCCACTGGGGAACATCCTCAGATAGTTTCACGAAGATAACATAATGGAGACTCCGCTGGGGACCATCCTCAGATAGTTTCACGAAGATAACATAATGGCGACTCCACTGGGGACCATCCTCAGATAGTTTCACGAAGATAACATAATGGCGACTCCGCTGGGGAACATCCTCAGATAGTTTCACGAAGAAGGTAAGAAAGCTCCACTGAGACCATAAATCAAACTTTCCAACTGCTGTTTATCTCTTAAAACTACAGATGAAGCCTGAATGTCAGCGAGGAAGCCTTTGAGACTGTTTTTTGCTTTGCATTACAGGAGTAAATAAATGCTGCTTCAGTCAATCTTCATGCTAGTTTTAAGTTACAAACAAGCTGTCCCATATTTTAATTAGTCCCTCGTTGATTACAAAAACATTCCCAGGAAAAATACCCAAAAAAACAATTCGGAAGCTGGCTCCCAAGAAAAATCCACGATATACCAAATCAAATCCACATCCCAACCCTCCAGCTGTTTTTGAAAACCCTAATATAATCTCGAAAATCCTTAGGAAGCAAGAAAGACAGGAAAATGCTGCTGATTTGAGCCCTGAAACAACTTACCCTAGCTGTGTTTCGACTCTTGTCAAGGTTTTGTTCTGTTCAACCCCTATTTCCCTTAGCTCATCATCTACATCTCATAGTACTCCTTCCACACCTTCATTCACTGTACATACTAACACTACTGTTGTTTCTAGCGTTCCAGTTACTCCTGTGATCCCCGTTACTCCAGTTTTTCCACTTATCCCCGTTGTTCCACTTATACCTGCCAATATGGCTAATAGATATGCACCCCTGCAATTACTTGCTAATGCTGGGGCTTTACCTCAAGAGTACCAATCTAAAATCACATATTTTGACAGCACCGGTCCTTTCACAGCCATTCAGCATACCAAAAAGATGCAAGATTATTTTGAAAACTACGAGATAGATGATGATAGTGTAAGAATGAGAATTTTTGTTCAGAGTTTAACAGGTGATGTAAGAACTTGGTTCAAATCACTTGCTGCAAATTCCATAACCACCCCAGATGAGCTTTACCAATCCTTTACCAACAGATGGGAGAAAAAGAAAGACCCCTTGCACATACTAGCTGAATATGATACGATCAAACAAGGTCCTCAAGAGACTGTTTTGGAGTACTATGCAAGATTCAATAATGTATATAACGCAATACCACAGAACTTAAGGCCTCCACCTGACCTTGCCTTGTACAAATTTCCCGATGGTTTCGACCCGGATATGGCATACCAGTTAAAAGAAAGAGCTCCTCAAACCCTTGCGGACATGCAAAATGTTGATGTTAGCGTAGAAGCCAATTTAATTGCCAAAAGAAACATAGCTAGAATGGAAAGAAGAACCACCTTCAAGGAAGAACCCTCAGCTTTTGATCAAAAGCTTGATGCTATCATCAGTGGCCTGCAAAGGCTGGGAGAAAGAGTAGAAAATGTTGAGAGAAAAGCATCATGGGAAGGACAACAATCTAATACCATAAGGAACCCAAATTTTAGGAAAACGCAGAACACAAATGCTGGTAGGCCTAACCAAGACCATGATATAAGACCCCCTTTCCAAGATAATTATGTTGAAGGATCTACTTCTAGTGAACCCATAGAGGACACTCACATGAACTTAATGGATCTAAAGGGTGATCACCAAACTGTCCTGTCCCAAGAAGACCAAAATGAACCCGATTACAATCAGTTTCAGACTAGGTCTGGCGAGTCTTTTGATTTTAAACAAGGTTATGATACCGCTGTGTATGAAGTACACAAACAATATAAGCTGAGAACTAGGACCATTGACATTTCCAAACCTAGTAAAACAAAGGAAGGCAAACAACCCAGCAAGACTAAAGGCAAGGCTGTCATAACAGAACCAGCTGATATACCTGTTCCAAACCCGCATCAAGTGACTATAGAAGACATAACAGAAATACAGCCTTCCAAAGATCAGCCTTTGCCACCTTCTTCCTCGAAAGAAAGCTCGAACAGGGTTCCAAAAAACTTTCCTAAAGTTGAAAAACCGCAAGCAAAAACTTCCCATAGCAGTGATAAACAAGAGCAAAACGCAGACAATTCAAATAAAACAGAAAAAACTGCCATTATCAACACCAAGACTCCACTGGAAAAGCCATTTAACTTAGAGACAGAAACAGCTAAGTTAAAAATATCCATTCCCCTCTCAGAACTTGCCAAACACGATGTATATAGGCAGCAAATTCAAAGATCACTTCAAATGCCAGAGGTTAAGGATGATGTAAATGTTTTAGACGACACCCCAGAGCTGCTATTTGGCCCAGAAGTTAATGGAAAATAAACACATGGACCTGTCCCACCCTTTTATGTCAGTTTGCATATACATGACAAAGTTTTGCACAATGCTATGTTTGACTCAGGGGCATCGCACAATCTTATGCCCAAAGCAGTTATGGAAAAACTGAATCTTGATGTTACAAGACCTTACAAAGATCTGTACTCATTTGACTCAAGTCAAGTGAAATGTTTAGGCCTCATCAAAGACTTGTGTGTCTCCTTAGTCCAATATCCCAACAAGACCATCCTCATGGATGTAGCAGTTGTTGACATTCCACCAAAGTACGGTATGCTCCTGTCAAGATCATGGGGAGTAAAGCTCCAAGGATCCCTTCGATTAGACCTTTCCTATGCCACCATTTCAGTCTTTGGGCAACCAAAGAGACTGTATAGAGAAACGCTCATGAAATATGTCGTAAGTAGTGAGAGCAAGCCTGAAAATTTTCCCATTTACTCAATCCACTCTGATATGGATTCATTTATTTTGTTTAATGATGATACAAATTCTCCAATTGATAATGCGCCCGTTACTCTAGAGCAACAAGCACACATCAACGAAGAATTAGTTGCACACACTGACGAAACTGTCACAGCAGTTGATGCAACCAGCCTACCAAAAGAACTTTCCCAAACAGAAGTTTCGAATCTGCCCAATCCTAAGCTGACTGACACTTTAGGCATCAACCACAAGCAGGAAATCACATGGTATTTAGAGTTTGATGGCTCTGTCAACAAGTTAGGAGCATGGGCAGGTGTGTGGATTCACAACACATATAACAACCATGCAGAAGGCCATGCCTACAGACTGAACTTCAAATGCACAAATAACATGGCAGAGTATGAGGCTCTGCTTTTAGGCCTTAAAATCCTCAGAGCTCTGGGAGCTGCAAAAGTGTCTATTTTAGGAGACTCTGATTTAATCATACAACAGATGAAAGGCAATTTCGTAACCAATGACAACAGAATGAGAGCCTATAGGACCGCTGCTACTAATATACTCCAGGTATTCACTGAATTCAAGCTTGACAAGATTTCCAGAAATCACAACATTCATGCACACAGCCTAGCCACCTTTCCTAGTACATGCAAGCTTCCTTTTGACCCAAACCATCACTTCACAGCTGAAATAAAACATAGGCCCGCCGTCCCAAATAACGTTAAAGATTGGCAAGTATTCGAAAATGATGCCCAGATTAACAATTTCCTCACCCTTGAGCATGAGTTTTCGAACATTAACATTGACATGGATGCTATGACAAATCCAGAACACCAAACAAATGAAAATCAGCAAGATATAATAGCTGCAACAATCAAGCAAATCCTGAAACCAACTATTTTTGACAAAGAAAACATAGAACAGCTGAAACAAATACACTTGGAGGATATAGCCAAAACAGAGGCAGACATCATTGACTTAAAGGATAACTTTCTACCCGCTGGCCTAACCCCATTAGAAGATATGTTTGATGCTAATGACGTGCCAAGAAAGCCAATATTGCAGCCCATAAACACTGATATAGAGGAACATAACATTGGGACAGTAGAAAAACCAAAAATGATCAAACTGTCCAAAAATTTACCACCTGATCAAAAGCCCAAGTACAATGACTTATTCAAAGAGTTCCAAGATGTATTTGCTTGGAGCTATGAGGATCTGAAATCTTATGACACCTCGGTGATCCAACACACCATTCCTTTAAAACCAAACCAGAAACCCTTCAAACAGAAACTTAGAAGAATTAACCCTCTGCTTCTTCCCCCGATTGAGAAGGAAGTAAAGAGGATGTTTGAAGCAGGCATAATAGCACCCATCAGATTTTCTGAATGGGTGTCCAATCTTGTTCCTACGAGAAAAAATACAGGCGAAATCAGACTTTGTGTAGATCTCAGAAATTTAAATCAAGTCTCCCTAAAAGACCATTACCCTTTGCCTAAAATGGACCACATCTTGCAAAGAGTAGCGGGATCATCTAGAATCTCTTTGCTAGATGGTTTTTCAGGTTTCAACCAAATACTTGTTCACCCAGATGACCAAGACAAAACTGTTTTTACTACACCCTGGGGAACATTCAAGTATGTAAAGATGCCATTTGGTCTTAAAAACGTTGGTGCTACCTTTCAACGTGTAATGGATATTGCTTTCGCCAAAGAAATTCATGACTTCCTAGTTGTCTACCTTGATGACTTAACCCCATTTTCCAAATTTGATGAAGAACACCTCAAGCATCTCAGGCAAATTTTCATGACATGTAGGAAATATGGCATTTCCTTGAACCCCAAGAAGTCTCTGTTTGGCCTTGAAGAAGGCAAATTACTTGGCCACATCATATCAAAGGATGGGATCAGAATTGATCCCGAAAGAATACAAGCCATCCTCCAAATCCCATTTCCAAGAAACATTAAAGAACTACAAGCATTCCTTGGGAAAATCAACTTCTTGAGAAGATTTATTCCAAATCTAGCTGAGCTGATAAGATTGTTAAGCAACATGTTAAAAAAGGATGCCAAGGTAAAATGGTCTCTTGAAACCAAGCAAGCATTTGAGAGTATCAAATCAGCCTTAACACAAACCCCTGTCCTAACTAGCCCACAGTTTGATAAAGATTTTATCATATTTTCGTTTGCATCTGATCACACTATAGCCACTGTCCTTTTGCAAAAGGATGAACAGGGAGCTGAAAAGCCAATCGCTTTTCTCAGCCGAGCTCTAAGAGACGCCCCTTTGAGGTACCCAATAATGGAAAAGCAGGCCTACGCACTTGTTAAGGCCATCAAGGATTTCAGAGTGTACATTTTATATTCACACGCGATTGCCTATGTCCCACACGCTACTGTAAAAGACATATTGACCCAAGAGGGATTAGAAGGCAAAAGAGGCAAGTGGATTGCAAACATCCTTGAATATGACATAGAAATAAAACCAACTAAGCTGATAAAGGGACAAGGTTTAGCTAAACTGATGTCCAAAACAAATTTTCAAGCCTTAGAGATTAACCAGCTGGACAATGAACCGGAGCTGGCGACTCCACAGATCAGTGAAATCTTTTTACAATCCCCATGGTACGCTGATATATGCTTTGTATTGTTAAACCTGTGTGCTCCCCCAGGATTGTCCAGAACCAAGAAAAGATTTTTGAAAATGAAGGCTTTAAAGTTTTGTGTTATAAATGGTGCATTATTTTGGAGAAATCATGAAGGTATATTGCTTAATTGCTTAACCATGAATGAAACTAACAATGTCATGAAAGAATTCCATGCAGGTGACTGTGGAGGACATCTATATTGGAAGTCCACTGCTGATAAAATTCTAAGGGCTGGTTTCTATTGGCCCTCTCTTTTTGCAGAGGTAAAGAAGTTTGCCATGTCATGTCACAAATGCCAAATTTTTGAGGGCAAGAGAAAGCTGTTACCCCTGCCCCTTAAACCCATCTCAACCGAACAACCTTTTCAACAATGGGGTCTTGACTTCATTGGAGAAATCCATCCCTCTTCCTCAGGCCAGCACAAATGGATCCTAACAGCCACCGACTATTTCACTAAGTGGGTTGAAGCCATTCCCTGTAGACAAGCCAATGACACCATCATTATCCAATTCCTTGAGTGCAATATCCTTTCTATATTTGGTTGCCCTGAGAAAATCATCACTGGCAATGCCACTGCCTTTAAGTCCAAAAAAATGATCAATTTCTGCCACAAATTTCATATTACCTTGGGCCACTCCACAGCCTATTAGCCTCAAGGTAATGGCTTGGCCGAATCATCTAACAAAAGCCTCATCAACATCATCAAGAAAGTGCTGGAACAAAACAAGAAGAACTGGCACAAAAAGCTGGTAAATGCCCTATGGGCAGACAGACTTTCGAGCAAAAGATCAATTGGGATGAGTCCTTATGAGCTAGTATATGGCATGGAGGCTAGATTTCCTTCATCCCTGGGCATTCCTACTATCAAGCTGTTACAAGAGATTCAGGTTGAACCGAATGACATTCAAAGAAGAATCAATCAGACCATCCATATGCGGCAAACCAGAGAACAAGTTTATGACAGAGCTCAAATTATGTAAGAAAAGCTCAAAAAGATGTTTGATAAGAGAGCTAAGGCTGAAGATTTCAATGTTGGTGACAAAGTTCTAAGATGGGACTCAAGAAGGGAAGACAAGGGCAAACATGCCAAGTTTGATTTTCTATGGAGAGGTCCATTGGTTATTTCTGTTGTTCAGGGAAATAACACTTATTTTCTCAGATTTGTAGAGGATTGTTCTGCTGAAGAAGGCCCTGTCAATGGCCGTATGCTAAAGCATTACCATGACCCCTTTTAAAGGGACACAATGCAGTTTTGTATATATCTTTGTACAGTCTTATTCGTATATATCAGCACTTTGTTTTTGTTTTTATAAGCAAGCCGATTGTTTAAGAAGCAACAGTAAATCTGTGAAGATCCAGCTGATGCAAGTATTCCAGTTTTAAAGGCCCTGTCTCTGCACTAATTGCAGCACAAACAACGAAGAATAGCACAGACACATCACAATATATCATGGTAAAGGCAAGATGTTGCAGATTGTAATCTTCAGCCAAAAGAATGTTGACAAGGAAGAAGAAATTGGTCAGTAACTATTCAGGACCAGAGTCAGAGGAGATACATCAGCTTTGGCCCATGATTTTTAGAGGCATAATGCTCAAACAATGTTGTACATAATTATCAAGCACGCAGAAGAAAGCAGGCGATGCTATACAGTTCACAGTAATTCAGTTGAGGAGGAGGTTGTTCATAGTTCCAAGTTTATATTTTTAGCAGCCAGAACAAATGTTTCCAGTCTACAACAACCACAGAATATCAAGGCAATCTGACCTGCTGTTCTTGGCTTTTCACAAGGAAAAGCCATCCCCAAGTGGAGCCACTGTTAGCCTCCTGTTGCAACAGGGTATCATTTTTCATGATTGACATTTTTACATGCCAAATATGTCATACTTTGCAAGCTGCAGTGTTCTATATTTCCAGAAGAGACCAAAGAAGAAAGCCATGAAGTGTGCTAGTCCAAATGCCACTGCTGATTCCAATTTTGATGAGTTGTTCCAGTTTTGAAGAGTTTTCAGTTAAGGGAGGTCCAAACAGTCTAATCTTGGCCTCCCTAGGTTTCAATTTCCTGTTTTAGAATATAGAGAATGATATCTGTCCAAACAGTTTAATCTTGGCAGATCTGTAGATAGGTAGAGAATCAAAGGGACCCAACTGTTTAATCTGGGCCCTGGCAGAAATAAGTGTAGATTTAGATAGGAAAAATTCAAAAGAAAAATTGTAAATCTAGGTTTGCAAGTCTAAGTGCACCCAATTCAAAAGAAGAAAAAATGTTAGGAAGGTAGGCTGGGTAGGTAGCTGTGTGGTTGCAGAATGGTGATTTATGATAAATTTTGTGTTTTGAAATGTTATATCTTTACAGATCACAGTGCAGGCAGTTTTTCATTCACAAGAGCTCAAAGATGGACATCACTAACTCCCCCTTCTTCTAATTCCCCAAGTCACTTACTAACTTCCCAAAGAGGTCAAGATCTGCTTGATTCCTCTTAGTTTCATCATCATCCATATCAGTTGCCTTGGTGAAGATCTGCTTCACTCAAGGATTTTATTTCTTTTCAAGGTCTTTTCCCAAAAATAGCCTAAGGTCCCTGATCTTAGCGCTTGCTGATCACCTTCATATTAACTACTAACAGTATTATATAACTCCCTATCAGTTTTCCCCCTTCCCCTACTAAAACTTTGTATATAAAATTCCCCTATGTAAATATCCCCCCTGGCAATATAGTCATATTTTTTCTAAGTCAGGGAAAGAACAGTCCATCTGGGGCTGCTTTTAGCCCATCTGTGTCCAAGCAAGGATTAATCTGACACCCAGCCAGATTAATAACCTCTTCCCTAGCCCTAAAACCCTCAAAAACCCACTTTTTGCCCCCTTATCCTAAGTTTCGGGCATAAATTGCTTAACCCGCGCTCGTATTAACCTCCAAACCCACTAAACCTAAGTTTCAAACCCCACCTGCGCACGTTATTAAATTTGGAATATTCTGCACATATTCCCCGCCCGTATGCCCCCGCCGACTCGCCATCGCCGCCAGCCGTTGGATCATCCGCCCCGCAGATCTACGGCTGACGGGCCCTCCCATCCCCAAACCGCCCGCAGCTTAACGTTCGGGAGATGGTCGGTATTACCCGCCGTACTCCCGCCACGCATCAGGCTCTGGGGTGTGGCAGAGCCCCTTCCCCCAAAACCGCCCAGGCGCTAAGGTGATGCGCCCCAAAACCGCTTACCGCCCTCCCCTGTGACGTAAGCCCCACGTCACATGCCGAGTCACCTGCCACGTGGTCTCCTGCCACCGTACCCTGCCACTCTACATGCCACGTCACCGTCCGTACATGATGACATCATCATGCTGACATCATCCTGCCACGTCATCATGCTGATGTCATCGCTGACATCACCCACCGTACGAAGTCACATCCGCTGACGTCATGCTGACATCATCAGCACTTTTTTGGCGCGAAGGAGCAAAAATCGCACTTCGGAGCCCCAGAATCAGTTTCTGAGGCAGTTTTTGATGAGCGATTTGCAGCCCCCAGGAAGATTTTTTGGGCCAGAATTGGGAATCTTCACGGAATCTTTTCGTTTTGCAGCCCCCAGGAAGCCCGAAAGGCGCCGATTGACCCATTTTTCTTCGCGAAGCTTGCCGAGAGGGGCAGAAAACAGTTTTGAAGAAAACAGAGGCCGAACAGCGGCCATTAAATGATGATTTAACACACAGCATGTCAGAACAGCATCGGTTCATTGCCAAAGAGTATCAGAAGAATAAGAAAAGCCAAAGAGTATCAGCCGAAGATCTTTTAGGGGCTCGAAGCACCTAAACATTGATGAGCCCCCCTAGGAAGTCAAATCAAGAGGCGTAAGCCCATCCTTGCCCTCAAATCATAGTTAAAGCTTTAAATGCAGACAGATAGCAAAGAGGCAGAAACCCATACACATTTATTGCAGAAAACACTGCACCAAGCCGTCAAGGACTACAAAATTTATCCAGTTTTGATACGGCCACCCTCAGCGTAGCCCGAGTTATTTCATGCATTTATTTTTGCTAAAGTTAGGTCAATTAATTATTCTTTATGACCTGATTAGGTCAAGATGTAATAAAGGAACTCTGTAGATAGTTTTGCCCTATATATACCGCCCTCTACATTGTTTCAAGGGTTGGTTGATTGAGAATTTTCACTAGAGACTCGCATTGTATACCTGAGTTTTTTCTATAATCAAAGATTGTTGAAAGCTTGGAGAGCAAACTGACTGTTGTAAATGAATGTTCTTGGAGATATGAAGATGGAATTCTTGTGCTGCAACCTGAAGCAATAAGTGCATCTTACCTCTGTTTTATTGTTTCCCATTATCTAAATAGCAGAAAGAAAGAATAGCCTAGAATTAGTTTAAATACTCTCTATGCTCAATTCCTGCTATTTCTTTATGTTTTCCTCTGAATTAATTGGTTATGAATATGAATTCCTCCTGGCTCGTGTTTACCCCGATTCACCTGTGTTTGCCAATTATCTAGGGATTCTTTATTGCCCCTAGGTAGCGCTCTGTTACCTCCTCTGTTAAGCTGATTGAGAGATTCTTAACTGCCTCTCATTACTTAGCATTCTTTCCATCATTTAAACCTGAAATATTGTTTCATGCTCAGCTATCTTGCTCCATTTACCCTCTCTTGTGACCGAAGAAATGCATCAGCAGTTCTCCTCCTTGACTCCACGCCCAATGGTTTGAAACTTCCAGACTATGCCTTTCCTCTCTGTCTGAAAACATCAATTTTCCCACCAAAAGCAAAACAAAAACCCTCTGAACTCAAGACCTAGCCTAAAATCCTTTTCAACAAAGCTAAATCTAAAAGAGAGAGCCCTCTCTGATTGCAGGTTGGCTAGAACCTGCAGTCCAAAGTTGGTCTGTGGTTACCTTGGCCGTATCCTTTTCCGGAGCTTAAGGACAACCTGAGTGATAACACTAAGCACAAATTTGAATTATCTTTTCAAAGCGACAGTACTAACAAATTTCTCTTCAAAAACGAAAGGAAGATTATGATGACACTTTGCTATTTTGAATTGAAAACTGCTTTCGACACTTGAAAAACTACTAATTCAAATCAAATACAAAAGTAACAGTATAATCGACCATCAAGAACAATAGAATTCTTTTCTTTGACTGAAAACGACACTTGCGACACTTCCAAATCAAAAGACGACAGTTCGACTATGCTACTTTTTGTAAAAGAGAACTGTAAATGGCGCACAATACATAAAAACATTCACAATTCTTTGTACTATGGAGGTGGAATCATGAAAAGGAAGGGAGTTTCTACAGTGGTATACTAATCACAAACAGCGAAACTCCTGAATAAAGCTGAAGAGAGTGAACACAGAAACCAAAATCTGAGGGCAGAAGAGGTCTTGTCTGATCAGTGCACCTGCAACACAGGGAAGGTGCGATGCAGCGCACCTACTGCACACAGGAGGTGCGATGCATCCAAATTCCCAAGAGGAGAAGGTGCGATGGTCGAGGAACAAGGCTTCAACTGGGTTCTGGGTCACAGTTTGCA
This sequence comes from Pinus tabuliformis, assembly GCA_031772625.1. Taxonomy (NCBI): domain Eukaryota; kingdom Viridiplantae; phylum Streptophyta; class Pinopsida; order Pinales; family Pinaceae; genus Pinus; species Pinus tabuliformis. Next base: position 1,544,870,894 of record CM062819.1, read on the forward strand.
TCTCAGTTCAGGGATTTAGGCCGACCAAGTGATGTTCAGTAAATATAAATCACAGGGGTTGATCTAATGAGGTTACTAGAGCCACCACTAGGGCAATTAGAAGGTTTGCAAATCGATTATTCAGTTTATAAACAAAACCCGGAGATACACTGAAGCAGCATTGATCTACTTTGCACTTGCATAGCAAATGCAGTTCGAAGGCTAGTTGGCTTGACTTCAGGCTCCATCTATAATTTTATAAAACAAACAAATATAGACAAGCAAACAATCTATTCGCTCCCTAGTGGAGTCGCCATTTTGTTATCGGGAAATCTAGTGTCCACTCGGAGCTGTTAGTCCCACTAATACTGGTAGCTATCTTAGAAACAAACAAACTAAAACTAATTTCGTTTTCCTTTATGAGAAGTAGATAAGAGGGGAACAAAGGACACCAACCTCAGTCTTGCGCTTAGTTCCTTGCTTGGTTCCTCTCCCTTCTGATAGAGCCTTGCCGCTTTTCCTTCGTCTACATAGCTTCAAAGAGCACCTGTGGAATCAAAGCAGCATAATACTATCGAATAACAGAGATCTACAATCATAAACAATATAGGACCAGATATATATTGACCACATAAATGCATATATCATCAAACATACAAGAATGTGGAGGAAAACTTGAATAACTTTATTAACATCAAGAATAGCAAAGAGGATTACAACCAATTGTTCTGACCCAACGTCATCCTCCTAGCATGAAAGCCCTTCTTCACCTCATGAAAAGCTTAGATCACCCAACACTATGATATTCCACCAAGAAACCAACAACACTTCCTTACAAGATACAAAATTCCAGCCTCTGGATTTCTGGGATGAGGGATCCATATATAGATGATTGCAAGGGGGTGAGTCAGCTTCTGGGATTTTGATTAGTGTCCTCCCTTTGATAGTTCTTGATTCCACTTGGAGATTGATGATCTCTTACTCATCCCTGGGCGAATTCAGAGAGGCAAGTGTCACAGGAGAAGTTTCTGGAAGATTCCATGATGATCCACCTTGCAAACTGTCTCTGCCATTTGTCTACTCTTGCCCATCGCACCCTACAAAATGGATTTCTAGTATGCATCGCACCCTTTTCACTGGGTAGGTGAGATGCATCGCACCCTCTGCACTGGGCAGTATGTATGGTCCAGCTTTGAACAGTTCTGAGCAGTTTTCTATGGAGAACTTCTGGGAGATGATGTAATCAGCTGACCTTGTTCTTTTAGGGTGTGAAGCAACACTTTTAGCGACTTAGGAGCCCTTGGTTTATGGACATGTTTGATTGGGGTTGCAGTGCCCAAAAATCTCTATAACAGTTAGGTTTTTGGATGTTTAGGGTTTTCCATTGTTTCTCAACAATAAATAGGCCTTCAAGCCTCATTGTAACATAGTTCAGGGGCATGTAGCCGCCACATCTCTTCTCAGAGATAAGTTACCATCGCCTGAGCTATTTTATTTCCATTTATGTTTGTAACCATATTTCAGTATTATTTATGCTGCATCTCTGTATTTATGGTTATATCTATAATTTGTTGCGTTCTTGTTTAAATCTGGATCATATAGGCATTTATTATTTCCAACCGAGGTATCCCTAAGATAAATAGGTATCCACTAGACCTTATTTTTGGTTAAATAACTAGAAAATAAGTGGTATATTCCCAAGAATAAATGGAGGCCATGACATCTTCTATTATCCCCTTTAGTTCTATTGTTGACATATCAACAAGTTGAAGTATCGTAATATTCTGCCTTCGAGAGTCTCAAAGATTAAAATTTAGCAGTGTTTCCTTGGTCATAATGTTAATGATAGTCCTAAGTCGATCATAGTATTATCGACTAGAATTTGGTTGATACAAATTTCTACGACTAGGCTACCTAGATCTAAGTATTTAGGGACAATCACTCTCCAAGCATGAGGTTTGCAAGTTGTCTTAAGAAATTTATAGTAGGGGCATCTCTCTTCTTACTACGAATTCTCCTAAGACATTCTTCTTTTATGTTATTTTTATATATGGATACATCCTTAATGCCATGCAAAATAGGAAATTTGATGAACATGTTTTTTAGTTCTCCTAAAAACCCAGTTTCTTCTTACATGTGTTTTCTTGGTGGTCAGTATTTTTGGGTAGGGTGCAACTTGTGGATTTTATTGGGGGGGAATTCACTTCCTTTCTTCTTCTTCTATATCTTCTATTGGAGGAGGATTTCGAGGATTATGTAGTACATTCCCTAATCTAAGATTGATATCTTGAACTTCTATAGGATAGGATTGGTATGCAGTATCGTTGTTACAAATGGGTTGATCTTGTTTGTTATTAGGAATAATATTAGATTGAGTAAGAAGTTGAGTTTTTTTTAGATGTGGCATTTTGAGGCATACTAGGTTGTCGAGGATTAGGCAGCAAGTCTGGTGGATGAACCATTAGATGCCTCCACCCTTGTGAAGGATTGCTCCATTAAGAATTTTATTTTTTAAATTACTAATAAGGAGGAGGAATGGGTTGATTTGGATATCGCCACTAAGTAGGCATGGTCCAATGCGGTGGACTAGGTTGATACCAATACCAAGGTTGAAATTTTGAAGTATAGCCATTAAATTAATGTGTAGGGTTGTAGTTCATACCTTGTTCGAAGGGTCTTGGTGATGTTCTCCTTTTCTGATTGATAAAGCATACTGACTTTATAGTTAACCTTTAGTCCTGGAAATGAGGACACTTGTCAATTGAATGAGTTTCTTCACAAAGATCACATATTTCTATATTGTTAAGTGTACATTCATTCTAAGGGTGTCCCTGGTGCACTTTGGACCAAAAGAGGCCAGTGCATTTTCTACTTCTTCTTGCTTCTTCTTGATCCACAATGCACCCATGTGCATAGCTAATGGACATAAAATTTATGTTTTCATGTCTTTCCTCCTATTTCATTCTTTGTCAGAATAGAGAAGGAAGAAGAATAACTTACCATACTCTTACCAACTCTATCTCTCTTTTTACTTTCCTTTGAGTGGTTCTTGAATATTTTCTCAATGTCTACATAATCTACTTGATAAATATATGCATTAGCTAGGAGGTTACATGTCTCCATTACATCCTCTCATACCCTTTTCAGCAAACAAGTTTCATTGAATCTTCATATACGGTACAATTATGTGCCCTCTTGTCACTAAGTTGGAATCTTTCTTCAAAGTGTTCCAAGGACTCATTCTCCTCTTGAGTCATTTTAAATATTTCATCCTTGGTACCTCTAGTTATGTAGTAGTATGTATACTTGTCAATGAAAGTTTCCTTCATTTGTTACCATGTGGTAATGTTGTTCCTTTTCGAGACACATGAACCACCTTAAAGATATATCCTTTAAAATGGCGAAGAAGTTTATTGTTTTTTGGTCAATAGTGTAATCATAGGTCTTGCATACTAAAAAAAAAGTGTAATCATAAGTCTTGCATACTACAGAAAAAAAATTGTTAAGCAATATAAATCTCATAATTTGATAAAATTATTACGACTTATTCCCACCCAGAATTGCAAAACATATAAGACAACATAAGGGCTAGGGAAAGACAATGTTTGATGTTGCATGGTAATTATTGATAGTCCTATTTAAGCGTAAAAGTCTGTTATGGAGAATACCTACCACCTCACGTGAAAGTTGCACTAAATCATTACCAACCATAAAAGATACTTTTCGTAGATCGAACGCAAACACTAAATATTATTAAAATAGAAACGTATTGTCTCTGGTCAAGACACGAATGTTTAGCTGCTGGCTGCATTGGCACGTTTCCCCTCGGACTGTCGCCCATTGCTTCGACAATTCGTACATTGCGTACGCGACAAAGGCGACAAAGACGAGACCTGCTATACGTCATGGCCGAATTAACCAACGCGGCTTTTCCCACCGCCCAAACCACCAAAGTGAAAGGGGACCGTGGTGGTCGGCAGTATTGTCCACTGCGTTCGTAGCGTTACAATCGTTGAACGCCATTTGGAAAGCTCTGCAACAAATCATTGATAAATAGAGAGGTTGTAGTCAAATGGGGAATTAACTAAATAGAAGATGTTTTTTCGTGTGCGTTCAGTTATCGAAATTTTATAGGAATATGGGTTAGGTCAGAGATAGTGTTAAAGTTTTATTTTGGTTTAATTATTATTATTATTATCTAATTTTAAAGTTACGGTCAAGTCAAACGTCAAATTGATGTATGAGACTTCCGCGAAAGGATTTGATTGCTAATTCTATCAAGGTATACATACTCGTTTTGACCTGTAACCTCTTAGGAGTAAATACATGCTCTTAACCATTAGGCCCACTCAAGTTCTATATATTTGGAGTCAGGGATGGAATTTGGCGGCGAACAATATTTGTGAAGTTATAGTTCCATTAATGCATGGGACAATATATGCAATCCATTGGATTTTTTACTTGACTAAATCCAAGGGTTGGCATACACTGCCCATGCATTAACGGAGCTATAGCTCCACAAACACTGATAGCCAAATTTAGTAGACAAATTACTCATAAAAAAAAATCCCCACCTTATCAATATTCTTTATTAAATATCAAAACTAGTATTAGAATTGAACTATTTCTTCCTACCCTCATTTGGACTATTTCTCCTTCTACTTTTTTCCACAATCAAGTATACATGAAGCTTTACATTTTTCACTAATCAATATTCACATTTAATGTAGCTTATGATATGTATGTCATTGAATTTTAAAGCAATTAGAATATGATATCATGTATACTAGTTGGTAGCATTAAATGTTGAGTAGCAATGTGGATATTGGTCGTAGTATTCTTTTCTATTAATGTTGATGTCTATCAACATAATATATGGATATCAACATAATATATGGATAGTGGGTAGTTTAAAATAATAGTGTTTTAAAGAGATGGTTCTTTAGCTCTTTTATTATTATTAATTTTTAGTGAGAAGATTGTAATTTTAAATTATTGAGTATGCACAATTTGAAAGCTTGAAGATTTTTGTAGGGTCTTGAATCTAATTTTTCAATCAAGTTTACTTCAAATCAAGTCAAAATTTGTAATTTTAAGTTATGAAATATACCGAATTTAAATATTGTATTTTTTTTTTTAAAGATGAATCTATTCTTATATTCAAAAATGTAATTTAAACAATAAAACATTATGATTTCACTAAAAATAATGTAACCCACAAAGTAATCTTTAAATATTTTCTTATTTTATTTTTTAATTTATTATTTTTAATTTATTTTTTAAAATATAATATTGTTTTATATATATATATAGAATATATTATTTTAGGTATTGAGAATTTAATAAACTAAAATGTTGTTGATACTATTCAAAATTTTAATTATATATTTATCATATTTTTTAAAATAATAATATAAATTTAAACTTCAATTAAAATTAATCTTATTTTTTCTTAATTTATATAATAAATAATATTATAAAAAACTTTAAACAAAATAAAATATATTATATTCCATTCAAAATTATAAATGCTATAAAATGATTTTTTTTGGCATTTCAAAACTAACAAAAACAAAACTTGTAATCCTAAATTTTGCATTAATCAAAACTCATTTTAGATTAATGTAAATAAGATATATGGTCTTTTTTCATTATAATTATGTTAAAGGAATTCGTTAGAGACTTTATTATTATAATTTATGATTATAATCTTATTATAATTTATGATTATAATTTTATTGGTTTTGTAGAACAAAGCTCAAGCTTATGTGAGTTTATTTATTTTTTTTATTTAAAATAATATTTTTATCAAATTTATAATTGTGTTTTAAAATAGAATTGTATTTTAGAATAGTTTTGATTTCAAGGAAAATTTTAAATGTTTATTTTTATAAATAATTATTAGATATTTTGGTTTTTTTCTAGATATATGTTACAATTAATGTTATTGGAAATTCAGTGGAGATTTATAAGTAGTTTTTCCAATCTAAATAAATTAAAAAGAAATTAAGACGTTGAATCTATTTATATTTTCAAAAATACATTTTTAATAAAAAAAATCCAGTTCTCACCCAAAATATTTACTATTCAAAACCAAAACATCTAATAGTTACATTACACCTAAAATAACATACTTTTAAATTTATTAAATGTTTTTTTTTTTTTTAAACATTGTAGAGCTCTCTGTATTTACTTTTTTAAGAAGAAATTTTTACAACCATGTCCTCCGGATGGTCACCTGCCCGAAGGAAACCAGGTGACCACCGGTCAGCATTATACCCACTCCAAAATTTGAATAAGTTCATCAGAAACCATCTACTTCTCGAGAGCGTATCTCTACTGTCTTTACAGAGCATAACAAAATTACTTATTTTCTTCATCTAAAACAGTTCAAAGACAAAACACAGACTCTAAACTAAAACTAATCCTCATCAGAGGATGCTATCTGAATTGAAGCCTTGGCACCAGAACCTGGAGCCTTCACCCCAGGGCCTGGAAGCTCGTGTCCCTGTGTCAGTTTCCACTTTATCTCTGACAGAGTCTGCTCAATCCGGCCCAATGCGAGATTATTCCTGTAGGTTTGGATCTGTATAGTCACAAGATCTTTCAGAATTTCCGCCCAGATTGGGTTTGGCTCCTTGCTCCTTTCCTGTTTGTCCAGAACTTCTCCTTCCATGTGTTCTTGGTGGAGAGTCATGGCTCGAGCTACGACGTGTTTCATGATCCAGTATTGTTGCAGGGTCTTTTTGAAGAGCAATTGCCTGTCGTTTGATGTCCCCCCATCCTGCAACATTCCTTCCCATTCTTCCATGGGTAAGTCTCTGCACCTGAGGTTGTTTCTTAAATCTCTCTCCCAACTCCAAATTTGATCTCTGACCTCCTTCGGGTTTCCCTCCATGTAGGAGTCTATGATTTTCTTCATTTTCTCTCCGTCAGGCTTCCTGCCCTTTTTCTTTCCTGTGCTACTGGTGCCTTCTTCTTTTTTAATCATCCTCTTGCTGCGCCTAGGAGCCATTCTTCTTTTCTTTTGATCCTTAGCTCTTTTTTCCTGTTGCTTTTCATTCTGGTTCGCAGTTTTGCCCTATTCTGGGGTGAGACCTATCACAGAATAAGCACAATTGTCAGTCTTATCAATTAAGTTTGCATTTTTATCCAGGGAATTTCTGCCCCCCCTCTTCTTGATTCCACTCCTGCATTTTCCCACCCTCTGAGGTTCCGCCCTCTGGTTTCCTTCCCTTTTAGGCATAACTATGGCCTCTCTGGTTCTTTTGGTTTTGGGGTACCCTTGTTTACTCAGACTTGCCCTATTCATACTAAAATCCCATTCCTGGATCGAGTGCTTAATCTTTCTCAAGAGTTCACTCCTCACGCAAATTGGGTTGCAGGCCCCTTTCCCAGTTATGGGTCTTTCAGTACAGTTAGCCAGATTATGGCTAATTACAGTTTCGCCCCTCACCATGAGGTGCCACTCCTTCCTCCCTGGGTTTTGGATTTTCCCATCCCCTCTGTTGTTGTTCAACGCAACATGCATTCTTCCTGGACTGTGATTTACCAGGACTTCAATTCTACGGTGGGGGTCCTGTGAATTTGGGTCCTGCAAGCCCTTGCTCTCCCACTCCTCACCCTTACTTCTATATTTCTCTCCAACCTTGGCCCCCAGGAGCTCTTCAATGTAAAATTCTTTCATATCTCTAAGATTTCTACAATAATTTCTATTATCAACCTAGATCTGCATAACATTCTTCATTCCTACTCTATGTTTCAGACTGGTTACTTCTTTGTAGAATGGGGTAAGAAGTGTCACATACCCTTTTACCATCCTACGCTTCACTACCACCTTCTGCTCTCACTTGATGTCTGCTCTTTCGTTCTGGCCACCTTTCTCCTTGCTTGTTCGCATGCAAAATGCATGTTTTTCCTTTTCCTTAGGTTTTATCCCTTTTCCATTTCCTCTTCATGATTTTACCGCCAACTGTCCTCCCTTCCCTCCTTCCTTGGCACGCATTCCTTCCCGCCTACCTTGGGATGCTACCCTCCTGTCCTATCTGTCGTCCTTCATTTATTTCTTTCCTCTCCAGGCTGCTCTTGCCATCGGGTCGCTGACTCTACTCTGCCACTTAGCATTGGTTTGCTACCCATCCATGGATTTGCTATCCTGCCCTCTCCTCTTCCATTCCTTTCCATCTATGCCCCTGTGCTCTCCAGGACTGTCCTTCCTCTGCCCCCCTCCGTCATCCTACTCAGCTTCGTCCTTGCTTCTATCCTGTGTTGTTCCATTTCTGACCTGCTCTGTCCCGCTTGCATCTTCCCTTGTCCTTCTCTGCTCCCGTCAACTCCGGGAAAATTCTCTAGATGCTCGCTTTGGTGTCTGTCTTGTTCTATTACCTGAATCAATTGTCCCATTTCCTCTTTCTGATGAAGCTCTTCCGCACTCACGTCTAGTTGTTGCTCTCCTTTTCGGCATCCCCAATTCGCAAGGAGGTCTGCCAAAGCATTTCCTTTCCACTTCACATGAGAAGGTATGGTGTATGCTACCTTCCTCAATTGATGGCTTATTTCTGTTACTATCCATGCCGTCTGCCAACTTTTACTCAGTTTTTCTGCTGGTACTCCCTGCTGTAGTTGTTTGATTGTTTCTATCACTAGCAGCGAATCGCCTTCTATCTACAGGCTTTGGTATCCTTTCCTGATCGCTATTGATAAACCCCATGTTCAGTGCATGGAATTCTGCCTCATTGTTGCTGACAGTTCCACAGTCCATTACATAGCCCCGTCTGATCTTCCCTCCATCATCTTTGAATATCCCTCCTATTCCAGCCTCCCCTGGGTTGCCTTTTTTCGCGCAATTGAAGTTTAGCTTGGTGAATCCCTGTGGCGGGTTCCTGTACATTCTTCGGCTCTTGCATTGCCTGCCTTGTGTTCCCTTCCTGTCATGTATGTTTTATTTACTTTGATTTGCAGGTGGTTCATAATGTGGGTCTCTATTGGTTCCTTCTTCCAATCTTCCTCGTTCCAATTTTCGAGGATTAATGTTTCTCTTATGTTTTTCATGGTTTGGCTCCATATTTCCTCTTTGGCTTTTTCATCTTCCCTGAATATCACCCAGTTTCTTGCCTTCCATAGGTTCCACAGGACGAATCCTATGAACAGATTCCAGGCTCAGTTCAATATTGTGTTGCGGTATGGCTTGCTTCTCCATTTCTCTATTGTTGTTCTTATGCTACCTGTGTTCCTGTCATTAATCTCAAAGAGCTTATGGTGGTTTTGCCATAGGTTGTTGCTGACGCTATAGGAATTTTCCACGTGCTCCATCGTTTCTTCGTGGTATTGGCATAGGGCGCAGCACGAAGGTCCATGCATCCCCTTCCTTCTCAGTTTGTCCCAGGTTAAGGCGCACCTGTGTAGCAATATCCAAGTAAATAGCACCACTTTTGGCCAAGTTTTTAATTGCCAGATTCTATCCCATTTTTTGATGTCTGGGTTGCTGGTTCTTCCAGCCTTTATCTGATATCCTTCTGAGATCGTAAACATTCCTTTTATGCATTTTCCCCATATTATTATATCTGGACCCTCTTTGACTACAATTTTCCTTGTATCCATTTCATTTTGGTAATTTATCCATTGTTATGTTTCTGGTGCTTCTTGCCAGTCGTTTATCATTTTCCATTTTCTCCAGTAATCGTCCTGTTCCAGTAACTAGTAATTTTTTATTGCATCTTCCTCCATTTGGGTGGTGTATTGTTGAATGTCATGGAGTTAAGGTTCCTGAATGAGGGTTCCGCTCTGCTGCCACACCTCCTGCCAAAAGTTTTCTTTGTCGCCCTCCCTAATTTCCCAGAAACTGTTTTCTCTTATCAAGTCCCTGTTTAAACTTGCGAGGTTCCAGATGGCTGATCCTTTATTTTCTGATTGGTTTCAAAGTTTGCCTTAAGATGACCTTTCCATCTCGTATTCATTTTCCCATAACGTTTTCCATAGATCTTCCCCTCCTTGAATCCACTTACACCATAGTTTTGCACCCATGACTTGGTTTAATATGTAAGGGTCTCTTAAACCTAAACCCCCTTCCGTTATAGATTTTCTTAGCCATTTCCATGAGAGCAAAGCCCACTTTTTTGTTTTTCTTGTTCATTGCCATAGAATTTTTTTTTAAATTTCCACCATTTTCTTACATATAGTTTTGGGGATCACTTGACTGGCCATTTGATATATTGGCATAGCTTGGAGGACCGACTTCAGGAGGATGAGGTGACTTGGTATATTTAGCATTATAAACGTCCAATTATCCATTCTTTTCTGAATTTTTCCTATCAAGCCTTTCCAATTCGCTATTTTGTTCTGCTTGTCACTCAGCTGTACTCCCAGATATTTGGTAGGGAACTTCCCAATTCTGAACCCCATTGTTCTAGCTAAGAATGATTGAGCCAACATTGGGGTATTAAAGAAGAATATTTCTATTTTATCCTTGTTTATCTCTGTTCCTTATGTGTTTGTAAATTCTTCAAGGATTTCCAATAGTTTCTTTGCTTTCTTAAGATTCGCTTGACTATACATCATTACATCATCTACAAATTGTTGATGTGTAATGGTTAATTCTTCCCCCATAATCTGAGGCCTTTAAGTTCTCCACTGCTTACTCTTGCTTTTATTAATCTGCCCAAACCATCCGCTGCTATTATGATCAGGAACGGTGATAGTGGGTCTCCCTATTTGAGCTCATGGGACAACTTGAAGGTTTCTATTGGTGTTCCATTCAGCAGTATGGACATGCTTGGAGTGGATATCACGGACATTATCCATTTTGTCCATCTGTTATCAAACCCGTATTCTTTTAGGATTCGTTGGAGGTATTCCTATCTAAGTTGGTCATAAGCTTTTGCTAAGTCGAGTTTGATCATCATTCCTTTATTTCTCAAATTCTTCAGTGAGTGAATCGCCTCTTAAGTGACTATGATTCCATCCACTAGCTATCTCCCTTTCACAAACCCTGTTTGTTCTTTTTCTATCAGTTATGGAAGTATTGATTGTAATCTTTTTACCATTATGGTGGCTAGAATTTTATAAATTACATTGCATAATGCTATTGGTTTGAATCCATGGGGTTCATCGGACTTTTCTACCTTCAGTATTAATGCTAGGAAAGTTGTGTTCCATGCTGGGTGCATTATTTTATTACATCTTGATTCTTCCACTGCATTTACAATGTCTTGCTTCATAAAGCTCCAGGTTGCTTGGAAGAACTCTGCTGTAAATCCATCCGGGCCTGGGGCTTTGTTCTTGGCCATTATCTTCACTGTCTCCTCTACCTCTTTCTCAGTGATTACCCTTAGGAGGGCCATGTTTTGCTCCGTGTTTACCTTTTTAGGAATGTATTGACTTATTTTTGCTATCTCCTCTTCTCTATTGCTTTGTGTCTCTGTCAATATGCCTTTGAAATGCTATATCAGTAGTATTTCCATTTCCTCTTTCTGAGTTACCCTGTTGCCTTGGGTATCTTTTAGGGAAAAAATTCTATTCTGCTACCTGTGCTGTTGCATGGCTCTGTGGAAGAATTTTGTGTTCCTTTCCCCCTCTTTCAGCCATTGTACTCTTGACTTTTGTCTCCATAGAATTTCCTCCTGTTTTCTTCTTTCCTCCAGTCTGGTTAAAACCCCTCCTTCTTCCTACGCTAGCTCCTCTGTTCTCCCTTCTTCTATTATTTTCTGTTGTATCCTTTTCATGTCTGTTTGCAACTTTTCTTGGTCCTTTTGAATGTTGCCAAATTCTTCTCTGTTCCAGTTCTTAATTTTTCCTTTTAACTCCTTTAATCTTAATTGGAGTGTGTGCATCTTGTTCTTTCCTTTTATTTCCTCTTCACTGCTCTGCCACCAGTTCTCCATTTTTTCTATAAGGGTTGGGTCTCGCAGCCAGAAGGCTTCAAACCTGAACGATCTGTTTTTGTTTTGATTATTCATGGCAATTTCGAGTTTTATAGGCCAGTGGTCTGATCCTTGGCATGGTAGGATAGTTGCTTCATAAAATATGTCTTTCTCAAGAAAGTGTTCCGTTGCTAGGAACCTATCCAGTCTGGAGGCTATCTGCCTACTGCCTCCTCTTCTGTTATTCCAAGTGTATTTTCCATTAATGGTGTTTATATCAATCATTTTTAGAGCTACCTGGGTTTCCCTAAATCTTTCCATGTCTACATCCTCCCGTTGCAGTCCTCCCTTCTTTTCTTCTGTAGAAGTGATCATATTAAAATCTCCCGCTATCATCCACAATTTTTATGTGTGCATGTTTCCCAATCGTTGCAGATGTGTTAGGAAGGCCTCTCTTTCCACCGTTATATGAGGCCCATAAACCGCCGATACTAAGAACCAGTCTCTGTGTCCTATCATTTTGAATCTCCCTGAGAGGATCCTCTTCATTCCTATCCAATGGTTTGCAATAACTTCTGCAGGGTTCCACAAGATTGCAATACCCCCTGCACTCCCTTTTGCATCAAGTGTCATGCACTCATAAGTGGGCTTGATTTTTTTGAGAATCTCCTCCATTCCCCCCTCGTTATTTTTGTTTCTTGAAGCAACATGATTTGGGGTTTTTCTCTTTTAATCCTTTCTGCTAGGTATCTTTGCTTACCCTTGCTGTTAAGCCCCCTAATATTCCAGGATGTAATTATCATTGAGCAGGTGGGGTGGTTTGGTGAAAGACCGCTGAGAGTGGTACTACTCTTCCCGTATTAACTAGCATTTCTCCCATTACTTGTATTGACTCCTGGAGATTCTTTCTTCCTCTTTTTTTCCCTCCTCTTCCTTTACTTTGTTGTTCTTGGTTGTTTTCAGGTTGTATTCCTAATTGCTCATTCATGCCTGTGGTTCCTTGCTCTTGTTTTTCTTTATATTTTTGGAAGATTTCCTTGTATAATTTTTTATCCTCTTCTGGGATAAACCTCTCATCCAGATTTCTCCACTTGTCCAGTAGTTTCCTCAAAATTTCTTCTTTTGTTGTTGGGTCTTCCCCTTTACTAATATCTATTTCCATTACTTCATTTTCATGTTTACCCTCCTTTTCTTTTCTTTCCTTTTCCCCTGTTTCTCTTTGGGTTTTTTGTTTAGTGTTGTTCGTTTCTTGACTTATTCTGCCTTCGTGTTCTTTTTCCTCTTGATAGTCCATGACTCGGGTCTCTTCGTCTTCTTCTTCTACCTGCAATATTTCAAACCAGTTCACCTCTTTTGCTTTGGCTGGTTGTTCTTTTCTTCCTTCCTTAGGGGTTTCATTTGCAGGTCTTTTCCTGTTTTTGATCTCTTGAAACCTTTCATTATCTTCTGTGTCTTTCCTTTGTGCTTAGTCTTTCTCTCTTCCTTAGGGGAATTCCTTGTAGAGGTGCCCATATTCATGGCATTTTCTACATCTAAAAGGTATGTGTTCATAGTCCAGAGCCTGCTGCCACACCTCTTCATGGTATTCTAGTTCTACTGCTTCTGGTATGGGTTTCGCAATGTTCATATATACACAGATTCTTGCATAAGATGTATATCTTCCTTTCTTAGTTGATTTCGCTATTTTAATAAAGCTACCGATGGTGTTCCCTATTCCTTCCAGGATCTTGGGGTCCCAAAAATCCATGGGTAATCCAAACAGTCTGACCCATACGGGCGCTGCTAGGAATTTCTCTTTGTCCGGGTTATAGCATTCCTCCCAGTACCTCATAAATAAGCCTGCATTATTATGAAAATATGGACCATTTTCAAGTAATTTTTCTTTGTCTTGCAGGTTTGACAAGATTACTGTAAAGAATCCACATGCGCCTAGCTTCAACTCTATGTGGCCGCGTGGCTACCATTTTTGTTGTATCCATCTTATCAGATCTTTCTCAGACGGCTAGACACCAATAAACTTGCATATTAATGCATGGCCCTTCATGTAACTTCTGTAACGCTCAAGTTTGTTCATAGGGATAACAAATCTCGGTTTTTCTGTTGCACATGGCAGGAATTTTTCTTTGCTCCTTGCCTGCCATCTTGCTCCTAGGACTGGTCCTGGTGTCCTTTTCTCTTCCTCCAGTTTGTATTGCTTGTTCCCTCGCCCGCCGTTGCATCTCTGTAGGAGGGGGGCTCTCCCCTCCTGGCTTCCTCTGTCATTTCTGTGCCTCTTGTCAGCTTCGTTTTCCATGCTTGTCTGCTTGTTTTCGAGGTTTTCTGCACCGCCTACCTCGTGACCGCGAGGCCATTAAGTTTGCAGAGCTCCAAGAATCCATCATCGTTATGCCTATGAACTTAAATTTATTAAATGTTATTTCAAAACTAAATGAGAATTTAAACTTTAAAAATTATACAAAATATATAAAATAAGTAAAATATTAATTATTTTTTAAGATTATAATAAATTTTCAACCCTGTTTTTTGACATTATTTTTAATTTAAATTAGATGTAAAATCAATATTTAAATATTGTAAAATTATATCATTCATATAAAATTAGAATTTTATTTTATTTTTTTAATTGAATTATTGTAATCTTTAAAACCAAAACATCTAATAATTACATTACACCTAAAATAGCATACTTTTAAATTTATTAAATGTTATTTCAAAACTAAATGAGAATTTAAACTTTAAAAATTATACAAAATACATAAAATTATACAAAATATATAAAATAAGTATTAATTATTTTTAAGATTATAATAAATTTTCAAGCCTGTTTTTTTGGCATTATTTTAAATTTAAATTATAAGTAAAATCAATATTTAAATATTGTAAAATTATATCTTTTTATGTAAAATTAGAATTTTCTTTTATTTTTTTAATTGAATTATTGTAATCTTTAATAACGTATAAACGTTTAACATTAAGGAAATTTCGTAAGAAGTTTCAAAGTTGTTGAAAGAATAATTTTGCATGTGTGAATTGCAAACTCCATGTTGCACTAAGGCATGTAGCTAAAGATCTATTTGTCATATGTCATAAAGTTAGGAAGTAAAATTTACATCGATTTTGCATCATATAAATAACGAATAATATAATCTTTGCTAAGGAAAAAACTGCTATGCTTAGAGATGCATTTTGCACAAGTTCCAAAACGCCATGATGTACACAAGGGTGTTTGATGTCAACTCGTTAACGACAATTATGAGTTTCTTTGATGTCAACTCATTAAAGACCATTATGAGTTTCTATGACACTTTATGGGTTGAATATGCATGTTTTTAATATTGAAGTTAATATTATTTAATAATAGATTTAATGTTAAGATTATGATTAAGTTAGATATTAAATTGATATATTAGATATTTTTTTTGTTCGTGAGATAAGTTATTGGTCTACATGTAATTATTTGAGTATTAAAGTTTAGAGGTTTATTCAAAGCACTTGGATCAAATGGTGAAAAGTAAAGAGTTTTTCACCATTTGGCAAGGCTTAATCCCAGTTAGGGCTTAACCTTGAAGTCATGGGGCATCTTTAGGTAGTTGTTGAACATGTTGTTGCACTGAGAGAGACTATATTAAAAATAGTATCGTAAACCGTGTACACATATGTGGATCAAAGCACATCCCCATGTCCTCCTTCAAATTTAAAGCCCATTGGGCTAGGTTGAACAGTGCACATCTCATACTAGAAGGTGTTTGTGAAGCAATATAGGTGCCCCACCCAAGTTAAACTTAGTTTACTCATCTAGCAAGGCATATGGGTAGTTATGCTAGGCTCAAGAATATGGTGGCAGTCCCCTTGATTCGATCTCAAGTGTCCTTGATGATATCTCACAAGTCTACCGATTCTCTTTGAAAAAACAAGAAGAGAGAGGGAGTCATTAGAGGTGTGACTGAATACCTTAACCCTCTTTGGATTTGAGTTAATAGCATTTTAGGAGGAAACACATATTCTTAAACATTAGGTCTACTTAAGTTGTACAACTTATAACATAACATATCATTATAGAAAAAAAAAAATAACAAAAAATAACTTTACAAGAGCTATGAATATATTAATAGTTTAACATAACCAAAAGTTTGAAGGTATTTTTTTTGAAAATATTAATTTAGATGTTAAATAAGTTATAGTTTTTTAGTCCATTAATTGTTGTTAATATAATTACGCATATGCATAATTCCTTGCCAAAAAATACTTAATTTAAATTCTCTTGGATATATGTACTAGTTCCTCGATAGGGGTAGGAATGAGCTCAATAATGAAAATATCGTCGGAATATGCGATGGTACAGACGAGCGTCTACACAAGCTTCGTTCATGGAAGCACAACGTTATGAGGATGGAACTGTAGAAATTTCTCTATAGATCAGCTAGCTCTGATACCATATAAAAATTCTGCAAATTCTCTACAAATCTACCTCTAAGATCTCTGTAGAAAATCTAACTGTAGGTTAACCCGATAATGCAATATACCAAAGAAAAATACTATAATCTACTTCTACTATCAATTTTCTTTGCGGAAGCTTAAAGATTGAGCAAGATTCGAGCTGAACACATATAACCAGAAGAAGAAGAATCAATGCACATGAAACACAGAAAATACTCAGGGGAAAGCCTCAGCTAAAAACCCCACTATCTGTATTATCATACAAGGTGGAAATACATCAGAATTATACAAAGCCTTAACTCTCATAGCTAGCCATCTCTCAGCACAATCCTCCTGGATGCTCATAGGAAAACAAAGCTTCTCACAAGCCTTCTCCTCTGCCCTCCAAGCTCCTATTTCCTTGCACAGTTCCTCTGGGATGATCTCCTTCACCCAGTGGAAAACTGATCTCACACACTACTCTAACACACTGTCAGAACTGCGCAATCCTCAAGGAACCTTCCCTTGACTGCATGCATGAGTTTGCTTTATAGGAAAACACATGAAATTGATAGTACACTGTCCTTAACATTTAGCTCAAATGGGTCTTTCTCAGAATAGACATGCATGAGTTTCTGATGAGAGAATCTTTAGTTATCTGGAGTACACTAGTTGAGTGCATGCTCACATCAACTGACTGATAACTCACAATTAGTTCCTCAAATAGTTTGGAACTAATTTAACTGGACATAACTTAGTAAACTGAGTTAACTAATTAAAACTCAAATATAACTCAATCTTATCTCCTTAATCAAGGGATAATCTTCTTAATTTAAGGGATACTGTTGCATGACTTCAAAAAGAATTCTAACTTGAATTTCTCTAACTAATTAATCCATAATGAATTAATTAATTATTTTCAAGCAGCTGGTGAGACTAAATTTGATTTTAATTCACAATTTTAATTCAAGGACAAATTAAAATTGGAATATTCGGATTCTATTTTTATCATTTCTTGTTGCTATTTTCAACAGGAACATCAAAAATCGACGATGCTTCCTCATCAAAGCACCACGCAATGGGAGAGAGACATTACAAGTTACTGCTTTTGTTCATCGTCTTTGGTGTGTTACATGTAGTATTTTGCGGAGTTTCCATTATGGCCCTAACATGCTCAATCGTGGGAGAGAAGAATGCATGCTCTGAGCTCATTTATGGCTCATTACAACATGGAAGTAATGTCTTCCTTAACAAGTGTTCCACAGTTAACACTTGTCTTAGTTATGCCCTTTACTAGACGATTAATGGTATCTTGATCTCACGACATTTCTCCTCCTTTGGTCACTATAAATGTGTTGGATCAGTCACACATTGGTGAGCTTACGTTATATTCTTTAGATAAGTTGAAAGGTTTTATGGTCATTGAGTTTTATTTTATCATGTGATGATTTTCACTATGTGTTAGGCTTTTTGGAATTCATTTCTTGGTACATTGAGATACACTTACGCAAATGAAGGAATCAAGGTTTTAGGAGTTTATAGTTTCAAAGGCCTTCGAATTTTTGAAACACGTCAATATTATTCATCCTCTTTCTGCATAGCACAACCTTAGGGTCTATCTTCGAGTTGTTGGTCATGCTTCCATCATCGTTGATGCAAGGCTCGAACTTTCCAGGTATCTCATTTAATTACCTGGTTTTGTTATGTGGGGTTTGGTATCTAGGGAATTGTTTGATCTGGTTCTAAGATTATTTTCTACCACGGATTTCTGAAGATACAATGGAGAATTTTATGGCTTTTTGTGCTTCATTTTGGGCCACATTGCTTAATGTTGGTGAATAGTAACAAAGTCTGGTCTGTAGTGGATAATTATTTGCCTTTGTATTATGTTGGTCGTCTGTTTGTGTCAAACCATCTCCACCAATTTCTTTTGTTTGAGTCTCGTAACAAAATTTGGTTTGTAGAAGAGGATGCTCCGTTATTATATTTTGTGGCTATTGTTGTTATCTCAAACTGTCTCCATGGGGTAAAATAATCCTAGCTCTCCAAGGTTATGAGATTGTATACTTCAAAATCCCTTGTCTTTCGGAAGTTCTTTCCTATCAAAAGCAATTGAAATCTATCAAGGGTCACTAAAATTTAGAGTCAATTTTTCTTCATATTTGTCCACTACTTTTCTCTATGGGTTTTGGGGATGAAATAGTCATATTTGGGAGCTCTCTAATTCATCGCCGTGTGAGTTAGTTTAGAAGTCTTAATGTCAGTCTTAGGGCCAGTCAGTTTAGTGAAAATATTGCGCACCTCAGAGTGACTATGCCACCTCATTAGAGAATGACAATCCGATGGGGTGGTGTGAGTAGTAGCTCTATCTCTCTACACAAACGTTTATTTAGATGAAATTTGGTGGCAACCTTGTTTGACTTGGTTTATCTGGAGATCATAAAAGAGATTCGACAACTTGAATCTATAGAATTTTGCGATAAGGCCTAGTTAACTGATTTAGAGGTGGATAATCAATATTTCAAATGGATTGCAGACCCTCAGAAATTTAGAAGAGGAAGACTACATTTTTTGCATTCTATCACTGTTCATCAACAACTAGACATCCTATTTCATTTGGTACTCCGAGACAAACAAGTGGATAATTACAAAGTTTTTGGAGGTCAAGAGGACATAAAAGATCTCCTAAGGAATGTTTGTTTCTGTTTGGATGACATACTTACACGTTTGCAAAGGGTGGAAAAGTATGTAGTGTCATATTATGATTCTAACTCTGAAGATATCACTCACACTTCTGCCATGATCAATGTCAAACCAGTCAACATTTATCCAGCACACAACATTGATTCACTAGCTAATGAAGCTCTATTTTCTCTAGTGGTCATATCATACTAAGGGTACTATTTTTTTTGAAAAGAAAATTTTGGCATTTCTCCTCAATAAGGGTTGTGCACTAGTGATGACCTGCGCTAGAAAAGAACAATCATAGCGCGTGAACATTCAGCTAGGGTTACAGGCTTTTGTAGAGGTTGTTCTCCATGGAAGGATGCAAAGGATGGAGCTCCACTCCCTCCTACAAGCAGGCTGTGGCCAACAAAGGTAAAAAACCAATAGAATATGATAGAGGTCCTTCAGATGGAAGGAAAAGGAATAGTGAAGAGGAGCAAGATGGTACTAAATCAAAGGAGAATAATAGCACTAAAGAAAATGAGGAAGAAGACAAGGAACAGGGAGTAAAAGACAAAACACAAAAGGGACCATGTAAACCCAAAGCTACGATCACACACAGAGTAGTTCTAAATGTTCCTGCTCTGTAGGCACACATGGACCACATGCAGACATATGCAATCATTTGTAAATTCATGGGCTTATGGCCCACTGAGAAAGCTTTACAAATGTGGATTACATACCACTAGAAACCAAAAGGAAGCATAGACTTACATCTTGGGTCAAAAGGATTCTTTACTGTGGTCTTTGCAAATATTGAAGATAAGGACAGAGTGTTTGAAGCAGGGCCCTACTTTTATGTAGCAGCGGGCCTTTATATGCGACCATGGATTATGAATTTTGTCCCAGAGCGTGAGACTTTTACCTTGGTCCTGATTTTGGTTAGACTCTACTATTTACCTCTTGATTACTGGAAAAACGAATCCTTATCTGCCATAGGAAATAAGTTAGGGCATTTTGTCAAAGCTTTTGAAGCCACTAGAAGGGGAAAATATACTTCCTTTGCAAGAATTTGTGTGGAGATGGATCTCTCTGGAGCTCTATCGGATGAGGTGATCTTGGAAGTGTTTGATGAAGAATGGGTGCAAACAGTGGATTATGAACATATTCCATTCAGATGTCGCAAATGCCATGAGCATGGGAACCTATTTAGAGACTGCCCTCTCAGTAAAATAGAAAACAAGAGTAAAGCCAACACCATGAAAGATACTGAAAGCTTTCACAAAGTGGTACATAAAGGAAAAGGAGGCAAAAGGGGGCCGAAGCTACATCAAATAGAAGAGCAATAGGTCAGTCAGAATAGGTTCCAAGTTCTAGAAGAAGAAGAAGAGATAGCACAAGCAGATTAGGCAAAGGAAGGAAGTCCAGTGGAGGAGGAGAACGAAGAAGATGTTAAACAAACACAAGATATTAATAAGCAAAAAGAAACTATGATGAGTGATACAGATCTAGAAATGGACCAGGAAATGATCCAGAGTGAGATGGAGATTGAGGACCACGAACTACAGGAGATTCTTGATAAAGAGAACCTAGATCTGGAAGGTTTCTTGAAACAAGGAACCAGGGAGGGGGTAGACTCGTCACCTCCAGAGGAGTTCAATAGTGTTCAATAGCTGTTCATATGGAAAACTCAGACCAAAGCACTGGAGAAGCAAAGAAACAATGAAAGGCAAAGCGGCAAAAGTGTGAAAACTATGAAAATCACACCAAGATTAGCACCCAGAAACCCAGGAAAGAAAAGAGGTAGGAAAAAGCAGAACGAGCTATTGATGGAATGTGGAAACCTAATGATAGATTCAGGTAAGATGAAAGACCTAACCAGCTACTCCTTTACAAATCTTTAATAATTAATTTCACTTCTTGGAATATTAGGGGTCTCGGCAGTAAAATAAAACAAAGATTACTTAGTAACAGAATGAAACAAGCAGCACCGGATGTGATCTTCATCTAGGAAACTAAATGTTCCATTTAAAAAATAAAAGAGATTCATAGCAAATGGCTCAATCGATTTGAGTTTTTGGAGGTCAAAGCAGAGAATATAGCAGGAGGCATACTCACTCTTTGGAACCCTAAAAAAATTAGCATAATAGATGCTGAGGCATCCAGGGATTATTTATCAGTGGTCATTCAGCCTGTGGGAGATAAGGAAACCTACCTGGTCACAAATGTGTATGGCCCCCAAAGAGTAGATGGTAAACTCAAGTTTCTAGATTCTCTGGAGGAGCTCAGAGATAGGCATGCAGGAATACCATGGATCTTGGGGGGTGATTTCAACATGATCAAATCACTTTCAGAGAAAAAAGGGGGAACCAGAATTCTAAGTAAGGACTCTTTGGCATTTCAAACTTTTATAGATAATATGAAGCTAGTGGACATAGTAACGAGTAATGGTATCTTTACTTGGAACAATAAAAGAGGAGGAGAGTCTCAGGTGGCCTCAAAATTAGATAGATTCATAATCTCAGAGGACCTTATGCTCAATGACAAGGAAATGGTAGCAAGAGTTCTCCCCTTTGGAGGATCCGATCACTGGCCGGTTCAACTGGAGGTTCAGGGCATTGGTACCCCCAGGAATAGACCTTTTAGATTTGAGAATATCTGGCTCTCCCACCCAGATTTCATCAGCAACATTGCCAACTGGTGGGCAGAAGATTTGAATATTTAGGGCACAAGAATGTTCCTTCTTCAAAAAAGACTAAAACATATCAAGCTCAGGCTCAAAGATTGGAACAAGAATGAATATGGCAATATTTTTGAAGCAAAAAAATCCGTTGAAGGTAAAATGTAGGAACTCAACCAAGCCCTTATCATGGATGGCTTTGATAAAGTAAAAAGTGATCAAGTCACCAAATATCATCAAGACTAGGAGAATTTATGTAAACAAGAGGAAATATTTTGGAGACAAAAATCTAGAGTTCAATGGCTAAAAGAAGGGGAACGTAACACTAGATTTTTCCATAGATCCACTATGGCGAATAGAGCTCACAATAGGATTTCTTCAATCAAGGATGAGGGAGGTAATCTTCTCAATTCTCATGAAGATATAGAAGCTGTGCTAGTTCAGCACTTTCGAAGTATAGCAAAGGAAACCTGTTCAGATAGAGAACATTCCATCAGGGACTTAACAAGACATATACCCAGGCTGGTGTCCAGAGAGGACAATTTCAACCTTAATAAGCCAGTGACTGAAGAAGAGGTTAGTGAGGTCCTCAAAGAAATGCAGAATGGTAAGGCGCCTGGCTCAGATGGTTTCAATGTAGATTTCTTTAAAGCTTGCTAGAATATAGTCAAACAGGATATCCTAAATGTAGTAGAAGATTCCAGGCGGAATAAAACTATTTTGAAGGCGCTAAATACCTCCTTTAGCTCCCTGATCCCTAAACAGAATTTAGCTCAAACTCCTGACAGGTTTAGACCCATAGCTTTGTGCAATGTGGTTTACAAGATAATATCCAAGGTTGTGGCTAATAGACTCAAACCTCTGCTTCCTTCCCTAGTTTCTGTGGAACAATCTGGATATGTGGAAGGTAGACAAATTCTCAATAACATCATTCAAGCACATGAGGTGGTGCACTCTCTGACCAGCAATAGGAAGGTTGGTATGATCATGCAATTGGACATAGCCAAAGCTTATGATAAGCTTAATTGGACCTATATTAGGAAAGTTCTCATTGCTTTTGGGTTTGATCACAATTGGGTTAGATGGGTCATGGCCTTAGTTACTTCTTCCAGCTTTTCAATTTTGGTTAATGGTTCTCCCTCAGAGACTTTTATTCCTTCAAGAGGCCTTAGGCAGGGAGACCCACTCTTTCCCTTTTCTCTTCATCTTCATGATGGAAGGATTGGGTCGGTCTATCAAGCATACAAAAGAAGGTGGTAAGATCAAAGGTCTCCAACTTTCTGAAAATGGACAGGCCTTGACTCATCAACAATTTGTTGATGATACAATGTTGCAGGGAATCCCCACGGTCAAAGAAGCTCTTGCGTATAAGAAGATCCTGAGTGAATTTTCCATGGCTTCAGGTATGGAAGTTAATCTCTCCAAATCTAAGATTTTTTTTCTTTAATACTAATATTGCTATTCAGAGGAATATCTCTAGAATTCTGGGCTTTCAAAGGGAGATCCTCCCATCAAAATATTTGCGAGTTCCTCTAACTGCAAAACCTTTACACAAGAGCATCTGGGAGCCGGTGATTAATAAGTGGCAAGATAAAATCAGGAAATGGACTATTAGATCTTTAAACTTGGCTGGTAGGTTGGTGCTTACAATGGATGTCCTTCAATCAATCCCAGTCTTCATGCTATCAGCTCTCCCAGCACCAAAAGGGGTCCTGCAACAATTCAGAACCATACAAAGAGACTTTCTTTGGGGTAAGGGGGAAGAAAGAAAGAAATGGGCCTTGGTAGTCTGGGAAAAAATCTACAAACCTAAAAACCATGGGGGTCTTGGATTGGATGATCCTGAGATTTTGAGCAAGGTTTTAGGGGAAAAATTATGGTGGCACTAGGTAAAAGACCCAGAGGCTCAGTGGGATATTATTTGGAAAGAAAAATATGCTAGAACTTGGCAAAATAATGATCACATAAGGATGTCTAGAAATATAAAGGGCTCACACATTTGGAATAAGGCATGGGAGAACAGGGGCTTAGTGCAATAAAACAGCTTCTGGGAAATCAGAGAGGGAGACTTAGCTTTATTCTGGGAGGATAAATGGCAACAAGAACCTATACTGTTAAAAGAGGACTTTGGGGACCTTAAGGAAGAGACAGATGCTAAAGGGTTATCTAAGGTAAAATATTTTTGGGCCCAAACCAACAATATAGGAAAATGGAGAACCTGGAGGAACTTTGATTTCAGGGATGACAACCCCCTGAAAGCTAAAGCAGAGAAACTAATGAAAATGTTAGAACAAAGGAAAATTTTAATGTCAGGGGGCATGACCAACTGAGATGGGGCAACAATAATGAGGGTACCTTTAATCTTAAGGAGGCAAAACTCATTCTCCTTGAACTGGATTCCCATGTTCCGGATAGGATTTGGCAAGCCCTATGGAGGCATCAAAGCTGGATGAAAATTAAACTCTTCATGTGGCTGGTTCAGCATAGGAAAATTTTGACATGGGATAACATTCGAAAGAGGGGTGTCCTGGGGCCTTCCAGATGCCAACTCTGTGAAGCCCAAGAGGAAACAATGGAGCACCTTCTCAACAATTGCATTTTTACTTCCGGGTTGTGGGATTATTTTGCCTCCATCTTCCAACAGACTGATAGGGACAAAGGGAGTATTATCAACACCCTAAACAACCGGAGAAGAAACTTTTCAGATTATGAAGTTCTTGGCTCAGCATGGGCTCTCACACCAAGCTTCATTATTTGGAATGCCTGGAAAGAAAGGAACAATAGAATCTTCAAGAATGAAAAGAAGTCATCCCAATGCCTTTATGAGCAGATCTTAAAACAGCTCAAGGAGACGGTTTGCACTATAGTGTGAAATCTCCCTAGGAACCCACTTTCTGAAGCAAAATTGAGGATTCTTAGTAAGTTGGGTTTGCAGGAACTTATTCCTTAAGGCCTGGATAGGAAGGTAATAACAATGGAATCCGAGCAAGATTTCTGGCATCCTCCCCCTAAGGTTTTTTTGAAATACAACATTGATGAGGCTTCTAAAGGCAACCCGAGTACTGCTGGTTATGGAGGGGTGTTAAGGGATGAGAACAGAAGCATTATTTTCATCTTCTATTGCCATTTAGGAAGAGCCACCAAAAACATGGTGGAATTAATGGCTATGGAGCAATGTTTAGATTTCCTGGAACAGGATAACCGCCAAAATGTGATTGTTGAAGCTGATTCAGAGTTAATCATTAACTCGGTCAAGAGAATCAGTTAGGGTACAAAGCCGGAAAAAGCCTCAAGAAACTGGAGGCTGATCCAGGTCTTTCAACAGATTCAGCGTCACCTCCAGTGCCTTCGAACAGTAAGTTTTAAACATGTGCGAAGAACGGCCAACAAATTGGCAGATCTTCTGGCCAATCAAGGAGTGATCTGCACAGAAGATAGGGTTGCGATGAGTTGGCAAGAGTTGCCTCAGAACAGGTTAAAGGCGAATTGTTACGACCAGGCAGATGAAGATAGGATGGTGTTTCGGAACAGAGCCATGGAGATGAGGTCCAGATGACTCAGTTGCTTTATGATTAATGGTTTTTTCATAGTCGGGTCTTTAGTGGTTGCAGGCCATTGTCGGCCTTTGCAATCCAGGTTAGCACTTTCATAGAGGCTCCAGGTGGTGGCAGCAGGGGAGACTTTGTTTTTTGGATGATCGGCAGAATGGAGGGAGTTACTTCTTTCACTGGTTCAGGTAGAGTTGATATAACAAGAGGCCAGAATTTGGGAACTCTCGGCGGCCTCAAAACCATCGATTTTCCTTCTTTGATTGCAATACCATGTCTGGGGCGGTTTTTCGGTGATCACAAGCCTTGCAAGTGGGAAGTGGTTTTTCTGAAATGGAAGCGATTCCATTCAGCGAGCTACACGTGGCAGCGGGGTCGGATGGAATACCACCCTCATCGCACGCTATTGTTCGGTGATGTAGACCTGTGCGATATGATCCTCAGCCATCAGATTGAGCAAGGCAGATCTACGGTTGGGATCGATCGAGCATGTTGGTAGGTCCATGTGGGTAAGATTTTGGCTTCTAAATATTTCAAAATCGACCACAGCCATTGGATCGGGTGAGGAGTTTCGACAGTTGAGATTAAAGATGCAAGTCAGGAAGACAGTGGGAGGAGTTAATGCCTTTTATTCTTGGCTGGAGGTAAAATGTTCTTGGCGGGAATCATAGTTTTTTGTACATTCTATAGGTTTGTGGGTTTTGTGAGTTATTCAGACATGAATTCCTTATAGACTGGTACATTTGTTCCTCTTCGGGTCCGAGGCTTTATTCTCGTTAGCCGGCTTCAGCATTATTTTTCCTTTGAGAGTTTTGAGGTTTGGTTTGTAGGGGTCGGGGCTTTTGCCTTTGGCCCGTTAACAGATTGAGATTGGTTTTTTCCTTGGTCCACAGCTCTTCGTGGAATGTTGTATTTTATGTATTTTATTTACTGATTAATGAAATAGAAGGTCCGACTCTTTCTTCAGCCCAAAAAAAAAGGATTGCACACTATTGGCTTCGGTAGATTTCATGACATCAATCTCACAAACTGATGGCTAACCTTCATTAGGCTCTTGTTTCACTATACTAGATGGAATTTCTTTTTGTAGTTTTTCATTTTGGTACTCAGAATCTTGCCACATATATATTTATTACCTATGTAATATTTTGTAAAACCAGTGATAAATGATGATCAAGCTAGTAGTTTTTATTTTTGGAAGCTTTGATGATACTCAAAGATATTTGGTTAGAGTTTTGCACTCCCATATTAGAGTTTTTGATCAGCATGTCTTCAATGTAAAATCCTTTATTAATATAAAATTTTGTATTGGATTACAAAAAAAGAAGAATATATGTACTAGTGTGTCCATAAATTTAATAAGAAATTCATCCACAAATGTGGAAAATAATCCCTTAGACACCATAAGTTCTATTACAAATTAAGAGAAGACTTGTTTTAGTTACAATTATGTTGAAGACTTTTTAAAATCAACTTTAGTCTACAAAATGAAATTTTATCATATCAATACAATAATAAAGTTTTGGAAGGAAAAAATTTGTATTCCATATCTATTGTATCTAGAGATGCATGAAAACCCCTAGTATAGTGCAATCCTTCACACCTAAAATTAATTTCAATTTTCTTTAATTTTAGTTTTATATTTAAATTTCAAAGAATGATCATAGTTTCTCTAGGTTCTATTAATTTTCTTTCAATAGCATGCCTAAACACTTCACATATTTCCCGAATCTTGATAGGGAGTACAATAAATGATTTTAGTTGAATAAAAGGTGCTTGTTCAAATTTAGGCTTCTATGATTCATATTGTGTATTTTGAACAAAATTCGGTAAAAAATCACATTTTGAATAATTGTGTCGATGCATTTCGAACCACCCATTATGGTTCATTGTCATGACAAGGATACTTCTTTTGAGTCCTTTATATTTCTTCCCACTGTTAAATTGATGATTAATTCGATCAAGTACTTACATGAAGTCCATTTAGGTGGGTTTATTCAAGAAATTCTACAAATGCATTTGTAATTTGGATGTGAAATGCCTAAATAAAGCAACTATTATTAAGAATTTAGCTCTATTTGAGTAGGTAGACCTTAGTAATTTTATATTGTAATGTACATAACGAGAAAAAACACTAATAGTAAGAGAAGTATAAGTGAAAAGTGCAAAAGAGAACATAAAAGAGATAATGAAATTAAATTTGAAAAATTATGACCTTTATATTGATAATTCCAAAAAAACACAATATTCATGAGCCTTCTTGATGGTGAAGCCTCATTTCGTTAGGAGCGACAATATAATATGCATCTTTGAAAAAACTTTACATAGCTTTCTAGCTCTATAAATAGTACTTACTAGCAAAATGTAACAACTTGTGGTCCCATCATTAGTGCGTACAAATCCACCTCATAGGTCTATTAAATAAGGATGAACCTTTTATAATAATTAACTATCAATTAACTAGCCAATGGGATTTATTCAAATAAAATGGCCTCTTGCACTGATTGATTAACTCTAAAGTGCCCCAAAATAGGGAGGTTAGGTTAAGACCTTAACATGGCCTTCCCTATAGAAAGCAATGCTGTCAAGTAACAATTTTGAGTTCCATATCATTCCACAAAATTTGATATAAATCAGATATTTATATTAATTTTCATCCATCTTGATTCTTTGAGAGTGAGAAAGTTAGAGGAATCAACTCATAGAACCATTTTTTAATCATTGGTTCCCAGTTTGGTGAATTGCGGCCTGAAACCTTCCAGAACTAGTTTGAGGCATTAAATAGTATTTTTTGGTGGTAAAAATTCATCACTTATATGCCAAACTCCTTAATGTTATTTTACACTCAGTTTCCTCTCGAATGACATAAGAAAGACCTCAAACAATTTTTTTATCCAAAATTTATGCCACTCAAAAGTTGACCTTCCTATTTTTACCACCATGATTCAAGAGGATGCAATGTTAGCCCCTAGTATTCATGAAAAGGGGATAGCCACATGATCATGATGAATAAGACTCTAGAAGATTCAATATTGTAATTGTAGTTAAGAGTTAAAGGAGTCAAATTTCACCACTAGTAGGTTATTGGGTTGTGTTATAACTAGGCCACTGAGAGGAAAACTATTCCATTCGATTAGAAGTGCATTTTGTTCCATATATGAGAAGATTAGTGAAAAATGGATAGAGAGAGAAACAAAAAAAGAAGAGGATTAGTGTATTGTAGCAGCCCACGAGACATGTGTTTCACTCCTTTGTACTTGCATCCATTTTCATTCGGAGAATGAGAGAGTAGAGAAACCTCACCT
The DNA here is from genome assembly GCA_031772625.1 of Pinus tabuliformis. Classification (NCBI taxonomy): domain Eukaryota; kingdom Viridiplantae; phylum Streptophyta; class Pinopsida; order Pinales; family Pinaceae; genus Pinus; species Pinus tabuliformis. Next base: position 1,544,899,347 of record CM062819.1, read on the forward strand.
TCTAACTAGATCTTGTAAGGGTTTCCAAGATCATATCTTGTGTTAATTATGGTTTGTGAGTTTTATTTTTTTATTATATATTTTCTATACTTTGTCTATTACCTGCATAAGAATAACACAAAAATTAATCAATCCAAAAATATAAGGAAAGTTTAACTTTCATTGTGTAGATTTTATATTTTCAAATATAATTTAGTAGATATGTTGTGACAAACTGTTCAGTGGAATATCCACAACAATTTATGGGTCATATTCATATTAGAGCATGTGTGTTTAGATATTTTGTGGGGAGTAGTAGGGGATCCTTATTGGTTTAAGAAAAAATTCATAAAACACTAGACATGGGTGAAAAATCTATTAATAACTCTTGAGATGCAGTAGAGGAGAGGTACTCAAGGTTGGAAGAAGAAGTCATAGATTTGAACCATAAGATGAATCTCCTTATGGTAGATCTAATGAATAATTTGGGAATCAGAAATATGTAGGTTCCAACTTAGAGGTCAGATCAAGGGGAAATTGGGGAATTGGGAAGAAATAGAAAGGTATTTTAAGAAAGAACCTCAAAAGGAATAACCTAGTTTAAGTGTTATGAACCATTCAGATCCCATGTTAAATATGGAACCAAAGGCTAACATTAAGCCATATCAGGGTGAAATTGATGCTTTGAATTTAAATCACTAACCATAGTAGTTAAAGGTTTATTATAGTTGTTACACAACATTTTGTCACTATCCTTGTACTCCCCATTCCATGATCTTGGAGGACCTCTACAGTGAACCCTACATGCTTTACCATCATGAAGAAACTCCCATTATGTCCCTATTCATGAGTAGAATGATTCCCTTTTGCATCATTTCCCAAGAATCTTCCTTTTACCCCAGTTTACAAGACCAGCGCTAATGGCCAGTTTACTCCTCATGCTGATTTGCAGAGATTAAAACTAGGAATAGCACCGTACGATGCTACTAAGCCTTTTCTCAGTCATGCCAATCCTCTTTTGGCAAGTTTTTTAAATATGGAGTCGAAGCTTCCAGGTCTAGCAGCTTTGTAACATAAGTCTGGTAAATGGTTGGGCTGGATGGAACTGAGGAAGTTAGTTTGGGCTCCTTTCCCCTATTAGGATGGAACCTACCCAAGAGATAAAGTCTTCTCCCATGATAAGAGGAACCATCTCCCCTCTATCCAAGCTATATAAACCCCTCCTTTTACAAGCTTCACTAGTTTCAGTACTAGTATTTTTGGAGCTTGAATAATGAGCAAGACATCTATAGCTTGTAGCTCTCTAGTTTATGTTTGAGGGATGATAGTGTGTTTGATTTGGTTTGAAACTAAAGGGAAGAGGCCTTAAAACTTCCATTGTTGAGGCTATCCATGAGGTGCTAGCATAATTGTGGGAACCTGGATACGTCAGAGGAGACTAGCAACGTCAAGGCATTGGTTGTAATCTCTTTCTAAACTTATATGAATACAATTATTGATTGATTTCCTGCATTGAAGTGTTATCTTACATTTGATGGCTTAATGTTCCTTGACCTATTAGGTAGGCTGAGTGCAATTGGTATGTTATCACATTTGTTGTTGTTGTTTGTTTGCTTGTTTTAGGTATTCGATGGAAGGAAATGGAAAGTAGCTAGAGTAAGGAAGTAGGATCATCACCAAGAGGAATAGTGTTCTAAGAGGGAGGCCCTCTTATTTGATTCTATATTAAGGAAGTTTTCCATAGATTGTTCATTTGTGGCTAGACCCGATCTCTCAGGCTAGAGGAATTGTTTGTGTCTGCACTGAGAATTTACCTGCACCACAAAATGGCGACCATATTAGGGAGCCAATCCTTCTGTTTGATTAATTGTCATTTTATGGTTTTGTGTGAACTTTTCTAGTATCATAATGTCCCTTTAGTTTTCTCTGCTTTGCCTAGTTTATTGCTCTGAGTCTGAAATTTACAGTGGAAAGTCTGGTTTTAGCCTTTCAAAATTTTTATTTTTTTCCTTGAATCCTCAGTCAGTGTGTTTATTTTTCTGACAGTCGCACTGATCAGTGCGAGTTTCTTTAAAACATTCACGCTGACCCCCTTTTGGTGCTTGTTGTCAGTTAGGTAGTCACGCCGATTCCTATAGGTGAATATCAGGGTTTCCCCTAGATCATAACCAGTGTGTCTTTCCCTATTGATTTCTACCTCTTAGCTTGTTTTGACTGTGTTCTCACTGACTGGAAAGCTCCATTTTCTTGGTTTATGTTCATGTTTGGTTTGCCTTTTATTCACTTGGTTTCCTGAGTCCTTGGATTGTTTGTAACCCTATGGGATCTAGGTATTCATCCATTCACTTGTTTGTGTGCTCAACAAGTCAAGTTGTTAGTTAAGTTGCTCCTTGCATTCCGTTTTTAGTCCTTTTGTTGCTTTGATTTCCATTTAACAAGTTTGAAAAGTTTTTTTTTTGATTAAGCGTCTCTTTTCAGGCATAGATCACATTGCTAATCTTGTTTTTGGTTGAGTCTTCGCATCAATATTTTGGAAGGAATTCTCTTTTGTGCTTTGCATTTTTTGAGGTTGATTGTTTTGAAAAACTTTCATTGAAGTGTTTGTGAAAGATTTGTTTTCTCATTTCGTTGAAAAATACATAATTCTAGTTTGCTGAATCAATATGTTACATTAGCTAGCATCATTGAATAATAGAGTTGCATCATCATTTGCATTGGAAAAGAAATGAATTCTCTTTACTATTGAAAGGAATAATTGAAGTGTGTTTGATAGGAAATATAGGAATTGGAAAGAGTTTTTCATTATTTTGTTTTCAAAAAGTGAAGTAGTGAAAAGGTCATTTTTCTTTCAATTGCTCGTTTGTTGCATTGAGTGTGTTTTCTACTCTCATTAGCATAAACAATTCATCAAATTGAAAGGGTCTTATCTCATTTAGCTGCATATAGGATATTTTCGGGTCATATCGATAAGGCCTAAAAACCGAGACATAGTTTCAAGATAAACTCTAAAATGTATTCAATTAACTTAAGACACATTTGAAACCTAACGATCACATTTAGAAGGTCTAGGCTAGAGGTGTGTTCTGGCGTCTTTAAACCTAGTAGCTATCGTTCTCTTTGGCACTAGACATCGCTAGTATGAACTTGTGATCCTCGTACCATCGCGTATATAAAGAGAGACCCCTCTAGGTTGCAATCCTTTATCCATAGGAAGCCGAGTCTACCGCCTTGTAAACGTGATACACCAAACACAACATTTGGGGAGATTGCCTACCCGTACTTCTCGGTTCGTCGGGAATTATTTTGCAGTTCATGGTTACCTGGTAATCCTTTTTGCCTAGATTATCCTAAGTAGTCATTTTGATCCTTTTGACTCCCTAAATATAAAGGATCATTCGAGAACTTTTCCTTTCAAGCTCGTTTCAAACCGAAAGTGATAGAGTCACCTTTGCTTCTTTTTCAACTCTTAAAACATGAAAGAGCACCAGTTTGTTTTTGCATCTTAAAAAATTGTTTCCCACGATCATATAACATTCATGTTAGTCTTTTTCTAGACCACATCGTGAGTATACCTTTAAATACATTTTAAAACCTTGGAATCAATCTCTCTCTTCTAGTTAATTGAGACAAAATCATCGTGGCTGAACCATCAGGTTTGCCTAGTTCCTCTTCCTCTCCTCTGTCTGAAAGATCATTTGAGGAGCCTTTTCCTAAATTTCCGTAGTCACTTGAGGACCAAGGTGTTGAACTTGGAATTGTTCTGAGCATTCAACCTTTGTCATCTCGTCCTCCCCCTCCCTTAGATATTGGGTCACTTTCTGACATTGGCCCAGAATCTCCGGATAATCCTATCTAGACTCTCGAGAGTCTGCTGACTTTTGAAGGTCAGCTTGGATTGGTTGTTTATCCTCCGAATCCTTTGTTCAATCCTATTGTGATATCATTGTGGCATTCATACAGTCCATACAATTAGCCAGGTATTCCTTTGGAATTATCCCCTTGGACATCTTCGGTAGTCCATCGTCACCAATTTTCACCCATGGAATCAGAAGGTGAAATCCCATTCTCCTCTCTGGGTCACTCGGAGGTTTCCACTCCACACATAGTCGAGGAGCAGGAATATCATTTCCCTCCCGAAGGTTTCCCTTACACGGGAAGCATTCCGACTAGTGTTCATCTTGAGTTACCGCGTAATTACGCGACTTTAGCTCAGTTGGTTTTAGGTACACCTACTGCCTCATCATTATATCACAACCCTATCTGGTCGTATGGCGCTATGCCTACCTCAGGTCTGTTCATTCAGAACTTGACCTCCTAATTGATGGTGCATTCTATAGTTACTTCAGTTCCAGTGAAACCCACCGTTCCGAATCCTCTTTTTTCATTGGTCCATGTAACCCATTTGGTTCAACCGACGGTCTCGAGTCATGTCTCTGTCAGTTCTTTGATCCCTCTAGTAAGTGGACAAGCTATGCCACCGCCTGGGGGGAAAAGTCCGAATGTTTCTATGATGTCTGGCACAACCAATGTGAGTGGCTCACAAGCTCACATGGTTGGAATGAACCAACCCTCTTTAGGTGCCATTCTAAACCCTGTTGGTCTTGCTGGATCGAGTAATGTCTAGTACCAACAGTCGAACCCTATTGGTCCATCTGGGTCAAGTAACATCCAGTACCAGCAGCCTAATGTGGCTCAGGTTTAGTACCAACCTCCTTATGTTCCATATGGTTCACAAGTGATGGTTAATCCACCTTACATCCCTCAGCTTGGACCTTATGTCCAGCATGGTCTATTCACTGCGCCTGGTGGATATGGCCAGATACAATTCGAGAACTTTAAAGGTGTCACTCCGGGAACTATTCAAGTACCCTTATTACAGCAAGGATATATTCTACAGAAGCAAGGGGAACCTTCATTGTAGTAAGGGCCATCCATGCAACAGTAAGGGAAGATAATGCTGCAACAAGGTCAACTACAACAACCGCAGGGGCAACTGTTGCAACCGTTGCAACAAACCATGCAATTGCAAGTGTAGTATGTGCAACAATCATCCCAACCTATGTACTCGCAAGGTTAGCCTCTTTAGCTACATGGAAAACCTTTACAGCTACAAGGTTAGCCCTTGTAGCAAGAAGGTCAACCCAGGCAACAACAACCCTTATACTCATATCAACAGGGTCAACCTTTGCAAGGGCAAGGTCAGGGTCAAGTCCTGCAGCAACAGGTGAAAAACCCTTATGCCTAAGGGCAACAGGCTCAGAATCCTTTTGTCCAAGGGAAGCAGGTCCAAAATCCTTATGTCCAAGGGCAACAGGTTCAACATCCTTTCTCCCAAGGGAAACAGGTCCAAAATCCTTATGTTAAAGGGCAGCAAGTGAAAAATCCTTACGTCCAAGGGCAGCAGGTCCAAAACCCTTTCGTCCAAGTGCAACAAGTTCAAAACTCTTATGCTCAAGGACATCACGTGCAAAATCCATATGTCCAAGGCCAACAGGCTCAACAACCTTTTAACCCATATGTTTCTTATCAATAGCCTATGGTTGGATATTCAAGGCTTTCAAGGTCCGAATCCTCCCTAATGGCAAGGTAACCTACACTAGGGGAAAAATCAAATGCCATATGGACAAAACCCTCCACTATGGGGAAAAATCCTTACCAGCAAGGATGGGTCCCCCCAGTTGGGTCCGCTTATCGACCTCAAATGCCTTTCAATACCGAATTTCCGTTCTTAGCTACACTGGAATTTCCAGATGTGTCTAGACTCACAAATCACCCAATTCTTCATTCACCATACTGGCCTCCAGTTCCATCCAAGATCCCAAGTGATTGTCTGAAGTTTGAAGGAAAAGTGAAAGAGGATCCACAAGCCCACGTGATGACATATCACCTCTGGTGCTCCTCGAATTCCTATGTTGATGATTCCATTCATCTTCGGCTTTTCCAATGAACTCTTACAGGTGTTGCAGCCAAGTGGTATATCAAGCTACCTCGAAATACCTATCATGACTTTAACTCTCTCGCCATGGCCTTTCTCACACATTTCCAGTTGCCGGTTCGCTATGAAATTGGCACCCATCTGCTAACATCACTCAAGCAAGACATTGCAACCCACATCTATGATCACATCCATGAATGGAGACATAGGCATCGCCTGATTAAGTTTGATATTATTGATCGATTGTTGACCGAGTGGTTCACCAAATCATTCGTTAGCAAAATTGATGAGGACATTTCTATGGGTGGATGTGTCACTGAGGAACAAGCCATCACGCATGCCCCGCATCTAGACCTCGTCTATTCACAATCTGGCACGTTATATGATAAGTTAGCTGATGCACTCAGACCATCATCTGGTCTGATAACATCTAAGTCTTTTGCTACACCGCTGTTGATGGAGTAATTGGTTCAGTGACTCAGACCCCCACAAAATCTTCTTCCAAACAGATGTCTGTCTCCAACACTGCTTCCATGATTCTGCTCACAATTCACCTGGCCTTGGTAAAACCTTAGAGGTTCACACTATCCAGTCTACCGCAGTGGACAAATCTTCTAAAGGTAATAAGAAAGGAAAAGGTAGGGTTAAAGCCGATGCCCCAAAATAGGGCCCTCCTAAGTCGTCTACGGTGATGCTTCCCAATGGAAGCCTAAATATCCATGCCTCATCTATGAGGAGGATCACTATACTAAGGATTGTCCCAGACGATCTGAAGTTAGTTGTTTTCTCAAAGGGACCCCAGCTGTCCTGAAAGAGCCCTTTCCATCCCAAAAAACCCAAATGGTAGACCAGCCTTAGTCATCCACTTCCACAGGTTCATAAGTGTTCATGATGAATACACTGATTAACGTGGCTACCAGGTCAAAAGATTATCAAAATCCTACCCCAACATTAGGGAAAGAGAAAGAAGATACCCCTTCTTCTTCTACCTCGTCTTGTTTGGTCCTCTCCATATAGAGCGACCTAATCCTGATTCCGCTATTCAACCACCTTCTCGAGGTGTGCTATGAAAGTCCTCATACAATCCAAACACCTGAGCCACTCAACATTATAACATTATTGAAGATTTGGCTCAGGCGCCATTAGCTATGTCTGCTCTCAAGTTCCTTCAAAGTTGTCCTTCTTAGCAGAAATTATTATTGTCCGCTATTGGGGGTATTGATCCAACTTACTCTAATCTCATTTGTTTTGATCTGGAAAATCATGTTCTGCGTTTACCTCATCAGATTTCCTTATTCAAGTAATCATAAATGAGAAAACCATTGATAGGACCATCATCGATGAAGGTGCTTCTACTTGCATCATGTTTGTCACTTGTTGGAAGGCAATTGTTTCTCCTACTCTGAACCAATCCCCTAACACTTTGGAAGCTTTTGACGGATGCGATTCATGACCATTTAGTGTCCTTCCCAACCTTGCCATTACTTTAGAGGGAAAGATAGTACATGTCGAAGTAGAGATCATTGATGCTAATCTTAACTATAATCTTCTACTCAGACATAGCTGTATCCATGCCATGCATGCTATAACCTCCTCTCTTGTCTGTGTGATTTGTTTTCCCCATCAAGGGAAGATAGTCACAATTGACCAACTTTCCTTCTTTGCCTCTTCCTCCTCAGATGACACTGTTCCTTATGTAAAGCACACCAGTGCTCCTTATGAGAGCGTGGGGGCAGGACTCTTTAAAGATCCTGCCTTGATGGGTATTTTTCCACTCCCACCTCCTCATGTTGCCTTTGTGATCATGATCTCTATCAAGTTTGATCCTTGGGTCATTCCCTCATTAGATCTTGTTGATACATGGGGCGAGGTTATGCCATTAAGCCCTGCTGAAATTAATTATGTGGATATTGTTTTGGCTTTGCCTTCAGTATCCTCTAATCATCTTGTTTCGAGAACATCTCTTGATGCGTATTCTCAATCCTCATGGCTTGTTTCTTCGAAATCTCCTGATCCCTTAGTTGAGACTTTTATTTCTGACGAGAGTATCATGGAAGTAATGTCTCTGGAGGAAGTACCTTGGAATGACACTCATCATCGTTCCTTGTTCTTACTTGGCCCGACGGTCATGTCTACTTGTCTTGAGAAGTTATCTTCTCAGTTCTTGACCCTCTTGCTTCAGACGCCGATCATGACTCATCAAGTTTGGTTGGAAGGGAACATGGGTAAGATTAACCCAAATGATGCTGATTGATATTTCTATCAAGCCTGGTGTCATTGAAAATGTCCATATCAGGGTAACTTGTTCTCCATTTGAGATCAAGCTCTATACTCGTCTATTCCAAGAGTTCCGGGATGTGTTTGCATGGTCATATGAATAAATTCCTGACATTGACCCAAGTATAGTCATGCAAAAGATTCCCACTTACCCTCATACAAAGCTTGTTCGCCAACGGTTTCGTCTAGTGCACCCTAGAGAAGTGACCGCCATCAAGGGTGAAGTTGAAAAACTTCTGAAAGTTGGATTTATTTATCCAATCCCTCTTATAGATTGGGTGTCAAATATTGTACCGGTGGCAAAGAAACAAGGAACTATTCACGTTTGCACCTATTATCATGATCTTAATCATGCCTATCCAAAGGATAATTACCCCACTCCCTTCATTGACAAAACCATTGATGAATGTGTTGGGAGTGAATTTGTTTCCTTTATGGACAGTTTTTCTAGTTACAACTAGATAAACATTGTGCCGGCTGATCAAGATAAGATTGCCTTTATCTGTCCATGGTGGACCTTCGTGTATAAAAAGCTCCCTTTTGGCCTTAAGAATGTTAGGGATACATTTCATAGGGTGATGTCTTATGCGTTCCATGACATTCGAAACATCATTCAACCTTACTTGGATGATCCCCCCGCTCATTCTCATAAATGCCATGATCATCTTAATCATCTACGACAAATGTTTCTTCATTGTAGACACTACAACATTCGGTTGAATCTACATAAATGTGTCTTCTGCGTCAAATCCGGATGACTCCATAGCTTTATCGTTTCGAAAGAATGCATTCACCTTGATCCTCTTAAAGTCGAGGCCATTGTTGATTTACCCCCTCCATCTTCGTTGCACCAACTGCAGAGTATTCAAGGAAAACCAAATTTACTCCGTCGTTTCATACCAAACTATGCTAAGCTAGCTTCAGGGTTCACCCGGTTACTCAAGCAAGGAACCCCATTTGTTTGGGATGAGGTTTCCCAAAAGTCTTTCAATGACCTAAAAGTTGTCCTCATCAATTCTCCTTTACTGCACCCTCTGAACTATCATCGTGATTACTTCCTTTATCTAGTTGCAGCCTCTAGTACCATTTCTATGGTGTTGGTACAGGATGATGATGAAGGAAATGAACATGTTATTTAATACCTCAGTCGCAACCTCCTCAACACTGAGATGCGTTATTTTCATGTCGAGAAGTTGGCTTTGGCTGCCATACAAGCTGTTAAGCACTTTTGGCATTACATTTTCCTCCGCACTAGCACTGTGATTTCAAAATGAAACCCTATGACCTACATCCTGACTCATTAGTTGCTGGGGGGCAAGTATTCGAAATGGATTTTCATCCTCCAAGAATTCGATTTTCTGTTCACTACTGCCAAATCTAAGAAATCTCTGGTCTTTGCTGAGTTGATTTGCTCCCTTCCCTCTGCTTCTCTTCCTGCTGGTGCTGATGAGAAGCTCCCAGATGAGACTCTTTTCTTGATTAGCACTCTCGACCCTTCGTATGGTGATATCGTCATGTATCTACAGACATCCACCTTTTAGTATGTGTTGACCAAGGATGATCGCCAATGCATTCGACATCAATCCCAACCTTACTGTATCATTGGAGATACTTTATACCACATCAATGTCAATTTAATTCCTCTCCACTGTCTCACTCTCAAGGAGGCTGAGGGAGTCTTGAATGACTGCCATTCTGGCACATGTGGGGGTCATGTGTTTGGGTATGCTACTGCTAAAAAAATCCTCCGCGCTGGTTATTTTTGGCCCTCCATCTTCAAGGACTGAATCCTTGCTGTTCGCAAGTGCGATGAGTGCCAAATTTATTACCGTAAAATGCACGCCCCACCTGTTCACCTACACCCCATTATTACCGTTGGTCCTTTTGCCAAATGGGGTATCAACTATATGACATGTAACCCTTGTTTGGCCGGGGGGCATGGTTATATTATCACTGCTCTATATTATTTCACCAAATGGGACGAAGCGATGTCTACATACTCTGTGGATAGTAAAATGATAGCTCAATTTCTATTCAATCATGTTATTTCCAAGTTTGGAGTGCCTCAGGCCATTGTCACCAACCATGGCTCCCACTTTTGAGACTACATGATGGCTGAGCTGACTTCTACATTGGGTTTGCGCCACGATGGATCAACCCCATATTACCCTCAAGCCAATGGCCAAGTTGGAGCTGTGAACAAAGTCTTGGTTATGATGCTTCAACGCACCATTGGGATGCACCAATCAAATTAGCATCTCATGCTATTTTGAGTTTTGTGGGCTTACTGAACCTCAACCAAGGATGCAATTGGATTCACACCATTCCAGCTAGTCTACGGTCTGGAAGCAACTTTACCGATTGAGTGCGAGATTCCCTCACTTAAGCTAGTTGTCAAACTTCTCCCCGAGACCTCACTTCAGGAAGAGCATCTCTTGTATTTAGAACGACTGGATGAGACTAAACGTCTTGCTTCTTTGGTCATCGAAGCACAAAAAAAGTGGGTCAAGTCCCATTTTAATCAGTCTGTCTCTCCTCGAGTCTTTTTTTAGGGCGATTTAGTTCTTCTGTATGATCAGGCTAATGATAAGCCGGGGGTAGGAAAGTTCAAACCCATGTGTCATGGGCCCTACATTGTTAAATGTGTGTTACAGAAAGGGGCTTATGAGTTGATTGATTATGAGGGAAATCCCTTAGACGAGCCCCATAATGGGCTTTATTTCAGAAAGTACTATGCCTAGGTCATATTGCATGGCTACTTTTGTATAATAGTGTTTTATTCATTTTTGTGCAATGTGGTTTGGTGTGTTGTTTTGCAAGAAAATTTCTTGCTTATTATGTTTTTACCTGCTTTGTAGATGTCTGTGTCTCCTCACATCAATTTCGCTGATGGTGCTTGTCGTAGTACCCATAATTTATCATCCACGACATGGACCATTTATGACCCCTATGGTGAGTTGATTGATCTTCAAGGTATTTGTTTAGGTCAAACAACTAATAACATTATTGAGTATATCACAGTTATCGAATTCTTGTCAGAAGCTATCGCTCTTGACATCCGAGAATTGGTTTTCAACCTTGATTCACAACTTATTGTTCTTCAACTCAACAGGTAATATTCCATCAAAAACACTCAGATATTGAGAATGTATCTACATATTCATCTGAATACATTGACAGATGCATTAGCTAATTATGTGTTGGATAGACATTTGCGAAACATGTGAAAAAAAAAATAAAATTAATTTGTACCATAGTAAGCAAGGAAATATAGCATATATATATATATATATATATATATATATATATATATATATATATATATCTATATATATATATAGATATATATATATATATATATATATATATATATATATATATATATATATATATATGTTGATAATGTTTGTCATACATCAAAACCCCCAAAAATAATATGTGTGTTCAAATACATCCATGGCTCATAGTCCTTATACATTCGTGGCTTGTAGGCCTCAAAAATGTAGAATGCTAGACCTATGAACTACTCGGCATGGTGCTCATGGTAGCGCTTAACTGCTCGTACTACGTGAGTCAACAGCCAGTGGATTTGGTCTAACACCCCCACTGTGTGCCTCTGATATTGGCATGGATGTCACCCACCCGGGCATACTCTAGGATACCGTGGGCCAATCCCTCGAGGTTCCACGCGATCTCCTCCTCATTATCGCTTCCTTTATAATAAGGAGTGATATCGAACTACTCAGCAACACGCCTAGCAATCGAGGACATCCCGACAGGATGCTCTGGTCCCACTTCTGCATTTTCAAAATCGAAATGTCATGAATGCATGTATTTCAAAAAAAATAAAAAATAAAAAATAAAAAATAAAAAATAAAAAATAAAAATTGTTTGATTTTACCTCCATTCGCATAATCTTCTCCCTTTGGGAGTGGCATATCTGTATTTCCGCGGAATTTGGTACCGCTATAGGGCCAATCCTCTACTACGATTAGTTGTCGCTGTAGCCACAAGAAGAAGATAGGCTTATATGACATGAGTTGGTCCCTGGTAATCCTAGGCATCAATGCACTCCAACGGACCTGTTGAGGGCCCCGAAATCAGGTCAACAACATATGAGGGATACCCACCCGGTCGGGAACCTAGTTGGCGGCTCCGTGTCCGTCTGGTGTAGCGGGTCCGACTGGGGATGATGGGACCAGCTTCCCGTTCTAAGGGGTGTGTGTGCGTGTAGAAAATAGTGATGTGTGTGTGTAGAAAATGATAGTAGAAAATCTGTAATTATTCCTTAACTAATCTAATTCTAAATTCTGAAATGACTTTATACTACTTTAATCTAACAAAAACAATACATCTAATCTACACTAACCCGGGACAGAATTTTTCCATTATGCAATCTAGAAAGATTTCACAGAATAACTGGTAATGAAGATTATTCAGCTATTATGAGAATATAAATCAATTAAGATGAACCATCTTGCGTAAAAATTTAAGCAAAACGGTTGTGAACAGCATATTGCATAATCAGTTATTCATGTATTAAGCACAAATCAATGACTCCACCGTACAAAAGTGCCAAATGGTAGTCCACTCATTCATACATTAACATATAAACAACATCAGCTGTATATTACTCTAAGAATGCAAGTAGAAACTAGTCAAGAGATAAAAGTACCATTTATGACTGATTTTAAACTTACAGACCTTAAGCAATAATGATCTACTTCTACTTGCTTCTAATGCCTACTAAGAGTACAGAAGTGCAACATCAGTAGCAGGTATTAAAATGCAAACATAAATAAATCTTGATCCGTCCATTCATCAAAAACCCCCTCCGAGGGTGCAAAAGTGCATGTTCTGAGGACAAGTTTTTTGACAAAATTTTGGACCCTTCTCCAATGCAACGAGAAGGGTTAAATACTAGTAACCGACTAATTTACTTTACACAAATTTAGGGAACGGCTTCAAATAACCGCCCTTTTACTAAAAACAAATTATTTCTAAAAACTGAATCTAATTTCTAACCGTTTCTGTATCTGCTCCTTAGTAATGTAAGCAATGCGCTGTTCGCCCTGAAAGAGTCGGCTGGTTGTCCTTTCCTTTTGTTCGAGCTTGAAAATTAGAAACAACAAGCGCTGGCACCTCTTTCTGTTAGATTAGAAGATATTTTCGAAAACCTTTCTCTAGCTGGGTGTATTCGCTGTGCGCACACTTAGTACAACCCAGTTTCTTTTCGAACTGATTTTGCTGTTGCTATTTTCGTTTCTGGTCGTGCAAATGACTCAATGAGTTAGAAGTCGCGCTGTATGGACAATCCCCTGTTTCGAGAATTGTTTCCGTTCTTTGTTCCAGGCTTTTCTGGAGCGTCTTTCTTCTCTTGCGCTTCTTTCTCTGCTTTACCAAGTCTGAGCTTCAGGATCTTTTGTAAACACACTGCTTTTGTGTGCCTTTGACTCTGAGTCTCGGACAATCTATTTTCATCAGTGCCTGTTGGGCGATACTCTGGAATCCGCGGTTCTGCTGCATGCGTCATCCAATTGCGGAGGCATCTTCTCTCTGTTGTCTTATTGGCGCTCTTCTCTTCTCCTTAGATGTTTCCTGCATATAGATTTATATCAGTTGCATATCTTGCAAGTTACGCAAAGAAGAAGGGAAATGACGAAAAGATTGACATGAAAGCATTAAAATCTAATGAATGCGAAATTAATGACATTCATCATAACTTGACTCTTCGATAAATGCGATGCAATCATTTCTGGATATTCAAGCATGCGGTAATTAATTTCCCTTAAGGCGCGCTTTCAAATTTGGATCTACCGTGTATGTCGGAGAGTTCTTGCGATGAGTCTTTTCTGCGATTGGTATTGCAATATCGATGGCTGCGACGTTATTTAAGTGTTATCGTAGATCGCAGATCGCAACATCGCAAGGTTTTCACTTTGTCATTTTGTGCTGCTCGTGTGACATTGCGACGTGCGACGTCGCATATCGGCCGTCGGCGTTTCTTTAGGTTCTCCTTTTTCAAATGCTCTTAACGCGCGCGATGCGATGGTTTCTCGCGTCGCTCCTTTTTAGCGCATTTATGCGCTTTGGGCAAGCGCTCCTTTTTCCGTTGCGACGCGATATAGCTTTTAGGGAGCTGATACAAAAGATTTTTTTACACAAAAATATTTTTTGGATTTTTTGGCTAAGGGTCCCCCTTTGCTTGATGTTATTACTAATATCAAATGAAGAGGGGGGTTGTTGGTGACCACAACAATGGCGATTCACTGCAAAGAACCAGTTATCTTTGCTTTTCTATTGACCGTTCACTTCCGAAACAACAAAATTCTTATATGTCTAAATTTTGTTATGAACAGATAGAGTAGATTACCCCTCACCTTGTCAACGATACTTTGTCTCAACCTTTTTATATCTCAATTGCTTGCTTCCTCATGGTTTTTTTTTTTTTTTTTTTTTGCATTCGCACCAGACATTACTTGGTCTTGGTTAAAGATAAAATAAGGTCTTCTCTGCGTACTGGCTTAAAAGTATACTCATTTGTCGTAGGTAGAGCCTCTGCTGCCTGCAAGCATCCATAGCCTCGACAGGGTTACCATGTTATCCAGCAATGATCCTTTTTCCTGCTTGAGGTTACTCGCAACATTCCAGAGAAAAATACTTTTTGACACACTTTTCCTTTTTTTTTTTTTTTTTTTTTTAATTCTCTAAAGAACAATGTCTTGGTTTGGTGGCCAAATTATGACACAGTCATTCACTTGATTTACACTTTTGCTGAACAAGCCGGCTCGTGATGAGACCTCTTGTCTTTTGATTGCAACAATCTTAAGTCGTTGCCCTGTTTTGATAGACAGTATTGGCAAAGTCAGCAAGTTATAATATTTGTGATCATGATAAGCCGGCTCATGATGAGACCTCTTATTCTTTGAGATATAGTGTTTTGCTTGGCTTATTTCTCTGAATGCTGCAATTCCCTTTTAGCAGGGAGGAAGTCATTGTTTTTCCTTAAGAAAGCTCTGGACGACAATAATAGAGTTTTTTGAAAACAACAGCTATGCAGAGAGTACTTATTTTATTATTGATGATACCTTTCGTGGTGCTGATACAAAACAATTTTTTCACCAAAGGTTGCCTTCGTCAAAGTTCTTTGAGGTTGAAACTAATATCGTAATCAAGGTGAAGTTAACTCTATTTGTTAATAATAAAATTCAGATTTTTCAAAAATTTTGCTATTTTTACAAGCGAAATCAAAATCTGATAGAGAATTGGCGTGCTCTTTTCATGAATCCTTTTCACATGATCATCTACAACGGGTTTTATTCATAAAAGAGAAAGACAACATTAAATGAAATATAAAAACTAAATCTATCCTACAAAAATTAGAAGAATTTCTCTTCTACGGAAAATATAATTTAAGAATCAGCCCATTGACAGGTAAAGAATCTCTCTTTCCTGCCAGATCCTGCAACACGAATGTGGACGGGCCTACGACTTCTACAATCTGAAAAGGGCCAAGCCACAGCTTCTGGAATTTCGTATGTTTGCCCTTTTCTTCATGTGCCTTATCCCATTTCAAAACTAAATCACCCATCTGAAAGTTTTTTCTGGTTATGATGCTTGAGTCAAAAGAAGATTTTATTAGCGCTTGGTGATGTGCATGGGTTTTCCTAGCTTGTTCTCTTTGTTCCTCTAGTTTGGTTATTTCCATTTGTCTTAATTGTAATGAGGAAGTAGGTACTTCATCGATGTATTGCACTAAAGACAAAGAGGGAATGACTAAGTGAGTCGGAAGAACCACTTCCCTCCCATAAACTAAGTTAAAGGGAGAAGTGCCGATCGAAGCTTTCTTTGTAATTCTATCAGCCCATAAAGCATTTACCAGCGCTTTGTGCCAATTCTTTTGGTTTTGGTCGACTGTTCTTTTGATAATTCTGATTAGGTTCTTGTTCGTTGATTCAGCCAATCCATTACCTTGCGGATAGTAGTTGGCAGAATATTTCAGTTTGAACCCTCTTTTGAGCGCAAACTCAGTCATAGCATTTCCAGAAAAATATGAAGCGTTATCAAACATTAAGGCCGTTGGCAATCCAAACCTAGTTATGATAAATTGGTCTATGAATTCAATAATGTTTTCAGAATGAACTGTCTTGAGAGGAACTGCTTCTACCCATTTGGTAAAATAATCAGTTGCCGTAAGGATATACTTATGCTGCTTAGAAGAGTGAGGAACGATCTCACCTATTATGTCCAAGCCCCATTGACTAAATGGTTGGTCGATGTTGACCGGTTGTAGCGGCATGGACGCTTTCCTTTGTTTTCCTGCAGCAGTCTGGTAGATTTGGCATTTCCTTACGTAATTGTATGAGTCTTTGAACAGCGTGGGCCAATAATATCCTGCACGCAAGATTTTGTGTGCAGTCGCATCTCTGGCATAGTGTCCACCTGCTGGTCCATCATGAAGTTCCTGCAAAACCTTTTCGGCTTTAGTTTTCTCAAGACACCTAAGAAGTACAGAATTGTAATTCCTTTTAAACAGGACATCATTTATGAGCTGGTATTGTTTAGCTTTTAATCTCAGAGCTCTCTTCTTGGTATGATCCAGACGTGATGGAGCATACTCGTTCTTAAGAAAATAAATGGTGTCAGCATATAATGATTCTGTGTCATTTAGGCTTACCTCATACGTGTGTACCTCTTCAGACGAGTTCTCAGGGATTTGCGATGCTCCAGCTAACATCTTGCAGAAGCCTTGACCTCTTACGATGTGTGCCGGCTTGATCTCAAGGTCGTATTCTTGTAAGGCGGTGATCCAATTCGCTCTCTTTTCGCCCACATCCTTCTGTATCAGGAGGTTTCTTACCGCTGGAAACGGTACTATGACTTTGGTATGGGCTTTTAGCAAGAAAGGTCTGAAATATTTGATTGCTTTGAAAACGGCATATGCCTGTTTCTCGACGTCAGAATAATTGAGTTCAGCACCTTGTAAGTTCGAGCTAAAGAATGCGATTGGGGCCTCTACCTTTTCGTGATTTGCTTGAGTTAAAATCGCAGCATAAGATTTTTCTGAGGCAAACGTGTATAAGATGAAAGGTTCTGAAAAATTTGGGGTAGCCAAAGATGGAGCGTTGATGATGGCTTGTTTGATTAAGTTGAATGCTTTGTGCTCGTCTAGACCCCATTTGAAATTTGAATTCTTTTTTATCATTTTTTGTAAGGGCGAAATAATACGTGAAAAATCCGGGACAAATATTTTGACAAAATTGATTTGTCCAAGGAAGGATTGCATGGCTTTCTTGTTATGAGGTATGGATATTTCGGAAATTTCCTTGATTCTGTCGGGTTCTATGTGAATACCAGATTTAGATAATATGAATCTGAGCAATTTCCCTTCGCTTAATGCAAAGAAAGATTTCTTTGGATTGAGCGAAATCCCATACCTCAAGCATCTTTGAAAGATTTGCTTCAAATCTTGGAGATGGTTGTTTCGTTTTCTGGAGTACACTGTTATATCATCCAGATAAATCACTACTGATTTATTGACCAATCCTTTAAATGCGATGTCCATGGCTCTCTGAAAGGTAGCTCCGGCGTTGATCAGACCAAATGGCATCTTCCGATATGCATAAGTGCCCCACTTGGTTTGGAACGTAGTCTTTAACTGATCATCAGGATGCACCAGTACTTGATTGTATCCTGAAAATCCATCCAGGAATGACATTAATTCTGAGCCTGCTACTGCATGTAGAATTTGCTCCATAGGTGGGAGGGGAAAGTTATCTTTCTGACAGGCTTTGTTGAGATTTCGGAAGTCGATACAGATTCTAATGTCTCCGTTTTTCTTCCTAACGAGCACCATATTGGATACCCATTTGGAATGCCTAACGGGGAAGATTATTCTGGCTCTCAACAACTTATTAAGCTCAGTTTTTATCTGGTTTTCTAGGTTAGGGTGTATTTTTCTGAGCTTCTGCTGGACAGGTTTCTCGTTGCCAGTCATAGGGATAACATGCTGAATGATGGAAGTGTTGTAAGTCTTCAGCTCATCGTAGTTCCAGGCAAAAACGTTTTTGTACTGTCTCAGAAGGCAGATATATGCTGATTTTTCTTCAGGGGCTAGGCCCTGGCCTAGATTAACGTTTTGCGGCTTTTCGTCGGTTCCTAGGTTGACTGATTCGTAGTTCAGAGTTGAACTATAAAGTTTGGCATTAGCCGACCTTTTGAACCGACTTTTCAAGTCATATAAGTCTTCTAATTTGACCACCGATTTGGGTATAGCATTATCAGTGCTACTTTGTTGTATTTGGTGATCATGATAGTCTTTGTCAATTATCTGGTTTGTGTAGGATCCTTCAGAGGTGAGGAAACTTACGATGTCTGGGTCGTCGTTGAACACTCTCCAGTTGGTGATATTGTCAGGAATGGAAGGTTTAAAAATTAATTCTATTGAAAACCTATCAGGACTAAAATCTTCAGAAGGGATAAGTCTAGAGGCTACGTTAGCTAACAGGTCTGCGCTCGCGTTTTGAATTCTTGGAATTGACGAGATGTTGAATGCTATGAAATGTGAAGTGAGATCTTGCACTAACGATTGATAATGCTTTAAATGACTAGACAGGCAATGTATGGTGTTACGTACCTGTTTTACGACGATCTCAGAATCTCCAAAGACTTGAAGATACTTAACATTCAATCCGATTGCTTTGTATAGGCCTTGAACCAAGGCTTCGTACTCCACTGTGTTGTTCGTGCAATCGAACTCAAGTCTGCATGTGAGCATAATCTTGTTCCCGTCTGGGTTGATCAGAACGCATCCTGCTCCTGTCCCCTCGTTGGATTTAGATCCGTCAAAATATAATTTCCAAAATAAAGAAGTATTTACAGAATTATCTAAAAAACTAAAACATTTTGAGTCATCAGTTTGGGAGAAATTTTCAACTTGGGATAAAACTGAATTCTCTAAGTATGGTGAAATATGAGCACTGAAATTGCCTAGGAAAGAATCTATTGCGTAATTGCCTACAATGTTGCTATTGTATGTGATGGCTTCATTTTCTCCTTCTAGTTCTGTCACTATGTATTTTTGGTGCAACTCTCGTTCAACCTTTATCTGATTTGGTTTACCATTGTATGGTAACCACATGTGCGACCAGTCGGTTGAGAAATATCCGTGGAGTTTCTCCGACCAATCCCTGCTAAGAATCAAGCCATAGAACTCAGGGATATCGGCTACCAGAATGTCGATAACCTGACACACTTTTGGGTTAGTCGACAATCTTATGGTCACCTGATTAAGTTCATCAATCACTTCGACCTGGGATCGATCAAGTTGAACTATACGTACTGCAGATTTTTGAGGTTGCACATTCAATTTGGCACATATTGACCTGGGTAAAATATTCGTCGAAGCACCAGAATCGACCAAGCAATTGTGCACGTTTTTGTTGAAGATTTCATATGTGAGAAGAAAAGGAGGAGTATGAGACCTTGATCTTCCTCCAATCAAGGCGATGTCATTTGGATCAATTTTATTTATCGTATTGGTTGGAGGTCTTCCCATATTGTGGGAAGCCACAGCTGTAGGTAAAGATGTAGTAGGCACAGCATGTAATTCTTTCATCATGATTTTCTGATGGTGTTTCAGTTTACTCAATTCGTACAGAGTGATATTAACCCTAGTCTTCTTCATGTCGTCAATGATGTTATAATCCATTTCATCCGACACTATTAGTGTTCTTGATGGAGGTGTTTGTTCAGATTGGACTGGGCTAAGCGGGGTCGCTTTAGCAGTTGTCTTTTTGGTTACGACCCTTTCTTTTGTTGCAGGGCTTGCGCCCTTTTGTTTTGGGGTAGTTTGGGGAGGATCAAGCTGATTTTTGCTTCTCGTGCTAACAGGAAATGCTTCATGATCCTCTTCCTGTGGGAGGATGAAATCCCACATTCCTTTACAACTTCTTCCTCGTCGGTCTGCCCTTCAGTGGTATTCTCTTCTTCTTCGTCTTCTTCAGATTCAACGTTTGAAACAACACTGGGTGGTTTTACCTCCATGGGAGGATTTCTTTTAAAAGTCCTAAAGGGCTTTTTCGAAGAAGTCTCTGCTACTTGTTTCTTGATATCGACCATCTCATTGGACATGGCTTTCAACACTTTTTGTAATCCTTCCAAATCGAAAGGATCTTTCGTTTGCTTCTTCTTGGTGTCTTCTTTGAAAGAGATCTTCTTTGATTTGTGTTCTTCTATAGCAGATCTCTTTTCTAGGGCTACCACGCGTTTTTCCACTGCTAACGCTTCTGTCAAGTTGTCAACTAATGTGGTCTTGTTTTCCCTATCTACGAAGATAGCCAAGTTTGGAGGTAAAGCCGTGATGTACCATTCACATCTCACTTCCTCGCTGGGTTGTGAGGCAGCGGGGATTTTGTTGAGGATCTTATTGAACCGTAAGTTAAAATCTTTAATGGGTTCTCTAGCCTCAGCCTTAAGATTAGATAGGTCATTAATCAATGTCGCTGTGGATCGGTCATCACCAAACTTAGTGAGGAACTGACTTTGAAAAATGTCCCAGCTTGTGATGGATCCGGAAGGTAACGAAAAGTACCATGACCCAGCTGTTCCTTGCATTGTATAAGGGAAGAGTCGGACAACAACGTCTTCGTTAGTAACTCCGTTGAGATTAACATAAAGCATGAAATTATTGATATGTTCTTCGGCTAGCATACCTGCTTCTGGGTTGAATTTAGGTAGCCATTTCTCGGGATGGGCCGGTATAGGGCTCAGGGGTGGAGGCATTAAAACCGCCCCAGGATTATTCCATGGAGACTGGGCCATCGTGGAGCTGCTAACTAATGGAAGTGCAGAAACTGACCCCTGATGCTGAGAAGGTGAAGAAATCAGGATCTTTGATGTTCGAAGAGGGAGGTTTGTGGAAGATGGGTGAGTGAGTTGGAATGGAAAAGTGGGTGGTTGACTTCGCGGTGAGGGAGTTGATATGGACGAAGTGGATGAAGGAGTCTTACTGTCAGACTCTTGAGGTGTTTTCCTTGCTCTTTTTCTGGTAGGAAGAGGGAGTTCACTTGGTTGTATGCCAAATTTTTCACTCTTTAATCTAGTAAGGGGATGAGCAGGGTTGTACTGCGAAGTCACACTGCTTTTAGATTTATCAGACTTCTGGTTAAAAATGGAGAATCCCTGGAGTTTACGAATCAAAGTTTGAATTTCAGGGGGTTCAATAATAGATTGGTCTGATATATTCGAATATGTAGCAGTGGTGGATACTCGAGCGACTTCAAATTCCGGGTTTAACCGTGTTGGAGAAGTCGAGGGAGTTGATGAGGGTGTATTACTCTCAGAATGGTATTTGGATATTGCCTTAGGTGCCATTCATAGTTCGTGCCCTCCTTCTAGCGCCAAAATATGTTGAGGGCCCCGAAATCGGGTCAACAACATAGGGGGATACCCACCCGGTCGGGAACCTGGTTGGCGGCTCCGTGCCCGTTTGGTGTAGCGGGTCCGACTGGGGATGACGGGACCAGCTTCCCATTCTAAGGGGTGTGTGTGCGTGTAGAAAATAGTGATGTGTGTGTGTAGAAAATGATAGTAGAAAATCTGTAATTATTCCTTAACTAATCTAATTCTAAATTCTGAAATGACTTTATACTACTTTAATCTAACAAAAACAATACATCTAATCTACACTAACCTGGGACAGAATTTTTCCATTATGAAATCTAGAAAGATTTCACAGAATAACTGGTAATGAAGATTATTCAGTTATTATGAGAATATAAATCAATTAAGATGAACCATCTTGCGTAAAAAGTTAAGCAAAACGATTGTGAACAGCATATTGCATAATCAGCTATTCATGTATTAAGCACAAATCAATGACTCCACCGTACAAAAGTGCCAAATGGTAGTCCACTCATTCATACATTAACATATAAACAACATCAGCTGTATATTACTCTAAGAATGCAAGCAGAAACTAGTCAAGAGATAAAAGTACCATTTATGACTGATTTTAAACTTACAGACCTTAAGCAATAATGATCTACTTATACTTGCTTCTAATGCCTACTAAGAGTACAGAAGTGCAACATCAGTAGCAGGTATTAAAATGCAAACATAAATAAATCTTGATCCATTCATTCATCAAAAACCCCCTCCGAGGGTGCAAAAGTGCATGTTCTGAGGACAAGTTTTTTGACAAAATTTCGGACCCTTCTCCAATGCAACGAGAAGGGTTAAATACTAGTAACCAACTAATTTACTTTACACAAATTCAGGGAACGGCTTCAAATGACCGCCCTTTTACTAAAAACAAATTTATTTCTAAAAACTGAATTTAATTTCTAACCGTTTCTGTATCTGCTCCTTAGTGCTGTAAGCAATGCGCTGTTCGCCCTGAAAGAGTCGGCTGGTTGTCCTTTCCTTTTGTTTGAGCTTGAAAATTAGAAACAACAAGTGCTGGCACCTCTTTCTGTTAGATTAGAATATATTTTCGAAAACCTTTCTCTAGCTGGGTGTATTTGCTGTGCGCACACTTAGTACAACCCAGTTTCTTTTCGAACTGATTTTGCTGTTGCTATTTCGGTTTCTGATCGTGCGAATGACTCAATGAGTTAGAAGTCGCGCTGTATGGACAATCCCCTGTTTCGAGAATTGTTTCCGTTCTTTGTTCCAGGCTTTTCTGGAGTGTCTTTCTTCTCTTGCGCTTCTTTCTCTGCTTTACCAAGTCTGAGCTTCAGGATCTTTTGTAAACACGCTGCTTTTGTGTGCCTTTGACTCTGAGTCTCGGACAATCTATTTTCATCAGTGCCTGTTGGGCAATACTCTGGAATCCGCGGTTCTGCTGCATGCGTCATCCAATTGCGGAGGCATCTTCTCTTTGTTGTCTTATTGGCGCTCTTCTCTTCTCCTTAGATGTTTCCTGCATATAGATTTATATCAGTTGCATATCTTGCAAGTTACGCAAAGAAGAAAGGAAATGATGAAAAGATTGACATGAAAGCATTAAATTCTAATGAATGCGAAATTAATGACATTCATCATAACTTGACTCTTCGATAAATGCGATGCAATCATTTCTGGATATTCAAGCATGCGGTAATTAATTTCCCTGAAGGCGCGCTTTCAAATTTGGATCTACCGTGTATGTCGGAGAGTTCTTGCGATGAGTCTTTTCTGCGATTTGTATTGCAATATCGATGGCTGCGACGTTATTTAAGTGTTATCGTAGATCGCAGATATTGCAGATCGCAGATCGCTAATATCGCAGATCGCAGCCTCGCATGGTCGTAGATCGCAGATCGCAACATCACAAGGTTTTCACTTTGTCATTTTGTGCTGCTCGTGTGACATTGCGACGTGCGACGTCGCATATCGGCCGTCGGCGTTTCTTTAGGTTCTCCTTTTTCAAATGCTCTTAACGCACGCGATGCGATGGTTTCTCGCGTCGCTCCTTTTTAGCGCATTTATGCGCTTTGGGCAAGCGCTTCTTTTTCCGTTGCGACGCGATATAGCTTTTAGGGAGCTGATACAAAAGATTTTTTTACACAAAAATATTTTTTGGATTTTTTGGCTAAGGGTCCCCCTTTGCTTGATGTTATTACTAATATCAAATGAAGAGGGGGGTTGTTGGTGACCACAACAGGACCATATGTGGGTCTTGTGGCAATGGCAGTTCCACCTCAGCAAGCTGGAAGTGAAATAGCAGGACCCACTCCAAAAATAATGTCACTAGAATGGAAACGTAGCAGAACTACTTCAGGTTTCCCGCCTTGGCTTTTGATAGCTGGCGCTTCATGTTTACCTTCATGGCTTCTGCCCATTTGAAGATAGTCGGTGCCATACAGTCGATAGCATACTAAAACTTTGACTTGTTGGACTCATGTCGTGCTTGAGACCCAGCCACTCTATTGATGGTCAACAACAACACTTTCAGCACAAGATCTTGAACACTCATGATATCTATCTTGAGCTCCTCTATTTTAGTGCTTCCAGGCAGTGTTCTGTGAGAAACATGTTCGCACTTGCCCCAATAGGCCTAGACCCATACAGATTGACTGGTTCCCCTCTTTGGGATAGTCCTGTGATGAAATAAATGTCGGAAGTTTCCAACTCCAATTCTTGGTCCTAGATCATAAAAACTTCCCAATTGACATCCCAGAGACTGATCAGATACCAAAGCAATTCAGGTTGAGCCCGCAAACCTCATGTGAGGAAAAATTTGAGGAGCCCACAGTTCCTTAGGGCATTCAATAATTTTGGGTCTGCCATTGCTTGTGTATCAATGTCCTCATGCTCGCGTTCCTTCCAATCAACCATTTTTCACAATGTTTTCCCTGCAAAAATCATAAAATCAAGTCAATAATCATCCTTGGCTACAAAAATTTGGATCAAATCAGACAAATTAGGCAAAAACTTGAAACTTTTGTGTTCACGGCACTGGCACGACTAGTCTAAAAAAAGTAGTGCCAAAGACGCGCTTGATAGCATTAATAACCCCCGATCGTCATGATTCCGTGCCTGAAAATCGCGCCGACCGAGGGCAAAGTTTTTTTTGCTAAATTGTGCTCAAGAAATCCCAAAAAGGGTTGAAAACAGGAAAAATGACCATTAAAATGAAGCTAAAGGTCTTGGCTCTTACCTACCACTGAGAGATCGTCGAATGGCCTCCTGGATCTCCTGCAATCTGCTCCTGAAAATATAGGGCACAAATGAGTGAAAAGTTCACCACACAAGGTAAAATGGTAAAAAATTAATTACTTTTTCCTCCTTTTATTCATTTTTCATGAAATATTAGGGTTTTAAAAGTATTTTTGACCTATTTTTTCCTCAGAAATTGGATAATGCATTTACCTTTTGTGCAGGGATAGGTGACAAGTTTCTGATGATGGTATAGGAGTCAGGTTTAAGCTCTTTTCTCGACTCGTAAAACTCAAATGAAAATATCGCCGAGTATTTTTCCCTTTTTGACTTGTAAAAGAGAATAAAAATGGGGGGTCCGCTTTTAAGCCCTTTTCCGACTCTTTAAACACGAAAATAATGCTGAGCTCTTATTGTTTTGAACTCGACAAAGGCTGTGAAATGTTGTTTACCCAGTATACGTTTACCCCTTTTTTGGGCTGGGAAAAACTATTTACAAAAAAGGTAATCCTTGACTGAAATGGTCAAGCGGTTCTCTCAAGTATCTTTTTCTACCTTTTAGGGCTCGAGAGACACAAATGTACAAAAAGGGACCATGTGGAGTTTTCTTTTTCATTTCTTTTTCAAACTCTCTAAACATGAAAAATATATCAAGTTACGCCTTTGTCGACCTTGTTTAAACATTAAACAACATTGGATTTGTCACCATGATGGATGTGAGCTTCTCCTTCCTAGGGCTCATTAAACTTACTATGTCAGATTCGTCTGAAGGATGAACTTACATGCAAGCACATGCTATCCTCTTCAAGCTTGCGATAAAAAATAATTGGGGTACTTGCTAGAAATGGTGGGGGAAAATTGGAAATTTTATCAGTTGCGTCGGTAGCTCACTCTTGAACATGACACTTTCTGCTTCATGTTGGGTTGGGATATCCTACTTTTCATAATTGACCTTCCTGGGTTGGGCCGTTCCTTTTTGCCTTCCTTTTGATCTCTGCCACATCATCATGACCACCGATCCTATGGATCCAAAAGTTGCCAAACTCCCGAGTCATGTCACCGATATGTTCAGGAGTTAGTCCTTTTGCAGTTACACTTACTCTTGATTCTCTATATCATATGAAATCATTTTCATCACTTGTCTCGTGTCAATGATGTGGGATACATCATGGCCCTCCTTTGACATGGTCTTTTCCTATCGACTTTAGCTCATTATCTAAGAAGCTAGCTGAGAGACTCCCTTCTAGTACCTTAGAGCTTGCATGCCCTAATGGCAAGGTCTTCACACTCGACGACAAGTTCACATCATTGGATTTCGATTGGGTGATTTCACAAGTGTTCGACTTTAGTTCCTTTACTCACTTTTTTTGGACTGTGCTGTTGGTACCTTGAGAGCCATTGTCATTATTGGTGGTTCCTCCTACGCTTGTTAACAGTTCACATCATTAACCGGTAATCAAGTGAATTTCTAGCATGTTCAACATCAACACATTCATTCACATGTTAAGATTTGTATTTTGATCAGGTCATGTTGGAGCGCAATAACCTAGGCTCAGTTACACAAGTCCAGGTTGTAAGGCGATGTGACATAATCATGCTGATATACATGTCTCTTATAGATGGATGGCTGTGACCATACCATGAGTTGTTATATGTGATCCTTCTCATTATTGGATGGTTGTGCCCATGCCTTGGATCCATTTACATGATCATTCTCTGGATGGCTACATCCATACCACGATCTGTGTATCATTTTTCAAAGTTTTTAATGATGTATATGTATCTATGCTTGCTTGTAGGTTTTCCGATGATGGACTCCAGTTCCCCACATGAGAAAAATTTCGGTGGAGCAGTCCATGCACAAAGGACATGCACAAATTCTGGTGGAGCAATCCACTTGGATGTGGAAGTCACATCATACAAAGTAAGATAATACGTACAACACTCATGGATCAGTCTAAGTCGAGTGTGACAGTTGTTATAGCAAGGTTCGAGCGAAAGGTCTGTCTGATGTTCGGCAGAGCAGTCGACATGGATGGTGACAACGTTAACAACATATGCAACACATTAACAACAAGATTTATATAATTGCATGTGAATCAGTTCATACACAAGTACGTAAGTTAAACAACACATATCATTAAAGCAACCGGAGCAGTCCAACTACAATAACAACATATGCATGAAAATGTGTTGTCTCTTATTATATAAAGAAGTGTAAGTCACAATCATAGAATACATCCATGTAAACCCGCTAGCCCCAATAGTGGAATGTTACAACCACATTTTCCTGTCCCTCCAAAGAGATGTACTAGCTCCGTGCAGTGGAGAAGCCAAGGCACACTACAATACTGTCCAAGCCTTCTTCAAAATAGTCTTAGTAGAAGCTTGGCCGACCAAAAGCCTCTACAATGAGTTATGAGGGACTATTTATAGCAACGGGTGGGGTGACCCTTGACATTCCCCTTTGTGACAGTTCAACTACCTCATGACTCTTCACCTACTCTAGGACTGTTACATCCAACCATTAACACTTGACTTACACTTGACATGACTCACCATTACAATGCACATGTACTCATGTGAGACAACATGGCTTGAGAAAGCCTTGCAAGACATCACTCACACTCGGTTCGCAGTGATGAGACCAACTCTTTGACATGCTTGTGATGGTGAAGGTGGTGATTTGATGCCAAGCTTGGTCATTCGTGATGGTGTGCATGCACCTCATGGTGATGTCTTCTTGAAGCGAACTCTTGCCTCTGTTGCAATCGGTGCATTGGTTCGGCCCCTTCATCCAACTCATTTACTAAGATGCATATGGTATTCTTGGGTATGGTTGTGCTGGCAACACACTGATGCATAGTGTGTGTGTTGATCTTCAAGTGTGTGCTAGTGGTCATGCGCATCAACTTGCCGAAGTACATGTTCAGCCCCAGTTGGACTTACTTCTTGTCTTCGCCTTTGTGAGTGTGTTGAATGGGTTGGATTGCATGTGTGCACTAAAAGACATGCATGCTGCTAAATCCCTTGCATGCGATCAACAAAAATTCTCACCATGTATTCTCTGTGTCATTTGCTGGGATGGACCCTTAACTTATACGGGTGCAGTTTCATTCGTGAGTGCATGTTACGCCCATTGTTGTTCCTGTTCTTGCTGCAACTCATTTGTCTGTCCATGCAGCTTCATGTTCTTCCTGAGTTGCTTCTTCAACACATGTAACTCCTTCCTTATTCCATATTCTACCTTCGCTCAACCTTCATGTCGTGATGTTACTTCAAATCTAGAGTCTCAAAAGTTGCTTTCATCATCAATGGACCTACTTGAGCTTGCAACCTTGTTCCGCCTCCGTGTTGTCAACAACCCTCCTCTTGCATTTGTTGCATTTGGTATGATGTACTTAATTGTTGTTCATGATGTTGATCGCTGTGATTCTGCCACTTTCATGGGTAGGAAAGTCCATGAACACTTGATCGACTACATCCCCAAGCGTGCTTTGAACGGTGTCTTCGCCTCTACTCTCCTGGAAACCATTGTACTTGTATTGCTGAGAGGCAGATGAATACCCGCGATACCTGGAGACATGGAAACACTCATAACAAGTAATATGTTAGTCGAAAACCAAAATGAACATGAGAAATGACTTGCAACATACTTGGGTGAATGATCATGAAGGGTTCGCAATTTACGCCGAGAGGTCAGGAGACCAACTGCCAAGATTGCACAAGGCATAGTCCAGGATGCTAGGAGACTGAATGACTACTAGAAATGCATAATGCACAGTCTAGTCTGGCTACTGACTGCTGGGATTGTGCAATGCACAATTCCAGTTGGGAAGGACTGTTGGCCCAAGGACAAATTTGTGCAATTTCTTGGGCCAAGTAGCCATTGTCCCCCAGAAATGCACAAAATAGTCTCGGAGTCTAGTACTGGGCAGGAATGTGCAAATTTGGAGAGGAAGGTGAGCCTTGCTTTCCTAGATTGCGCAATGCAGCCTTGGTAAAGGCAGAGCTCGGGCCAAGGTTGGCCCGACTCGCCGATGGGCAACTAAAAGCAAGTAAGTCAATGAATGCATGATGACACTAAGTGATAGCAGAAGTGATTAACAATGCATGCAAAACATGAATGAAATATTCAGCAAATAGATCAACATGCATGTGGGTAAGGCAGTTCGTTGGTTGGGCAAACGTCTGTGCAAAATAATTTTATGCATGCGACAACAGTGAGATAGCAACGATGTTATGAAACTAGCTCACAAAAAGATAGAAAATAAAGATCAACACCTTAGAAAGTAGCCTCTTCGAGGGGGAAACCTCCTTTACATTACACAAATGAACAATTCTTGGATGATACAAATGATAAGACCTCCTTTCTATATATAGGATTTTAAGGGGCCGTAATGTAATCAGATTCGACATAACAATAATAATGTAATAGCACAACAATAGCAATAGTGGGCTTCTATGGGGCACAATAATAACAATATGGGGACTATATGGGCACTACAATATAATAAGGGGGTTGCACTAATAACAATAAGGGGTTACACTAGTAGTATAGGGACCTAACATGCCCCTCTCGTTCAAAAAGTGTTGTCCTCAACGCTTGAGTAATTTTGGATGCTTCTGTATAAAATTATCATCCTTCCATGTGGAATCTTCAGTGGGTAAGTTCTTCCACTTGATGAGATACTCTGAAATTGATTTCTTGTGTAGCTGTTGATTTCTTGGTTCTATGATTGCTTCAGGTTCTAATAGGATTTTTCCTTCCTCATCAAGTTCTGGCAATGTTATTTGAACTAGGATCTTCTGCAACTTTTGTATGAGTGGCCACAATTCTTCGTCATTCTTCCATTCATCCCTTGC
Source organism: Pinus tabuliformis (assembly GCA_031772625.1). NCBI lineage: Eukaryota > Viridiplantae > Streptophyta > Pinopsida > Pinales > Pinaceae > Pinus > Pinus tabuliformis. Next base: position 1,544,929,045 of record CM062819.1, read on the forward strand.
TTTGTTTATCCAATCTAGTCGGATAATAGAAATAGCACAAAACAATGCTTCCACATCCTCGTCCTTTCTTAAAAGTGCATCTGCAACAACATTTTTCTTCCCTTTTTTGTAGATGATTTCAAAGTCATAACCCAACATATTTGTGACCCATTTTTTCTATTCTTCTAAATACAATCTTTGTTCTAAGAAGTATTTAAGACTATCATGATCCATTTTTACCTTGAAGTGTCTTCCCATTAGGTAAGGTTGCCATTTCTTAAGGGCATGTAGTATTGCAAACATTTCCTTCTCATAAATAGCTTTCTTGAGATGTAGCGGTAAAAATACCCAATCGCCTACATCAAAACTTCTTTCACTGCAATGTTGATCTGCCTGTTTGTTCATTCTATTTTGCACCAAAGTGGCATTATCCTTTAAAAGTTGGAGAACTTGTTGTTGATGCTCGATGTGATCTTTCACTGCTTGAATCCTTTTCTTCTTGATATGTCCTTCTATCTTGAGAGTTTGAGGAGTGGTAATTTCTTCCAATTCATTACAAGATATGGTCGGATTCATTTCTTGATGCTCAATGTGATCTTTCACTTATTGAACATTTTTCTTCTTGATATGTCCTTCTATCTTGATAGTTTGAGGAGTGATAATTCCGGACAATGGATTACAATATATGTTCGGATTCATTTCTTCTTTCTCGATGTGATCTTTCACTTCTTGAACCTTTTTCTTCTTGATATGTCCTTCTACCTTGAGAGTTTGAGGAGTGGTAATTCTTTCCAATGCTTTACAAGATATGGTCAAATTAATTTCTTCTTTCTTTGGGGTTGGTTATTGGTGTATATCCTCTTCTTTTGATGTTTCGTGATCCTTTTCTTCCTCCTCTTCATAATCTATGTAAAATAATTTCTTCTCAGCATACTTATGACCTTTAGTGTATTTTCTATCACAATTGTAACAAAGCCATTTTTCTCTTTTTTCTTCCAATTGTTGTGGTGTAAACCTTGTAGGTTGTGGAAGGCTAGGAGAAAAAACACTTCCATAATTATAGTCATGAGTGTTGGGATTCCTTGTTTCCATAATTTTTCTTTCAATTTTTCTTGCCAACCTGAATGCCTTCTCTAATGAATTAGGTTCCCAAAGATGAACCCCATGTTGAATGCTATCCTTTAAAGTCCCTATGAAGACATCAATTCTTTGCTTCTTTGGAATATCATTTACCCTTATATTCAATTTTTCAAAGTCCTCAATGTGCTTTGCCATTGAATTCTTTTGCTTGAGATTTATCAATTAGCTAATGAAGGCATTTATTTTTGTATCCTCATAATGTGCTATCATTTCCTCCGTGAAAATTGACCACGTGACAAGTTGTTTATGAGAAAAAAGCCCTTCATACCATAAAAATTGATTTGGTTCTAAATATAAAGATGAAATACATACCTTTTGTAACAATTGCACCTCATGTAGATCAAAATATCGCTCCATCTGTAGTATCCAATTTAATGGATCCTTGCCATCAAACTTCCTCATATCACCTTTTCTTTATTTTAGGAGCTCAATCTTGAAATGGCTGTAACTTTGTAACTTCATATCTCCAAGTTCTGAAATTATGTCCTGTATTATCCCTTTGAGTCCTCTTTCTAACCTCGCAAGTCTTATCAATATTGGATTTTGCAAGGAATAGTTATGTGAAATCTCCCACGATGACCTGATTATAGACTGGTTCAATAGAGAAAAATTGTACGAAGCACCACATGTCACTGTTTCAACCTTAGGACCTGAAACCGATAAAAAGAAAACTACAGTCCGTCCTCTTTCTGTAACTTGTGAAATTTCAATCTGATGCTCAAAGAGAATGTTATGATGATTTTCCCAAGCTCACCTATTTGGGATGTAATTCGGGAGCCTGCAGAAACCCTAAATGTCTTGGATTGTATCTCTGAAAATATAACCAAACAAGATCTGAAATTTGGGCTTGAGCTTCACTAAGTTTTCAGCTCAAATGGGTTTTAATTTCAGAGTCTGAACTTTGTAGAAAAAAATTATATCAAAAATTCCATAATGACCTGTTTGAGATGGAATTCTGGAGATTGCAAAAACTCTAACTTCCTCAGATCATATCTCTGAAAATATAGGGAGACAAGATCTGAAATTCAGACCCAAGGTTCAGAACAATTTCATCTCAAATGGGTTTTTTGTTGTCTTCTGAAACATCGCAAAAAAAATGTTATAGTGAAAATGCCACGATGACTGGTTTGGAGTAGCGAAACCTTAGAATCCAATGATCTGATACCAAATGTTATGAAACCAGCTCACAAAATGATAGAAAAGAAAGATCAACACCTTAGAAATCAGCCTCTTCGAGGGTGGAACCTCCTTTACATTAAAAAAATGAACAATTCTTGGATGAGATGAATGACAAGACCTCCTTTCTATATATAGGAGTCTAAGGGGTCATAATGTAATCAGAGCCGACATAACAATAACAATGTAAGAGCACAACAATACCAATAGTGGGCTTCTATGGGGCACAACAATAACAATATGGGGACTACATGGGCACACCAGTATAATAAGGGGGTTGCACTAATAAAAATAAGGGGTTACACTAGTAGTATAGGGACCTAAAAAACGAAAACTGAAAGATAGTTAGAATGAGCTAGTATACATGTAAACGATAGCAAGCATTCTAACAAATCAAGCAAACAATACTTATACAAGAGAAAACCCAAAAAGTGATAGAAATGCAACACAAGGCATGGGAAGCGGGCTTACCCCAAAAGAGCTGAGCTGAATGTGTTGACTGCTCCTAGATGTGATGTTGGATGTTAGAGGTACAGGGTTGATGTGAGGAATGAGCTCTGCAATGTTCGGTTGATGAGTTTTGATAACATCGAGGTTGTGATGTGCATGCCAAAAATCTAGGGGAAGTGACACTTAGTGGGAGGTTTCTGAATTGATCCCTTAATGTAACCTCCAACAGCTAAACATAGATCCCTGAGACAAGGGATGCCTTTGCATGTTTCCTTAGGAGAAGTAGCCTATGCATGCAAGTTCGTTTTTCTCGGTCCCGGAGGGAATCGGTCAACTCAGCCTCACATGCAAGAGGATGTTCGACTGCTTGAAGGAATCACACATTTCTGGTTGGGAGCTGGGCTAACTGCCTAGGAGATTTGTGCAATTCCTGGGCAGAGGAGCAAATTGCTGGCCAGATTTTCACAAATCCTGGGCTGAACAACGTGCTGCTAGGAAAATTTGTGCAAATCCTGTTGGGAGGGTTGGCTGGTAGGATTGCACAATCTTGAAGCCCAACAGGTTGTAAGAGAGGATTGCACAATTTATGGAGGGAAGGATGGTTGCCCTCTAGAAATGTGCAATTTTCAAGGGGAAGCTGCTCAGCCTGCAGCTAGACCAAGTCCGGGTGAGTAGCCAGGGAAGGGAATGGATCAAGCTGTGACCAAAAGACTGCCTTTGTGCAAGAAAGACAATGAATCTTGTGAACTTGATGAAGCAAGGAAAGTTGTTGTGTAAGGTTGATAGGGAGGTTCCAAAATGGGCTAAGGAAAAATTGTGGAGGGTGGTTGTAGCCGCTACAACATGGGCCTATAGGACCACATGCAAGAAGTTGATTGGAAAATCACCTTTTCAGTTAGTTTATGGGTAGGAGACTCTAATGCTAATGGAGTTTTTGGTGTCGAGCTTACGTAATGTATTAGCCATGCAACTGAAAGATTCAAGCGTTGTGGAGCAAAAGTTACATGAATTATTGAAATTGGAGGAATATTGTGTAGTAGCTAGATTTCACCAAGAAGTGCATAAAGCTAGAGAGAAGGTGTGGAATTACAAAAGAATTGTTGGGTGTGTGTTATATTCTTTCCACGACAACCCCACGTGGGGTGGCAGTAGACCCCTCTGTACATTGGGCCGGGCGCAACAGGGGGGATTTGAGGGGGGCGTTAGCCCTCCTCTATGGGGTCTAGGGAAATTCCCTGGGGAAAATTGTTTTGGACCCTATATTAGGTGGGTGAACCTACCTATGGTTTTGTGCATGGTTTTTTCACATGGTTTCGGGCGTGATGGTTTTCTACCCATGGTATTTTTTAGATCCATTCAAGCGAACTACGGTTATGTTCTAATCCAAGTTTTATGGATCGGGGTTTATGGATGCTTCGACATGTGTATATATGTATTGTAACATTGAAAGGAAGATAATGAAAAATCAATCTAGTAGTCTTGGTTTTGGCATCCAGGGGAAAATATATGTGTATATCTGTTTTATGTCTTATGCTCTCGCCATTGTTTATTTTTTGTTTTTGAATTCATATGTAGGTAACTTATGTGCAGGGTTAAAACCTACATTTGTTATCAGAGTTGTTTTGGCTTCAATGGATCACCTTTGCTACTGAGGGGATTTTCGCAAGCCTGTGGTAGACCCTGTTCGGTGGGATATCTATGGGATCGATTCTTGTGGTGAAAGAAGATGGTGAGCAGAGGAATGATAAATATTGATAAATTTAATGGTAAGAGTGTTGAGTTGTGGAAACTCAATATGGAGGATCTGCTAGTGGAGAAAGAACAGTGGATCGTGGTAGATAGGGGTACTAAACCAATGACAATGTTAGCTGAAGATTGGGCGAAGTTGGATTGGAAGGAAAAGAGCACAATACGGTCATGTATCTCAGATTCAGTATTGTTGAATGTATCAGGGGAATCTTTGGCAAAGGATTTGTGGGACAAGTTAGGGATTTTGTACCAATATAAGTCTTTGGTGAATAAACTGTTCTTACGAAAAAAGTTGTATAATTTGAGGATGAAGGATTGAGACTCAGTGATAGAGCATCTGAATGCCTTTAATACTATGGTAAGGAAATTGTTATTTGTTGATATAAAAATTTCAGATGAATATAAGTGCACCAGTTTGTTGTGTTCTCTACCAGATTCGTGGGATAGTCTGGTTGTTGCAATAGGTAGCAATGCGACTATCTTGTAGTTTGATGTAATAGTCACATCCTTGTTGTCGGAGGATATGAGACGGAAAGATACAGAGGGCCAGAATGGTGATGCCTTGTCTGTATGAGGATGGTCCCATAATAGAAACAAAAATAAATCCTCGAGTGGGAGATCTAAATATCCAGGGAAACCTATAACGGTGTGCTGGAAATGTGGAAAGGAAGGGCACTTCAAAAAGGACTATAGATTTAAAGCTCCCAAGAAAGGAACAGGATTTGATGATTCTCCTTCTGCAGAGGAAAAAACCACCTCAAATGAAGGTGGGGATATGTACTTGGCTTCTTCTTCAAGTACACATGTAGATAATGAGGCATGGTTGATTGACTTAAGTGCATCCTTTCACTTCACTCCCCACAGGGAGTGGTTTTGTGAGTATGGTATTCTTAGGGGATGACAGGAAGGAAAAAGTTATCAGTCGTTGAAAAGTCAACTTGAAGTTGCAAGGTGTAAGGATTAGACCACTTCTAGGTGTTCTTCATATTCTTATATTGGCCAGAAATATAATTTCTATAAGAAAGATGGATGATGCATGTGTAAAAATAGTGTTTGAGAAAGATACCTACGAGATGGTTAAGGGAGCACTGGTATTGATTCAAGGAGTTTGGATTGGAACTTTGTACAAGATTCTAGGTAGCAATGCTATTGATGGGTGCAACAATTTTGCGGTTCTTGAAAGTGGAGCAAAAAATCTAGTGATCTTTGGAGAAAAGACCATGCTATGGAATCAAGGGCTTGGACATATCAGAGAGAAGGGCCTTCAAATACTTGATGGTAATGGTATGAAGGAAGGTATGCCTAATTTCTCATTGGATTCTGATTTCTATGAAAATGATGTATATGGGAAGCAAAATTGGGTGAGTTTCCCCTCTTATGCTAAGAGGGCGAAACATATATTAGAGCTTGTCCACAATGATGTGTTTGGACCTATGTCAGTTACATCACTGGGTAAGTCTATGTACTATGTATCATTTATGGATGACTTCTCAAGGAATACATGGATATATTTCCTCAGGAATAAATCTGAAGTCTTTGACAGGTTTAAAGAATTTAAGGCTCTGGTGGGAAACTATATAGAGAAGAAGATAAAGGCGTTGAGGACAGATAATGGTGGAGATTTTTGCAAGAAGGAATTTGAAGAGTTATGTAAGAAGTGTCGTATAACATGGAAGAATACTACTCCATACACACCTCAACAAAATGTAGTTGCAGAAAGAATGAACACGACGTTGATGGAAAAGGCAAGAAGCATAATCAGTTGTGTCGGGTTAGGACTATAATTCTGGGCAGAGGCGATGGAGACTACATATTACGTGGTCAACAGATCACCTTCATCAACGTTGGAGGATAAGACACAACAAGACGTATGGATTGGTAATAAAACCTCTCTTTCACATCTGAGGGTATTTGGATGTGATGCATATGTACATGTTCCAAAGGAGAAAAGAACCAAGTTGGATAGTAAATCTAAAAGGTGCATGTTTATTCGGTATAAGGATGGTTTAAAAGGTTATAAGCTTTGGAACCCAGAAACAAGGAAGGTTGTGTACATCCGTGATGTGGTTTTTAGAGAGGTGAAATATGTTATTAAGTATGAAGTCCTACAAAAGGAACCTGAGAAGATAAAGTTTGAGCTAAAGGAGGAGGAATCAGACTCTACAACAGAAGAGGAATGAGAAGATGAAGAGCCACAAACTCCAGCTATGAGAAGATCAGTTCGAGAAAGAAGGTAGCCAGAAAGGTATAAGCCAATTTCTTTTTGTTCAAATTTTTCTTTATCTATGACTGATGATGATCCCAAAACTATGAGGGAAGAAGTAGACTTAGACGATGGAAAACTATGGAAAGAGGCCATGGTTGTTGGAATGGCATCTTTGCATACAAAAGAGGCTTGGGATCTGGTGGAGTTTTCGGCTGGAAGGAAACCCATTGGCAACAAATGGGTGTTTAAGAAAAATATGAATCTAGAAGGCAAGGTGGAAAAATACAAAGCTCGGTTGGTAGCGAAAGGTTATTCCTAGGTTACGGGAATTGATTTTGGTGATGTTTTTTCTCCTATTGCTAAGGTAGCTTCTATTAGATTACTTTTATCTATTGTTGTTGCTTTTGATTTTGAGGTAGAATAGATGGATGTGAAGACAACATTTCTTCACAGGGATCTAGAAGAAGAGATTTACATGAAGCAACCTGAAGGCTTTGTGGTGAAGGGTAAGAAAGAACTAGTATGAAAGTTAAACAAGTATCTCTATAGGTTAAAACAATCACCAAGGATGTGGTATCAGAAATTTGATACAAGGAAAGAAGATCACTATGTGTATTTTAAATTAATTGGTAACCTTGTTAGTTATCTAGTCTTATATGTGGATGATATTTTGCTGGTTGGAAATGACAAAGAAATTATCCAGGATTTGAAGACCCAATTGTCCTCCAAATTCAACATGAAAGATCTTGGTGCTGCAAACTATATTTTGGACATGGAAATTAAATGAGAATGGGTAAAGAGGAAGCTCTAGTTAAACCAAAGGAAGTATGTTGAGACAATACTACAGAGGTTTAATATGCAAGATAGTAAATGAGTGAAGGTTCCTATTCATGTAGGTGTAAAGTTATCTACTGAACAGTGTCCCAAGACACAAGAAGAGGAAGAGGATAGGTCCAGTGTTCCATATGCAACTGCAGTCGGCAACCTAATGCATGCAATGGTCTATAATAAACTAGACATTGCACATGAAGTGGGAGTATTGAGCATGTTTATGTCAAAACTAGGGAAGGAGCATTGGACAACAATGAAGCTGTTTTAAGGTATTTGCATGGCAATAGTGATTATGGTTTGTGCTACCAAGGAAGATCAGGATTGGATAGAGTTTTGGACATCCTTGGCTTTGTTGATGTAGACTGGGCTAGAGATCTAGTTCAAAGAATATCTACAAATTGGTATGTGTTTAACCTATTTGGAGGTGCAGTCAGTTGGGTCAGTTGGATGAGTAAGAGACACTCTGTAGTGGCACTTTCAACTACAGAGGCATAATACATGGAAACCACTCTTGTAAGCAAGGAAGAATTTTGGTTGCAGAGATTGTGTTCAAGTATGGGGTTAGTACAACAAGCTATAAGGATAGACTGTGACAGCCAAAGTGCAATTTTCTTGGCAAAGAACCCTACTTATCATTCAAAGACAAAGCACATTAATGTTCAATATCACTTTTTGAGGGATATGGTTGAGGACAAAAAGGTGTTTCTAGTAAAGGTGGACACTTTGAAGAATACTGCAGATGCATTGACAAATTCTGTGAGCACTGAGAATTTCTCTTGGTGTAGAGAAACAATGGGCATTGCAGGACTAGACCAATGACTAAGCTCTCCTGTGGCTCCCTGTGGAAAGAAAACAACAAGTCGGAGAATGTTGGGTGTGTGTTATATTATTTCCATGACTACCCCACACGTGGTGGGCCGGTAGCCCCCCAATATGTTGCATCGAGTGCAGCAGGGGGGGGGGCGGCAGCTCCCCTATTGGGAGGTTTGAAGGGGTCGGTTGCCCTTTTAAACCCTATATTAAGTAGGCGTACCTACCTATGGTTTTGTGCATGGTTTTCACACATGGTTTTGGGCATGGTGGGATTTTTCCCATGGTATTTTGTGGATCCAGTCAAGGGAAGTACAATTATGTTTTAATCTAAGGTTAATGAATTGGGGTTTATGGATGTTTCAGCATGTTTATATATGTATTGTAACATTGAAAGGAATATAATGAAAAATCAATCTAGTAGTCCTAATTTTGGGATCCAGGGGAAAATCTGTGTATATATGTTTTATGTTTTATGCTCTCACCATTGTTTATTTTCTGTTTTTGAATTCATATGGAGGTAATTTCTGTATGGGGTTAAAACCCACAAGAATTAAGAAAAAGACATTTCATCTTGGAGATTCGGTCCTTTTATATGAAAACAAGTTTTTAAACACCCACAAAAATTTCGAATTCATTAGATGGGACCATGCATTATCCAACATTTGATGGATGCGAGAGTAGTGCAATTGGAAATTTTGGATGGTACCTTGTGAGAGGGTTTCGTTAATATGAGTGAGTTGAATTTGTACAGAGACAGTCAAGCTCCTGTTCACCAGATGTGAGAGTACACTTTTTTTTTCACTTTGTACATAAATAAAGTATGTTGATTGTGGTTGACAATAGGTTTGTGTTTTTTCTATTTAAAGTTAGTCAATAATGATTATTCTCTGTTTATGGGAGTAGAAGTTATTAGATGATTGCAAGATAAGTTACATTGTGTGAAAATGTGGAACACTATGCACCAAAGTGAGTTCTTCATAGTAGTAGTGTCATAATAGACAATGTGCAGCGTTGAGCGTGTCCTAATTAAAGAAAGTCTATGTGCATAAGTGAATTTGTTGTATGTTCATGTCAGATAAGGAATGTTATTTTATTACAACTGTCAGCTCAAGCACCGATTACAACAACTGCAGATGATGTGAAGTGAATTGCATGAGAAGGAGGAAGAAATATCACACCTAGCTGGTTAATAACTATTTAAGGTAAAGAAAGTAACTGACAACATCCTGAATCAGATTGTTGGTAGCAGGAAAGATCACGCAGGCCATCAAGTATTTAGGCATTAGGGTGATATGATTGAAATAGATTAATTCTTAGTTGGATTAAACTAAGTGGGTAAGAATTGATATTATTCCAAAATATGGCACATGTAGGCTATCCCATCGAGATGAGCCAAAGAATATCTCACTCAAGTCCAACACAGATTTGCAATGATCTAGATCTGTAGATGTTGATAACAAAGTCAATGTAATGATTGTCTATGGGGTAAGGGGTATGTAGTGTGATAATTACAAAATACCACCTGAGGGAGTGAGGGTAGAATAAAACCAATAGAAGTAGTTTCAGAGTATATGGGAGATCATAGGAGTAGAGAAGTGAGAAATTGGGAGAAAAGGGGTAGCACAAGAATAGCATGAGGGATAGATGAAGTTATGCTAGTAACTAATAAGGAAGCTAAAGGAATGAGAGAAACTAAAGGAATACAGTGAGGAAGACCCTATGTTGTTTAGCATATAGTATCATGGGACAATGGAAGAAGAGACAATTTCAGGAGAAGAAAATATGGTAGGGAAGGGATACAAAATTCATCTATTCATGGTGTTCCAATTGCACCAAATGGACTAGAAAATTGAGGTCCCCTTCCACTCAAAAAGATGGTTTATGTTGTATACTATAGCTGCACCAGTTAAGTTAACCAAACATGTATTATGGGAGGGATTTGCGAATATATCTAGCAGATCAATGTCAGGGAAGTCCTTGCAATGGGGGTTGTAGTAGTGGAACGAGGTTCCATTCTCAAGCATATAGGGGTGGCATGACAAGTACCAATGAAAAACCCCTACCTTGGAAGATAGACAATACTGAGATAACCTTGAGGGTGTGTAAGCGGTTCTCTAACTGAGGATGCACTTCTCTTTACACTAACCATCTAGGTATCAATTAGCTACATATAAATTTTATGTCTTGTCAATCTCTGCAAACAAATGTGAAGGTAGAGTAACATGAAGAAGGAAAAGGTCAAATATAGACATATAAATTTTTCCTAGATAAACAATGGTAGCTCAATCTCTTTGTCTATTGAGAGAAACTGCAAGAAAAGGCGTGTGGAACTCCACTCTTATTTGGGATCAAAGTTCCTGGACAACATAACCACCTTACTACCTTTGTAAACTATTATAATAGGAGAACAAGGTTAACCTCAGTGAAAATTATTATTCCAAACCCATGAATATAGGAGAAGGACTGAGTGCCTCAGGATGAGCCACATTTTCGTGTTGGCGGATTGTTGGAGTCTGAAAGTTTTTGAAATTTTTGATAGTGTTAGTGTAGGGGACCTTGCATAAGAGAGTGGCATAGGAGAGTAGTATCAAGTGTGCAGTAGTAAGATTGGAATAAAATAGAGAGAGTTGGCATAGGGAGGCATCATGTGAAGAAGACTGTAGCATCAAGCAGGCGAGGACACGTGCGAATAAAACTGGTAGTTAGGATTTTGGGATAGTTCGCGAAGGAGTGGTAGGTCATCATGGTAGGGGAATCTAAAGATATTTGAAGGAAAGAAGTGAACATAATGGTGATGAGATGGTAGTATATATCTTCAGCAAGATTTAATAAGAAGTTAAACAACATTGGACAACTATTTAGAAGTTGTCAGAGAATATCTAAAAATAGTTGTCCAGTGTGGACGAAAACTAAAAGGGAGGAGAAGCAAGCCAAGGAGGACAAAGAAGTTACAAAGGAAAGATAATAGGACCCGTCTGAGACAGTTCAAGGGTTGGCTAAAGGATAAAGATGTGTTGCTAAAACCATGCATTTTGTTACAGTGGTAATAATTATATATGATAGTTGTGTGCGTATGTAATTGTTGTGAAGCCTATGTGTAGATAAAATAGTATTTAGTAGAGTTGATAATGTCTTTACATTTTAATCATTGTTTCACTATGATAGCGGTAAATACAAAAAGTCTCTTGAGTTGGATTTTAGTGATTCTTATTATAGTGCATTGCACATATTCTCTTACTTTAAGGTAATGAAAATATCAACGGATTGTCCCTTATGTGCTAGTGTACGAATGTGTTATTTTATTGTTATTACTCTCTGTTTATTGGATACCTATTAATGTAATGTTGATACAATAGTTATTAATATCTCATGTAGTTAAGATAAATAATATCATTGTTATACATTAGTTATGAGGCTCTCATGTTTGATGTCTATCGAACTTCTCTGAGATAGTCAAGAAGGATGTAAAAAGAGATGAGATACTTTGTCCATGAAAATGTTCTAGGAAATGAACAACACACTAAATAGCTCATGTAAAAACCTCTGAAGTCCCGCACAACACATAATGTTAGAGTGACTTCTAGGTGTTTGTTTGTTAAGTGCCTAGACCCCCACATTGTAAGATGAAGTCTTGTCATCTCAAAACCATAGAAATTCCATCTGAGTATGGTAACCTAGCTCCAACATTCCCTTATAACACCTCAAGTGAGACTTAATCCAATTTATAGGTGATTCCTAAAGGGACAATGTGTTGGACATATGGTTTAGTCTAAATGGATGGTGGAATTCATTATGTTGGCATTGATGTCAACCATATTATCATTGAGGTTAGTGGCAAAAAATGTTGGCATCAACTCAGGGGGAGTCCCATGGTTGTTGCAGTAGTTTATAAAGAATCATCATAGTAGTAGGCTTAGTGGAGAAGCCATAAAAATATGACTATGATGGCTAGGAGTCCCAGGATTTGGAGGTGATTATAAGTCAATAGATTATCTCAGATACTCTTATTGAAGCCTACAAATAAGCCTCTTGGATCACAACTTATTGCTAGTCAAAGCTGAGGTGCCCCAAAGTTAAATTTGGCCTTCGGTCAAAGTGGTGACCAAGTTTTGTAGTGCCCCGAGTTGGTGGAACTACTAACAGAGCCACTAAAGGAAGCATCAGGCGAACATGGGCACACAACATTGTAGCGTAAGCCTCTTTTATTGGCTCAAGTGGAGCCCACTTGAAATCTTGGCCTCACAGGGGAAGACCAATGGAAATACCCTGATAGATTTGATAAAGTGCTCAATTAAAATGAGAGAGATTATTCTAGAAGGTGATGACATCTCGATGAAGTCACTCTAGTGGTGTCAACATAGAGGTATTCACCCAACACATTTAAAAGAGGAACACAAGGTTAAGTGTTGAGATATAAGTTGTCAAGCTATCGAAGAAAGCACAGAAAAATGATATTTGAGCAAGAGGTACCCACTCCAACATATTAGCCCACTGAGGGCTATCTCAGAGGGATTACAAGCATCATACAATGGAGAGACGACCCAATTGAAAAATGAAGAAAATTTTAAAAATGAAATTGGCACAAAAACAAGGTCTCAAGGACCCTTTCTCTCTACTCTCTGATAGGGACAAGTGGCAGCCTATTATTACCTCTTAAGAGATGTTATAGGATGATGATGTTAGCATGAGAACATCCATTTGGAGGTGGAGATGTGGTAGGAAGTTTTGGCATTTTCGGGTACCCAAAAGGCCCATTTCTTGTGGTCATGTGGACCATTCATAGGTTGACACTTGGCATAGGTGACGTTAGCATGACATCATCCCGCTTGTTGGAGCCCGACAAAGTTCTTAGGTGCATAAAGTGGAAGCATTGGGTAGCAAGAGTTGAGACACATTGGAATTGACAGCCAAGCAACCAACAACCAATAAGAAGTGAGCAAGAAAACCCCATGAGACAACTAATCCTAGAAATAGGAGCTTGGAGGATTTTAAAGAGAAGGCATGTGAAAGAGTCAGGAGGAGGTTATTAGGCCACAATGGAACTGACATGGAAATATGGTAGTAAAAAACTAATGAGAAGCAGTCTTGGTAGACCCCATTGACAACTAAACTCGTAGGAATAAGCCTAGAGATTTATTAAAAAGGCACAAACAAAAGCACTAGGATATAGAGATTTATGGCCTTAGAGCCGACGCTTGGTCATTTCACATGAAAATAAGACCAAGGGTGTAGAGCATATAATAAAAATAATTCAGCCTATGATGGGAATAGAGAGGCTTAGCCATTGGTCACAATAATTGTTCCTGTGGTGGAAAAGTAGGCTAGGTGCCAACAAAGAAAGAGCTAAAGTAATTTTGGTGGATTTAGTAGCCATGGGAGAAATCCTGCGTTTCTAGTAAGGATGCCAAATGTGGCAATGTGCCATATTCATACATCCATGAAGATTGAATGAGTCAACAACTCTTAGGCATTAAGTACCAAATTTTCCATGACAATAGTTGCGATAAGCAAGCTAGAGTAGCTGAGTAAATGCACACAATGATGTTTTTACCATTGGTTTAATGTCGACTACAAAGAATTGTTGGCTTAAGAACAAAGAGGCCCATGAACTGTAAATTGAGTTTATAAGCTTGACTCAAACATAAATAAGCCTCCTTTATTCTCGCCTGCATACCACAAGGAATTAAATGAAGAAAATGGCGCACGGACACCATACTAGTGATTTTATGGGATTTTTTGTCAAGATGCAACTAAAGTAGAAATGAGAGACATATTTGAAGTACATTCAAATATCTATGGACATTTAAGAGGAATGAAGGACCAATTTATTAGTGCAGGAAAAATTCAACGGAGGTAACTCTTGAGTGTGCGAGTAAGACTGTGATTTATTTCTCTATATGAGGACAAACTCAGATGCCAATTTTGTGATTTAATGTATCTACGATAGTTGAGTGAACAAAACCCATTTCCATATTTTAATGCAGTTGCAGTGGCCTTGTACATTTATGGAACAACAAAATGGAGATCCATGTAGAAGCACACTTTTGGGCACTGCATTGTAGTGACAACAAAGACAATAGGAGGAAAGCTGAGACAACATTGACCTCATGCAACATAGGAAAAAAAATAGTGGATTGCAGTGGTGCAATGGGTGGAATGAAACAATGTTGTGAGTGGGCATGTAGAGAGTAGCGTGAAGAGTGTGAGGATCTACATGTCTGTGTGTGATAGTAGGTAGGAGATGGGAGACGAGAATAAATCTACTTGAGTAGTGAAGTGTGCTGAGTAAAGGAGGATTGCAAAGCAGAAGGGAAAGTGTTGTGTGTGGAGCAACTGATCAGGTTCGTCGTTCTATGAATTAGTATTGACCTCTGTTTTCAGTTTGAAAATTGTATGAAAATAAGAAAAATGGCTAACGTAGGTAGTGGCATGCATTCATAATAGTTTGGTGCTTCTTGGAAAGTGGTGGATTGCTATCTTGAAGGGGTTGGAGCCTCCTATGAGTGGGTGCTCATAAACAAATTGATTTAATTAAGTGGGTTCTTAATTTACATCATAATAATAAACATATTGATGGTTTTCTCTGTTAGTGATTCCATCTAAAAATAATTATGTCAATATGTGTGTGCTACTCAATTGATGGATTGTGTGCTCATGTGAATGATTTACTTTGTTGTATATATATATATATATATATATATATATATATATATATATATAAGTATGAATGCTCTCACAAGTAACTGGAAAATGTAAAAGGAAATTAATAATTGAGCTTAAATCTTAAGAACCTCACTATTACTGATTCACCTCCCCTCTCAGTAATTCCTTATTTCAACAATTGGTATCAGAGCTAAGTTCCCTTTAGTAATAGTTTAACCACTGGAAGGTAGATCCATAAGGAATTATATCTAGAAAATAGAGTCAGGATGCTTACCCAAGTAAGATACCAGTCTTTGATGGGATAAATTATGCTTTTTGGAAGGCTAGGATGGAAGTCTATCTTATGTCCCTAGGAGTATTGTTTGAAGCTCTATGTTGCTATATTATGATGCCCTTGATGTACGTCCCACTGATGTAGATAGTAAAAAGTTGTATGGTTATAATGTTAAGGCAAGGAATTTCATTCTCTCTGGCCTTAGTCATTCTGAATTGTAAAATTTATGCACTGTAAATCTACTAAGAACTATGGGTCAATCTCAATAAGAGTAATGAAGGAGATAATAAAGGCAAGCATGCCAAACTTAAAACATTTAGAATGAGGTTTGAGAGCTTAAGAATGAGTGAAGAGGAAAGCATAACATAGTATTTCATCAAAGTTGATGAAGTAACCAATATGATTAGAGGAATTGGTGAAACAATCAAAGAAAATGTAATTGTTCAGAAAGTATTAAGCTCTCTGCCTATGAGATTTAATGCCAAAATCTCAGTCAATGAAGATATGTTTGATTTGAAAAGTCTCACAATGGACCAACTACTAGGTACTCTCATAGCCTATGATATGAGAGTAGGAAAGGATAATACTGAACCAAAAGAGGCAACCTTCAAGGTGTCTAATAAGGCTAAGGAGCATAAAGATCATCAAGATTGTTCTAGCAACGAATATGATAAGAAGCTAGCTCAATTTCCTTGGAAACTAAAGAGTGGCTCAGGAAAGTATAAAGGAAGTTTTCCCTTCAATTTCTTTGATTCTTGAAGAGTTGGACACTTTGCATCCAAATTTCCTTACAAAGAAAAATTAAAAAAGGGATATGATAAAAATTTTAGAGGTAAAGCTCAGAAACATCAAAATAAGAATATCTTTAAGAAGAAGGGCTCTACTCCAAAGACAATAGTTCGACACTAGACTCTGATAGAGAGAATTCCTCAGAGGATGAGTCAAATGAGTGGTTACTTAAGTAATTTGGAGCCGATTCCAAGAAACAAAATGTTATAGACTCTAAAGAAGAATAATAAGGAGTAGTGGATCTTGAAGGAGAGATCATTAGTTCTATTGATGAGTTAAAGAAGGGTAGAAGAAAGAACAAGCAACTAAAAGAGAAACAACTGCACGCTAAGGAAGGTATGTATAACTCATACAATGAGAAAAATTCTTATAAAAAAGAAAAACTTGAAGAAGCGATTAAAAGCAGAGAAAGATTAGCTCTCCAACTAGAAGAAAAGCAAAAATTATGTGAAAGGTTAGAGGAAGGGAATAGTCTCTTAAAGGAAGATAAGATAAGAAAAAGAAGGAGATAATATATGAGCCATGAAAATAGGATATTCTATCCTTGAAAGTGAGGTTAGAGGATACAAACTAGAAGGAAGAAGTTCTTGATGACTTGATTCATGAATGGGAAGAAAAATTTTAGAGACTTGAGGCATAATTTCTCTCTTTGAGAATGAATCTTGAGAGACTAGAAACCAAGAAGGGTGTAAATGAAAAATTTGTAGAAGGGACAAGAAAGATAAATTATATTCTGAACAGTCAAAGGTCTCTAGAAAACAAGTCATCCATGGGATATTCTAGATCATAGGAATATCCTATGAGAAAGATGAAATTTAGGTTCACAGGATTTGAGGAACCTCATAACTATGAAAAGGTGCTTCAAGAAAAAATCAATGAGGATAAAAAGGTAGAAAGCAAGAGATGAATCCAACACTAGAAAAACAATTCCAACCTCTCAAAGGACTCATATCAAAGGAGAATGAATCAATCCGCAAGACGAAAAAAGGTATCTGTAATCTGTGCAAACTCACGAACTTTCCAACTTCAGTTACTCTAATTTTTTTTTGTCACTGTTATAAATGCCATATATTTGGACACAAAGCTATTGACTGTAGAAAATTCAAAGTTGAAAAAGATGAAAATTTTAGATACAGTAAGTATAAGAGCTTTAGATCTCCAAACTCTCCTCCTAGCAATAGAAATCCCTTCTCTCCCTTGATGGACTATTTTGAATGCTTTAAATGTAACAATTTTAGATATAAGGTGAGTGAATGCAAATTCTTCTTTGAGTATTATTCTAAATCTTAGTATTCTTAGCAACCTACTTTTCCAAAAGATAATAATAGTTGGAAATTTAAGACTGAGAAAACCATGGAGTGTAGACTTGCTTTGTCTGCACATGATCAAGAAAACAAGGGTATGTGGATAATGGTTGTTCCAAGCACATGATTGGAGATAAGAGTAAATTCCTATCTCTAAGAAAAAAAGATAGAGGGAATGATGTCATTGTAATTCCACCTCCCACATTTACCCACCATCACTGGTATACTGCGGTAAACATGAGAAGAGGGATATTATGACATGACCCAACCTCCTAGGTACAATTCAGGAAGTGGAATTAAAAACCCTGTTGACTATGTTGGACCAGCCAACATTCAGTGGGTCTCCCTGATATAATGTCCTAATTAGACTTCACACCATTTGGAGTAGGATCCCCATCCAAAATACAACCCGTTTTCTAAAATAGTGAGATTTAGTGTTATGCCTTTGCTGTGATAACACATAGAATGATGTATTAATGAATTTGGTGAAACAAGTGTATAACTTTGTGAAGGGTCAAGTGTAGTGAATGAAAGGTTATAACATTAAAAAGGGAAAGTGAGTGAGCCTCTTAGAAGCCTGTAATAATATGCAACTTGAAAGGAACACATGGGCATAAAAGGCATCACAAGTTAGCCTAAAAAATAGTTCACAAGTTAACCCTAATGGGAATATACAATAGAATACATTCAACAAGATTCATAATAATGCAAACGAAATAGTTTATAAGTGTTAGTGTGAATGGAATAACATATATTGCAAACATAACAAGAATAGTCCTACTATATGCACACCATATGCATGAAAACATGCCAGTTTTGATATTTTATTAAAGTGAAAGTCCCAAGCATACATATACAATTAACGAACCACTAGTACCAATAATGGAACATGAAGTCAACACTTGATCCTCCAAAGAAAGATACTCCCTCTATGCTACGAAGAAGCCAAGGTTAAAATCTTCCAAGATTCTTCTCCTAAGACAAAAGCTTGTCCAAAATCCATTTACATGACTAATGAGGGTATATTTATAACATAAGGGGTGACTATTCATCTCCCTTTGTGACTCTTTGACTTCCCTCATGACTGTTTGACTTCCTTCAACCATGATCTTTGGACTTCATTACAAATGACTCTTTAGATTACAGAATTGACACTTGTAATTACACTTACAATTAATTACAATAAATATTACAATATTGTTCATACCCATGTAAGAAAAAATTTGGTAGAGTTAACTAGATAACCTAATAAGACAAAACAAGTTAAGATTGAGTTTGGGGAAACTTTAGCTCAACCACCTTAACTTGTAGCTCCCTGGTCACGTAGTGGTGCCAAGCCTTGTACTCTGCAATGAATTCCCCAAACTGTGAGATGGGATCAAACTGGAAGTAAACTCTAGGGGTACCAATGTACTTCACCAATATTGTTCTTGTTCACCTCTAGATCTTCCTTGGTGGCAATATGCCTAATTTGTTATATGTATTCTTCAACCTCCTGCCTAACTTGATTCCTATTCTTGGCTTCGGTGGGTGAGCCAATTGAAGGGATCTTATGTGTTTTCACCAGGAAATCTGCTCTATCATATAATAATGTATATGAGGCCTAAATATTGATGATGGATGAGGCAAGTTGTTTGTTACTCTAGATGATCATTCGAACTTGGGCTTTCTCCAACTCTTCTTGTTGCCTTGTTTTCTTTACCAATTCGAACGATGCCCCTTTGTGTTCCATTGACCACTCATGCATGGAAATGATGGTTGTATGGAAAACCTTGAGAGTTTTGGATTATCTTTGCACTTTTGTTGCATTTCGTCCAAGTGAAAAAATTCTTTATGCATGGTGACAAGCTCCTCACAAAGGCTCTGAATGGTTTCTCCCAATGTCGATACTTCACCAATTATGGTTACCTTAAGTTCTTCCAGATATACCTATGCGGGAGTTGATTTCAAGGCCTCTACTTGAAGCTGCTCATTTTGTTGCCTTGCATCCTGTAAGTTCTTTTCCATTTGCCTATTGTTTTCCATGAGATACTTCATATTTCACTTGGTAGAACCTGTGAAGGCTAAGTTGGCTGCAATAATGGCCTCTCAATTTTTCCTAGTATTTGTTACAATCACCTTTTCTATAATAAATGTAGGAGATGTAAGATCATCTGGAAAATGTTTCTTTCTCTCTTGTACAATCTTCTTTTGAAGCTCATCATAAGTTAGATTGTGTGTATCCATGACTAGACTATCATCAATAGGAACAATTTCCTCTTCTTTGCTTGAAGCTTGCTCTACTATTGGAGGAGGGGGAGAATAAACGATGACCTACTGAGTGCTTGACATAATATCAACATCTTGGTTTGAAAGCTCCAGTTCCACCTCCATGCCTTGAATCACAATCAGTTGTTCAATTTCTTGATCCGGTTCCTTCTCCTGCATATGTTTTCTCTCCTCTTCTAGTAGGTGATTCTACTCTTATTCCTCGGCTTGTTTCCATGCTTCTTTTTCTTCTTCTATTCTCGACCTTTCTTATTCTTCTTATTTTTGCCTTTCTTCTTCCAATATTTTCTTCTCTTTCTCTTCCCTTTGCTTCATCTCTTCTAACTACTTCCTTTGTTTCCTCCTCTTTTCTGCTGCTATGGATGCTTTTAGGATGATTGTATCTTCTTTCATCTTACGACTTTACTCCTCCATTGGACTATGTGCAAGTTTCCTCTTGCCCTTTTTGCACACTGGGTTGGGCCTTTCTGTTGGTTTTGCCTATGGATAGACTTCTTTTTGAGGAGTAACATGTGATGTTCCTGTGAAGTTGAATGATTTATGGGACTTGGAGGCATTGTAATAATTCTTGATATCTTCCTGTTATATAGGAAAATTACCTCCTCATCAGCTCAGAGGAGAAAGACACATTTGCTAAAGACTAGACCAAAACCACAGGCATATTTTCCAAGGTAACACACCCTAAAAACAGGAAATAAGAGTTATAACACTATCCATGCATCAGCTAAGGGCGTTAGTCCCTAGGTTAACTCATTTTTTTTTCCTAAAGGGCAACATGACCCAAGATTTGTGAGATTCTGGAGGTCAAAGTGCGGGTTGGCTGACTGACACTCTGATTTTCACTCAAATTTCAGCCTGAAAAGTAGGAAACATCTACCTCCGACCTAAATAAGGACATTGTTATTCCTAATAGAGTCTCATGGAAAGGGAAAGAGAAATAAAGCAAGGAAAAATACTATATTTTTCCTCAATGGAACTCACGAGGGAATTGGCAAGGATGAGCCTCTCACCATCTATATATTGGACTCTTGGGCATTGTGATTGTAGATGATTTCAAAGTCATAACCCAACATCTTTGTGACCCACTTTTGTTGCTCTTCAGAGGATAACCTTTGTTCTAAAAAGTATTTAAGGCTATCATGATCCGTTTTTACCTTGAAGTGTCTTCCCATTAGGTAGGGTCGCCATTTCTTAAGTGCATGGAGTATTGCCAACATTTCCTTCTCATAAATAGCTTTGCTTAAAAACTTTCCCTTGATTGGACGACTTTCAAAAGCAATGGGTCTTTCATCTTGCATTAGAACAGCACCAATTCCATTTCCTGAAGCATCACGTTCCACAATAAAGGTTTTTGTGAAGTCCGGTGTAGCTAAGACCGGTGCTTGGCACATTGCCTCTTTAAGATGTTCAAAGGCCTTTGTTGCTTCCGGAGTCCATGAAAATGAATCTTTCTTCAATAATGTTGTTAGAGGTGCTGCTATTCTCCCATAATTCTTAACAAACTTGCGATAATACCATGTCAACCCAAGAAATCCTCGCAGATGCTTTATGGATGTGGGGATTTTCCATTCCTTAATGGCTTTAATTTTGCTAGGGTCTACCTTAACTCCTTCATGAGATACAATATGACCCAAATATTCCACCTCCTGGACTCCAAAGAAACATTTGGATCTTTTTGCATATAATTGTTTCTCCTCCAATAGTTGTAGCACCCTGTCAACATGTTCAACATGATCCTTCCAAGAATTGATGTAGATTAGTATATCATCAAAAAATACTAACACAAATTTTCTAAGGAATGGTTTGAAAATTGAATTCATCAAACCTTGAAATGTTGAAGGTGCATTGGTAAGGCCAAAAGGCATGACCAAAAATTCATAATGACCCTCATGAGTTCTAAATGCCTTTTTCGAAATGTCTTCAACCTTCATTCTGATTTGATGATATCCCGAACGAAGATCCAACTTGGTGAAGTAAATTGATCCATGCAATTCATCCAGTAATTCATCAATAACAGGAATGGGGAACTTATCTTTAATAGTGAGCTTGTTGAGCTCCCTATAATCCGGACACATGCGCCATGATCCATCCTTCTTGTGCACCAATACTACTGGAGCTGAGAAAGAACTTTGACTCGGTTGAATTATACCCGCCTCTAGCATTCCTGCAACCATACATTCAATTTCACTTTTTTGGACATAGGGATATCTGTACGGCCTGATGTTTGGAGGAACACTTCCTGGAATCAGATGAATAGCATGATCATGATCACGCATAGGTGGGAGACCTTTGGGAGTCTCAAATACCTTGGAATGATTTTCCAGGACTTTTTGGAGATCTGGAGAAATAGATGATTCCAATGTGGAAACATCTAGCGAACATAATTGTGCAATTACACCTCTTTGCTCCTTTTTTAGAAGCTTTGTCATGCCATTAGAGCTGATTATCTTTCCTGGTTTCCCTGCAATACCCCTTAATTCAACTTCCTTTCCTTCCACAGAAAATTTCATGAAAAGTTCTTGAAAATTAAAAGCTATTGTACCCAAGGATTGTAGCCATTGGACTCCTAGTACAACATCAGCACCTCCCATTGGAATGGAAAGCATTGGGCTAGTCAATACATATTCTCCCATGGATAGCTTGATATTATGGCACTTTCCAGAACAATTTATTGTTCCTCCATTTGCAATCATCACTTGACACTCTGGTGCTGGATATAGGAAGCAATTCAATTCTTTTGCTACCCTACAATGAATAAAATTGTGGGTGCTTCCTGAATCAATCAACACTATTACCTTTTTCTTCTTGATTTGTCCTACTATCTTGATGGTTTGAGGAGTGGTAATTCCTGCCAATGCATTACAAGATATGGGCGGATTTATTTGTTCTTCATCTAGGCTTTGTTCCTGGAATATATCCTCTTCTTTTGACCTTTCTTGCTCCTTTTCTTCTTCCTCTTCACAATCTATGTAGAATAATTTCTTCTCAGCACACTTATGACCTTTTGTGTATTTTCTATCACAATTGTAACAAAGCCCTTTTGCTCTTTTTTCTTCCAATTGTTGTGGTGTCAACCTTGTAGGTTGTGGAAGACTATGGGAAACAACACTTCCGTCTTTATAGTTGTGAATGGTATGCTTCCTAGTTGCCATAATTTTGCTTTCCATTTTTCTTGCTAACCTGAATGCCTTCTCTAATGAATCAGGTTCCCAAAGGCGCACATCATGTTGGATATTATCCTTTAAAGACCCTATGAACACATCAATCCTATGCTCCTCTGGAATATCTTTTACCCTTATGTTCAATTTTTGGAACTCATCAATGTGCTCCATTATTGAACCCTTTTGTTTGAGACTTATCAATTGGCTAAAAAAAGTGTTGCTTTTTGTATCCTCATAATGTGCTATCAATTCTTCCGTAAAAATTGCCCAAGTGATAAATTGTTTATGAGAACAAAGCCATTGATACCATACAAACTGATTTGGTTCCAAATATAAAGTTGCCATACGTACCTTTTGTGTGTTTTGCACATTATTGAGATCGAAGAATTGCTCCATCTGTAATATCCATGTGGCGGGATCCTTGCCATCAAACTTCCTCACATCGATTTTTGGAACATGGTGAGTCTTCGATCCAACATTAGAGTCTATGGAATCATGATTAACATTTCTTTTATTCTCATCATGAGTTTCCTTTACTACCTTTTCACCATTAGTGACCCTTTCTTGTAGCAACTTCTTCAATTCATCCATCTTATCATCCATGCCATCAAATTTAGCGTCAATCTTAGCTTCCATGCCATCCATCTTAGCTTCCATTCCCTTTATCTTAGATTCCACGCCATTTACCTTAGATTCCACGCCACTTATCTTAGCTTCTGTTAGCTTTTGTGAGCGTGACATTTGTTGCACTTGTTCTTGTAATTTTGATATATCATGTAGCATTTCTTCCTCTTCTTCATGAGTCATGCTAGAGCTTTCAGGTTCCTTACTAGGTGTTTGCATTTTCTTTCCTCGGGGCATCAGTTACCGATAATAAAGTTTTACTATGCCCTTTGAATCCGTTGAACCAAGCTTACACAAAAAAAAAAAAAAAACTACACACCTTTTTTCACTTTATAGAAGCCTGATATTGAATCTGATGTATCTCTGTAATTTCGGATCCTCCAATTCTGAAATTGCTACCTGTAGTAGCCTTCCACGTCCTCTTTCCAATGCCACAAGTCTGAGCCAAATTGGATTCTCCAAGGAAGAGTTATGTGAAATCTCCCACAGTGACTTTCTTTTAGACTGGTTCAGTAGAGCAAACTTGTACGACGTGCCACGAGTCACTGTTTCAACCTTTGAATCTGAAACACACACACAAGAAACTACAGTTCGTCCTCTTTCTGTACCTTTTTACGAAATTTCAATCCGATCCTCAGAGAGAGAGTTATGACGATTTTCCCCAGATCACCTGTTTTGAATGTAATTCAGGAGTCTGCAAAAAGACCAACTTCCTCAGATCATATATCCGAAAATGTCGCGCGAAAAGCTCTGAAATTTGGACCCAAGGTTCAGCACCAATTCTTCTCAAATGGGTTTTTTTTTGCGACTTCTGAAACGTCACAGAAAAAAAGTTATAGCGAAAATGCCACGATGACCTGTTTGGAGCAGCGAAACCCTAGAATCCAAAGCTCTGATACCAAATGTTATGAAACCAGCTCACAAAAAGATAGAAAAGAGAGATCCACGCCTTAGAATTTAGCCTCTTCGAGGGGGCAACCTCCTTTACATTACATAAATGAACAATTCTTGGATGATACAAATGAAAAAACCTCCTTTCTATATATAGGAGTCTAGGGAGTCACAATATAATCCAGCCGACCTAACAATAATAATATAAAGCCACAAAAATAACAATAGAGGGATTCTATGGGGCACAGAAATAACAATGTGGGGGTAATAGGGGCACAACAATATAAATAAGGGGTATAACTACAATAGTAATGGGGTAATCACTAGTATTATAGGGACCCAACACTTTGCAAGAGATTTAGTATCATTATGTTGCCAAGAGGTTGAGAGAGAGAGAGAGAAAGAGAGAGAAAGGAAAAGAGGAAGCTTGATACAACCAAGATGGTTGTAATCATTCTTATTCAACCTAATAATATAGATCTGTTGTTTTGTTGTCTACTTAATGTTTTTGATGTTGTGTTTATTGACACGTTGATTCAATATCATAACTTATAAGTAGCTTAGATGCATGTTTTTTTATGTATTAATGTTTTAATCACGAGATTTTGTAAGTTGTAGGATTACTCTCTGTCTTGTTTATGTGCAGGTGCTGATCTAGGAGCTGGCAGAGGGGTTTTCTGCTTTCCTACATTGGGTTCTCCAGTAGGGCTGCACTGAGGACTGAGCTAATCTCTCTTCTTCCACTTTGTTAATCACGAATTGATATATATATATATATATATATATATATATATGATTCTTCGTGACAGTTGTAGTTAATCTCAAACAGTTTGCCTTGGGTCCTGTGAAGATCCTTAAGGGTAGTCTAGCCAAAACAACTCATGCATTAATCCATATAGCAGAATTGATGACTTCGTTGGGGACTATACTTAATTCTTAGTTTTTACCTTCCAAGTTCCCCGATCTCTGTTTCTCTCCAGGCCTTCCTGTTCTTCTTGGTTCCCATTATGACCACTCAGTATGCTTCACAAACTTATTTGTTGTGCATTGATGAGCACTAGTATTGCAGCAAGAATGTTACAACTCCTGGGGCATGAACTTTACTTTATCAACCTGGGGTTCATACAAACTTGGAGGTGACAGTTTTGTATACACAAGTAGATGTGATGGGTCCACTCTTTGTCACTGCTGAGCTGGTGATAGACCATTATTGTTTCTCAAACCAGCCTTGTATTGATTCGAAAGAAGTTTGATTACCAATGAAGCAAGGGGAATTTTTCACTAATTGGGGGAATTGAAATATTGTCTACTGCAGTAAGGAAAGACTGAAATCAATACCTTAAACACACCACTCATATAAGTAATTGCTAAGAGAGATCTTGCTTTGGAAGAATTCTAAGCTAACATCTGTGTAATCCTAACTATCCTAGGCATGCAATCTGAATTAAGCAAACATTCTATTGTTGTGCATATGAATGAACACAATAACTCTTTTTTCCTTTTTTTCCTTTTTGACGAAAATGTGAATGCTAAATATTCTTGATGATGTGGTAGGTGGGTTAGAGATGGTGATGGAAGGTTAGATGGTTTGGGAGGAAAGTAGGGTTCTTCTCCTATCTTCTTGGATACTTTTTCCACAAATCAGCCTCAAAACAGGCCGCTACAGTTCATCCTACAGGATGTCCTAATGCTTCCTACAGGATGTCCTAATGCTCCTACAGGATCCCCTGTATTCCTACAAGATCCGACCGAGATCAATAGGAGTGATTTGGAAGGTGGTATAGGGCTTAGGGAAGGTGAATTATGGAAGAAATAGGGAAAGTTAGTGGCTAGGACTTCTTCAGAGCTAACAAAGTTTGTAAGATGGCTAGATTTTCTCAACAAACCTAGAAAGTTGTTCTTATGGAATGATGAATTGGTTGAGGGACTTGGTGGCTTTTGGTGATCATGGATGGATGAGATTAGGATGGGGTTGCTGGCATGAGATCTTCCTGCACTATTGAAACTCCTACAATACATGCATTACTAGTATTTATCCATGAATCATATCAAATAAGGAATATTCCAATCAACTTAGGAAAACAAAATTTCATTATTTAGTTGCCTAGTTCATGCATGGAAATACTTGCAAAAGATTGTGAAACACCATGAGATCCAATATAAAGCTGAAGATATCAGAAATGACAATTGAAACATATCTTTGAAAGCTGAAAATATGTTGTCCTATGTAGCAGAAAACCATAAATTCCTTAAGAAATCAAAATTCTGTCTTTTTGGTCCTGAATAGGAGTTTTTCCTCAAACCACGGTCCCTGAAGGGAGGAGTGAGGCAAAATCCACCTGCTATCAACGCTTTTAGTATTCCTTTACCTCTCTAAACTACTGCTGAAGCTATGCACAAATGGAAGCAAACTAATCCAATTTACCACTACTTGCAAAGAAACAATGCTAAAACCAATTCAACACTTAATCTATGAAATAACCTAAACATACAAGTACAAGAAGAGGAGCCTTTGCTGCTAGGGTTGGGACCTAAACCAAGAGCTTTAGCCCTCTGAGTCAACTCAGTGCTGGATCAAGGAAATGCTCATTCTCATTATCATATTAGAAAAATTACATAACAATGTTTTGCCACAAGGCTTGAACTCGAAAATTCTTAGTGCTCTTACATAAAAAATTCGAATCCTAATGAGGCTCTAGGAATCCATATTTATACAACTAAAGTCTCCAACAACTTCCTTATGTATAGGGAGGCTTGGCTCCCAAGCTCAATATGAACTGACTCTTAACTGTCGGCTGCCCATGATCTCCATGACTCGGCTGCTTGCAACTCCGAGCTAGTGTGATTTGATTGAGGAATATTTGAATGAGTGAGGATTTAATGAGGAGGATATATCTCCTATAATCTCTCCTCCTTGTCTCATTCGAGTTTCTGCCCTTAATTAGCCAAAATTTCCATGATTTTCTCTCAAAAACCTGCAATCAATGCACATTAGACCACTAGACATACATCTTACTTTTACTCATCTCATTAAGAAAAATATAATTAAAACATGTAAGGAATTATGAGAAGAGTTGATTTTAATAATATTGGAGGTGTATTAAGGTCTATATAGTTACCAAATGATGAGGCTCATCATGCATATCCTTTGACTAGACCTTGAACAAATCTTTTTACAGGCTCTACTTTTGTAACACACCCTAGCTGTGAAAACCAGTTTGTTATAACGCCCCCTAGATGTGAAAACCAGTTTGTTATAATGCCCCCTAGGCTTGCAGAAAAAGCATTGGTCCTACCATTAATGCTTTATGAATTTTTGGGTTGGGAAGTTTCTTATAGTGTTGGTTTGTGTTATATTCTTCCACGACTAGCCCATGCGTGGGGGGGCAGAAGCCCCTCTTGTAAGTTGTGCTGGGGGGTAAGCAGGGGGATGGTAGCCTACCTCGGGAAACTTTTTTTGGACCCTATATTAGGAGGGTGGACCTACCTATGGTTTTGTGCATGGATCTCACACATGGTTTTGGGCGCGATGGTTTTCAGTCCATGGTATTTTGTAGATCCGGTCAAGGGAACTATGATTATGTTCTAATCCAGGGTTAATTGATTGGGGTTTATGGATGATTTGGCATGTATATATATGTATTGTAACATTTAAATGAACATAATGAAAAATCAATTTGGTAGTCCCGATTTTGGGATCCAGGGGAAAATATCTATGTATATTTTTTTATGTGTTATGCTCTCGCCATTGTTTATTTTCTGTTTTTTAGAATTCGTATAAAGGTAATTTCTATACAGGGTTAAAAGCTACATTTGGTATTAGAGTTGTTTTGGATTGAAGGGGACGCCTTTTCTACTGAGGGGTTTTTCTCAGGCCTGTGGTAGACCCTATTCAGTGGGAGATCTGTAGGATCGATTCTTTTCATGAAAGAAGATGGCAGGCTGTGGAAAGATAGAGATCGAGAAATTTAATGGTTAGAGTTTTGAGTTGTGGAAATTCAAGATGGAGGATTTGTTGGTGGATAAAGATTAGTGGATAGTGGTAGATCTAGGTACTAAACCAGTGACAATGTTAGATGAAGAATGGAAGAAGTTGGATCGGAAGGAAAAAAGAACAATATGATTGTGTGTCTTAGATTCAATATTGTTGAATGTATCAGGGGAAGCTACGACAAAGGCTTTGTGGGACAAGTTAGGGAATTTATACCAATCTAAGTCTCCGGTGAATAAAATGTTCATATGGAAAAAGTTGTATAACCTGAGGATGAAAGATGGAGACTCAGTGATAGAGAATATGAATGCATTTAATACTATGGTAAGCCAGTTATTATCTCTTGATATTAAAATTTCAAATGAAGATAAGTGCATCAGTTTGTTGTGTTCCCTACCACATTCGTGGGATAGTCTAGTTATTGCAATAGGTAGCAATGCAACTGCCTTGTAGTTTGATGAAATAGTCTCATCCTTGCTGACAGAGGAGATGAGATGAAAAAATATGGAGAGTCAGAATGGTGATGCCCCGTTTGTACAAGGATGGTCCTAGAAAAGAAACAAAAATAAATCCTCGAGTGGGAGATCTAAATCTAGAGGGAGATCTAAATCTCTAGGAAAACCTATAAAGGTGTGCTGGAAATGTGGAAAGGAAGGGCACTACAAAAGGGATTGTAAATCTAAAGCTCTTGAGAAAGGAAAGGGATTTGATGATGCTCCTTCCGCAGAGGTGAAAACCACCTCAGATGAAAGTGGTAATGTGTACTTGGCTTCTTCTTCAAGTACACATGTAGATAATGAAGCATGGTTGATTGACTTAGGTCCATCCTTTCACTTCACTCCCCATAGAGAGTGGTTTTGTGAGTATGAGAAATATCATGGTGGTGATGTCTTCTTAGGGGATGAAAAGAAGGCTAGATTCATTGGTCACGGGCAAGTCAAGTTGAAGTTGCAAGGTGGAAGGATTAGAACACTTCCAGGTGTTCTGCATATTCTTGCATTAGCCAGAAATCTAATTTTTGTAAGCAAGCTAGATGATGGAGGTGTAAAAATAGTGTTCGAGAAATATAATTGTAAGATGGTTCAGGGAGAACTGGTATAGATACAGGGAGTTTAGATTAGAACTCTGCACAAGCTACATGGTAGCATTGTTATTGATGGTGAGACAATGCTGTGGTTCTTTAAAGTGGAGCAGAAAATCTAGTGGTCGTTGGAGAAAAGACCATGCTATGGCATCAAAGACTTGGATATATTGGAGAGAAGGGCCTTCGAATACTTCATGGTAAAGGTATGGTATAAGGTATGTCTAATAGCTCTTTGGATTTTGATTTTTGTGAAAATTGCATATATGGGAAGCATAATCAAGTGAGTTTCCCCTCTGCTGGTAAGAGGGCGAAACAAATATTAGAGCTTGTGCACAGTGATGTGTTTGGACTTGTGTCAGTTCCATCACTAGGTAAGTTTGTGTAATATGTATCATTTATAGATGACTTCTCAAGGAATACATGGATATATTTCCTCAAGAAGAAATTTGAAGTCTTTGACAGGCTCGTGGAAAACCAGATAGAGAAGAAGATAAAGGTGGTGAGGACAAATAATAGTGGAGATTTTTGCAAGAATGAATTTGAGGAGTTTTGTAAGAAGTGTGGTATAGCATGACAGAAGACTACTCCATATACACCTAAGAAAAATGGAGTTGCAGAAAGAATGAACAAGATGTTGATGGAAAGGGCAAGAAGCATGCTCAATCGTGTCAGGTCAAGACAAGAATTCTGGGCAGAGGCAGTGGAGACTGCATGTTACCTGGTCAATAGATCACCTTCATTAGCGTTGGAGGATAAGAATCCACAAGAGGTATGGACTGGTAAGAAACATTCTCTTTCACATCTGAGGTTATTTGGATGTGATGCATATGTACATGTTCCAAAGGAGAAAAGAACAAAGTTGGATAGTAAATCTAAAAAGTGCATCTTTATTTGGTATAAGGATGGTTTAAAAGGTTATAAGCTTTGGAACCTGTTAGAGTCAGTATTTGCATACTGCCATCAATGATCAAAACTCCTCTTTTATATCATATTAGTGTCCCATGTTGAAATTTTTATCATTCCACCTAGGTCCTCATGCAAAAATTTACTCACTGATGGTAGCCCAAGTCAAAATCCCACTCTCCCTCAAAAAATCAATATTTGTTGGCCCACCTTCCTATGTCTTACTGAGTTTATATTCATTTTAAAAGTTCATTTCATCATGTCTTGTCTCATTCAAGTCTACATGAAATCTCTTTATTCAAGGTCCCATTAGGTCACTAGGTTTCATTCCTCCAAGGTCAAATAAAAACACCAGTCACCGCATAAGGCCAACAAAAGCATGAGAGTGAAATAAATAGTATCCATTTTTCATTCAAAGAGGATTTTCAAACATGTAACTATGCTTTCCAAAGCTCTATTTTTTATTCCAAAAGTATAAGTTTTTCTTCAGATTGTAATTTTATTTCAAAAGGAGAGATGTAATAATTTTATTTATTTATGTAATTTTATATTTATCATCTATAATAAGTCATTATTCCTAGTTGTTTACTCAAACTCTATTGCCAATATCATCCAAGTAGAATTCAAAAGTAAAGATTGCCAAAACTCCATCATCATCCACCTACAAAGGAAAAAGTCAGAAAGGAAATTAGCAAAGAGGTCAAAAAGGTGAAATGAAACATTATAAAGTGGGTTTTAAATTTAAAAGATCAAATTCACTCAGCTATAAAGGACCTCTTAGCTTCAAACTCAGCTTCATTTTCCTCCTACCACTGATTAAGAAAACCCCAAGAGACCCTTTTTATAGTTCTGGGTGAAAATCAATAGAATAGAGCAGGCGCTATGCGTTTTCTTCTCTCGATGAATGTTTACCTGGCGCTGTGTGTTTCCTTAAGGCTCTGCACATTCCCTTAAGGTGCTGTGCATTTTCCTGAGGTGCTGTGCACTCTCCATTGGTGCTGTGCATTTGTCTAGGAAGGCTATAGTCACCTCCTCAGCTCCTCCAAAGGACATTCAACCTCCAAACAAGTAAGTACTAGCTAAGGAATGTGTGTTTCTTCCTCCTTAAGTCACTCCCAAAGTGTTTAAAGGTTTAATTGAAGATTTGGTGTTTGTTCTATATCTAAACCCTAAATCTTCCCCAAAACTACCATTTCACTCCCAGTTCCTTTTATACACTCCCCTACACTTTCATTCCCTTTCCCTAAACCTTTTTATCCCAAATACCCTCCAAACCCTTTGTCCCAAAACCCTAAGTCCTAGGTGCCACAACTACCTAGGCTCCCAAACCCCCTATGTTGCAAACAATTTCCCCCATCCCCAAGCCATCATATTAAGTACCTTGTATCCTCCTCCATTACATATATCCCTTCACCTACCTCCTTCATATTTACCCTTCCCCATTTCTTATTCCCAAAAAATCATATTCCAACTACCTAAATACCTCCTAGGGTTTGATATTAAACACCATGGAAGAAGAGGAATACAAACCACACAGTGAGGAAGAGGAAATAGATATAGAATAAATAGAGGTCAAGAAAATACACAAAGGAGGAAAAATACATGGATTTGGGACCACAGATCTTAGGGAACTCTTGGAATCTCATATGACTGTGACATCCTTCAAATGGCTAGGATGTTATGATTTCTGTGAGAAATTTCAGGCAGTCCAACATCATCCTGAGATGACTAGGCTCTTCATATCTAAACTCCAAGACAGCCAAGTCACTCTAGTAGGTATCAATTTTACTTTATCCACTGCCATTATATCAGCTGCCATCAGAATCCCAGATGTTGGGAAGAAATGGTTTAAACAAGGTGATTTGGAGAGGCATTATTATGAGCCTTACATGAAACCAAGGTACTGAAATGAAAGAAGGGGATATTTTCCTTTTTCACACCTCCTTGATAGATATGCCCCAATGATGAAAATTATCATGAAATATTTTTCATGTGAAGGTAGATTTTCTAGGCTCTTTTCCTATCACATCCAACTTTTAATGCATTTCACTAGGGTAAAAATGCTCATTATACCCTACTATCTTTTTTGGAGTGTGGAGAAGATGGCCTACATTGCACAAAAGAGGGAGTATAAAGATCAAATGAAGAGTCTCTTTCATCATTACCTCATCAAAATCATAGTCCTTTATCATCTCAAGGAACTCAACATTGCATGGAGTACCTTCATACCCAAACCCATATTCACTCCTTCATCTACTTAGAATGTTCAAAGCATCCCTTCATCATCTCATCCTTCCACCTCCATTCCTCCATCTCATCCCATAGATCATTGATCCTCATTTGATGAGTCAGCCTCACCATCACCTCCATCATCACCATTCCATGAGCATATTCATTCAACTAACAGAGATGAAATCGGAGAGCAAGAGCACTTTGAATAGGGTGAGGTCATCAAGCTTGAAGGGGATGATTTGGGAACTTTGACACATACTTATCAGAGATTACATAGGCAAGTGTTTGCCCCACATATTGTGGGAGGGTCCTTGCATTCTTTATTGAAAAAACAAATACATAAGGGTAAGGAAAAGATGACAGAGATAAAGATCTAGCAGCAAGAGGAGGACCTCCATGATACAGAGTAGGATTTTGACTTAGTTAACCTAAGTGAGCATGATGACAGTGAAAGCACAAGCATTGTCATCAAAGAAAAGGATTCACTCATCAATGGGTTCTAGATCAACTTACAGAGGGAAAAATACATCATATCATGTTATGAGCAGGAAAACAAGCAGTGTGAGACCAAACATGAGCTCATGGAGATTCAGCTCATCAAGGTAAATAGGGAGGCTAAAAAGGATAAGGGTTTGCTTGATGAAGCATATGGAGAATATAGTGACCAAATAGAGGAACAAGTGCCAAGAAGAAGGCCAAGGAACAGAGGCCTAAAAAGAGCATTGGAGCTAGAAAAACAGAAGGATGCTAAACTAGCTAATGAGCTCACCCTAAATGAACAATTTGCCAAAATGATCAATGAGAATTGGGAGCATTGGCTTGAGAGTGTGAAAAACCATCTTGAAAATCTCCTAGAGAAGGCCAAAAGAGACAATGAAATTCATAGAAAGATGGCAAAGTATTATTGCCAAATATACCAAATAGCAAGGGCAAAGCTTAAGGCTGCCAAGGCAAGAATTGAAGCCCTAACTCAAGAAGGAGAGAAGAAGAAGCTTTATATACTTGCAGAGGCTTCAATCCATGCCTAGCCACATCAAACGTCATCTCCTTGGCCAATTTTGAAGAATCTTGGCTCATTTTTTGTAAAATTGTCTTTCCTGTCTTTTTTGAGGGAATTTCATATCAACTGTTTGGTCAAACGCGTAGTATCGTAGGTGTTGTAAAATTTTTGGAGGAATGGAAGCCAACAGTGGATTCATAAGGAAAAATAAATCCAGGAAAACCATGTTTCTAGCCCTGGAAAGCAAAACTAGTAGGTGAAAAAGGAAAAAAAAAACCAAAAAAATCATGTTTCTGCCTCATTTCTAGACTAGGCACTACGCATTTGAGTAGTATTGGCAGAATGGAGTTTTAGAGGGCCAAATCAAGCCCATTTTGAAAGACAAGGGAATTTTTGGAAACTAGATAGGATAATATTTCCAATGAGATATCCTATGCTAAATTTGGGCATCGGGAAGGCAAGAAAAAGTGGGTTTGAAGATGGCACTGTGTGTTTAACACTAGTGATGCGCGTTTGACACTGGCACTGTGTGTTTGACAGTTGGCCCAAACTTTCACTGTTTCTCTCCAAATTTGATTTTTACCAATGGTAAATCAATGTTTTACTGATGTAATTGATGTGGTTGATGTAATTATTATGTTTTTACTCTTACCTAGGGTATGTACATTAGGTAAATGGCCTCCATGACTTGTAATGAATTAGTTGACTTAAGTTAGGGATGAGTCACTTTGACCACCCTAACTCTAGCTATCTATTTAGTTTTTGTTGTAACTGCTTCTCCTCTCATGTATTCGACCCCTAAGGCTAGGATGAGTTGGTTTTGAGGCCTATAACATGTAATTTCTCAGTCATTCTACAGGTTGTAGTCTTTTGGATGTTGTACTAGTGTTTCAGACTTTGGCATGAAATATATTGGATGAGTTGCAACTATTTTGGTGGGATTCCTGTGCAATGCTATTTTGATATTGCTTCTTCTTTAGTTATATGTGTGTGAATGTTTTTTACCTTTAATAATCCATTTCACTTCTAAATGTGTTTGATTTTCAAGGTGTGATAAGCATAATACATCTTTTATGCTCCGCTTTGCGAAAATCATCATAAATTGTTTCATTTCTTCAGTTTAAAAAGAATTCATGGTTTTCATGCTCTTTTTAGCACCTCACCAGTCTAAACCATTTCATCACTATACTACAAAGTGTTAAAGTAACTTGCCTACCTTGCCCCATCAGATTTCTGCAATTCTGGTTCTCTTTTTCCATGACCTAGTTCACTCTCTGACCTAATTCACTCATCTAGTGACTACCCCAATTAAATCAAATCAAACAAACCCTAAGCTACTATATCTAGCATAAAACCCTAATCTATCCAACCCTCTTGGATGTGATCCTTTTGGTGAGAGCCCTCTCCATCCTGGTAGGGATAGCTACCAAGTCAAATGATTGGTCTGTGGTTACCTCAGCTGGACTCTTCCTCTGCCTTGGTGATCCGGAGGAGTGATAACATAACCCAGTAACAAGGAAGGTTGTTAATAGTCGAGATGTGGTGTTTAGAGAGGTGAAAGATGTTATTAAACATGAATTCCTACCAAAGGAACCCGAGAAGATAGAGTTTGAGCTAAAGGAGAAAGAATCAAACTCTACGACAGAAGAGGAATCAGAAGATGAAGAGTCATAAACTCCGGTTGTGAGAAGATCAGTTCGAGAAAGAAGACGGCCAAAAAGGTATAGTCCATCTGCCTTCTGTTCAATTTTTTCTTTATTTATTATTGATGATAATCCCATAACTATGAAGGAAGAAGTATATTTAGAGAATCAAAAACTCTGGAAAGAGGCCATGGTTGATGAAATGGCATCATTGCACAAAAATGAGGCTTGGGATCTGGTGGAGTTGCTGGCTGGAAGGAAATGGATTAGTATCAAATGGGTGTTCAAGAAGAAGATGAATGCAGAAGGAAAGGTGGAGAAATACAAAGCTCAGTTGGTAGAAAAAGGTTATTTCGAGGTGTCAAGAATTGATTTTGGTGATATTTTTTCTCCTATTTCCAAGGTAGGTTTTATTAGATTTCTTTTTTCTGTTGTTGCTGCTTTTGATTTTGAGGTAGAACAAATGTATGTGAATACATCATTTCTTCACGGGGATCTGGAAGAAAAGATATACATGAAATAACCTGAAGTTTTTTGCGGTGAAGTGTAGGAAAGAACTGTTATGCAAGTTAAAAAAGTCTATGTATGGTTGAAAACAGTCAACAAGGATGTGGTATCATAAATTTGATACATTTTTATGGGGACTTGGCCTCACCAAAAGCAAAGCAGATCATTGTGCGTATTTTAAATTAACTGGTGACCATGTTATTTATCTAGTCTTGTATGTGGATGATATGTTGCTGGTTGGAAATCACAAAGAAATTATCCAAGATTTGAAGTCCAAATTTTCCTCCAAATTCGACATGAAAGATATTGGTGCTGCAAACTATATTTTGGGCATGGAAATTAAATGAGATCAGGCAAAGAGGAAGCTTTGGTTAAACTAGAGGAAGTATATCAAGACAATATTGCAGAGGTTTAATATGCAGGATTGTAAACCGATGAAGGTTCCTATTCCTGTAGGTGTAAAGTTATATGCTGAACAATGTCCCAAGACACAAGAAGAGGAAGATGACATGTCCTGTGTTCCATATGAAAGTGCAATCGGTACCCTGATGTATGTGATGGTCTATACTAGGCTAGACATTGCACATGAAGTGGGAGTATTGAGCAGGTTTATGTCAAAACCAGGGAAGGAGCATTGGAGAGCAGTGAAGCGAGGTTTTAGGTATTTGCATGGCACTAGTGATTATGGTTTGTGCTACCAAGGAAGACTAGGATTGGATAGAGTTTTGGACATCTGTGGCTTTGTTGATGCAGACTGAGTTGGAGATTTGGATCATAGAAGATCTACAAGTGGATATGTGTTTAACCTATTTGGAGGTGCAGTCAGTTGGATGAGTAAGGGATAATCTGTAGTGGCACTTTCAACTACAGAGGTAGAATACATGGCATCCACTCATGTAAGCAAGGAAGCAATTTGGTTGCAGAGATTATGTTCAAGTATGGGGTTAGTAAAGAGAGCTATAAGGATAGACTGTGACAGCCAAAGTGCAATTTTCTTGGCAAAGAACCATACTTATCATTCAAAGACAAAGAATATTGATGTTCAGTATCACTTTGTGAGGGATATGGTAGAAGACAAAAATGTGTTGCTGGTAAAGGTGGACACTTTGAAGAACACTGTAGATGTATTGGCAGAGTCTATGAGCACTAAGAATTTCTCTTGGTGTAGAGAAACAATGGGAATTATAGGGTTGGATCAATGACTAAGCTCTCCTATGGCCCCCTGTGGAAAGAAAGCAACAAAGTGGGAGAATGTTGGGTTGTGTTATATTCTTTCCATGACTAGCCCACATGCAGCAATGTGGTAGCCCCCCTTGTACGTTGCAGAGGGCATTGCTGGGGGGTCATAGGGTGGGTGGCTAGCCCCCCTATCGGGGGGTAAGTAGGGAGGCAGTAGTTCCCCTGCACGGGGTTTAGGGAAGCGCCCCAAGAATTTTTTTTTTGGGACCCTATATTAGGTGGGCAGACATACCTATGGTTTTGTGCATGGATTTCGCACATGGTTTTGGGTGCAATAGTTTTTGGTCCATGGTATTTTGTAGATCTAGTCAAGGGAAACAAAATTATGTTCTAATCCAGGGTTAATGGATTGGGGTTTATGGATTCTTCGACATGTATATATATGTATTGTAACATTGAAAGGAATATAATGAAAAATCAATCTAGTAGTCCCGATTTTGGGATCCAGGGGAAAATGTCTGTGTATATTTGTTTGATCTGTTATGCTCTCGCCATTGTTTATTTTTTGTTTTTATAATTCGTATGTAGGTAATATATGTACGGGGTTAAAACCTACAACCAATGCATCTTTAATTTTCCTGGAAATTTTACAAAATTATTGTCATAGAGGAGAGAAAGGTCTCCTACTTGGAACTTCTTCTGCTTAATATGTTTGTCATGCAAGGCCTTTTCTCTTTATTCTTGTACCTCTTGATGAAATCCTACAATAAATTCGTCTTCCTCCAAATAAATCAACTACGACATTCTTTCCTTCATTATTTTAGGGTCTGCCATATCTGTAAAAGTTTTAATCCTCAAGCTAGGGATGATGTACTCCATGTGAATCACAAATTATTCCCATAAACTAATATGAAGGGCTCCTGACTTGTCAACTTTTCACATGTGGTCCTATAAGCCCATAATACTGTTGTAATTCTAAGGTCCCAGTCATATCTATTCACATTGGATACCTTAGTAATTATATTCTCCAAAATATTATTAAATGCTTCTACTGTTCCATTTTCCTAAGGATGATAAGGGGTAATCTTATGATGATAAAATTGGACATCCAAATATAGACAATAAATCTTTGGACATCCAAATACAGACAATAAATACTCAAAAATAAACTTCGCAATAGTCTCTGTACTACAGTCCCTTACTAGTTGTGCTTCGACCCATCTTGTCAAGTAATGAATTGTTGTAATTATGTACCTCGCACTAGTCCTCTTTTTAGGTGGGTTGATGGGTCCAATAAAATAAATAATTGACTTATCAAAGGCTTGTAATGTAACTTGTGGTACCAGTGGAATCTCATCTCTTCTTGAAGGTTTTCCTTTTCTTTGAAACATATCACATGCTCTGTAGTACGCCTTCACATATTTATGTAGTGTAGGCCACCACAATCTTGCTCTCAAAATATTCTGCACAATATATTTTCTTGCATAGTTTCCACCAGTTGTGCCACCATGAGCTTTTGGTAGAATCATTTGTCTTTCTTGTTCAGGAACATATATACACAATATTTCATATAGTCCCATCTTATATAACTATCCTATGGTAAAAAACTGAATGATATTTGCAAAATGGTCATCTACAACTCTGATTGCAAACAACTGCGCATCAGGGAGATTATCCTCTATGCTGGTTTGTTCTTCCCTTCTTTCTTATCTTGATAGAAAATTAGGTTATGCATTCAGTCTTCCTGGTTTAGCAATGATTTCAAAGTCATATTACTAGAATAATAGTAACCACATGTAAATATTTCCTCCTAAGACAAGCTTATTAACCAAATACTTTATTACAATGATATGTAAACATTTTAAAGTGTGATCCTAGCAAATAGTGTATAAACTTCTACAAAGAACACACCATGGCCATTCCTTCCCTTTTTGTAGTGGTGTAATTATTTTTTTCTTTATATAACTTTCTACTTGCAAAAGCTATAGAATGATCAATTTCTCCTGCATGAGGTTTTGCTAATACTACTCCCAAAGCTGTACAAGAGGCATCCACATGGACACGTAATTCCTTATTCCAATCAGGGAACACTAATATAAGTGTAACTACCATGTTTTCTTTCAATATGTCGATTCTCTTATGACATTCTTCATTCCACTGAAAAGTTACATCCTTCTTTAAAAATTTCGCCATAGGCGCGGTGATCCGCGCACACCCCTTGATGAATTTCCAGTTATACCCAGTATGTCCCAATGTAGTATGAAGTTGTCTTACTATCCTAGGTGGAGGCTAATTCACAATGATAACAATCTTAGCAAGGTCCACCATTAGTCCTTGCTTGCAAACAATATCTCCCAACAATATGCCATAGGGTACACAAATTATGCACTTCTTTAGGTTCAAAGAGATCTGATACTGTCTACTTGTGTTGAGCATAAGTCTTAAACTTCCAATATGTTTGCACAACAACCCAAAAATTATCGAATCATCAAAGTATATCCCTAAAAACTTATGGATTTATTCCTTAAAAGCTGCAACCACTAGTCTAGAAAATATAATAAGGGAATTCTTTAATCGAAAAGGCATTACTGTGTATTGATGTGAGCTCCATTATGTAGAAAATGTGGTCTTATACCAATCTTTAGATGCAATCCTAATCTAATGATAACCTAAAAATCCATCTATAAATAAGTAAGCTTCCTTCCTCCTACATTGTCTAGCACTTCATATGTGTTGGGTTGTGTTATATTCTTTCCACGACTAGCCCACATAGTTAACCGAGGGGTTAGAGAGGGGGCGGAGCCCCCCTTCATTGAGCCGATTGTGTAGCCGGGGGGGGGGGGGGGGGGGGGGGGGGGTTCACAGGGGTTTTGAGGTGAACTCATAACCCCACTTTATGGAGTTCGGGGCAACGCCCCAGAAAATTTTGGTTTTGGACCCTATGTTATGTTGGGCAGACCCACCTATGGTTTTGTGTATGATTTTCGCACATGTGTTTTGGACGCGATGGTTTTTGGTCCATGGTATTGGATGCGGTGGTTTTCGGTCCATGGTATTGGATGCTTCGACATGTATAAATATGTATAATAAAATTGAAAGGAACATAATGAAAAATCAAGCTGGTAGTCCCGGTTTTGGGATCCAGGGCAAAATATCTGTGTATATGTGTTTTATGTGTTATTCTCTCGCATTGTTTATTTTCTGTGTTTTAGAATTCGTATGCACGTAATTTCTGTACGAGGTTAAAACTTACATTTGGTATCAGAGCAGTTTTGGCTTCAAGGGGACACCTTTGTTGCTGAGGGGTTTCGCTCGGGCCTGTGGTAGACCTTGTTTAGTGGGATATTTACGAGATCGATTCTAGTGGTGAAAGAAGATGGCGAGTAGTGGAAAGATAGAGATCAAGAAATTTAATGGTCAGAGTTTTGAGTTGTGGAAAGTCAAGATGGAGGATCTGTTCGTGGATAAATATCAGTGGATCGCGGTAGATCCGGTTTCTAAACCAACGGGAGTGTCTGATGACGAATGGAAGAAGTTGGATTGGAAGGCAAAGAGCACAATATGATTGTGTTTCTCAGATTTAGTAATGCTGAATGTATCATGGGAAGATACGACGAAGGCTTTGTGGGACAAGTTAGGGACTTTGTACCAATCTAAGTCTCTAGTGAATAAACTGTTCCTAAGGAAAAAACTGTATAACCTGAGGATGAAAGATGGAGACTCGGTGACAGAGCATATGAATGCATTTAATACTGTGGTAATTTAGTTAACATTGGTTGATATTAAAATTTCAGATGAAGATAAGTGCATCAGTTTGTTGTGTTCTCTACCAGATTCGTGGGATAGTCTGGTTATTACAATAGTTAGCAATGCAACTACCTTGCAGTTTGATGAAATAGTCTCATCCTTGCTGATGGAGGAGATGAGACAGAAAAATATGGAGAGCCAGAATGGTGATGCCTTGTCTGTACACGGACAGTCCCAGAACATAAATAAAAATAAGTCATCGAGTGGGAGACCTAAATCTAGAGGGAGATCTAAATCTCCAGGAAAACCTGTAAAGGTGGTGTGCTGGAAATGCAGAAAGGAAGGTCACTACAAAAGGGACTGTAAATCTAAAGCTCCTGATAAAGGAAAGGGATCTGATGATGCTCCTTCTATAGAGGTGAAAAACACCTCAGATGAAGGTGGGGATGTGTACTTGGCTTCTTCAAGTACACATGTAGATCATGAGGCATGGTTGATTAACTCAGGTGAATCCTTTCACTTCACTCCCCATAGAGAGTGGTTCTGTGAGTATGAGAAATACGATGGTGGTGATGTCTTCTTAGAGGATGATAGGAAGGCTAGAATCATTGGTCATGGAAAATTAAAGTTGAAGTTGCAAGGTGGTAGGGTTAAAACACTTCCAGGTGTTCTGCATATTCCTGCATTGGCTAGAAACCTGATTTCTGTAAGCAAGCTGGATGATGTAGGTGTAAAAACAGTGTTGGTGAAGGATACTTGCAAAATGGTTTGGGGAGCATTGGTATTGATGTGGGGAGTTCAAATTGGAAATTTGTACAAGCTGCAAGGTAGCACTGTTATTGATGGGTGCAGCAGTTCTGTGGTTCCTGAAAGTGGAGCAGAAAATAGAGTGGTCTTTGGAGAGAAGACCATGTTGTGGCATCAAAGGCTTGGACATACTGGAGAGAAGGGCCTTTGAATACTTCATGGTAAAGGTATGGTAGAAGGTATGAGTAATAGCTCTCTGGATTTTTATTTCTGTGAAAATTGTGTATATGGGAAGCATAATCGAGTGAGTTTCCCCTCTGGTAGTAAGAGAGCGAAACATATATTATAACTTGTGCACAGTGATGTGTTTGGACCTGTGAAGGTTCCATCACTGGGTAAGTCTATGTACTATGTATGATTTATAGATGACTTCTCAAGGAATACATGGATATATTTCCTTAAGAAGAAATCTAAAGCCTTTGATAGGTTTAAAGAATTTAAGGCTCTTGTGGAAAATCAGACGGAGAGGAAGATAAAGGTCCTGAGGATAGATAATGGTGGAGAATTTTGCAGTAAGGAATTTGAAGAATTCTGTAAGAAGTGTGGTATAGCATGACAGAAGACTACTCCATATACACCTTAGCAGAATGGAGTTGTAGAAAGAATGAATAAGGCATTGATGGAAAGGGCAAGAAGCATGCTTAGTGGTGCCGGGTTAGGTCAGTGATTCTAGGCAGAGGTAGTGGATACTGCATGTTAGCTGGTCAACAGGTCACCTTCATCAGCATTGGAGGATAAGACTCCATAAGAGATATGGACTGGTAAGAAACCCTCTCTTTCACATCTGAGGGTATTTGGATGTGATGCATATGTACATGTTCCAAAGGAAAAATGAACCAAGTTGGATAGTAAATCTGAAAAGTGCATCTTTATTGGGTATAATGATGGTTTAAAGAGTTATAAGCTTTGGAACCCAGTCACATTGAAGGTTGTGTATAGTCGAGATGTGGTGTTCAGAGAGGTAAAAGATGTTATTAAACATGAAGTCCAACCAAAGGAACCTGAGAAGATAGAGTTTGAGCTAAAGGAGGAAGAATCAGACTCTACAGCAGAGGAGGAATCAGAAGATGAAGAGCCACAAACTTTGGTTGTGAGAATATTAGTTTGAGAAAGAAGGCAGCCAGAGAGGTATAGTCCATCTGCTTTCTATTCAAATTTTGCTTTGTTTGTTACTGATGATGATCCTAGAACTGTGAAGGAAGCAGTGGATTCAGAGGATGGCAAACTCTGGAAAAAGGCCATGGTTGATGAAATGGAATCTTTGCACAAAAATGAGGCTTGGGATCTGGTGGAGTTGCTGGCTGGAAAGAAACCCATTGGCAGAAAATGGGTGTTCAAGAAGAAAACAAATGCAGAAGGAAAGGTGGAGAAATATAAAGCTCGGTTGGTAGCAAAAGGTTATTCCCAGGTGCCAGGAATTGATTTTGGTGATATTTTTTCTCCTATTTCCAAGGTAACTTCTATTATATTACTTTTATCTATTTCTGCTGCTTTTGATTTTGAGTTAGAATAGATGGATGTGAAGACAACTTTTCTTCATGGGGATCTAGAAGAGGAAATATACATGAAGCAACCTGAAGGCTTTGCGGTGAAGGGTAAGAGAGAACTGGTATTCAAGTTAAAGAAGTCTCTGTATGGGTTAAAATAGTCACCAAGGATGTGGTATCATAAATTTGATACATTTATACGGGGACTTGGCTTCACTAGAAGCAAAGTAGATCACTGTGTGTATTTTAAATTAATTGGTGACCATGTTATTTATCTTGTCTTGTATGTGGATGATATGTTGTTGGTTGGAAATGATAAAGAAATTATCTAGGATTTGAAGACCCAATTGTCCTCCAAATTCAACATGAAAGATCTTGGTGCTGCAAACTATATTTTGGGCATGGAAATTAAAAGTGATCGGGCAAAGAGGAAGCTCTGATTAAACCAGAGGAAGTATGTCGAGACAATACTGCAGAGGTTTAATATGTAGGATAGTAAACCAGTGAAGGTTCCTATTCCTGTAGGTGTGAGGCTATCTGATAAACAGTGTCCCAAGACACAAGAAGAGGAAGAGGACATGTCCCATGTTCCATATGTAAGTGAAGTCGGTAGCTTGATGTATGCAATGGTCTGTACTAGACCAGACATTGCACATGCAGTGGGAGTATTGAGCAGGTTTATGTCAAAACCAGGGAAGGAGCACTGGACAAT
The DNA here is from genome assembly GCA_031772625.1 of Pinus tabuliformis. Classification (NCBI taxonomy): domain Eukaryota; kingdom Viridiplantae; phylum Streptophyta; class Pinopsida; order Pinales; family Pinaceae; genus Pinus; species Pinus tabuliformis. The sequence continues at coordinate 1,544,972,655 of CM062819.1, forward strand.
AGTGAAGAGAGTTTTCAGGTATTTGCGTGGCACTAGTGATTATGGTTTGTGCTACCAAGGAAGATCAGGATTGGACAGAATGTTGGATATTCGTGGCTTTGTTGATGCGGACCGGGCTGGAGATATGGCTCAGAGAAGATCTACAAGTGGGTATGTGTTTAACCTATTTGGAGGTGCAGTCAATTGGATGAGTAAGAAACAATTTGCAGTGGCACTATCAACTATAGAGGAAAAATACATGGCAGCCACTCATGCAAGCAAGGAAGCAGTTTGGTTGCAGAGATTGTGTTCAAGTATGGGGTTAGTACAGGGAGTTATAAGGATAGACTGTGACAGCCAAAGTGCAATTTTCTTAGCAAAGAACACCACATATCATTCAAAGACAAAGCACATTGATGTTCAGTATCACTTTGTGAGGGATATGATAGAAGAAAAAAAGGTGTTGCTAGTAAAGGTGGACACTTTGAAGAATACTGCAAATGCATTGACAAAATCTATGAGCTCTGAGAAGTTCTCTTGGTGTAGAGAGACAATGGGCATTTTAGGGCTGGAAAAATGACTAAGCTCTCTTGTGGCCCCCCTGTGAAAAGAAAACAACAAGTGGGAGAATGTTGGGTTGTGTTATATTCTTTCCACGACTAGCCCACGTAGTTAACTGGGGGGTTAGAGGGGGGGCGGGCCCCCCCTTCGTTGCACCGATTGTGTAGCGGGGGGGGGGGGTCACAGGGGGTTCAAGGTGTACCCGTAACCCCACTTTATGGGGTCCGGGGAAACGCCCCAGAAAATTTTGGTTTTGGACCCTATGTTAGGTTCGGCAGACCCACCTATGGTTTTGTGCATGATTTTTGCACATGTTTTTTGGATGCGATGGTTTTAGGTCCATGGTATTGGGCACTTCAGCATGTATAAATATGTATAATAACATTGAAAGGAACCTAATGAAAAATCAAGCTGGTAGTCCTGGTTTTGGGATCCAGGAGAAAATCTCAGTGTATATGTGTTTTATGTGTTATGCTCTCGCATTGTTTATTTTCTGTGTTTTAGAATTCGTATGCAGGTAATTTTTGTATGGGGTTAAAACCTACAATATGTAAAAGGGGTAGGGGAGCGATCATGTAAACATGCGTCATTCAACTTCCTCATATCAACATAGACCCTAATTTCTCCTTGATTCTTATTCTCTTGCACTACCATAGGACTCACCCATTCTTATTCTTCTACTGGTTCAATAATTCCCAATGTTATCATATTATCAAGCTCTACCTTTACTTTCTCCTTATACTCCAGGTTAAGCCTGTAAGGTCTTTGTTTGACTAGCTTCGTATCAGGCTTAAGGGGAATCTTCATGACTCCTAGATATCTTATTATACCCTTAATTTCTGAAAACTTGGTGGGAAACATTTCTTGGTATTAATGAAGTAACTCTGTAACTTTACTGACTATCTCTTCATCCCATTAGTCTACTATTGTTGTAAACTTAGGTTCCTTCTTTGATTCTATGTTCACCTTCTTAGCCTTTAGTGGCTTCATTATATCTAGTATTTCTGGCTTAGGTTCAGTTACTTCATGCTATCCTTCTAATTATGCTACGTCAGTGTTACGAGGATATTCTTCTTCATCTATAGTAAGGTTATAGAATTCCAGTGCATTTTCTATTTGCACAACCAAATCAGGTAGTTGCCATGCCAGTGGGGTTACATTATCAAATATCTTATTCTTAACCATCTGAACGACTAAATCTATGTATGGGAAATCATCCTCAAAGTTGAATATTAATATGAAGCCATCCACCATGTCTTCCTAGTTTACTGTACCATGTTGAAGCTCTGTTTCTAGGTACCAGGTCTTAGGATTGTCTCTAATGTATTAATGAATCCATGTACCCGTTCTTGTTGAGGAATCTCCTTACATGCAGTAGTGCATAGATTAATATGATTCCTAGGATTAGTTTCACCATCATATTTTATATCCATCTCTCTATCTATTTGTCCAAACCTTATCCATATCAATACTCAACATTCCTGCTAGCCTTCTATACTCTTCTTGTGTGCATTCCACCATCTAGCTGGGGTAGCTTTCAGGGCTATATCTAAGGCTGACAACCTGTGATTTTCTGGAATTTTTTCTTCATATTCATCAAGAAAAGTATTTACATCACCTAAACCATCATAAGAAGGTAGGTTACATACCTCAGATATCATACAATGATATGATTTAGTAATTCTTGCACATCACCTTGTAGATACTTCATGCAACCTATTATGCCAGTTTTCAAACTCTTCTTCCGACTTTGAGGTACAAGAACTATCATGCTCCCAACTCAACTTTCCCTTTGTAGTAGGGTTAACAATATCTTGTTCCTTTTCTTTCATTTGATAGATATTGTCTATAACAGCTACGTATTATTCTTCTTTGATTAGTTCTGTGTATCTTACTCCTTCCGAGATATTCAACGAACAATTACTCTTACATTGTTTCTTTCAAATATCATATGTAACTTCTTTAAATTAATTATGGCCATATTCTAAAATTCCCAGTAAATTCCAAGCAATGCAGGGTAAGGGTTGTTGTCGTCAACAATATCTATTACTTCAAGATAAAAAATAGTGTGAACTCCTTCAACATCTACTGTGACACCTGGTAGTCTTCCTAGAGGGAAGATCTTTTGCTGATTTTCAATCCTTAAATGAATAGATGACCGTTGTAGCTTTGGCTTGCCCATTAATTCCCATGTCTGCTTCATCAATACATTAGCATCAGATCCCAAATAAAGGATAACTTGATCCATATCATATACTCCTATCTGCACACTAAGCCTCATCTCTCTTCCAATTATTTTTTGTCGATGAAAATTATTGACTACGCACATCTCACTTCACAATGTTTCTTTGGATGCACAGGAATCTATCAACTCCTGAAGCCCTTCTACAACATTTTGATCTCTTAATAATTTCATACAAGTCTTCAGAAAAGACATTAAATTACCTGTTTGATTTGTTGAATCCTGGTCTTGTGTCGGAGCTTATCCGAAGCTGATGACATTTCACAGTTACTTTTCTGATCGGGCTTTGGCTGGGCACTAGATGTCAAAGTTCCAACATCCATAAAACTTCAATTTTCTTCCATAAATAACTATTTTTCTTTCTAAATATAAAAAATGAGAACTTTCTTAATAGTTTTTCTAACCCATGTACTTTCAGATTCTTTCTTCTCATTTGCTTTATCACTTTCGGTCGCATCTCCACTTCTGGCGATAATACTAATTCGAGGCTTGTTGGTCCTCCTTTCAGCAATCATCATTTGAATATTTGGTGTCGGATGCTGATTTGTTTTTTCTTCCATATTTCCATAAGTATAGGGTATTCTTAAATTACATGGTCAAAGGATTTACAGTACTTACATGTCTTTGTAGGGTTCTAGAAATCTCTCACAAAATGACTTGTTTGGCTGCAATTATAGAAAATGATTTTTCCACATCCTTGACTAACTCTAGCACCTCAACCTCTTCCTTAGTATACTCCTCAACCACCACATTGTCCATTGCCTTCATGTTGATGTTCTTCTGCTTGCATTCTATAAGTGTCAACGTCGAACTCCATCATTAGTTTGTAAGCTCAACAATTATTCTCATCATGCCCTTCTGATTTACATAATTTGCAATATAGGTTCCTTGGAGTCTACACATATTTTTGTAATAGGTAATAGTCTTATGAGTAATGTTGGCCTCTGGTCTTACATATCTCACACCACAAGTTGGATCCTTCATTTAAAGGATTCAGTGCCCCACTAGTCATGTAATCCCTCAAGATAGGACATTGTTCTGTAGAATGACCCTCCAATCTGCACTTTGTACACCATAATTCTTCTTTGACTTCTTTGCTTTTCTTGATATCTTGTATCTGCAGGGTTAGGTTCACCAATTGAATTTGAATCTGTTTCATACCTGCATTAGTATCTCCTATAGGCAAAGCTTCAAATTTCATCGAAATATGTAGAGCTTCGATTTGACTTGTTATCTTTTGTTGCGCCAATGGTAATTTGGTATACAGTAACAATGCAACTATAAACCATTCTTGATGTTTTTGTAGAGCTATGTTGAAGTTCACTTGATCCAAAAATAACTTAAATATCTAATAAAATTTCCAAAAATACTCAGTAAGTTTTTGTTTAATTTCTTTCAACTCAGTCATGCATTGCGACTCAAACTTTAGCTTCTTAAATTCTCTGATCAACGCTGCTTTAATATCTGCAAATGTTCTGATCCAATTATTTGAATACTTCATATACCATTTCAATGCTCTATCTCAGAACATTATAATGAGTTTTTATTTCTTTATATTTTCATCATTGATCTTCTTCGCAATCCATACAACTTCACATAAAAACTACAACTGTTTTGGATCCTCCAATCCAGTTCCTTTGAAAACAAACAACTTAATATCATCAACCATATTTCTTCTTGGAGGGGGAGGGGGATGAGTAAGGGGAGGGGGATGGGGGGTAGGGGGAGTAGGGGGAGAAGGGGGAGGGGGAGAGGGAGGGGGAGAGCCAAAAATAGCCTGGCTATTAGTGGATTCTTGATTCTACAAACTCTCAGGCTGGGAAGGTGAATACTACGAAGTTACCTGGGGTTTATCAGGGTGGATATATTCTCTTTCACTTTCATATTCACTCAAAAGAGGACTATACTTAGTCTCTACAAAGGTCTTCAGGTCTTGTCCATGAGGTCTCTTTCTGTTATTTTCTCTATATATCTTTCCACTTCGCATTACTGCAATCTATGGCTCCAATTTTTTCTCTTTTCTTTCAAACATAAGTAAACTAGCAATCTGACTACATTTGTAAGACTTGAGTTTCACACAGAAGAATTTTATTCCAAATTTTCAAAGAGTTAAAATTATTACCTCGTGGTCCTTTGAAGAATCGTCATTCTGATTCATTGTAGGAGACATTTGAGTCTACTATGAAATCAGTAATGAATCCTCCCAAGATTCTATCAATCTAGAAATTGACAACCCTCGAAATAATATTGTCAGTTCTCTTGAGTCGTTGTATTAGATGAGGAGTTCACACCATAGATTCTGTTATGAAACCAGCACAAGAAAAGATAGAAAAGATAGATCAACGCCTTAGAATTTAGCCTCTTCGAGGGGGCAACCTCCTTTACATTACATAAATGAACAATTCTTGGATGATTCAAATGACAAAACCTCCTTTCTATATATAGGAGTCTAAGGAGTCACAATATAATCCAGCCGACCTAACAATAATAATATAAAGCCACAAAAATAACAATAGAGGGATTCTATGGGGCACAGTAATAACAATATGGGGGCAATAGGGGCACAACAATATTAATAAGGGGTATAACTACAATAGTAATGGGGTAATCACTAGTATTATAGGGACCCAACATGCCCCTCTCCTTCAAAAAAGTGTTGTCCTCAACGCTCGAGTAGTTCTGGATACTTCTGCATAAAATTATCATCCTCCCATGTGGAATCTTCAGCGGATAAGTTCTTCCACTTGATAAGATACTCTGAAATTGATCGATTTCGTAGCTGTCGAGTTCTTGTTTCGATGACTACTTCTGGTTCCAATATAATTTTTCCTTCCTCGTCAAGTTCTGGCAATATTGTTTGAACTGGGAGCTTGTTGCCTATAACCTTCTTTAAACATGAAACATGGAAAACTGGGTGCAATGGAGAAGCTACAGGAAGCTCCAATTTGTATGCCATAGTACCAATCTTTTGCAACACCTTGTACAGACCATAATACTTTGGTGATAACTTATTATCCTTCTTAGCTTGCTTGAGGGACATTTGCTTATATGGTTGTAGCTGTAGGAATACCCAATCACCTACATCAAATCTTCGTTCACTACGATGTTGATCTGCTTGTTGTTTCATTCTATTCTGTGCCAACACGAGGTTATCCTTTAAGAGTTGGAGGACTTGTTGTTGATGTTCGATGTGATGTTCCATTGCCTGAACCTTAGAATTTTCTCTTAAATATGATGTGATGGATGGTGGTTGATACCCATAAAGTGCCATAAATGGGGTCATTTTTGTTGCTGTATGGAAGGAAGTGTTATACTACCATTCAGCCAGAGGCAATCATTTGACCCATTGTGTCTGTTTATCAGATACAAAGCAACGGAGATATCCTTCCAAAAATTTGTTTACTATGTTAGTTTGCCCATCAGATTGAGGATGATAAGATGAGATATGAGCTAACTGAGTACCAAGACAAGAAAATAATTCTGTCCAAAAATTTCTAGTGAAAATGGGATCTCTGTCACTTACAATAATCTTTGGGTTTCCATGTAGCTTTTGAATTGTTTCCATAAATGTAGTAGAAACTATACTGGCTTTAAATAGATGTGATAATGCACAAAAGTGTGCATACCTGGTAAGTATGTCAACTACCACCATGATGACACTATTTCCCTCAGACTTGGGTAAACCTGTGATAAAATCCATTGAAACCTCCTCCCAATGTTGGCTTGGAATGGATAGAGGTTGTAATAGACCCGGTGTCTTAATTGTTTCAACTTTATTTTGTTGGCAAACCAAACATTCCGCCACAAACTTTTGAATATCTGATTTAAGGCCATCCCAAAAAAATTCCTTCTTAACCATGTGGTAAGTTTTTAAAAATCCTGAGTGCCCTCCTAAGGGAGAAGTGTGCAATTCCATAAGAAGCTTTTGTTTTAGCTGGGAATTCTTACAGAGATATAAGCGATCTTTGTACCATAACGAATCATTTTGCCAGCTAAATGTATTAGACATACTGGAAACTTGTTGTAACTTTCGAATAAGTGCCCACACTTCTTCGTCATTCTTCCATTCCTCCCTTGCTTCGTTTATCCAATCTGGTTGGATAATAGAAATGGCGCACAACAATGATTCCACATCCTCATCCTTTCTTGAGAGTGCATTTGCCACCACATTTTTCTTCCCTTTTTTTTAGATGATTTCAAAGTCATAACCCAACATCTTTGTGACCCACTTTTGTTGCTCTTCAGAGGATAATCTTTGTTCTAAAAAGTATTTAAGGCTATCATGATCCGTTTTTACCTTGAAGTGTCTTCCCATTAGGTAGGGTCACCATTTCTTAAGTGCATGGAGTATTGCAAACATTTCCTTCTCATAAATAGCTTTGCTTAAAAACTTTCCCTTGATTGGACGACTTTCAAAAGCAATGGGTCTTTCATCTTGCATTAAAACAGCACCAATTCCATTTTCTGAAGCATCACATTCCACAATAAAGGTTTTTGTGAAGTCCGGTGTAGCTAAGACCGGTGCTTGGAACATTTCCTCTTTAAGATGTTCAAAGGCCTTTGTTGCTTCCAGAGTCCATGAAAATGCATCTTTCTTCAATAATGTTGTTAGAGGTGCTGCTATTCTCCCATAATTCTTAACAAACTTGCGATAATACCTTGTCAACCTGAGAAATCCTTGCAGATGCTTTATGGATGTGGGGATTTTACATTCCTTAATGACTTTAATTTTGCTAGGGTCTACCTTAACTCCTTCATGAGATACAATATGACCCAGATATTCCACCTCCTAGACTCCAAAGAAACATTTGGATCTTTTTGCATATAATTGTTTCTCCTCCAATAGTTGTAGCACCCTGTCAACATGATCCTTCCAAGACTTGCTGTAGATTAGTATATCATCAAAAAATACTAACACAAATTTTCTAAGGAATGGTTTGAAAATTGAATTCATCAAACCTTGAAATGTTGAAGGTGCATTGGTAAGGCCAAAAGGCATGACCAAAAATTCATAATGGACCTCATGAGTTCTAAATGTTGTTTTCAGAATGTATTTAGTCTTCATTCTGATTTGATGATATCCTGAATGAAGATCCAACTTGGTGAAGTAAATTGATCCATGCAATTCATCCAGTAATTCATCAATGACAGGAATGGAGAACTTATCTTTAATAGTGAGCTTGTTGAGCTACCTATAATCCAGACACATGCACCATGATCCATCCTTCTTGTGCACCAATACTATTAGAGTAGAGAAAGAACTTTGACTCAGTTGAATTATACCAGCCTCTAGCATTTCTGCAACCATACTTTCAATTTCACTCTTTTGGACATAGGGATATCTGTACGGCCTGATGTTTGGAGGAACACTTCCTGGTATCAGATGAATAGTATGATCATGATCACGCATAGGTGGGAGACCTTTGGGAGTCTCAAAATACCTTGGAATGATTGTCCAGGACTTTTTGGAGGTCTGGAGAAATAGATGATTCCGATGTGGAAACATCTAGCGAACATAATTGTGCAATTACACCTATTTTCTCCTTTAGAAGCTTTGTCATACCATTAGAGCTGATTATCTTTCCTGGTTCCCCTGCAATACCCCTTAATTCAACTTCCTTTCCTTCCATAGAAAATTTGATGAAAAGTTCTTGAAAATTAAAAGCTATTGTACCCAAGGATTCTAGCCATTGGACTCCTAGGTACAACATCAACACCTCCCATTGGAATGGAAAGCATTGGGCTAGTCAATACATATTCTCCCATGGATAGCTTGATATTATGGCACTTTCCAGATAAATTTATTGTTCCTCCATTTGCAATCATCACTTGAAACTCTGGTGCTAGATATAGGAAGCAATTAAATTCTTTTGCTACCTTACAATGAATAAAATTGTGGGTGCTTCCTGAATCAATCAACACTATTACCTTTTTCTTCTTGATTTTTCCTTCTATCTTGATGGTTTGAGGACTGGTAATTCCCACCAATGCATTACAAGATATGGTCGGATTTGTTTGTTCTTCATCTAGGCTTTGTTCCTAGAGTATATCCTCTTCTTTTGACCTTTCTTGCTCCTTTTCTTCTTCCTCTTCACAATCTATGTAGAATAATTTCTTCTCAGCACACTTATGACCTTTAGTGTATTTGCTATCACAACTGTAACAAAGCCCTTTTGCTCTTTTTTCTTCCAATCGTTGTGGTGTCAACCTTATAGGTTGTGGAAGACAGGGGCAACAACACTTCCGTCTTTATAGTTGTGAGTGGTATGCTTCCTGGTTTCCATAATTTTTCTTTCCATTTTTCTTGCTAACCTGAATGCCTTCTCTAATGAATCATGTTCCCAAAGGCGAACATCATGTTGGATATTATCCTTTAAAGACCCTATGAACACATCAATCCTATGCTCCTATGGAATATCTTTTACCCTTATGTTCAATTTTTGGAACTCCTCAATGTTCTCCATTATTGAACCCTTTTGTTTGAAACTTATCAATTGGCTAAAAAAAGTGTTGCTTTTTGTATCCTCATAATGTGCTATCAATTCTTCCGTAAAAATTGCCCAAGTGATAAATTGTTTATTAGAGAAAAGCCATTGATACCATACAAACTGATTTGGTTCCAAATATAAAGTTTCCATACGTACCTTTTGTGTGTTTTGCACATTATTGAGATCGAAGAATTGCTCCATCTGTAATATCCATGTGGCGGGATCCTTGCCATCAAAATTCCTCATATCGATTTTTGGAATATGGTGAGTCTTCGATCCAACATTAGAGTCTATGGAATCATGATTAACATTTCTTTTATTCTCATCATGAGTTTCCTTTAGTACCCTTTCACCATTAGTGACCATTTCTTGTAGCAACTTATTCATATTTATCTTCAATTCTTCCATCTTATCATCCATGCCATCAATTTTAGCGTCCATGACATTCACCTTAGCTTCCATGCCATCCATCTTAGCTTCTACACCTTTCTTTAAAAAATCCATCTTAGCTTCTACACCTTTCTTTAAACCATCCATCTTAGCTTCTACATCTTTCCTTAAACCATCCATCTTAGATTCTATTGCTTTTTGTGCAAGTGACACTTGTTGCACTTGTTCTTGTAATTTTGATATATCATATAGCATTTCTTCTTCTTCTTCATGAGTCATGCTAGAGCTTTTAGGTTCCTTACTAGGTGTTTGCATTTTCTTTCCTCGGGGCATCAGTTACCGATAATAATTCTTTATTATGCCCTTTGAATTCCTTCAAAATAAATTTTCAAACCAAGCTTAAGCAAAAATTTAAGAAAATCTACACACATTTTTTCACTTTGTAGGAGCTCGATATTGCCTCTGATGTATCTCTGTAATTTACAATCATCTAGTTATAAATTTGTGACCTACAGTAGCCCTCTGTGTCCTCTTTCCAGTGTCACAAGTCTGACCCAAATTGGATTCTCCAAGGAAGAGTTTACGAAATCTCCCACAGTGACTTGATTATAGACTAGTTCAGTAGAGCGAACTTGTACGACATGCCACGAGTCACTGTTTCGACCTTTGGATCTGAAAAATGCATAAAAGAAACTAAAATCTGTCCTCTTTCTATACCTTCTTATGAAATTTCAATCCGATCCCCAGAGAGAAATTTATGACAATTTTCCCCAGGTCACCTGTTTGGAATGTAATTTAGGAGTCTGCAAAAAGACCAAATTCCTCAGATCATATCTCTGCAAATATAGCACAAAAAGCTCTGAATTTTGGACCCAAGGTTCAACGCGATTTCTTCTCAAATGGGTTTTTTTTTCAACTTCTGAAACATCGCAGAAAAAAAGTTATAGCAAAAATTCCACGATGACCTGTTTGGAGCAGCGAAACCCTAGAATCCAAAGCTCTGATACCAAATGTTATGAAACCAGCTCAAGAAAAGATAGAAAAGATAGAAAAGATAAATAAACGCCTTAGAATTTAGCCTCTTCGATGGGAAAACCTTCTTTACATTACATAAACGAACAATTCTCGGATGATTCAAATGACAAAACCTCCTTTCTATATATAGGAGTCTAAGGAGTCACAATATAATCTAGCCGACCTAACAATAATAATATAAAGCCACAAAAATAACAATAGAGGGATTCTATGGGGCACAATAATAACAATATGGGGGCAATAGGGGCACAACAATATTAATAAGGGGTATAACTACAATAGTAATGGGGTAATCACTAGTATTATAGGGACCCAACAGATTCTCCACCTTTAAAACATTTGATTCTTTTGCTCAACCTCAATATCCATTCGTAAAACTCAATAGGAAATGATGTGAAGAAAATATCGTATTGATATGTAAAAATATACTTTTGTAACCAAGAATTAGATGTCAGACGCGAGTTTCTATTCTCTTGATCTGCAAATTCTCTCTCTTTTAGTTCTAACCAGTCTTGAATCTCTTTCTTCGATGGGTGCAACATCAACATATCCCTCAAATAGATCCTAGTCTTGACAATGGAACCATTTTTTGGTTTGATCTAGGTTGGCCCAAGTTTAATCTATACTACGCACCAAAAAAACCCTCAAGCACTGGCTCTTTTGGCAATGTACTGCAAGCAGATCACAGTCTCACTTGAAGTAACTATGGGAGGATGGAGAACTAAATTTCTATAGCCTTGAAGGATGTGGAGATGTGGTATGATGATGGTTTCTTTATTCTTAAAATTCATAAATCAGTTTGCGACATTAAATTAAACACTTAAACATATCATATAAATCCATAAATAATCATTTTGCTGAAAATAAAGTGCAACTGTAATAAATGGCTACACTACAATAGATAGTAAGCAAATATAGACATGAAGACACCAATTTTACTGTGGTTCACCCCAATGTGCGGATATGTCTACAAGAACTGTTGCTTATAATAATAAATCTTGTACAACAAATATTTCTTTTCTTGTGCACTAAGCTGCAGGTTGTCTGTGCACTCAGTTGCAGACTTAGGCCTTTGCGCACTTAGCTGCGGAGCCTCGCCTTTCTCCAAAGAATAGATCAAAACAATACAACCATAACATTGATCTAGATCATAAAATATTTATTTTTCTTCCTATTATTTTACCCTATATATAGTATTACATCAAAGGGTACATCATTACAATACCATGGTCCAAATACCATTGACTCCATACTACAAGTAACTATGGTCCTGTTGTGGCCACAACCACCACCCTATTAAAACATGCTCTAGTAGCAAATTTGAATGGGTCCCCTAGAAGTTTGATCTTTCACTTCTCCAAATGATCTGTTTTTATCTCAGGGATTTTAACTCTTTTCAACTGTGGTCTATCCATAGACTGTGGTTCTAAAAAGCTTGAGCAGTCCCTTAAAACAGTCCTAAAATATCCTAAAAATATCAAAAAACAAGTTCAGAAGCTGGCTCCTAAAAGGGAAACTAGACACACTAGGTCAAACCCTGACCCTGATCCACCAGCTATTTTTGAAAATCCTAATACAATCCCCAAGATCATTAGGAAGCTGCGAGAACAGGAGACCCTTGCTGACTCAAGTCCTGAGACAGCTCATCCAAACCCTGTTCCAACTCCAATCAAAGTTCTATTTCGGTCTACCCTTGGTTCCCCCAGTCCACCATCCACATCTCAAAGCCCTCCTTTCACACCCCCATCCACTGCACATATTCCCTTGACCAACACTCTAGTTTCCACCTTTCCCACTACCCCTGTTGTACCAGTCATTCATGCTATCCCAGTTATCCCTGTTAACCCTCTAAATCCTGCAAATATGGCTAATAGATATGCACCCCTGCAGTTGCCTGCCAATGCGCCAGCTCTACCTTAGGAGTATCAATCCAAGATCTCATATTTTGACTCCACTGGCCCTTTCACAGCAATTCAACATGCCAGAAGGATGCAAGACCACTTTGAGAACTATGAGATAGATGATGACAGTGTGAGAATGAGAATCTTTGTTCAGAGCCTCACAGGGGATGTAAGAACTTGGTTTAGATCACTGGCTGCAAATACCATCACAACTCCTGATGACCTTTATCAAGCCTTTACTAACAGATGGGAGAAAAAGAAAGATCCCTTGCACATACTTGGTGAATATGACGCAATCAAACGAGGTCCTCAAGAGACCGTGTTAGAGTATTGTGTAAGATTTAATAATGTATATAATGCAATACCACAAAATTTAAGACCTCCCCCTGATTTGGCCTTGTACAAATTTCCTGATGGTTTTGACCCTGATATGGCATATCAATTAAAAGAAAGGGCACTCGAAACCCTTGAAGAAGCCCAAAAGGTTGCTGTCACAGTAGAGGCTAACCTGATTGCCAAAAGAAATAAGGCAATATTGGAAAAGAGAACCAACTTTAAAGAAGAACCCTCAGCCTTTGATAAAAAACTGGATGCAATACTCACTGGTATGAAGAGATTGGGTTATAGAGTAGAATCAGTTGAGAGAAAGTCATCATGGGAAGCACCACAAAATAACCCTATCAGAAATCCAAATTTTAGGAGAAATCAAAACCCAAACACTGGCAAAACCGGTTCTGATCCAGACATAAGGCCTCCTTTCCAAGAAAACTATACTGAGGCATCCACTTCAAATGAGCAAACAGATGACACCCACATTAACCTAATGGGTCTGAATGATGAGCAGCAAGTTTTCTTAAGTCAAGAGGATCATAAAGATGATGACGTTCAGCAATTCCAAACCAGGTCAGGTGAGTCATTTGACTTTAAACAAGGATATGACACAGCTGTTTATGAAGTTCATAAACAATATAAGCTAAGAAGCAGAACTATAAATTTGACACAGCCTGAGAAGACAAAGGACACTACACAGCCTAAGAAAGCTATTATCATAGAACCAAGTGAGAAAACTGGTCCAATTACAGATGAGGTAACAGTTGAGGAAATAGCTGAAACTTCTCCCTCAACGCAGCAACCAGTAGATTCATCACCCTTGCAGCCCAATCCAAGTATCACTCCTCAAGAGATGAGTAAGAAGGACAAGACGCAAGACCGAGATAAGAATCAAGAAGAAGACTTAGTGAACAAGGAAAAGGCTGTCATCCATAACCCCAAAATCCAATCTGAAAAACCCTTTGACTTAGAAGCTAAAATTGGCAAACTAAAAGTAGCTATTCCTCTTTCAGAACTAGCCAAGCATGACATTTATAGACAACAAATCAAGAAGTCCCTTCAAATTACTAGTAATAAAGATAATGTCAATGTGTTGGATGACACCCCTGAACTTCTTTTCGGTCCAGAGGTTGATGGAAAGACAGCTGTTGCAAGTATTCTACCTTTCTATGTCAGCCTGCATGTTCATGACAAGATACTACACAACGCAATGTTTGACTCAGGTGCCTCTCACAACTTGATGCCTAAATCAGTCATGGAAAGATTGAATCTAGATATTACAAGACCATACAAGGACTTATTCTCATTTGACTCCAGCCAAGTTAAGTGTTTAGGTCTGATAAAAGATCTATGTGTGTCCATAGTTCAATATCCCAATAAAACAATCCTCATGGATGTTGTGGTTGCTGATATCCCACCCAAATATGGGATGCTATTATCAAGGTCATGGGGAGCTAAACTCCAAGGTTCCCTACAACTAGACATGTCATATGCAACCATCTCAGTCTTTGGTCAACCCAAGAGGTTATATAGAGAGTCACTTATGAAATACATGGTCAGCAGTGAAGAAAAACCTCAAAACTTTCCCATATATGCTGTCCATTCCGATATAGATTCATATATTCTCTTCAATGATAATTCAGGTCTTACAAATAATGAAGAAACCAAAACACTTGAACAAGATCAGGACATTAATGAACAAGCTGCTGCTCTAGAAATCAAGCTAATTCAATCAAGTGATCAGACTGTCCTAGAAGACAAACCAGGTGAGAAACCAGAGCTTCATCTCACTATCCCAGATCACAGAGGAGTTATTAAATCTCCCCTAGAAAAAGAGAACCTATGGTTTCCAGAATTTGATGGGTCAGTTAACAAATTAGGGGCAGGAGCTGGGGTTTGGATACATAACAAGCAGAACAATCATGCAGAAGGTCGAGCCTATAGACTAAATTTCAGATGCACTAATAACATGGCAGAATATGAAGCTCTCTTGCTAGGCCTTAAGCTAGTAAAATCCTTACAAGCCATAAAAGTTTCAATTATGGGAGATTCACACTTGATTATCCAACAGGTAAAGGGAAATTTTGTTACTAATGATAAAAGACTGAGATCTTATAGATCTGCTGCTGCTGAACTACTACAGTCCTTCACTGAATTTCAAATTACCAAGATTCCCAGGACCCATAACCTGCATGCTCATAGCTTGGCCACATTTGCAAGCACCTGCAAGTTACCTTTTGAGCCCCATCATTGCTTTACAGCTGAGGTAAAGCACAACCTTCTATCCCAAACAATGTCAAAGACTGGCAAGTATTTGAAGATGATGCACAGATAAATAATTTCCTGACCCTGCAACAAGAATTTGCAGGACTAAATATTGACATTGAGGGAGCAAGTCAATCACAAATACTTGAAAGAGCAAGTCAATCACAAATACTTGAAAGAGAAAGTCAATCACAAATACAGAGTAAACAGAATAATAAGCCAATATCACCTAAGACAGCCCACCAAATCCTACATCCAACAATTTTCAACAAAGACAATATACAAGAAATTCAAGAAATCAGTTGTGAAGAAGTGGCTGATGCTGAGGCTGAAGTAATACAATTGAAAGACAATTTTCTTCCAACAGGCCTAACTCCACTAGAGGATATCTTTGATTCAAATGATGTCCCAAGAAAACCAAAAATGCAGCCCCTTAACTCTGCCATTGAAGAATGCAACATTGGAACCATTGAAAAGCCCAAGATAATAAAATTATCTGCTTCCCTACCCCCTGATCAAAAGCCCAAATACATTGACCTTTTCAAAGAGTTTCAAGATGTCTTTGCATGGAGTTATGAGGACTTAAAGTCCTATGACACCTCTGTTATCCAACACACAATCCCTCTCAAGCCAAATCAAAAGCCATTTAAGCAAAAATTGAGAAGAATAAACCCCATGCTTCTCCTTGCAATTGAGAAAGAGGTACAAAAAATGTTTAAAGCTGGTATCATAGCACCAATCAGGTTTTCTGATTGGATCTCAAATTTGGTACCTACAAGAAAGAAAACTGGTGAAATAAGACTCTGTGTTGATCTTAGAAACCTAAACCAAGTATCCCTCAAAGACAACTATCCCCTACCTAAGATGGATCACATTCTCCAAAGAGTGGTAGGAGCATCAAGGATCTCATTACTGGATGGATTCTCAGGTTTTAATCAAATCCTAGTGCACCCTGATGATCAAGACAAAACTGCATTCACAACCCCATGGGGAACTTTCAAATATGTAAAAATGCCTTTCGGATTGAAAAATGCAGGGGCAACATTTCAAAGGGCAATGGATATTGCTTTTGCCAAAGAAATTCATGACTTTCTGGTCATTTATTTGGATGACCTTACACCTTTCTCAAAATCAGACCAAGAACACTTGAAGCACTTGAGGCAAATTTTCTTAACATGTAGGAAATATGGAATTTCCTTGAATCCCAAGAAGTCTCTATTTGGTTTGGAAGAAGGTAAGATGTTAGGGCATATTATTTCAAAGGATGGCATAAGAATTGACCCAGACAAGATACAAGCTATCTCACAAATGCCCCACCCAAGAAACATCAAAGAATTGCAAGCCTTCTTGGGTAAGATCAACTTCTTGAGAAGGTTTATCCCAAACTTAGCAGAATTGATCAGATTACTGAATAACATGCTAAAGAAGGACTCAAAGGTGAAATGGACAGTTGAAGCAAATCAAGCCTTTGAAAGTATAAAATTAGCCCTTACCCAAACCCCAGTCTTAACAAATCCTCAATTTGACAGAGAATTCATCATTTTCTCTTTTGCCTCCCAGCATACCATTGCTGCTGTTTTATTACAGAAAGATGACCAAGGAAACGAGAAACCCATTGCTTTCTTTAGCAGAGCTCTTAGAGATGCACCTCTGAAATATCAAATCATGGAGAAACAAGCTTATGCTTTGGTCAAGGCCATTAAAGACTTTAGGATTTACATCCTTTATTCCCATGTTATAGCTTATGTGCCAAGTCCCATTGTTAAAGACATTCTCACTCAAGAAAACTTGGAAGGTAGAAGAGGAAAATGGATTTCCAACATCTTGGAATTTGATATTGAGATAAAACCAACAAAACTAATAAAAGGGCAAGGCTTGGCCAAACTAATGACAGAAGCAAACTTCCAAGCCCTAGACATAAACTAGCTGGATAATGAACCGGAGCTGGTGACTCCAATGATCAATGTAGCCTTTGAACAATCCCCTTGGTACTCTGATATATGTTATGTGTTACAAAACCTGTGTGCTCCACCAAGATTGTCCAGAACTAAGTGTAGGTTCGTAAAAATGA
Organism: Pinus tabuliformis; assembly: GCA_031772625.1. Taxonomy (NCBI): domain Eukaryota; kingdom Viridiplantae; phylum Streptophyta; class Pinopsida; order Pinales; family Pinaceae; genus Pinus; species Pinus tabuliformis. Next base: position 1,544,989,917 of record CM062819.1, read on the forward strand.
AAGCTTCAAGATTTTGTGTCATGGAAGGCAATTTGCTTTGGAAAAACCATGAAGGTATACTGTTAAACTGCCTGATTGAAAATGAAGCTAACAATATCACTAAAGAATTTCATGTAGGTGACTGTGGTGGACACTTGTATTGGAAGTCCACTGTGGATAAGATTTTGAGGGCTGGTTATTATTGGCCCACTGTTTTCTCTGATGTCAGGAAATTCACCACCTCTTGTCACAACTGTCAAGTGTTTGAGGGAAAGAGAAAGTTACTGCCACTTCCTTTGAGGCCTATTGCAACAGAGAGACCTTTTCAACAATGGGGCTTGGATTTCATTGGGGAAATTCACCCTTCATCTTCAGGCCAACATAGATGGATTCTAACAGCTACAAACTACTTTACTAAATGGATTGAAGTTGTTCCATGCAGACAAGCAAATGATTCCACTATCATTCAGTTCCTTGAGACCAATATTCTTTCTAGATTTGGTTGTCCTGATAAAATAATAACAGACAATGCTGCTGCCTTCAGATCTAAGAAGATGGTGAATTTCTGCCACAAATTTCACATTACCTTGGGCCATTCTACTGCATATTATCCCCAAGGAAATGGCCTTGCTGAATCATCAAACAAAAGCCTTGTGAACATCATAAAGAAGGTATTGGAACAAAATAAGAAGAATTGGCATAAGAAGCTTGTGAATGCCTTATGGGCAGATAGACTAACAACCAAAAGATCAATTGGGATCAGCCCATATGAGTTAGTTTATGGATTAGAAGCCAAATTTCCTTCATCACTGGGAATCCCTGTCATGAAATTACTTCAAGAGAGTCAAGCTGAGCCAAATGATATGCAAAGAAGGATAAATCAAATAATATGTTTGCAGCAAACTAGAGACCAAGTTTACATCAGAGTTCAAGTTTTACAAGAAAAGTTAAAGAAAGCCTTTGACAGAAGGACCAAGGTAGAAGATTTTAATGTTGGAGACAAAGTCCTCAAGTGGGACTCAAGAAGAGAAGATAAGGGAAAACATGGAAAATTTGATTCCCTTTGGAGAGGACCATTTGCTGTTCAAGCAGTACAAGGAAACAATACTTATTTCCTTAAAAGTCTTAATGAAACTGATTTGGATGAAGGTCCTGTGAATGGCAGGATGTTGAAGCACTATTTTGACTACTACCCATAAGTGCAGCCTGAGTTTCCCTTGTACATATTCAGGTGTATATATTACTTTCTGTTAAAATGTAAAAATGCAGTTTCTCAAGTTTGATTAGCTATCAGCAAAAGGCAAATGAGTTCAGAGACCTACCAAGATGGGAAGAGTAAAATTTGGCATGTCAAAGCAGCATACTTCAGGATTTAGTAAAAGCAGTCAAGGGCCCAGGCATTCTGACCTGTTGTTCTTGGCTTTTCAAATGGAAAAGCCATCCCCATGTGGAGCCACTGTTAGTTACCTATACCAATAGGTTTCATATTTCATGATTGGCAAAGAAAGTTCCAAATATGCTCTGCTTTGGTAATACAAAGATCCCATATTTCCAAAAGGAGATCAGGTGTGTGTATAACTTCATGTTGATTAAGTTTTGATGGGTGGTCCTAAAGCCTAATCTGGATCATGCCATGTTTCAATTTTTTTTGTTGTAGAATAGAGAAAGAAGTCTGTCCAAACTGTTTAATCTTGGCAGACCAGTAGCTTAGGTAGAGAAGTAAGGTTCCCAACTGCTTAATCTAGGACCTTGGAAGCAATAAGGGTAGTTCTAGATAGAAAATCAAAAGGAAAAAGCCAAAGAAAAGAAAAGGCACATAAGGGTCTGCAAGTCTAAGTGCACCCTCCATGAAGAAACAAAAAAATGCTAGGCAAATAGATGGGTAGGCAGATGGGGTTGCGGAAATGTCATTCCTTACAATTCAATGTGTGCTAACCTATTCACAAAGGAATATCAATGGATTGAGAAGGTCCGCTTCTCCATCATGATGCAGAAAAATAAAGAAGCATGACTAACTTCCTTTTCCCCTTTTTTCACCTGCATTACTAACATCCCTTCATCAGTTATGTTCATGAAAGAATTTGAGGTTTTATGCTGGTTCTTATTCCTTTGAAAGCCACATTTCTTGTCTAAAAATCTTTTTATTTTGACCTACTCCCTAAGCTAAGCTATCTTCACATAAACTTAGTGATTTCACTCCTCATTCACCTTTTCCATCCATATTAACCCCTAACTTCTATTATCTAAATCCCCTATGTTACCCTTTCCCTACTATTATAACACTATGGTGTATAAACCCCAAGCATTGTATAAATATCCCTCCCCTTGGCATTATAGCCCTATGTTCACTATCAGGGATTAAATTGACATCTGGTCAGTTTAAGAGCCCTAAGCCTTACCCCTCTTTCCTCTTCAGAAGTCATTTAACCCACTAAACCCTTCATTTGCCAAAAAACCTTGTGATAAACCCCTTTTTACCCCTAACCCGCTTCATTTGCAAAACACACATGAAAACCCAATTTTTTCGATTTATCCAAAGTCTGGGCGCTATGCGCGATCCTATGAAAAAAAACATTGAAAAAACAATACAAATCCGCCGAAAGTCTAAAGTCCCCGCCGGGCGCAATTTTCAAAAGGATATATTATTTTATTCCCACCCCCTTCCGTATTGACCCGGCAGCTTAACCATCCGTCGACCGTCGGATCGGGCCCTTTTCATTCGATGACCCACATGAATATCGGAGTGGCTCCGATGTTCGAAGAATAGCTTCCGATATTTGTCAGAGGGTGACGTCAGGCTTCTGCCACGGATCACCCCCACATCGTATCGGAGCCCCCTCTGACAATTCAACCTCCGTATAATATGCGGTGCGATATGATATCGCTTACTGTTTCCGGTTTCTGCCAACCCACCCTGCCAACGCCACTACCACGTCACTGTTACGTCATCGCCGTATCAGCGTCCCCGTTACCCATTTGCTCCACCTGTCTGCCACCTCATCGTCCCCGTGGACCACTCTTAAGCCGCCACGTCACCTGATGACGTCATCCGTCATCCGACCTTGACCCCACTTGATGACGTCATGCTGACGTCATCCAAAAAAAGCGCCAACGTTCCGAAAAATCCATATTTTGGCCAAAAAGCCGTGTTTTTTGCACTTTTCGCAAAAACGACTGTTGTTTCCTCTGCATGAAATTTATGTCCAAACTGTCGCCAACCTGCTGAATTTGACCTGGACACCATTGGCGCGCCAAATCCACCTGCATTTTCACCATTGCCAAGCAAATTTACCAGGTATTTATCGAATTGATCTCCCCTGTGCTCGGTTTTATCCAAAATTATCTGAAGTAAAGCTTAAAGGAGTGAAAAACACATAATTTACCGGCAAGTCCCCTGTACCTAGTCTCCATTTGCAACTGTAAGGTCGAAATTCACCTGCTAAGCCTTGTTTACCTGAGTTTTCATAGACCCTGTATTCTGTTCGCGCAATTGTGAACGGGAAATCCAAACTGCACCAATTTGCCGTAAAAAAGAGTTTAAGGCCAAGCATTTGTCTCATCAAAGCTTTGAGCAGTATTTCAATTGCTGCAATTGACCATTCCATCCTCTGTTCCTCAGTAATTCACCTTTTTTTTTTACTCTTTTGTATTGCTCTGCAGTGACACCAGATTATACAGCAGAATCCTAAACTAAATATGGATACTCCAGTAGCACCTGTAGCCTTGAATGTTGCCCCTTTAAATGCTCCTCAGAGACAATTGGATTGGCAGCCATTAGCAGACCTGGATTATCAGATAGCAGAAGAAATGCTAATGCACAGCAAGTACCACATTCACTTGCTGAATGAGTTGAAGATTAAACATGAGGCTGGAACAGATGTATTGGGCATTTGGGATTCTTTCCTCCCTCTATTCAAACTCCCTCAGGTCAACCAGTTTCCTGACCTAATCCACCTATGTGCTGAATCCTACGACGCCACTCAGAGGGCTGTGATTGACCCTTCAGGCTCAGTTGTTTTCTATGTCACCCCTGAAGCCATTAGAGAGATGCTCCACTTCAAAACTGAGAAGAGATTAGTCCCTTTATCATTGGCTGATCTGATAAAGCAAGGGGCTAAATTGACAGAGGCTCAGATCACCAAGCTAAACCAGTTGTACATTGGGTCTGACACCGTGAAGTACCCTCCCATTTCTCATGTTTACCTCAACCAATTGGGCAGGGACCTTGTAGATATGATCAGTCCCATTCTGGGCTATAATTCTATTGAGTTTGTTGATGAGACTGTGCTGGTGATGATGCTCATGTTTGCCCCTGGCAAGTCTCCAATCTGCTATGACTATGCCACCTACATATCTGACAAAATACATGAGCAACTAATGAACTTATCAAGAGAAAGGGTGTTCAGATACACCTCTTACATATACCACCTGATTTTGTACTATCAACATGAGAAGTTTCACTTTGCTATGAAGAGAGTGGATGCACAAGGCAATCCAAGGTCAGTGGTTTATTGGTCCTCTGCCTTCCACTGCAGATCCAGCTCTCCATATACTTATTGTGAGTTTATAGACCTCTTCATTCACCCAGCCATGTCTCTGCTCATGAGCTCACCTCCTCCTAGACTGACTGATGAAATGCAGAGGATTCTTCAGCTGTCCAAGGCATACAGCATCGGGGATTGGTACTATTACCAACACCACACAGTCATTAGAATCTATGGGTGTGAGTTGCCCCCATACAAATTGCCCAGATATGTGCCCATGAGATTGTTTTCCCTTGAATACTTCAGGCAGTTTGGGAACGCTGATGTGCTACATTTCTCAGGCAAGGGCAAGAAGGTACAGCTCGAGGTAAGGAACCAATTAGGCCACTTCATCTACAACAAGAGGGAAGAAGGTTGGCAAGAAGCAGACCGAATGCTAGAAACCCTTGGCCTACAGACCAGTTTCCTTTGGAAACCCTATGACCCCAATCACTTCATAACTTTAAGAAGGGTCAAATATAGGCTGTCAGGTTATGACCATGTAAGGCTGCCTCACATAGAAAAGTATGCAAATCAAATTAAATGGAGGAGAGGAACCTTAGAGGAGGCTGCTACACAAGAAGAATTAAATCAAAGAGCAGTTAGAAATATCCAAAAGATGGCTGACTTGGAGCTTTGTGCACAGGTGTTTGCTCTTCCAGGCACTCAAGTGGGAGCAGCTGCATCGTCCTCCACAGCAAATCAGCAAACAGCCAAAGCTACTGAGCAAACCTCTACCAAAGGCAAAGAGAAAGAAATGGAGCCAGAGCAGCCACACCATGAAGAGGTGCAGCATGAACAGGTACAGCAGCAGGAAATGCAGCAACAAGATGAGCAGCAAGAAAAGGAGAAATCAGGGCAGCAAGAAAATATATCACAGGCCCCAATTTCCACTGAGCAGCAGCCCCAACAAATTGTGCCTCCTAGGCAGGAGACAACAGTGGAGGCATCAGTCCTCCAAACTCCACAGAAAGAAGACGTAAGCAGAAAAAGGGACAGAGAGACTCCCCTCACAACATCAACAACTCATGGGGAGAAAAGACATAGAATGAACCCCTTCTCAGAGGAAGAAATGCCTATAGGGCAGTCTTTGGGCATGGGCCCACCTAGCAGAGAGGCATCTGCAAGTTCCTTCCAGCAGGAACAAGAGAGGACAGTGGGAGGAGAAGTCAGCTCCTCAAGCTAGCAAAGAGGAGCTGAGGTGGGCATCAAGCAGCAATTCATTGACATAAAGAAGAGGAATGAGACCATAAGAGTACAGCTATACAACCATCTGTTGAAAATGGCCCCCACTAACCAGCAAAGACTAATGTCTGCATTTGATGTACAGGAGGGCAAGATGATCATGAGCCATTTTATGCCAGCAGTGTTGCAGCCGCAGTCAACGGCAGATTACATAAGGACCAACCTTGAGGTCCTTGCCAAGGACATCCACCCAATGGAAAAAATCGAGTTACATAAGCAAACGGGTGAGATGGTGTATGCCTCCTTGGCAGACAAGACATTGGATAACTACAGGCTAGAAAATAGCCTAAATAATACAGCTGCCTAGCTTGAGTTGGAGAGAGCATCCTCTCAAGCAAAGGACAATAGAATTAAAGCCTTGGAGGAAATAATCATAGAACTTGGGCATGATCCCAAGGACATCAAGGCTGTGCAGGCATTGTTGAAATTAAGAGATGTGGATATGGCAGCATTAAGAAAGATGGTGAAAGTCCCAGCAACCATTCACCCACAAAATGAAGAAGTTGCCCAGCTGAGACATGACCAAGATGCATCAGCTATGCTGGTGTCCCTATATAAACAGCTGATCCAAACATAAGAAAAATTGGGGGAATCAGAGGCTGCACAGGCTGCATTGCAAGCAGCATTACAACAAAAGGAGGGAGGTCAAACATCTCATCCTCCTCCAGAAATAATTAACCTTGAGGAAGCTCCTCCAACTACTGCTCCCCTCACTCAACAAACAGATCAGGCAGCACCTTCTACCTCAGCACCAGCACCAACAACAGAGCAGGCCCCAAGCCTGGACATGCAAAAGCTGAGAGATGAGATTCAGGCCCTGGAAGCCCAAATGACAGAACTAAAGGAGGCCAGGGAGAATTTAGCCAAGGTAAATGAAAAATATGATAAATCAAAACAAAGTGTGGCAGAAAAGGGCAGGGAAGTAAAAGCCCTCAAAGACAGGATAAAGGAGCTGGAGAAGGAGCTCACACTGGATAAAGTGACAGCTGAGCTCAAGACAGTCTTATGGGCCAACATTGGCCAATCCATCACTGACCAATGGCAATATATTGAGACAATTCATGAGCAGTTGGAGCTCATTGCAAAAGCACAGAGGGAAATCCAGAGATCAAGGGCATCTCTAGGCAATATGCCTGAGGTTGCCAATAGAATGATCAATGTGCTTAACAACAGAACAAGTGCTCAGTTAGCAACTATGGGAATCTCCAACAGGACTGAGACTATTTTGTTAATAAAGAGGGTCCTAACACTAAGAAGCCTGGTGCAGACACTAGAAAGAAGGACCCAGGACATGCAGACAGAGGTCAATAGATTCCAGGACAAATTTGTGGCATTGCAAAACAGAGGTCTCCCTGGTTTACTGAACAGCGCAGGAAGACTACTTACACATGAGCAGTATGCCAAGAGGGTCAACACATTTGCCACAAATCAGATCACTGAAAGGCCCAGCACCTCAGAGGAAACAGGGCCAGCAACAGGACAAAGTCTCTTCAACAGGGTAGAGAATTTATTCTTTATAATGAATGAAATTAAACATCTGTTTGAAGTGCCTCCCACCTTCTACAAATACACAGAGGCAGATGAGACATTAGAGGCAATTCTTAGACATCAATTTCCCACACAGGAATGGTGGACTAAGGCAATACAAATGATCTTATAGACAAGAAGCCATTCACTAAGTTTTTTCATCAAAAAATACAAGTTAGCATGCACAGGAAAATTTTGATAAGATCAACATGCATGGAGAAGAATGGGCTGAGCCAACTCAGAAAAACTATTTCGGCCACCAAAGTAGCAGTGACAGCTACAGGTGACAGGGCCAAAGGACTACAGCACGACAGCCATAAAGGCACATTTTTCCAGAATTAAAGCAGAACGCTCAGACCGACTCAGTGGCCTCCAAGGGTCAAAATATCTCCTGACATACATAAAGAGCATTTATTTTGTATTCAATGATGTAATAACTTCTTATCTGATTTCTGTACAAGTTGGTGAATGAATTTATTTCTCAGATGACTCAACGCCTCAGATATTTTGTATGACCGCTTGTATATATTCCCCCCTCGCATAATCTTGCAGGGGTTGTTGTTGATCTCTCTTCAAGAGTTTCTTATGCTGTAAATTTTCCAGACTATTAATACAAAAGCTGATGGAATTTCCAAAGCTCTGCGTTATCTGAGTCATTGTGTTGTTTTGCTGAATATTACAGGATTCCTGCGTGTTTCATGAATCAATAAGTTTTCTTCAAACTCTTAGTTATGTGTTTTGTCATCTTCTCATAGCTCATCCATGTTCTGTGTTTTACAGTTAATGGCAAAGAAAAAGAATAGTTCTAGGATTTAATCACAGATTACCCTAGACTCAATCTATGCTATTATTAATGTTTTCTTCAGTTACAGTTATAAAGGTGTAATTCTTAATTGCTGCACTTTCAAACTATATCTTTCACAGTGATTATTGTTTCAGGAAATTCAAGTCTGCTTCCTGTGCAGTATATCTCTTTCTCACACTTCCAACCTAGTGGAAAACTCTTAATTGCTTTCCACCGGTTAATACACACTTCACCATCACAATTTCAAATTTGTTTCATGAAGTATTTAAATGGCCCTGTAATTTCAGTAACTCAACTCAATATTTCAGACAACCTGTAGCCACAGACTCCATTGCCCAATGGACTAATACTGCCTGAAAACTTACACTTTAGATGCAGAAGACATCCCTCAACCAAAACATAAAACAAAACCCTGAACACAATAGCTAGCCTAAAATACTATCAAAACAGAGGCAAATCATAAAGAGAGAGCCCTCTCTGATTACAGTTTGGCTAGAAACTGCAATCCAAAGATTGGTTAGTGGTTACCCCAGCCGTATTCCCTTGGGAGTCAAAGGGAACAACTTGGGTGTTAACAGATAGTAAGCAAATATAGACATGAAGACACCAATTTTACTGTGGTTCACCCCAATGTGGGGATATGTCTACAAGAACTGTTGCTTATAATAATAAATCTTGTACAACAAATATTTCTTGTCTTGTGCACTAAGCTGCAGGTTGTCTGTGCACTCAGTTGCAGACTTAGGCCTTTGCGCACTTAGCTGCGGAGCCTCGTCTTTCTCCAAAGAATAGATCAAAACAATACAACCATAACATTGATCTAGATCATAAAATATTTATTTTTCTTCCTATTATTTTACCCTATATATAGTATTACATCAAAGGGTACATCATTACAATACCATGTCCAAATACCATTGACTCCATACTACAAGTAACTATGGTCCTGTTGTGGCCACAACCACCACCCTATTAAAACATGCTCTAGTAGCAAATTTGAATGGGTCCCCTAGAAGTTTGATCTTTCACTTCTCCGAATGATCTGTTTTTATCTCAGGGATTTTAACTCTTTGTCGAGTCAAATCTTCAATTCTTAGTGGTTAAGCCCCCCTTAACAAATCTCTGATGCATGATTCATCTATAACCCTTTCTAGCCCTTCATTCATATCCTTCATCAAGACTTCTTCAATCCTCATAAACCTTCACAAACCCCCCACTCTTTACTATGGTTGTTTTGGGATCCAACCCGAAAAACCTTCTATCACGCCGCTATTTCTATTACAATACTTTTGTAACAGAAATACCTTGCAAACGTATGTAAATTACCTTTCAGTGCTCTTTCAGTCTTTATACATTTCTCAATGCCTGCCTCTACCGCTATCGCAATTTCTCCATTTTTGCAGTTGTATTATGCCTTCCTCTTTCGCATCCACTAAGAGAAGACCTTTTGGACTTCAAATACAATTAACAGCAGCACATATGATGTCGGGACCGTTCCCTAATTGTAAATCGCAATTGGTAGAACCCAAGGCCCATACATAAGGCATTCCACGATATGGCGGACCCGTTGCGATTATTAAACATAACACATACATTTATTGGGTCTGCATCCCCAATCACAAATTGCAATCAGAAGAGTTCAGGGCCTATACATAAGGCGATATGCAATATGGCGGACCTGTAGGGACTATTAACCAAAACATATATATTTTCAGGTCTGGCCTATTGCATATCGCAATCGGCAGAACTAAAGGCCCATACACAAGGCACTTCGTAACCTAATAGACTCACCGAGATTATTAACTGCAACATAATATGATTTTAGGTCCGCTTCCGCCATCGTAATATCGGAGTTCGGTAGTTCAATAAGCCTGGTTCCTCTCCGCTGAAACGATGCGATGCGATAGTGTTTCGCAGACACGATAGGGTATGGGTTCTCATCTATAATATTTCAAGTTCGGATTTCAGATCTGGTTCTGTGTTATGCAATGGTTTTCAATGTAAATCGAGTTTATGTTTGCGGGACTTAATCAATGCATGAATTAAAAACTAGGGGCCAATTCTTTCACACTTGTTTCTTTTGATGTTATAAACGTTTTAATGAAGGCAAGATTTATGTTTCTAAGCATTTCTATCATGCTTTCATAAGCATAGCTGATGTTGGTTATTTCCGCAGGCGAGGACTGAGAGAAGGCAAGCGAGGTCGAAGAATGGATGCATAAGCATCAAGTATGGCTTCAGATAAAATATGCATGAGCGGATCCGAAGAGTTTATATATGCGGATGTGTTCTATTTAAAGATTCTTCTTTAGGCGTTGGAAGTCATGTTTCCATGGGATACCTATGTGTTCTAAAGTTTATGCGGTCTCAGGCCTTATCATTAAGAAATGACACACATACCTCCTCCTTTCAATCTTTCCCCAGGAAATGAAAGGCTCCAGTAGATGTGGCCTTTATGTGTTAGCTATTTCACCGATTGATTATATGCCTGTATATTTTAATTTGTATATTGAAAAGAGGAGGGAGGTGAAAAGTCAGGGGAAGACTGAGGGTTAGTTCCTTCTACATAAGTATGACCTCCGAAGATTAGGGGAGGACCTTTTTTTTTAGGGGGAGAACAACTTTTTTATTGTGAATAAAGAAGATTTTTTGTGATGAGCCCTGAATTGGGTAACTTATTGGGCTCATTTTGCCTAATTGTCCTTGTTCAGTCCTCTATTTTTCATAGATTATGCATGTTTTTCTAGTATGTTTATGTTATTTGAACGAATAAGGGTGGTCACTCTACCTAGGAGGCTAATACGTGGTTATTTCAGGATTTTTGGACAAATTTTGGGAGCAAAACCAAGCAATCATGGGTCAGATAACAACCAAGCTTGAGGTGAGGATACGTATAGAGGTTGTCTCTTGCATAAATGGCCTTCCTTAAAATCTCCACCCTCAACTCCGAGCTCCATAGGCCACCAAAATGAGTTTTAAAGGCAGCCAAGCAGTTTTGGGAAGAGTGACTGTTTACTAGCAGTTGGGACAGCCGAGTCCCTTGAATCTAGGAGGGCTGCTAGCCCCCTCGTATTGTACAAATAGGAAGGCCTCAACCTTCGTAGTTTACTTTTTGGAACTGTTGGTATTTTTGCACTATAGTGCTATCATTTTGCTCAGCCTGTTTTCTTGTGGCTACTGGTGTACAACTTTCATATGATGATTATTTTTGAATAATGAGAAGCAGCTTTACTTGGCATCAGATCTGAATTCTTTATAGGAGCCTGCAACTTTTGGAGTTGGGCCCAACCCGAGTGCTAAGGCCTCCTTTATGTATTGTTAGTTGTTCTTTATGCATTTGCAAAAACATTTCTGTTAAAGTAGATTAAATATTGCTGATTAACTAGGTCACTGTTAATGGTTAGAAAGACTTTTGATGCTCATATTTAGTTGATAGGTTGTTTACAGGGAAAAGCTTCAAAAAAGGGCCATCAACCATCTCTGGTTTCACCTCTCCCTCAGTGGGATCAGGGTCTGTGATCAGGATAACCTTGTTGCCCACAAAAACACCGATTTTGCTTTGTCATGCAATCACTAGTGTTTGATTTTCATGTATAGAAGTTGGTTACAAGTTCAGACTTTTGCTTGCTTAGTTGTATGAGTTAGTATACATGGTTTCATTGCACTTCAACTTCCGTTCATCCTTTTTACTGACAGCTAGATCAGATTAGGTCAACGTAACTAGGTTTTTGATTTTACAAGTCTTCATCGGTTCAGTTGGAAAAACAACTTGCAGAGCACCTGTACCACTCCTCCACCTGCCCATACTCCATCAAACCCATCTGCTCCATCCCTTAGCTCATCTTCTTGCCTTACATTTTCCATTTTCCCACATAACCCTAGTTTTTGTGCATCATTGCTTCAGTCCTCCTTGACCAAATCCAGCCATCTACACCTGTCCACAACTCCATCCACCAAGTCCTGGATCATCTCCAACCCTTATCCTACCTCCATACCCACTCCTTCATCTTTCTCCATCCATCCATCCTCCAAAATCCCATTTCTGAACATCCTGTAGAAAGTTACAGAACATCCTGTAGAAAATCAGAGACATCCTGTAGAACCCATGCAGACTTCCTGTAGAAGCTCACGAATGAGGTTTCTTGATAGCCAAACTCTGTGAAACTCTCTGGAAGGATGTTAGGGACCCCTTAGGCCTTCTCTGAACCTTCCCGACCTCATCCAAGCATTTCCCCTCGCCAATCCACCTTTGCACAGTCAAAACAGTCAAATTGCATGCATGATAATTCTGACAACTTATTCAAAAATACAAAAAGATGTTTTTTCAGATGTTACTGTAGAAGTAGCTTAGATACATGTATTTACCTTCCTAGAAGTCAATGGCATCTCTTTCAGTAGCTTGCATCCTCTTTCTTGCATCGGTAGGGATAGCTAGTAAAATTAGGGTTTGCTAGGGTTATGTTTCCTTTCAGCTTTCCAGTTTCTTTCTGTAAGTAGATCAGTGTTCCTTGAGTTAGCTTTCTTCCATCAGTTAAAAAGATTCTTCTCAGAGCTCATAGAAGTTGGCTTAAGCCCCTAGCGGACTTGTGGCAGCTGAACAAGTGACAGCTGCGGCAAGAGCTAGTACTTGTGCATACAGCACCGTCGCTTCCAAGTTTGTTACGAACTACCGGGTTGATAAAAGTAAAGAAGGGAGTCCCAGGAGTTGCAGCATTATTGCTGCAATACTGGAGCTCACCACTCTTTTTGGCGCCGTTGCCGGGGAAGCGTCAGAGTATTTGTGATTGTTGCTTTTCTTCTATTTCCCTACTCTCGCCTTCTGCTAAGTAGTTTATTTCAGTTCCATTCTGCAGTTTCATTTATGCAAAAGTAAAATAGACATTTCCTGCTTTCATAGATTAGCCTTTCAATTCCGCAATTTCAATTCTGCAAGCGTAAAATAGAATTTCAATTTTGCAAGCATAGTCTAGTATTTCCTTCTCGCAATTTGATTTTAGCAAATAGATTAGTCTTTTCCTGCTTTCATTTCAATTCCGCATTTTCATTTCTGCAAGATAGATTTTAGTTAGTTGCAATTCCATCTGTTTCAGTTTTGTAGGTACAAGCAGAGAAAAAAAACAAAAGCAACCAAAAATCCTTTCATGCCTCGTAGGAACAGAGATAATACTAGAAAATTCCTACCCAACACCCCCACCACTTCACTGAGTCACCCTTCTCTCTTCTTTGGTGGCAGTGATCCAGAAGAACCTATAGGTGAACCTCCTGAGATATGCGAAGATCCTATAACAGAAGAAGAGCAAGAAAACATTCCTTTTGAGTCCATGGCTGACAACAGAAATGGTAGAGACGATGATGAGAGAATAGAAGGTACCTTCCCCATCCGAGAGACTAACGGGGAGATGAAAATGAAGAACATAGGTCCCTCAGCCTTACCTCATTTCCGTGGATTGACCATTGAAGACCCTGATACCTTCCTGTTTGAGTTTGCTGTCCTTTGTCGAACTTATGACTATATAGAAGACGAGCAAAAGTTGAAACTCTTTCCCTCTACCCTCAAGGATGCAACATTACATTGGTTCATGGGGTTACCTGGAAACAGTATCACTACTTGGGCTCAAATGCAGCAAGCCTTTAACAACAAATACCGGGATTACTATAGGTCAAAGGAAACCAAGGGAGAAATCTTTCAGATGACCATGGGAAATGATAAGTCTTTAGAGGACTATGAGGAAAGGTTCCAACTTAGCTATAAACTGGCCAGGTGCACACTTGACCCTGAATCTCTAAAGCTGGTTCTGCTCTGAGGAGTCCCTCAAGACCTTCTAGATACCCTTCACATGCTAGCTGAAGGAGACATTTACCAACTACCTTATGAGGACATAAAGAATGTGTTTAGAAACCATTCTAGGGTAGCCCGAAAAAGGGGTAGGGGGAATCCACTTTCAGCTAATACTAACTTCTCTAAGCATGAGTTTGCTAATCAGATGGAAGACCTCAAAAGTGAGATGAGACAGACCATTGCCATGCAACTTGATACTTTTCGAATCCAACAAAAGAAAGAGGAAGCTGAGAGGGCTCTGGCCATTTTTTGTCCCAGATGTACGAGGAAGCACCCTAAGAACGAGTGTCCATTGCACTCAATAGAGGTATGTTTCATTTGTGAGGAGAACCACCCTACAAACCAATGCCCAACCTTGCCCGGATTCAAAGCCATGTACTAAGGGACTGAGGCACCCACTGAACCTCTCTACTTCCTCAACCAAAGGAGGCCGCATGGACCCAGACCTTACCAGTAGGGGATGCAAGGGACATCCCAAGCTTATTATAGCCCCAACCAATCTGCTCACATTCCTTCTTGGGGTCCCCCTGCTCATCCTTCCTGGTCTGCACCTCCTCCGTGGTCTTATCCACCTCAATACCATACTCAACCCACTGCTCATTCGTTTCACTCACATGTCCAGCCACAGCCTCAGTGGAATGCACCTCAACTGGGGTGGAGGCCCCAATACAACTCTCCTCCTGCCATTCTGCCTCCACCACCGGCTCAACCACAACCATTACCTCCTACTCCTCCAAGACAACCCCAGATGCCTGCTCAACTAAACCCGAACCCCAACAACCGACAGGCCTAGCAGGTATACACTGGGGAGACAACATGTCCTACCTATGCTGTGGAGATCCAGGAGATCAACCTGCGATCCGGAAAGACCCTTCCAGATCGCCAACCTCCTCCCCCAAAGGACGAGGAAGAGAAATAGGAAAGTGAAACCAAAGCCATTCCACCCTTTCCTGAGTGACTAACAGTAACCACACAACCAAACCCAGAGGAGACTGAACTTCTGGGAGAACTGAAACAGTTGTGTGTGAAAATATCCCTTCTCCAAGCCATCAAAGATGTACCGATATACAACAAATTGATTAAGGAGAAGTGTTTTAGGCATCCAGGCAGGAGAAAGAGAGATGCCTCGACTATCAATGTCATCGGAAAACTGTCCAATCTAATGTTGGGGAAAGTAATCTGTCCAAAGTATTTGGACCCTGGGAGTCCTGTAATTGATGTCCATATCAATGGCACCATTATCCCCCATACCTTGATTGATCTAGGGGCTGCCATTAATGTGATGACTAGGGATACCATGCTTAAACTCAACCTTTAGAGTTCATAAGGAAGACCTCGACAGTCTTGCAGTTGGCAGATCACTCCACTGTGACTCTCGAAGGGATTGTGGAGGATGTCTTGGTCTCTGTTGACTCTTGGGAATACCCTGCGGACTTCTTGGTCCTTCAGCCAAAGGCTAAGCTCACTGGATACCCCCTCATTTTGGGAAGGCCTTGGTTAGCCACTGCGGATGCTTACATCAGTTGCTGAGCTGGAAGCATGACCATCAAGAATGGGCCTATGTCCAAGCAACTAGTCCTATATCCTCCTGCCCAACCTCTGCTAGAACATGACTTACCACTCTAGTTGGAAGAAGGAGATGAGGATGAGGTCTACTCTGCACCATTGTGCACAGTAGAAACCACTAGGGGGGTCCTCAAACTGAGGATGATTTGATTGAGACTTTGATTCAAAATCCACCTCCCAGTGCACTGTCCTTAGAGGAATTGGTGGAGGATACCCAAGCCAACACCTCAGTGGACCTCTGTGTGACTGATCCAACCTCTCCCAGAGTTAAGAATGTGGAGTTTGGTCCTGGAAGAACTTTAAGGATCAGCTCCTCCCTATCTCCTTCCCAGGAGAAGGAGCTGTGTAGCTTACTGAACAATCATTTAGATGCTTTCGCCTGGAGCTATAAGGAGATGAAAGGAGTCCATCCTTTGGTCTATACCCATCACATCTACATTAAAGAAGATTGTAAATTGGTCAGGAAGCCTCAGAGGAGAATGAATCCAGCCCTTAAGGATATTGTCAAAGAAGAATTGCAAAAATTATTGGATGCAGGATTCATCTATCCTATCTCTGATAGTGAGTGGGTCTCGCCTCTAGTGCTGGTGCCCAAAAATAACGGGAAGTGGAGAATCTGTGTATATTACCGAGAACTTAACAAATCCACCAAGAAAGACCATTTCCCTTTGCCTTTCATAGATCAGGTGTTGGATGGACTGGCAGGGAAGAAGTTCTTCTCTTTCCTAGATGGGTTCAGCGGGTATAACCAGATCCAAATAAGCCCGGAAGACCAAGATAAAACCACCTTCACCTATCCTTGGGGTACCTTTGCCTATCTAGTCCTTCCCTTTGGGCCATGCAATGCTCCTGCCACTTTCTAGAGAGCAGTATTGAGCATATTTTCTGAGTTGGTCCATGATTCGGTAGAAATCTATATGGATGACTTCACTCCTTATGGGTCCAACTTCCAAAAGCATTGACCAATCTGGGAAAAGTTCTAACCAAGTGCATTGAGATGAACCTGTCCCTTAGTCCTGAAAAATGTGAATTTATGATTACTGAAGGGACCATGCTAGGTCATACCATTTCTCGGCAAGGATTATAGGTGGATCCTAATAAAATTGCTATCATCCAAAAGGTCCCGCCTCCTCAAAAGGTAAGAGATGTTCGGAGTTTCCTAGGCTTAGCAGGATATTATCGAAGATTCATTAAAAACTTCAGTAAGCTAGCCTCACCTTTGTTTGGACTCTTAAGGAAAGATGTTGAGTTTAAATGGACTGACCACTGTCAAGGGGCACTGGATGAGTTGAAAGATAAGCTGGTGTTCGCCCCAATCTTGAGAGGTCCAAACTGGGCCCTACCTTTCCACATCCACACTGATGCCTCGAACAAAGCCATAGGGGCAGCCTTAGGACAAGTTGAGGAGAAAATCCCATATGCCATATACTTCATCAGCAAAAACCTGTCCAAGGCAGAAATGAACTATACTGTAACCGAGAAAGAGTTCTTGGCTGTAGTCCATTCCCTGAACAAGTTCAGACACTACATCACTGGTTATCAAACATTTGTACACACTGATCATGCTGCGATTAGATATTTAATGAATAAGCCTGATGTCAATGCTCGTATTATTAGATGGTTACTTTTGTTACAGCAATTTGATTTGACGATTGTCGACAAGCCAGGTAAGGAAAATGTTGTTGTTGATTTCTTGTCTAGATTGGACTTGCTTGCAGGTGAAGAAGGAACAGTGGATGACCAAATGCCAGATGAACATCTGTTTGCTATCTCAGTGCTCTCTCCATGGTTTGTTGATATAGCAAATTACTTGGTCTCAGCACAGTTCCCTCCGCATCTACCCTCAAAGGAGAAGAGCAGAATTGTAAGGAAGAGCGCCCCGTTCACTTGGATCAGGGGCAACCTGTTTAAACTTGGCCTAGATCAGATCTTGACATCCTCCTAACCTGTCATGATGGACCTTGTGTAGGCCACTTTGCAGCCAAAAGGACTACCTTCAAAATTCTACAGGCAGGCTACTATTGGCCTACTCTTCATCAAGATGTCAGAAGATACATCAGCCAGTGTGACCGATGTCAGAGGATGGGGAAAGCAACTCCAGGGGATGAAATGCCTCTCCAACCTCAAGTGACCTTCGATCCATTTGAGAAGTGGGGCATGGATTTTGTGGGTCCTATCAACCCTCCTTCAAACCAACGGTCTTACATCATTGTGTGCACCGACTATCTGACCAAGTGGGTAGAAACGAAGGCAATCAAAGCAGCAATAGAAGAAAAGGTGGCTGAGTTTCTGAGGGAAAATATCTTCTACAAGTATGGCTACCCAAGAGAGTTAGTCATAGATCAAGGAAGCTAGTTCACCTCCAACCTGATTGAAGATTTGCTCGCTCATCACAAGATCAAGCACAAGACTTGCACCCCCTATCATCCTCAAGAAAATGGGCAGGTGGAAGTCACTAATAGAGCATTGGAAGGGATTTTGACTAAGGTTGTGAGCAGCAGCAGAAAGGATTGGGTAGATCACCTGGTTGAGGCCACCTGGGCCTACAACACCATTGGAAGACCACAACCGGTATCACACCTTATGAGCTGGTCTACGGGAAGAAAGCTTTTCTGTCCATAGAGTTCAAATACAATACATTAAGGGTGCCAGCTGAGCTGGACCTAGATCTCAGCCATGCTCAACGTGAAAGATTATTGCAACTGAATGGATTAGATGAACAAAGAATGTAGGTCCTCCTCCACTCAGAAGTAGTTCAACTACAGAGGAAGATATGGCATGACCGACACCTTAATGAAAAGCAATTCCATCCGCGAGATTGGGCGCTGCTGTATGACTCAAGATACAAGTATTTCAAAGGGAAGCTGAGGACAAGATGGTTAGGACCGTATACAGTGGAGAAATGCATTGAAAATGGTTCAGTCCTTATTAGGACCATTGATGAAGAAGCCATCCCCATGCTTGTCAATGGGCATCGACTGAAAATCTACAAGAAACCCCTTTCAAGGCAGGAGTTCATTGAAACTGTGGAAAAATCAGTGCTGGTAATAGAGCAGGGTTCTGCCTCTGCTCCGGCCACACCTTGATCATCAAAAAAAAAAAGAGGAATAAAAAGATCCCTAGACGAAAACCTCTCTGAGGCGGCTAGGGCAGGCAGTGAGGGT
Organism: Pinus tabuliformis; assembly: GCA_031772625.1. NCBI lineage: Eukaryota > Viridiplantae > Streptophyta > Pinopsida > Pinales > Pinaceae > Pinus > Pinus tabuliformis. The sequence goes on from CM062819.1 coordinate 1,545,008,565, forward strand.
GAAAACCTCAGGGAGGCACCCCTGTTGTCTCTCATAAAATAAAGAATTTGAATAAAAAGATCCTTGGGTGAAAACCTCTCTGAGGCACCCGGCACAGATAGTGGGGGTGAAAACCTCATGATGGCGCCCCTGCTGTCTTTCAAAAAAAAAAAAACAAAGAGGAAAGAAAAAAGAAAAGAAACAGGTCTAATCTCTGAAAAATTATTGCAGGTTGCAGGGAATATAGTGCTGATAAAGAAGGTCACGCAAAATGAGGACAGGGGTCCGTACCAAGTCACCAAACATCCTCACAGACACTCCCTCCATGACCACTCACTTTTTCTAGGGTTTGGACACATTCAGGTCAAGATTCAACCTCCTACAAGGAGTTTCAGGGCTTTTTACAAGAAGTTCTGCATTTCTATGGGAAACATCCTGTAGAACCCTTGGGCAAGAAAAATTCAATTATGGAATGGGATTTAAAGCTTGAGGTTTGGTGATGAGGCCTGCAGCCACCCGTCTCTCCCATCCATCACCTGTTTGATCTCTTTCACCACCATTACCACAATTTGGTCCCGTATTCCTGCACAGTCATGCAAAAAGTCCTGTTTTCCTCATAGTGATTTTTTTTTCCCAAGGGACAAATCAAGCATTCAAAAGCTCGCACACCCTACCTGTCAAAAGCTCCAATAGGACCCTTCATCTGTGACCATAGCCGTGCCCGTTTCAGCATGCAGCCCAGGAGGAGAAGAAGCTACAAGATGTCCTACAGGAATCCTGTAGCAGCTAATCTGCTTGGAATACACGCTATGGAGTCAAGAGCAGTTGAAATCAACACAGGAGGCCTGCAACTAGCTCCGTGTCAATGTGAACACCTCCTCGACAGCTGAGAAAAGACAGGGTCGTGCATGCAACGTTCACCACCAGAGGACCGGGTCCTGAAAGCCTTGCATCCAGCATCAGCCAATGAACGAAGGAATTCCAACGCCTGTGCACAAAGCAACAGTGAGCAAAGCCATCGTTTCACGTCCAGAAACCTGCGAAACACGTCCACGACCACACAGGTAAGTGCCTAACCTTATTTTGTCAAATTGCATAAGCTATACTATGAACACTGCATATCTGTGAATGGTGCGGATTGAACGAATGCAATGGCCAGTCAACTGGCCACCCATAGCCAGTAGAATTGCCTCGTGGGATCTGAACGAGCTCGGTTACGCTCGATTCTACTAGAAGGATGTGGAGCCGACACGTTGGAAGTGTTGAGTCGGGGAAAATCAACAGATTTGCCGTGAAATCGGCGGACTGATAGGGATGACAGCAGGTAATGGCAGAGATAGACATTGGCGGTCAGAGACATGCCGGGAAATGATGGCCATGACGTTTTCTAACGGCTCGGCCTGGACACCTCACCCCCCGCACCATGAATTGCGCCGTATTTCAAAATAATTCTGCCAGAGCACTCACATTAACCACTGTCATTTACACCTACCACCGGTTTTCAGCAATGTGAGCGTCCTCCTCCTCTGCATTTCGTTAGCCCGAGTTTCTCGGCCCGGTTCAAAATCTTCCCGCGTCCCAGGCTTGTGCAGAAGCTTCGTAGCATCCTACAGAAGCAGGAAAAGCTATCTACAGGAAGGAGCTCTACAGGAAGCACAACGAAAGCTCCCGGAGCAGAGAAACCCTTATCGGCTGTGTCGGAATTGGAAATTTCGGAGAGAGGTAGGCTCGAACACGCCATTCCCATGCTTGATATTTTGAAAGGTGGTGAATTAACTTGTTTGGAGTAGGGAAAAGTAAAACCAGTCTGCCTGTGGGTCAAGAATTTTCGTTTTCTTATATGATACGCGGAATTTCTTTCAAATGATGTTGCATCACATTTTCCTCCACGGTTCCTGTTAGCCAATTCTCTCCATGAACGATAAACTGCTGTAAGGCTCACCTGTGCACATATAAAAAAAAAATTGTGACTGTTATGTGGATGGAATAGAAAAACAAGCTTTGCACCCTGTCTGTGAGAGCCTAATTTCCTTTTGACAAGTCGAGTTTTGGGAAGCAGCAGTAGTATAACCAGGAAATTGGTGAAAGGGGAGATACAGAAAGCTGAGAAGCCCTGTCCTGAGAATCAAAGGAGGTAACCATATCAGAATTTCCATTCTAACCAGAGCTCAAGCCAAAATAGAGTATTTGAGTATTTTTCACCATGCCAGGAGGGTTTATAAAAAAGGAACCCTCGGATTCTGTTGAGGGCCCTGAAATCGGGTCAACAACAAGGGGGATACCCACCTAGTCGGGAACCTGGTTGGCGGCTCCTTGCCTGTTTGGTGTAGCGGGTCCGACTGGAGATAACGGGACCAGCTTCCCGATCTAAGGGGTGTGTGTGTGTGTAGGGTTTGATTATGCTGTTTCTTTGAGAACTTTTGAGAGCTAATTTAAATCTAACTCATGATTTGACTATAAGCTGCTGAAATCTAATGAAAACAACATGTGCAATCTACGCTAACCCGGGGTATATCTTTTCCATCATGCGATCTAAAAAGATTTCATATAATAACTGGTAATGAAGATTATTCAGCTACTATAAGAATATAAACCATTTAAGATAAACCATTTGCATAAGAAGTTAAACAGGACAGTTGTGGACTGCATATCGCATGATAAATCATTCATATGTCAAGCATGAAAAAATGACTCCATCGTACAAAAGTGCCAAATGGTAACCACACATTTATACATTAACATATAAATAACATTTATACACTTTACCGTCATCCATTGGCTATGTGGTTTAACCAGGTACATCCAGTAACTTTCCCAATTCAGTCTAGCCAGTGCTTGGACAACTTTCCCTTTTGCCTGTGCCTTTTGCCTCCATTCTGTCTCCAGTTGCAACTTGTTTGGTAGGTATCCCGGGGTGGTCTCTGAAATCAAATTGGCCCTGTGTAAATTTTCATTTACACAGTCGATAAGAATACTTGCCTGTGTCGCTGCTGCCTCTGCTGCTTGCTCTGCCTGCGTGATCTGCTCGTCCCATTTATTAAAGAGCATTTCTTTATGATTTTCATTAATTCTAGGTGCTCCTGCTCTTTTTCCCTTCTCATCGTCTTGCCAAGTCAGATACTCTGTCACTCTCTTGTCGTTCTGATCATATTCGCTTCGCAATTCCACCACCTGACTGGTGATTTTGCCGCTTAGCTCACAGAAGTGCCTCCACTGTGATATTTTACGCCCCAATTCTTCTTGTTGCTGCAGTAGTTGCTCGTTCAAGCCGATGGACTCTGAAATAAACTCTGCAAGCTTAGGTTCATCTCTGTGTATTTCTTGCTCCGCCTGCAGTTGTTTTTCTTTTTCTTCAAGACTCTTTTGGTAGCCTATTTGCATCTGTTGGAAGTCTTCTTGGAGCTTTTCGAGCTGTCTGGAAGCTTCATTGTTTGCGTTGGCTTGTTGTAACTGTTGTTGTAGCAGTTGTATGTGATTTTCTCGTTCCTTTAAGAGCTGCTGAACTTCAGAGGCCTTGTCAATAGTTGTAGAAGCATACACTCCTGCAATTTGAGACAGCTTCGTAAGATTTTCTGTAGGATTATTACTTGGGTCTTTCCACAAGACGTCTAAATGTTCAGCATCTTGAGACAGTGCATTTTCGAGTTTTCTTTTCTTTCTTTGTCTTCTCACAACTGCTTTGTGCTGGGGACTGTAGAACGCATCTAGCGGGGGAATTTCTTCTACGTTAAGTAGAAGTTCTGAGGATGGAGTGATGGAGAGATCTTCTGCTCCTGTGGTAACGCTGACTATGGTTGGAGAAACTTCTTGCACCTCCTGCGTATCGTTCACGGGCGTCTTTGGGACTTGCCCTTCGATGTTGATTAATTCATTGAAGGACTCCCACTCTTTATCTAGCTCTGCTGTGACAAGAGGAGCTTCGATAACCGGAGGGGGAACATCTCTTGGTGGTGAGGTGATAACTTGTTGTTGAAACATTACACTGGACCGAGCTGTATCTTTGACTACTTCTTCGTTAATTCTTTTGGCATGCACAGATTCTTCAGGGTGTTCGGAACCTTCTCGCGCGGCGTTGGACTTAGATTTGGAAGTGCTGGAGTTCTCGCTGAGGCTGATACTCGGAGTTGGCTCTCTAGTAGGTATTCGTAGCCTTTCTAGTGGAATGCTGGCCAGCCTTCTATCTCTATATGATGTGAATTTCTGGAGTTCAGCTGGAGATAACCTTGACTGAGCTTCTCGCAAAATCTCTTTGAGTGAGCTCTTACCCTGAAAGAGATCGTCAAACAAATCTTTGTGTCCGACGAACACTCTTATCTTGACGTTCGTAGTAAACTCTTGGGCAACTTTATTTGGGTCGAATGGCCTCATTGGGAACTTATATAATTGAAGGCACGTCACGTTTTCCACCTCATCAAAAGCGTGTCCTGCATCGAATAAGGAGAAGGCCCCACAATTGACGGGAAATTGAGGCCAAATGGCCTTTTTCTTATCTTTTAATTCTTTGGTTAAGCCGCCTTCAGAACAGGTTTGATAAGCGATTTCTCGAGCCAAAAGCTTATCTGGGACATACAAGGGTAGGACATGTGGAGGTACAGTGCTTCCATAAACTCGAATGTAAGTAAACCATTCTTCCCCAAACCATCTTGCGATGGAGATGATGTCGGTCTCGGCTTCGGGAGAGCACCTTGGGGGGTCCTTACCATATATCATTCTATATATGGGCTGTATAAGCCCATGGCAAATCTGGTAAAAATGAGGGGCAAACTGGGAATCCCACAAGACTTTGTGATAGACGTGAATAGGCAACGGGTCTTGGGTAGTCCATTCCCATCCCATAATGGGGAAATTAGATACAAGGCAAACAGAATCCATAACATAGGCAGCCAAATAGAAAGGAGGATAGAACCTTTGAGAAAAGGATATTTTGGACCTATAACTAACCACAGCCGTATATAGAGTATCGGAAAGAATTTTAGCCCAATCTACTAAATCGGCATTTGTGGCAGCGTCGATTAATGGCAGCCACTCAGATGAAAACTTGTTGATATCGGGCATACCAAACAACCTACACAGCATGGCTGCAGCAAAACAATATGGAGAAGTAAGGGAACCAGTGCTGTACATACCTTTCTTATCCTTCTTTAACGGCTCATCTCTTCTAGACCATTCTTTAGTGGTGTCCGATAGATCTGGGTTCTCCATTGCGAACTTCCTAAGAAATTCTGCATTATAGGTCACTTGCGGTTCGGGCAGATGGTACATTAGCTTCAGATCTTGGGCGGCGAAAGATCCCACGATCCCATGTACCTGAATCTTGAATTGTGTGTTGTTTAATTCTGCATCATCCAGAATCCACTTGACCATATCTATGTATGGTAGAATCTTAGGCCTTGCCACTATTCTGTGAAGGAATGAACATGCTAGGTCTTCTAGGGTTGCTTCAGAGGAGCGTGGTGCACCTGCAACGGCAGTCACTTTCATTATCCTCGGCTTCTCCTCTTCTAATAGCCTGTACATGCCTTCCCATGTGGAGATTCCTGCATCTCGGTTGCAGGCTGTATCTGTGTATAGGGGCGCCATCTCCTTGGTCTTCTCTCTTGCTTCGGAGCTCTGAGCCTTGTTCTTCTTTCCCATTTTTACTTTGTGTTTCTTTCTGGGTCGTCTTTGCACTTTGTTCCTGCAGATTACAAGTGAAATGGAATGTCCGATTAGAAAGGTGATGGGAGAGTTTTAAATGCAAGAGATAAATCAATTACGCCACCTTACATGAAGCAAATATCCAACAAGGCACGCGTCTTTAATCCTCTTAATGACTGACAACCAATTTACTTACTAATATTAAAAGCGCATGATTTCAGGCCAGGTAATGGTAAGTGGCTTTTCCTTTGAATGGCGCGCCCGGAGGATTCGTACTAAGGTGATTTTATCATTTGCTGACGTACCCTCGCATGTCGCACGATCGCAATATCGCAGATCGCAAAACCTAGTGCTTGCCAAATCTCGTCTGGCTTGTTTATGCGATATGCGATCTAGCGATCGCAATATCGCAGATCGACGAATTTCTTGGCTTTTCGTTATGGACATCAGTATGGTGCGATGCAATGTCATTATTAATCATGAGGGTGGCGCGTATTTTGATCTTTAGAAGAGTAACGGAGATGTTTCCCATCTTTTTGCATACGCGATTTTAAAAGACCTATCGTCTTCCATAGAAAAATATCTAAGATGCCTTTTCTAAATTATGATTTGTAACTTAAAAAAAGAAAGTCTAGCTTTTCTTAAAATTTTTATCTAAGGGTCCCCATTCATTCGGTATCATGATTTGATACTAAATGAAAAAGGGGGGGGTTGTTGCTGGCCACAACAATTGGCGACTCACTTGGGAGAACCAGTTATCTCTGTTATTTCTATTGACGCTTTTAAAAACTTCTGAAAAATTTAAAAATTTTGAACTTTATTATAAAAAGATAAGACAAATGAGACTTCAAACTGCCTATGATGTTTCATTTCAAACTCTTTCCGTTTCAATTATTTGTACACCCAGTTCGTCTTTGCATCTAGATCAGTTGTTACTTGGTCTTTGTAAAACATAAAATAAAGTCTTCTCTGTTTATCAGTCCTTTAGTATGCTCCTTAGTCGCAGGTAGAGCCTCTGCTGCCAGCAGGCGTCCATAGCCTCGACAGGGTTACCTTTTAACCAGCAATGATCCTTTATCCTGCTTGAGGTTATTCGCAACATTCCAGAGAAAAATCCTTTTTACACACTTTTCCTTTTTTAATTCTCTAAAGAACAATGTCTTGGTTTGGTGGCCAAATTATGACACAGTCATTCACTTGATTTACACTTTTGCTGAACAAGCCGGCTCGTGATGAGACCTCTTGTCTTTTGACTGCAACAATCTTAAGCCGTTGCCCTATTTTGATAGACAGTATTGGCAAAGTCAGCAAGTTATAATATCTGTGATCATGATAAGCCGGCTCGTGATGAGACCTCTTATTCTTTGAGATATAGTGTTTTTCTTGGGTTGTTTCTCTGAATGCTGTAATTTCCTTTTAGTAGGGAGGAAGTCATTGTTTTTCCTTAAGAAAGTTCTGGACGACAATGATAGGGCGATAAAGGCTGTTTTGACAGAGAATACTTATCTTAAGATTGATACCTTTCATTGTGCTGACCTAAAACAAATCTTATACTGAGATAGCTTTCTTTAAAATTTTGGAGTTTGAAACTATCATCATATATGGGTTGAAGTTCTAATGATAATAAAGATCAAATTTTCTTAAAAGATTCGCTGTTGATAGTAGCAGAATTTCCAAATTTTAAACAGAGACAAGGTATCTTCAGTAAATGTCAAACGTCATTGAACCAGAACAAACATTATTATGGAGGAAATTAAAAAGGAATGATAGGAAAATATTTTCTGAGGTTATGAAGAGAATATGTATAGCTTTGCCTATCAGTTATTAAAAACAAAAACCTAACTAAATTACTCCTACTCCTACTCCTATTCTAACCATATACATGAAATAACTATGTGAAATGATATTTCCAATGGAACCATCTATTCATTTTTATCCCTAGCCGAATGAATCTTCCAAGCATTAATAAAAAGAATCGAATTTTTCTTGGATCGTAATTGTTGGCTAAGAGATAAAAACACAGAACCTCAATTGAAATTCTAGCTGATTTTCTTTTCTTATGCAAAGTTGTTTCCAACTGGGTACCTATTGGATCATAAAAATCAGAATGAATTTCAGTTGTGAATTGATGATGTCGCAATAGGAAAGACAACAAGTCAAATTGTGGACAAGATTTTTTGATTTCAATGACTTGTAACCTTTTATCTGTTAATTTCGAATTTTTTGTGATTTTGTTTGAGAAGAAAATTCTCATATGTAAGTCGCTAAAACATAATCTATCCAAAGTTTGAAGATTTGAAAAGAAATCCGATTTTGTACATAATGAGTTTGAGTGAGAAAGGAATGATTGGGAATTTATACAAATAGTGTTACAGCACGACTGGGCTTTACTTGTAACATCTTGTTTTTCACAAAAACTGGCCAGGTTTTGTGAATAGGGAACTAGGTCATGATTACAAATAGGGATGGAGCTTTCGTCATGATACGAATCATAGATCGGGGTATTACCTAGGATAGTAAAATCATTTAAGTGATCTTCTACTTCGAGATGAGGGTGGACTGACATGATTTCTGTTTTAAGATGTCCTTTATCCTCTGACCCTAGTTGAGTTATCTGAGAAAACTCAACAACATTATCATTGTCAAAGTAACTATCACACAAGACTCTACAGATTTCCCTAGGTTCCTCTTTCTCATTGTATGTTTTCTGACAAGGGAGGTCAAGCAATTCCTTTTTGTCCTTGATCGAAAGCTGTGTTAATGCAATCTCTTTAACTTGAAAACCTAATGATGAGTCATTTAAATAAACCTCTATAGTTTTTGAGATATCTTGAATATTAAGAGGGGAAAGGTTGTCATCACTAAAAACATCAGGATAAAGAGAAAAATGTAAATCTGGAACAATGCATTTAAAAACATCATAAAAGAAACTTTGTTCATCAGATCCATCACAGGTGTCGGGCTTTAGATCATACCTTTTTGCGCTGATACTTTTTGAAAGAGAAACATTAGATTGATCTAACCTTGGCATCTGCATTCGTTGACTTGAAATGATATTGTCAGAGTCATCTTCTGTTTCCAAGGTAATTTTGCTTTTAGCATCTTCATCTCTCTTTTCTGATAGTAGAGCATGCATGACTCCTAGGCTTTGTAGATTTTCTTCATTATGGATGCTTTGTGTATTTAACTTGGAATGATCATTCATATTAGAAGAAAAGCTAACAAAGGTAGAATTAATTTCTGATTGGTCAGACACAGGAGGTAGGAAATACTCATCGTAATCTGAAGATTCTTCGTCTGTGAGCTCATTTTCGAGATCATACTGTAGGCATTTAAGATGAAATCGCATATTGAAATCCCTTACGGGTTCATCTTGTTCTCTAAGATAATCAATTTCATCATATACCTGGTCGTAATCATAACAATCAAATTCCAAGATGAACATCTTAACGAACTGGTCCCAGCCGTGAATTGATGCAACTAGGAGGGTTCTGCACCATTTTGTAGCTTCTGCTGCGAAGGTAAGAGTAAAAATCCTGTACAAAACGCCTTCATCAATCTTCTGAGTATCAGAAGTTGAAACTTTTTGTATGAACTGAATGGCGTGATTGAATGTGGAAGAGTTTTTCTTACCATTGAACTTTACCTGAGACAATAGCCTTACCACGTCCGGTGGAATGTTGGAAGAGGTATGAACATAGATGCAACTCCAAATAGGAACTTCATGAGTAGTCATCCTGTTTCAAGATTTATAATTCAAAAACATTCCAACAGGTATTATGCTCAGGCCCTCCTTCTAGTGCCAAATATGTTGAGGGCCCTGAAATCGGGTCAACAACAAGGGGGATACCCACCCGGTCGGGAACCTGGTTGGCGGCTCCTTGCCCGTTTGGTGTAGCGGGTCCAACTGGGGATAACGGGACCAGCTTCCCGATCTAAGGGGTATATGTGTGTGTAGGGTTTGATTATGCTGTTTCTTTGAGAACTTTTGAGAGCTAATTTAAATCTAACTCATGATTTGACTATAAGCTGCTGAAATCTAATGAAAACAACATGTGCAATCTACGCTAACCCGGGGTATATCTTTTCCATCATGCGATCTAAAAAGATTTCATATAATAACTGGTAATGAAGATTATTCAGCTACTATAAGAATATAAACCATTTAAGATAAACCATTCTGCATAAGAAGTTAAACAGGATAGTTGTGGACTGCATATCGCATGATAAATCATTCATATGTCAAGCATGAACAAATGACTCCATCGTATAAAAGTGCCAAATGGTAACCACACATTTATACATTAACATATAAATAACATCAGCTGTATATCACTCTAAGCAAATAAGTAGAAATTCATCAAGAGATGAAAGTACCATTTATGACTGATTTTTACTCACAAACTTCAAGCAATAATGATTTACTTCTACTTACTTCTAACACCTACTAAGAGTACAGAAATGCAACATCAGTAGCAGACATTAAGATGCAAATATCAATAAATCCGATCCTTCCATTCATCAAAACCCCCTCTGAGGTGCAGAAATGCATGTTCTGAGGACAAGTTTTTTGAAAAATTTCTGGACCCTTCTCCAATGCAATGAGAAGGGTTAAAATACTATGTCCTAATCCTAATAATAGTATTATTACAAAATTAAGGATTCGGTTTTTAAACGACCGTCCTTTTTCTAATATAACTAAAAAAAAAAGAAACAACATTCTAAATAAAACTACTTGTGGACTTGGTCTTTGAAGTTGCATGTTTCTAACATAGGTTTGAGAAGAGTCGGCTGGCTAATTTCCGTTCTGTGCTGGGCTGCGAAAACGACATCTATAAGAGCTGGCGCTACCTTCTCGGTTGCGTTCATGATACACTTTACCGTCATCCATTGGCTATGTGGTTTAACCAGGTACATCCAGTAACTTTCCCAATTCAGTCTAGCCAGTGCTTGGACAGCTTTCCCTTTTGCCTGTGCCTTTTGCCTCCATTCTGTCTCCAGTTGAAACTTGTTTGGTAGGTATCCCGGGGTGGTCTCTGAAATCAAATTGGCCCTGTGTAAATTTTCATTTACACAGTCGATAAGAATACTTGCCTGTGTCGCTGCTGCCTCTGCTGCTTGCTCTGCCTGCGTGATCTGCTCGTCCCATTTATTAAAGAGCATTTCTTTATGATTTTCATTAATTCTAGGTGCTCCTGCTCTTTTTCCCTTCTCATCGTCTTGCCAAGTCAGATACTCTGTCACTCTCTTGTCGTTCTGATCATATTTGCTTCGCAATTCCACCACCTGACTGGTAATTTTGTCGCTTAGCTCACAAAAGTGCCTCCACTGTGATATTTTACGCCCCAATTCTTCTTGTTGCTGCAGTAGTTGCTCATTCAAGCCGATGGACTCTGAAATAAACTCTGCAAGCTTAGGTTCATCTCTGTGTATTTCTTGCTCCGCCTGCAGTTGTTTTTCTTTTTCTTCAAGACTCTTTTGGTAGCCTATTTGCATCTGTTGGAAGTCTTCTTGGAGCTTTTCGAGCTGTCTGGAAGCTTCATTGTTTGCGTTGGCTTGCTGTAACTATTGTTGTAGCAGTTGTATGTGATTTTCTCGTTCCTTTAAGAGCTGCTGAACTTCAGAGGCCTTGTCAATAGTTGCAGAAGCATACGCTCCTGCAATTTGAGACAGCTTCGTAAGATTTTCTGTAGGATTATTACTTGGGTCTTTCCACAAGACGTCTAAATGTTCAACGTCTTGAGACAGTGCATTTTTGAGTTTTCTTTTCTTTCTTTGTCTTCTCACAACTGCTTTGTGCTGGGGACTGTAGAACACATCTAGCGGGGGAATTTCTTCTACGTTAAGTAGAAGTTCTGAGGACGGAGTGATGGAGAGATCTTCTGCTCCTGTGGTAACGCTGACTATGGTTGGAGCAACTTCTTGCACCTCCTGCGTATCGTTCACGGGCGTCTTTGGGACTTGCCCTTCGATGTTGATTAATTCATTGATGGACTCCCATTCTTTATCTAGCTCTACTGTGACAAGAGGAGCTTCGATAACCGGAGGGGGAACATCTCTTGGTGGCGAGGTGATAACTTGTTGCTGAAACATTACACTGGACCGAGTTGTATCTTTGACTGCTTCTTCGTTAATTCTTTTGTCATGCACAGATTCTTCAGGGTGTTCGGAACCTTCTCGCGCGGCATTGGACTTAGATTTGGAAGTGCTGGAGTTCTCGCTGAGGCTGATACTCGGAGTTGGCTCTCTAGTAGGTATTCGTAGCCTTTCTAGTGGAATGCTGGCTAGCCTTCTATCTCTATATGATGTGAATTTCTGGAGTTCATCTGGAGATAACCTTGACTGAGCTTCTCGCAAAATCTCTTTGAGTGAGCTCTTACCCTGAAAGAGATCGTCAAACAAATCTTTGTGTCCGACGAACACTCTTATCTTGACAGTCGTAGTAAACTCTTGGGCAACTTTATTTGGGTCGAATGGCCTCATTGGGAACTTATATAATTGAAGGCACGTCACGTTTTCCACCTCATCAAAAGCGTGTCCTGCATCGAATAAGGAGAAGGCCCCATAATTGACGAGAAATTGAGGCCAAATGGCCTTTTTCTTATCTTTTAATTCTTTGGTTAAGCCGCCTTCAGAACAGGTTTGATAAGCGATTTCTCGAGCCAAAATCTTATCTGGGACATACAAGGGTAGGACATGTGGAGGTACAGTGCTTCCATAAACTCGAATGTAAGTAAACCATTCTTCCCCAAACCATCTTGCGATGGAGATGATGTCGGTCTCGGCTTCGGGAGAGCACCTTGGGGGGTCCTTACCATATATCATTCTATATATGGGCTGTATAAGCCCATGGAAAATCTGGTAAAAATGAGGGGCAAACTGGGAATCCCACAAGACTTTGTGATAGACGTGAATAGGCAACGGGTCTTGGGTAGTCCATTTCCATCCCATAATGGGGAAATTAGATACAAGGCAAACAGAATCCATAACATAGGCAACCAAATAGAAAGGAGGATAGAACCTTTGAGAAAATGATCTTTTGGACCTGTAACTAACCACAGCCGTATATAGAGTATCGGAAAGAATTTTAGCCCAATCTACTAAATCGGCATTTGTGGCAGCGTCGATTAATGGCAGCCACTCAGATGAAAACTTGTTGATATCGGGCATACCAAACAACCTACACAGCATGGCTGCAGCAAAAAAGTATGGAGAAGTAAGGGAACCAGTGCTGTACATACCTTTCTTATCCTTCTTTAACGGCTCATCTCTTCTAGACCATTCTTTAGTGGTGTCCGATAGATCTGGGTTCTCCATTGCGAACTTCCTAAGAAATTCTGCATTATAGGTCACTTGCGGTTCGGGCAGATGGTACATTAGCTTCAGATCTTGGGCGGCGAAAGATCCCAAGATCCCATGTCCCTGAATCTTGAATTGTCTGTTGTTTAATTCTGCATCATCCAGAAGCCACTTGACCATATCTGTGTATGGTAGAATCTTAGGCCTTGCCGCTATTCTGTGAAGGAATGAACATGCTAGGTCTTCTAGGGTTGCTTCAGAGGAGCGTGGTGCACCTGCAATGGCAGTCACTTTCATTATCCTCGGCTTCTCCTCTTCTAATAGCCTGTACATGCCTTCCCATGTGGAGATTCCTGCATCTTGGTTGCAAGCTGTATCTGTGTATAGGGGCGCCATCTCCTTGGTCTTCTCTCTTGCTTCGGAGCTCTGAGCCTTGTTCTTCTTTCCCATTTTTACTTTGTGTTTCTTTCTGGGTCGTCTTTGCACTTTGTTCCTGCAGATTACAAGTGAAATGGAATGTCCGATTAGAAAGGTGATGGGAGAGTTTTAAATGCAAGAGATAAATCAATTACGCCACCTTACGTGAAGCAAATATCCAACAAGGCACGCGTCTTTAATCCTCTTAATGACTGACAACCAATTTACTTACTAATATTAAAAACGCATGATTTCAGGCCAGGTAATGGTAAGTGGCTTTTCCTTTGAAAGGCACGCCCGGAGGATTTGTACTAAGGTGATTTTATGATTTGCTGACGTACCCTCGCATGTCGCACGATCACAATATCACAGATCGCAAAACCTAGTGCTTGCCAAATCTCGTCTGGCTTGTTTTGCGATATGCGATCTAGCGATCGCAATATCGCAGATCGGTGAATTTCTTGGCTTTTCGTTATGGACATCAGTATGGTGCGATGCGATGTCGTTATTAATCATGAGGGTGGCGCGTATTTTGATCTTTAGAAGAGTAACGGAGATGTTTCCGATCTTTTTGCATACGCGACTTTAAAAGACCTATCGTCTTCCATAGAAAAATATCTAAGATGCCTTTTCTAAATTATGATTTGTAACTTCAAAAAAGAAAGTCTAGCTTTTCTTAAAAAAATTATCTAAGGGTCCCCATTCATTCGGTATCATGATTTGATACTAAATGAAAAAGGGGGGGGGGGGGTTGTTGTTGGCCACAACAGATTCCAAGAAGTTTGGAGAAACTCCTGAGGTGGTAGACCTGTTTACCCATGCAAAGTGGATGACCTTTTGTGATAGAATTCAAGGTCACGATGATGAAATAACGGAGGCGTTCCTAAGGTCCCTGCAACCCAAATCAAAAACACTGGCCACTATAAATTTCAGGGGATTGACCTTGAAACTCACCCCACAACTCATTAGTCGGGTCACTGATTTGCCATTGGGGATACCCTGGGATAAAGAGGAAAGGAAATTGGGCCAGAAGGCCAAAAAGGAATTCTTCCTACCGAAAGAACAGTTTTTAGAGGATAAGAATGGGGTTCGGAGAGCCAGCCTTCAGCCATTTTGGAGCGAGGTCAGCCTTCAAATTATGAAATATATTACCTGTGAGGGGCGATTCAATATTGTGTATGGTTATCACTTCCGCTTGTTAACTGAGCTCAGGCATAAGATGGATTTGCCCTCAGAACAAAAATTGAGCATCCCATACTTCCTCCTATAGTCATTGATTGAATGTGGCACAAAAATGAAGGAGGGGACACCAGACCAGCTAGCCCATCATGGGCTTATCAAGATTCTTGTAGAAGATGCCCTCCATACTTATACTGTCCCTATCTGCTAGGCGTTTTTTGGCAATATGACCAAGGATCATGATATCCGGATTCTGGCCGCGGAACTCACTTCATCCAGCAAATGAGGAAAAGGAGCATATTGAGGCAGAGAAGCTAACTAAGGATAAGGAAATTAAGGGTAAGAAAACCAGGACAGGCCACCACAGGAAAAGAAAGAAGAGAAACAAGAAAAAGGCCAAGCTACTGAGGCCAAAGCTGTGGGTGAGATAAAAGCACAAACGCCAAGGGAGAAACGGTTGCAAATCAGGGCAAAAAGGACTGAAAAGGTCCAAGCAAGTGAGGGCACATCCAAGGAAACCACAACAAAATTGAAGAAGAAGACACCCCCAACCAAGCAATCCAAATCAGTAAAAACCGGTTCTACAGGAAGCCGACAGACTGTTTCTACAGGAAGACAGAAAATAGTCAGCACAGGGCTTTCTACAGGAAGTCCGAAGACAGAGAAACAGAGGGAAAAATCACCAGAAATTTTAGCTAGGGAGGTAGTAGCTGTGCTGGCCACCCTAAGCACATCTCCCAAGTAGAAGGAAAAGTGAAAGAGGGAGCCTCCCCTGTATTTTAAGGTAAGAAGGAGTGTAAGGATTAAGACTGGTAGACCCCAGCCTCCGTCAAAAGAACCAATCACAATTGTAGACACCCCTACCACACAAAAGGAGAGGTCCCCCTCCAAGGCCTCCATCACTTATGAATGGGGAAGCCCGAAGACATCCACCTAGAGGGAGAGAATGAAAATGTTGGACATAAAGGCCTCTCTACAGGATGCTGAGACTATTCTACAAGAAACACTGGCTAGGTTGAAGGAGACCGAAGCAATGGAGGGTGAGGCAGCTAAATCACCACAGGAGGAAGAAAAGGTAGAAAACATTGTGGAACCTAGCCCCCAGCCTAGCTTGGGCTCCTACTATAACTTCTTGGAGGCCGGAAAGATCATCCCTCAAAAATTCACAGTGCCACTTTTCCTTGCACTAGAAGAAGAGAGAGTGAGGACCCACACTTGGATGAAAATTGCTAAGTCCAAGGGTGTGGCGGATATAGGTCCTCTAGAGGAATAACTCAAAGAGGCAAGGAGGGAATTGGCTCTAGTATGACATGTGGAGAGCAGCCAGTGGGTCAGGCTATAGGAAGAAAATGAGCTGCTTAGACAACAGCTACAATTACACAGACAGAGGAAGGAAGACAGGCCTCATATCTTGGGAGAACAACAACAGCAGGAGGAGCCCACAATAGCCAGAGATACCCCTGATGAACAACAGAGAAAGGAAGGGGTGCAGACTGAATTTGAGATACTGAATCGGCAGCTACATGAAAAAGAATTGGAGACACAATCTCTTAAACAAAAGATACAAGAAAAGGAGGCCCAACTGGCCTGCATGGCCAGCTGGGCAATGGAAGCTCTGCAGTGTAGGTAGCCTATCGAATCCTATGCCCTATACCTCAAGGACCAGTGGTTACAGTTTCAGATCAATACCTTGGCTCAAAGGGGCATCACCCCATTCCAAAATTATCATCAGTTTGCAGCTCTATGTGGCAGTAGTTCATCTGAGGATAGGGCCAAATTATCAGAGTTCTACTTGCACAAATGTTCCCTTCTGGACATGAACGCATGGGATCCTAACATGGTGGTAGGGGAAGTCCAGCTTATGGCCATGGCCTCTTGGATGAGCCATGAGGAGAAGAGAGCAGTACAGGTCCGCAGTATCATAGGCAGAGAGCTCAGTGAGCCTCTCATGATCAGAGCAGAGCCAGATGACCCATCAGCAGTGATAAGCGCCCACCAGCACTTGGCCAACAGTCCTCAGGATCTACCGGAATACATTGAGCAACAGGCTCAATCCATTTCCCACTTTGAGGACATGGAGAGACTGTTGGGAGAAAACTGCATGCATGCCTGCACAAGGCAGTGGAACACATTGCCTCACAGCCTGAAGATAAAAGAATACCACTCTCCCACTAGGATGAGGGAAGCCTTGGCAAGGGTACCCCTCTACAAACAGTTGATGCAGAACTTGCAGGCCAATTGGATTGGCTTGAAATTCAGTCCTCCTTTACTTTTGGGATTGCTAGAAGGAGTGAAGGAAGAGGAAGAAGGTAGAAAATGGGAGGAAGTGGAAAGGAAGGCAGGATTCCACGACCGGGAATAGGATATCACAACAGAGGCCTGGGGTGTGAGGGAGGCGATCAAAGCCATAAAGGATGATGAGCTAGACTAGTTGCTTAGAGGATGAGAAACCCATTTAGCAGGGGGGTGATGATGAGCCCCGAATTGGGTAACTTATTGGGCTCATTTTGCCTAATTTTCCTTGTTCAATCCTCCATTTTTCATAGATTATGCATGTTTTTCTAGTATGTTTATGTTATTTGAATGAATAAGGGTGGTCACTCTACCTAGGAGGCTAATACATGGTCATTTCAGGATTTTTGGACAAATTTTGGTAGCAAAACCAAGCAATCATGGGTCAGCTAATAGCCAAGCTTGAGGTGAGGATTCGTAGGGAGGTTGTCTCTTGTATTAAATGGCCTTCCTCGAAATCTCCACCCTCAACTCTGAGCTCCACAGGCCACCAAAACGAGTTTTAAAGGCAACCAAGCAGTTTTGGGAAGAGTGACTGTATACTAGCAGTTGGGGTAGCCAAGTCCCTTGAATCTAGGAGGGCTGCTAGCCCCCTCGTATTGTACAGATAGGAAGGCCTTAGCCTTCATAGTTTACTTTTTGGAACTGTTGGTATTTTTGCACTATAGTGCTGTCATTTTGCTCAGCCTGTTTTCTTGTAGCTACTGTTGTACAACTTTCATATGCTGATTATTTTTGAATAATGAGAAGCAGCTTTACTTGGCATCAGATCTGAGTTCTTTATAGGAGCCTGCAGCTCTTGGGGTTGGGTCCAACCTGAGTGCTAAGGCCTCCTTTATGTATTGTTAGTTGTTCTTTATGCATTTGCAAAAACATTTCTGTTAAAGTAGATTAAATCTTGTTGATTAACTAGATCACTGTTAATGGTTAGAAAGACTTTTGATGCTCAGATTTAGTTGATAGGTTGTTTATAGGGAAAAGCTTCAAAAAAGGGCCATCAACCATCTCTGGTTTCACCTCTCCCTCAGTGGGATCAAGAGCTGTGATCAGGATAACCTTGCTACCCACAAAAACACCGATTTTGCTTTGCCATGCAATCACTAGTGTTTTATTTTCATGTATAGAAGTTGGTTACAAGTTTAGATTTTTGCTTGCTTAGTTGTATGAGTTAGTATACATGGTTTCGTTGCAGTTCAAATTCTTTTCATCCTTTTTACTGACAGCTAGATCAGATTAGGTCAACGTAACTAGGTTTTTTATTTTACAAGTCTTCATCGGTTCAGTTTGAAAAATGACTTGCAGAGCACCTGTACCACTCCTCCACCTACCCATACTCCATCAAACCCATCTACTCCATCCCTCAGCTCAGCTTCTAGCCTTACGTTTGCCATTTTCCCACATAACCCTAGTTTTTGTGCATCATTGCTTCAGTCCTCCTTGACCAAATCCAACCATCTACACTTGTCCACAACTCCATCCACCAAGTCCTGGATCATCTCCAATCCTTATCCTACCTCCATACCCACTCCTTCATCTTTCTCCATCCATCCATCCTCCAAAATCCCATTTCTGAACATCCTGTAGAAAGTTACAGAACATCCTGTAGAAAATCACAGACATCCTGTAGAACCCCTGCAGACTTCCTGTAGAAGCTCACGAATGAGGTTTCTTGATAGCCAAACTCTGTGAAACTATCTGGAAGGATGTTAGGGACCCCTTAGGCCCTATCTGAACCTTCCTAACCTCATCCAAGCATTTCCCCTCGCCAATCCACCTCTGCACAGTCAAAACAGTCAAATTGCATGCATGATAATTCTGACAACTTATTCAAAAATAGAAAAAGATGTTTTTTCAGATGTTACTATAGAAGTAGCTTAGATACATGTATTTACCTTCCTAGAAGTCAATGTCATCTCTTTCAGTAGCTTGCATCCTCTTTCTTGCATCAGTAGGGATAGCTGGTAAAATTAGGGTTTGCTAGGGTTACATTTCCTTTCAGCTTTCCAGTTTCTTTCTGCAAGTAGATCAACCTTCCTTGAGTTAGCTTTCTTCCATCAGTTAAAAAGCTTCTTCTCAGAGCTCATAGAAGTTGGCTTAAGCCCTAGCAGACTTGTGCCAGCTGACCCAGTGACAGCTACGGCAAGAGCTAGTACTTGTGCATACAGCACCATCGCTTCCAAGTTTGTTACAAACTATCGGGTTGATAAAAGTAAAGAAGGGAGTCCTAGGAGTTGCAGCATTATTGCTACAATACTGGAGCTCACCAGTTTGGTCGAGAAAGAGCCTTTTTCTGATTCATTTCCCTCTCCTTTCATGTGTTTAGAATCAAGATGTCATTGCTGGCATAAATAGAAATGTGATTTGTTTTGTGCATATTGATAGCAGACAGTTTGTGGATAGTCTTGGTTATTCAAATATGATTTGTTACCATGGTTAATTCATGAGCGATTGCTGATTCGAGACCTTGTTAAACATCAGTTGCAAGTTTTATTTGTATGGAAAGGAATGTGTATTCCTGTATAAGCAATTAGATTGCAATTAAGATTCAATATAGCCTTGTTCATCTGTGAACCAGTAATTGATTCATTAGGACTTGGAATCTAAATATGATGTTTAACTTCCTTTTTTTATGCTCCTGTAGGATAGATTAGAATAGTTAGGACTAGCATAAGTAGTTATAATTAGTGTAGATAGGATTTGATGCATATAGGTTAGCTGTTTCATTTGTTGATTTAATTGAAGTCTTCCTCGAAGAAGAAATCTCTCAACACATATAACAGTTTATGGGATCCTCTAAAACCCGTCGGAACTAGCCATTCCAAACGAAAGTAGATCTAATTGGGGTCTGCAATCGGGTTAGTTCCCCTTGTGGGCATAGCGAACATTCACCACGTCAACAAATTGGCACTATAAGGAGGGCCTGAATTGCCATCCACAACTTTTTATGATTTCATCTATAGATGTCGCACATGGATTCGAAAAGATTAATCCATGGATAATGAAGGTCAAAATGATCCTTCCTCTCATTTGGAAAAGCCTCATTTCGAAGAAACAAAGTTCCCTCTAAGTCTTGTGCTTGGGTCACCCAAAGAAGAGACACTGTGGGAGTATCCTGTCACTCAGGAACAACCAGACAGAGTACTTACTTGGGCTTATGCTCTTTCCCTCTCTCAGCTCCCCATCTTTCACTCTTTACCTCCGAAAACTTAAAGAAAGCCAAGGATCTGTTCCATAAACGAAGAGACATCTGCAGCCTCGTCTTTTGAAGATATTGTGCTAGAGTCCTTACAAAGTATCGACACTCCTTGGGAAGAAATTCCTGAGGATCCACTCTCTGAAGGTAATCCCTGGCCCGATTTGGGAAATCCTAATAAATAACACCTCGAAGAAACCTTCAAGCAGAATCTCCCTATCCATAATATGGCTAACGTTCCTCTTCTAGGTGGGAATCAGCTTCAACTGGGTGGGAACCAACTTCCACCTCCTCCGGGAGCACTCCCTCCCTAGCTCGCTCAAGATTCCGTAGTGGTACCTGGGCAATCGCATCCCTTACCCAAGAATGCAGAAAGAGTACTGCCTAAATTCGACCCTGAGTGGGGAGACACCACTGGTAACCATATTCACTCTTTCTTCCTGGCCATGCGCATGTTGGGGGTAGCTGATGAAGATATAGTATGTCACCTTTTCCCTTTTACTCTAATTGGTGCGGCCTCCACATGTTACTTTAGCTTGAGAATAGGATCGATCACCTCATGGGCTGTCTTTCAACAAACATTTTTAGACAAGTATGGCGATGAAAAAACACCTGCGGCCTTAGTTTTAGAACTATCCCGTTTGAAAATGGAAACCAAAGAAAAGGTCAAGGATTTTAACATCTGGTTCAACACTTTGTTCAATAGAATCTCGGCTAACGCTGGACCTACTGAGGAGGTGCTCATGGAATTCTACATCACTGCTCTCCCTATCCCTACTGTGATGTGGGTCAAATGGAGTAATGCACAAACCTTACAGGGTGCTATCGATGAAGCAGTAAAAGTCAAGAATGAAATGATCAGTCTCACAGCATGCCATCATACAACCAGAGAAAAGAAATCCTCTCAAGCATCCGAGAAGAATAATGACAGCGATAACAAAGGGGCTGAAATCAAAGAAAAGGATACCACAAATGTGGAAGGTTTGCATCGGATCATTAAGAAGTTGACAAACACTTTCATCGATATGAAAACGAATTCTCAAGAGAGTAAAAGAGGGAATGGAGGAGATTATAACAACAAAAAGTATTTCAAACCTTCCTATCATAAGAAGACAGAAGGTGGTCATGGTCAACTTGCACTGCCTGCTCCACCCAATGAAGGGAATTTGAATATGGAAGAGCTGGCTCTTATCAGATCGCTCCTTAACAATGAAGAACCTATATTGGAGCTGGAGCTAGAACAAGAAAATGAGGAAGAATACCAAGTAGAAGAGCCCTTGGATGAAGAATCTCAAATCAATGTACTATGGGATTTCTATAGAAATGAGAACAATGACGACGAAGGAGATAGTATGACAGAAATCCATACTAATGAAATCCACACACAAAGTAAGGGGCCACTTGTGGACGTGATGAAGCTTGTAGACCAGGCAAAGGAATATGTTTGCCCTTTGAAGGCATCCGCTCCTAAAGTTCCTGTTGAGAAGGGTAGACCTAGTGGTGATTCCAAGAGTACTCTAGTTGTGAACTGTCCACAGAAAGATAATACATCTCTGACTGTAACGAAGGAGACTCAAAATGGTAAAATCTCACCTAAGAATGAAAAAACAGGTATGTTTACTCTGCCCTACCCTGTTTATAACATTGATTACAATATTGTGGATGATCTTAAGAAATCCCGAGCTAATATCACATACTTCAATTTGCTAAAATTAACATAGCGAAGAGATCTACTCTTGAAAGCTATGAATGAACGGAATTGCAAATCTCCCACCAATCCAACCAGTCAAACCAAAACTTCAGTGTCCAGACCCATTAGTACCTCCAGTACATCCCAAAAGCCACCAGCCATGGAAGCCACTGTCAAAAATAAATCGAATGCCCCAAGATGTTAGTGCAGCCATGATAGGAAGGAAATCAAAATCCATGTCTCCACCTTTGCTTATCACAATTGAATCTTCAACATGAATGTACACAATTGCTTGGTATATTCTGCTGCCTCATCCACTGTTATGCCTTACGCTGTTGCTAAAAGATTTCGTGCGATACTCAAGAAAACAGGAACTCGAATTATGCAATTAGATAGAACAAATGTGAAAGTAATTGGGTAATTGAAAGATGTGTTGGTTCAGATGGCTACCAAACCATAGTACACACAAGTCATTGACATAGTGGTGGTCGACATACCCGAGGCTTATGGAATGCTACTTAGTAGGGACTGGTCAGCAAAACTGAAAGGATATTTCTCAACTGATTGGTCCCATCTCTTGCTGCCTCAGAAGGGAAAAGGTGATATGCTAAGGGTTGATCGAGAAAGATACATGAAGTATGTGGTGACGGAAATAAATGGACCCAATGAACCTGTAATGTTTACCAACTCTATCCTTGGGAATTATAGTTTCGACATTTGTGCCACGGAAACCTGTTTTGGAGAATTTCATGCATAGACAGTTGAAGAAACAGTGGAAAACACACGGTTGGAAGCTCTCCCCTGCAATCCAACTGATGAATTACCCTATATTATAGTAGATGATAGGACTAATTTCATAGAAAGTAGTTCAATTGATGTAACATTAGATTCTATATTTTGGACACTCTATTTTGATGGCTCTCATTGCCTTGAAGGTGCAGGTGTCGGGAGCATTCTCATTGACTTGCAACGGAATCAACATCTGATGGCTAGCCGGTTGGAGTTCGTGTGCACCAAAAACATGGCAGAATATGAAGGCTTGCTGCAGGGCTTGAAGAAAGCCATTGATATGAAGGTGAAAAATCTTAAAGTTTTTGGTGACTCACAAATAATTGTAAACTAGGTAAGGAAAAGGATACATTGCAATTCACCACACCTGGTAAGATACCAACATGAGGTATGGATCTTAATTGACAATTTTGATTCTTTTTTTATCACATACATACCTCGAGGGAAAAACTGAGATGCTGATCTGATGACTAGTATGGCTTCAAAACTTTTGCCTGATCTTAGATTAAACAAGAAAAATATTATGTTGAATTGATTTTCAGACCATCCGTGCTTGATAACATCTCAAATTGGTAGGTGTTCGAAGATGACGAGCAAATCCTTGAGTTCCTCGATTGTGAGAATACATTCATAAACACAGTCATTGATGAAAAAGAGCATGCAGACTTACGAATGAGAGGGAAGATGAGGAAAAAGATCAGTCCAATATAATTCCCAAGTCAGTTGTCAAGATGGAGCACTTGTATGACGTACATGATAAATTCAAGAATTCGACTAATTGCAAAACACATAGCTCATCCATGAAGTGTGAATTGGTCAACCTTGGAACCAAAAGAGACCAAAAAATTGTTAATTTCGGCTTAGGATGCTCTCCAAAAGAAAGGGTTGTGTTTGTTAAGCTGTTTAAAGAGTACAAGGATCTCTTTGCATGGACATATGGCGACTTAAAAACCTTTGATACTAGCGTTATGCAGCATGTGATTCCATTGGGGAAGGATGTTAGGCCATACCAACAAAATCTTCGCAAGATACATCCAAGCATGGAACCATTAGTGAAGAAGGAATTAAATAAAATGTTGGATGCCAAAATTCATTTTTCCTATCAGGTACACCTGCTGGGTAGCCAATCTCGCACCAGTAAGAAAGAAAAATGGAGCCATCAGGTTATGTATCGATTTCAGAAACTTGAACAAAGCATCGCAGAGAGATAACTATCCTGTCCCTTCTATGGAACACATTCTTCAGTGTGTTTTTGGGTCTAAAATGTTGTCCCTATTGGATGATTTTTCGGGATATAAGCAAGTGTTAGTGGTGAATGAAGATCAGCTTAAGACAACCTTCAACACTAAATGGGGCACTTACACATATTGTAAAATTCCTTTTGGACCTATTAATGCGGGTGCCACATTCTAGAGAGCTATGGACATAGATTTTTGAGGATTTATTAACAGATCAATATTTGTGTACATGGATGACATTACTATGTATTCGTATCACAAAAGGGATCATATGTATCACCTGAAACAAATTTTCAAAAGATGCCGAAGGTATGAATTATCGTTGAATCCCAAGAAGAGCGTTTTCACAGTTACAGAAGGGAAACTACTAGGTCACATCCTCTCTAAAGAAGGGATTGTTATCGACCACGAAAGAATAGAGACCATCATGAGAATACAACCCCTGCAAATAATAGGGCAATGCAATCTTTCTTTGGGAAAATTAATTTTCTTAGGAAATTCGTTTCAGGTTTTGCAGAAATAGCGCATCCCATAGAGCTAGTGATGAAGAAAGACATTGTGTATAGGTGGAGAAATGAAGCTAAGAAATCATTTCAGCGAATTAAGGAGGTCATCACAGAAGCTCCTGTGTTGGTCAGACCCAATTTTGTCAAGGAATTCTTATTGTACACTTTTGCCTTTGATGTTTCATATGCCGCATTCCTCACCCAAAAAAATGATGATGGCAATGAAGTCCCTATCTCTTATACGAGCTCTAATCTTCAGGGAGAAGAACTGAACTATCCAGACGTGGAGAAACAAGGCTTTGCAGTTTTTAAAGCTGTAAAACACTTCCACCCTTATTTATTAAAGGCCAGGACTAAAGTAATCATTCCCCATCTTGCCATAAGATCCCTCTTCATGCATAAAGAAATGGGTGAATGGAGAGGGAATTGGATAACCGCACTTCAAGAATTCGACCTCGAGATTAAGTTGGCGAAGATAGTTCGAGGGTAGGGATTATGTAGGCTAGCAGTAGAAGCCTTAGTGGATAAATAAGGGGCATTCGAAGAAGCAGAAGTGCAGACCATGCAAAATGCACAAGTAGAATTCAGGGAGGAGCCCCTATGGATTAATGAGACGTTGATGTATGAGTGTGAAACATCAGAAGCACTTTTGGATCTTGAGTCGTGGTATTATGACATACACTTTTATCTAACATGGGGAGCATGTCCTGAACACATGGATGCATCACGAAGGAGAGTGCTTTGATTGAAATCTAATCAGTATCACTTGGCCAATGACACGTTATACATAAAAAATTATGATGGAATCTGGTTGAGGTGTTTGGAAAAGGATGATGCTGATCATGTCTTGAAAGAAATGCATGATGGCCCAGCAGGTGGTCACTATGGTGGAGAGACCACTGCTCACAAAATATTAAGAGCTAGATATTATTGGCCCACATTGTTTAGAGACGCACATGCCTATGTTTCAAAATACAAGGTATACGAAACTACTGCAGGACGAGAAAGAAAGCCAGTCGTTCCCCTCTAGCCCGTTATGATTTATCGCTCGTTCCAGCAATTGGGCCTAGATGTCATAGGCGAGATCACTCTAAACTCTTCACAGCAACATAAGTATATACTCACGGCGACCGACTACTTCACCAGATGGACTGAAGCCATCCCGTTTCGGAAGGTAAATGAAGAAGAGGTAATATCATTTATTGAAAAATTTATTATCAACAGGTTTGGCATCCCTCACGCTCTCATATTTGACAATGCTTCTTACTTTTCATCACTGAAATTGACTAAATTTGCTATTGATAAATCAATTCACATAAGGTATGCATCAAACTCTTACCCCAGGTAAATGGAGTTTTAGAGTCCACAAATAAAAACCTCACCCGCATAATCCGTAAATCTATCGCCGACAACTAGAGGAATTGGCACAACGCTCTAACAAATGCCCTTTGGGCCGATAGAGTCACCCCAAAAGTAGCATTAGGAAACTCCCCATAATTCCTCGTCTATGGACAGGAAGCCATCCTACCTCCCAACGTTACCCTTCCCTCTTTACAGATCTCCCAAGCCTCAAGAGGGACCCCTTCAGCCTTACTTCATGAAAGGATCAACCAACTGGTGAGGTTGGAGGAATTAAGAGATAAAGCCAAAAATAAATTTAGAAATCACCAAATGATTGTGAAAAGATGGTTTGATCGCCATCTGGTAGGAGATAAAGATTACCAAGTAGGAGAGATAGTCCTGAAATGGGACAAGTTGAATGAGCCAAAAGGTAAGCACACGAAATTCTAACACTTATGGCTGGGCCTGTTCCAAGTTGAAGAAAAAACCGGTCAGGGAACTTACAGACTGAAAACTTTACAGGGAGAAACTAAAAAACTCCCTATTAATGGCCAACATCTTAAGAGATACTTCTAGTAGCCACCACATGGTGGTTACCTCTTGAGTAAGTTAGGATTCATTTTATTTTTCCGTTAATGTCCTTTCTTGTTTCACACAAAGTTTATTTTCCTTTTGAATTTCAATTCTTTTCAGCCAATTGATTTTGGTCCTTCAGTCTCATCTTCACCTTTACAACTCTCTTTAGATTGCCCTCATTCACCACCTTTAGCGTTTTTCCTCCCTCATTAACCTGTTGATGAGTCAGCCAATCCTAAATTCATCGTTACCTTGTAAATCAAGCAAGGTAGGGGCATCTTTATAAAACGAAAAAATGTGTAACCACAGCTGGGATGGCATGGCAGAATGCTACATTAAAAAAAAAAATCCCACTCGGACCTAGCCTATTCTTGCCTATAAGGTTTGCAGTTATTCTCCATTGGTCCCATCCACCACATTAAGTTGTCCAATACCTGTCATCTACAAGTAAACCTCCTTTCATGGGCTAAGCTCAGTATCATATACCTTGTGGCAAATCTAATTGTGCTCTAGTCCTTGTGCCTAAAATTCGAAGGACAGGTTGTTTGGGAAGCTGGTTGGAGTAGGGATTGTTGCTGGGATCAGAGTACCGGTTGACATAGCAAGCCCAACCTTGCTTAAGCGGTTTAAAAATATGGCATGATCCATGACTGCGCTCCATTTAATCATACAAAAATATAACATTGAAATTCTTACATAAAGTGCAGATAAACATATCTACATCAAGTTTGATGAGCGATAAAGAGCTGAGGTACACCCTAAATAGGTATTGATAGACCAGTGATGGACCCAAAAGGATTTTTGAAAGTAGAAAATAGGTAAGGGAGGGTTAATAAATCCCATAATACTACCATTCGAGAATGTTCGTCAAAACCCTATCAGTAAGTTGAAGCTATTTGTCTTTATCCCACCTGAAGCAATTAATGTTGAAGTGGAACCCATGCCTGTCCATCTATTCAATTTGCATTTCAAGTTTATCTTAACACCTTGATGTTCTAGTGACCCAAGGTTTATTTGGAAACAGAGATAACGGGTTCACCCAGTGGTTCACCATTTGTTGTGGCCACAACAACCACCCTATTAAAACATGCTCTTGTAGCAAATTTGAATGGGTCCCCTAGAAGTTTGATCTTTCACTTCTCTGAATGATCTGTTTTTATCTCAAGGATGTTAACTCTTTGCCGAGCCAAATCTTCAATTCTTAATGGATAAGCCACCCTTAACAAATCTTTGATGCATGATTCATTTATAACCCTTTCTAGCCCTTCATTCAGATCCTTCATTAGGACTTTTTCAATCCTCATAAACCTTCACCAACCCCTCACTCTTTACTATGGTTGTTTTGGGATCCAACCCGCAAAACCTTCTATTGCACCACAATTTCTATTACAATAATTTTGTAACAGAAATACCTTGCAAATGTATGTAACTTACCTTTCGATGCTCTTTCAGTCTTTATACATTTCTCAATGCATGCCTCTATCGCTTTTGCAATTTATCCATTTCTGCGGTTATACTGTGCCTTCCTCTTTCACATCCGCTAAGTGAGGACCTTCCAGACTTCAAATACAATTAACAGTAGCACATATGATGTCGGGACCATTCCCCAATCGCAAATCGCAATCGGTGGAACCTAAGGCCCATACGTAAGGCATTCTGCGATATGGCAGACCCACCGCAATTATTAAACATAACACATACATTTATCGGGTCTGCTTTCGCAATCACAAATCACAATCGGAAGAAGTCATGGCTTATACATAAGGCGATATGCGATATGGCGGACCCGTCGAGGCTATTAACCGCAACATATATATTTTCGGGTCTGGCCCATCACATATCACAATCGGCGAAACCCAAGGCCCATACACAAGTCGCTCTGTAATATGACAGACCCGCCGAGATTATTAAGCACATCATAATATGATTTCAGGTCTGCTCTTGTCGTCGCAATATCGGAGTTCAGTAGTTCAATAAGCCTGGTTCCTCTCCACTAAAATGATGCGATGCGATAGTGTTTCACGGACCCAATAGGGTATGGGTTCCCATCTATAATATTTCAAGTCCAGAATTCAGATCCAGTTATGTGTTATGTGATGGTTTTCAATGTAAATCGGGTTTACACTTGCGGGACTTAATCAATGCATGAATTACAAACTAGGGGCCGACTCTTTCACACTTGTTCCTTTTCATGTTATAAACGTTTTAATGAAGGCAAGATTTGTGTTGTTAATAATTTTTATCATATTTTCATAAGCATAGCTGATGTTGGTTATTTCTGTAGGCGAGGACGGAGAGAAGGCAAGCGAGGTCGAAGAACAGATGCATAAGCATCAAGTATGGCTCTAGATAAAAGATGCATGAGCGGATCCGAAGAGTTTATATATGCAAATGTTTTCTATTTAAAGATCCGGCTTTAGGCATTGGCAGTCATGTTTCCATGGGTTACCTGTGTGTTCTGAAGGTTATGGGTCTCGAGCCTTATCATGAAGAAATGACACGTGTACCTCCTCCTTTCAATCAGAATCTCTTCATTTCCCTAGGAAATGAAATGCTCTAGTAGATGTGGCCTTTACGTGTCAGCCATTTCACTGATTGATTCTACTCCTATATATTTTAATTTGTATATTGAAAAGATGAGGGAGGTGAAAAGTTAGGGGAAGACTGAGGGTCAGTTCCTTCTGCATAAGTATTACCTTCGAAGATGAGGGGAGGACCTTTTTTTAGGGGGAGAACAACTTTTGATTTATTGTGAATAAAGAAGACTGTTTGGTCGAGAAAGAGCCTTTTTTCGATTCATTTTCCTCTCCTTTCATGTGTTTAGAATCAGGATGTCATTGCTGGCATAAATATAAATGTGATTTGTTTTGTGCATATTGATAGTAGACAGTTTGTGGCTAGTCTTGGTTATTCAGATATGATTTGTTACCATGGTTAATTCATGAGCGATTACTGATTCGAGATCTTATTAAACATCCTTTGCAAGTTTTATTTGTATGGAAAGGAATGTGTATTCTTGTATAAGTAATTAGATTTCAATTAAGATTCAATACAGCCTTGTTCATCTGTGAACCAATAATTGATTCATTAGGACTTGGAATTTATATGTGATGTTTAACTTTCTTTTGTTATGCTCCTGCAGCATAGATTATAATAGTTAGGACTAGCATAAGTAGTTAGAATTAGTGTAGATAGGATTTGATACACATAGGTTAGCTATTTCATTTGTTGATTTAATTGAAGTCTTCCTCCAAGAAGAAATCTTTCAACACATATAATAGTTTACGAGATCCTCTAAAACTCGTTCGAACTAGCCATTCCAAACGAAAGAAGATCTAGTTGGGGTTTGCAATTGGGTTAGTTCCCCTTGTTGGCATAGTAAACATTTGCTGCATCAACAGGTCCCAAAACCAATTGATATTTACATTATTACAAAAAGAAGGGCCTTCGCCCTATCCTGAAGACCTTATACTGCATAGTATATTCAAACTGCTTCGCACTCTAATGCATGCTCCATTGTGCACTCCACTCCACAAAATGTAGATTCTTTACCAAAAACTAGGCCAAGTTAGGTTGTTCCCAACAAGAATGTCTGGGGAACTTCTAGTGTTGAGAGTGTAGTAGGGTAATCTGCCAAGTCATATATTATGTTAGAGGTATGGGTGGCTTTAGAAAAAGTAGCATTTCGACGTAATGGACCTTTGGGGATCTTGGGAATAACATCTATGTTAGGCAGAGGGATCTATAAGGTACCATTGGATGATGACAAAGGCTTAGTGGAAACTTGGGGTTGGGACTCAGTCGCGGACTTAGTGGGTGTCTTGTCATATTGGCATGATCAAGTCTAGAGGTTGATTTGTTTGCTATTAACCTCATTAGAATTCATCATAAGAATTTGATAATCATGGTGACCATATGATGGAGTTGCCTGAACTTGTGTAGGTTTAATGGAAATATATAATTAGTGAGGAAAAGGATTGGTATGCATTGCCGATTGAGATGAAGCAGGAGGGGGAGGAGGAGCTATGGGTTGTGGTCCTAGAGAAGCAATTACTCGAGATTCCCATACTTGATGCATTTGAGGTAAAATGTGACACTCATGAGTATAATGGCCATATATGCGAAAAAATGAACAAGGTTTGTTTATGCAAAGACCCTTGTTTTGCTTGGCCTGTCTGCCCTATTGCTAGGTTGTGGGATTAGGATGGGGACAATGAGGTGCATTGGGTGGTGGACCCTTACTACCATGATTACCTTGATATTGATGGTTCCAGTTACCTTTCCCCTTGTTCCTTTTCTTAGGGTTAAGGGGATTTTTTGCACTCTACTGAGCATACACTTAACCTTGTGGATGACGCTGTTGTTGTGGTAGAGGTGGAGCAGGCATGGGGGGTTGGGCCACTGGTGGCGTAGGGGTTGGAGCACTAGGTGGTGCATATGGATAATAAGGAGATTTGGTAGCATTGGGATAAAAAGGTGGACCAATAGCTATACTTGACATATGTTGATGTTGATGGGGATATGCATATGGCATGCTGGGACCTAGATAAGAGTTGCCATGTAGAATATTTAGGGAGGGATAAATGTATGAGGAACTGGTCCCTCCCTGAGGTTGACCATAAATCATCGAAGGTAAAGCATATGGTTGAGGTTATGAAATTGTTCCAACTATGCTGTCCATGACATGATATGCCCCCAATGCATTAGCAACACCAGTTCGAGGTAGATTGGGGATGGCAATATAAACATAAACTGACTGGGCATAAATCAAATCAAATTACAAGGCTACTTGGAGCGCTCTTCCTCATTTAGGGGGAAGTGTGACATGACATCTTTAGCAATGGAGGCCAAAAGCGATCTAAGGAACCAGTTGATATTGATGGGGTTTTTGAATTCAAGAGCTCTATATATGCTCCTCCTTTTATGCCATTTCTGAACATGGTCAGATAGGTGAGTGGAAGAAGTTTGACGAAAATAAGTTAATAGCTCGGTACGAGTGTCATAACGAAGAGGTAATTGGAAATAGGCAAGAAACTATTTGGCAAGAGCCCCAAAAGTTGAATGAGTGGCTCTAGGTTGATCGACATACCACTTAGCAACAACTCTAATAAGAGTGTGTTGGAACAGACGAAGACGAACGAAGTCTTCAGTGATATAATTAGACGAACACCACATATGGAATGAGCGATCATGATTAGTGGGATATTCTATAGGATTACCTTCAAACTTTGGGATATCTAAACGGAGTTTAGTAGGAATATTTTTCCAATTGGGATCATGGAGAAGAGGATTGGTGATGAGCTAGCTGAAATCAGGGAGACTCAAACCATCCATAAATGGAAGCAATGGAGGAGGAGTGACCACACCGGTGGGAGTTCCGCTTATGGGGTTACCTTGTATGATACGTTGGTTACCACCTTGGATTCCCACACCCATGTTGGTGCATGACATGGTGGTGGTACGGGGTTGAGAAGTTACATAATCAAAGGAAGAACTAGAAGAATCACTAAAATTAGAATCAGAATGATGACTCGATGGAGGACTGGGAGGATGAACTCTAACTCGACCGGGAGGAGTAATATGTGCTAACAAGAACTGAGGGTGAAAACCTCGAAGTCTCTATGACAAACACCTAAGGGGCACAATGATAGAAAGACAATAATGACACTACGGACTAAACGGTGATGATAGGAATAATAGAGCAACAAACAAGAAGAAAACACCTAGTGCAGTGGTTAGAAGTGTAAACTAAATATATTAATGATGTTACTCTAATACAAGAAAGCACATCCTATAAAAAAAATATCTCTAGCCTATAGGTGGTCTAAATCCTCAAACAATCCTAAATCTACCTTTTTAGATGGCCTTCTAAAGAACTTATTACTTGACGGAATCTCATCCCTGCAAGTAGAACTGTCTAGAGAAAGGTAGGGTTGAGAACCAACTTCTCCCATAGCCAATCCTATAAGGTATTTTCCTAAGATTGGTCACTATGGTTACCTTCATCCCACGGGGATGGTTAATTCTTGAGCTTCTTGGTAACTAGACAATTAACGAGATTCCTGTCATGGGTTGGGTGGCCTTGAGGAGAACCGCTTTCATGATCACCTAGCCTGACCCTCTCTAAATGGTGTTTTTTATGCACTCTAGATTGTTACCGTGGAACGGTGAAGGATTTGAAGATCACTAATATGTCAACTTCTATGTCTCAATGCAAGTGATCAATGGGTGTTATTGGAAGCCTATCCCATCGATCCTACACCTAAACTACAAATATGTTTTGGCCCTAGTGCCCAAGTGGGCTTAATCTCTATAGGTTGAATTATTAAGGTCTAGTGTTTCAAGTATTGGATTGGAGGTGTTAACCAAGCTCATGTTCCCTTAGGGTGTGAGTATGTGAAAATAATGTGTCAAGTGGATGAGTTCAATGAGCATGTTTTCTGATGCCATGCGCTACTAAAATAAAGTGCTAAAATACTGTAAATAATGCTGAAAATGAAAAACGAATAAATAGGAAATCAAGCACACAAAACCCCACCCAGAAAGGCTATCAAGGAGCTAAGAAAGAGAGGGAAAAAAAAATCTACTCAAAGACACATAAAATTCATAAAAGACCTAATGTCAAAGGGAATGAGATCTAGAGGCACTAATCTGCTATAAATGATGCAGACAAATAACAAAAACTGGAGGTGAAAGATGCTGCAAAGGATAGGTATGAAGCTCCAAGACCTAAGATACTGAAGGGGATCCTAAGGGGGAAGGAAAAATCCAAAGTCTAAAGGGAGAAAAGGTGGAATAAACTATCCAAAAGTGTTGAAAAGTAATGGATCAGACTCTGAAAATGAGTGGTTAAAAATGATAAAACCATAGACTCCTCACTCAACCAATCTCATCCTAATAATGTGGAGGTGTACTCTAAATCCTAGGGGGATTTTTCCTTAAAGAAAAAATTAAGAGAATATAGGCCTAGAGGAGACTGAAAACAAATATATAGTACCCTTCCAAATCTAGACACAAGACTCTCTGCAAATTTGAAGAAATTCTAAAAAAATTCCAGGAAAAATCGAAAACACAAGTACTGACCCAAAACTGTGGAAAACAAAGTTTTTGGGCCAAAAAGTGTGCTCTGGAATGAAGATATAGGGATGAAAAGTGTGTTTATCTCCTAGGATTCTCCATCGGCAGATCTGGCACAGTTTTTGTCATCTCTTGCTCGGATGGTACCTATGACTTGTGCAAAGAACTAGAAAATCACCAGAACCCAAAAATTTGACGAAAAAGGAAATAGTACTATAAATAGAAATTGAGAGGCTAAAAATAGTTGTAGAAAGCCATGAAATTTACTGAAACTTCATTCACCTAAGAACAATGTTATTACACCAATGCAATCACCATTTTTTAGTGTGAAATTTATGGAAGGTGTACCAAAAACAATTCACTTAAGTCACTAGGTGACATGTGGCCCTAACAATATTTTGTGGCTGCTTACGCTTTAGATATGTAATAAAACTAGAAAAGCCTCCAACAAAAACAAAATATATGATCAAAATAACAAACAACAATATAGATATCCAATGCAATAACTGAAATGGAAATACTTTAAAATGAATAAATATTTTATTGATAACACCTAGTGAAGGAGATCTACCAAAAAGTTTTGCAAATCCCCCTCCATGGGATGGGTCCTTTGATGTCCCTAATGCTTCAGTAATTGATTCTCTCTCTCAATATGTGAAAAACCCAAAACAATCTTGAGAAATCAAATGGGATCTCAAATGAAAAGAGACAATAATGGTGATGATGATAACGACCATGATGAATAATGAATGGAAAACCGTCCTATTTATAACAAAGTATTGAGTTAATCTCGAAAATGGAGATAATAAAATAATATTGACCAAATAAATATCTAACCATTAAGAATACTTTATTATATTTTTTGGAGAGGGAAAAGATATTCAATATGGTCAAATAACTTTATTTAGAAATAATTAACAAATAAAATGATTTATTAATTATTTCGTGAGGATTAAGAACATTGTGAAATTGAAATAATTATTAACGAGTGATTTAATTCCAATAATAGAAATAAGGAATAATAAATAAATAGTGATATATTTAATTATTCCTAGGGGATTTATTCAAATGTGACAAGGAATAATTATTTAAATGATGATTTAATAATTATTCCTAGAGAAAATTAAATAAATATTGATTTATCTAATCATTCTCATGGTTTTTTTTTAATCAAAAAATAATTTAACAAAAATGGGTTACTAAATTATTTCTAATGGTGAAAGTGATTTTACTATGGTAAAATTAATCCTACATGGTGTATTTTGATCTACATTGTTAGAAATGCCTAGGTGATCATTTTTTGGTGTTAACACACAAAATGATGGATGAATTTCATAATTGAGTCTGTGGAGGACATTACAGTTGGAGGGTTACAACACACAAGATATTCAAAATACTTTTTTATTGGCCCAAACTGTTTGGTGAGGTGCATACTTATGTTTGAGCCTGTGAGAAGTGCCATAAGTTTGCTGAAAAACTAAAATTAGCACCTTTTCCTCTAATCCCTACTTTTGTTGAAGAACGTTTCAGAAAATGGGGGTTAAACTTTGTTATCACTCAAAATTTTCTCAAGGTTAAAGAAAGAAATTTCCAAGGTAACCACAAACCTAATCTTTTAGACTTAGGTTCTAGCCAACCTAAGTCCAGAGGGGGCTCTCTCTTTATAATTTAACTTTGTTTTGGGTGGGATTTCAAGCTAGTTATTAGAGCTCATGATGTTTTGTTTTGATTGGGTGGTGGAATTAAGAAAACATATGGGCATAACAAGTATTTAGGCCATTGGTCTATGGACTCAATCAAATAGTGGCTTAATGGGATCTGATTAATCACTAAAGTAAGAGTTCACAGGGTAGGCTAGCACAACTAGAAGAAAATCTGCAGGTTCAAATGGATGAAGTAGTCCTAACTAGGGCAAAGGGCAATGAAGAATCCTTAACTGGGATTAAGATGAAGAAAATAAGGATGATCAACAACAAAGGGAAATGAAGAATCCTTTACTATGGACCAAGGGGGGGAAACTATGGAAGTAAGGGAGCAATTAAGAATTCCCAGACCAAGATAGTTTAGTAGAAAACATATAGAAGGTAAACAGTTAAAACAGAGAGCATTTAAGCTAATTTTGAGATATCATTCCTTATTTACCTTTCAGATTTCATAAGAGACACATATGAATATTTATAACATGAAGAGAAAACAATATTTAAACATGAAGAGATAATACTTATTTGTTCCAACTATGCACAAGAATCCAGTGAAATGTCCTTAGCTTTATTTCATATCCAGCAAAACCAGTCCAGTCTTGAGTACAATAGCTCCTTGGCTCAATATAAAATGTCTACAAAAATTTATTTTAATCCCCCCAAAATACTTCAAATGAAGAAGTATTTATACTAATTCTAAACTGAAATATCTTGAAGAAATATCAAGATTGGTTTTACAAATATCTCAAACTGTTTTACATTAATAGAACTTAAATAAAGGACACTCAAAGCTAATGAATCTAATTGGCACTATTTTTATGGATTTATGGTGACAAATAAGAGAAATTCGAATTTTATAGCAATTGTTAAGTGATGATGATGCTTCCAAGTCACTAACTGCCTCCTTCTTTTGTGCATTCTGCCCCAGAAATTCTGCAAACTTAGGGTCCATTGATACACTTGTATATCTCAATCCAAGCTAGATATGTAAAAAGTGAAAGAGGTTCTTGTAGATAAGAATGGTTTTGAGATAAACCTCTCTAATTTTCCCAAAATTCAGCTCCAGATGTTCACAATATTCTCTGCAAAAAGATATCAAAAATAGGACTTTGCACAAACTGAAAATAGGTTGTGAAGACATGCACTTATCTCACGTTTGGTAATACGTGTGTAAAACATGAGATAGATTTTTGTAGATTGGCCTGTTAGGAACAAAAGCCTCCTCTAGTTTCTCAAACTACTTCTTGGATGGGCCACAATAGTTTCTGCAAAACTATGACTTAAACAAGAAATTTTTGAAGAATGTACCATTTTTGCTCTGATTTCATCTTTCAACCTCAAATTTCTTTTAACTTTTCTTCACTTT
Source organism: Pinus tabuliformis (assembly GCA_031772625.1). Classification (NCBI taxonomy): domain Eukaryota; kingdom Viridiplantae; phylum Streptophyta; class Pinopsida; order Pinales; family Pinaceae; genus Pinus; species Pinus tabuliformis. The sequence goes on from CM062819.1 coordinate 1,545,044,844, forward strand.
TACTTTGGATAAATTTCGTTGTTGCTGGTGAAAGTGTTTTCATCTCTGTTTAACCCTTACTGTATCCAATTTTACTTTTACTTTTTTACTTTTACCGTTCTGTTTTTTCATCTGTCTTCACTTTGACATGAATCTGTATGCTATGCTTTGTAACTGCCTTCCCTACTATTTATCTTCATGCTAGTTGATTTACTTGACATGGTCTTCAATCTGATACTCTTTAACCTTGATACACTTTGACTGTTCTTTACTGTTTCCTTTTACCTTCACTGCATATTTTAGGTTTTTACTGTCTATTTCAATAGTAAATCCTTTTATTTTTGTGTATATCCGCATCAGGTAGTGGATATAGGTTAAGTACATGCATATTTTGTTCACTTGTCTTGTAACTGTATTCTCTGTCTGGTTGCTCTGTTTTGACTGTCAATGCTCTGTGTAGTTGTCTTCTTCTTTGTTTCCTTGTATAATTCTGTTCATCCTCTGAGCACAAGTTCTAAATGAGGTTTTCTATTGATTCTTGGAATAAACCAGTTCTGTGACTAGTATCAGAACTCTTTATCCAAGATCTGATCTTATTTTGATAACCTGAAAAAAAATTCAATATTTTTTAAGAGGACACAGGTCTTCATGAAGGGTGCTTGATGGCTCTCTAGCATCGGAATGATTGGGAAAGGGGTTGCAATAGAGTGTTGGATGGAAAACAGATGGTGAGATCATGTTGCAGAGGTTCAGGGAGGTGTTGGAGGGTTTCATAGGTTTACACAGTGAAACGGGCAAAAACCATGAAAACACAGGTTTTCATGTTATAAGCTTTAACAAGGAGAATTTCGAAATACAACACAAAAGTCAATTAAATGAACGAACAGGCGGTTTATCGAAATGGCGAGAAAGCGGTATTAAAGGGCCATCAAACTGCTTATGAGGCGTGGGCAGTTTTGAGGAAAGGCCACCTGATTCCACTCATCGGGCGCCACGTAGCACCGGGGGCCTAAGGGAAAACAACCCATTTTGGGTGGGTAAAGTTTGGGTTTGGAGCCTGTGTGAAATGGCTTATGATCATTGGATGTGGGCCTTCAGATGAGACGACGATCGTGCTGTGGAGTTGCATGGAGGGTAATAGGAAGGGGCCCGATGGGTTAATTGTGGTGGTATGGGATTAGTTTAGGGTTAAGGCGGGATTTAATTGGATGGATTAATTGTAATTAATCGCGGATCGATTAATTAATTTGATTTTTCGGGGTAAGGGGTTGTAATATAGTTTTTATAGAAACTAAGGGTAGGGTTATTTTACATAGGGATTTAGATAATAAAGTTAATAGATTAATATGAAATGGGCGGAAAGGATTTTTACCATAAGTTTAATGTATAACACATGATTGACGCACTTTATTCATATACAAAAAATACTTAGGGTAAGATGGTTTTTATGAGTTGTTTGAGTGGAAAGGGGTTTATATGGGGGGATTCACTAAAAGGGGTTTATTAGGGGGAAATAACTTTTCTTTAGAAAAAAAATGTTTTTTTTTCTTAGGAAAAGGGATTTGTTTTGGGAAAATGAGTGATTTGAAGGGGGTGACTATTTATGAGGGGATTTTTAGTACTTAGGACGTGTAAGTCATTGGGCCGAGGGTCCGGTCCCTCCAGAAGTCAGAGAAATGCTCTGAGCCCCTTTGAGTTAAGATTTTAGGTACTGAAGACTTTTTCTTGGAAATTAGTTAAGTGGAAATGTAATGAGTGAAGGAAGTTAATCATTTTGAGTTTGTGGACTTTGAAGCATGCTTTATTTTCACCCATACTTAGAAATTTGATGATGAAAGTGAATATTATGCTCTTATCTAACAATCATCACAATTCTGCAACCATTCTTCTACTTACCCACCTACTCATCCTACCATTTTTACTTCTCTTTATTAGGGTGCACTTAAACTGGAAAACCGTTATCAAAACCTTTTCTTTTATTTTACAATAATAATCTATCTAAGTTTATATTTATTATATCCAAGAGCTTAGATTAAATAGTTGAGCTCCTTTTATTCACTCTACCTAATCTAATTATCTGCCAAGGTTAAACAGTTTGGTCATATTTTCATTCTCTATCTATAAACATGAAATTCAAAACATGGAATAACGAAGATTAAACTGTTTGATTACCATGGATTGTGTAATGAATAAAAAGTTTCACACAATCATTATTATGCAGAAAAGTAAATAGTAGTGGCATTTGGACTTGCACACCTTCCTGATCTTTTATTTCCTTGGGGTTCATATTTTCATCTTTTTTTGACCTTTTTATTGTTTTTGTCCTTTGATTTTTCTTTTAGAACATACCCTCTTTACATATTTTAATTTTTTGAATATGGAAAACATTTGCAGAAAGCAAAGGTATGTACATATTACAAGGCTTAACCTTGGCCATTCAAAAATTATGACTCCTATTGGTATAGGAACCTAACAAACTTCATTGGGTAAATACACGCACCTTTCAACAATCAACACAAATGGATACTCATAGCCACTAATTACTTTACTAATTGGGTAGAAGCAACCCTAATAAGGAATGCAACTCATGTGGTAGTTATGAAGTTCATAGAGGAAAACATCCTTGCCAATTTCGGCTGCCCCAAGAATGTTGTCGCCAACAATGCTCATGTTTTTAAGTCTGCCAAATTTATAGATTTGTGCCAAAAATACAACATTGTGGTAGGCCACTCCACCACCTATTACCCATGGGGAAATGGATTGGACGAATCCTCAAATAAAACCAGGGTAATTAGGATAATAAAGAAAAAATATATCCAAAAATAAGAGGAACTAGGACTCACAACTAAAATTTTTCCTTATGGGCTAACAGGGTTACCACCAAGAGAGATATTGGAAAATCCCCTTTCGAGTTGGTTTATGGAAAGGAAAAAAATTCCTATACAAATAGCTATGCAAGTGGCTAGAATCTTGTAAGACATTGAGGAGATCCAAATGCTTTGACGAGAAGGATAAATCAATTGGTGGAACTCCAAGAGAGAAGAGAACAGGTGAATCATAATTTAATCAGTTATCAAGAAAAAATGAAGTCCTTATTTGAAAAAAAAGAAAAAGACAAATATATGTAGCCATAAGACTTAGTACTGAGATGGGATGTTAGGAGGGAAGATAAAGGAAAGAATGGAAAATTTGATCCCCTTTGGTTCAGACCTTTCAAGATTAATGAGGAAAAAGGGAACAACACCTTTCTACTGGAAAATATAGGAGGAGAAGTGCTTGGGCTACCTATGAATGGAAAGTTTCTCGAGATTTACTTTCAACACTTAATAGGTCCAATCCTACTTACTGTAAATACTGGTGAGCCATTTGTAAATAACCATCACTAGTTTCTATTTTTTATTTATGTTTTTGTTTATGAAAGTATGAACAAAATGTCTCCATGCCCAAGGAGTAAGGAACTAATTTTAGGTTCTCATTGCATTGTATCCAATACATTGTTCCCAGTTGAACTTAATGTTTTTACCATTCATCATCAATTTCAAGAAGTTGATAAACCAGAACTATGGCTCAGATAAAAAAAATCCTTTTAAGTCATCTTCTGAATAATTGGTAAACCCGCCTAAGTCAAAAGCTATTTAAATACTCTATGGGGGTCACTATCAGGGCCTAGATCTGTATTGGAAGGTCTAAAAGCACAAAAGCTACTCATGGAACTCCTAACAGGAAAACACAGTAGGGAAGAGGGGCATTTTTATGCAGGTGCACATTTTTGGTTAAATGTCAAATAGTTTCTACATGGATCGTCATCCATCCCCACCCAACCACCCCCCGGAAGCATTTCGAGGGGGGTAACCTACTCAGGTGATAAAAAAGCACCTTGCCTAGAGTTCAAAAGTAAGATTTGGATCTGACGGTCTAGTTCATTTTAGGGGGTAGTGGGGGGTCCAACTCCTGCTATCGACCCGCCGGAGGATGATGGGAGTTGGGACCATGCACAACGTGGGCCAATCTGTGGGCACCTTTTCAAGTGAGCATGAATTAAAAAGTAAAACAATAACTCCACTGGCCCTCACTCCTGTCCACCTGTCCTCGCCATCACCCAACCACAACCAGTCATATGCCCCTCCCATGACATCATCCCCACATCAATGGACTATTTTCCCCACTCCATTATAAAATCCCTCCTGGCTCGCCATTTTTAAATGTTTTTCTAAGCTCCTGGCACAAGCTCTCCTACCAGTCACCTTTCCAGAACACTGTTAGAGCTCTTAGCTGGGCAAGTACCTCCTCCTGTTATCATTTTCGTCTTGCTCCATGATAACTAGGTAACCACTCGCTCTTGTCCACCTATAAATTGTTCGAATTCTCATAAAATATTAAGAAGGTGTATCCCGAGACCTTAAGGCCTGAGAGGCCAAACCCTCTTCTAGTGTTGACCCCCTCATGGACACAGAGGCACAAATTGTTGACACTGCGTATGCCTACCAACTTGCTGACCTATGTTTTGACATGTATGGCAACCATGTTAGGGGGGAAGACCAACTATGAGTAGTTGACTCTAGCCTATACTATCAAATTACACCCTCTATGCACTATTTTCCTGAATTCGTATCTTGGTTGGGCATACCATATATTGAAAAGAAGAATTCATTTTTTCCTCCTCTGGGCATTCTCGAAGTAAGCCTAGAGATGATTCAAAAACCCCTGGTTTACGCTAATTCTCTAGAACCATAGCAGTTTATTGATGTTACCCTAGTGTATCATTACTATACCCTCCTAGCCAATGAGCAACAATATTTCCCGCAGATGGTCCTAGCCCTTGGCCTACAAGCTCTGTTTGTGGCAAACAACTTCCCTGTCATCCTCTTTGTTGAACCCATCCAACCCATCCTATCAATAATTTTCCATATGCTAGGGGAGATGAGGCCAACATAGAAAATAAATCCACCTTGGGTGTTTTAAGGAAAATGATGCAACCTGACCACATAATTGATATTCTAGCTTACCTATCTAAGGCCATAAGATTTCAATTGCACCATTTTTCCACCACATCCTATTTCAGGAACTATTCTTTTGTTTTATTTGTTTGTTTATACCTATGTGGATGAGTTTGAGTGCGTGGGCCTCAACTTGGTGGATGGAAACAAGTAGAGGAAATTTGTCTGTGACTGGAACATTACTGTAAGAAAGAGGCCACATTTTGATGGTTACTCTCAGTTTATGTCAACTTATATGGCCATTTCATATAAGATTATCCTTGTTTTTTCTCCCCCCATGGTTCGCCCCTAACAAAGAGAGATTCTCTAGCTTAGAAAAGACACCATGGTAGGGGACTAGTATCTTTTTGAGGATCATATAGAGGTCAGGGTTTATGGGTGTGAACTTCACCCTTACCATCTACCTCTATTCATGTCCATGAGGATATTTTCTTTAGAATTCATCACATAGAGCTTCAATGCGAACCAACTCCACTTTGTCCCTGCAAATAAGGGACATATATTTAAATTTGGAAAGCTCATGGGGCATAATTTTGTCAACTCTAGGTAGGCCTTCCAAGTAGTTGAAGCATTTCTCAAAAAGATGGATTTTGATCTAGGGGATGTTTGGAATTATGAACCTCTAGCTGTCATTGCCCAAAGGAGGGAGAAGATAAAAGATTCAACTTACAAACATGAGTCTATGCTTGAGATCTAATGAAAATCTAAGCTTGAATAAAGGTCTATGGATATAGATATGGATACCAAGCCTCCAGTAACCAAGGATAAAGCACAAAAGAGTACTGTGGACCAAACTGGAGATACAAACATGGAAGATGTACATGCAACTAAAAAGAAAAAAACTCAAGAGACAGAAGAAGAGGAACTTGAAACCTGGCTAGTGGAAACAAGGCTAGATTAACACATTTTCCAAGTGACCTTGGAGGATCTATCATAAGCTTCTGCTTCATCCTCTTTAGAGGTAGCTATTTTAGGTGAAAAAGTAAGTGTAACTATTATTGGGTCAAGTTGGTGTACTGGAAAGGCCATTGAAGAAAGAAATAAGAAAGTAGGGGAGGATATGAAGCAAAAAATGGCATCTCACTCTGTTCCATACTAGACCAGATTGTTGGCTACTATGGATTTGGAAATAAATCATCAGGGAAAATTTTAAGAACCCCCCCTAAATTTATAAATATAATAAATGGGCGAATCTCCATGGTATATAGGAAAAATGGAAAGCGATTTTATCAATAATATAATATGTATATATAATTTTTTGGCGAATCTCTCACCAGGCATGGCGAATATTTTACTCAATTATAAAATCTTGTAAGATCTTGGCGAGTCTTTCACTAAATAATAAAACTTTGTAAAGTCCTAGTGAATCTTAGCATAGGCTACATGCTGGTTTAATTCCCCCATTTAAATAGGCTACATTCCAGGTGAATACCATGGGTCAATACCATGTGCCATTTTTATTTTTATTAATTCTAATATTAGGGTTAATAATGGTTTTTTGCATGGTATTAATAACAATCTAGTCCATGGTATTTGTCCCATAGTATTTTGGCCATAGGTTTCACCTAAATATAATCCATTTTTTGAGTGTTCGTAAATATAAGGTGACTTATGGAGTAAATATAAAAAAATGTTTTATTTGTTTACCATACCTCTCGTTTATTTATATTTTTATTAATTTACCATACCTCTTTTACAAATATGGTATTTGGCCATAGGATTCACTTAAATAAAACCTCTTTCTTGAGCCTTCATAAATAGAACGAGGGTTATGGACTAAATATAAAAAGAGGTTTTATTTATTTACGATACGTCTAGTTTATTTATATTTTTATTTATTTACCATACCTTTTGAGTAAGTATAAAAAGATGTTTTATTTATTTACCATACCTCCACTTTACTTATATTTTTATTTGTTTACACCCTTACATGTATATAAGGTGACTTATGGAGTAAATATAAAAAATGTTTTATTTATTTACCATACCTCTCATTTATTTATATTTTTATTAATTTACCATACCTCTTTTATAAATATGGTATTTGGCCCATAGGATTCACTTAAATAAAACCTATTCTTGAAAATGGGCGAATGGATTCACTTAAATAAAACCTATTCTTGAAAATGGACGAATGGAAGGTTGTAAGTCCTAATTTCAAGGGCTAAATTTACCTATTTTACCCTCTCCCTTAAAATAAGGTGGGCTATTTGAGGTGATTTGTAAAAATGTACTATGATACAAAATATTCGCCCACTAAAAATTTAAAACCCCTTAATTTAGCCAAAGGGCGAACATTCGCCCCTAAAATTATCCTTGTAAATCATATGAAGTTTTCACTACAACATCCATTGGCATAGTCTTTGCCTTCAGGTTCTCAGTTCAAAGCCTTGGATGTTTCACTGGATTTAACAAGTGTTCCCTTGCCAAAAAAGATAAATTTCCACAGGAAGGTTGGAGATATGTTATATAGTGATCTCAATAGGAATGAAATGAATATCAACAAGGCCAAAAATCTACTAGAAAAGACTGAAACCATGTTGAAGAAAGAGAGAGACAACTCCAAGAGAATGAAGATGATAGGCCCACTGTCAGCACCCTCAAGGGAGTACAACTGAACTTGGAAACACTTCCTAGCAAGGAACTCCACCTACTATAGGACGGAGTGATCACGGACCTGAGGGCCCGTGAACACCGTGCTTTACCAGTGATCAGTGAGAAGAAGATTAATAATGAACAAATGGCCTTACATCAAGACTCTACCATCACTACCATGACTAAGGTAACCGACTGAAACAAGCGCATAGTTCAGGTCATGGAGGAGGCATGCCGAATGGTCCCAGAGTTGGCCATTCCTGAGGAAGAACTGGTCGATGTGCGCGTTCGAAAGCTTGCTACAGGGGTGCATGATGCTCACACATAATTGGCTAGGGTTCAACTAGAGCTCAACTTACAGATTGTTGATCTATAGTTGAAGGCCCAAACTTCAACTTTGCCAGAAGTAAAGGAGCAGCATGCCACCACTGTCACAGAAGCGATAGCGGCAGTAGACAGTGTAGTAGTTAAATTGCACACAACTTTTTGAACAGTCGTTCAATGTCCTGACGAGCTTGCAGGAGGACCCTAATGTACAACGACTGGAGACAAAATCACAAGAACTGCAGCAGTGCTATGATAAAGTGAAAGGTACAACACGAACCGTCACTCTCACGCAAAGACTAGCGAAGCTGCAAGGGGCCAAACAATTGAAAGAACAAGTAGATGCAACACAGCACAAGCAGGCAGTGTTGAAGGTGCACTTGAGGCCTTGGTTGGATGAGGCCTATTCGGTCATAGCCTCTATTGAAGGCAAGCTTTCTCATCTGCAAGAAACTCAGTAGATGCTTCAGGCTAATAGTTCAGGACTTGCGACTGAGAAGTTGGTTGAATAAGCAAAGCAAGTGGGCACACAGTGCATTGTTGAGGTTGTTGTCATATAGGTCGAGCTGGGAGGTCTTCGCACCAAGATCTTTACACCCATAGAGTGACTTGAGGGCGGGTCACCATGTTTGTGTTGGGGGCATGTTGGGAACAGGTCCCACCAAGGATAGTTTTGGCGCTAAAAGCCCATGTTTCGGGTCAATTTTGTAATAAGGTTGTAAAGTCTCCGCATTTTGTGGTTGTGGAGCACGAAGGTGTCAAGAGTCATAAAGGGTTGTTTGCCCTTATTTTGTAAAGTGTAAATTCGGCTGTAAAAAGGAGCTAAGTAAGTAAGCTCTAAGTAGTAGTAGACAAGTTTTGGAGTCTTGGTAGAGAAGTCTAAGTGTTTCAGGTCATAGCGTAGGTAGAGGCTCTGCAGCTGTGTGTGCAGAGGCCTAGGGTGGAAGTTTGCAGTTGAGTGCGTGGACCACTTCAACTATGTAAGCAGGGCGGATAGAGTCTGTATTAAACTGAAGATATCAATAAAGAGAAGTATTCTGCAAATTCTGTGTATTTATTTCCTGTTACTACATCTGGTTATCTTGCATTTTGGGTTTAATTTACAATGTTTATGTGATGCACAAATATATGTGATTATATTGGTCAATTGAACACACGTAAGAATATCAGTTTACATAGCGGTAACCGTGATTTTTTAGTAACATAAGTAAAACACTTATGATAACTTGGGAACCTATACAATACGCTGTCATAGCAATGCGAAAATACCTGGATCAGCGGTTAAGAATGTGCGAAGGTCAATCGTACACCTTCGCAGAGGTACTGAAAGGCAGAATAAAGGGGTAGACTGATAGAGCCCTAAAGCTTAGTGACCTATGCAAAGATAGGGACATAGGGTATAAACCAACATCACGACCATCTCAGGGTGCGGAAACTTGGTTCCAGCATCCCCCCATACTGCTTCAGGTGAGACTTTGATCTGCACTCTGCGGGCTGATGCCGAAAGGGCCAGTAGTGTAGGGATTTGTTTGGCTAACTAACATTGGACCTGGGTAAGGCCCCACAAAGCCAACCACCTCTGATCAAAATTCCACAAGGATTCATTTACCATTTGTTCTATTTCCTTAAACTCTATAACACACTACACCTAAGACTTAGGCTTCTTAAACTCACTATTCAACGCTTGTTGAGTTTCTACCAACAATGCGCCAGGTTTTCCTAGAAACTACATGATATACTATGTCAACGCCCTATCCTGCAACGCTGTGACTGATCTAGGTGGATGTTGGCGGCCACCCACCTAGCCCAATTTGACCACTACAACTATTTCAGGTCCTGATCTTCCGGAGCCGTTTTCAGGCCCTAAATGACATCTTTTTTGGGAAAATTGGCGGCAACATGGGTCCATATTTAAACAGGAACACAACAAATTACAGATGTAATAATAAATACAAAGATGCAGCAAAAATAATACTTCATTTCATTAGTGTAAAATAATGAAATATCTTACAGACAGAAATGGAAATGAACTAGCTCAGGCGATGGTAGCTTATCTCTGAGAAGAGATGTGGCAGCTACATGCCTTTGGCCTATCTTACAATGAGGCTCGAAGGCCTATTTATTGTTAATAAACAATGGAAAACCCTAAAAATTCCAAAAAGCTAACCTTAGGAGATGAAGCACCAAACTATGGGCCCCGTTTGGGTAAATTGGTACATCAACTTCTCGGGGTTGTAACTTTGGCATACGATCTCTGTTTGATGCACACAATACCTTGCTAGAAAGGTCTATCCGAGGACTAAAACTTTTGGGTGAGAAACATCAATCCATGGATGCATGTTGCTTCTAATTTTCCCAAAAAACATCGTTTAGGGCCTCAAAACGGCTCCAGAAGTTGAGGACCCGAAAAAACTACTAAAAATAGTAAACTGTGCTACAATTAAGGAAACCGAAAAAATAAAAGAAATAGTTATGGGGGTCCAAGTGGGATATGTGGCTGGCCACCAAAATCCACTTGGATCATTCCTCCCCCCTTAGGAAGCAATGGTCCCCATTGCATTGATTTCCTCCATCAAATGCCTACACAGGTACATCCAGGACGAGATGGAGTTCCTGAACATCTCCTTGCTCGGCAAGGCATACCGATATGCTGTCAAGATCGAGCAGAAGTTTAAACAAAATAAGCAAGACTTTGGATCTGTGAATCCGAATAACAAAGGATGAAGCCAAGGCGAGGTGACCCAAGACAACCCATTGAAGCTGCAAGAAAAGAACAACACCACGAAGTCAAAGAAGGACACAACAAAGTGGTGTGAGTTCCATAAGAGCCCCATGCATAACACAAGTGAGTGTCGAAGCAAGCAGTTGTTGGTGGTCTAGTTGAAGGCTTTAGAATCAGATGCATGTTCCGACCCTGAGTTAGAACCCAACAAAAGATATGACAAAGGGAAGAAAATCATTGATGTGGAGCCCAGCGCCACTATTTCCACTGCCAAGATCCAGAAAAATGAGCCCAAATATCCAAAGGAAGGGGAGCATCTTTTCCACTCATAGATGTGGGTGAAGGGTTCGCCGCTGCAATTCATTGTCGACAATGACAGCTAAAAAACCTCATTTCAGCATAGGTCATGAAGCAGCTGGGACTACCAACCATACCACACCTGCAACCGTACAACATCAGGTGGCTTCACCAAGGATGAGATATCTGAGTCCGCTAGCAGTGTCGCCTTCCCTACAACATCAAGCCCTTCTCATATGAGGTATTGTGTGATGTTGTACCGCTTGATGTTTGTGATGTATTATTAGGCCAACAATACTTTTGGAAGCGACATGCTATGTATGCGTCAAGGCCTCGCGTTGTTATTATTTCTTTATGTAATACATTATATAGGATACCGAAGGTAGCCCCACCTATCACAACTTCTTTGATCTCTACTAAGAAAGGCACTAAGATCATCTCCTAGACTAGGAAATTTATTTTCTGTCTAGTTTTCCCTCAAAGTAAGAGGAATATCATAGCCACATCCATCACCCCAGGGAAGGTTTCCTCCATATAGAAGAATGAGGAGCCTCGGTATTGCAACAAGAACGCTACAACTCCCAAGGCTACCGACTTTAATTATCAAGCCGGGGTTCGTACAAACTTAAGAGGTGTCGGAACTATATCTACAACATTCTATGTGTCCTTCCTTTGTTGTCATGATGTAATGGAGTGCATGTACTGAAGTCAAATCCTAAACTAATTACAGAAAATGAAATGTTCAAAATGCAACCTTAACCTATTGCAAGAAAGAAAGTACAAGGAAAGAGAGGGAAATTCAATGCTAAATCACACCATTTCCTAATTAACTACCAAGAAACTATGCTTTGCAATAATGCTAAATTATCATGAACCAAATGCTACTATCCAAAAATGGAAGTAAGAAGCATCAAACATCATAAATGTGCAAGTAAAGGCACTAAAATAAATATGTTTTTGTCTTTTTGTCTTTTCATGCAAAATCATGTATGCAAACTAATTTCCTTTGGTGATGTCGTAAGTGAATTAAGGATGTTGGAGGTTGGAAGGAAGGGTTAGGAGATTTTTGGATGGTGTGGGAGACCCTTGGGAGGATTTTTGTGACTACCTAGAGGTTTTCCATCAATTCGTCCTCAAAACAGGCCATTTTAGGAAAACCTACAGGATGTACTAGAAACCTACAAGATGATTTTATAGGAATTACAGGGAACCTACAAGATACAACCGAGAGAAAAATGTGAGGTATTGGAGGTGATGGGAGGCCTAGGAAAGGTGTGTTATGGGTGTAATGGAGTGGGAAAATTCCTAGGATCACTCAGAACTCAAAACCAAAGTCGGGAGATGGATGGATTCGCTCAAAAAGCTTGGAGAAGCTTCCTTGTGACATGATGAAATTGGTGAGGGTTTAATGACCAATCAAATCAAATCCAAATTAAATGAGACAATTTTTTTTATTAACTAGGATGTCTTAGTCCCTATTCCAAGTGGAATCACTCAAAAAGACCTATGCTAACCCATGCAAAAAAATAAAAAACATTACTAGTCGAAAATATAGAAATTTGAGAACTAGTGAGCTAGTAAATCTAAGAAATTCCCAACCAAATCAAGTGAAAATGTAATGGGGTAATTTATTTTTTGAACTAGAATTATTTTGTGATCTAATTCAAGTGGAATCAAGTCGATTGAAGCTCGTTAGCATGCTCTAAAAAATATCTGAAATTTATCGTTCTTTGCTAAAAAGGAGGCCCAACAATCTATACTTGGGAATAAGAAGACTAATCCAAGCAACTAAATGATTCCTATGAACTTCAAAATATTTTCCAAGGATGAAATAATGCTTGTGATCCTGCAAAAGAACTTACATCAACCAACTAACTCAATGCTACAACAAGAAATCATTAATTATAAATGCATAAATAGAAAGAAATAAAAACAAGAGATGCATGTGAATAAGAAATGAAAAGAGGGAAAGAAAATGATACAAAATGGATCTAAAGTTCTTGGGAGGGCCAAGCCCAAGGAAACTTAGATATCTATGGAGGAGAACAAGATTTAGAAGTTGAACATGACACCAATATTCATTATTTTCATCAATAGAATTACATCCTGCAAGAAAATATAATGGAGCTGCAAGAATACAAACTATCTCCACAATAATACTAATGAAAATATATCCCTAGAGTAAAATTTGACTTGGTACTTGTACAAAATGATTAGGAATCATTCCAAATGAATGGAGGAAGCTTTCCCCACCAAAATCCCTTGATTAGTGGATCTAGTCCCCAATACTAGGAATTTGCATTAAATGGCAAGGAACACATTCCTAGATTTTCACAATCATTCCCTAGAGGAAAATTCAACTTGGTACTTATAAAAAATGATTAAGAATCATTCCTGATGGATGGAGGAAGTTTTCCCAACCCAAATCCCTTGATTAGTGGATCTACACCCTTCATTGGTGGATCTGCTCCCCTCATTAGTGGAACACATTCCTAGATTTTCTCAATCATTAGAGTTCCACAATTTGTGCCATAATTCCATGATATGTTGTTGACTTATTATTTATTATTGATCCTCTAGTAGTAGGGAACAAGTCCCTAAATTACCTCCTCCACAAACTCTTCATAATCACCAAATATTCTCATAATATTCGACAAAAATAAACAATATTAGGCACAAATATTCAATTATTCATAAACCTTCCTAATAAATATATTAAAGTTAAAAAAAATTATCTAATGCAAAAATAGGTTTAATGTGTTGAAGGATGGTCATAGGCCTTAATTTATGTTTTAAATTAGAGGCATGGGCCTTAATTTATGTCTAATTTAGAGGCCCATCATACCTCCTGCTGAAAGAGTTGCTCATCCTCTGAGCAACTTAGTGACATTATTGTGCCTCGTCCATGGCCCTGGTGGCCTCTCTCTTGTGCATTAAGAATGTTGGTTGTAAGATATGCAAGGACAAGCCAGAAAACATATTTTGCAAAGAAAAATCCTTGTTTATTGAGACCATTAGATTGCCTTATTTTTCTTATTCAAGATGGTTCTTGATTATTTTTTCAGTTTGGCAAGGTCTTCCACACCCTTATCAACATTTTTCTACCTTGTTCCACCATTAATTTTCCTTAGGACCACCTCCTATAGGATTTCTGGGTCACTGTAATTCCTATAGGATCATTCTGTAGAAAACACAGTCCCTTTGTAAATTGAAGTAAAGGAGTGGAAAAAATGACAGAAATGGTAGAGGAATGAATGGTAATGAGTGGTAAAATAAAAATGTGAGTGACAGGGGTCTCTTTGTGAGGCTATGGTCACTTTGAAGACATCATACACTTCCTACCGATAGGAACTGCCCTAGAAGGTTACACCATCCAACAGAAAAAGGAGTTAGTGGTGGCCGCAGAAGACTTTTTTATCATTGACGGACAACTGTACAAAATGGGGTCTGATGAAGTATTACGACTATATGTACTAGAGTTTGAAAGGAATAGTATCCTCACGGATGCTCATGGGGGCACCGCGGGAGGGAATTATGTAGGAAGGGCGACCCCACAGAAGATTCTATGTGCAGGGTTATGGTGACCAACCCTCCATCAGGATTCAAAAGCTTATTGCAAGGCATGTGATGTGTGTCAAAGGACTGGAAGGCCATCACAAAGGGATGAGCTGCCTCTAAACCCACAGATGACTTTGCAACCTTTCAAGAAATGGGTGATAGATTTTGTGGGACCCATTTAGCCCTAAGGGAAGAAGACTAGAGCACGGTACATTATCACCGTGACAAAGTATTTGCCTCAATGGGTCGAGGCACAACCTGTGAAGGACTACACAGGCATGACCGCTATGAAGTTTCTCTTTGAGTATGTACTGATGAGATTTTGGTGTCCAATTATTTTGATGAGTGGTCACGGTACGCACTTTCTGAATGAAACAATTAACGCACTAATGAAGGAATTTTAGGTATATCACCAAAAACGTACACCTTATCACCCACATGCTAATTGGATGGTGGAAGCATTCAATAAGGTGCTAGAGAATGCGCTAACCAAGGTTTGCAATGCTCAACAAAGCGATTGAGACCTATGCATACCCGCAATTCTACGGGCCTATCGGACGACATGCAAAAAGTTGACTGGACAGACACCCTTTAGGCTTGTATATGGTGTTGAAGTAGTGATGCCCATGGAATACATTGTGCCTAGTCTGCGCATAGTGACACTCATGGATATGATAGATCGCAAAGCCCTGGAAGAGAGGCTCACGCAACTAGCTGAGCTTGAGGAAGAGATATTTCTAGCTAGATTTCACCAACAGGTCCAAAAGTAGCGCAAAAAAGCATGCCTTGATCGACACATTAAGCCGCACACCTTTAAGGTAAATGATTTGGTTTTTTTATATGATAGTAAGTTTGATAAATTTCCAAGGAAGTTTAGAATGCAATAGTTAGGGCCCTATGTCGTTAAGGAAATTACTAAAGGCGAAGTAGTTTAGTTGGTTAAATGGAATTGAGATCCCTTCCTAGGAAAGGAGAATGGCAGCTGATTGAACCCATACACCGGTGATCTGGCCAGGTGACTATATGAGGGTAGCATAGACTTAGCACTCTAGGTAGCTAAAAGGAGGTGCGAGACTATAAGCTACATTTCCCGAGTTGGGGAACTGCGTGTTTGGAGGATTGTGCGAGATGAGGAAATGTCACAGGGTTCGTGACAATGTGAAGGGAGCTGTGCTACCCAGGGAGAAATCACGCATGTCAGCTGGAAAGTGACCGTTAAAGTCACTGTTCATTATTTGACAGTAGGAATGCAGCCAAATAGAGTGGGCAGCTAGCATTTAAGATGAAATTTATGGGTACATCCTTGGAAATCTGCCTCCAATTCAGCATTAATGAACCGAATGTGGAGAGAGCGGTCGGATTTGAATTCAAAATGCCCTATAAATTACATGTGGTTGCCCAGTGAAAAGAACTAGCCATTTTGAGAATTGAGTTTTTGAGCTCTCAGGCGCACATGAACCGCTAGAACTTCAAAGCTTTGCTAGCCAGTTCAGTATTTTAGACATTGCCAAAGGAGACATAGGATTTGTTGCATAGTGTCATGTTGATACCCATAGAAGCTATGGACACCGAAGGAGTGACAGCTAAGGAGGTTGTACCAGAGGTTGTTAGGGAGGCAAAGGGAGCTACCTCAGAGGTTGCAAAAGTATTAGCTGAAGTTCCCAAATCACCACGGACGCCTAGACCGAAGCCAACCCCAACCAAGGAGAGTGCAAAGGATAAAAATGGCAAGTAGGCTGTGATATCGGTGCACGCATCGTTGAGAAGAAACCCACCGAAGGAAAATCCCACCACATAGGAAAAGGGCAAAGCCATCAACCTAGAGTGAAAGGAAGAAGAAATTGGAGACATCCCGATGGATGATGAGGACTTTGGGGTAGAAGTGGAGGAAGTTGAAGTCCAGGGTACTGACCCTATCACTAAGTTACCCGAGTACGTCCCTCCACGTAAGGGCAAGACCAGGGTGCCAAAGGACATTGATGAGAGCAAGGTTGCTTTGCAAACCCTTTGCTACCAGATGAGATTGTCTTTGAAGGACCATGATTGGGGTAGGTTCCTATGTTAAAACTGGAATATTGGGACTTGACTGACCATGAGAATTTCTCGCACTTAGTGATACAGCAGCTAATGTGTTGCATTATTGACAAAACCACTAGGATAACTGCATTGGAATCACGGAAATGGCTCAAGGGAGTAGAAAAGGTAGGTTTGCTCAACCTGTTATGGGTTCCATACTACAATTGCACCCCCATTACAGTATTTGTCATCAAGCAGCTGCTATGCTTAGTGCATGATGGGTGTTTATGGCTGGAGGAGCCAATACCCATCACCGACAGATTGATCCATAGGATCACAAGACTATCTTACACAGGGGAAAATCTGGCCATGATGTTTAGCGGAAAAGGTGGCGAGCAAGCCCTCATGGAGGCCTTAAAGGAAAAATTCAAGACTTTGAAGAAGCCATGAGGCTATTCCATCTCGAGTATCTGTGACCCTGCGGTCGAGGTGGCCATGCAAATTTTGGTGGGAAAGCTTATGAGGAAGTGTCATGCAAATGAAGTTCCAGCACCAGACGTTGCTCTTGCAACCCAATGCACTGAAGGAGTCTAGTTTAATTGGGTGTTTTATCTCTGCGGTGAGTTCCTTTCAAAATGACGCGAGGCACAGGAGCTCAGCAAGACCTTCCACTATGCGTGGCTTTTGCTATCTATTGTGCTGGTAGCCTGGGACCTACCAAAAGACAGTCAATTCCCCTTGGTCGCGTTGGAGCTGCCAAAAGCAGCGAAGTATGCTTCATTGTGGGAGACCAAGGATGCTCAGCACATAAAGGATAGCAAGACCTTCTGGATCTTGATGGAAATGAACATTTTCATGGCTATCAATTGCAAACTGCGGTTGTCGCCTACTGTGTTTGCCAACCTGCAAGGGTATGTGGAGTTTAAGGCATACTTTCACCATGTGTTGATCAGGGCACAGAAGGACCTTGCATAAACATGGTATGACTTGCCTTACTTGGCAATGGATGACGCAATTGATGCAGTACGTGAACGCTAGTCGGTAGAGTGGCGCACTACCTCAGACTTGGCGGTGGGGGCGAGAAAGTCTGCCGCCTAGCGCAAAAAGGAGGAGGCCAAGCTCAAGATGGCGCAGTTGGCCAAGAAGAGGAAGAAGGCCGCTGATAAGGCCCAGGCAGAGCACGATGTCACCTAGTAGACAGAAAAGAAGACAGGCGAAACAGAGCATGGCTCTAACAAAGGCGTGAGGTCACCTTCACCCGACATAGAGGAAGAAATGGACGAGAAAACAGAGTAGCATGGAGAAGACCCACAAACGACATTGGAACACATCAAGTGTCCAAGGGAACAAGAAAAAGGAGGGTCGAGGAAGAAATCCAAGGCCAATAAGGCATCGCTGGACCCAATCACCCTAATAGAGGGATATTTACATGAAATTGGAGACATGATGTGGGATGTCACCATGGAGGAACTACAACAGTTCGAGCAGCTGCAACAACTACTATTGGGAGCCCTCCAAATGGGTCTGCAAGAGTTGCAGACCCACACATCACAGGCTAGCACGGTGTCCACCAGCCTCGCTATCGGTACTTCAGAAGCTGCCGAGATGCCGTGTGCGAAGGTATCCAAAACGATAGTGCTACTAGATGGAGCACTGATCAGAGAGAATGAAGATGATAGGCCCACTATTAGCACCCTTAAGGGAGTGGGGCTAAACTTGGAAATGCTCCCTGGTGAGGCACTCAACCTACTATAAGATGGAGTGATTGCGGAGTTGAGGGCCCGCAAACACTGCGCTTTACAAGTGATCAGTGAGAAGTAGATTAATAATGAAGAGATGGCCCTACAGTGAGACTCTACGATCACTGCCATGACTGAGGTAACCGACTGAAACAAGTGCATGGTTCGGGTCGTGTAGGAGGCATGTCGAATGGTCCCGAAGTTGGCCATTCTTGAGGAAGAATTGGTCAAGGTGCACGTTCGCAAGCTTGCTACAGGGGTGCATGACGCTCACACGTAATTGGCTAGGGTTCAGCTAGAGCTCAACCTATAGATTATTGATCTACAGTTGAAGTCCCAAACTTCAACTTTGCCAGAAGTAAAGGAGCAGTGTGCCACTGTTGTCACAGAGGTAATACCAGTGGTAGACAGTGTAGTAGCAAATTGCACACAACCTTTTCAACAGTCATTCGAGGTCCTGACGAGCTTGCAAGAGGACCCTAATGTACAAAACTAGAGACAAAAGTAGAAGAACTGCAGTAGTGCTATGATGAAGTAAAAGGTACAACGCGAACCGTCACTCTCACGCAAAGACTGGCGAAGCTCTAAGAGGCCAAACAATTGAAAGAACAGGTAGATGTAGTGTAGCACAAGGAGGAAGTGTTGAAGGCATGATTGAAGCCTTGGCTAGATGAGGCCTACTTGGTCATAGCCTCTATTGAAGGCAAGCTTGCTCATATACAAGAAACTCAGTAGAAGCTTCAGGCTGATAGTTCAGGACCTACGACTGAGTAGTTGGTTGAATAAACAAAGCAAGTGGGTGCACAATGTACTGTCAAAGTTGTTGTCATATAGGTCGAGCTGGGAGGTCTTCACACCAAGATCTCTGCACCCATACAGTGACTCGAGGACGAGTCACCATGTTTGTGTTGGGGGCCTATTGGGAATAGGTTCCACTGAGGATAGTTTTGGGGCTAAAAGCCCAAAATTCAGGTCAATTTTGTAATAAAGTTGTAAAGTATCTACATTTTATGGTCATGGAGCGTGAAGGTGTCAAGAGTCATAAAGGGTTGTCTGCCCTTATTTTGTAAAGTGTAAAGTCAGCTGTAAAGATCCACCCATGGTCCGTGGACCATGGGATTATATAAAAAGGAGCTAAGTAAGTAAGCTCTAAGTAGTAGTAGACAAGTTTTGGAGCCTTGGTAGAGAAGTCTAGGTGTTTCGGGTCATAGCATAGGTAGAGGCTCTACAGCTGAGTGCACAGAGGCCTATGGTGGAAGTTTGCAGCTGAGTGCACAGACCACTTTAGCTATGTAAGTAGGGCAGATAGAGTTTGTATTAAACTGAAGATATCAATAAAGAGAAGTATTCTACAAATTCTATGTATTTCTTTCCTGTTACTGCATCTAGTTAGCTTGCATTTTGGGTTTAATTTACAATGTTTATGTGATGCACGAATATATGTGATTATATTGGTTAATTGAACACAAGTAAGAATATCATTTTATGTGGTGCTAACCGTGATTGTTTAGTAGGATAAGTAAAAAACTTACGATAACTTGGGAACCTCTAAAATACACTATCATAGCAATAAAAAAATTCCTGGATCATGGGTTAAGGTTGTGCGAAGGTCAATCGTACACCTTCGCGGAGGTACTGAAAGGCAAAATAAAGGGGTAGACTGACAGAGCCCTAAAGCTTAGTGACGTAAGAAAAGATAGAGACAGGGGGTATAAACCAACATCACGACCATCTCAAGGTGCAGAAACTTGGTTCCAGTATCCCCCCATACTGCTTCAGGTGAGACTTTGATCTGCGCTCCGTGCGATGAAGTCGAAATGGCCAGTAGTGTAGGGATTTGTTTGGCTAACTAACATTGGACCTGGGTAAGGCCCCACAAAGCTAACAACCTCTAATCGAAATTCCACAAGGATTCATTTACCATTTATTCTATTTCCTTAAACTCTGTAAGAGACTGCGCCTGAGACTTAGGCTTCTTAAACTCACTATTCAACGTCTGTTGAGTTTCTACCAACAACGCACTAGGTTTTCCTACAAACTACAAGATATACTAGGTCAATGCCCTATCCTTCAATGCTGTGACTGAACCAGGTGGATGTTGGTGGCCACCCACCTAGCCCACTTTGACTGCCACAACTGTTTCTAGAAGTTTTTTAGTTTCCTTAATTGTAGCACAGTTTACTATTTTTAGCAGTTTTTTCGGGTCCTAATCTTCTGGAGCTGTTTTCAGGCCGTAAACGATTTTTTTTGGGAAAACTAGGAGCAAAATGGGTCCAGATTTAAACAGGAACACAACAAATTTTATATATAACAATAAATACATAGATGCAATAGAAAAATACTTCATTTCATTAATGTAAAATACTGAAATATGCTTACAGACAGAAATGGAAATGAACTAGCTTGGGCGATGGTAGCTTATCTCTGAGAAGAGATGTGGTGGCTACATATCTCTGAACTGTCTTACAATGAGGCTCGAAGGCCTATTTATTTTTGAGAAACAATGGAAAACCCTAAAAATTCCAAAAAGCTAACCCTAGGAGATGAAGCACCAAACTATGGGCCCCATTTGGGAAAATTGGTACATCAACTTCCCGGAGTTGTAATTTTGGCATATGATCTCCATTTGACGCACACAATACCTTATTAGAAAGGTCTATCCGAGGACTAAAACTTTTGGGTGAGCAACATCAGTCAATGGACCCATGTTGCTTCCATATTTCCCAAAAAACATCGTTTAGGGCCTTAAAATGACTCCAGAAGTTGAGGACCTAAAAAAACTGCCAAAAATAGTAAACTATGCTACAATTAAGGAAACTGAAAAACTAAAAGAAATAGTTGTGGGGGTCCAAGTGGGCTAGGCGTCTAGCCACCAAAATCCACCTGGATCATTCCTCCCCCCTTAGGAAGCAATGGTCCCCATTGCATTGAGTGCCGCCATCAAATGCCTACACAAAGTACATCCAGGACGAGATGGAGTTCCTAAACATCTCCTTGCTTGGAACTTGTACCAATACGCTGTCAAGATTGAGCAGAAGTTTAAACAAAAGAAGCGAGACTTTGGATCTGCAAATCCAAATAACAAAGGAAAAAGCCAAGGCAGGGTGACCCAAGACAACTCGTTGAAGCTGCAAGAAAAGAACAACACCACGAATTCAAAGAAGGACACAGGAAAGTGGTGTGAGTTCCATAAGAGTCCCCTGCATAACACAAGTGAGTGTCGGACCAAGTAGTCACTGGTGGTCGAGTTGAAGGCTTCAGAATCAGATACATGTTCTGACCCTGAGTCAAAAATCGACAAAAGATATGACAAAGGGAAGCAGATCATTAATGCGAAGCCCAGTGCCACTGTTTCCACCACCAAGATCGAAAAGAATGAGCCCAAATATCTAGAGGAAGGGGAGCATCTTTTCCACTCACAGATGTGGGTGAAGGGTTTGCCGCTGCAATTCATTGTCGAGAGTGGCAGTCAAAAAACCTCATTTCAGCATAGGTCATGAAGCGGTTGGGACTACCAACCATACCACACCCACAACCGTACAACATCAGGTGGCTTCACCAAGGACGATATCTCTCAGTCCGCCAGCAGTGTCGCCTTCCCTTCAACATCAAGCCCTTCACAGATGAGGTATTGTGTGATGTTGTACCGCTTGATTTTGTGATGTATTATTAGGCCAACCATACTTGTGGAAGCGACATGCTATGTATGAGTCAAGGCCTCATGCTATTATTATTTCTTTGTCTAATACATTATACATGATACTAGAGGTAGCCCCACCTATCGTAACTTCTTTGATCTCTACTAAGAAAGGTAGTAAGATCATCTCCCAGAATAGGAAATTTATTTTCTGTCTGGTTCGCCATCAAAGTAAGAGGAAGATCATAGCCACATCCATGGCCCCCGGGAAGGGTTCCTCCATGCAGATGAATGATGATCCTCGGTATTGCAACAAAAACGCTGCAACTCCCAAGGCTACCGACTTTAATTATCAACCTGGGGTTCGTACAAACTTAAGAGGTGTCGACACTATATGTGTAGCATACAATGTGTCCTTCCTTTGTTGTCATGATGTAATGGAGTGCATGTGTGGAAGTAAAATCCTAAACTAATTGTAGAAAATGAAATATTCGAAATGGAACCTTAACCTATTGCAAGAAAGAAAGTACAAGGAAAGAGATAGAAATTCAATGCTAAATCACGCCATTTACTAATTAACTGCCAAGAAACTATGCTTTGCAATAATGATAAATTATCATGAAACAAATGCTACTATCTAAGCATGGAAGTAAGAAGCATCAAATATCACTAATTTGCAAGTAAAGGGACTGAAATAAATATGTTTTTGTCTTTTTGTCTTTTCATGCAAAATCAAGCATATAAACTAATTTCCTTTGAAGATGTCGCAGGTGAATTAAGGAAGTTGGAGGTTGGATGGAAGGGTTAGGAGATCGTTTGATGGTGTGGGAGACCCTTGGGATGATTTTGGTGAATTCCTAGAGGTTTTCCATCAATTAAGCTTCAAAACAGGCCATTTTAGGAAAACCTACAAGATGTACTAGAACCCTACAAGAGGAACCTGTAGTAATTACAGTGAACCTACAAGATACAACCGAGAGAAAAATGTGATGTTTTGGAGGTGATGGGAGGCCTAGGAAAGGTGTTTTATGGGTGTGATGGAGTGGGAAAATTCCTAGGATCAATCAGAACTCAAAACCAAAGTCGGGAGATGGATGGATTCGCTCAAAAATCTTGGAGAAGCTTCCTTGTGAAATGACAAAATTGGTGAGGGTTTAATGACCAATCAAATCAAATCCAAATTGGATGGGAATTTTTTTTTTTTATTAACTAGGATGTCTTAGGTCCCTATTCCAAGTTGAATCACTCAAAAAGGCCTATGTTAACCCATGCAAAAAAAATAAAAAACATTACTAGTCGAAAATATAGAAATTTGAGAACTAGTGAGCTAGTAAATTTAAGAAATGCCTAACCAAATCAAGTGAAAATGTAATGGGGTAAATTTTTTTTATGAACTAGAATGTTTTTGTGATATAATTCAAGTGGAATCAAGTCGATTGAAGCTTGTTAGCATGCTCTAAAAAATAGCAGAAATTTACTGTTCTTTGCCAAAAAGGAGTTCTAACAATCTATATTTGGGAATAAGAAGACTAATCCAAGCAACTCAATGATTCATATGAACTTCAAAATATTTTCCAAGGATGAAATAATCCTTGTGATCTTGAAAAATAACTTACATCAACCAACTAACTCAATTCTACAACAAGAAATCATTAATTATAAATGCAGAAATAGAAAGAAATAAAAACGAGAGATGCATGTGAATAAGCAATGAAAAGAGGGAAAGAAAATGATATAAAAGGGGTCCGAGGTTCCTGGGAGGGCCAAGCCTAAGGAAAATAAGATACCTATGGAGGAGAACAAGATCTAGAAGCTAAACATGACACCAATCTTCATTATTTTCATCAATAGAATTACATCCGGCAAGAAAATATAATGGAGCTGCAAGAATACAAGCTCTCTCCACAATAATACTAATGAAAATTTATCCCTAGAGTAAAATTCAACTTGGTACTTATATAAAATGATTAGGAATCATTCCAGATGAATGGAGGAAGCTTTCCACGCCAAAATCCCTTGATTAGTGGATCTAGTCCCCAATACTAGGAATTTGCATTAAATGGCAGGGAACACATCCTAGATTTTTGCAATAATTCCCTAGGGGAAAATTTGACTTGGTACTTATGAAAAATGATTAAGAATCATTCTCCATGGATTTAAGAAGTTTTCCCAACCCAAATCCCTTGATTAGTGGATCTACACCCTTCATTGGTGGATCTGCTCCCTTCATTAGTGGAACACATTCCTAGATTTTCTCAATCATTGGAGTTCCACAATTTGTGCCATAATTCCATAGTATCTTGTTGATTTATTATTTAATTATTGATCCTCTAGTAGTAGGGAACAAGTCCCTAAATTATCTCCTCCTCGAATTCTTCATAATCTACCAAATATTCTCATAATATTCCACAAAAATAAACAATATTAGGCACAGATATTCAATTATTCATAAACCTTCCTAATGAATATATTAAAGTTAAAAATAAATTATCTAATGCAAAAAGAGAGGTTTAATGTGCTAAAGGATGGTCATAGGACTTAAGTTATGTTTTAAATTAGAGGCATGGGCCTTAATTTATGTCTAATTTAGAGGCCCATCATACCTCCTGCTGAAAGAGTTGCTCATCCTCTGAGCAACTTAGTGACCTCATTGTGCCTCATCCGTGGCCTTGGTGGCCTCTCTCTTGTGCATTAAGAATCTTGGTTGTAAGCTCTGCAAGGACAAGCCAGAAAACATATTTGTGCAAAGAAAAATTCTTGTTTCTTGAGACCACTAGATTTCCTTCTTTCCCTCATTCGAGATGGTTCTTGATTATTTTTTCAGTTTGGCAAGGTATTCCACACCCTTATCAACATTTTTCTACCTTGTTCCACCATTTAATTTCCTTATGACCACTCCTATAGGATTTCTAGGTCACTTTAATTCCTACATGATCATTCTATATAAAACACAGTCCCTTTGTAAACTGAACTAAAGGAGTGGAAAAAATGATAGAAATGGTGGAGGAACAAATGGTAATCAGTGGAAAAATAAAAATGTGAGTGACAGAGGTCTCTTTGTGATCCTCCTTTGCTCTTTGACCATCCTTCTTGCTGACCTGCAAATGGAAATTTCATGAAAATGAAGAGGGTTCTCTCTTTGTTTTTTTTTTCAAAAATTAAATGGGATGGAAGAATGATGAATAGATAGTGAATATGAAGTGGATGGAAGGCTTGGAGTGTTGTGGTGACCTTGGCTTTTTCAAAAATTTCTTCTTTTAACTGTTGTCCCCATTCATTGAAATCATCACCCTACATAATTTGACTTTTCAACATTGCATGAGTGAAGGAGTGAGTTGCGATTAACTAGCTGAAGGTGGCTGAGACTATTGACCAATCCTTAGCTTATAAAACCCCATTTCTCATGCATTGACAACAAATTTCTAACTATAATATTCTCAAGAGAAGAGGTCAAGAATATTGCCTACCTGTACCTACTTGATGGTTGTTGGAGAGACATGCATGCTGCTATTGAGTTGATGTTGATGTGCATGTGTTGGATGGTGATTCTGATGATCCTGATGCTGATGCTAAGCTCTGGAGGAGCTTCTTTGGCCTCTATATCTCCTTTAAAACTGCTCACTGCCAATATTGTAGGTGTTGTTCTGGATCCTATAGGTTTATAGGACAACGATTTGTTTTGTCCATATCTCCCAAATAGTAGACTAGATTGAGCTAAATTTTTTGAGCATGTTCCCATCATCATTATGCACCTTCCCATAGAAAAAATTTGGTCAATGGATGCACGGATCTCAAGAAAAACTAAAAATGGTTGAAGGTGATGGAGGGAAATTTATTGGAAACCATGCACTAGAATTTACTAAAGTTTCTTGGGCATGTTACCATCATCCATATGCATCTCCCCATGAAACAACTTTTTAAATGGACGCACGATATTGAGAAAATGCAAAAAATGGCCGAAGGTGATGGAGGCCAATTTCTTGGAAACCATACGCTGGAATTTTCTAAAATTGCTTGAGCATGTTACCATCATCCATATGCATCTCCCACTGAAACAACTTGGCAAATGGATGCATGGTGTTCAAGTTATGGCAAAACGAAATTTCTTCTCTATGTATTTTTGTATCCTGTAGTAAAACAAAGCATCCTGTAGTTTTTTAGGATAGCAAGGAAAATGAGTGGTAGAAGCTTGAGAATGATGGGTGGATGGTGAAATTAGATGAGGGTGATGGATTGGAATGGTCTGGCCTTGTTGGAGCATTTGAGCGAAGTAGGGGAAAGTCAAAATTTGACTTCTCTTGACCAGGCTTGACCAATTTTCCTTTTGGTACCAACTTATTCTTGTTTCTTGTAGATGTTGGAGAGTACATGCATGCATGGAGAAACTATTCTTTTATTTTTTCTGTTTTTTTTCTTCTAGGCCTACTAGCCGCCTCAATAAGGTTTTCAACTAGTAGGTCTACCTAGGTGCCTTAAAGGAGGTTTTCACCTAGGATCTTCTTTTTTTTATCTTTTTTTCCAACCCATTGAACACCTCATGTTGGTTTTCAATCAACGAGTCAATCTGAGGCACCTCCAAGGAGGTTTTCACCTTATATTTTTATTGTTTTCTCGTATTTTTCATTTTTTTTTTGTTTTTTTTCTTCTACCCTACCCTACTTGAAAAGCAAAATCACTTTCAAGTATAAGAATACTTCTAATGGAGCCATGTGCACATCAAGATGAAGGACAAAATGATGTGGAGGCTTGAAATGAATGCTTTGACATGTACCTAGAATTTAGAGACCAAATGATTTGACTTTGAAAGGATCAAGCATAGTTGAGGAAGAAAGTGATGCTGCAACTTAGTGATTGTCTGGAACCATATTTCAATATAGTTGTGACGCCTCTAGTCCACTTGCTGATTTAGATCATCTTGTATGTCTTCTTCTACCATGACCTTCAAGTCTTCCTCTTTTTGCTGATTAATCTCTTGAATACATGAAAGATTTGATAGTAACCATGGGGAAGCTTTCTCGATCTTTGATTTTGATGTCTGCTCTTCATCAAGTCCAACCCATGATTTTGTGGTCTTCTCATTTGAATCTTCTTCTGGATGTGGTCCTTCAATGATATCAACATAATATCTTTTTTGCAATACTCTTCCTAAGCTATGGTGAATATCATTGATCTCAATAGGAGATGTTTGGAAGTGTTTTACCTCAGCATTGTAAGTGGGCTGAGCTACTTCCATGTGTGGGTTTGGAAATGGTGGTACATGTAGTTGAGTGGGAGTGTAAATTTGAGATGGATGTGGATGGGGTTGTGGTTGTGGTGGAGGTGAATGGTAAGGATAAATGGAGTTTGGTATGGAGGATATTGAGGAAGATACCGAGGATATTATGGATGGCTCTCTTAAGTTCCTTGCTAACCTTGTTGCCAAGATTGGTTTTGGGGTTGAGATGGCCAATGTTGCCAAGAAGAGAGTGTGTTCCAATTACTTTGAAGTGGATGTGCATAAGCTTGAAATTGTGAATTAGGCTCTTGCATCATATTAGGCTGAATAGGCTATCATGGTCCTCTTGGAGCTACATAACATAGCTGCATTGGCAATTGACTTGCTCCATTTTCCTCTTGGTAAACTTCCTTCAACCTTGTTAATGATGGACATTGTTTAACATCATGTGATTCTGCAACCCAAATATCAACATTTTCTTTTCCTTATTGCATTCTTAACATTTCTACTTGTTTTGTTAAATTGCTAAGAATTTATGTTTTAAAATCATCAGACAACTTTCCAACTTTAGCTTGACTTACCAATCTGGATGCTGATTAACTACTCTTTCTTCTCCTCTTGATATGTGTTTGCATGTTTAATAATTTTCCTCAAATGATAATTGATATACATCACCTCTACTCATGAGATTAAGGAGATCAATCCACTCATCCCTAATTTTTCTAAGTAAGAGGGTTTTTAGAAGGAATTTTTGTTGTATAAGAGAAGGAGAACAGAGGGAGACGCGCAACTAGGGTTTCAGAGAGGTGTAGAGCTAGCCCCTAGTGGAGGGCTGTAAAGGAGGGAGCTCCACTCCCTCCTACAAGGATGCCATTGCCAGCAGAGGCAAGTCACCACTGGGTAATGTCAGAGGATCTGCTGAAGAAGAAAAAAGAAATAATGAAAAGGAGTCAGATGGGGCCAGGTCCAAGGAAAATAGCAGCACTAAGGACAAGGAGGAAGAAGACAAAAGCCAAGGAACAGGGGGAGGAAAACAAAAGGGACCGTGCAATCCCAAATCGAAGATCACTCCTAGAGTTGTGTTAAATGATCCTGCACTACAGGCACACAGGGAACACATGGGGACTTACGCCATAATCTGCAAATTCATGGGATTATGGCCCACTAAAAAGGCTTTATAGACATGGATCAAATATCACTGGAAACCCAAAGGAAGCATTGATCTCCATCTTGGGTCAAAGGGATTTTTTACTGTGGTGTTCACAAACATCGAAGATAAAGACAGAATATTCGAAGGAGGACCCTACTTTTATGCAGCAGCTGGCCTCTATATGCGGCCTTGGATGATGAACTTTATTCGATAGCTATCTGGGTAAGACTATATTCCTTACCTCTTGATTACTGGCAAACTGAATCGCTTGCTGCCATAGGCAACAAACTAGGTCGTTTTGTCAAAGCTTCGGAAGCCACAAGAAGGGGTAAATACACTTCCTATGCTAGGATTTGTGTAGAAATGGATCTATCAGGAGCTCTTCCGGATGAAATTATCCTGGAAGTTTTTGATGAGGAATGGGTGCAAACTATGGATTATGAGCATATCCCGTTCAGATGCCGTAAATGCCACGAACATGGACACTTGCTCAGAGACTACCCTCTTAGTAAAGCATACAACAAGAGAAAACCTAATATAATGAAGGACACAGAAAGCTTTCAGAAAGTGGCAAGTAAAGGTAAAGGAGGCAAAAAAGGACCAAAGCAACAACACAATGAGGGGCAAAAGACCAGTTAGAATAGGTTTCAAGTACTGGAAGAGAATGAAGAAATGACAAATGAAGACCAAACTATGGAGGAAGGCCCTAATGAAAAGGAGAAGGAAGAGAACTACAACCCAACACAAGAGATTGGTAATAAGAAAGAGACTATGATGAGTGAAACAGAACTAGAAATGGATCAGGAAATGACCCAGAGTGAAACAGATCTGGAGGACCATGAACTTCAGGAAATTCTAGATAAGGAACACCTAGATCTGGAAGGGTTCTTGATGTAGGGAACCACGGGAGGGATAGATTCATTACCTCAAGATGATTGCAACAGAATACAACAGTTGTTTTTATGGAAAACACAGGAAAGGGAGTTAGATAAAGGAAAAACCACTGACAAGCAGGAGAACAGAGGTGTGAAAACAATGAAATCAACTCCAGGATTAGCTACTAGAAATGCAGGCAAGAAGAGGGGCAGGAAAAAGCAGAAGGAGCTTTTGATGGAGTGTGGAAAGTTAATGATAGACTCGGGTAAGATGAAAGACCTAACCAGTTACTCCTTTACAAGTCTTTAAATATGAAGTTCACATCTTGGAATATCAGAGGTCTAGGTAGTAAAAGAAAACAAAGAATGCTTAGTTATAGAATGAAACAAGATATGCCAGATATGATCTTCATTCAGGAAACGAAATGTTCCATTCAGAAAATAAGACTAATCCATAGCAAATGGCTCAATAGATTTGAGTTTCTAGAGGTTAAAGCTGAGAACACAGTGGGGGGCATTCTCACTCTTTGGAACCCACAAAGGGTCAGCATAATTGATGCAGAGGCATCTAGAAACTACTTATCAGTGGTCATTCAACCAGTAGGAGTTTCGAAAACTTTCCTGATCACAAATGTATATGGTCCTCAAAGAATAGATGATAAACTCAAATTGCTAGAATCCCTTATTGACCTCAGGAACAGACAGGCTGGAATTCCTTGGATCATGGGAGGGGATTTCAACATGATTAAATCTCTTTCGGGAGAAAAAGGAGGTACCAAAGCGTTAAACAAAGACTCCCTAGCATTCCATTCATTTACTGATAATATGAAAATGGTTGATCCAGAATCAGGCAATGGCCTTTTTACTTGGAACAACAAAAGAGGAGGTGAGGCACTGGTAGCCTCTAAGTTAGACAGGTTTATGATATCAGAGGAGTTGATGCTTATAAATAAAGAAATAACAACAAGAGTTCTTCCCTTTGGAGGTTCAGATCACTGGCCGATCCAATTGGAAATCAAGGGTATGGATTCTCCCAGGAATAGACCCTTCAGATTTGAAAATATCTGGCTCTCCCACCCGGATTTCATCAGTAACATTGAAAAATGGTGGTCTGAAGACTTGCAATTCCAAGGATAAAAAATGTACCTCCTTCATAAAAGACTAAAGCACATTAAGTTTAGACTTAAAGAATGGAACAAGAAGGATTTCGGTAACATTTTTGTGGACAAAAAATCAGTGGAAAACAAAATTCAGGAACTCAACCAGGCACTGATCAAAGATGGCTTTGACAAAGTCAAAATTAATCAGGCTGATAAATACCATCAAGAATGGGAAAAGTTATGCAAACAAGAGGAAATATTTTGGAGACAAAAGTCTAGAGTTCAATGGCTCAAGGAAGGAGAGCGGAATACAAGATTTTTCCACAGATCCACTATGGCTAATAGAGCTTACAATAGAATCTCTACGATAAAGGATGAGGATGGGGAGTTTCAGAACACTCATAAGGATATTGAAGTTGTGCTTGTTTAGCATTTCTGAAACATCACTCGGGAAAACAATCCAGACAGGGATCAATCCATCAGGGAAATTACAAGGCATATCCCTAAGCTGGTGTCTAGAGAGGATAATTTGAACCTCAATAGATCAGTTACTGAAGAGGAGGTCAGCGAGGTTCTCAAAGACATGCAGAATGGCAAAGCACCAGGCCCGGATGGTTTCAATGTGGATTTTTTTAAAGCATGTTGGAATATTGTCAAACAAGATATTTTGAATGTGGTGGAGGATTCCAGGGGTAGCAAAACTATCTTGAAAGCCCTCAACACCTCCTTCATTTCACTGATCCCCAAACAGGACTCAGCTCAAACTGCAGATAAGTACAGACCAATAGCTTTATGTAATGTGGTTTACAAGATAATATCCAAGGTAGTGGCTAATAGACTCAAACCTCTCCTTCCTTCTTTAGTGTCAGAGGAACAATCAGGTTATGTGGAGGGCAAACAAATTTTAGATAACATTATTCAAGCCCATGAGGTGGTTCACACGCTTACCAGCAAAAGGCAAGCGGGGATGATCATGCAATTGGATATTGCCAAAGCGTATGACAAGGTGAAATGGATTTACGTCACTGCTTTTGGGTTCGATCACAACTGGGTCAGATGGGTTATGGTGCTGGTGACTTCTTCCAGCTTTTCAATTCTGGTGAATGGCTCTCCCTCAGAGATCTTCACTCCTTCTAGAGGCCTCAGGCAAGGAGACCCGCTCTCTCCCTTTCTCTTCATTCTCATGATGGAAGGACTTGGTCGGTCCATTAAGCATGCCAAGGCCATGGGAAAAATCAAGGGTCTTCAATTATCTGAGAATGGTCTAGCTCTGACTCACCAACAATTTGTAGATGATACCTTACTGCAAGGTATCCCCATAGTCAAAGAGGCTTCTGCCTACAATCTAATCCTGAAGGATTTTGCCATGGCTACAGGTATGGAAGTCAATCTCTCTAAGTCAAAAATATTTTTCTTAAATACTAACATTGCTATTCAGAGAAATATCTCAAGAATTCTTGGCTTCCAAAGAGATTCCCTCCCCTCAAAGTATTTAGGAGTTCCTCTTACAGCCAGACCTATGCACAAGAGTATTTGGGAACCGGTACTTAATAAGTTGCAGGACAGAGTCAAAAAATGGACCTTCAGAGCCTTGAACCTAGCTGGCAGGTTGGTACTAACAAAGGCGGTTCTGCAATCTATCCCGGTATTCATGTTATCAGCTCTCCCAGCTCCCAAAGGTGTCTTAGAGCAATTCAGGAATATACAAAGAGATTTCCTTTGGGGTAAGGAGGAAACAAGGAAGAAATGGGCCCTGGTTTCTTGGGATAAAATCTGTAAACCCAAGAGCCATGGGGGGCTAGGCTTAGATGATCAGGAGACTCTTAGTAAAGTTCTAGGAGCCAAGCTTTGGTGGCGATGGGTTCAAGAGCCAAAAGCCCATTGGGCCAGGATCTGGAAAGAGAAATATGCCAGCTCTTGGCACACTAATGATCTCATAAGAATGTCTGGAATTATAAAAGGCTCTTACATATGGAATAGAGCCTGGGAAAACAGAAGCCTAGTACAAAAGAACAGTTTCTGGGAAATAAGAGCAGGAGATCTAGCACTCTTTTGGGAGGACAAATGGAAACAAGAACCAACGCTGTTAACAGAGGATTTTTTAAGCCTCAAACAGGAAACAGATTCCCAAGGGTTAATCAAAGTAAAGGATTTTTGGGATCTTACTCATACCTCCGGAAAGTGGAGAAGCTGGAGAAACATTGACTACAGAGATGACAACCCCTTAAAAATTAAAGCAGAGGCACTTTGGGGCTTGCTAAAACAAAGGATGATCTTAGTAACAGAGGGGCATGATCAATTGAGATGGGGTAATAACAATAAAGGTACCTTTAATCTTAAGGAAGAAAAAGGTTTTCTCCTTGGGCTTGATTCTAGTGTTCCAGACAAGACTTGGAAGCTTCTCTGGAAACACCAAGGCTGGATGAAGATCAAGCTTTTAATGTGGTTGGTTCATCATAAGAAAATATTGACTTGGGACAGCATCAGGAAAAGAGGAGTTATGGGGCCTGTTAGGTTCCCATTTTGTCTATTTTTGACTGTATATTTTGCCATTGTATTACCCTCTTCAACCCTTAATTGAAAGCCTTTGCTAGTGTTTTGGCTTAATCTCTCCAAAAGGTACAGAATAACTTTCCTCATTACTACATGTTTAATTATTCAACATGTAATCATGCTATCTTTATAATTATTCCCTGAAGTTGATTAAAGTGTTGACTAATTGCTGAAACTGCCTAACTCGCAGGATCACATTTTGTCGTTGCTGAAGCAACGGAAACAACGCAAATCGTGAAGCTGAAACAGCAAGAACAACATGAACCTCAAGCTGAAACAGCATGAATAGCATGCGCACTTTGAGGAACAGTTGAGATTTGCATAACAAATCCGCATCGGCAAAGGAGTCTGACCGATTACTATATTGGTCGTAATGATCATGAACCTCATGAATGTAACAATATTTTGTTATCAAGAACTGACTTTCTTATTTTTGGTACAAAAGGGTTGAGTCAGAATGTATGAAAATATTTGTAATAGATGTCTCCTCTATAAAGAGGAGACATCTACATTAGAGATGGGGGGGATGGAGAAAGGAGGGGAACACGCTGTAACACAGAACTTGTAGTGAAGAGATGAAACTGAATTTCTTTTTGTAATATGGTTTATTGGCAGACGAATATAATTCTGTTCTGAGTATTTTATTTTAATTCCTGTGTTCTGGGGAATCTTGTGAGAAGGACAAGGCCCACCTTCATCACAATATTCACCCATCTCTTTCTGTTGTGTGGTGTGTGTGTGTGATTTCTCTTTATATTACAGTTACTGCTTCTAATGATATTTACTTTTGCTGAAACTCTATTTTCCTTTTTAACTGATTGATGTTGCATATGAGTGCCTCACTGGTGATTAGGATTTACAGAGTGTATGGGTGAATTGGACAACAGAGGCAGGTGCTGAAAGTCCTTACTATGAGGATAAGGTCTTGATACTTTGTTGTAGGACAGCCATCACTTCCTTTTGCAGATTTGTTTCCTTTAAGTTATTTGTTCTTACTTCATTTTCTACAATAGGCTGTAACTACTGTAAATGTTGTAACACTGAGTAGGGATTTAATAGATAGTAGAGTGTTTATACTACAACTTTTAATACCATTAAGATTGAGTACATACAGTACGTAGTCACCTTTGGAATAATCAAACTTTCCCAGGTTGATAATTAATGTGGCACTCGACTATTTTATTATTAAAAAATTAAAGTGACCAACATTTTGGCGCCGTTGCCAGGGAAGGCGACTGAAGATTTTAACGGTATTAACATTTTTCTTTAGAAATGTAGGATGCATGAGAGGATGCAAGAAGGTTAACCATTCAGGCGACAAAGGCAAAGGAGGAGGAAGAAAAACTTTTATTGACGATATTATTTCAAAAGCTGAGACATCCCAGAGGTTAAGCTCTCGGAGGCCATAGACCCAAAACTCTTCCCAGACAGATTTTCAGACAGAGGAAGTAGTGGGGCTATAGAGGGTTATAGAACCATCAGAATATACTAAGGAACCGGTGGAAGAAGACGAACGACCAGTAGAAGAACCAATAGAGGAAGTTAAGGTGGAGGAACCAGTGTAGGACATTGAAATTCCAACAGAAAACTCCGAAGCCCCGGGAAGCACATCAGGAAAACAACCAATGGAGGATAACATTGAAGGACTTTTTGGTGGAGGTCGCAGAATAGAGGGAAGGGGAGAAAATTCTCTGTCCACCCTGGAATTCCCCATTGGAGATCTCCCTAGAGGAGCAACTCCTATGAAGAATATCCCACTTTCAGCATTACCCAATTTCCATGGGTTATGCACAAAAGATCCTGATGAATTTCTTTTTGAATTTGATATACTGTGTAGAAGCTATGACTATGTTAATTCTGCTCATAAATCAAAGTTGTTTCCAACTACATTAAAAGGGAACGCATTAAGATGGTTCATGAGCTTGGGAGCTCATGTGATTACAACATGGGACCAGATGAAGGAGAAATTTTTGGCTAAGTACCAAGATTATTGTCGAACAAGAGAAAGGAATGAGGAATTATTCAAGATGACTCAGAAGGAGGACGAAAGTCTGGAGGAATTCGTGGAAAGGCTACAATATAACTTACAGTGATCTGATCATCCTGATATGAGTAAGGATATTCTCAAGTAAATATTGCTAAAAGGGGTACGAGATGATTGTTTAGATATGTTGAATATGCTTGGAAAAGGATACATATCTAAGGAATCCTATGATGAGATTATCAATCTCTGTAAAAGATGTTCGAGAGGAGCAACAAGCAGACCAAAGAGCAAAGACAGTACATACTCAAGAATCCAAAAATCAGCAAGTGGAGGAGCAACATGGGCCGAAATAGGTAACTTACTTGAAGAATTTAAAACTGAAATGTTAAGCTCTTTTACTTCACAAATTGATACCTTGTAGGTTAAAAAGAAGCAGGCAGAAGCAGAAGTTGCTCTGGCTCTTTTCTGCTCTAAATGCAGGGGAAAACACCCATTAAGGGAATGCCCCCTGGACAAGGTACCAATCTCCACTATCTGTGAAAAGGACCATGAGACTCAACAATGTCCTTCTTTGCCAGGAATAAAAGCAGCACTGCAGCCAACTGAAGAAGAAGCTGAAGTAGTGTACCTCCTCACGCAGAGAAGACAATGGCAACCATGAGGAAAAGGTACGAATTCTAACATGTCGTTTAATCGTTGGAATAATCATCCTCCTTTTCAAACAAATTACCCACCCTTCAACCAAATGCAGTACCAACACCTTAATCAAATGAATTTCCCACCCATGCAGCAACCAAACCCTCCTTTTGTTGATCCTACGATGTGGAATCCCTGGGCTCTACAGCAAACCTATTTTAATCAATGGAACCCAAATTGGACAGCTCCACAGATCCCATTTCCAAACCAATTACCTCAGTATCAGCAATCTCTCTCCTTACCATCAAATGCCCCACCAAATAATCAGACAATAAGACCCCAGTTGCCTGTACAACCTAACCCCAACCCGAATAATAATAAAGCTCTGCAAGTAATTGATGTTCAAAACCAACTGGTTTCCCCTATACAATGTAATAACATTCATTTACGTTATGGAAGAATAGTTGAACCCATTATTGATGACATTACTTCGGATTCTGATAAAGAAGAAATCGGAAAAGAAAAGTCATCTAATGCTGAAACAGTTGGATCATCCTCTAATAATAATGCTGAAACAGTTGGATCATCCTCTCATAACAATGCTGAAACAGTTGAAACATCCTCTAAAAAAATGGCTGAAACAATAGAGCCACCATTCCCTGAACGTTTGGCTCTTACCAAAACACTTGAGCCACCTGCTTTTAATCTATTAGGAGAGCTGCAGAATTTATATGTTAAAATTCCACTCTTACAAGCACTAAGAGATGTGCCGATTTATGCTAGAACTATTAGAGATATTTGTATTAAGAAACCTGGAAGAAAAGCTAAAGACCCCCTCACAGTTCATGTGATGGGTGATCTAGCTGCTCTAATGTCAGAAAAAAATCCCCCTATGAAATATGGTGACCCTGGTCACCCTACAGTCACAGTTCAGGTTGGTAAAACCTTTGTTTCTAGAGTTCTAGTAGATCTGGGTGCTGTAATAAACATCATGACACTTGAAACAACACAGTTACTGCAGTTAAAATTTTTTATTAGGGAATCCCCAACCATTCTAGAGCTAGCTGACCTCTCCACAATCAAACCTGAAGGAGTCATTGAAGACCTGATAATTTCAGTTGAATCTTGGAACTACCCAGCTGATTTTGTGGTGTTACAGACCAAAAATAAGTTGGGGGGTCATCCATTGATTTTAGGGAGACCTTGGTTGGCTACAACAGATTCCTTCATTAGCTGTAGGTCATGTTCAATGACAATTTCTAATGGATGTGAAACCAAATAGCTTACTCTGTACCCTCATGCCACACCGATGATTAACAATGATAACTCTATGTGCTTAGATTATGAGGATGATGAGACTCAACCCATCTTGATTGTCGGATAAGCCCTAACTTTTAAAGATTCAACCGAAGATGAATTAATTAGTAGCTTTATTTCTGAACCTTCTTCGGTTAACTCTGAAATACATGATCACTTGACTACAATCTTGGAATCTGAATCACAGCAAAATCTTAAAACTGAAGACTTATCTCAGACATCAGCTGACACCCCCTCCAAAAGTATAGCAGTCGAAATCAAGCCTGGCAAAACATTAAATATAAACCCTAACCTAACATATGCTGAAACACAACAGTTAATGAAGTTACTCCATGAGAATAAACAAGCATTCACATGGGATTACACAGATATGAAGGGAATTTATTCTAAATTATGTACTCACCAAATTTATATTAAAGAAGGATCCCGCCCAGTCTGCCAACCCCAACGACGAATGAATCCCAATTTAAGGGAAATTGTGAAAGAAGAACTTCAAAAACTATTGAATGCAGGATTTATATACCCTATATCTGATAGTGAATGTGTTTCACCATTAGTAATAGTACCTAAGAAAAATGGGAAATGGAGAGTGTGTGTGGATTATAGAGCTCTGAATAAGGCTACTCAGAAAGATCATTTTCCCTTACCATTTATTGATCAGGTACTAGATAATTTGGCAGGTAAGATATTCTTTTCCTTTTTGGATGGATTTAGTGGTTATAATCAGATCAAGATTGCACCCCAAGATCAAGACAAGACCACTTTTTCTAGTCCATGGGGGACTTTTGCCTATAAAGTTCTTCCATTTGGACTATGTGATGCCCCAGCAACATTTCAAAGAGCGGTGATAGGCATTTTTTCTGATATGCTTAATGATTCCTTAGAAATATTTATGGATGACTTTACTCCTTATGGTGTGAATTTTGAAGATGCTTTACAAAACCTTGAAAAAGTACTTAAACGGTGTATAGAAGCACATCTTGCCTTAAGTACTGAAAAATGTCATATGATGATGAATCAAGGTATTGTTTTGGGACACTTCATTTCATTCGTAGGAATTCAGGTTGATCCAGCTAAAGTACAAGTAATTCAGACTCTGCCTATCCCGAAAACACAAACTGATGTAAGAAGTTTTTTAGGACATGCTGGATATTATAGAAGATTTATCAAGGATTTTTCTAAAATAGCTTCTCCTTTGTTTGTGTTACTTATGAAAAATGTTGAATTTAAGTGGACTGATGGTTGTCAAAAAGCATTTAATGAACTTAAACATCAATTGTCTACAGCTCCCATTTTAAGAGGACCTGACTGGGCACTCCCCTTTCATATATCCTCTGATGCTTCAGATACTGCAATTGGAGCTGTCTTGGGTCAAGAAGAAAACAATCTTCCCTATGCTATCTATTTTATTAGTAAAAATATGACCCCTGATGAACTTAATTATACAGTCACCGAGAAAGAATTCTTAGCAGTTATTTATGCTATTAATAAGTTTCGACATTATATTACTAGTTACACTACTTTTGTGCATACTGATCACTCGACCATTAAATATTTGATGAACAAATCAGTTACAAATGCTCGAGTTACCAGATGGTTATTATTATTACAAGAATTTGATATCACAATTGTAGATCGACCAGGTAAAGAAAATGTAGTTACTGATTTTTTTTCTCGGTTAAAAACTGATGAAAATATTCTAGTAGATTATTCTTTTCCTGATGAATATTTATTTGCAGTATCTGCTCACTCACCTTGGTATGCAGACATTGCCAATTACTTAGTTGCAGGGAAACTACCATCACACCTATTGCACAGAGAGAAAAGAAAGATCGTTCAGCAAAGTGTTAGGTACAGTTGGATAAGTGGGTGTCTCTTTCACACAGGACTCGACCAGGAAATTCGAAGATGCATCAGAGAAGATGAAGTTTATGATATATTGAAGGCTTGCCATGATGGCCCTTGTGGAGGGCATTTTGCAGATAAAAGAACAGCACACAAAGTTCTCAGAATGGGTTACTATTGGCCCTCACTTTTCAAGGATGCAAAGAAATATGTTAGGGCCTGTGATAGCTGTCAGAGAATGGGCCAGCCTAATCACAGGGATGAAATGCCACTTAACCCCCAGGTAATACTTGAACCTTTTGAAAGATGGGCACTAGATTTTATAGGTCCCATCAATCCTCCATCCAATCAAAGAGTTTATATACTGGTTTGCACAGATTATATGACTAAGTGGGTAGAAGCTAAGGTACTCATCAAAGCTAATGAAGAATCAGTGTTAACTTTTCTATTTGAAGAAATCTTTGTTAGGTTTGGTTTTCCTAGAGAACTAGTCACAGATGGAGGACCGCCTTTTAATTCTCATGGCTTCAAAGATACACTCCAGAAATATCACATTAAGCATAAAATGACTACACCTTATCACCCACAGGCAAATAGGCAAGTGGAAAGTACAAATAAAGTCATAGAAGCCATTTTAACAAAGACAGTCAAGGAGAATAGAAGGGACTGGTTTCAAAGGTTGCCTGAAGCATTATGGGCTTACAGAACTACTTGGAGGAACACTACGGGTATTTCACCTATGAATTAGTTTATGGTAAAAATGTTGTTTTTCCTGTGGAATTTGAAATCAAAACCTTAAGGACTGCTTTAGCTGTTAACCTTGATTTGACTGATGCACAGATAGCTAGGTTGCGGCAACTTCAGGAATTGGATGAAAAGAGGTTGGATGCCATCCATCAGACAACCATGATACAACAACAAAGAACCAGGTGGCATGACAAAACTATTAAGCACAAGTAGTTCCAAAAAGGTAATTGGGCCTTACTGTATGACTCCCGTTTTGAAAATTTTCAGGGGAAATTAAGAACAAGGTGGCTAGGACCTTATGAAGTAGATGTTGTTTTTCCAAATCAAACAGTCAGACTCCTAACGATTGATGATAGTATAACACCATTATTAGTGAATGGGTATCGACTCCGTTTGTATCAACGACCTGTTTCTAAAGAGGATTTCAAAGCTACTTGCATGACAGACATACACTATACCTTTTTGGGGGAACCAGCTATCCCTCAATGCACTTAATTTCTTGTTTATGTATTTATTTCTAGATTAGATTTCTTAACTAATAATCCTTGTCAACGGTTTCCATGTTACAATTAATTATTTTGTAGGTCTTAGATTTGGATGGTGGCTGAAAAAGAAAGATTCCAATATAGGAAGAATTAATCTGCAGATTGGAAAAGCATTGCCATGTCATTCCAGATCATAATCCATTTCCCGTTGCTGATACACCATTTCCCATTGCTGATACACCATTTCCCATCGCTGATACACCATTTCCCGTTGCTGATACACCATTTCCCGTCGCTGATACACCATTTCCCGTTACTGATACACCATTTCCCGTTGCTGATACACCATTTCCCGTTGCCGATACACCATTTTCCATTGCTGAAACACTACTTTCCAGTGTCAAAACACCAAATCCCACTGCTTAAACACCAATCTTTTCTATTTTCCTAAATATCCCCATTTTTACTCCCGAGAATGAACTATTATTTCAAAAAGAAATATATCATTCTTTATTCAAAGGAATCATCCATTTATCCTATTAATAATACCCCTTCACTACTGCCTCTTGTGAATAATAAAATCCTCGTGGATAAAAACCCTCACACCTTACAAACCCTTTTTTTATAATGATCATTGACCTATTAAGGATGAGATAACACTTTTCGGTGCAACAACCAAAGGTAATTGTAAAGGTATGCATGTTATGTGTGGATATTAAATTGTAGTTAATGAGGAGATAGTTGACATGACCGCTAAAAGCGTCGTACTGCCAACCATATCATTCAGCCGCAGTTGGGGGGGATTACCGAAATATCGTAATCATTACAGGACATGCCCATCACCGCCATCCCTATTCCTCCCAGTTGTGTCTAATCCACTTCGTTTATGCCTTACCACGTCATAATTTCATTTTGCAACGTTCTGCTCTGTTTCGACCTCGGCAACTCAGCTCTGCACTTTGTATTCTGCCTAAACAGTAACCATGGGAGGAGATGCTGTTAGACATGAACTGGGCTCGACGACATTACTGGAACTTTACCCAGACGCATACCAAATCTTCCTGCAAGCAGGATGGGTGGACTATTTCAGAAGACTTCTGGAATTTGATTTGCAGCAGGTCCTCGAATTTGCATGCAATTTGAGGGAGGGGTATTCTACTTTCCAAGGGGTGAGAATCCCAGTAACAGAAGAAGACATAGCACAAGTTTTGGGGCTTCTAATCAATGGAATTCGCTGGTTCAGCAGGAAGCATCTTATCCTTAATTCACAACAAGATTTCCTGTTACCTGGGGAGTAGGTGGAAGCCAAAGGTAGGGGTGTTGCACTTCGGTCAATACCACCGCCTTGGCCAAAAGTTGCAGAATTCGTCAAGCACTACTTCACTTGCAAGGGCCGCTATCAGGTAGTCTACCAACATGAATTTGTCTTATTAAATCATTTGCGGCATGGTCGTCTAGTAAATATGCCTTATTATCTCCTTGTATGTCTGAAAAATATGGCACATTACACTGTGAACGCTAGGCACCAACTCCTCTGCCTCACACACCATCGTTTGGTCCAACTTCTGATAAATAGAGGCTTCGCCCTGCATAATCCACCTCCCCTCATTAACCCTCCCCAGCAAGCTGAGGAAAATCCTCAACAAAATGAAGAAAATTCCCAGCAAGATGCTGAAACTCAGCAACCAGCAACAGGAACACCCCAATTAAGCACTGAAAATCTGCTGCAGTCCTCACCCCATGATGAAGCCGAACCGTCCACTCCCATAGGTCACATCCCTACCGATGATTCAGACGAGGATACCCTCATCACTTTCCTTCAAAGGAAAAAGCAACAGAAAACCGCAACCCCGTCAAAAAGAAGAATCAGGGCCTCAGTAAAGGCAACTACTATTTCTGATGATTCCCTAAGTAAAAGTCCTCGCAAGAGGAAAACTACTGTCTCTCCTGGTTCCCTACCTCGACAACGAACAAGGTTGTTTGCAGCAACCGAGGTCGTTCCTCCTATCATTTTAAATTGCCATATTCCCCATAGCCTTGAACCTTCACCTCCTCCACCCTCAGATGCCGAAATTCAAAGTGTTCATGATTTTGTAACATCATTTTTCTCAATAGAGGTAGCTGCTCCACAAGAACCAGCTGCCGACAAATTCAAACTAGACATCCAAGCTGATATAGGACATGTGGCTATTACACAAGAACCAGCCACTGACCCAATAGGTGCCACACAAGAACCACCTGTTGGGGAGCAAAAATAAGACAACCTGCATGTGGCTGTTACACAAGAACCAACCACTGACCCAATAGGTGCCACACAAGAACCACCTGTTGGGGAGCAAAAAGAAGACGATCTGCATGTGGCTGTTACACAAAAATCAGCCACTGACCCAATAAGTGCCACACAAGAACCACCTGTTGGGGAGCAAGAAGAAGATGCCCTAGGTGAAACTGATACACAAACAGACCCAATAGGTGAAACACAAGAACCACCTGTTGGGGACGCACATGATGAAGTTAATGATGAACAACAATTCTCTTCTCCTTTGGAATCTGTAACTGTAGAAGCCCCAGTTACTCTAGCCTCCCTACAAGAAGAAAATGAGTTCTTAAAATCAGAAATTAAGGCCTATCAGAAAGAGTTAGCAATGGTTAGGGAAGCCTATAAAGAAGAACTCAATCTGTACATGTTAGCTCAAGTAGCATCTCAAGCTGAAAAAAGTGTAGAGAAAGAGCAATACAGTGAATACATGTGCAGTGAATGTGGGGATATATATATACTCAAGCAGGATATAAAATAATTGCAGTCCCATTGACTGGAGCCAACCCTGTTATATTTAAAAAGGAACACCCTGCTGTTACACAAGAACCAGCAGGGTCTTCAAGGATTTCATAAGAAGTAGAACCACCCCGGCCTACCCAAGTTATTGATGAGCAGAAATAAGAAGAAGAAGTAGAACCACCCCGGCCTACCCAAGTTATTGATGAGCAGAAATAAGAAGAAGAAGTAGAACCACCCCGTCCTACCCAAGTTATTGATGAGCAGGAACCAGAAGCAAAATCTTTTAGAACTGTGCATATACAAATTGAATCTCCCTGTGTTAGCGATGCTCATGCACAGTGATCCGAATGGAAAATGGCATCAACCCATGGTACTCATCCACCCATATTATTCATTGACCCATGGAATTTACCCATGGTATTGTAAATGGCATCCGCCTGTGGTATTGTAAAATCCACCCATGGTATTCATTCACCCATGGAATTTACCCATGGTATTATAAATGGCATCTGCCCGTGGTATTGTCAAATCCACCCATGGTATTCATTCACCCATGGAATTGACCCGTGGTATTGTAACTGAAAAATACTATAAGTAACAAGTCACATTTTGTAAAAGGACAGGTTGTCCGCCACAATGTAGCCTTTATAGTTATTATCGGTTTTAATAAAAAAGTTTCTTTGTGGTTTTGTTTATTGGGCATTCTCCTATTTTTCTTCTGGCAATGCAAGTTTTCAGATCTTGGGGGTCTCTCCTCCCAAGATCCATTTCAATCTTCTAGATCTTGGGGCCTTTCCCCCAAGATCCATTTCAAGTTTTCAGATCTTGGGGTCCTTTCCCCCCAAGATCCAATTCAATCTTTTAGATCTTGGGGGCCTCCTCTCAAGATCCGGATCAGTGGTATCGGAGCAGGTTATGATTCCATGGGAACGAGGGTTTGATGCATGTTTCAATTTCAAATTTTGCAGCAATATTCAACAAACTTCAAGCATGTGCTACAACCTCCACAGAGCTTTCTTGGGTCAAGCAGGAAGAATTTTTTCTTTTTTCATTTTTTTGCAGGATTTATTTTTGGGTGGCGAAATTGCAGATCAGATCTGTACATTTTGGTGCAAGATCTGCAAAATCTAATTGTAGATCTGAATTCCTGGTGAAAAAATAGCCAATTTAAAAAAAAAAATCGGT
Source organism: Pinus tabuliformis (assembly GCA_031772625.1). Lineage (NCBI taxonomy): Eukaryota > Viridiplantae > Streptophyta > Pinopsida > Pinales > Pinaceae > Pinus > Pinus tabuliformis. The sequence goes on from CM062819.1 coordinate 1,545,088,579, forward strand.
TGAATCGGAGTCCGGATGAAGAAGATATCGCTGATTTAAAAATCAGTGGGGTTGCAGACAATTTTCAGGGCAGCGATTTTGCGGCGCAGATCTAGATGTCCTGGTACAAGATCTGCAAAATCTAATTGCAGATCTGGATTCTTTGGGAAAAACTACCCAACTTCAAAAAAAAAAATTAGTGGAATCGGAGTCCGGATGAGGGAGATATCGCTGATTTAAAATCAGCTCTTTTTTGCAGAAATTTTGGTGACGGCGGGAGAGTTGCAGCGCAGATCTGGAATTCTAGTGCCTAGATCAGGATTTCTATCACATGGGCAGATGCAAAATGGTCCTTCTGCTTCCAAAAACAGGTTATAATAAATATTCTGAGTTATATTGGCCGAGTTATGTCCATTTTAATTCTGGAGCAGCATTCGGAGTGGGTTTCCATTGGAGACGTGCCCTCCCACCCCACTTTAGTAGGCATCTGCTTCACATTCATCAGTTTCAACATAGCAGCAATCGGCTTGGGTTATTTGGAGATGTGCCCTCCCACCCCAGGCTATGTAGGCACCTGCTACTTCATCAGCAACCAACATCACGGTTGTGGGTCATCCACAAACCCACACTTCATCGAAGTCCATTTGCTAGGTCGTACACTGTTAGTATCACAGTTGGTCACAAGCATTACAGGGTATCTCTATCCTCGGATCTTCGTTCTTCATGGTTATGGGTCATCCACAAACCCACAGTTCATCGAAGTCCATTTGCTAGGCCACGCACTGTCAGAATTACAGTTGGTCACAAGCATTACAGGGTATCTCTATCCTCGGATCTTCATTTATCAGGGTTTTGGGTTAACCACGTAAAACCCTTATCTTCACTAGATCTTCATATTCAACAAAGGCTTTGCAGGAGGGAACTTTACGCAATGGGGACCATTGCTTCTTAAGGAGGGAGGAATGATCCGAATGGAAAATGGCATCAACCCATGGTACTCATCCACCCATATTATTCATTGACCCATGGAATTTACCCATGGTATTGTAAATGGCATCCGCCTGTGGTATTGTAAAATCCACCCATGGTATTCATTCACCCATGGAATTTACCCATGGTATTATAAATGGCATCTGCCCGTGGTATTGTAAAATCCACCCATGGTATTCATTCACCCATGGAATTGACCCGTGGTATTGTAATTGAAAAATACTATAAGTAACAAGTCACATTTTGTAAAAGGACAGGTTGTCCGCCACAATGTAGCCTTTATAGTTATTATCGGTTTTAATAAAAAAGTTTCTTTGTGGTTTTGTTTATTGGGCATTCTCCTATTTTTCTTCTGGCAATGCAAGTTTTCAGATCTTGGGGGTCTCTCCTCCCAAGATCCATTTCAATCTTCTAGATCTTGGGGCCTTTCCCCCAAGATCCATTTCAAGTTTTCAGATCTTGGGGTCCTTTCCCCCCAAGATCCAATTCAATCTTTTAGATCTTGGGGGCCTCCTCTCAAGATCCGGATCACACAGACTTCCACTTTTCAAGAATTAAGTAACACATGGAGAGCAGAATATGCAGGGAAAATTTTAAGAACCCCCCCTAAATTTATAAATATAATAAATGGGAGAATCTCCATGGTATATAGGAAAAATGGAAGGCGATTTTATCAATAATATAATATGTATATATAATTTTTTGGCGAATCTCTCACCAGGCATGGCGAATATTTTACTCAATTATAAAATCTTGTAAGATCTTGGCGAGTCTTTCACTAAATAATAAAACTTTTTAAAGTCCTAGTGAATCTTAGCATAGGCTACATGCTGGTTTAATTCCCCCATTTAAATAGGCTACATTCCAGGTGAATACCATGGGTCAATACCATGTGCCATTTTGGTGAATACCATGGGTCAATACCATGTGCCATTTTTATTTTTATTTTTTGTAATTCTAATATTAGGGTTAATAATGGTTTTTTGCATGGTATTAATAACAATCTAGTCCATGGTATTTGTCCCGTAGTATTTTGGCCATAGGTTTCACCTAAATATAACCCATTTTTTTAGTGTTCGTAAATATAAGGTGACTTATGGCGTAAATATAAAAAAATGTTTTATTTGTTTACCATACCTCTCGTTTATTTATATTTTTATTAATTTACCATACCTCTTTTACAAATATGGTATTTGGCCCATAGGATTCACTTAAATAAAACCTCTTTCTTGAGCCTTCATAAATAGAACGAGGGTTATGGACTAAATATAAAAAGAGGTTTTATTTATTTACCATACGTCTAGTTTATTTATATTTTTATTTATTTACCATACCTTTTGAGTAAGTATAAAAAGACGTTTTATTTATTTACCATACCTCCACTTTACTTATATTTTTATTTGTTTACACCCTTACATGTATATAAGGTGACTTATGGAGTAAATATAAAAAATGTTTTATTTATTTACCATACCTCTCATTTATTTATATTTTTATTAATTTACCATACCTCTTTTATAAATATGGTATTTGGCCCATAGGATTCACTTAAATAAAACCTATTCTTGAAAATGGGCGAATGGAAGGTTGTAAGTCCTAATTTCAAGGGCTAAATTTACCTTTTTTACCCTCTCCCTTAAAATAAGGTGGGCTATTTGAGGTGATTTGCAAAAATGTACTATGATACAAAATATTCGCCCACTAAAAATTTAAAACCCCTTAATTTCGCCAAAGGGCGAACATTCGCCCCTAAAATTATCCTTGAGAATACGAGCTTTCCTAAGAAAGGAATTTCAACAGCAGAAGTCATTATGGTTTAACTATGCCTATAGGAATTGGGAAGCAATGGAACAGTCTCGTGCATAACACAAAGAAAATAAGCAATTAAAAGCCAGACTGTCCCTTATCTTCGATTTGGTCCAGTGCTTACTGGCTACAAGAAAGATTTCTTTTAATTATTCTGTATTCTTGAGAGAACGCTTAGCATTCCTCCAATTAAAAGAAATAAAGGATGGAGGCCACACTAGGTCTCTACACCACAGCAATTCATTGAAACTTTTGCGGAAGCACCAAACAATGATCAGAATTTGATGTGCAAACTCTATCTTCACAATGAGGCTATGCCTGAAGATAGAAAGATTAATTTACTTCCTATTTGTGGTGATATTCAAATAAGAGCTTTTATTTCCTTTTTGGCCAAGCAATTCACTTGGCATAATGCTTTCATGTCTGCACGACACAATGAGGAGAACTGTCTTCTCTGGATTCATCCAGAACCACAGAATACAACCCTCTTCCTCATGGAACATCAATGGAATCTACGAGAGCCAGGCATGGCCGATCACATTAGGAATCTGCAAGCAGCAGTCTTGGAAGACTGCCAGCATTATGTCAAAGCTAAAGGACCTCTGGCCATAAAAGCAAATGAATTTTTCTAGGAACACTGTCCCAAAGAAAGAAGGGAATATAATCCCTAAAATCCCCTCAATCTGCAGGTAGCAATCTCAAGGATACCTAATTATGTAAAATGCATGAGACAATGTGTTGAACGGTGGATTGGTTACCGTTTTCATTTCCCTCTCTTATGACTTCCTGGAGAACAATACAAGGCTCAATTTACATTGACTAAAAAGGAAGAATTGGCAGCATGGAAAAGAATTCAGAATGCCCAAGGGTTCAGAGACATGGTTGACATCACTTTCTACACTTACTGTATAAGCAATCTACACTGTTCAGCCAAGTATTCTGATTCTGATTCAGATTAGGCGTTGCATGCGGACATGCAACATTTTCAGTTGGGGGGATGTTAGGTTCCCATTTTGTCTATTTTTTACTGTATATTTTGCCATTGTATTACCCTCTTCAACCCTTAATTGAAAGCCTTTGCTAGTGTTTTGGCTTAATCACTCAAAAAGGTACAGAATAACTTTCCTCATTACTACATGTTTAATTATTCAACACGTAATCATGTTATGTTTATAATTATTCCCTGAAGTTGATTAAAGTGTTGACTAATTCCTGAAACTGCCAAACTGGCAGGATCACATTTTGTCGTTGCTAAAACAGCGGAAACAACGCAAACCATGAAGCTGAAACAGCAAGAACAACATGAACCTCAAGTTGAAACAACACGAATAGCATGCACACTTTGAGGAACAGTTGAGATTTTCGTAACAAATCTGCATCAGCAAAGGAGTGTGACCGATTACTATATTGGTCGTAATGATCATGATCCTCATGACTGTAACAATATTTTGTTATCAAGAATTGAATTTCTTATTTTTGGTACAAAAGGGTTGAGTTAGAATGTATGAAAATCTTTGTAATAGATGTCTCCTCTATAAAGAGGAGACATCTACATTAGAGATGGGGGGGACGGAGAAAGGAGGGAAACACACTGTAACACAAAACTTGTAGTGAAGGGATGAAACTGAATTTCTTTTTGTAATATGGTTTATTGGCAGATGAATACAATTCTTTTCTGAGTATTTTGTTTTAATTCCTGTGTTCTGGGGAATCTTGTGAGAAGGACAGGGCCCACCTTCATCACAAGATTCACCCATCTCTTTCTGTTGTGTGGTGTGTGTGTGATTTCTGTTTATATTACAGTTACTGCTTCTAATGATATTTACTTTTGCTGAAACTCTGTTTTCCTTTTTAACTGATTGATGTTGCATATGGGTGCCTCACCGGTGATTAGGATTTACAGAGTGTATGGGTGAATTGGACAATAGAGGCAGGTGTTGAAAGTCCTTACTCTGAGGATAGGGTCCTGATCCTTTGTTGCAGGACAACCATCACTTCCTTTTGCAGATTCGTTTCCTTTAAGTTATTTGTTCTTACTTCATTTTCTGAAATAGGCTGTAACTACTGTAACTGCTATAACACAGAGTAGGGATTTAATAGATAGTAGACTATTTATACTACAACTTTTAATACCATTAAGATTGAGTACATACAGTACGTAGTCACCTTTGGAATAATCAGACTTTCCCGGGTTGATAATTAATGTGGCACTCGACTGTTTTATTATTAAACAATTAAAGTTACCAACAGGGCCCTCCAGATGCCATCTCTATGAAGAACAGGAGGAGACAATGGAGCATATTCTCAACAGCTGCTCTTACACCACCTGGCTGTGGGATTCTTTCTCAACAATATTCCATCAGTCAGATAGGGACAGAGGAAGTATCACAAATACCCTAAACAAATGGAGAAGAAACTATACGGAGAATGAGTTCCTTAATTTGGCCTGGGCCTTCACACCATGCTTCATTATCTGGAATGTTTGGAAAGAAAGGAATAAAAGAATTTTCAAGAATGAGAAGTCTCCCCCTCTTCGACTTTTTGATCTGATCTTGAAACAACTACGAGAGACAGTCAGCACCACTGTTCGCAATATCCCCAAGAATCCCCCCTCAGAGACTGAGCTGAGAACTCTCAGGGAACTAGGAGTGCAAGGGATCATTCTCCAAGGACTAAATAGGAAGGACATAGCTATGGTTAAAGAGAAGGACTTCTGGTAACCTCCACCGAAAGGCTATCTGAAATACAACATCGATGGCGCTTCCAAAGGCAACCCAGGTACAACTGGTTATGGAGGAGTTTTAAGAGATGAAGAGGGCAGTATTATCTTTATCTTCCACGTCATTTAGGAAGAGCCACCAATAACATGGTGGAATTAATGGCTCTGGAGCATTGTCTAGAGTTTCTGATTCAGAACCATCACGCAAATGTCATTATAGAAGCAGACTCAGAGATAACCATTAACTTTGTGAAAAGAATCAGCGGTGGCTCTTGGCCGAAGAAAGTCTCAAATCACTAGAAACTAATCCAGGTTTACCAAAGAATTCAAATTCATCTCCAGGGACTTCGAACTGTAAGTTTCAACCATGTTCGACGAAATGCCAATAAGCTAGCGGACTTACTGGCCAATCAAGGTGTGAACAATGCAGACTGTGGGATGGCAAAAAAGTGGCAGGAGATACCTCAAAATCGTCTAAGGCTCTCTGTGACGATCAAGCTGCAGAGGACAAGGAAGTTTTTTGATTTTGGGCTAGGATGACTAGCACGAATTGACTTGTTGGCAAGTGCAACCACAGCCCATCAGGATGTACCTAGAAGGAGGGCAAGCAAAGTGCAGCCTCACTTTACCCCGGAGTAAGTTGACCAGGATCCCCAGTTTTTCGAACAGCAATTTGCTGGGTCAATTTCTAATCAAACACAGTATCAAGTTTAGGTTTTATTGTAAGAATAGGCAGAATGGGTGGTTGGTTTTTCCGGCGGTAGGAACTTCCCCCTTTCCACTTTCGGGCTAGAAAACCTCGCCCTTGTTGGTTTTTTGGCGATCGTACGTCTCTTGAGTGGTAAGTGGTTTTGCAGTTTCAGAAGCGATCCCATAGGGATTACAACACGTGGCAGGGTGGAAGATTTGGAAACAACCCTCCATTGCAAATTATTGTTCGATCATGTTAGGCTGTGAGAAATGGCTCCTGGCCATTGGATCCAATAGCATGGATCAACAGTTAGGATCATTCAGGCTATTTTGTGGGGCTAGGTGGGTTATTTCCACTCATCTTGTTGGCGCGTTTTTTCCTATTCTATTCTTTGCATGCACTGCGTGGTCGGGGGTGATTGTTGTCGTTGGTCGGCTCCAGGGGGCGTGATTTTTCTGGATCTTCCCTAGTGGTTGGGGGTTCCTACAGTCCTTCTGAGTATGTTTCTCATGGGTTTGGGGATTTCTGATGTAAGGCGGGGGGTCCTTGTCATTGGCAAGGTTACCTTTTCTCCTGAGTTCTTGTAATTGGACAAGTTTTTGTATATTATGTAACTTTTCTTTTGAATTAATGAAATAGAAAGTTCGGCTCTTACTTTAGCAAAAAAAAAAGGTAAGAGGGTTTTTAATGTGTCAGATCCTAAATGATGTAGTTTTCCCCTCTTAACATTATACATGAACCTCTCTATTAGATCCTCGAGACTCTCATCTTCTCTTTGATTCATTCTAAAGATTTCTTCTTTAGGATCATGATCTTTATATTTTTCTAGAAATATCTTTTGCATGTCATTCCATGATCTTATTGAATTAGTCCCTAAACTCATGAACCATTTAAGAGCTCCATCCTTCAATGTTGCTGGAAAAAATCTCAAATTTTGAGTTTTTAATAAGTAGCCATAAGATCTACAAACAATTTCAAATTCAAAGAGAATTTTTTCCGAATCCTCTGACCTTAGACCATGAAATTTTGGAAGAAAAGATGGAGGGATGTTCTTCATGTGCACATTGAGATTAGTATCTTGAATGGGAAATCCAAGAGGATCTTCCTCATTGTCATCATCTCCATCCATTTCTTCTACATTCTTTTCCATCTTCTTCTTCTACCTGCAAAAGTGAATGGTCATGTGGCTCTTACTGCACCATGTGATCAAATGGGGGGGGTGGGTTGGTGTTAGAGAATATTTTTTTTTTCTTTTTTTTTTAATGATTGAACAAAAACTATAATGCAATGCAATTTTCTACTTTTGAAATTAAATATGTCTAATGCAAATATTTTGTTTTTTCAAAAAGTGAAAAGGCATGAATCACCTAGGGAAGAAAACAATGCATACTTTGACACCTCCCCAGCAATGGCACCAAAAAGTGATTAGCCTTGGTATTGCAATAGGAATGCTATAACTCCCAAGGCTACCGACTTTAATTATCAACCCGAGGTTCGTACAAACTTAAGAGGTGTTGACACTATATGTGCGGCATACAATGTGTCCTTCCTTTGCTATCATGATGTAATGGAGTGCATGTACTGAAGTCAAATCTTAAACTGATTGCAGAAAATGAAATGTTCAAAATGGAACCTTAACCTATTGCAAGAAACAAAGTACAAGGAAAGAGATGGAAATTCAATGCTGAATCACACCATTTCGTAATTAACTGCCAAGAAACTATACTTTGCAATAATGATAAATTATCATGAACCAAATGCTACTATATAAGCATGGAAGTAAGAAGCATCAAACATCACTAATGTGCATGTAAAGGGACTGAAATAAATATGTTTTTGTCATTTTGTCTTTTCATGCAAAATCAAGTATGCAAACGAATTTCCTTTGGTGATGTCGTAGGTGAATTAAGGATGTTGGAGGTTGGATGGAAAGGTTAGGAGATGGTTGGATGATGTGAGAGACCCTTGGGAGGATTTTGGTGACTTCCTAGAGGTTTTCCATCAATTTGGCCTCAAAATAGGCCATTTCAGGAAAGCCTATAGGATGTACTAGAAACCTACAAGATGATCCTATAGGAATTACAGTGAACCTACAGCATACAGCCGAGAGAAAAATGTGAGGTTTTGGAGGTTATGGGAGGCCTATTAAAGGTGTGTGATGGGTGGAATGGAGTGGGAAAATTCCTAAGATCACTCATAACTCAAAACCAAAGTTGGGAGATGGATGGATTCGCTCAAAAAGCTTGGAGAAGTTTCCTTGTGAAATGATGAAATTAGTGAGGGTTTAATGACCAAGAAAATCAAATCCAAATTAGATGGGACAATTTTTTTTATTAACTAGGATGCCTTAGGTCCCTATTCCAAGTGGAATCACTCAAAAATACCTATGTTAACCCACGCAAAACAAGTAAAAAACATTACTAGTCGAAAATCTAGAAATTTGAGAACTAGCGAGCTAGTAAATGTAAGAAATGCCTAACCAAATCAAGTGAAAATGCAATAGGATAATTTTTTTTATGAAATAGAATGTTTTTTTGATCTAAAACAAGTGGAATCAAGTCGATTGAAGCTCATTAGCATGCTCTAAAAAATAGAAGAAATTTACTATTCTTTGCTAAAAAGGAGGTCCAACAATCTAGATTTGGGAATAAGAAGAATAATCCAAGCAACTAAATCATTCATATGAACTTCTAAAGATTTTACAAGGATGAAATAATGCTTGTGATCCTGAAAAATAATTTACATCAACCAATTAACTCAATCCTACAATAATAAATCATTAATTCTAAATGCAGAAATAGAAAGAAATAAAAACAAGAGATGCATGTGAATAAGCAATGAAAAGAGGGAAAGAAAATGATAAAAAAGGGCTTTTAGGCTGCTGGGATGGCCAAGCCCAAGGAAAATCAGATACCTATGGAGGAGAACAAGATTTAGAAGCTAAACATTACACCAATCTTCATTATTTTCATCAATAGAATTGCATCCCTGCAAGAAAATACAATGGAGCTGCAAGAATACAAGCTCTCTCCACAATAACACTAATGAAAATCTATCCCTACGGGAAAATTCGACTTGGTACTTATAAAAAATGATTAGGAATCATTATCCATGAATGGAGGATCTTTCCCCACAAAAATCCCTTGATTAGTGGATCTAGTCCCCAATACTAGGAATTTGCATTAAATGGGAGGGAACACATTCCTAGATTTTCTCAACCATTCCCTAGAGGAAATTTCGACTTGTTACTTATAAAAAATGATTAAGAATCATTCCCCATGGATGGAGGAAGCTTTATCCACTGAAATCCCTTGATTAGTGGATCTTCTCCCTTGATTGATGGATCTGCTCCCTTGATTAGTGGAACAGATTCCTAGATTTTCTCAATCATTGGAGTTCCACAATTTGTGCCATAATTCCATAATATCTTGTTGACTTATTATTTATTATTGATCCTCTAGTAGTAGGGAACAAGTCCCTAAATTATCTCCTCCTCTAGCTCTTCATAATCTGCCCAATATTCTCAATATATTCCACAAAAATAAATAATATTAGGCACAAATATTCAATTATTCATAGACCTTCCTAATGAATATATTAAAGTTAAAAATAATTTATATAATGCAAAAAGAGAGGTTTAATGTGCTGAAGGATGGTCATAGGCCTTAATTTATGTCTAATTTAGAGGCCCGTCACAGAAGTAGATGGATACGGTCATGAAAGAAGACAAGGACATCTTGTCCTCACCCAGACGGGTATTGTTGCACTGTTAGGTCAAGCATTCCTCTGATCTGACTTTCAGAGCACCTCTACCCAACGGGCCAATCTATTGCCACTCCATTGTGGAAAATTCCAAGTACAAGCAGCGACATGATCAATATCAGGTGCCACATAAGTTTCATGTGGGCGACAAAGTCTGGTTGCATCTACAGAAAGAATGCCTTACAAGAGCCCACCTTAAGTGTTGTGCATGGTTTCCCCCCCAAGGCAAGTTTTGGGGCTTAAAGCCCAAGTTTTGAATAAGTCTATTGTAAAGACTTTGCGAATTATGGGTGTGGAGCGTGAAGATGGTCAATGAGTCAGAGGGTTGTCCGTCCTCATTTTTGTAATGTAATGTCGATTTGAGAGATCTACCCATGGTCTACAGACCATGGGATTGTATAAATAAAGCGAGGCTCTAAGTAGTTAAGAAATAAATTGATGATCATGGAATAGAAGCATAGCAGAGCATCTGAACTGTAAAGTCTATTTTTGGGTCGTAGAGTAGGAGAAGGCTCTGCAGCTGAGTGCGCAGAGGCCTAGTAGTCCGCAGTTGAGTGCGCAGACCCCTGCAGCTGAGTGCGCAGGGAAGGTAGAGTCTGTAACCATTGGAAGCATTAATAAAGAGAAGTTTTACCATATTTACGTGTATCTTTTTCTGATTTATGCATTGAAGTATATTGGGTATGAATTGTAAGTTTACTATTTAATTACTATGCGAACTTATATGAATGTGTTGAATAAGTAAATCTAATACAAGGTATCTATTTACAAAAAGATAACTAACTGTTATAATAAGATAAGTAAGATCCACGGTGTGACTTGGGGAAATACTACAAATCGTTGCTCCAGCAGCCCAGAAGCTCCTCAGCCCCTGGTCAAGGCAGCGTGAAGGTGAATATAATAGGGCATGAAGGCCTCGCAAGCCAAGGAAGGGTGCAAAGTAACCTGCACGAGAGTACTCACAGTTGGACTAAATCAACCCCCTCAAACATCTAAAAGGTGCGGAAACCTGGTTTCAACATCCCCACATGCTTCTTCTAGTGAGACCTCAGTTCGCGCTCCGCAGACTCTTGCCAGAAGGGCCAGTTGTACAGGGATTTGTTTGGCTACTTAACTCCGAACCTGGGTCAGGCCTCAACAAGCCAAAAAATGGTTTCATTGCCAGGACCCGAATCTTCATAGAGATGTCTAATTTCATATCATTGGAATCCAACTAAGAGATAAATTGAAGGTTGGTTGGACAAGAGAATTCACGAGTTTGCGGCATAGGAAAATAGGAATCTTTGACTATCAAAAGAAGAGTCGTTAGACTGCTACTTGTACACAAAGATCCACAAAATTTTCTTCACATCTTTCCCTACTGAACTGTATGAGTGGACAAGCGAAGTTAGCAGATAGCCAAGGAAGTTGCAAGCTCGACAGTCCTATTGTGTGGACCCCAGAGTTGGTATGCAGATTGGAAGCATCAGAGGATAAGATCACGCGCAGTGTTGATCACTGGCTCGATCGAATTATAGGAGGATTAATTATTGAGTTCGTGGTAGATACTTTAGTCATCTATAATGAGGCAGAGTGACACTTCCTCAAAGGACCATGAGGTAAGTACATTAAGTCTCTGAAAACGTGGATTAAAATGCTACTGTCTGAAAAGCGGATTATGCGAATACATTGATGTTTGGGGCTACGCGAAGTGGGATAATTTACAAAAACAAAGGTAGTGCAGAACTAGAAACTAGCCCCTTGATTTCACCTCCGCGAGGGGACGAGGAAGAGCTCACGAAGGTCTCACCAAGAAGTGTGATCAATTTGATAAGGTAGAGGATTACACGCATACCACCCCCACCCACACCACCACCAGTTTCACTGCCTTCACCACCATTTTCGCCCGTACCACCTCCACCACCACCGTGAGTCAACATGGAAAGTGAGATAAAGTTGCTGATGTTGAAGGGAGTGGGAAATGAAGATCTGAACCAGTTTTTCTTTCTGATAAAAGTTGTATGGGAAATGTAGGAATTTATGGATGACAATATAAATAAAGCAACGTTGGTCAGCGCTCTATAGGATCGCGTGCTCACCTAGTATATTAAGCATTCTAATGAAAATCTGAATGCGGGGATCACAGACATCCAAATTGCACTGAATAGATCAAACACTGAAGTTCACAATTTGTGAAGCTAATATGAACTTTACGGATGAGCAGCACCGTGAATGGTTTGTAGCGTCGCTAACACTGCATTTGAGGAACACACTGTCACAACAAAGGTTAAAAAATCAGGTAGAGGCCTTGGAGATCATGATGAGGCTACATGAGACCCCGATATAAGATCCTAACTTGGGAGTTTAGCAGATCCACACGTAGTTGAAAAACTTGTGCCTTGAGATGCAGAGTCTGAAACAAGACAGGATAGCCTACTTAGACGTGCGCGACAAGCTATGGTGTGTTAAATGTAAGGGTCAGAGTCATGACAAGGACCACTACCCAGTGTTCGTGAATTTTCTCATGAGAGGAGAACTGACATTGTTACAACCACAGGCACAAGCAGGACCTAGCGTGGCATCAAATAGGAGGAAAGCATGCTGCGGACAACTGCCATTTGTTATAGAAGTACACGCAGAATTCACAGTAGTTGTTCTGTAATTTTTGTAGATTGGTGGGACAAAGTTGAGCATGCAGTATAAGTAGTAAAAGCATCTATATTTAAGATACCCCAAGACCCAATAGGATTGACTCAACTTTAATGGGCTACTCAGCTGAGCTGCGCACTAGAGTGTTATAATGTCAATAGTGAAGAAGACGATGAGGATCCATGAAAAGTTAACATTATAGAAACTTAAGTCTATCGTGAGGTTCAAGGACCAGTGATTAAATACCCTCACATAACCGCATTGTTGTCGGGAAAAATGCCTATGCAGGATGATCCTATCCACCTAAGGTGTGACAGTGCCTTAGCAACAAACAAAGACAGCTATTCTAGTGTTCTTCCTTTATGAATTAAGAATGAAGAGAGAGATGGATGGACTAACCGGTGTCTTCCGTTTGTCCCTCGATCCGGCTTCTCTTCTCTTGGAGAGTTCCCAGCTACTTGCCTTCTCGCTCGTCCAGCTTCAAGAGGTTTCTGCAAGACCACAATGTTGTGGGGAAAAGTATCCGATGCGGATGACCCTATCCCTACTCTAAAGGTGACAGTCTTTAGCAACAACTGAAAGTAAAGCTTTGATGTTTTCCTTTATGAAAGTACAGAGAGGGGGAAGAAATGATCAACCAACCTGGTATCCTTCGCTTAGTTGATCTTGATCCTCTCTCTTTGTCTTTTGTTCCCAGCTCCTTGCTCTCTTTGCCGGTCCAGCTACACACAAGCCCTGCACAAAACGAGAGAGGAAACTACAAGATACAAGTACTCATAACTGATGCATGGATTAGAGTGAATCAAATATACATGTAAATACAATACGTCAATGCAATACAAGTATATAGGAGAACATGCAAAACTTTATTGATAGAAGTAACAGGGTTCTGAGAAGGTTACAACCAATGATGGCTCCAATCCAGCAACACCTCCCCAGCAGCAAGAACTCTCCTCTTCACCTCTAGTAAAACAATCACCCAATAGCTCTAACTGTAATCCAACAACACCTCCTTGCTTTACACAAAATTCCAGCCTCCTTAGACCTCATAGAAGAGCTCTATATATAGGAGAGAAGAAGAGAGGATGAGTCAGCTTGAGGCTGGCATAGAGCTGACTAGTGTCCTCTCCCTCTTCAGTTAATCTTCAGTTCTTGAGTCCACTTGGAGATCCTTGCTTACACATGGTGATCAAGTACCTCTTACTCATCACAAGGCGAATCTGATGAACCAAGTGTCAGTTTGGAAGCTTCCTGGGCAGTTGACACCTTGCAGGATGACTGTGCCACTTGGCCAATCTCGCCCAGCGTAGGTAGCCTTCATTACTTTTGACTTCCAGCGCAGGTACAGAGTGGGACAGTTGCATTCCAGCGCAGAAGCTCAGTTAAGCAGCTGACATGATCCAAAATAAGCCTGTTTTGAAGTGTTTTCAGGTGGAGAACTGATTGGAAGTGCTGTTGTTTGATGACCTTGTTCTTTTAGGGGTAAGAACAACATGTTTAGGGACTGAGGATCCCTGTAATTATTGACATTCCATGCTCCATGATGCGAGGCACAAAAATGTCTATAACAGTTGCCCCCTAAAGTATGAGGCCGTTTATCGGGTGAAATGCTTTATCTAGAGGATCCGAAGTTCGTTCCAGTGCTGAGGAGAGTGCCCTGTAATACAATACAATACAATACATTATTTTTCATTCATCATTATTCTCATGATCTAGCTGAGGCGGGCATTCCCATGCTCAGCTTTTTATAAATACATTTTGGTACATATGACGGACGATCGTCTGAAGATAGACTGATAATTTTCTGCTGAAATTATCATCCTTTGAGTAGGATGATCATCTGCTGCAATGATGTACATGGCAAATGCTTTTATATTTCCTGAATATATATCGCAGCCCGGATGGATGAAACTAGATCCGGGGTCTTCAAACTCGTTCGATCTTCACTCTAAGTACAAGTCGATCCATGTGAGAATTGCGCTGAAGTCGAACATGGAAAGACATCGCTTGATTACCGGTCAATAATGTAAACCGTTAACAAGCGTGAGAGGAATCACCAATAATGACGATGACCCTCAAGGTACTGCAGTACAATTCACGTGGCGTGAATAAAGGACTTGGCGTCGAATGCCACGCAAAATCTTCTGGTCGAAGGTCATTGATGTATACCTGTCGCCGGAAGTGAGAAACTTGCCATTGAGGCATGCAAGCTTCAAAGTACTGATGGGGGTGTTCCTAGATCAACTTCTTGGATAATGAGCTGAAGTCGACAAGAAGCGATCCGTCAAAGGAGGGCCTTAATGAATCCCACATCAATGACACGGAACGGAGCTAATGACTTTAGTGGAGGTGAAAACAAACTGTGACATATGATTCAGGGCGGCGATCATGAATGGATGAAGGATAATGTATGGCAGTGGATGGGACATGGTTGACACTTTCAGAATGACCCCTCTTGAACATATAACGACACTGATGCGATGGATCGGTAGCATTACCCCAAACGTGGATGGTGTGGCGAGGACCATGGTGATGAGACCGGTGAATGAAACAACCCAACCCGATGTGATACGGAGGAAAAGTGTCATGTTCAAGAGTGACTTGCTACCATTAAACTTTGAATGTTCTCCCAATTTTTCCCTAGTCATTTCTGACCAGTACCTCTTTATTTTTGTCAAGCTTGAGGAGGATAACATATGCTTGTTCTATAACCTGCCCTTCGGGCAAGCCCATCGCTATGATTTAACGAGCCTAGTGATAGGGAAACTCGTTCTCGTCTAAAGACAAGTTTGTCGCTATTTAACCATTTTAACGAGTCTAACGACAAAGAAAACTCGGTCCTTTTCATTTTTAGAGAGTCTGAAAAGGTACAGAAAGTTAACTCCATGATTCCTTTTTCGTCAGCAAATCCCTTAAGTCCGAAAAAGTATAAAACAATACAGAAGGGATGGCTGTTCGGTACTTTTAACGAGCCGAACAAGACAAGCGCTCGATCCTTTTGTGCAATAATCCCTCAGGTCCAAAAAGATTAAAATTTAGGGGAGGGATAGCATTCCGGTCATTTAACGAGCTGGAAGGCCAAAACTCGGCAAACTTTTCATATTTTACGAGTCAGTGAAAAGAGCTGAAAGAAGACTCGTCTTTTGAGGAACGAGTGATAAACAGGGATAGCTACAGATTCCAGGTACAGGTTGGAATTTTCCAATCACGGCAGTGTCACAAGGATGGCTAGGTGAAACACTCTTCGCAGCTGTTTCTCAAAAGAGGTAAACACACAAATGGAAGTGAATGATTGGCCAAATGAACAGTGGAGGTGATGGATGAAAACACGATCAAGGTTCTTATGGCTGATGAATTTACGATCTCAAAAGGTTATTTACCGTTCATTTTTTCCATGAGCTTGAACTCTGAGGGAAACTTTTGCTCACACTTTTCTATTTTTTAACGAGCATAAATTCAGTCCTAAAACTGCTCGGATTTTCGTTTATTTTTTAACGAGCATGAACTATATGCTAAAACTGCTCGATATACCAGTCATATGAAGAACGCCTCTCGTAAGGACCAATTTTTATAGAGCTTATGCCTTACCACAGCTGTGCTCACTTTTGGCAAATTTTACTTTTGCCCCACAGGCTTTCTTTCATGCAAGTTTGGAAACGGCTAATCTTAAAACCAGATAAATAACCGCCCCTAGCTTGCACTCCAGAAAGTTTGCATGCCCCCAGGTATAGGATAGAATTTCGAGGTTGCCCCTCCTCTCCCCTACTTCTGCTTTTCTTTGGGTGTTCACATTTATTTGTCATCTTGCTAATCTAATGCTAACGATACTTGTCTTCTCGTTATTTTAAGGGGTCTTACGCAGTACTCAGGCTTCCCGTCGGCCCACTTTTGACAAACAGCTATTTATGACAATAGGAGAACACTACTCAAAGATAAAACATTGGTATTATTGAGGGAGGCTTGCCTCTTTCTTATTATTCCAAAGACGGTTCGATTTGCTGCCGCAGATCAATCTCTTTCTTCGGCGGTGCCTATCATTGGGTTGTCCTAAGATGGTTACCCTCTGTCACAACAATACGGTCTCCTTCTTAATAGACTGCCCCTGCTTATCCTTCAAAACACATGTTTCGATGGGCGAGGCTTGAATTTAAAGATGGTGACTACTTGTTGTAATAAGGGAATTCCTACTCGGGCATTGCCCACTTTTTTAGACAAAGGTGAATGATTCCCAAACACATAACTTTAACAAAAGATCATTTTTCCAGAACAACCCCACTTCCTACGGACGGGGTACGGACTAGTCATGTTCTCCTGCGGAAATTCTGTCTTATACCCGGAGTTTCTTCTGTCCGAAGCAGACCAGGGTGCATGCCCCCTGGGTCCTAGTCTTTCTTTCCGAATCACTCGCGCTCATCGGGAAGGAGGACCGGGGGCGGAGGCGAATCTTGAGTGAACAGACCATTTAGGATTGGTATTTGACTATTTGCGATGCGAGATCCCAGAAATGAAAGTTGGTCTACGAGCTTGACCACCCTTCCTTCATGTGGAAAACACATTACTCTAAAGAGTGAGGAGACTATCGCTCCCATGCAATAAATATAGTCGCGTCCAAGGAGTAGGTTATAATCCAAGGGTCCTTGAACTACCAACACGTTCATCCTGACGGTCTTCCCCTTCAATGTAACAGGTACATCGGGGAGGATCCCTAATGGTCGACTGGTTCCTTTATCAAAACCTGAGAGATTTCTCAACTCAGGTAAAAGCGCCGGGGAACCCAGTGCTTTCCAAGCAACAGAGGAAAGGATACTCACAGACGCCCCTTCATCAATGATAGTACCAGCCATAATCATTCTATAGATCTGGACAATGCTTCTGAATGGTACACTGGCTGGTAACCGGGGTCTGCCTAGTTGATTCCAATCAAAGGATACAACCAGGTTGCTTGGCGGTGGGACCGAATACACGGTCGGATACGACTCTGATGATGTTCCTTCCTGCGATAAAGGAATGGGCGCATTGCCCTGATGCTCATCGGAGTCGGTGCTGATGAAAAGAACCTGGATGGTGTCATCCTTGTTCTCATCAGTGAGGGTGTCGCATGAAGATGACTCTTCGGCGACGGTGCCATTTGAAGACGGGTCTTCAATGACGGGGTCATTGGACGATAGAACCTCTGAAGGAAGAACCGGGCCAACTGCCGTATCGACCTTTAGACTTTCGTCTAGTCTAGATTCAGTAGGTTCATTCTCAATGACCGACACTTCAGCTGACCACTTGAGTGGTTCAACTGGATTTTCAACTATCGAGGGATTAGGCGCGAGTTTTTGATATCCAGGTGGAAGTCGCACTGGTGACACCGGGCGATCTTCCAAAACTCTCTTGGCCTCATCTAAGAATGGACATTTGTGGATGGCATGATGACCTTCACACAATAGACAGGGTGATCTTGGTCCCCTTCTTCGTCCTTCACTCTCGCTAGTTGACGGAATGCAATCAACATGACAACCAGAGGTTGATGCTACCGGATTGTGCAACCTTGGGGACCAGTCCCTTAGTATCCGGGGAATACAAGGACAATCACGATGGAAATGGATCCCTTTGCAAATGACACATGGCGATTTAGGCCCGGTCGGTGCAGTGTGTGGGTTTTTGTCAGCTTTCTTCTGCTTGCCCCCAGTCTCCTTCGCCAGAGGCTCCTTCTGCTTCTTTTCTTTCTTCTTCTTTTCCTTCTTCTCCTTGGGAGGCTGACTTTTGCCGGCTCTACCTTGCGAAGATGAAGGATCAGAGGAAGTATCATAAGAAGTGGAAGGCTGATGGGTAGTTCTAGATTGTTCTGACTGTTGATTCGAATGCTCAGGATTAGTGGCGATCTGGACTACATTAGTTGAAAAGAGCCATACAGGAAGGCCGATTGTCAATCCTGGAAGCGACAATGTAGCCATATGAGGCGCACCAACATCTCCCCATGAGAAGAAGGGATTTGGACTTCCGCCAAGGTTACTTCCTTGGTTGGTGGGCTCCATACTTTTCAACTGAAAGATCAACGTGGGAATAACAGGTGATTATGTTCCGCTTTAAAATAAATTTTATTAACGACGCTTTTAGACACAAACTTGCTTTTTCATGTTTTAAGAGTCGAGAAAAAGCTAAAGATGACTCTAGTCGCCTTCGATGTATTAACGAGCCCGAAGTGACAAATGCTCGGTTGGACTTTTTCAGTTATAGAGCTTGAAAAAGGCCAAAAGAAACTGCTCTGGAGATCTAGGCAGAGGGTGTGCCAAACCTTTCGCGAAACCACAGAATACGTTTTACGGTACGGGTGGTCGATCTTCGTGAATGCTGTGTTCACTGCATCGCGATCAGTAGGGCGGCCGACACGGTTTCCTAAGGATAAAGGATAAAAACCTATAGGGGTCTCCCAATATACGCGACGGTACGCGGGAGCTCAAGTCCGTGTTAGTGCCACCGACTCTCAGGAGGAATCACCCACCTTCGTAGAGATCGACAGTCACTATGTTTAACGACGCCGGAACACGTCTCTACCTAGACCTCTAGATGTTTGCGTTAAATTCCAAAGCGTTGTTATGTAAATTGAGTTTATTTTAATGTTGATCTTTCTTAACAGTTTGCCTTTCAGGTTCGCCACGAGATGTATATATACAACTTCCTATATGCAATCTAAGAATGAGAAGCAAATCTTTTCAATCTTTCAACTTTGAAAACCTTAATCTACTTGAGGGAAAAGAAGGACACAACTTTTTCCACAGATCAAAGAACACACACTAAAATGCACATCTTCCTAAATCGTCAAGCATACAGTCAAATGCAAAATGCACAATGCATGTATTTCTTTTCGTTATCCTTAATGTTGATGCTAGACAAAAAGGAAACTGTTGTATGATTTTGAATCTAATTTCAAGTAGAAATAAACAAGCTTGTCCACAATAAAAAAGACACCTTATGATAGACTTGTTTGAACACAAGAAATGTATAGATTCAAACCATAAAAGTGAAGAGCAAACAAACTCAAACAGCCATGAACAGTAATAAAATTAACTCAAAAGATCACAAAGACACTTTTACAGTTCAGGATCTAAGAGGCCACAGCTATACTGGTTCGCTTTTCACAATGGGAAACTGTAACTGAAACAAGAAATACTGAAAGAACATTCACAGTTTCATCACACAACTGAGGCGGAATAATGTCAAGGAGAAGTGGCTTACAGCAAGTACAATAACCAGCAAGCAATCAGCCAAAAACAAGTGCAAACAGGGCCAAGACACAATAGGAAGACTGAGCAAGACAAGGGCTAACTGGACCAGCGCAGGTTCTAGTCTGCCAATTCCACTCTCAGCGCAGTTCCCGAAGGGAGTACCTGCGCTGTAATGCAGGCTGCCTGTGTACAGCCTGCACTGACTCACGAGAGTTTCGTCTACAAAGAATTCCGGGTCATAAAAAGCTCAAAAATGCACTGTTTTTGATGAAATAAAAAGCTATAGGTCAAGTACAGGCTAAGGGATGATCAAGAGGATGAAGATCTATCACAAAGAGTAAAGAGTCTTTTGTAGATAAGCTCTTCAAATCTTGAATTTGCTCAGCAAATGAGCAAGAGTAGCAGTCCCTCTACTTCGCTTTTGATATAGTCAAAAGCTTTTCGATTTGGTACTCTTTTCTTCAAGAAATGAATAGCAAAATACTACAAACACCAACAAGATACTAGGTTCCCCAGCGGAGTCGCCAGTTTGTTGTGGGGAAAAGTATCCGATGCGGATGACCCTATCCCTACTCTAAAGGTGACAGTCTTTAGCAACAACTGAAAGTAAAGCTTTGATGTTTTCCTTTATGAAAGTACAGAGAGGGGAAGAAATGATCAACCAACCTGGTATCCTTCGCTTAGTCGATCTTGATCCTCTCTCTTTGTCTCTTGTTCCCAGCTCCTTGCTCTCTTTGCCGGTCCAGCTACACACAAGCCCTACACAAAACGAGAGAGGAAACTACAAGATACAAGTACTCATAACTGATGCATGGATTAGAGTGAATCAAATATACATGTAAATACAATACATCAATGCAATACAAGTATATAGGAGAACATGCAAAACTTTATTGATAGAAGTAACAGGGTTCTGAGAAGGTTACAACCAATGATGGCTCCAATCCAGCAGCACCTCCCCAGCAGCAAGAACTCTCCTCTTCACCTCTAGTAAAACAATCACCCAATAGCTCTAACTGTAATCCAACAGCACCTCCTTGCTTTACACAAAATTCCAGCCTCCTTAGACCTCATAGAAGAGCTCTATATATAGGAGAGAAGAAGAGAGGATGAGTCAGCTTGAGGCTGGCATAGAGCTGACTAGTGTCCTCTCCCTCTTCAGTTAATCTTCAGTTCTTGAGTCCACTTGGAGATCCTTGCTTACACATGGTGATCAAGTACCTCTTACTCATCACAAGGCGAATCTGATGAACCAAGTGTCAGTTTGGAAGCTTCCTGGGCAGTTGACACCTTGCAGGATGACTGTGCCACTTGGCCAATCTCGCCCAGCGTAGGTAGCCTTCATTACTTTTGACTTCCAGCGCAGGTACAGAGTGGGACAGTTGCATTCCAGCGCAGAAGCTCAGTTAAGCAGCTGACATGATCCAAAATAAGCCTGTTTTGAAGTGTTTTCAGGTGGAGAACTGATTGGAAGTGTTGTTGTTTGATGACCTTGTTCTTTTAGGGGTAAGAACAACATGTTTAGGGACTGAGGATCCCTGTAATTATTGACATTCCATGCTCCATGATGCGAGGCACAAAAATGTCTATAACACACAAGAAGAGAACACTACACAAGACATGGATTCATATTCATAACTAGTTCAGGATTAGAAATAAACTAAACATACTAATGCAATCATACATCAAAAATACATCAGTATATAGGAGAAACCAAGATAGCTTTATTGATGAATAACAAGGTTCAGGAAGAGATACAACCCAGAGGGCTCCAATCCAGCATCTCCTTCCCAGCAAATGGAATTCCTATCTTCACCCCCTTTCAAAGCATTAAGCACCCAATGATTCCAATCTCAAACCAATAGCAATTCTTTGCAATAACAAAACTCCAGCCTCTAGATCTCATGGAGGAGAGATCCATTTATAGATGTTTGGAGAGAGGATGAGTCAGCTTGAGATCTGACTAGTGTCCTCTCCCTCTGTCAGTTCTTGATTCCACTTGGAGGTTCTTGCTTCCACTTGGAGATTTGGAACCTCTTACTCATCACCAGTCGAATTCCCTGAGGCAAGTGTCATTTTGGAAGCTTCCTGGGTTCTGACACCTTGAGAAATGAACTTGCCACATGTCCACTCTCGCTCAGCGTAGGTAGCTAGTGTTGCCTTTGACATTCAGCACAAGTAGCCAGTGTTGGCTTTGACATTCAGCGCAAACAACTAGTGGAGCCACTGAAATGATCCTGAATTGACTTGTTTTTTAGCAGTTTCTGGTGGAGAACTTCTGTGAATTGCTGTGGTTTGTTAGCCTTGTTCCTCTAGGGGTAGGAACAACATGTTTAGGGACTTTGGATCCCTTAGATTATGGACATTTTATGCTCAATGCTGTAAGGCACAAAAATGTCTATAATAGTTTCCCCCTAAAGTATGAGGATGTTTATCGGGTGAAATGCTTTATCAGGGGGATCCGAAGTTCATCCAATGCTGGGAGGAGACCTGTAATAAGATACAATACAATACATTATTTTTCATACTGCTTTCATGATCTAGCTGAGGCGGGCATTCCCATGCTCAGCTTTATAAATTCATTTTTCTGTACATAGAACATACAATCGTTTGATGGTAGACTGATAATTTTGATGAAATTATCATGCTTTGAGTAGGATGATTATGTGCTGCAATGATGTGCATGTCAATGTCTTTATCTTTCCTGAATATATATCGCAGCCCGGATGGATGAAACTAGATCTGGGGTCTTCAAACTCATTCGATCTTCACTCTAAGTACAAGTCGATCCATGTGAGAAATGTTCTGAAGTCGAACATGGAAAGACATCGCTTGATTACCGGTCAATGATGTAAGCCGTTAACAAGCGCGAGAGGAATCACCGATAATGATAATGACCCTCAAGGTACTGCAGTACAATTCACGTGGTGTGAATAAAGGACTTGGCGTTGAACACCATGCAAAATCTTTCGGTCGAAGGTCATTGATGTATACCTGTCGCCGGAAGTGAGAAACTTGCCATTGAGGCATGCAAGCTTCAAAGTACTGGAGGGGTTGTTCATAGATCAACTTCTTGGATAATGACCTGATGTCGACAAGAAGCGATCCGTCAAAGGAGGGCCTTAATGAATCCCACATCAATGACATGGAACGAAGCTAATGATTTTGATGGAGGTGAAAACGATCTGTGACATATGATTCAGGGTGGCGGTCATGAAAGGATGAAGGATAATGTATGGCAGTGGATGGGACACGGTTGACTTTTCTGAACAACTTCTCTTGAACATATGGCGACACTGATGCGATGGATCGGTAGCATTACCCCAAATATGGATGGTATGGTGAGACCATGGATGTGACCGGTGAATGAAACAACCCAACCCGATTGTGGTACGGAGGAAAAGTGTCATGTTCAAGAGCGACTTGCTACCATCAAAATTTTCTTGAGTTTCTCCCAATTTTTCCCCAGTCATTGCCGACCAGTACCTCTTTATTTTTGTCAAGCTTGAGGAGGATAACATATGCTTGTTCTATAACCTGCCCTTCGAGCTAGCCCATTGCTATGTTTTAACGAGCCTAGCGATAGTGAAACTCGTTCTCGTCTAAAGACAAGTTTGTCGCTATTTAATGAATTTAACGAGTCTAACGACAAGGATAACTCGGTCCTTTTCATTTTTAGAGAGTCTGAAAAGGTACATAAAGTTAACTCCAAAAGTCATTTTTCGTCATCTAATCCCTTAAGTCCGAAAAAGTATAAAACAATACAGAAGGGATGAGTTTTTGATAGTTTTAACGAGCCGAACAAAACAAGCGCTCGATCTTTTTGTGCAATAATCCCTCAGGTCCAAAAAGATTAAAATCTAGAGGAGGGATAGCACTTCCTGTCCCTTTAACGAGCTGGAAGGCCAAGGACTCGGCAATCTTTTCATATTTTACGAGTCAGTTGAAAAGAGCTTGAAGAAGACTCGTCTTTTGAGGAACGAGTGATAAATGGGGTTAGCAGCTGATTCCAGGTACAGGTTGGAATTTTCCAATCACGGCAGTGTCACAAGGATGGCTAGGTGAAATCACTCTTCGCAGCTGTTCCTCAAAATGGGTAAAAAAACATATGGAGGTGAACGATCGGCCAATGGAAAAGTGGAGGTGACGGGAAAACACGACCAAGGCTTTAATGGCTGATGATATTACATTCACAGTGGTTATTTACCGGGTGGTTCATTTTTTAACGAGCTTAAACGCAGATTGAAACACTTGCTCGATCTTATGTTTATTTTTTAACGAGCATGAACTATGTGCTAAAACTGCTCGGATCTTGCGTTTATTTTTCAATGAGCATGAACTGTGTGCTAAAACTGCTCGAATCTTATATGGTAAAATTTTTGATTTTTTACCATAACTAGCTTTGCCCTTTTCAAAGATAGTATTGTATCCTCAATTGCTGCATCAAATTAGTTAGAAATGAATAACATTTTCTTGAAAATGAGATTAGAACCCAAATATTTCACTTTGAACTACGTAAAAAGCAATTAAAAGGTGTTTTTACCTCTCATTTTACCATTTCATTTGAACTTGGTTTGTTGGAGCTTTGGAGGTGTCTCTTCTCCCTTGATTTTCATCAGCTGATTCCGGGAGATTCTGCGGACGATTTTCGGTGCCGTCTGGACCAGGTAGGAGCTAAACCCTAGCTCTTTCTTTTCATGGTTTCCTTTTTCCATTATGTGCCTATTTTCTTGTTCCCCTGAGCCCCTGGGGCTTTGTTAGGGCGCTCTACCATCAGCGCAGGTAGTTCACTCGAAACCTGCATTGAATGTCAAGCTGCATGAAGGCATTTTGACCTTCAACGCAGGTGGAACACTAGCCAGTTGCGTTGGGCATAGAAAAATAGTTCTGTTGCACAGTTTTTGATGAAAATTTTGCCAGTTTCTCATCAAATCCAGGATCTTACTCTTTCTCTTGTTTGTTTTGCAGGGACTTTTGAGCAAAATGACCCTTACATGGCGAGAACGAGAACATGAAGAAGAGGACATGATTTCCCTCCATGACCCTGTCACGGTGAACGCGCTGCGGAACTGTGGCCTGCTGAAGTTCTTCCGTATCTCTAGTATGAGAGCACAGATCTCCTTACTGCAGTATATGCTTGATGCTTGGGATCCTATCAACCAAGTATTTTAGATTAGGGGAAAATCTATCCCCCTGACCGTAGTAGACATTTACTTCTTGACTGGCTTGTCGAGGTGGGGTGCTCCCATTTCTTTGTCAGGTTCGGCCCGAGGGAATGACTCCGTGAGAGATTATGTCCGCCAGTATTGCAGGGAAGGATCTCAGCTGAGCAGAGACGACAAGGTCGTTATCCGTGAGATTGCTGACAGATCTCTCAGGTCCATTATGTATACTATCGGTAGGATGGCCGGTAGCGCATCTCTTCATGTTGCCAACAGATCCTATGTACAGCACGCCTTGGAGTGGCTCCAACTGAAAATATTCAACTGGTGTGATACAGTACTTCTTAAGATGAAAAGTCAGTTGAACAAGGTAAAGGACGGGAAGCTAAAGAACTTTGGATTTGGTTCTATTCTGACTGCCTTTGCCTTGGAGAAAATACCACTGATGTAGCCTCAGTATATCGCACTCGACTTGCCTTCTCCCACCGAACCACGCATGCAGAGATGGGTTGATCACATGTCTAGGCATGCTGGTCAATCTCATATTTCTTTCACTGATACCTTCTTCAGGTGGTTCGAGCGTCAGGAGATGGTCTATTCCGAGTATCCATATGTTGGTATGGATTTCCGAGGTGATCCAGACTTGGTATTGCCGGATGGCGAATAGTGGGGTGCTATTGGTAAAATCTTCGACCATATCACTGTTTACTATTCTTATTTATAGTGTCCTTGTGCTTCATTCTATCAAGACTTTAATCAAACTCATGTGTGCATGCAGATGTTGGTCCTGTTCGTCCAGCAGTTCGCCCGAGAGTGCCAGTCGCTGCCCCAGCAGGGGAGACTGCTGGGAGGGCTATTCTTCGCGACCTTGATGTGGCCAAGACCCTTACAGCTGTGCAGGAGCAGGTTGAGAGCCTTACTCTCGGCATTCCCGATGTGAGGATTGACAAGTTACCTTTGCAGCTGCAGCGGCATACTACTGGTGTGCCTAGACGATGGACTCGTCTCTTACGCATGATTGCACAGGCCATGACGTGCTATCATGAGCATCACTAGACTAGGGTGCCCCCTAGCATTTTTGAGTTTTTGGGTCATGCGACCGATTTTTGTCTTGGTTACAGAACATTATGTACGAACGATAAACAGCTTATATATATTTTGATTTTCGGGGTTTATTATGGTTGAGTTATATGATCCATATGTACAACATTGATGATGTGTCTCTTTTTATAAATGTCGCAAATGTCTATTTAACACATAGTTTGCTAATGAGTCGGTTAATGTGGTTAAGTTTCTGGAAATATGCTGGTATTGAATTAAATCAAATTGTCTTTCCAAAATCTTAACCCTTAGGAACATGCGATAAATAGCTGGGTTGCGAACGAAATATATACCATTGAGTTGTAGTATTACGAGTTGTGAGTCTAGCCTGACGATTAGTCGGCATATACCATGGGTGATGGCATCAGAGAGTAGCTCTATCAATGCGCTATACTCAGTGATGTTACTCTTTGATTGCCCAATACATACACCTCTGAAACTTACTAACTTGCCGCTTGGATAAAAAATGGCCTAGGCTGCGGAGGACAAGTTCCGCGAACTACGACTCGCTCCGTCGGCATATCCAACACATGTCTCCAGAAGGTTTGACATCTGCAATAAATGTAAAAAGGTGGATTACTCGACCAAAACAAACACTTTAGTGAAAACAAAATACAACAAAAGCATACAGGTTACTATTTAAGCATAGTAATGCTTGAGGTACAACCCATTACGGGGTTGCGCCAGTGGAATTTCGTCATAATCCATTAACTCGTAGGCTCCTTTTGCTAATACTCGTTTAACAATATAGGGGCCCATCCATAAAGAATTAAATTTACCTGCTCCCAATTTATCGGATTCTTGGTCATAAAGCAAGACCAAGTCACCTTCTGAGAAGACACGGGGTTTGACATTTTTGTCGAACTGCGCCTTGAATCGTTTCTTGTGGGCTTCGTTAGCCAAAGCGGCATCACGACGGTTTCATCCAATTGGATTAATTCCAATAAATAGGCCTCTTCTTCCGAAGTTCCGGGGAGGAGATCAATTGCGAGTTTAAGAGACGAAATTTCACACTAGATTGGCAAGACTGCTTCCAGGCCATACACCAGTTGGAAAGGTGTGAACCCGGTCACATTCCTCACCGATGTTCGGTAAGCCCACAAGGCTGAGTACAGGATTAGGTGCCACCTTCTTTTGTGAACCCCAATCATCCTTTGCAACATACGCTTCAGGACCTTGTTGATTGCTTCAACTTGTCCGTTGGCTTGCGGATAATATGGGGTAGAGCTGTCGTGAGATAGCCCTAGCTTGGCGGCTAATTCAACCATCATGTGATTGCAAAAATGCGACCCATGATCTGTAACTATAGCCTGTGGTACGCTGAACCTGGCGACTACATGATTGAAAAAGAAAAGGGCAGTTGTTTCACCAGTGTTATCTAATGTAGGCATCGCCTCGGCCCATTTGGTAAAATAGTCAACGACCACTATAATATACCCATGCCCCCCGGTCGATGTGGGGTTACATGTCATGAAATCGATGCCCCATTTGGCGAAAGGCCCAACAACAACTATTGGCTGTAAAGGTGCGGGTGGTCTTCTGGTTTTGCTATCAAAAATTTGACAAGCATGGCAACTTCTGACTACGGTTATGCAATCTCTGAACATGGTTGGCTAGAAGTATCCTGCTCGTAAGATTTTTTGTGCTGTAGCATATCCAGATTGATGCCCTCCACACGCGCCTGAATGACACTCATTCAGGGCTTTTTCGGCCTCTTCATGGGTGAGGCACCTCCTTAGAACTATATCGATACCACAACGGTAAAGCGTATCACCGACGATCATGTAGTCTTTCGCTTGGTATCGTATACGTTTCTGTTCTGAGTGAGGGGTGTCAGGACAAAATTTTTGGGTTTGGAGATAAATTATTATATCTCCATACCACTCATTGCTTGCAGATATCAGAAACAAACTTTCGTCCACAATTGACTTTTCGGATGTTTCATCGTTGGACGACGATGGGAGATCGCACAATAATTCTGCGAAAACTAAAGCTTTCTTTGATTTGGATTTTACAAATTCCAGATCAAACTCTTGAAGGATCGCTATCCATTTTGAATATTTGCCCCCCAGAAACTGTCACAACAATATATAAGTCATGGGGTTGCAATCTGATAGAATGGTAGTTTTCCGAAAGAGGACATAATGTCAAAATCTTTGTATCGCTTGAATAACAGCGAGTGCTAGTTTTTCAACATAAGAATATTTGCTTTCTGTATCATTCAAGTTTTTACTTAAATAATATATAGGATGTTCAATTCCATCGACTTCTTGAACTAAAACCATCGCAATGGTCGTATCTGCTGCAACCAGATACAGGTTAAAATCTCTTTGATAGTTCGGGGCATACATTAATGATGCTTTTACTAGAGAATCTTTCAGAGCATCAAAGGAAGCTTGCGCCACCTGATCCCAGACAAAAGGTACATCCTTTTTCAAAAGACGAGTATAACCTTTAGCAAGTTCTGCGTAATTTGGAATGAACCTCCTCAGAAAGTTTGCTTTCCCTTGGAGTTTCTGAATCTGAAGCAAATTTGAAGGTGGAGGCAAATTAATGATTGCCTGAACCTTGCAAGGGTTGAGACGAATCCCATCCTTAGAGACTACAAAGCCAAGTAAACGACCAGAACCGACGCAAAACACACATTTGTGTGGATTGAGTCTTATCTTGTAGTGTCGACAACGTAGAAATATCGCTCTTAAATGATGCGGATGATCAGTCCGCTTTCACGAATGAGCCGGAAGGTCGTCGAGATATGGTTGAACGATGTTCTTGATGTCATGGAAGGCATAATTCATTTCCCTCTGAAACGTCACCCCTTCGTTCTTTAGACCAAAGGGTAATTTTCGATAAGCGAATGTGCCCCATGGACAGATGAATGCAGTCTTGGACTGGTCCTGTGGGCGGATATTTATTTGATTATACCCG
Source organism: Pinus tabuliformis (assembly GCA_031772625.1). Lineage (NCBI taxonomy): Eukaryota > Viridiplantae > Streptophyta > Pinopsida > Pinales > Pinaceae > Pinus > Pinus tabuliformis. The sequence goes on from CM062819.1 coordinate 1,545,117,559, forward strand.
GAAAATCCATCCATGAATGAAAAGATTTCACATTCGGCGCATTCATCAATTATCTGGTCGATGAAGGGTGTAGGGTAGTTGTCTTTCGGAAAAGCTTGGTTTACATCCCTATAATCGACACACACTCTAATTGTCCTTGTTTCTTCATAACAGGGACAATATTCGATACCCAATCGGTTAGAGGAACCGGGTAGATGAAACCAGCATGGAGAAGCTTTTCAACTTCTGCTTTTATGGCAGCGGCTTTCTTGGGGTGCACCTGCCGAAGCCGTTGTCTTACTGGTTTGACATCAGGATACATCTTAATTTCATGTTCAACGATACTCGAGTCAATGCCTGGCATTTCATCATATGACCAAGCAAAGACATCTCTGAATTCGCGAAAAAGAGTGTTATATATTTCCAGTTCTGAAGGAGAACAACCTTTGCCGACATAAATATTCTCTACAACATTTGTTTTAGTCGAGATATTTATGGCTATAGTCTCTTCAATATTGGATAAGTTTCGCTCGGAATCCACCGTATTTACAATATTTGATAGGAATTCAAAAACTGAAGGGTGATAAAGGTCATGTTGAGTATCTTCTTCATATTCTGGAAGAAGGGAACGATGGTGGCAATCATTCCATGGTGCCCCCTCAATCGACATTGATTGTAGGATTCCTTCGTCAGTCCCATGCACTTTCGACCAAGGATCTAATGGGGTACCATATTCTCTAGACCTATCTACCCAAACGCTTGATGAGCGTTGACTTGGGTTCGCCTCCCATGCCCGAAACATTGATTGCTACAATATTTCTATTGGGCTTGGGGGAAAAACCATTGCATGATCCATGTTGATATCGTCTTTTGAGATCTTCGTGGAAGATATCATGTTACAGGCTCCTACCAATGCTACTTATCCTATATAAATTGGAGGTGGAAGTGTGAAAGTTCCCATTAATGTGGGGTCTTTCAGTAGGCCGACTCCGATGTCTTGAAGCGAATGGTTGCTTCCATGGATCATGGGAATGCTTCCTGTAACTTGTGAACCATTAGGGAGGAAGTCTTGTTGGTCGACGATCGTAATCCCTCCTTGAAAAGGGAATGCGATCTTCCTAAAATAAGTCGACACTACAGCTACCATGGCATATATCCATGGTCTTCCCAGTAGGATGTTGTAGTCAAGATTCCCATCGATGACTTCAACATCTATTTCTATTGTTTTTCCCCCCAGTTCAACCTTCAAGTTATTAAGGATACCGCACGGGGTATAGGTCCTTCCGTCGAATGCTTTCAATGTCGTCGAAGATCGCGATAAGGTCGGAGACCCTAAGGTTTTCCAGTAACTCATCGACATAATACATGTAGATGCCCCCTCATCAATAATTGTTCGGTGAACAGTTTTGTTGAGGGCTTTCACTTGAATAAGGAAAGCTAGTTGAGCTGGTAACTGAAGATCCTATCCTTTGTGGTCGAAGGATACAAGATTGGAATCCTTAGGATCAACCCCACCAATAGCCGATAACAAAGCCTGCCTTTGGGATGGACAATTTTGTAGTACTTCAAGAGTCGACATAGCGGACGACGATTGGGCCAAATCTTCCACTATGTTATAATGCTGCGCCGCTCTAGCGCGAGGATTAAATGTTGACTTGTGCACTACTCCCTTTGGCCGTTTTATTGTTAATTCAGGAATGATGGGCAGTACAACTTCTGTCGAAGTTGTTGTCGAACTACTTGGTTGATCTTTACTTTTGTCGTTCGACAGCTGCGGATTCCCGTAATCTTTGTTCCTTGTCGAAATCAAAGCATCATTTTTTTGCTTGGAGACCGACAACATAAGCACTTGTGATGGGGAAGCATTTCTACTATAAACCAGATTTTGCCCTGGATTTGGAAACGGATCAGTTAACACAACTGAGGTTTGCGAACTTTTGAAGAACCTTTTTAGCTCAGCTTTGTATGGACATTCTCCTGTCCGGTGATCCTCATCACATATTTGACATGGATATTTTAGTTTCCTATTTCCAGGAGGGTTTGAAGAAGTTTTTTCAGGGGATGACTCACCCTGTTTCTTCTTCTTCCCTTTGTTTTTCTTTTTCTTGCTTCCTGGTTGTTTGGTTTCTTTGCCTTTATCTGCTGATATGGCATTTACTTCCGAAGCAAGAATTTCTTCTTTTGCATTTTGATCTGAAGTCTTACGGGCTTTCTTAGACGAAGCCTTTGTTGATTTCGCGTTTGCCGTGCCAATCACACCATCGCTGGCATGAGAGTCACTATTTGATTTAGGAGGAGGAGGAATTGAGAATTCCGGTCTAGGGGCGTCAGGTATTTTGTCGTAGAGCGTGCCAGACTGAGTGTAGACTAAGTATAAATATTGTGCACGAGCAATAACTTTCTCCTCCGTTACGACTCCCCCCTTGGCCACATCTTCTGTTATAGCAAGAAGTAACGACTTTATAAACCATTCAGCTAACAACTGATCGGGAACGTACGTTTTCACCATCCTACGACGACGACGCCACTCATGTATATGATCGGATATATGAGTGGCCGTTGTCTGCTTGAAGTTGGTTAAGATTTCTGTTCCCGTTTCATACCTTATCAGTAATTGAAAATGGGTTAAGAATGTCGTGGCTAAGGAGCTGAAATTGTCGAACGAGGCTCTAGGTAATTCAATATACCATTTTGCCGCTAGACCCGTTAACGTCCTCTGAAAGAGGCGAAGCCTTATCGAATCATCGTTTAAGGTGTTTGATGAACACCATATATGAAAGGTCATCACGTGATTCGACGGATCTTCACCTGGATTTCCATTAAATTTAGGAATGTTCGATGGAAGTTTGTGAGGAATCGCTGGCCACCATGGGGCGTAAGCAATCAGATCGTTTGTTAACCGGTGTAAATTGGGTAACTCTAAATTTGCCACGAATGGTAACTGTTGATTCAGGTTAGGTGAAGCATACCCAGGGTACGATGGAATTGCCTGAGCATTGGGCCTTTGCATACCAGCATAATGCAACTGATGTTGGTATGACTGACATGGTTGGTGGACTTGACCACTGTAAAGTGGTTGGTTTTGACCGTTTTGAATATACGGTTGTCCACTGTTCGCAAAGATCTGCTGCTCAGAACCTTGGTACACTTGCTGGAATTGTGGTTGTTGGTATTGCACCAGCCACGGTTGTGAAGCCATGTTCTGTTGTGCTATACTAACTGTTGGAACAAGGTGTGGGGTAATTGTACCCGTTTGGACCTGTGTCGCCCCACCAGTAGGCGATTGTGGTTGAGTCACAGGGTCAAGGGGCTGTTGCATTACAACCTGAGAAATCTGAGGTTGACATACAACAGGCAACGTTTGAACTTGCGACACTGTCACAATGGCCGGTGTGGTTGGGATGTTCGACATAGGTACACACTGTTGCATAGAATATACAACCCTTGGTTGCTGAGGTAGCATAGGTACCCAACCACTTGATGTAATTCCAGAATAACCTAAATACTGTTGTGAACTCCCGTATGGATACCCTCCCGGAGGGGGTAATGAAAGGGCAGACTACCCCCCATACGGTAGCAATCCAGAACTCAAGGGGATTGTTTGTCCTTGGGGACTGGATTGCCCAAATTGACCTCCAAATGGATTAATCTGGCGAGTTTCAGCATAAGAGTTGCCGGATATTATTCCGGAGGAACAAACTGGAACATACCACATTGTCGAAATAGTCCCTGGGTGGACTCCTTCTAGCGGTTGTGAGCTAGTCGGGACAGATGGTATGCTGGCAAACATTGTCGGAGTGACGGAAGGGGCTTCTGTTGTCGCTGTGTCATTCGACACAGTCCTAGATGTTGACGGTTGTTCAGACATTTTGAGTCTATCCAATAGATTGCCTAGCGATTCTACAAGAACTTCCACTTGTGGTAGACTAACTTCTGATGAAGGAAATAGAGTGACCCCGACTCCAAAATGAGTTGGAGTGTTTGCTTGCGGATCTTCTACAATTTCCTCTATCGCAATCAAACCAGGTGGAAGAGGAAGACCGTCAGGTCCGTAAAAAATTTCTGGTGCCGAAGAAGGGGTTGAATCGACAACGACAGTTGTTTGAGGAGAAAGACTCTCTAAACCGGTTACAGATGGAACTGGTTCAGTAACGCAAGTACTTTCCCCCAGACTAGGATCAGTGTTACTATCCCTCTGTGGCTGTTGAACTTCTTCTATAGAGGCAGGGTATCCAGAAATGTTTGGAGTAACCGGAATCTCAGATGTCGTTGGAACACTAGTTCTAACTTTGATAGGAGATTTCGAACCGGTTAAACGAGTTCGCTTTGTCCGTACCATTTTCGATTCCGGAGACAAAGACGGTTGACTCGTAAGCCTCCGCGAACGACGGGGTTTCAATTGACTTTCTTCCACGATTGCGGATTACTCGATCAACCAAAATACAAAAGGGGAAAGTGTGTTTCCGAATTAAATGAATTTTTTAGACGCTTTTAGACACAACTTGCTTTTTCACTTTTAAAGAGTCGAGAAAAAGCTAAAGATGACTCTAGTCTCCTTCGATGTTTTAACGAGCCTGAAGTGACAAATTCTCGGATGGACTTTTTCCGTTATAGAGTCTGAAAAAGGCCAAAAGGAACTGCTCTGGAGTTCTAGGCAGAGGGTGTGCCAAACTTTTCGCAAAACCGCAGAATACTTTTTAGGGTACGGGCGGTCGATCTTCCTGAATGCTGTGTTCAGTGCATTGCGATCAGTAGGGCGGCCGACATGGCTTCCTAAGGATAAAGGTTTTATGCCTATAGGGGTCTCCCAATATATACGCGACGGTACGTGGGAGCACAATCCGTACTGGCGCTGTCGTCCCTCAGGAGGAATCACCCACCATCCACGAGATCGACAGTCACCAAGCTTTACGACGCCGGAACACGTCTCTAGCCTAGACCTCTATGTTGTGCATTATGTTGCAAAGCGTTGTTAAGTTCATTCAATTTATTTTATGTTGATCTTTTTAGAAGTTTGCCATTCAAGGTTCACCACGAGATGTATGATACAATTCCTAAATGCAGTCTAAAGATGATAAGCAAGCTTTATATCTTTTCAACTTTGAAAATCCTAGCTACTAAGGGAAAAGAAAGACACCATCTTTTCTCAAAGAGCAATCAACACACCTTAATGCACTTTTCCTAAATGAAACATGCAAACTATCAAGATGCAAATGCACAATGCAGGTGTTTGTTTTCCGCTTTCTTAGTATTGATGCCTACAAAGAAATCTTTTTGTACAACTTTCAATTTGCTTTTAAATGACAAGTACAAACAAGTTTACTTTTTCGAAATCAGAGAGGGTAGAAGAGATTACAACACTTAACGATTTTCGAAATGAATACTTGCTTCGACACTTAAAAGAGACAAACTCAAACCAATAAGCAAGAGTAAATGTATAATCAACTGCAAACAGCCAATGAACTCTCTTCTAAGATCACAATCAACAGATCTAAATCAAAGGCTACAGGATGATTATTTCACTCATGCAAAGGAAAACTGTAAATGACGCCACAAACACATAAAAACACTCACAGTCTTTTTGTACAAAAGGAGGCGGAATCTAAGCAAAGAAAAGGAGTTATCAGACTGGTACCTATGCTGGTTACAGGCTGCAAAAATCAGAGATCAAAACAAGGCAAAACAGAGCAGAGAACCCCAGTTGCACAAGGCCAAATTGGTTCAGCGCAACCTCAACACAGGGGTTTTGACATTCAGCACAGGTAGCCTTCACGGGACCTGCGTTGAAATGTAGAATCCCTTCACTGGGTCTGCGCTGAAGGAGAAATTATCGTTTCTCACTGGTTCTGGGTCACAGATTGCTATTTAATCTACTGTTTTAGGCCAAATAAAAGCAACAAGCAAGGTGCAATCAAAGGGATGCTTTGAGGGAGTACTTAGATCTATCACAAAGGATCATCAAATCATTTGTGAGTCCATTGTTCAGATCATAGACAAGTCCAGTGGTTGGATCAAAGCAGCAACTGTCTACTTTGCATCTGGGAATAGCAGATGCAGTTCGATTGTTGCTGTCGAGTCTATGAAACAAACAATGATAGAGACACAAATAAAATGACTAAACAGATCTCCCCAGCGGAGTCGCCAATTTGTTGTGGGGAAAAATGCCTATGCAGGATGATCCTATCCACCTAAGGTGTGACAGTGCCTTAGCAACAAATAGAGACAACTATTCTAGTGTTCTTCCTTTATGAATTAAGAATGAAGAGAGAGATGGATGGACTAACCGGTGTCTTCCGTTTGTCCCTCGATCTGGCTTCTCTTCTCTTGGAGAGTTCCCAGCTACTTGCCTTCTCGCTCGCCCAGCTTCAAGAGGTTTCTGCAAGATCACAAGAAGAGAACACTACACAAGACATGGATTCATATTCATAACTAGTTCAGGATTAGAAATAAACTAAACATACTAATGCAATCATACATAAAAAATACATCAGTATATAGGAGAAACCAAGATAGCTTTATTGATGAATAACAAGGTTCAGGAAGAGATACAACCCAGAGGGCTCCAATCCAGCATCTCCTTCCCAGCAAATGGAATTCCTATCTTCACCCCCTTTCAAAGAATTAAGCACCCAATGATTCCAATCTCAAACCAACAGCAATTCTTTGCAATAACAAAATTCCAGCCTCTAGATCTCATGGAGGAGAGATCCATATATAGATGTTTGGAGAGAGGATGAGTCAGCTTGAGATCTGACTAGTGTCCTCTCCCTCTGTCAGTTCTTGATTCCACTTGGAGGTTCTTGCTTCCACTTGGAGATTTGGAACCTCTTACTCATCACCAGTAGAATTCCCTGAGGCAAGTGTCATTTTGGAAGCTTCCTGGGTTCTGACACCTTGAGAAATGAACTTGCCACATGTCCACTCTCGCTCAGCGCAGGTAGCCAGTGTTGCCTTTGACATTCAGCGCAGGTAGCCAGTGTTGGCTTTGACATTCAGCGCAAACAGCTAGTGGAGCCATTGAAATGATCCTGAATTGACTTGTTTTTGAGCAGTTTCTGGTGGAGAACTTCTGTGAATTGCTGTGGTTTGTTAGCCTTGTTCCTCTAGGGGTAGGAAAAACATGTTTAGGGACTTTGGATCCCTTAGATTATGGACATTTTATGCTCAATGCTGTAAGGCACAAAAATGTCTATAACACGCATCAGTAAAGAAAAAGCAGGTGAACATTGTAATGGAATCCATACCTAAGTATGCAATTCTCGGCGACTACTGGGATGACACGACGGTGGATAAGGTCATTGAGTTACTCGACAAGTACTAGGACCTATTCCTGACCAATATCATAGACTTAAAAGGAATCATCAGAGATTTAGGAATGATGCGGGTAACATTAAAGCCAGACGTGAAGCCAGTTAAGCAGAGGCCTTACCGCTTGAACCCGAAGTACAAGGAGAAGGTCCGCGTAGAACTAGACAAGATGTTCGCAGCTGGAGTCATTAAGCCAATGGAAGAATCTGATTGGGTAAGCCCTATGGTGGTGTAGGAAAAGAAGCAAAAGGGTGAGATAAGAATATGTGTGGACCTCAGAAAATTGAATGACACATGTGTGCATGACCCATTCCCAACTCCGTTCATAGATGAAGTATTGGAAAATGTCGGTGGGTAGGAAGCATATTCTTTCATTGACAGATTCTCAATGTACCACTAGATCAAAATCGTGCCAGAAGATAGGAGTAAGACAACCTTCATGACTGAGTGGGGATGCTTTCAATACACTGTTATTCCGTATGGATTGAAGAACACGTCGGCCATCTTTTCGCACATAGTTGTTGCAACATTCAAAGAATATATCCACAAGTTCGTAGAGTTTTATATAGACGATTGGATTATATTTGGACTAGTTAAGCACCATGTAGCGAGCTTACACTTGATGTTGGATACTTGCCGAGAACACCAAATCATGTTGAACCTCAAGAAGTGTACGTTCCTCATTCCTTTTGTGAACCTGCTGGGACATGTAGTTTGCAGACAGGGACTTATGGTAGACCCCACGAAGATTGCAGTGATTCTGAATTTGGAAGCACTCCGAAGTGTGAAATAGCTGCATGCTACCCTGGGACATATGGGGTACTACAGGAAGTTCATTAAAAGCTATGCCCAGATCACCGTGCCGATGGAGAAGTTATTGAAAAAAGATTGCACGTCCTGCTGGAATGATGACTGCAGGAAAAGCCTGGATGTACTAAAAGAAAAATGGCCTCTATGCTGATCCTAGTATTACCGAAATGGGATGAGGAGTTTCATGTACATGTTGACGCGTCATGTATAGCGTTGGGAGTGGTACTAACATAGGAGGGTGGCGAGGACTTGGATCACCCTATCGCGTCTGTGAGTCACAGGTTGTCTAAAGTAGAAAAGAACTATTCCACAACTAAATGTGAGGGATTGGCTATGGTGTACGCACTCCAAAAATATTGGCACTATTTGCTAGGGGGACACTTCAAGATGTATACAGATCATTCCACACTGAAATACTTTGTCAATAAGCCTGTGTTGGGGTGGAGCATATGCAAGTGGCTTTTATTGTTCGAAGAATATGATTTTGATGTCATTGTGAAGCCTGGGCGCCTGAAGGCGAGACCAGATCAACTATCTGGCATTGAGACAAGAGACGAACCTACTCATCTGGAGGAAGGATTAACTGACACACAACTCTTTCCTGTGCGCTTAGTGGATGGACAATTTGAAGACATAATCCACTTTATTACTACCAGAATTGCGCTGAAATAATACTCCATCCAACAGAAGAGGGAATTGGTGGTGTGCATGGCAAAGTTTTCTGTCATCGTGGGGCACCTATATAAGATGGGAAATGATGAGATACTACGAAGGTATGTACCTAAATTTGAACAAAGTCATATCCTCATGGACACACATGGGGGCATTGTGGGAGGGAATTATGTAGGGTGAGCGACCGTGCAAAAGATTCTCTGCATAGGGTTAAAATTGTGATGGCCAACCCTTGATCATGTTTCAAAAGAACATTGCAAGGCCTTTGATGTATGTCAAAGAACATGTAAACCATTGCAGAGGGACGAGATGCCTTTGAATCCAAAAATGATGTTGCAGCCATTTGAAAAGTGGGTGATCGACTTTGTAGGACCTATCAAACCTCAGGAAAAGATGAGCGCGAGATACATTATCACTGTGACAGAGTACCAGACTCATTGGGAAGAAGCGCAACTGGTAAAAGATTTCATGGCTGCCATGATCGCGAAGTTTCTATTTGAACATGTATTGACATGATTTGGATGTCCGAAGATCTTGATGAGTGATCATAGTACACATTCCCTGAATGAAACAATCAGCGTGCTAACAAAAGAGTTTCAAGTGTATCATCAGAAAATAACTTTGTATCACCCACAAGCCAATGGGATAGTAGAATCATTTAACAAAATACTAGAGACAGTGCTGACCAAAGTATGCGATGTGTAGTGAATTGATTGGGACCTACGCATACCTACAATATTATGGGCTTATAGGACAACCTACAAGAAACTAACGGGACAGACACCTTTCCGGTTGGTCTATGGAGTGGAAGCTGTAATGCTAATGGAGTATATTATGCCTAGTCTATGCATAGTAGTGCTCACAGGTATGATGGACCACAGAGCCCTAGAGGAGAGGCTCGTTCAGTTGGAGGAACTCAAAGAGGAACAATTTTTGGCTGGATTCCATCAACAGGTACAAAAGCAACGCAAAAAGGCCTAGTGCGATCGACATATTAAGTTGCGCACCTTCAAGGTAAATGATCTGGTGTTATTATATGACAGTAAGTTTGATAAATTCCCTAGAAAGTTCAGAATGAATTGGCTGGGACCGTATGTTGTTAAGGAGGTCACAGATGGAGGCGTGGTTCAATTGGTAAAGCTAAATGGAGAACCTTTCCCAGGCAAAGTGAATGGCAGTTGATTGAAGCCATACACGGGTGGCCAGGCTATCTGACTAGTCGACAGAAGCATAGTCTTCGCACTCCAGGTAGCTGAAAGAAGGCGCGAAACTATTAGTAGATGCAAGGGACACAGGAACATATATAGGGGAACAGTTCTGACACCGCGGTCCCAGAACAACGAGTACAGGAGATTCAGCAAGTAACCGCTCAGTGCATTTCCAACCTTGCAGCCGTCTGAGCAGAGTTGGAAGGTCTCTGCGCGAAGATCTCCACACCAACAGAGTGACTCAAGGGCGAGTCACGATGTTTATGTTGGCGGCATGTTAGGCATGGGATTCCCCTTGAGGCAAGTTTTGGGGCTTAAAGCCCAATCTTTGACTAAGTCTATTGTAAAGACTTCGCGAATTGTGGGCACGAACCGCAAAGATGGTCAATGAGTCAGAGGGTTGTCCGCCCTCATTTTTGTAATGTAATGTGGTTTGAGAGATATACCCATGGTTCACAGACCATGGGATTGTATAAATAGAGTGAGGCTCTAAGTAGTTAAGAAATAAATTGATGATCATGGAATAGAAGCATAGCAGAGCATCTAAAGTGTAAAGTCTAGTTTTGGATCATAGAGTACGAGAAGGCTCTGCAGTTGAGTGCGCAGATGTCTAGTAGTTGCAGCTGAATGCGTAGACCCCTGCAGCTGAGTGTGTAGGGCAGGTTGAGTCTATAACCATTGGAAGTATTAATAAAGAGAAGTTTTACCATATTTCTGTGTACATTTTTTTGATTTATGCATTGAAGTATATTGGGTATGAATTGCAAGTTTACTGTTTAATTACTACACGAACTTATATGAATGTCTTGAATAAGTAAATCTAATAGAAGGTATCTGTATATGCGAAGATAACTAACTGTTATAAGAAGATAAGTAAGATCCATGGTGTGACTTGGGGAAATAGTGCAGATCGCTACTCCTGTAGCACGAAAACTCCTCAGCCCCTGGTTAGGGTTGTGCGAAGGCGAATATAATAGGACACGAAAGCCTCGTAGGCTAGGGAAGGGCACGAAGTAACCTATGCGATAGTACTCATAGCTGTACTAAATCAATCCCCTTAGGCATCTCAAGGGTTCAGAAACCTGGTTCCAGCATCCCCCCATACTGCTTCAGTGAGACCTTAGTCCATGGCCCAGAAACTATTGCCGAAAGGGCCAGTAGTATAGGGATTTGTTTGCCTACTTAAATCCGAACCTAGGTTAGGCCCCAACAAGCCAACAGGAAGTTCAGGACCCAAAAAAACTGCTAAAAATAGTAAATTGTGCTACAATTAAGGAAACTGAAAAACTGAAAGAAACAGTTGTGGGGGTCTAAGTGGACTAGGTGGGTGGCCACTAACATCCACCTGGATCAGTGACGAGTTGCACTTTCTTTAGATTATCATCAATGTTCTATTGTGCTATCCACACAACATTTACAACAAACCATAATTGCTCAGGGCCTTCGCTCCCTACCCCTTTAAAGATCGACATCTTCATTGTGTTTTCCATGTTGAATGGTGGAGGTGGAGGGGGAGGTGGAGGTGAAGGTGTATGCGGTGGAGGTGGAGGTGGATTGGATGGATGAGGTATCTACGTGATACGCTGGCATTCCAACTACAGCACACTTCCTGGTGTATTCAGAATAATTCCTTCACCATCACTTGAAGAGGATCCCAATAGAGGACTATATTCAGAGCCTGATTCTCCATTCCTTCTTAAGGGTTTTCTGCTTTGCGTAGTCCCAAACATCAAGGTAATGGCATAACCCATTTTTCACACAATAACATCTTAATCCAAGTTTTCAAAGAATTTAAATACTCACCTCACAATCCCTTGAAGAGCCTTCACTCTGCTTCGTTATAGGTGATGAACGTATCAATCGCGAGCTCAATGATGATTCCTCCTATGATACAATCAATCCAGTGATCAACAACCCATGTGATGTTATTTTTTGAAGCTTCCAAGCACATCACCAGCTCTGGTATCCACACAATAGGACCATCAAGTCTCCACATACCCTAAATGTCTGTTAATCTAGACAATCACTCATGTAGTTTGTAGGGGAAAAAACATAAAAAGTTTTCAGTTTTGTTTGAGTATAGGTATCTATTCAACCATTGTTCCTTGGATAGCCGTAGATTTTTGTTGTCCTGAGATGTGAACGCATGTTCCTTCTGAATAAGCCACTTCTTAATTTCTTTCTTAGTAGGAAACCACTTATTCGACATCACACATTCCTCAGATTGATCCCGACCCCGACAACAGAACCATTTGTTGGCTTTATGGGGCCTAACCCAGGTTCAGCTTTAAATGTGCCAACCAAAAAAACCCTAACAGTTGGCACGTTTGGCAACAACCTACATAGCTTTGGCTGCAGTCTCACCCGAAGTAGTATTAGGAGATGCTAGAAACAGGTTTCTACATCCAAGGCCTGTGTGATGGTTTCCTGAAGTTCTGATGGATTAGATCTACCTTCGCGTAGATCTAATCCTTTTTACAGACAACTACTGCAACTCTATCTAAATGACTTTCAGATCATCACGAAGGTAATTAATTGTATTTATTATGCATAAATATTATAGATCTATAAGGTTCACGCAGTAAATAAGCATTCGCTCAAATACAATAGATTACAAACTGAAGATACATATACTTTGTAGAAGTAAATAAAAGAACATAGAGGCATCAATTTCGTCCCAAAATAGTCTTTATTAGATGTAAACGTTTAGGTACAAACTCTTTAGCCCTGCACACTCAGCTGCAGGGGCCATGCACTCAGCTTGTAGACATACCAAGGTCTCTGCACACTCAGCTACAGGCACCTTCCCCTTTCACATAAGTACAAGAAACAAACCTTTCCTTCCTTCGCAACTCTCCCTAACAATGATTCTTCGCTTAAAGTTATTTTCTAAGACTCGTTATGATTCAAATTTATATAGCCTTTGCTTTACAATACCATGGTCTGTGGACCATGGGCAGGTCTCAAAATAGCTCTATTACCTACCCATCTAAGGGACTAGATCCCCTTTTAATCTACTTAGATTCGCGCTCTGCCCTCCACATTTTGCAGAGACTTTACCTTCACTAGAAAAATATATTACAAAAAAGACTCAAAACTCAACAAAATTGACCCTAGGGACCCCATCACAATAACTTTTGTGTGCACCTCAGGCTGAGCTTCCTTTGCTATCTTCAAACTCCGCAACTCCATGTTTAGGCTTGCCAGCTACGACTAAATATATTGTACTCCATTGTTTGTATGCTGCACTAGTGAGGCTTCCAACCTCATCGCGATCTCCATATCCTCTGCCTGTGTTCCTATTTTCTGTTATGATAATGGTAATCTTATATGGGGAAGGAGAGAAGTGATGTACCAGTCCCTATGCTGAGAATCCATGATAGAAATATTAGCTTGCTGAATCAGGCACTTTATCTTTTGATCAGAGTCCCACACAGACTCATTTACTTTCTATTGTATTTCCTTAAGCTATGTTACAGACTACACCTTAGACTTAGGCTTTTTAAACTCACTATTCAGTTCCTACTAAGTCTTTGCCATCATCATGCCAAGTCTACTCGTACATAACTTCATATAACAAGTCAATTCCATGTCCTGCATCAATGTGAATAGTTGTGCTTTCTTCACATTATCATCAGTAATCTAAAGTGCCTTCCACACAACATCTGCGACGAACCAGAATTGTTCAGGGTCCTGACTTCCCACCCCTTTAAATATCGACATATTCATTGTGTTAGCCATGTTGAATGGTTGATGCGGAGGTGGAGGTGGAGGTGTAGGTGTATGTGGCGGATGTGGAGGTGGCGGTGGAGTGGATGGATGGGGTAACCCTGAGATACCCTGGATTACTATTAGTAGTGCAATTCACGATGTTCTCAGAATAGTTCCTTCGTCATCGCTATCAGGATATCCTAACAACAGACTATACTCATAGCCTAATCCTTCATTTCTTTTGAAGGGTTTTCAACTTTGTGTAGTCCTAAACATCAATGTAATGGCATAACCTACTTTTTTCACAATAGCATCTTAATCCAGGTCTTCAGAGATTTTAAGTACTTACCTCTTGGTCCCTTGAAGGACCTACACTCTTCTTCACTATGGCTGATGGTCGTATTGATTGTGAACTCAGCGATGAATCCTACTAAGATACAATCAATCCAGTGATCAACAACCTGCACGATGTTATTTTCTGAAGCCTTCAAGCACTTCACAAGTTCTAGGGTCCACGTAATAGGGCCATCAATCTTCCACGAACCCTAACTATCCACTAACATGGACAGCCACTCATGCAATTCACAAGGAAAATCGCAGAAGAAGATTTCAAGTTCGTTTGTGTACAATTATTTGTTCATCCACTCTTTGTTTGATAAGCACGGATTTTTGTTCTCCTGTGCTGCAAATGGCTGTAGTTTCCAATCAACCTACTTCTCAATTTCTTTCTTTGTGGGGAACTATTTAGCACACATTCCTTAGAAAAATCCCAGTCTCGGCAACACAACCAGTTTTTGGCTTGATGGGACCTGACCCAGGTTCAACATTAGCTGCACAAACCAAAAAACCCTAACTTCTGGCCCTTCCGGAAATAACTCGCATAGCGCAGGTTGAAGTCTCACCTGAAGCAGTATTAGGGGATGAAAAAACTAGATTTCTGCATTGAGAGGTCTGTGTGAAGGGTTCATGCAATCCTTAGGGCTTATTTCTATCTTCACAAACCCTAATACTCCGATAATAGTTAATAATAATAAAAATTATACACAGTATTTATACCTTCACAAAGGTCCTTAAATAGTTATAACATGCATAAATTCTATAGATCCGCTACGTCCGCGCATAAGTTAAGCATTCCTTCATATATTTTCAATAGCAGAGTGAACACATAAATTTGTAGAAATAAACACAGAGATGAGAATACACAGAATAGGTCTTCAAACTGTCTTTTTATTAGATAGTCTTCAAAGTACAAACTTCTTTTCCTTGTGTACTCAGCTACAGGGGCCCGCGCACTCAGCTTGTGGAATTACCAAGGTCTCTGTGCACTCAACTGTAGGAGCCTTCCCCTTTTGCCTAAGTACATAAAACAAACCTTTCCTGCCTTAGCTTCTTGCCCAAAACAATAATTTGTTATCTTTGTTACCTCTCTAAACTTGCTATGACTCATCAATATATAGCATTTTTGCTTACAATACTATGGTCTGTGAACCATGGGCGGGTCTTAAAATTGCCCTATCACGTACCCACCTAAGGGACTAAATCCCCTTCGACTCATACTATCTTCATGCTCCACTTCCACATTTCGCAAAGACTTTACATTTTATACAAAATTTAACTAAAAACTTGACCAAAGTTTAACCCTAGGGACCCCATCCCAACACTGAGTATGCATATATCCTACCAAAGTTGTGACAATAGTAAATATGGACCCAACTGCCAATGTCAAGTAGCTTATATCAATGTTGGGGCACATCGGGTACTACTGAAGATTCATAACACCAATGGAGCAGTTGCTAAGGAAGGCAGAAACATTTACGTGGTCATATGAGTGTCAATATGCACTAAACATAGTGAAGGAAAAGATGGTAAGTGCACCGATTCTATTCTATCCTAACTGGAGTAAAGAATTCCATGTCCATATTGATGCATCCGACATTGCTCTCGAGGCAGTGTTGGCTCAACCAAGAGAATGGATTCTTGACCACCTGATCTACTTTGCCAGCAGGGAGTTATCTACTGCAAAAAGAAATTACACCACGAATGAGAGGGAGGCACTGGCTATTGTCTACTCCCTTCATAAATCTAGACACTACTTGCTTAGGGGCTTATTTAAGTTTTTAATAACCACTATATGCTAAAATATCTAATAAAGCCTATGCATGAGGGGAGAATTTGCAGATGGTTGTTACTATTTTAGGAATTTATTTTCGAAGTAATTGTAAATCTGGGTCGATTGAATGTGGGACCTGATTACCTCTCTAGGCTAGACTCAGAGGAAATTGAAGGTTTTCAGGATGATGACCTACCTAATGTCAATTTGTTCAGAATAGAAGCAATACTAGACTATCTAGAAGAAATCGTAGCCTTCCTAGCTACATGAAAATGTCTGGAAGAATACACAACTATGAAAAAAGGACACATGGTCATGCGAGAAGCCAATTATCAGTTAATTGTAAAGAACCGATAAAAAATGGGTTTGATAAGGTGTTCCAGTGGTGAGTCCTTCACCATGAACTAAATGATGTGTTATGGGAATTCCATTCAGGAGTTGCGGGTGGCCACATCAGAGGGAAAGCTACTACGTGGAAGTTGTTGCAGGAAGGGTTATGGTGACCAATGTTATATAAGGATGCCAAAGAGTATGCAAAATGATGTGATGTGTGCCAAAGGGTTGTAAACTCATCACATTGTGACAAACTCCCATTACATCCAGTACATGCCTTATAAATATTTGAAAAATGGGCAACAGATTTTCATAGGGCCGATCAATCTATCAATGCGCCACTCTCGTGTCAGGTACATAATCACAACAACAGAATATCTTACTAGATAGGGTGAAGTAGCACTGGTGAACTACACATTAGATACAACCATAAGATTATATTTTAGAATATCATCTCCTAGTTCGGGGGCCCTAGGAGCCTGACGAGTGATCAAGGAACTCACTTCATTAATGAAAAAATTATTTCACTACTGAAAAACTTCATGATACAGCATCACAAGAGCAACCCATACCACCTGCAAGCCAATGGAATAGTAGAATAATTCAACAAAATATTGGAAAATGGGTTAACCAAGCTATTCTCAGCCAATAGAGATGATTGGGATGAGAGGGTGAAAAAAACACTATGGGCATACCACAAAATGGTGAAGCGGCTACACAAAAAAGCACACTTTCAACTTTTGTATGGACGAGAAGTCGTGGTTCCGACTGAATTCATGATTCCAAGCATTTTGATCATCCAGGTCACTAAAATGACATAGGAGGCATCACTCCATAAGTGATTAGATGAACTATTTGAGCTTGATGAAGCATGGTTCCTAGCATATTTTCACCAAATAGCTGACCAGAGAAGGCATAAAGCGTGGCATGATAGACACATCAAGAAGAAGGCATTTATAGTTGGGGGGCATGTTCTATTATATGATGGTAATTTCCTAAAGTTTCCAGCCAATCTATAGATGCACTAGTTAGGCCCATTCATTGTTATGGAAATTAGGGAGTCTAGAGCTATCAAGCTTGTGCAACTAGATGGAGTAATTTTACCAGCGTGGGTGAATGGCGCACACTTGAAACGGTTCCACATATCAAATATTGAAACTCATAGTTGATCGGGTCTCTGAAAGGGGATCATAAGTAGGATTAGGATAAGTCAGTAGGATTTATTTAGTCATGTTTTCATTTACTGTGTGAAGCATTTCATTCCTTTTCTTTATTTGTCTCTAACATTAGGCAATAATGTTGGTGTCAGGTCAGATTTCTATAAAATATTTCCCATTATATAAAAAATTAATTCCTAAATTCCCTCCATTACGATAAGCATACTACCCATCAAATCCACTTTTCCTTTTTCAGAAGTACATTAGCCAAGTCAGGTCCACCTCAGTCGATGACAGATTAACATGTTGAAGTCTACATAGGGAAATTTGTCATAGTAATTAGTTAGTGAGTCTCATCAAAAATGTCATGTTGAGGTAGTCTACTTGTTTTCCATGACAGTGCCAAATTTCTCAGAGTATGAAGCTAAGGTGATAGAGTCGCTCCAGTCTTAGTCCATTTCTTAGTTTTTTCATTTAAGGATTTTCTATTAACCATAGGTTATTTCATTCTATCAGTGACGTTCCAGCATGACAAAGGCAATTCTTTCTACCTCAGGTTGGGTTGGATACGACAATTTCAGTTACAAAGCCGCTCTATGGTAAATATGATAAACCCACACTTGTTGATAATGATTTGTCGGAATCCTTTCAATTACCTACAATAAAGCATAAAGTATATATAGAATTTGTCACAAAGGATGATGGGACATCAAAAATCAAGGTGAAGAATGAATAAAGGGGAATCCAGTGGTCCACTCTGTTACATTTAAGAATTTTTCCTGTGTTTGGCACAACTCTTGCAGAAATGCAATGCACTAAATTATTGGTCAGCATGATGCATGGTGGAGTGCTTGGGATGGACAGGGAATATCCAATTCACGCAGTAAACATTTAGAGACTCATAGGTTTATCGTCAACATAAGATGCGGTTTCGACAATGTTATAAACAAACTAGAAAAGAGCTAAGAAAGAGGGGGATGCCAAATACTATTCTAGGTACAACACCAAGAGAGGGGGAAAGGGAGCACACATCGAACTGATCATAAAGGATAAAATTATGTTCGCTTTCTATGTCATTGCAGGGAAGTTGATGCACCATTTCTCAAAGAACGAGTGCACCTTGGACATGATATCAGTTGTGGAACATTGTACAAAGGGTGCCCAATTGAACTGGTGTACCTTTCTCCTTAACAAGTTGTTTGAAGCTTGTGAAGATGTTTACAAGCGGACCACCAAATTCATCTATGGCTATCTGGTAGTTGCTTTAGAAATGTGGAAGTGGTGCCCACTAGAGGGCAGAGACATACTGCCAATCTTAGAGGACCAACCCTTAGCTCTCCGATATTTGTTGTGGAGGAACTCAGGGACTTGAGCAGCAAAGAAATCAATGAAGCTTCATTTGGAGGTTGGTATGTCAAAAGGCTGAAGGTAATTAGAGCCAACAAAAGCATCCCTGTTATAGAAATATTTGGGCACTACAAACCCAATCACATATGTCCATAAACCAAGGGCTTCTAAGTCCCTAAAAGTGTTGTTTCATACCCTAAAGGAGCAAGGTCAGCTGATTACATCATCTCCCAGAAGTTTTCCATAAAAAACCACTCAGAACTGGTCAAAGCAGGACCATACAGACTGCCCAGTGCAAAGGGTGTGATGCATCTCACCTGCCACAAGCAAAAAGTGCGATGCATACAGGAAAGCCCTTCTGTAGGGTGTGATGAGCGAGAGCAGACAAATGGCACAAACAGTTTGCTAGGTGGAGACCTTGAGAGTCTTCTAGAAGCTACTCATTTGACACTTGCCTCCCTGAATTCGCCCAAGGATGAGCAGGAGATCATGAAATCTCCGAATGGAACCAAGAAATATCAGAGAGATGACACTAATCAAAATCCTAGAAGTTGACTCACCCCCCTGCAAATATCTATAAATGGATCCCTCATCCCAGAGATCCAGAGGTTGGAATTTGGTAATTTGCAAAGAGGTGCTGCTGGTTTCTCTTTGAAGACATTGTTGGGTGATCTTGCTTTGTGTGAGGTGAAGAGGGATTTCAAGCGGGGAGGATGGTGATGGGTCAGACCAAGTGGTTGTAATCCTCTCTTCTACTACTTTCACTAATAAAGCTATTTGAGTTTTCCTCCATATTCTTGTGTATCTCTAAATATTGTGTTGATATATGCATTTGTGTGGTCAATATATATCTGATCCTATATTGTTTACTGTGAAAGATCTCTATGCTTTGATGGTATTATGCTGCTGTGAATCTACAGGTGCTCTTTGAAGCGGAACAAGTAAGGAAGCAGTGGTGAGATTCTATCAAAGGGGAAAGGAAAGAAGTAAGGAGCCAAGCAGAAGACTGAGGTTGGTGCTCTTTGCTTCTTTCCCATCTCTCTCTCGTAAAGGAAAAACAAGTGACTTTAATATGTTTGTTTCTAAGATAGCTACCCGTCTTAGTGGGAATAGCAGCTCATTAAAGTCATAGACCAGTCCTTGAGGACTATTTTATTTACCTTTGCTAGACTGGTTGGTAGCGCGGCACTTCACTTGGCCAATAGGTCCTATATGCAGTATGCTTTGGAATGTCTCGAACACAAGGTATTGAACTGGTGTGATGCAGTACTTCCGGTGATCAAAGAACAGCTCACCAAGGTGAAAACCGGAAGATCTAAGAACTTTGGCTATGGTTCAATTATGACTGCTTTCGCCTTGGAGAGGATCCCACTGATGCAACTCTAGTACATCTCACTTGGCTTGCCATCACTGACTGAGCCACGAATGTAGAGATGGGTCGACCTTATGGCTAAACATGCTGGTCAATCACAGTTTTCATTCTCTGATGCGTTCTTTGATTTTGATTTTACGAATTACGAGTATGCTGTTGTTGTTATCGAGAAATCTAGTGTCTATTCAGAGCTACTAGTCCCACTAAGACGGGTAGCTATATTAGAAACAAACAGGTTAAAGTCACTTGTTTTTCCTTTATGAGAGAGAGATGGGAAAGAAATAGAGAGCACCAACCTCAGTCTTCCGCTTGGCTCCTTACTTGTTTCCTTTCCCCTTTGAAAGAATCTCACCACTGCTTCCTTACTTTTCCCGCTTCAAAGAGCACCTGTAGATTCACAGCAACATAATACCATCAAAGCATAGTGATCTTTCACTATAAACAATATAGGATCAGATATATATTGACCATACAAATGCATATATCAACACAATATTCAGAAATACACAAGAATATGGAGGAAAACTCAAATAGCTTTATTAGTAAAAGTAGTAGAAGAGAGGATTACAACCACTTGGTCTGACCTAGCACCATCCTCACAGCTTGAAAGCCTTCTTCACCTCACACAGAGAAAGATCACCGAACAATGTCTTCAAAGAGAAACCAGTAGCACTTCTTTGCAAATTACTGAATTTCAACCCCTGGATATCTTGAATGAGGGATCCATTTATAGATATTTGCAGGGGGGTGAGTCAGCTTCTGGGATTTTGATTAGTGTCATCTCTCTGATAGTTCTTGGTTCCATTTTGATATTTCATGATCTCCTACTCATCCTTGGGTGAATTCAGGGAAGCAAGTGTCAAATGAGCATCTTCTAGAAGATTCTCAGGGCCTCCACCTAGCAAACTACTTGTGCCATTTGTCTGCTCTCTCTCATCTCACTCTACAGAAGGGTTTTCCAGTATGCATCGCACTTTTTACATGTGGCAGGTGAGATGCATCGCACCCTTTGCACTGGGTAGTCTGTATGGTCTTGCTTTGACCAGTTCTGAGTGGTTTTTCATGGAAAATTTCTAGGAGATGATGTAATCAGCTGACCTTGCTCCTTTAGGGTATCAAACAACACTTTTAGGGACTTAGAAGCCCATGGTTTATGGACATATGTGATTGGGGTTGCAGTGCCCAAATATGTCTATAACAGTTGCCCCCTAAAGCATGAGGTTGTAAATCTTTTAATGTCAGGTGAAATGCTTTATAATGAGGATCCGAGGTTTTTCGCACTGGAAGGTGACCTATAATAAGATACAATACAATACATTATCTTCATAATATCTTCATGATCTAGCTGAGGTGGGCATTCCCATGCTCAGCTTGTTAAATTCATTTTCATGTACATAGGACAGACAATCGTCTGTGTGCAGACTGATGATTCTGGTAGAACCATCATCCCTTAGTTTGGATGATTATCTGTACAACAATGATGCACATTTGATGTCTTTATTTTCTTGAATATATCACAGCCCGAATGGATGAAACTAGATCTGGGGTCTTCAAAACTTGTTCAATCTTTGCCCGAAAGTACAAGTCGATCCATGTGAAAAGATGTAATGATGTCGAACATGGAAGGACATCGCCTGATTACCAGCTAATGATGTAAGTTGTTAACAGATGCGAGAGGAAACACCGATGATGATGATGACCCTCAAGGTACTGCAGTACAATTCACGTGGTTTGAATACATGAGTTGATGTCGAACACCACGCAAAATCTTTCGGTCGAAGGCCATTAGTGTAAACCTATCGCCGGAAGTGAGAAACTTGCCATTGATGCATGCAAGCTTCAAAGTACTGGAAGGGTTGTCCCTAGGTTGGCTTCTTGGATAATGAGCTGATGTTGATGAGAAGTGACCCGTCGTAGGAGGGCAGTAATGGATCCCACATCTACGAGATGGAACGGAGAAAATTATTTTGTAGAGGTGAAAACGATCTAATGATACAAGCTTCAGGGTGGCGGTCATGATAGAATGAAGCGTGAAGGTATTGTAGCGGATGAGACACAAGCTGGGTAGGTGAATTCTTTGAGCGAGTTCTCTTGAACATATTGGCAACAATGAAATGGATTGGTAGTGTTAACCCCAAAAGTGGATGATACGGTGGACCAATGGTGATATGAGCGGTGAACGGAATAACCCAGCCTGACTCAATCATGGTGATGGAGTGAAAGTGTCATGTTTAAGAGCGACCTGCTACCAATAAAGAGTCTTCAAGTTTTCTTCCCAATTTTCCCCAGTCATTTCTGACTAGTACCTCTTTATTTTTGTCAAGCTTGAGGAGGATAACATATGCTTGTTCTATAATTTTCCCTTCGGGCAAACCCGTCGCTATTTTTTAACGAGCCTAGCAATAGTGAAACTCGCTCTTGTCTGAATGGACAAGTTTGTCGCTATTGTTTTAATGAGTTTAATGACAAGGATAACTTGGTCCTTTTCAATTTTAGAGAGTTTGAAAAGAGATGGAAAGAAAACTCCAATATTTCTTTTTCGTAATATAATCCGTTAAGTCCGAAAAAGTATAAAACAATGCGAAAGGGATGACTTTTCGATAGTTTTAATGAGCCGAACAAGACAAATTCTCGATATTTTTGTGTAATAATCCATCAGGTCCAAAAAGATTAAAATCTAGAGGAGGGATAGCACTTCCAATAACATTAATGAGCTAGAGAGGCCAATTGCTCGACAATCTTTTCATATTTTACAAGTTAGATGAAAAGAGCTTAAAGGAGACTTGTTTTTTGAGAAACAAGTGATGTTTTCAGATAGCAGCTGGTTCTAGGTAAGGTTTGGAACTTTCCAATCACGACAGTGTAAAGAAGGTGGCTAATAGGACCACTCGTCATAGTTGTTCCTCAAAAGGGGTAAACAATCAAATGGAGGCGAATGATCAGCTAAAACAGAGTGGAGGTGATGGTAAGAATGCGACCAAGGCTCAAAAGTTGATGATAGTCATTCAAAATGGTTATTTACCAGAGGTGGGTTCATTTTTTAATGAGATTAAACTCTGGTGGAACATATTCTCATTGCTAGGTTTAATTTTTAATGAGCTTGAACTTCGCGTAAAATTGCTCGTGCCAGTCGTATAATAAGGATGTCTCATAAGATACCTTCTAACAGAGGTATCTTATTCCAGTCTAGTCCCATTTTCCTAAACGGATGGGCGTGTCAGACTAGTCATATATCCTCTGCGGAAACCTACCCTATACCTGAAGTTTTCCTGCCGAAGCAGACCAGGGTGCATGCCCCGTGGGTTTTAGTCACGACCACCGAATCACTCGCACTCATCAGGTGGACAGACTGGAGATTGATGAGACATTCCTTGTGCAAAAAGACCTGTTAGGGATGGCATTTGGCTATTAGCTATGTGTGAATCGGGGAATGAAAGCCGGTCTATGAGCTGGACCACTCTACCTTCATGCATAAAACACATTACTCGAAAGAGTGAGGAGACAATGGCTCCCATGCTATAAATGTAGTCATGCCCAAGGAGTAGATTGTAATCTAAAGGTCCTTGGACTACCATTATGTTTAGATAAATATTTTTCCTTCTCAAAGTTATAGGCAAACTAAGAAGGATCCCTAATGGTCGACTGGTTCCTTTATCAAAGCCTGTCAGATTTTGCATCTCAGGCAAAAACGATGGCGAACCAAGCGCTTTCCAAGCAGTTGAGGAAAGGATACTCAGAGAAGCCCCTTCATCTATGATGGTACCAACCATGACCATTTTGTAAGTTTGCACTATGATTCGAAATGGTATATTAGATGGTAAACGGGGTCTACCTAGTAGATTCCGATCGAAGGAAATGACTAGGTTGCTTGGAGGTGGGACCAAATAAACAACCGGATACAACTCTGACGAATTTCCTTCCTGCGGTAAAGGAATGGGCAGATTTCCCCCATGTTCATCGGAGTCTCTGTTTACGAAAAGAATTTGAACGGTGTCGTTCTCATTCTCTTTGGTGACTGTATCATCTGAAGGTAAATTTTCTGAAGCCATGATGGGGTCGACTTCCGTCTCGACCTATTGACTTTGATCTGATGTGGACTCACAGGGTTTATATTTAATGATAGGTGCTTCGACCGACACCAAAGGTGGGTCAGTCAGATTTTCAACTAGCAATGGATTCAGTAAGAGTTTCTTGTATCCAAGAGGGAGTCGCTGCGACGATGCAAGACGATTATTCAAGAGTCTTTTAGCTTCGTCCAGGAAGGGACAACGGTGGAGGGCATGATTGCCTTCACACAGTCTGCAAGGAAATTTAGATTTTCCTTTTTGTCCGGTGACTTCGCATTCACTAGTTGACGGTGTACTTTCAACATGATCGTTAGAGGTTGACGAAACCGAATTGTGAAAGCGGGGAGACCAATCCCTTAGGATCCATGGGATGCAAGGACAATCTCAGTGATAGTGGTCTCCTTTGCAGATGACACATGGAGATTTATGTTTGGATGGTGCAGTGTGTGGATTTTCACTAGATGATGCATGATTGCCCCTTTTTGCCATTGGCTCCTTCTTCTTCTTCTCAGTTACTTGGTTTTTAGTTTTACTATCTCCACCAAGCGAAGAGGAAGAAGGAGAGGGAGAGACAAACAAAGTAGAAGGTTGGGGGGGAACTCTGTTATCATCTAGTTGTTGATTCGATTGTTCAGGAATCACGGTGCTTTGAATGACAGAGGTCGAGAAAAGCCATACCAGCAGGCAAATTGTCAGTCTTAGAAGGGACAATGTGGCCATATGAGGTGCACCAACATCTCCCCAAGAGGAGAAAGGACTATCGATAAAACAAATGTTTTGTCTGCAAATTGAAGGGTAACTTGGAAAAGGTAGGCCTTTCCTCATAGAACAAATGTTTTCTTTGCAAATTGAGGGGTAACCTAGAAAACTCTACTTCGCTATACCTGGGGGCATGCAAAACTTTTTGCGTGAAAGTGAAAAATGACCATTTATTTTCTTAGTTTGTAGGTTCTTAACCCTTTAGACTCATAGGATTGGTTGTTCCTAACTTACATAATAAAAGGAGTCGGAGCATAATTTCGAATGGTGTAAGCTCCTTAAAAAATTAACCTATCGATGAGACGTCCTTATTACACGACTGGCATGAGTAGTTTTACGCGAAGATCAAGCTCGTTAAAAATTAAACCTAGAAATGAGCATATGTTCCACCAGAGTTTAAGCTCATTAAAAAATAAACCCACCTCCGGTAAATAGCCATTGTGAATGATTATCATCAGCTTTTGAGCCTTGGTCGCATTCTTACCATCACCTCCGTTCTGTTTTAGTTGATCATTCGCCTCCATTTGATTGTTTACCCCTTTTGAGGAACAACTGCAACGAGTGGTCCTATTAGCCACCTTCTTTACACTGTTGTGATTGGAAAGTTCCAAACCTTACTTGGAACTAGCTGCTATCTGAAAACACCACTCGTTCCTCAAAAAATGAGTCTCCTTTAAGATCTTTTCATCTAACTCGTAAAATATGAAAAGATTATGGAGCAATTGGCCTCTCCAGCTCGTTAAAGCGATTGGAAGTGCTATCCTTCCTCTAGATTTTAATATTTTTGGACCCAAGGGATTATTACACAAAAAGATCTAGCATTTGTCTTGTTTGGCTCGTTAAAACTATTGAAAAGTCATCCCTTTCATATTGTTTTATACTTTTTCGGACTTAAGGGATTATATTACGAAAAAGGAATAGTAGAGTTTTCTTTCCATCTCTTTTCAAACTCTCTAAAATTGAAAAGGACTGAGTTATCTTTGTCGTTAAACTCGTTAAAGCAATAGCGACAAACTTGTCCATTCAGACAAGAGCGAGTTTCACTATCGCTAGGCTCGTTAAAACATAGTGACGGGTTTGCCCGAAGGGAAAATTATAGAACAATCATATGTTATTCTCCTCAATCTTGACAAAAATAAAGAGGTACTGGTCAGAAATGACTGGGGAAAATTGCGAAGAAAACTTGAAGAAACTTTATTGGTAGCAGGTCGCTCTTGAACATGACAGTTTCACTCCATCACCATGATTGAGTCGGTTGTGTTATTCCATTCACCGATCATATCACCATTGATCCACCATACCATCCACTTTTGGGTTAACGCTACCAATCCATTTCAGTGTTGCCGATATGTTCAAGAGAAGTCACTCAGAGAATTCACCTACCCAGCTTGTGTCTCATCCGCTACAATACCTTCGCACTTCATTCTTTCATGGCCACCACCCTGAAACTTGTATCATCAGATCGTTTTCACCTTTACAAAATCATTTTCTCTGTTCCGTGTCGTAGATGTGGGATCCATTAATGCCCTCCTACGACCGGTCACTTCTTGTTGACATCATCTCATTATCCAAGAAGCCGAAATAGGGACAACCATTCCAGTACTTTGAAGCTTGCATGCATCAATGACAAGTTTCTCACTTCCGATGACAGGTTTACACTAATGGCCTTCGATCGAAAGATTTTGCGTGGTGTTCGACATCAACTCATGTATTCACACCATGTGAACTATACTGTAGTACGTTGAGGGTCATCATCATCATTGGTGATTCCTCTCATGTCTGTTAACAGCTTACATCATTGGCTGGTAATCAGGGGATGTCCTTCCATGTTCGACATCAAAACATATTTTCACATGGATCGACTTGTACTTTTGGGCGAAGATTGAACGAGTTTTGAAGACCCCAGATCTAGTTTCATCCATCCGAGCTGTGATATATTCAAGAAAATAAAGACATAAAATGTGCATCATTGCTGCATAGATAATCATCCAAACTAAGGGATGATGGCTCTCCCAAAATCATCAGTCTACACAGATGGTTGTCTGTCCTATGTACATGAAAATGAATTTATCAAGCTGAGCATGGGAATGCCCACCTTAGCTTGATCATGAAGATATTATGAAGATAATGTATTGTATTATATCTTATTACATGTCACCTTCTAGTGTGAAAAACCTCGGATCCTCATTATAAAGCATTTCACTCGACATCAAAAGATTTACGACCTCATGCTTCAGGGGGCAACTGTTATAGAAATATTTGGGCACAGCAACCCCAATCACATATGTCCATAAACCAAGGGATTATAAGTCCCTAAAAGTGTTGTTTCATACCCTAAAGGAGCAAGGTCAGCTAATTACATCATCTCCCAGAAGTTTTCCATGAAAAACCACTCAGAACTGGTCAAAGCAGGACCATATAGATTGCCCAATGCAAAGGGTGCAATGCATCTCACTTGCCACATGCAAAAAGTGTGATGCATGCAGGAAAGCCCTTCTGTAGGGTGTGATGAGTGAGAGCAGACAAATGGCACAAGCAGTTTGCTAGGTGGAGACCCTGAGAATCTTCTAGAAGCTGCTCATTTGACACTTGCCTCCCTGAATTTGCCCAAGGATGAGTAGGAGATCATGAAATCTCCAAATGGAACCAAGAACTATCAAAGAGATGACACTAATAAAAATCCCAGAAGCTGACTCAGCCCCCTACAAATATCTATAAATGGATCCCTCATCCCAGAGATCCAGATGTTGGAATTTGGTAATTTGCAAAGAGGTGCTACTGGTTTCTCTTCAAAGACATCGTTGGGTGATCTTGCTTTCTGTGAGGTGAAGAGGGATTTCAAGCTGGGAGGATGGCGCTGGGTCAAACCAAGTGGTTGTAATCCTCTCTTCTACTAATTTTACTAATAAAGCTATTTGAGTTTTCCTCCATATTCTTGTGTATCTCTGAATATTATGTTGATATATGCATTTGTATGGTCAATATATATCTGATCCTATATTGTTTACAGTGAAATATCTCTATGCTTTGATGGTATTATGATGCTGTGAATCTACAGGTGCTCTTTGAAGCGGGACAAGAAAGGAAGCAGTGGCGAGATTCTGTCAAAGGGGAAAGGAAACAAGTAAGGAGCCAAGCGGAAGACTGAGGTTGGTTCTCTCTACTTCATTCCCATCTCTCTCTCGTAAAGGAAAAACAAGTGACTTTAACCTATTTGTTTCTAAGATAGCTACCCATATTAGTGGTACTAGCAGCTCTGAATAAACACTAGATTTCCTGATAATAATCCCCAAGTCACTTCTAGACAAATATTCAACAACAATCTGGTTTGGGGCTTCTCAAGGGAACACCTTCATAAGGATGCTCTACGTTCACCCACAAACCTGTTAGATGTGGGTTAGGAAATTTTTGTTATCATCTGAAGATTTTCGTGCAGAGATCAAGTTGTGGTTTGGGGTCACAGGGGAAATTAGAGAAGGGAAGTACCTGTACTTGTTTGACGTGATGGTACCACCACCATTACCAGGGGAAACAATTGTGGACACTATGAAGCGGATCATTGAACACGATATGCAATTGTTCCTCAAACAAATGAAGAAGAAAATGAGCTCGCTCAAGGAGACCATCATGAATATCTCCATTTCATCAAGTTTGGTCCAAAACTTAGTAGAATTATAAAGTTTAATGTAGTAGGACCCTCTGGTTACCATCTACCTTGTTGTTTCCATACCCTATGTAGAACCTCACTCAAATTCTAAGATGACCATCCCCAAGCTCCATATAAAAAAGCACCAAGCGTCCAACCATAGCCAAGAAGAAAAAATCAAACCTTGTAGTGTAGATTGTCGACCTCACCATTGAGGGACCCCAAAACACCATAGCCTCACCCGTCATAGAAGAACTCCCATCTTCCACCTCCATAGTTTCACCGAACTCACGCAAACCATCCCCCTACACTGCATATACCTCCACAACCTTGTCAGATCCAATTCTCTCTGGGATACAGCTAGGCATAGAAGCCATGGAGGTCGATTTTTTTATTCAATCTACCACGACAGTCCCCAATGGAGAAAATGTCACCACCTCCATGTTGTCTTTGTTACTAGAGTTGAGCCCACTATTGAACACAAGGCCCATCATTTTGCAATCACTTATTACTGGTGTTGAACACTTTGTGCTCCCATTTCTTGTAAATCCCCCAACTAAACCAAATCTTGTATCCCTACCATTAATGCCTTAGTTTGCAGAGCCATCATAGCAAGCCACATCGATCCACGAACATTCAAAAAAGTTCATAGCTAGTGGGAAACCCTTGCAAAGTTGATTCCTTACTCCATCTAGCATGCAACAAAATGATCTCTAGAGTTGGTCATCAACTCAATTGTTTATATTTATACAATAATCCACGTAGAGGGCTATATAGATTAACAATGACCTTGTTGCCGACTATGAGTAGCAACAACAACAAATTGCTGCCCTCATAACTGAGCAAGACCAGCTCTGTCAGGATAATTAAAAATTTAGGAACAGGTTGATCAGATCACTTCAATATTCTAGGTGCTCTGACCTACCATTTATGATGTAGTAACTGAGGCTCTAGAATAATTCTCTGCTTGTACCCTAGATGAATGTTGTGACCACATCTAGACTACATGCAACGGGCTAATTTGCTCTAACCAAGAACTCAAGTAGAACCTTGATGCTTCGAAGAATGCACTGAAAGACCCTTCCAGGGCATATGCCAATGAGATTGAGTAGAAAATCATTGTTCTAGCTACTCTTAAAGCCTCCATGATCGAGGCTTTGAATGATGGGTACACCTTACTGCAACGTGTTCATGAATGGTTCAGAAGCCTAACAAAGAACCAATGAATTAATCATCTACTTACAAACATCAAGAATTTTAAGGACAAGGAGTAGTGGAAGAAATTCCAAGCATAGGTCACCTCTCTAGAAGTATGCATCCTCCAGATCAAGGACAAGTGAGCTAAGACCAAACAAAAGCTTTGCGATCTCTGACCCCCGGTCTGAACTCATATGAACAATTTGCAAGAACTCAGTGAGGACATGGAAGAAAAGTATGCTTCCCTACTGATTACTGAGCCATCTCAACCATCATCTAGCATGATGTCTGAGTTCCTAAAGAAAATAGTGGCCATCGCAGAACCCTGGCAAGAAATACTAGACAAATATACTTAATTCTGCTAGGAACACATATTTCATTAAATTTGGAATTAAATAGTGGATCTAGAATTTTAAAATAACCAAAAAAACTCAATTTTAGTGATGCTCTTGCAATAAAATGTTTCCAATTTTAATGAAATATGTGTTTAGGGGGCAATCACAGTTGTGCTAGAGTTGGGGCCTTCGTTTGGAGAAGAAGGTCAAGAAGAAGCGGTAACAACATGAGAAGCAACATGAGCAGTTCCAGAAGCAGCAAAAAAAATATCAGGGGAAACACCAACAACAATAATAGTAGAGGCACCGAAATAAATGTCAATAGCATCGGAAACACCAATGGAAGATTGACTTAGGGATGAGTCAATGAACTGTGTTCAAGGCTTATTGTGGCCTTTCTTTTTAGTTTTTTTTGGAGAATGAAGTCGATGAAAAGTGGCAGGGGTGACCATTGGGGAGTTGCAGAGTTAACATCCAAGGGAACACTTGAAACTGAAGGAAGTCTAGCAGTCGTGGAAGAGTGGTGGGAGGAATAAGGTACAATTGTGCAAGGAAAGAGAAAAGGTAGTTGGCAATGAAGGTAGCCAAGCATAAGGAAAGAGGAACTAACAATTTGGCTAGATGCAGGAGATAAAATGAAGAAGAAAGAGCGAAGGAGGAGTTGTTTCTAGTCAGCTGTAGAAACTCTGTAGTATTTCCATTCTTCCTGTGTTGCAGAGTGATAAGAGAAACTCCATGGTCATAGTTTTATAAGTTCATATGTTGGTTGTGTGATGTTTATTGTTGATGATTAGGCCTCAAGCATTATGCATTGAATTATTTTATGTTAATGAAGAATATTGTTTAGGGATAACCTTCTGTCATTGTGTATTATGTTGATTATTTAAAATTTTATAAAGCCTCTATTTATGCAGTCCCTTGATATAGGATGAATAGATCATTGTGATATGGTTATTTATGCATGTTAAACTATCTTTCATTGTTCTCTTCTAGTTGATATGATTCCCATGATATGTAATTCCCACCCTCATCTAGCTTTAGTCACAACACACCTTGGTGAGACTCCTTATCCTTCCTAGGTAAGGTGAAAATTCTGGCGTTGTGTAAGAATACAAGGGAGACTTGTTGGCCCCTTCTGCCTGAACCCAAGGTATCAACCCTGCAATCATTTTTTTGCCAACAAACCTCCTCCCACATCTACAAAAGTAAGTGGCCAACCATGGTACACATGTGACAAGAAGTTACTATGATATGATTTGACCTTCTAAGTCACATTGAGGGAGTGGAATCGATGGAAACACACCATACACACCTTCCACATTAGCAACAAGACTCCTAATAACTATCCCAACCTCTTAGGTAATCAACCCCTGTGTCCCACTAAGTTTTTAAACCATTAAATTCCTTGATGCTCCCTTGGTATGGGCATGCATGTGTCCAAAGGGTTTAGGATACTCCCACATCATGTTATGCCAACATCCAGGGACTTTTATGCCCATTGTTGTGCCTATGTCCCCGTGATTTGGGCATCTTTTTCAAGCCCACAACCCAGGTCACTACCCAGAACTGAATGACACCTTCAGATATGAAATATAACAGTGGAATGATGATACAAATGCAATTACTTGAACAAGGGCTTGACTGAAGTCCTGGACCGCTACTAGCCATGACAAACATTTCATCAAACATGTCACAAATATGTAATATACAGGTTTAAACAAGAGATCTAAGAATAGGGGTCTCATACTCATATGAGAATCACTAAGAAGAATTAATGCCTCAACACATTAGCTATAGTTTCATCCATTAGGCCATAGATATGTTTTTCATTCATTTACAAGTGAAAACATGATGAGATCCATACATAGCCACTATCATAATACATGTTCATAACCAACATAATAACAACAAAAATACCAAGGAAACATCAGCCATATGATACACATATAAACCACTACAATAATCATAAAATAAAAAGGAGAAATAATGTTATATTAATGATGTAAAGGAAAAATAGTTGTGGGACTTCCATGAACCACCTGACCGTAGACATGGCTAAGCTAAATCTATCTTCATCCAGTCACCCTCGTGCCATATTCCAAGAAGGAATGTGGGATCTCATAAAACACATCAACCAAAACCATCCAGGGCATCTAGAGTCCAACCACCTCAACCCATTAAACAATGATTCCACTGCACGGTTGGACATCACAAAACCCTCATCATATTGATCTCTACCTAAGCCTTCCAAGGCTTTAGAGCATTTGTTCCAACCAAGGATCCCAAGTCTAGTAACTCAGCGCACAACTTATACAAGGATCCTGAGTGTTTGTCCAACAAAGACTTTAGGACTAGTAACTCAACCCACCAAGGATTCTATAGCATTTTTCCAACCAAGGTTCTAGGACTCGTAATTCAACCCAAGGTGTTACAGGGCTCCACAACATTTGTCCAACCATGGCTCTAGGACTAGTAATTCAACCCTAGGTGTTACAAGGCTGTAGAGCATTTGTCCAACCAAGGCTCTAGGACTAGTAACTCAACCCAAGCTAAAGGAAACATGAGAACCAACCAGAAAACAAAGAAATAAACACACCACACCATGACTATCGAGGAAATGGAAAGGTTAGGCAAATCCACTTTCAATCCAGGAAATCCTCCATGCCAGTTAAAAATCATGAATAATAAACCACATGTAAATTCCATGCATGCCAAAACTAGTGAGGAAAACATACATGCAACTTGGTACCTACAAGAAAAGCATTTTTTAGATGTTGATCCTGATGTCCTCTTGTGTTTTACTACTCTTATTTTTCCTTCCTTCCCAAAAACTCCAAGTATGCCACACCCTTCAAGGGTGCTCCAAGAAAACTCTAAGTGTCCAAGAGTATGAGAGAGAGAATAGAGAGAGAGCTCCAAAATTGAACTGACAAAAGTTTTTGAACTAATCTTGAGAAGCCTTTTTATTAATGACGCCTCTATTTTCATAATTTTCCATTATTTTCCTTCATTTTCCTCCTCACATGCAATATGTGACCTTTCACATCCCTTTTCTCCTCATTTCCATTATTTTCATAAATAAATGTGTCAAAATTCCATTTTGTCTTTCCAAATCCTTTTCCATTGCCTTTTCCAATTTCCTTAGCCATTAATCAATCACAAGTGATCCCCATCACTATGTTTTCTCCCAAAATTCAGCTTGGGATAAATGTCCCATGAACTAGGGTTATATTTTACCTTTATTAACTTTTATTACATGGAATTTTCACCTAGGTTGTAACATATCTTAATTTATCTCTTACTTCTTATGAAAATATGCACTATTTCAACCAACAATACAATTGTTGTTGTTGCGCTTTTTTTTTTTTTTTTTTTTTTTTTTTTTTTTTTTTTCTGATTTTATATTTTGTTCCCGTTCTTTACCATGGTTATCAATCCATGCAATTGACTGATGGAATTACTACTTGAATAGATCACATATTCTTCTTAACTAGATCAACATGCCACCTTTTATTCACATGTAATGTGCTCATAATTCTCTTTTGTTCTCACATACAACTCTCCTCTGGTTAATCTTGTGTTCATCTCTTACCAAAAAATGTTCTTCCACTTACTCTTACCATTAATTCAAATTTAAACATGGCACAAGAGCATTTGGCTCCTTTCCTTAAGGCGAACCTTTATTTTCCTTCGACTGCGTTTCAACATTATAAGTGTTGTAACTAAGGATTTTCTTTCCATTTTTGTGATGAATCTAGTATTTGACCTTTTTGTTAAGGAGAAAAATTACTCAAAAGTGATTTTTGGATACTAAGATATAATTTTCATGTGGAACAACCACCTTTTGGAACCCTGACCAATTCCTTTGTTGTCATCCAAATCCATCATTTTATTATTTTCTTATCAACGCCATTTCATACATGATTGAATCATGAATGCCAAAATATTTCTTTACCTTAGCTTTTAGTGATAAGGCCTTGACATTCAAATCCTCAATACTTGGGGCTAGAACCAAAATCTTGAATAATCTCTTTACTATGTCTAAGGTCTATGCTAGACTTTAATTTCTTCACTATGTTCACCCCCAGTTTCCCCGATGGTCAAATACCACCTTTTGCATAGAACCATGACCTATAATGGAACCTTGGAATCATTATTCAAATATGGGTCTAGAATTTCATCATCAATTTAAATTGTTCCACACCTATATGCTCTTCATACCCATATGTATCCTACGTGTAGAACCTAGAGCCAAATGAAACTTTCACCAAATCTCTTTAACCTTGAATCCAGATCTTGGATGTTTACAGATGTGCATGTTGTATTTTCCTCCAGATACCTAGATGGCCCAAATTCTAATTCAAAGAACTTTAAAAACTATAATTAGGATCCCATACCTTGCTATGTTTTCCTACCACATCCAATTCCATACACGCTAATTCAACTAGTGTAACACCCCTATTTGACACCTAGAATTTAAATGAAACGTATATGCAGAGCTAGGCTGGTGACTTGGGACACACAAAATAGGTTTGTGAACTAAGAACATATTTTAAGTGTCGTTTTTCCTTGGTGCATGAATGCATTGTGTTTTGGGGTTGGTATGCTTGTGAAAACATGTTTTGAGGTTGGAAGGCTTGGAAGTGTAATTATGAAAACACATGGATATTAATAAAAATATAATGGCTACAGATTGAAATGACGAAATGATTGTGGGTGGATGTGACTCAGTGGATGAGTAAAAGAATCATATATGATTTAATAATCATAAAAAAATCACATGCACATAAAAAAATGGCATGTTAGCACTGTGAATTACCATGGTTCATGTTCATAGATTTATGTATAGGGCTATGGAAGAATGGAGATGTTTATGGAATGAGAGCCTAGAAGGGTAGCTAGAAGACCTATGAGGGTAGTGTAACTCTTGGAATCCATAGGGTTATGTAACATTTCTATCTAGCTAAGTAAGATGCCCTAGAAAGCAGTGGCACAACATGATGGAGTATAGGTGTAGAGAACAGTGTGCACCACTTGGGTGTAGGCTGATGGGGAATGTAAGCCTATGGTTGGAGGCTCCTGGGTTTGTTAATTTATTTGTGTGATGCCTTAGAAGGCACCTCAATGACTGGTGAGGATAGTGGATATCTTGGAAGCCACAAGAATTTGGAACAAACCTATCCAACAAAGATAGGGAGCTAATGGTGGATGTGAGCCTACTTGTTGGAGTATGCTAGGTTTTGTAGCTTGGACGATGGTTGGTACTGAGATTGTACTATGAATTGGACAAGTTGATTTCCCATGCAGTGAAATACTTGGCTAGGGGGTGACCTACTATTCGAAGAATAAAAACAACATGGTCTATGGCTAGGTGGAATGTCGAAGGCCTCCAACCAGTTGCACATAAACTAAAAAGATAATTACTTAATTTTGAACCATTTCACTGCAATGATTTATGAAATTTAAATGCATTATATCTTGACTATTAATTTATTAAATTCAATTTAAAATATATATTTTTATATCCATTTGATATTGGCATGTAATTAGTCTTGTAAGGCATTATTTTGGAAATTCCTAGAAGAAAAGGAGGTTTTCTTGGGTCACAGGCTTCCAAGAGTAACTTTCATGCAATTTCACCTCAGCATGAGGTTGGTATAACTTGATAGAGGTCTAGGGTATGTTACATGTGATATCATAGTAAAATTTGTAAAACTAGGCTTCTATGGCCAAACATAGAAATAGGTACATACAGGTTGCAAGAAAATTGTTTAAAAAAGATATGGTAGGAGGATGCCTACCAAGTATTTGTCAGATCATCCAAGTGAAATTATGGAAATTAATGCCAAAGGGGTTAAATTTTTTAAATATTATCCTTTTTCTAATGAGATCAAGGTAGGCATTGGCCAAGTTGATAAAATTATAGAGTTCACAATCAATAATTAGGGAAAATTTTGAAAACCCCAAAATTTATGAGGATTTCCTTAGAATATTCAATGTAAATTGGTAGGAAGGGGTCAAAGAGTAATTTAGATGAGAGAATCGCCATTGATCTATAGTGGAGATAGATTTGATACCTGAGATTAACTATAGGTCCCCACCTAATGGTTGAATTTTAATGAAAAAGGGAGGTAATTTGCAATGATATGACTCTGATAGCTTTACCCTGCCCTTAAAGAGGGCATCAACTCTATTATATCAACTACAATAGTCACTAAATTTTTTGACATTTTAAAATTTGCAGCCCCATTTTAATGTCCTTAGGAAATGCATTATCATATTCTCCTAGAACTCATTTTCCCCTAAGGTTATTCAAAGACATTCTTTCACTTTAACTTTGACCAGAAACCCTTGTGGAAAACTTGTGTTGTTTTTTTTTTTTGACTTTAACGGTTATTTGTATTGAAAGACGGCAAAATAGCTGCCGCGTACTTGTTACACAGAATTCAGATATTACACACTATTTCTTGTCACACAGTTTTTCTTATTACACAGAAAGGTTTTCGCTCTTTGAAACAGCTGGTCCTTGGAGATGCTTTGCAGGTGCGGAAATGACTGAACCGCCCATTGAAGGATTTGTATCTCTGAATCCATGATTGGAGGTACTTTGAAACTGCAGACTTTGATTGGACCGCCTTTGATGTTAGAGAAATAATTAGAATGCCGGAATAGAATTTACTCTGTTCATTGTGCTTCTCTGTTCAAATGTTTAGGACCTATGCCTGCTCCTCTTCCTTCTACTAATCCATGGCCAAATGACATACCAACCGCCTTCTGGTTGATCTAAATATAAGCATAAATGTTTCTGCGCATCTGTTTGGGGATGCGATTTAGAGCTAATACTTCAGCAAAGCCCACTGTGCCTAGATCTGGACTTGATGTCTACTTGTCTTCAGATATTCACCCTCTGGCATATGCAACTATTGAGGACTCCCGCACAACTGAGGATCCAGAGCATCAATATTTTCTGTATTGATTGCCTGCCAATGGATCCTGGTGCGAATGAAGGCATACTGATTCAGAAACAATTGATCAGGGAATGGAGGATGCCTGGGAATAGCCTGATGCTGATCCCATTGATATTAGTACTGATTCAGTTCCCCAGTGCAACATAGTGAACCGGTTTTCTTAGCATGAAGGCCTTAAGAAGATTAAGGGATGATACAGAGAGATTCTTCGTTATTGACTGAAAGAGTTCTTTGGCTACAAGCAGAGCCAAGATTGGCTTCCAGATCCGCTTGTGAATTCAGATGCCCCAGAATATTATAGAAGGATATTTTCCGAAACTTGGCCAGAATGGATCTAATTTTCCTGAGAATGTGGACTAGATGGATCTGCGACGGATTTGTCAGTGAGTTCAGTGCTTGAATGATAAGCCTAGAGTCTCCGAAGACCGTTAGAGAATGAATTTTTCGATTAAGAGCCAGAGAAAGCCCCTGCCACAAAGCCAGAGCCTCAGCTCTGTTATTTGATTCGATTCCCAGACCCCAATGAAACTTGAGCAGAGTAGAGCCATCAGGATTCAGAAGAACTCCACCCCCACCCGTGGCCCCAGGGTTGCCTTTAGAGGCCCCATTGAAGAAGAGACAGTGGTCATCCAGAGCAGAACGCCACTTTTTAAACTCCTGTTCTTCCAGGCGAATTTCACACATAGCATGACATGAGGCCGGATAAATAGCTTTGGTTTGATTATTTGAAACAATATCTTTCAGCCAAAGTTCCTCCTCACTATCCAGAATCACTTCATTCCTTAAAGCCAGATTAGCATCCAAGGTCTCTCCCAATAGGACTTTAATTTTGGAGATAACGTTGTTTGAAGTGCAGGTTTCACCCCTGAACAATCTATTGTTCCTTTCCAACCATAACTTCCAGCAGGTGAATTTAGGGATCCACATCCAAGCAGTCTTAAGCAGGTTTTTTTTATTGAGGCAGAACGAAGATAGCTTGCCCCACTCGTGAATCAGATTTGGCACATTTCTTGGCAACTCCACCTTGTCAACCCTTGATCTCAAGACCGCCTTCCAAACTACTTTGGCAAAAGGGCACAACAATATCAGGTGATCAGCTATTTCTTCCTCTAACATACACAACAGGCATCTAGTTGGCCCTTCCATTCCACGTTTTCTCAGGTTATCTCCTGTGAGGATACTGTTGTGGGCTAACGTCTAGCAGAAGAAGTCTACTTTTGGGAGCGAAGGGAAGGCCCAAATAAACTTCCATTACGTTGGATCAGGAGGGACATTAGGAACAACAATCAAACTTTTGTAAACTTCAGCTACCGAGTAAGAACCAGAATGGGAGCCCCATCCTCTTTTGTCCTTGGCTGTTGCTGAGATGGGAGATTTTCCTTGAAGATTGTCTAACAGTACTGAAGCTTCAGTTTGCAATCGATGTGGAACCTCTCCCAGATTCCAGCTATCCCACCATCTACCCGAGTCCTCCGTCCAGGTGGATATGTCCCAAAGGGTTTCCATATTGTTGGACTGAAGCCAACTTTTAATATTTGTCAGGCCTTCTATATGGTTCAATGGATGATCTCCTAGAATCTGGTCTTCCCAAATTCTGATTTTTTTCCCATTTCCTGGGATCCAGTATAGATTGGGATTGAAATGCTCCAGAGCAGCTATACATAGCTTGAAAATTGGGGACCCTTTGGTGGTTTTTGGCGGATGATCCAAACATCTCAACCGCTGACCTTGAAAATATTTCTTCCACAGGACTTTCTTGCTCCAGCTTATTTTCCCAGCCACTATATTCCAAAGGATTTTAGAGCCTAGAGCTAGATTTTGTGCAGCCAAATCTCTCAATTGAAGACCTCCTTCCAGGATTGGCCTCTTAATGGTATCCCAATTAACTAAATGAAGTCTTCTTTCATTATTTTCC
This sequence comes from Pinus tabuliformis, assembly GCA_031772625.1. NCBI lineage: Eukaryota > Viridiplantae > Streptophyta > Pinopsida > Pinales > Pinaceae > Pinus > Pinus tabuliformis. The sequence goes on from CM062819.1 coordinate 1,545,156,453, forward strand.
CCCCCTTCCCATAGGAATCTCCTCAGCATACCATCCATTTTACTGAGAAAGGTTTTGGGAGCAAGAAGAATGGAGTGCTGAAACAGAGGCATGCTAATTAGAACAGATTTTATAAGAATTATTTTCCCAGCAGTGTTCAGTCAGGAGGCTCCCCAGGCTTGAATTATGTGCTTAAGTTTGTCTAAGAGGGGAATCCAGTGGGTGACTTTAGGAGTGGACTTTAATATTGGTATCCCAAGATATTTAAAGGACTCCCAGGTTTGACAGACTTTCATCTCCAGGAGCCTGGCAATGTCAGCCAGATCTTTGACCGAGCAGTTCCAACCATAGATTGTGCTTTTTGAATAGTTTATCTTGCTGCCGGAGGCCTCCTTATAAGTGTCCAATTCTTTCTTAAAAGCTCTGGCCGAATTAATGCTCGCTCCTCCAAGGAGCAGAGTATCATCAAAAAATTGGGCATGGTTTATGTCTTTAACATTGTGCACCATTCTGAGGCCTGGCAGAGTTTGGACTTGTTGACAAAATTCTAGCTGGAAACTAAGCACTGAGGCTTGGATAGCATAGAGGAGAGGGGACAGCGGGCAACCTTGTCTTAATCCCCTAGATGCATTAAAAAATTCAGTAGAACGACCATTTACCAGCGGTGCAATCCAAGGAGAGGCAATGCAGGCTTTCACCCAATTTATGAAGGTTATTGAGAATCCCATTTTCGTCATAACAGTGAACAGAAAGTCATGCCTCACCCTGTCAAAGGCATTTGCCAAATCGAGTTTTATTACCATTCCTTTTTCTTTTCTTTGGCCACTTGAATGAACCGCCTCTTGAACCAGCACAATATTATCCAGTATCTTTCTCCCTTTGATGAAGCCTCCTTGATTCTCCGGTATGATGTCCGGCAGAATATTCTTGAGTCGAATGGATATTATTTTGGTAATCAGTTTGTAGCTAGTATTACACAGGTAAATGGGACGGAATCTACTAAAATCTGAAGCTCCTTTCTCTTTTGGTAGCAATGCAAGGAAGGCTGAATTGGTACTACCTCCTATCTTTGAGCAAGATTCGGACTTCCTAACCATTCTTAGAAGGTCTTTATTGATAGTTGACCAGCAAGACTGAAGGAACCTAGCAGTGAACCCATCAGGCCCTGGCGCCTTATCTGGTTCCATGCTATCCAAGGCTTTCTTGAGCTCATCCATGCAGATCGGTGCAGTCAGCATAGTATTGACAGTGTCTTGAACACAGGAGTGGATTAGATTAAACAGATAGGAATGAGGATCTATAGGAGGGTCAACAGGCGCTGAATAGAGCTCTTTGAAAAACGTGAAGGCTGCTCTCTTGATGCCTTCAAAATCTTTAACTACTTCATCTTGGGAGCGGATTTCTGATATATTTTTGAATTTCTTGCGAGCTTCGGCTTGCTTGTGGAAAAAACTAGTGTTTTTGTCGCCGGCCTGTAACCATAAGTTTCTGGATTTTTGTCTCCAATACTCCTCTTCATCCCTACTAGCTTTATGGAGGGCTTTTCGCAACTCAACTTCTTTTTGGAGCAGACTTTGGGTGACAGTAGAATCCTCCATTGATGATTGGAGGGCAGCAAGGTTTTCTAAAGACTCTTTTCTCTTGGCAGCTGGAGTTTTCAGAGTTTTAGCCCACTCCTTGAGCCTTCTCTTAAGAGCCCACAACTTTTCTTCCCACACAAAGAAAGGTGATCCCTGGATTTGCCGGTTCCAAACTTCAAAAACCACCTCATGGAAACCCTCTTGCTGAATCCACAAAGGGCTAAATCTAAATGGAATGGGGCCAAGAAAACCATCCATGGAAAGCTCGAGACTGATGGGTTTATGATCATAGGTGTAGTTAGGAAGAATTTTGGATGAGGCCATTAGACCACTGGTAAGGAAGGAGGCTTGGACGAGGAATCTGTCCAAACGAGAAGCTATATGGCTGGGACCTAATATTTTGTTAGACCAAGTGTATTTCCCATTTGAAGGTTTGATATCCTCCAGATCCCAGCCAATCATTATATCTTCTACCCATTCTCTAGCTGGGTCCCTTATAGGAGAACCACCTTTTTTCTCTTCAACGGCTAGAGTAACGTTCAGATCCCCTGCAATAATGATGTTTTCTGGATTGTGCAATAACAGAAAAGACTGAAGCGAGTCCCAACAAATTTTTTTCTCCGTTGGAGAGATCGGAGCATAGAGGTTGAACATACTTACTTGTTGACCAGAGTCTTTGTGGAGGAGCTGAGTGAAGATCCAGTGTAGGCAACTTTCTTCTTGAATCAAGTCATATTTGGCACCGTCCCAGAAGGAGGCAATCCCACCAGAGGTGCCTCTAGCAATGACAGCTCTACCAGGGCCTTTGCGCCAGAATGTTTTGCTGGAGTGGAGAAGGAGAGTGTCCTCCAGCTTTGTCTCTTGGATGAGAAGGATTTCAGGTGAATGCAACCTCACAATGTCTTTCAAGGCATCTTCTTTCAACTTGCTACCTAATCCTCTGCAATTCCAGGAGACGTATTTCATTATTTACTAGGTTGGGAAGGAGTGGCTCGTTTTGGAGCCCTGTTGTGCTTACGCTCGAATCTGGTGTTCATCATTCCTTTGAGAGTTTTCTGGTAGCCTTGAAGAAAATCCAGATAAGTTTTCTCCTCTCTTTGTTTCTTCTTGGATTTCTGGCCCCTAGTCAATTTGATAGGAGTTATTTGTCAGCTGTCTGATTCAGAGTCTCTTTCTTCTGATTCTTCCCCTAAGTCAGATGCAGGACTAATGTGCTCGTCGTTGCCTACGTTTCCCCCTTGATCTGCCTCTGTTAGGGGTACATTTGTTTCTTCTTCGATTTCTTTCCCTTTCTTCGATTGATCTTCAGTTTCTTCATGGTTCTCTGAGTCATCCACCTTTTCCCCTGAGGAGGGGCCTTCATTTGGAACTGGTTTGGTCTTGTCTTTTGACTGGAGATTTCCCCTTGGTCCTGATTTCTTCTGCTCGTTTGGCTTTGAGACTACCATACCCTTTTTTATTTCTTTCCATCCTTCTTCTTCCACTTTGTCCCCTGATGGTGCTTTAGGGCAGTTTCGTTGAAAATGACCGTGCTCATGGTAGATTCTGCATTTAAAAGGCAGTTTCTCGTAGTCCAGCTTCTGGAAGTGATGCCAATCTCCAACTGTAAGTTTAATGGTTTCCGGCAGACTAGCTTCCAAGTCAACTTCCACGCAGATTTTGGCGCAGGTGTATTGACCCTTATTATCAGCTTTGTCGATGAATCTGCCCAGTCCATTTCCTATCTTTTGCAGAGATTGGAAGCTCCAGCAGTGAATTGGAAGGTTGGGTAGCCGGACCCAAATCGGGACCTCCTTTGGGACATCGACTGAAGGGTCGAAATCGGGAGTCCATTTGTTCAGAAAGAGACCTTGGTTTCCCATGAAATATGGACCGTTTCTGAACACCAGATCTTGGTCTTCCTTGGTAGTGAATTCGAAGATGAAAAAACCTCTTCCGACCGGATAACAGATCACGTTATTGGGCAGCAGGGGCCTCCAGTTTCGTTGAACCCATTCATTCGTCGATTTTTTTGTTGGCCAACGACCCATAAATTGTCCCACTAAACCTCTGTCAGCCAAGGCAAGGGCGATTTTGATCGTTTGATCTTCCGACAAAGCAATTTCTGGAATTTCATCAAGCTTTTTAATGAACTTCGGGACATTGGGCTGCGGTCGTTTTTTCCCCTTCTGCGATAGCAGGCTGCGGAAGGCCTCTGCTGTTGATAATGGAGGGGTGGGAGAGGGCTCCGCACCCCCTAGTGCACCCATGGCAGCGGGCAGTCCTGGCTGCAATCTGACCTAGACAGGAGCTTGCAGAGGAGCAGAGAGCGCGCAAAAGGCAGAAAACTTGTGTTGTTATCCACACCAAAGAGTCATATTGTAACCCTTTTACTACAAATCACCACTGCATATTGGAATGCAAACCCATTTGTCTGCTAATGTTGTAGTCTTTAGTTGTGCATTACCTCACTACAACAAAATTCTTCATACCACAATTTAAATTTTGTTGTTGCATCTATTAACTTAGCTATTAGTAATTGGCCCTCATCACACCACCTTACCTCATCACAGTGTCAAACATTTATGGAATTTATAAGGTCCCCCCCTCCTATTCATTTTCACACCACACTCTCACTCTATAACTGCGATCACTTAGCTTGAAGAAGCCCTGTAGACCACAATCTAAACATTCATCCTATGACCATAACTAACAGTGGACATATGTTATTAATTTGTGCTCTCCCTAGAATTTTACATTGCATTTTATCTATTGATGTCGTTTTGGGTACCCCTGACTAATCGTCTTCCTAATGGTTCCCGTACCCAAAGTTCCCTTATATAAACCTATTCATTTAACCATTTCCAACCACCCAAACCACCCAAACCTCACATCCCCACACCAAAACTACTCTTCACTAACTCCCAAATATTCCCCCATCCTCATAATGCCTCATCACACTAACAGAGTATGCTCTAATACTCACACTATCACCCTCACTTTCATCACTTGTAATTAGTGCTTACTGCACATTGTATAGAAACTTTGTATAAGATAGTCCAATCCCTCTCCTTAATGATCCCACACTAACGATTTGTGGTGATGAGTGGATCATGGTTATCCTAGGTGCACACAATTTGCCTTCCAAATTTACAGTGAAGGCCAAATGCACTCTAACTTCATAGCTAGTGGTATAGTCTAAATTAGTGGTTTATTTTATGTTTTTCCTAACATTTGTTGTTACTGTGAACATATTTGAAATGGTAGGCACTATTGACCTCAATTGCTTCACCACTTCATCATCTTCAGGTGACATGGCTCCAATGACTATAAAGCGGCCCAGGAAGGAGATCCTAGAGCAGAGTATCGAGGGAGTGGTAGATATATCTCTCAAGAAGGTGCCCATTGTTGCATCTAAATTTGAAAGGAGATATTGATCCATGATCTAGATTCTGATTTGATCACTAGACAGATAAAAAGGTGACCAATAGAACATGAGGGAATAACCAATCCCAAATGTTTAGTCATGCAAAAAATAGTCAGATCTATGCTATGAAGAAATGAGATCATACTTGGTATCCTCGCAGGTCGAGGAAGGATTCTGAGTCTAATGTAGATATTGCACTCCACTCGAGCGATCCAACGCATCTACACCAGATCTTTATCCTTGCACATAATCAAAACCAAAAAAATATAGCAATAGATCTTCCTAGGAAGATTATTAGATCCAAAGCAATAGACATAACCATACAAGATGCTGAACACAAATTTATGTAAGCAAAGGAACATATTTTTCCATTAATTATGAAAAACCAATATAATTTTATACCTTCACCTCCAACCCTCCTCTCCTGATCCAATAGATTTTCCCTAGTTTTTCCAAGAAATGAGTATGAAGAGTAGCATACAAATGAAAAAATACCTCACAATCTCACTCTAACAGTAGAATCACAACATAGGCTTAAGATCCATCTCTCAAAATTAACTCTCCAAAAACTAGTTTGGCCCTCTCAAACGATCCAGTATAAGTAAGAAAAAGAGAGGTCCCAAGAGGATGTATCTGGATGCTCAGGATAAAGAGAATTCATACAAACTTCTAACTGATATGCCCTGGCCAGCTCGAATAGGTGACAAATAAAATTGATCTCCTAGGGACTAAAACAATCTAGAAGTGATCCCTGGCTATTGGCACTAAAAGATGGAAAAATTCCTTGGACTCTCTCACAATGCAGGACTGAGGGCGTCTCAGAGGCTCTGGACACTCCTATAGGCTGTCGTGTCAGTGTCTGGGGGCCAAACTAGATAAAAATAAGTCCCAAGTTTGGAAAAAGTCAATCAACGTCAAGGACTAAGGGTCACTAATCCAGAGGGGTTAAATAGGCTTATAATAGATGCCCCTTTATGTATGAGGTCAGAAGGGTATCTGATCACTGAAATACACTACGATAAAGCTCTGAGGTCAAAACAGGAGTGAGGAAACAAATCGAAGGATTTGGATTGGAAAACTCTAGAGTTGAAGTTTCATCTGTGTTGATAACATCCCCGAGGCATGCATACCCATGCTTAGTCATAAAAAGATATTGAACATGGCCCCCATAACATACACTGTGGATCCATGACATGAAATTCTAGAACATGGCCACAAAGACATACACAATGGATCCATGTGAATCAACAAATATAGCATAGCCACTGACAAATACAATCGTGGATCTATGTCATACTATACATCAGTAGGACTATGGACACATGACAAACATATAAGTGTCCCAGATATTCCTCAAAGTACATAAATGATACATAAATCCAATGCATCCTAGGAAGGATTCCATATAAGAGTGTGTTGTAGCATCTACAACCACCCTCCAAAAATTTTCCTATGCTGTGTTTTTGAGCCTCCCTAGTAAATCCCAACAACTTATCTCACACTAACCCATGTAATTGTGCTTTCATTGAGATTTATCTTTTGCTTTATGGCTTTTGTTTGCTTACTTTTTTTACTGTCTAACCCACAAGTCAATCTCTTGACTTGGTTTCAATCTAGTTCTAGGCTATCCTTAGTGAACTGCGTAATCCCTGTGGGAAACTAACCTTGCTCCCGGGAGTTGTGTAATCCAAGCTAGCAAGCGAGATTTTAGATCCATAATTGCACAGAGCTAGTTGATAGCCTGACTTTAGCTGGGAAATTGTGCAGAGCCTGAGAGGCAACCTAGAGCCACTCAGCCCAAAAATTGCGTAGAACCTGTTATCACAAAATCAGTACTAAGGGCTGCAACCAAGTAAGATTTTATGTAACTCTTTCAACCAGACTTTAGACTAGGAATTAGCCTTCCTAGTCAGAGAGGGCTCTCTCACAGAATTTTGATAGAAATCAATTACAACAACAGATGGCTAACTCTTCACACATTCATGAAAACAAAGCTGGTTGAACACATATCAAATTGGTCTTCATTGGGCTATGGAGTCTTACACATTTAATAAACAAAAGCACAGTCATTTCATGGAAGTCAAGGCTCTTTGCATTAGATGTTCAAACATATCTCACACAAACCACAGCTTGCCAAACATACAGGAAGTCAGAGCATTAGAAATGAATTCTGAGTGATTATGTTATAACAAGGCTGTAAAAGAACATATAAGAGAAAACACCACCATCATATTTGAACAAAATAATCCATTGAGAATCTTGAGAAGAAACAACCACTGTTTTACTATTACTATAACAAGTCTTTACATTGGCCCAAATAACTCTGTTTTTGTATAAAATGTCCAACCTTTTTTACATCAGAGTCATTTCTATATATAGGAAAACCAAAATACAACTACTTGAGACTCCTCAACAAGCATGAAGGGAGCTCGAAATCCTATCATTAATTGCCTTATCCATATCTAAACAAACTAATTAATTACAAAGGTATTGTGCTGTGAAAACATAGAGTCCCATTCCCATTGAAACTCTAAGTCTATCTCCTCGTGTGCATTGATGCTTTCTTGAAATTTGACACCTGTATCACTTCAGTAATAGCCAAGACATGCTGGAGGAACATTCACTGAATGAGCACCTTCGGATACTTGATATGTGGATGACTCATCAACTGATGAGGATCTGTGTCCTATGTTCACGGTCTCTGCCTCCCATTAGTCCTCATGCATTAAAAGACTATGCTCCAAGCCATTTAATTCTTCTAATAACCACGCATAATTCAATATGCCTTATGATCTGGACACTTTGGGAACTGAACAGGTGTACCACTCAAAATTTCGGTAACCCTACCAGAACCCTAATATTTCGGCTATAAAGTAACTTTAGGAAGACTTTAACCAAAGACAAAAATTTCACCTTTTCCTTACATACTCACACCTGTCACCTTTTGAATGCTTAGATAGCCTTGTATAATCTCCATGCTGGCCTCGATTCATCCCTTTTAAGATTTGCTGACCTCAGCATCAATTTCATTTTTTTCACATAAACAGTCATCTACAGCAGTTTCGTAGCGCGCTACGAAACTGCTGTAGGTAATCAAAACAAAGCATATGACCTTTAAAGCACTGATGACTTAACTCCGTGATTTCTTCAGCTATTTTGTACAGGTGTAAGGGCTCCAAAAAGTTTCGAAATGATGACAGCCAAAATTTATCAAAACTTGAAAAGCAAATTTCCCCTTGGATTAATCAGCTAGTTTACCTAGCTTCTTCTTCAAAATGCTAATTTCTTCCTTCAAAACCTTGTTTTCTGCTCTTAAGCTTGTATTCATCTGTTTCATGATTTTTGCCTGCTTCAGAGCTGGCACCGTCCACACATATGCATCAGACACTGAGTCAGTTTGGCTCATTAGACTTGTTCTGCCTTTTATCACAGCCCTTTTATAATTTGCATATCTCACTGCCCTTTCCTTAGAAACATTTTTAATCTGAGGCACTTCTTCTTGTGTTGTTCCTGCTTGTTGCTTGATAGCAATGACATTTCCACCTTGGCTGATGATGACCCTACTACCCTTGTCTTTGCTTCTGGCTGCATGAACTGTTCTGGTCAAAACCTCAAGTACATCTGTACTAGGCACTTCTAAAGGTGCCTTCTCTTTCTGCGCTTTCTCCATTTCTTTCATTTGTCTTCTTGTAACTGGCCTACGTGGCTTGAAAGCATATTCTTTACTAGGCTCCTCAAATTTCAACCTTTTTGAAGCTCTTGGTTTTTTAGAACTTTCGGGTGAAGATTGAGTGAGGTCAATATGCATTGGCTGCACTGGGTGATCTTGCTCAAACTCTATTGGTTCAATCTGTATTAGCTGATCTTGCTCAAGTTCAATAGCTTCAAGTAAGTCATTTAAACTGCCTTTTGAAATAGGGCTTTCTTCCACAGTAATTGACTTACCTTTTTCCTTGTTTAGTTGACCTCTGGTTTTCACCCTTGAAATCTTTTCAACTTCACTTGATTTAGCTTCATCCTTCTTTTTCTGGATCTTCTGCTTTGATGACTGAGGTGTCTCCTTAGATGATGACTTAGGAGTTTTCTTTGCTGATAATTTAGATGTCTCCTTAGATGATGGCTTAGGAGTTTCTTTCGCTGATGATTTAGGTGTCTCTTTTGCTGCCACAGACTTCTCTGATTTCCTTAACTTGGTTTTAGGCTTCTTTTGGTCAGTCACCTCTTTTCTAAGCTCAGCCAGAGTGGGTTCTTCACTCCTTTCTTCCCTTTCCATCACAGGCAATGGAGTGAGGCCTGTTTTTCTTGGGAAGCCGGCCATAAACACAAATGAATCCCAATCTCTGCCAATCTTTTGTAAAGCATCCAACACCAGCAACTTTACTAAACCATGATGAAACAGGGATGTTTCACAACCATCTTTCTTTAACTGGATTTTATCACACATTTTACTAATGCTTCTGAACAAATAGAAAGGTATGTCTATTGAAACCTTACTTGTGAAATGCAACAAAAGTTTGAAGTGGTAGGAGTAAACTTTATTGTACCTTCCCTCGCATGTCAGGTATTTCTGGATGCATGTGAGGAGCATAGCATAATGTTCTTTTATGTAACTCCTTGGCACCGCTTTGGTGAGGTCCTCATTTACATAAGGTTCCTTCAAAAACTCTTTACAGGGACTCATGTCGAACTTAAAGTTTTTGAACCATTCTTGACCACCCCTCGGAATTTCAGTGACAGTGGAAATAGCTTCAGGAGACACAGGAAACTCTAACATTGACACCTTTGAATTCAGTCCAGTAAAATTCAATGCGAAAGCCTTCGTTACCTCTGCATGTCCTCCCTTCAATTTCTCGCAGAACCTTCAGCAACCAGCATTTCGAAAGGCTCTTGCTACACCTTCATCCCCGAGAGTAACATCTAACCCCTCCGGCTCTGTCCTCAAACACTTACCGTATCGATGTTCCCTCTTTTCCATCTTGCTTCGGATATTTTCGCACAGGAAACTAATGGCAGCTACAGCGCGAAAACAATCTTGACTTTGGAGTGCAGGCTCGCTTGCAATAATCTCTTTAAATAAGAACTTGGGCTTCTCATACAGCAAACATGTTTACACATTATGAAAACACATTATGACATAACCATACCTCGTTAAAATCCCTTAAGCTGACATTCATATGCATGACTCTGGACCTTATGGCGGAATGATGATTTATCATGACTTGGAGAGGACATCAACTGACAAACATGAACGGACCTATGACTCACCCCTCCCAGATTTGACATTGCAAGAGAAAACGCTACAAAAACCCCGAAACCTCGATTTCATAGCGCGGACAGTTCAAATTTAACAAAACGCGCTACGAAATGGCTGATAAACAGTACGCTGCGAAAAGACGGAAACATCATTGCGCAGCTAAATTGACCAAACAAACATGCGCTGTGAAACTGCGCAAAGTACTAAAGACATGACATGCCTTAACTGACAATGATGGAGGGTATCTAACGATTTTTTTCTTACACGAACTTACATCAATACCTTTTGAAATTCAAATTTCAAAGTGACACACACATATAAACCTATTCACAAAACTGAAAACCTTTATATGAAACTTGTGGACAACATTACATACATGAACTATGGTTCTAAGTGATAACAGAACCTACTATCCTCAGAAACTTCTCTGTGCATAAACGAGAGAGTTGCATGGTCCTTCCTAGAATTGCACAATCTTTCTAGGAAGTGCATGCCAGTTTTCCCCAAAAAAAATAAGTTAAGAGGAAAAGAATAACTAGAAAGTAGGGATCTATTATTATTTTTCCGAAGGTGACACATTGCCATCTTTAGAAGTTTCTGCCAAGTTTTTTTGTTGTCCTTAATCTCAAGTATATGTGTCATGAACTTTATTTTTCTCAAATATATGTAATGGATGACTTTAAAGCTCACTTATACATTCAATCATCAAGCTCTATCTTCCCTAGGAGATGAAGGATCCTTCGGAGCATTGTCATTGCTTTTCAGGGTGAGTTTTGCTTTTATCGCCTTTTGTTTCTTTACTGTCACTTTTGTTTGTTTATCTTATGAGATTGTTGTTTCACTCATTTTGTGAAATGACTGCTGAAATTTTAACTTGTTTTAGCTTGTATAATTGTTGTTTCAAGATATATATTGCCTTCCCCAAGTGTCGCATGCATTTTCCTATTTTTGCACCAATGGTCATCATGTGACGACTCCCTTCACATGCCTCTTGTTCCTTTAGTTTTATCCATTGTTGCACTTGTTTTACATGCATACATCTACACTACGTATGATATGAACTCATCCTTAAATCATACTTTTGATTTTCTTGTTTTCACACTCCCCATGGAAAGATCTAGCCTCGCCCTACCCGGATCTCACATTTCATTGCATGCGCTCTGCAATATGGGATCTCAAGTCCTCTGCCTTGGCTTCTAGGGTTGTGCAAAGCCTATCCTAGGATGACTCCAACTACGCACTCCATAGTTCTAGGAGCCTTCTCCCAGCTTGGTGACTGAGACTATGCAATGTGTAGCCTTACCCAGACCCTGAACCAAACTGAACTCTGCATTACGCAGTTCCACTCATCAAGCTTCCACACTGATTGTTGGGAATGCATAGTGCACAATTGCCATAGTCTTTCAGTCACCTGTGTCAATAAAAATTGTGTAATTCCTCTCATCAGATGCCTTGGTTGCTACTTGATCATGATGTGAAGTTATATTTGTAAGAGCTAATGTTTTCTTGCCATTAGTGTCCTTTCTGTCCCAGAGGTACCACACTCATGAAGCACTTCTCTCCAACAATCATTATACCATGTCACTAAAGAGTGATGTTTCAAGAGAGACCATTGAAATAAGTATCAAGGAAGCATTTAAGAAAGTTCCAATTTACTCGCCAATATATGTAGATGCCCAATTTTTTACAGAAAAAGAATCAACATTAACATGGCAGCAAGACTAGGAACAGTGGAAAAAGGCAGAAATGTAGTACAATATCAGGGAAAGAGGAAATTGCTGACATAATAAAGGGAGAACAAAGCTACAGAGTGAAAGCGCATTCAATCTCATGTAAGTAGAGATAACAATGAAAGAGAAAGGAAGTAGAGGACATAGACAGTAGAGAAGAGGAAGAGATAAGAGTAGAGCTTGTAGGTAGCAGAACTGAGATCACAGCAAGGAGAACAAGAACTGAAGGAATAATGTGAGTTGAGAAGGAAAGAATAGGAAAAGAAGAAGAAACGTGAAGAAGAAAAAAGCGAAGGAGCAATGACCTAGAAAATAATGTCAATACAGGTTGGTGAGCTAGAGAAGCCAACAGCTGAGGAAGTGAGTTAATAGATGTAGGTTGCATCACCAAAGCTAAGCACAAGAACCAAGTATGGTTAGATATCTACAGGTACATGCAGTAGCTAAGGCGAGAAGCCACAAGGGATGACTTGGAGCTGAGTGCACCAAACATGTAGAAGTACATTGGTGGTCTTGTCATGGTCTACACCATGCTACACATGCTTCAAGATGTGATGGACATAGGTTCCAAGACCATATACCCAACAAATGTGGAGGCAAGAATCCGCTATTATGAAGACACCATCAAGTAGTTTGGGGAAATGATAACATAGTACTAAGCTTGGCATCATTACATGACCAAGAATCATAAAGTGGAGGTTTCTGAGTTGGTCTTTCCTCAAACTTCAAAGTCATAGTATTATGTCTTGTTAGGCTATCTCTAGCCTATTTTGTCTGGAATGGGTATATGTGGAAAAATGTATATCTTTTTAAATATGTTGTAAGTGAAATTCCAAGTGTCATTAGTGGATTGTGAACAATCGCTATGTGATGCAAAGATTTATTTGTAAGGAAGTTGAAGAGTCATGAGGGTAGTCGAAGAGTCACGAAGGGGAATTTCAAGGGTCACGCCACCCTTTGTTATCAATAGAACCTCATAACTCATAGAAAAGGCTTTTGGGAGCCAATATTTTGGCTAGGCATTGCTAAGAGAAGGCTTGGAGAGTATTGTGATGAGACTTGGCTTCTCCATAGCATAGAGTGAGTACCTCTTTGGAGGAGTAGATGTTGTTGACTTTAATATTCCACTATTGGGGCTAGTAGTTGTCAATGGTGTATGTATGGATGGAACTTTCACTTAATAATATAACTGAGGCAACACATTTTCATGCATATGTTGTTATTGTAATTGGACTATTCTGGTTTCTTAAATTAGCAATGTATTTTATTTAACTTACACATTTGTTTATGAACTATTTTGTATGCAATTGTATGAATCTTCTTGAAGGAATGTTGTTGGATTAACCCGTCACTTTGGATTGTTGACTATTCCGCCTCTATCTTGTGATGTCATTCTGCTCATGTGTTCCTCTCAAACTACGTACTATTACAGGATTCTAAGGGACACACTTCCTTTTCTGCTCTCTATGTTAGAACCCACATGCATCTTACTTGACTCACAGCAAGGTCACACACTTGCTTCCGACAAAGTTATCATACTTACCTCTGTGCGCTAGTGGGGTCAAGGTACAACTTTACTACCCACTATTGGGACTCCTACTTCAAATGATCTTAGGTCTAATTGGGACTTCTTACCGGGGATATCCCCTTGACATGTTGGTGGGTCCAGCACTGTCAACATTTTTGGTGCTAGAAGGAGGGCTAGATGACAAGATGAGCCCTCAAAGTCTGTTTCGAATCTCTCCACATCATTCATGACCTAGATCAAAATCTCAAATCCAACATGTTTTTCTCATGAACATGATTTCAAAGTGTCAGAGGATGTCATCAATGAATTGTCACAAATCAAATACAACGGTGAAGGTGGAATAACCTTTTTAAGACACAGAATTTCCTTCTTAGGTTTCTATGACAGGAATGAATTCCCCTTAGGTGACATTGCGTGTGGGTTGTTCGATTTCACATTTGAAGGGAATGTTTAGCAATGGTGTCTCACATTGGTTGTAGCCTCTACTCACTCTTTTAATCATGTGATCAAATATTTAGGAAATCCTTTCTTCTGTTATGACTATAAATCACTTAATAAAAAAATATGGAATTACAAGAATCACCTGATGAATCTATTGCACAATTTTTGGATCACTTCTATAATCCTACTTTTCAAATCCCAGAAGATGAAACTGATTGGAAAATTCTCAAAAAAATATTTTAGTATCTTCTTCACATATCTAAAAATCCACATGAGTTAGAAGAATTTGAACCCATCCCAGCATACCTCAGTGTTAGAGCTTCCAAATATAAGATGGACAAGGTCGCTATCACGAGTGATTCTCTGACCTCTTCTCATCAAACAACTCTAGCTCCCCAGGATGAGGTGGGAGAACTTGCGAACCAATCTGTTGAACTGTCACCTCCTCCCACCCCACCTCCTCTATATATATGCATAGATTTGGACTGAAACCCTAATGGTTATCACATCATCTCATTTTCTGAACCTTCATCCTTTGGTTCCTATGATCGACCAGATTTGACTATGTTGTGTTCATTCATTTTGGACTCCACATCTGTCATTCACAAGAATTAAGTTGTTGATGGAGTTGGTGTTGAGCATCCAACCTACACTATCATTTTTTATGAGTATGTGTGGGAATATGAAGAAGTACCTACAGTCAAGGATGACCTCCTTCTGTTCGCACCTCACCAGCTCTATCTTCTGTTGTCTTAAGGGGGCCTGACCCATGTTTAGAGTTAATTAGCCAAAAAAATCCCTATACTACTAGCCCTTTTGACAATATCCCATGGAGCGCGGACTGAGGTCTCACCCGAAGTAGTATGGGGGAATGCTGGAACCAAGCTTCTACACCCCTAAGATGTGTGAGGGGTCGGTTTAGTCTAACTGTGAATACCTTTATGTAGGTCACTTCACACACTATCCTGACCTGTGAGGCCCTCGCGATCTGTTATAATCACCTTCACACAGCCCTAACTAGGGGCCAAGGTGTTTTCGTGCTACTAAAGCAACGATCTGCGGTATTTCCCCAAGTTGCACAACATATCTTACTTATCTTCTTATAACAGTTAGTTATATTCGCGCAAACATATACTTTATCTTATATTCACTTTATCAACATATTCATATAAGTTCACGCTTCATATAAAGAATAGAAATGAAATTTATAGTCGATACATTCATTGCACAAAACAAGAAAAATATACACAGAAATGATGTAAAACTTCTCTTTGTTACTTCTCCAAAGGTTACATACTCGACCCACCCTCCGCACTCAGCTGCAGATTACTGGGCCTCTGCGCACTCAGCTGTAGAGCCTTCTCCTACTGTACGACCCAAAGACTTGACTCTACACTTAGCTAAGACTCAATTGTTCATCTATTACTTCCACTTCTCTTCGCTACTTTACAACTTAGAGCCTTCCTCTATTTATACAATCCCATGGCCTGTGGACCATTGGTAGATCTCTAAAGACGACATTGCACTACAAAAATGAAGGAAGACAACCCTATGACTCATTTACAATCTTCGCACTCCACGCCCACAAAAAACGGAGTCTTTACATCGAATTTGGTCAAAATCTGTGCTTTAAGCCCCAAAACTTGCCTTGGGGGGTCCTGTGCCCAACAGGACCCCCCCACAAACATCGTGACTCGCCCTCCAGTCACTCAGTCGGTGCAGAGATCTTCGTGCGGAGACCTCCCAACTTTGTCTGAACTGCTGCAAGATTGGCAGTGCACTGAGTAGTTGCCTGTTGTATCTACTGTATGCGCCATTTAGAGACAGTTTTATCTGCACTGCTTCCTTGTATCTTCTCCTGCGTTCTGTGTATTTGCGTGAGCTTGGCTTCGATCGAGGTTGTAATGACAAATTCCTTCTCGATCCAAGGCTGGACACATGCCTTCAAAACCACTTCTTTATGTCACGCTGTGTCTACCTGCTCCTTAAGTGCTTTGGCCTGTTGCATCCACGCGAGCCTTTGTGTAAGGGCCACCATCTGTGCGGTCCCTTTTATATCATCATATCTTTGCTCCAACTCATGCGCCTTTGTTTCTAAGAACTGTATGTTCGGGTCCTCTTGCAAAGTGGTGAGGACCTCGAATGAATCTTCAAATAGTTTGGTGTTGTCCTTCACTACACTGTTGATCTCCTCCATCGTCGATGTAATGGCACTAGCGCGTTGTTCCCTTACCTCATGAGGAGTTGAAGGCTATGCCTTCAACCGCAACTCTACTATTTGAAGGTTCAACTCCAGCTGAACCTTGGCCATCTCTTCTCGCACCTTGTGCACCCCTGATTCTAATCTCCGAATGTGCGCCTCTGCTGGGATGGCCAACTCAGGGACCATTTGGTAGGCCTCTTCAACCACCTGCACCATCTGTCGGTTCTGCACCACTACCTCATCACATTGCAGGCTCAGTTGTTCCATATTAATTTTATGCTCACTCAACAACTGTAGTGCACGACCCTCCGTAGCCCGCAGTTCTGCAGTCACTCTGTCCTGCAAGACATAGAGTGTCTCCCGAGGGAGCGAAGCCATGTTGACCCCTACTCCCTTCAACACGTTGATTGTAGGCCTATCGACCTCATTCTCTGTAAACAGTGTCCCCTCTGGTAGCACTATGGTGTTGGTCATGTGGGTGCGTAGCATTTCCTCAGTTGTGGTCATTCCTACTGCAAGGTTGGTTGAGAGAGTACCAGCCTGAGGAGTGCGCACTTGCAACTCCTGTATCTGTGGCCGGAGGGCCCCAACACATTCTGAGTCTCCTCCATGAGCTACTAGAGGGCCTCCGCAGTGACATGACGCACCGTCTCCCCTATATCATGGAGATCTCCTTCGGTGAGGGTGATCAGGTCGAAAGAAATCCTATAAGCTTTCGACTTCTTTCATGGCCCTGCCTTCTCTCTCGGGCGTTGGTGCTTCAACTATGTAGATGTTGTTTCTAGGTCTGTGCCACCTTCCTCTATTTTGGGCTCTTCCTCGAGCAATGGCGACTTATGGTCCTCGCACTCCTTTGCTACTGCTTATTGCTATTCTATGGTTGCCTTCTGTTGTTCTACTACTGCCTCTTTTCTTCTCTTCTCTACCAACTGTGCCATCCACATTTTTGCGTCCTCCTTCTTCCTCTATACAGTGGACTTCTCTGATTCCACCACGGAGCTGGCATGAGCGCACCACTCCGGTGCCCATGACTCAAGCACGACGAATATGACATCGTCCGTGACCAAGTATCGGAGCTCGTTCTATTTCTTTGTGGGGTCCTTGCGCGCTCAGATATATATGTGATGGAAGTCTGCCTTGGACTCCATGAAGCTCTACAGACTATTGTAGAGTGTGGGCAATAGTTGCGGCTTGCGAATAATCCCCATTCTAATGTTCATCTCCATGAACACCTAGAATATTTTTCTATCTTTTATCCTCTTCGTGTCTTTAGTTTCCCACAACAAAAAGTACTTCTCTGCCTCCGCAAGATCCTTCGTAATCGTGGGGAACTGGCCATCCTTAGGCAATTCCCAAGCCACCAGCACTATGGATAGTAGAAGCCATGCATAGTGGAAAGTATTCCCTTATTCCTATGCCTCACATCAATTCTCCAAGAACTCCTTGCACAGGTACTCTGACCAGTTAAACTAGATGCCCTCTGCACATTGCGCAACAAGTGCTACCACCAACGCGGGCACCTCATTCGCGTGACACTTCCGCATAACCTTGCCAACCAATATCTGGGTTACAACTTTGACTGCCTTATTTTTGATACTGGAGATTGCGTACCCTCTCTTCTTCTTCTCCATCTTGAATTTTTCCTTCATGGCCTCTGTGATGGCTAAGTCGGTGCTCATACCATTTGAAATATTCGTTGGGTCTGCCCCTATGCAAGGGAGTCGGGTAATTCTAGGAATCAGGTGGTTCGTGATGGGGATGGGCTTCGTCATAAACACCCATCATGCACTAGGAAGAGTAGATGCTTGATGACAAATATAGTTACTGGAGCACGATGGTAATGCGGAACCTAGAGCAGGTTCAACAACCCTACTTTCTTTATCTTGCACAACCACTTGTGTGGCTCCAACTCTATGACTCCCATCCCAATGTTTTTCTTCGGATTCATGAGCTACGTGGTTGCCAAGTGTGGGAAATTTTCATGGTATGTGAGATCCCAGTCTTCAAACTTTAGACTCGACACCTGTCCCAAGTGCACTCGTTCAAAAAAAATATCGTCAGGTAGTAGCAGAGTCTGCAGAGAGTTCCTTCTTTCATCTAGGTCCTTGGGCACCCTTGCCTTTCCCTTCCATGGAGGAACATACGTGGGTAGCCTGGTTAGAGGATCCGCATCCTCGGTTTCCACCTCCATGTCTTCATGCTCCTCCTCTTCGACAAGAATTTCCTCAAGATCTTCCTCCTCTTCATCAGTTTCCAAATTAATCGCTTTCCCCTTTTCTTCCATGGTCAGTTTAGTTCGCAACGGGTTTCTAGGGGACACACACACTAGGACCATGGGCTGCTTATATTTCTTGGGTCTCAGTGTGCATAATGATTTAGGGATTTCTATGACTATCCTAGTGCTCTTAGAGGCATCTCCTATAGTCATGGCTTGAGCAGCCTCTTCAGCAGTCATTTTGCTGATATCCATGGCTTCCTCTGGTGTGGTCATATTGTTGTTCCAAAAATCTCTCAATGGATTAGGTAAGTGCTCAAACAATGCCTTTGACTTAGAAACATCAAACATATCTAGGTTCATAGATCTCTGGACATGCAATAGCTCAGCTCAAATGGCCAAGTGTTGTTTGTTGGGTAGCCCTTTGCAATTTATAGCGCCTTTTAAATTCGAATTCGACCTTCCCCCCAAATCCAGTTCATTAATGCTCCCTTGGCGATAGATTTTCCAAAATCTAGCCCATAAAGCCTACCTTAAATGCCTACCGCATGCTCCATTGGGTCTCAAACCAAGCATCACATCATGAATAGTGACTATAATGGTCACTTTCCAGCCAACCCGTGTGGTAGCGCAACTACCCTTGCGCTGTCGCGGACCTTGTGACACTTCGATCCTACATGGAGTCCTATCATCACATAGCTCTTAGGCAGAGTAGTTTATAGTCCCATGCCTCCTTTCAACTACCCAGAGTGGTAAGGTTGTGCTTCCCACGACTAGTCAGGTGGCTGTGCCACCTGTATACGGCTTCAACCGCATATCGTTTACTTCTCCTGGGAAGGGCTCAACATTTGACTTAACCAACTACATCATGGATTTTACCAACTACATCGTGCCACCATTTGTGATCCCTTCAGTAATATACGTCCTGTTCCAAGGCATCACACTGATCAACTCTCGGAAGTAGTCCCAAAATTCGTCAACGTAATCATGTGCATCCTATTTTATCACCACAGTTTTTTTCTCAAGGTAGTCCTTCTGTATTCCTTCCTTAAGCGTCTTGACTTCTACTTCCATCATGGTGCTTTTCACCCTTAACCAAACTTTTTCCTTCATGAGTTCTTAGAGCCTAAGATCACCCTGCTGGATCTCTTCATCAAGTCCCAAGCATTCTTCTTTGAGTTCTTCCAACTATGCAATCCCTTCTTCCAAGGCTCTGCGATCTGTCATATCCATGGGCACTGATATGCACAAGCTATGCATGATATACTCCATCGGCATTACAACGTTTGCTCCATAGGCTAGCCTAGAAGGTGTTTGTTCCATCAGTTTCTTACATGTCGATTGGTACACACAGGTCCCAATCACTTCGCTATGTGTTATATACCTTGTTCAGCACTTTGAACACCTCGTTAAATTCTTTTGCATGGATAACCTTCTACGCACTTGTTCTCTCCACACCCCGTCATTCCAACTTGAGGAACCATTCACGGATTTGCCCCCTTAACACATGCTTATTGACCATATTTCCCAACTGTTACGGAGAATAGTGTCTATGCAGAACTACTAATCCCATTAAGGCTGGTAGCTACCTTAGAAACAAACAAAGTAAAACTACTTTTGTTTTCCTTTATGAAAGATATATGAGAGAAGAATAAAAGAGACCAACCTCTGTCTTGCGCTTGGTTCCTTGCTCGATTCCTCTCTCTTCTGATAGTCCTTTGCTACTTGCTTTCTTGTATACCCAGCTTCACAGAGTACCTGTAGAATCAAAGCAGCATAACACTATATGAGAACATGGATCTATTATCATAAACAATCTAGGATCAGATGTAAATTGACCATTCAAATGCATAAAACATAAATCACACAAGAGTATGGAGGAAAACTTGAATAGATTTATTGATAATCAAGAAAGAGCCAAGAGAGTTACAACCAATCGTTCTGACCCAGCATCATCCTCTCAGCAAGTGAGCCCTTCTTCACCTCATGAAAAGCTTAGATCACCCAACACTATGATGTTGCCTCAAGAAACCAACAACAATTCCTTACAAGATGCAAAATTCCAGCCTCTAGATCTCTGGGATGAGGGATCCATATATAGATGTCTGCAATGGAGATGAGTCAGCTTGTGATTTGATTAGTGTCTTCCCTCTGATAGTTCTTGATTCCACTTGGATATTGATGATCTCTTACTCATCCCTGGTCGAATTCAGAGAGGCAAGTGTTACAGGAGAAGTTTCTGGAAGATTCCATGCTTCTCCACCTCGCGGATTGACACTGCCGTTTGTCCCTTCTCACCCATCACACCCCATAGAAGGGCTTTTTGAAATTAAACACACCTACTGAGTGTGTTTAGGTGAGATGCAACGCACTTTGCCTATGGAGCAGGTGAAATGGTCCAGTTTTGACCAGTTCTTCGCAATTTATGATGGAGAACTTCTGGGAGAAGTTGTAATCAGTTGACCTTGTTCTTTTAGGGGTTGGAACAACACTTTTAGGGACTTAGGAGCCCTTAGTTTATGGACATTTATGCTTGGGGTTGCAGTGCCCAAAAATGTCTATAACAGTTGCCCCTTAAAGCATGAGGTCATTAATCTTTTTGATGTCGGGTGAAATGCTTTATCATGAGGATCCAAAGTTCTTTCAAGCTGGAAGGAGACCTGTAATAAGATACAATACAATACATTATCTTCATAATATTTTCATGATCTAGCTGAGGTGGGCATTCCCATGCTCAGCTTTATAAATTCATTTTCATGTACATAGGACAGACAATCGTCTGAGTGTAGACTGATGATTCTGGTAGAGCCATCATCCCTTAGATTGGATGATTATCTGTGCAACAATGATGTACATTTGATGTCTTTATTTTCTTGAATATATATCACAGCCCGGATGGATGAAACTAGATCCGGGGTCTTCAATCTCATTCGATCTTCACTCAAAGTACAAGTCGATCCATGTGAGAGATGTTCTGGAGTCGAACATGGAAAGATATTGCCTAATTACCAGCCAATGATGTAAGCTGTTAACAGGCGCGAGAGGAATCACCGATAATGATAATGATCCTCAAGGTACTGCAGTAAAATTCACGTGGTGTGAATAAAGGGACTTGGCATCGAACACCACGCAAAATCTTTCGGTCGAAGGCCATTGATGTAAACTTGTCGCCGGAAGTGAGAAACTTGCCATTGAGGCATGCAAGCTTCAAAGTACTGAAATGGGTGTTCCTAGATCGACTTCTTGGATAATGAGCTGATGTTGACAAGAAGCGATCTGTCATAGGAGGGCCTTAATGAATCCCACATCAATGACATGGAATGGAGCAAATGATTTTAATGGAGGTGAAAACGATCTGGTGACATAAGGTTCAGGGTGGAGGTCATGAAAGGATGGAGCGTAAATGTATTGCAGCGGGTGAGACACAGGTGAATTCTCTGAGTGACTTCTCTTGAACATATCGGCAACATTGCCATGATGGATTGGTAGCATTAACCCCAAATGTGGATGGTGTGATGTGACCATGGTGATGTGACTAGTGAATGAAACAACCCAACCCGACTTGGATGCGGAGTGAAAGTGTCATGTTCAAGAGAGACTTGCTACCAACAAAGTTTCTTCAAGTTTTCTTCCCAATTTTTCCCCAGTCATTGCTGACCAGTACCTATTTATTTTTGTCAAGCTTGAGGAGGATAAAATATGCTTGTTCTATAATTTTCCCTTCGGGAAAACCCATCGCTATGTTTTAACAAGCCTAGCAATAGTGAAACTCGTTCTTGTCTGTTATGGATAAGTTTGTCGCTATTAGGTTTTAATGAGTTTAACGACAAAGATAACTCGGTCCTTTTCAATTTTAGAGTTTGAAAAAGGATGTAAAGGAAACACCAAAAATCCTTTTTCGTCATATAATCCCTTAGGTCCAGAAAAGTATAAAACAATACAGAAGGGATGAATTTTCGGTATTTTTAACGAGCCGAACAAAAAAAGTGCTTGATCTTTTTGTGTAATAATCCCTCAGGTCCAAAAAGATTAAAATCTAAAGGAGGGATAGCACTTCTGGTCACTTTAATGAGCTGGAGAGGCCAATGGCTCGGCAATCTTTTCATATTTTATGAGTCAGCTGAAAAGAGCTTAAAGGAGACTCGTTTTTTGAGGAACGAGGGATAAATTCGGGTAGCAGTTGATTCCAGGTAAGGTTTGGAATTTCCCAATCACGGCAGTGTTACAAGGATGGCTAACAGAATCACTCTTTGTAGTTGTTCCTCAAAAGGGGTAAACAATCAAGTGGAGTGAATGATCGGCCAATACAAAGTGGAGGTGATGATGAGAACACGACCAAGGCTTCAAAGACTGAAGTACTACATTCACGATGGTTATTTACCGGAAATTGGTTCATTTTTTAATGAGCTTAAACACTAGGGGAAACATTTTCTCATTTCTTATGTTTATTTTTTAACGAGCATGAAGTCCACCTTAAAACTGCTTGATTAATCCAGTCGTATAATAAGAATGTCTCATATATAAAAACGACATTATTTCAAAGCTTTGCCCCACATCCTTTCTTTATGCAAGTTAGGAAACGACCAATCCTACAAGTTTAAAGGGTTAGAGGACCTACAAATTTAAAAAATAAATGGTCGCTCTTCGCTTGCATGCAAAAAGGTTTGCATGCCCCCAGGTATAGAGACATAGAGTTTCAAGGTTACCCCGCAATTTTGCAGACAAAACATTTGTTTTGCCAAAAAGGCCTAGCTCTTTCAGGTTACCAAAGATTGTTATATTCGCACCGCAAACAAAACACTTCTTCGGCGATGTATACCGAAATAGACAAAGGCGAGTGGCACAGATGCCTCCACCCACATAACTTTGACGAGGGAATCTTATTCCAGTCTAACCCCCTTTTCCAATTGCGGACGGGAGTGTCAGACTAGTCATATATCTCTCGCGGAAACCTATGCTATACCTGAAGTTTTCCTGCCGAAGCAGACCAGGGTGCATGCCCCTTGGGTTTCAGTCATGTCCCCCGAATTACTCGTGCTCATCAGGTGGACGGACTGGGGATTGATGAGACATTCCTTGCGTGAAAAGACCATTTAGGGATGGTATATGACTATTTTCTATGCGTGAACCGGGGAATGAAAGCTGGTCTATGAGCTTGACCACTCTTCCTTCGTGCGGAAAACACATTACTCTAAAGAGTTATGAGACAATGGCTCCCATGCAATAAATATAGTCTCGTCCAAGGAGTAGATTATAATCTAGGGGTCCTTGGACTACCATTACGTTCATGTGAACGGTTTTCCCTCTCAATGTTATGGGCACATTGGGAAGGATCCCTAACGGTCGACTGGTTCCTTTGTCAAAGCCTGTTAGATTTCTCATCTCAGGCAAAACCGATGGTGAACCAAGCGCTTTCCAAGCAGTCGAGGAAAGGATACTCACAGAAGCCCCTTCATCTATGATGGTACCGGCCATAACCATTCTATATATTTGAGCAATGATTCGGAATGGTATACTAGCCGGTAAACAGGGTCTGCCTAGTAGATTCTAGTCAAAGGAAACAACTAGGTTGCTTGGAGGTGGGACCGAATAGACGACCAGGTACGACTCTGACGAAATTCCTTCCTGCGGTAAGGAATGTGTAAATTGCCCCCATGTTCATCGGAGTCTGTGCTTACGAAAGGAATTTGGACGGTGTCATCCTTGTTCTCTTCGGTGAATGTATCATCTGAAGATGGAACCTCTGACGGCAAAACCGGGTCAACTGCCGCCTCGACCTTTTGACTTTCGTCTAGTATGGATTCAAATGGTTTTTCTTCAGTGATAGATACTTCAGTCGACCACTTGGGCGGGTCAGCCGGATTTTCAACTAGTGATGGACTTGGCAAGAGTTTCTTATATCCAGGAGGGAGCCGTAACGGTGAAACCGGATGGTCGTCCAAAACTCTTGTAGCCTCGTCTAAGAAGGGACAACGGTGTACGGATTGATCACCTTCACACAGTTTACAAGGAAATTTGCTTTTTCCTTTTCGTCCAGGGGCTTCACTTTCACTAGTCAATGGTGTATTTTCAACATGATCATCAGAGGTTGACGACACCAGGTTGTGCAAACGAGGAGACCAGTCCCTTAAGATCCGAGGGATGCAAGGACAATCTCTATGAAAGTGGTCTCCCTTGCAAATGACACATGGCAATTTAGGCCTGGTCGGTGTAGTGTGTAGATTTTCGCTAGACGACGATTGGTTACCCCTTTTCACCTTTGGCTCCTTCTTCTTCTTCTCTTTCTTCTTCTTTTCCTTCTTCTTCTCAAGTACTTGATTTTTGGCTTTACCAGCCCCATCAAACGAAGAGGAAGGAGGAGAGGAAGAATTGGACGAAGTAGAGGGTTGGGGGGTAACTCTGGAATTGTCTAGTTGCTGATTTGATTGTTTAGGAATCGTGGTGTTCTGAACGACGGAGGTCGAGAAAAGCCATATGGGCAAGCCAATTGTCGATCCTGGAAGTGACAATGTGGCCATATGGGGTGTACCAACATCTCCCCAAGAGGAGAAGGGACTAGGATTTCCTCCAAGGGGAACTCCTTGGTTGGTGGACTCCATTTTCTTCAACCTAAGACCAACGTAGGAAAGGTGATTATTATTCCGTTTAAAATAAATTTTAGACACTTTGACACAACTTGTTTTTTCAATTTTAAAGAGTCGAGAAAAAACAAAAGATGACTCTAGTCGCCTTTGATTTTTAATGAGCCTGAAGTGACAAGTGCTCAGATGGACCTTTTCTGTTAAGGAGTCTCAAAAGGGATGAAAGGGACTGCTCTGGATATCTAGGCAGAGGGATTACCAAACCAATCGCAAAACTGCAGAATACTTTTTACGGTACAGCAGTCAATCTTCCCGAATGCTATGTTCAGTGTATTGTGATCGATAGGGCGGCAGACATGGCTTCCTATGGATAAAGGATTGAGCCTATTGTGGTCTCCCAAAATATACTCGACGGTACGTGGGAGCACAAGTCCGTACTGGCACTTATCGTCTCAAAGTGGAGGAATCACCCAACCAACAGTGAAAACGATAGTTACCAGGCTTTACGACGTCGGAATACGTCTCTAGCCTAGACTTCTAAATGTTGTGCATTAGGTTCCAAAGCATTGTTAGATTCATTAAATTTATTTTATAGTCGATCTTGCTTAAGAAATTTGCCTTTCAGGTTCACCGTGTGACGTAAATGTACAATTCCTAAAATGCAACCTAAGATGATAAACAACAGTTTTATCTTGTTTGTGCAATGAAAATCCTAGCTACTAAGGAAAGAGAGACAGTATTCTTTTAGCATAGAGCAAAGAGCACACACTATATGCACTGTCTTAAATCAAACCAATCAAACAGTCTAAACGCAAATGCACATGCATGTATTTGTTTTCAGCCTTCTTAATATGTGAATGATAAAAAGAAAGCTAATGCGCAAATCTGAATTATTTTTCAAAGCGACAATTACTAACAAGTTTCTTTTCAAAATCAAAATGAAGACAATGACAACACTTTGCGATTTGGAAATGAAAACTTGCTTTTGACACTAGAAAAACTACTATTTCAGAACAAATACAATAGTAACAGGGTAATCGACTATCAAGAACAATAAGATTCTCTTCTATGACTGAAAACGACACTTGCGACACTTTCAAATCAAGAAACGACAGTACAATTACGTTACTTCTTTGTAAAGGAGAACTGAAAATGACTCAAAAAATACATAAAAACATTTACAGTTCTTTGCACAATGGAGGTGGAATATCAGCAAGGAAAGGGGTTTAAAACAGAGGTGTACTGACTATAGGCAGCAAAAATCCTGAATAGATATTAAAAGAGTGAACACAGAAACCAAAATTTAGGAACAATGCCTAGTCTGATCAGCGCACCTGTAACACAGTGAAACTGAAATGCAACGCACCTACTACACTCAGGAAGTGCGCTGAATTTTAGAGTGACAGAACAGACACTGGACCAGGGACGAGACTTTGATTGGGTTTCGGGTCATAGTTTGCAGTTCAGTTCAGGGATTTTGGCCGAGCAAGTGGTAATCAGTAAATCAATCACAGGGGTAGATCTAAGGAGGTTACTAGAGCCACCACAAGGGAAATTAGAGAGCTTGTAGATCAATTTTTTAATTCATAAACAAAATCCGGAGATTGACTGAAGCAGCGTTGATCTACTTTGCACTTGCATAGCAAATGAAGTTCGAAGGCTAGCTGGCTTGACTTCAGGCTCCGTCTGTAAGTTTATAAAGTAAACAAATGTATATGAAAAAACAATGTACTCGTTCCCCAGTGGAGTCGCCATTTTGTTACCGGGAATAGTGTCTATGCAGAACTGCTAATCCCACTAAGGCTGGTAGCTACCTTAGAAACAAACAAAGTAAAACTACTTTTTTTTTCCTTTATGAAAGATAGATGAGAGAAGAATAAAGGAGACCAACCTCTGTCTTGCACTTGGTTCCTTGCTCGATTCCTCTCTCTTCTAATAGTTCTTTGCTACTTGCTTTCTTGTATACCCAGCTTCACAAAGTACCTATAGAATCAAAGCAGCATAAAACTATATAAGAACATGGATCTATTATCATAAACAATCTAGGATCAGATGTAAATTGACCATACAAATGCATAAAACATAAATCACACAAGAGTATGGAGGAAAACTTGAATAGCTTTATTGATAATCAAGAAAGAGCCAAGAGAGTTACAACCAATCGTTCTGACCCAGCATCATCCTCTCAGTATGTGAGCCCTTCTTCACCTCATGAAAAGCTTAGATCACCCAACACTATGATGTTGCCTCAAGAAACCAACAACAATTCCTTACAAGATGCAAAATTCCAGCCTCTGGATCTCTGGGATGAGGGATCCATATATAGATGTCTGCAATGGAGATGAATCAGCTTGTGATTTGATTAGTGTCTTCCCTCTGATAGTTCTTGATTCCACTAGGAGATTGATGATCTCTTACTCATCCTTGGTCGAATTCAGAGAGGCAAGTGTCACAGGAGAAGTTTCTGGAAGATTCCATGCTTCTCCACCTCGCGGATTGACACTGCCATTTGTCCCTTCTCACCCATCGCACTCCATAGAAGGGATTTTTGAAATGCAACGCACCTACTGAGTGTGTTTAGGTGAGATGCAATGCAATTTGCCTATGGAGCAGGTGAAATGGTCCAGTTTTGACCAGTTCTGAGTAGTTTTTCATGGAGAACTTCTGGGAGAAGCTGTAATCAGTTGACCTTGTTCTTTTAGGGGTTGGAACAACACTTTTAGGGACTTAGGAGCCCTTAGTTTATGAACATTTATGCTTGGGGTTGCAATGCCCAAAAATGTTTATAACACCAACATGAAATTCATGTGTATTTGTGCAGGTTGTTTATCATATGCTTATACCCACCTAGACAGATGTGCGCGCGTACCATCCCATCCATTGTATTTATCTACCCATCACACTATAGGTTTCCAAAACCGTGAGCACATCATTTTCCTACATGCGTGCTAGTTTTCAAAGCTTCCTCTATGCATACCCCACCACCTTGTAGGCGTAGCACATAGTACCGAATTTAAGGCCGGGAAATTTTGCTTTTCCAGCACCTCCCTTTCAAATCTATCCAAGAAAAAATCTACCTTACCTAAACCATCATATGTAGGAATATCTTTCGCTTCTATCGATACACAGCATAGTGACCTTGTCATCATGTTACAATTAAGCGTGGTTACCTTGTGTAACTGGTTCTACCATCGTTCTATCTCCTCATCCGAATTTGAAGTATAGGAGCTTTCGTGCTCCCATGAGATTCGTCCGTCTGTGGTGGGATTTACCTAATATTTCTCCTGCGCGGTTATTTTGTAGATGCAGTCCAAATCATCGTCACTTTCATAATCATGCACTGGCTATGTATAGCACGATCCTTTCGCAGGGTTTGTTAACACTCCAGGAAAATCTCATAGGTTGCAGCTTGGAGATGCCTAGTAACATATAATCTTCAATATTGTTCTCAGAACTATTGGAATGGATGATGGTTTGGATCAAGTCAGATAACCATTTCAACTCTATTCTCACTCAAGACATGCATGAACACCCTCAACAACAGAAGGCTTTAGACCACTAATGCTCAATAGTTTGTAGATTTAATGGATAGATAGAGAATACTGACAGTACCAACAGATTGCATACATGAACATATATGAATGGCTAGCTACAGGAAGAAAATGAGCTTACTGACTATACTGGTAGATGCACATATAATAACACATATAAATGGCTGGCTACAGGCAACAAAGAAGATTGTAAATCTAATATATCAAAGCTGAGATAAATTGACAGTTATCTGGCCTTAAACACAAAGAAAACGTGAACAAACTATTCAGGTGCAAGCTTAGAACAACAAAGAGCATGGAAATTGAACATATAATGGCAAAAGAAGCATATATTGCTAGAATGAAGATGAGAAGCTTGAATGAATAGAGGAGGAATAATCTCCAAAAGTTGAACCTCTGTTACATTTAGATTTCAGTGATTTATAGCTCTTTACAATGATGTTGAACCTTTTGAAGCTTCATAGGTCTTGATCTATCCCTCTGTCTCATTAACTATTTGATTCCCTCAATCGGCAAGCATGGCTAAGAGGTTTTCCTCTTCTGACATAGGAATAACCAAATTCAGATATTTTGGGTAGTTGTTGCACTGTCTGGGAGCTCTCTCGTGCCAGAGATGCTCCATAATGTTTGTTGGTGTGGCTGTTGCGCTATCTAAGCTCCCTAAAATTTCTGTTTTGGGCTGCAGCATGCTGTGGCCCTTCTCTTTTCCCTTTCCGAGCTCTGTTTCCCAGCAAACTATATCCTAGGCACTGTTATATGGCGAAATAGGTCTTGGGGCCTTTGCATTTCCCTTTAAATTGCAAACCGTGACTGTTTTGGTTATAAACAGCGAAATGTTGCAACACTACTAATTCCCGCCCATCACTGATTCTTTCTGGACTTCAAAAGTCCTCAAATATAATATATGCATCTATCGGGTCTACCCTTAATCATTGTCTCCTATCGCAAATGGCCTGGTCCCGTGTTTCCTTTGTATTTCTTTGAAATACGAAAATACACTGAAAAACTATGAAAAATCGGCCTCGGCGGACTTCAAAAATTATGAATTTCCCTTCCCGGACCCTTTCGGGTATGGGCTTCATCGCAATCGCAAGGCTCCAAGGCTCCCTTTGTATTTTCATTTATCTAATGAAAATATACCTAGTACATTGAAAACGGCTTGGGCGAGGACTTGAATTTTTATAAGAAATCATTTATAGCACCATCAGGTCCAGCCATCGAGTCGCATGCATATATATGAAAAGGCCTCGCCCCTTTGGTTTCCGCCTTTATCGATCTAGCGATGTAACATGGGTTGTCAATCAGCGTGTGTGATCGACAATCCATTTTTAATCACTGATTTCAATTGCTCCTTCCCCCTGGCCTGTGGCGATAATGCTGGTTCGCCTCCATCGATTGTGACCCATTGATCCGATCATTGGCGATCGCTGATCGACGATGTCCAGTGCCAATTGCCACTGCTTGAAGTCCTTTCTGCTTGCCGATTTGTAATTTTCCGCTAATCTATGTCGTTGATCATCCAGATCTAATGGCAGTTGTGTGTTCTTTGGTTTAAAATTGCGCTAAGGGTTTTTTACTGATTTTTAAGCATTTTAGCCTCCCGATAGTGATTTTCAGCCCTTCCAAGGGCTTTCCTCCCTTGCTTGTTTCGATCGACGGATGATCTTTGAGCACTTTTGAAAACTTAGGGAGTGATTTGGAGCATATTTGGACCAATTTTGGGCCTTTTGTCAGTGAAGCTAACATTGGCTCCTTCTAAGGATGAAATCCTCCCTGTGAGGTTTCAAGAACCATAGATCAATGCCTTTCCTATATACAACAAGATCAAATCTTCCTCCTAGTGTTGCATTAGGCATGGAGTTTATTAAGTATGAACTAAAAACTTCAAAAACAAAATATTTACAATACCAAGGCTTGAAAGCCTTAACTGAAATAAAGTTCAAAGAATAGCCCATTGAATGGGCCATCAAAAACATATCCTTCCTTTGATGCATCCCTTTTGATAAAACTATCATCAAACTGAAAATTGACCCTTTTTACCTTTCCATGAAATATTTCTTTCTCTTGGTCAATGTGTATATAAGCCAATTCATCAAAGACTTGAAAAAGCCTATTGATTTGATCCTCTACTTCAAAAATTTTGGAACACTTTACATTATCAGGCAGAGATGGTCTATATTTCACCTCCTCTCCATATGCTTTCAGCCTTGGATGTTTTGATTGGGAGGTTTTGTACACCTGCTGAATGATAAGATCTGCTCCACACTTTGCTCTGTCATTTGTGACCTGAAAAGTTAATATGAAAGATGAATAAATGCATTCTTGTGTGGGGGACACAAGGACTTCACCTATTCCTGCATCTCCCTCAGAGAAAGCCCCATTAAAGAGCATGTCCCAAATCTGGGGGTCTTCTTCCTCTATGATTTGGTAAACTGGTTTTTTAAGCTGCGTAGATGCCAACTGATAAGGCTTGGTAATGTCAAGACCGAGCTTATCCATGATAGCCTTGGGCATTGAATTATGGCTGGCTCTAGTGTCTAGAGGGCAATTGTGAAGGATTTCATCATGAATAGACAGAGAAACATAGAATGATGGGGAGTTGTCTTCACAATTTACAATCATTGGGCTGAGAATAACAACTGGTTGGTCATCTTGCAGATTTACATAGTCAGTGGAGGCTTGGATGGTTTTAGGCTCAAGAGCCTCAAGGATAGATTTCTTGAAGGACTCATTCTTCACTGGTTCAATCAGAGGCATAGGTATTCTTGGCTTTTGGATTTCTGATTGAAAACTGAAAGAAGAAGGGGACTTGTCTCTTACCTCTATGGCTGGAGCTTTGAGGATGATAGGATCAACTGCTAGTTACTTTTACTTATTAGCTTGTTGTTCTATAGGAACAACAAATTTATGAATAGGAGTTTCTTTGACATTATTCATCTTAGACCTCAGATTATATTGTTGCTAATCTACAGTTTGTAGAACAGCGTCACCATCCCATTCTTGGTTGATCTGGTCATTGGATAATGACTTCTCATAGGTAGCTTTGGTTAAAAAGGTGGCGCTACCTTTGTCTTCCATACAATGGATCTCATCATCCTCTTCAAATTGCTCTTCTTCCATGACTACATTCTGAAAAGGGACCTTCACCCTTTGGTCTTCATTGGCCTCTTCGCTTCTTTGCAAAATCTGCAACTACTCATTAGGTCTTCTATATGGGTTTGGATCTGTAGGAACAAAGGTATTAGGAACCTTTCCTATCCCAGAGTGCTGCTCAACCTTTAATTTGGAAACTTTAGAGGCTAAAGACTCTATAATCTAATTTTATCAATCTTGGGATCTGAAGATGATGAAGGCTCGCCCCTCTACCTTCTTTTATTAGCATTACCTTTGAGCTTTTCTGTAGCCATGATGTTTGATTCTACTTCCAGGGCTGCATCTTGCATATTAGTCAAAGAAGCACATCGCCTCTCCCTCAACAGTAAACAAAAGTCAGAATCAAAAGCATTGGCATAGATGAGTCTAGCAAAGGTAGTGGTGGGTTTCACTTCAGCTAGTATCTTGTTGTACATGCGGTTAAATCTCTTATTAAAATCAGATAGCAGCTCACCATTTTCCCTTTGTAAGTTCCCAAACTCAGTGTGGTAGTAAAGTAGATCCTTCGCATCCCCCCAATGCTTTAGGAATGCATCATCTAAGGCCTCAACATCTGCTATAGATGTTGGGGTCAGTTCCCTGAACCATTTTCTAGTCTCTCCATCTAGGCTTTGGAAAAAGAATCCCATCTTGACATCATATTCACTAATGTCCAAGTTATCATCATAGCTATAGAATGACTTAAGATGTTCTTCAGCTAAAACACTTCAGTCCCAGTGAACTTAGGCATATACTTCTGATATTCTCTAGTAGGCATGGCATTCAAAGGAGTGGGTAGTATTAGAGGTCCATACCTAGAAACTATGATTCTTTCCATTTTGGTAGGTGCTTGTCGACCTGCCATAGTTGTGGTGGCTAAAAGAGTACTGGTAGTCTGAATGATAGAGGGCTGAGGAGTGACTGATAGGACTAAAGGAGTATGATGGATAGGAGGTGAGGTTTCCTTTGGGCTTAAAGCAAAAGGATAACCTAAAGAATAAGGAGCTTTATGAATCTCTAAGAGTTTTTCTTCACTGTTAGTATTAGACGCTATACTCTCAACATGTATTTGTTCTATTACAAGCCTTTCTTGAAGAGATATGGGAGATTGTTTAGATTTACCTAAACCTGATGCTCCTTTCTACAATACCTTTCTCTCTTTGATGATTTTTTTTAGGGTCAGGTACTGGGTCAGCTTGTAGCTTTTGAGTTTCTCCGAGTATGCCTCACGAACCGAGCCAGAACTATGAAGTGGAGTTGCTGAGAGGTTAGGCCTCTAGTAGAGTCGCCAAATAGATGATTACAATAAAAAAGTTCCCAGACTTTGTCTATCATCAAAGCTAGATCTATGTCGTTTCCCAGGGAAGCTGAGCTTCAACTTCCTCTCCCTGACGACAAAGGCAATTATGTTAGAACTCCAGGAAACTCTCCTAGGTTGCAGCTTGGAAATGCTCGGTAACATATAATCTTCAATATTGTTCTCAAAACTATTGGAATGGATGATGGTTTGGATCAAGTCAGATAACCATTTCTGCTTTATTCTCACTCAAGACATGCATGAACACTCTCAACAATAGAAGGATTTAGACCAATAACGCTCAATAGTTTGTATATTTAATGGATAGATGGAGAATACTGACAATACCAGCAGATTACATACATGAACATATATGAATGGCTAGCTACAGGCAGCAAATCAGCTTATTGACTATACTGGTAGATGCACATATAATAACACATATAAATGGCTAGCTATAGGCAACAAAGAAGCTTGCAAATATAATATATCAAAGCAGAGATAATATGACAGTTATATGGCCTTAAAAACAAAGAAAACCTGAAAAACTATTCAAGTGCAA
Source organism: Pinus tabuliformis (assembly GCA_031772625.1). NCBI lineage: Eukaryota > Viridiplantae > Streptophyta > Pinopsida > Pinales > Pinaceae > Pinus > Pinus tabuliformis. Next base: position 1,545,189,912 of record CM062819.1, read on the forward strand.
GCTTAGAACAACAAAGAACATGGACATTGAACATATAATGGAAAAAGAAGATTTTATTGCTAGAATGAAGATGAGAAGCTTGAATGAACAAGGGAGGAATAATCTCCAAAAGTTGAACCTCTGTTACATTTAGTTTTCAGCTATTTATAGCTCTTTACAATGATGCTGAGCCTTCTGAAGCTTCAGACATCTTGATTTGTCCCTCTGTCTTGTTAACTGTTTGATTCCCTTAATTGGCAAGCATGGCTTGGATAGAGGAATAAGCACATTCAGATATTTTGGGTTGTTTTTGTGCTGTCTGGGAGCTCTCTCGTGCCAAAGATGCTACATAATGTTTTTTGGTGTGGCTGTTGCGCTCTCTGAGCTCCCTGAACTTTCTATTTCAGGCTGCAGCGTGATGTGGCCCTTCTCTTTTCCATTTCCAGGCTCTGTTTCCCAGAAAACTAAATCCTGGGCACTGTTATATGGTGAAATAGGTCTTGGGGCCTTTGTATTTCAATTTAAACTGCAAACCGTGATTGTTTTGGTTATAAACAGTGAAACACTGCAACACTGTTAATTCCCGCCCATCACTGATTCTTTCTGGACTTTAGAAGTCCTCAAATATGATCTATGCATCTATCGAGTCCACCCTTAATCATTGTCACCTATCGCAAATGACCAAGTCCCATGTTTCCTTTGTATTTCTTTGAAATACGAAAACACATTGAAAAACTATGAAAAACTAGCCTCAGCAGACTTCAAAAATTATGAATTTCCCTTCTGGGACCTTTTCGGGTCCGGGCTTCATCACAATCGCAAGGATCCAAGGTTCCCTTTGTATTTTCATTTATCTAACGAAAATATACCAACTACATTGAAAACAGATTGGGTGTGGACTTGAAATTTTATAAGAAATCATTTATAGCATCATTGGGTCTAGCCCATCAGGTTGCATGCATATATATGAAAAGGCCCCGCCCCTTTGGTTTCCACCGATAGCGATCCAACGATGTAACATCAGCCATCGATCAGCGTGTGTGATCAATGGTCCACGTTTAATCGTCGATCGCAATCACTCCTTCCCCCTGGTCTGTGCCAATAAGACCAATTTTCCTCCGCCGATCTAACCATTGGCAATCATTGATTGGCGGTGTCCAACACCGATTGCCACTGTCCGAAGTCCTTTCTGCTTGCCGATTTGTGATTTTCCGCTTAGATCTGGGCCATTGATCGACCAGATTTAACGACAGCTATATGTTCTTGGGTTTTAAGCCTGTGCTAAGGGTTTTTGAATGATTTTTAAGCATTTTAACCTCCCCATAGTCATTTTCATCCCTTCCAATGGCTTTCCTCCCTTGCTTGTTTCGATCGATGGATGATCTTTGAGCACTTTTGAAGACTTAGGGAGTGCTTTGGAGCATATTTGGATCCAATTTTGGGCCTTTTGTCAGCGAAGCTAACAGGGTCCAAGGGTATAACTACACACAGATACTTCTTCTCAAAAATTATCTTGCACTTCTTCAGATTAATCACCCCATTCATGTTAGTGGCCTAATCAATTTCTAAGAGTGCAAGGTAGGGATTGCGTCATCAACAATCTCTATTACTTCAAAGTCTGCTAGCACACGCCCTCCCTTAATATCCACAGTGACTCCCTGCAAGCGTCGCATGGGTATTATATTTTGTTGGTTCATCATTCACAGTTGAATACGAGACCATTGTAGCATAGGACTCCCCATGCCCTCCCATGTCTACTTCAGTAGAACGTTCGTATCCGATCCCAAGTCCAGAATTACTTGGTCCATCTCATATTCTCCAATATACGCAGTTAGCCTCATTTCTCTTCCCATCCTCGTCGCATGCTTTCCAATCTTCCTGACTACACGCAGTTCTCCTGGTGCAGTCTCAGCACATCTGTTAATGAGTTCCCGCAATCCTTTTATAGCCTTATTGTCACGTAGTAGCTTCATGCATGTTTCTAGGAACATCGTAAGCATAGATGGGTCCATTTTCGACTCTGTTCTATCTTTACTTCCTGAATTGGAGGCATCAACGAAGCTCTTCTTAGCCTCCATGAAGATTTCCCTAGCATGTTCCAAATCAAACTCTGCTTCCTTCGTCGGAGCCTTCTGAACCCAAGTACTATCTTTGGGTTGTTTGCCTTTATCATCTCCCATCACAATTCCACTTCAGAGCACAATTTTCACATTTGGATCTTTGTTGGGTCCCTATAATACTAGTGATTACCCCATTACTATTGTATTTATACCCCTTATTAATATTGTTGTGCCCCTATTTCCCCCATATTGTTATTACTGTTCCCCATAGAATCCCTCTATTGTTATTTTTGTGGCTTTATATTATTATTGTTAGGTCGGTTGGGTTATATTGTGACTCCTTAGACTCCTATATATAGAAAGGAGGTTTTGTCATTTGAATCATCCAAGAATTGTTCATTTATGTAATGTAAAGGAGGTTTCCTCCTCGAAGAGGCTGAATTCTAAGGCGTTGATCTATCTTTTCTCTCTTTTCTTGAGCTGGTTTCATAACATTTGGTATCAGAGCTTTGGATTCTAGGGTTTCGCTGCTCCAAACAGGTCATCGTGGCATTTTCACGATAACTTTTTTCTGCGATGTTTCAGAAGCTAAAAAAAACCCATTTGAGAAGACATCGCGTTGAATCTCGGGTCTGAATTTCAAAGCTTTTTGCACTATATTTGCGGAGATATGATCTGAGGAAGTTGGTATTTTTGCAGACTCCTGAATTACATTCTAAACAGGTGACCTGGGGAAAATCATCATAACTTTTTCCCTGAGAATTGGATTGAAATTTCGTAAGAAGGTGCAGAAAGAGGACGGAGTGTAGTTTCTTGTCTATATTTTTCAGAGCTAAAGGACGAAACAGTGACTTGTGGCACATCGTACAAGTTCTCTCTACTGAACTAGTCTATAATCAGGTCACTGTAGGAGATTTCGCATAAATCTTCCTTGGAGAATCCAAATTGGATCAGACTGGTGGCATTGGAAAGAGGACACAGAGGGCTACCACAGGTTGCAATTTCAGAATTGGATGATCTAAAAATACAGTGATACATCAGAGGCAATATCGAGCTCCTACAAAGTGAAAAAAAAGGTGTGTAGATTCTTTTAAATTTTTTTCTTAAGAGTGGTTTGAAATTTTATTTTGAAGAAATTCAAAGGGCTGGTAGAGCATTATTATCGGTAACTGATGCCCTAAGGAAAGAAAATGCAAACACCTAGTAAGGAACCTGAAAGCTCTAGCATGACTCATGGAGAAGAAGAAGAAATGCTATATGATATATCAAAATTACAAGAACAAGTTCAACAAGTGTCACTTGCACAAAAAGCAACAGAATCTAAGATGGATGGTTTAAGGAAAGATGTAGAAGCTAAGATGGATGGTTTAAAGAAAGGTGTAGAAGCTAAGAGGAATTGTTTAAAGAAAGGCATGGAAGCTAAGATGGATGGCATGGAAGCTAAGGTGAATGGCATGGACGCTAAAATTGATGGCATGGATGATAAGATGGAAGAATTGAAGATAAATATGAATAAGTTGCTACAAGAAATGGTCACTAATGGTGAAAGGGTACTAAAGGAAACTCATGATGAGAACAAAAGAAATGTTAATAATGATTCCATAGACTCTAATGTTGGATCGAAGGCTCACCATATTCCAAAAATCAATATCAGGAAGTTTGATGGCAAGGATCCCGCCACATTGATATTACAGATGGAGCAATTCTTCGATCTCAATAATGTGAAAAACATACAAAAGGTACGTATGGCAACTTTATATTTGGAACCAAATCTGTTTGTATGGTATCAATGGCTTTGCTCTCATAAACAATTTATCACTTGGGCAATTTTTACGGAAGAATTGATAGCACATTATGAGGATACAAAAAGCAACACTTTTTTTAGCCAATTGATAAGTCTCAAACAAAAGGGTTCAATAATGGAGCACATTGAGGAGTTCCAAAAATTGAACATAAGGGTAAACGATATTCCATAGGAGCATAGGATTGATGTGTTCATAGGGTCTTTAAAGGGTAATATCCAACATGATGTTCACCTTTGGGAACCTGATTCATTAGAGAAGGCATTCAGGTTTGCAAGAAAAATGGAAAGCAAAATTATGGCAACCAGGAAGCATACCACTCACAACTATAAAGACGGAAGTGTTGTTGCCCCTAGTCTTCCAAAACCTATAAGGTTGACACCAAAACAATTGGAAGAAAAAAGAGCAAAAGGGCTTTGTTACAGTTGTGATAGCAAATACACTAAAGCTCATAAGTGTGCTGAGAAGAAATTATTCTACATAGATTGTGAAGAGGAAGAAGAAAAGGAGCAAGAAAGGTCAAAAGAAGAGGATATACTCGAGGAAAAAAGCCTAGATGAAGAACAAACAAATCCTACCATATCTTGTAATGCATTGGCCGGAATTACCAGTCCTCAAACCATCAAGATAGAAGGACAAATCAAGAAGAAAAAGGTAATAGTGTTGATTGATTCAGGAAGCACCCACAATTTTATTCATTGTAAGGTAGCAAAAGAATTGAATTGCTTCCTATATCCAGCACCAGAGTGTCAAGTGATGATTGCAAATGGAGGAACAATAAATTGCTTTGGAAAGTGCCATAATATCAAGCTATCCATGGGAGAATATGTATTGACTAGCCCAATGCTTTCCATTCCAATGGGAGGTGCTGATGTTGTACTAGGAGTCTAATGGCTACAATCCTTGGGTACAATAGCTTTTAATTTTCAAGAACTTTTCATCAAATTTTATACGGAAGGAAAGGAAGTTGAATTAAGGGGTATTGCAGGGAAACCAGGAAAGATAATCAGCTCTAATGGTATGAAAAAGCTTCTAAAAAGGGAGCAAAGAGGTGTAATTGTACAATTATGTTCTCTAGATGTTTCCACATCGGAATCATCTATTTCTCTAGATCTCCAAAAAGTCCTGGACAATCATTCCAAGGTATTTGAGACTCCCAAAGGTCTCCCACCTATGCATGATCATGATCATGCTATTCATCTGATTTCAGGAAGTGTTCCTCCAAACATCAGGCCGTACAGATATCCCTATGTCCAAAAGAGTGAAATTGAACGTATGGTTGCAAAAATGCTAGAGGCTAGTATAATTAATTTGAGTCAAAGTTCTTTCTCTGCTCCAGTAGTATTGGTGCACAAGAAGGATGGATCATGGCGCATGTGTCCGGATTATAGGGAGCTCAACAAGCTCAATATTAAAGATAAGTTCCCCATTCCTGTCATTGATGAATTACTAGATGAATTGCATGGATCAATTTACTTCACCAAGTTGGATCTTCATTCAGGATATCATCAAATCAGAATGAAGACTGAATACATTCCGAAAACAGCTATTAGAACTCATGAGGGTCATTATGAATTTTTGGTCATGCCTTTTGGCCTTACCAATGCACCTTCAACATTTCAAGGTTTGATGAATTCAATTTTCAAACCATTCCTTAGAAAATTTGTGTTAGTATTTTTTGATGATATACTAATCTATAACAAGTCTTGGAAGTATCATGTTGAACATGTTGACAAGGTGCTACAACTATTGGAGGAGAAACAATTATATGCAAAAAGATCCAAATGTTTCTTTGGAGTCCAGGAGGTGGAATATCTGTGTCACATTGTATCTCATGAAGGAGTTAAGGTAGACCCTAGCAAAATTAAAGCCATTAAGGAATGGAAAATCCCCACATCCATAAAGCATATGCAAGGATTTCTCGGGTTGACAGGGTATTATCTCAAGTTTGTTAAGAATTATGGGAGAATAGCAGCACCTCTAACAACATTATTGAAGAAAGATGCATTTTCATGGACTCCAGAAGCAACAAAGGCCTTTGAACATCTTAAAGAGGCAATGCACCTAGCACCGGTCTTAGCTACACTGGACTTCACAAAAACCTTTATTGTGGAATGTGATTCTTTAGGAAATGGAATTGGTGCTGTTCTAATGCAAGATGGAAGACCCATTGCTTTTGAAAGTCGTCCAATCAAGGGAAAGTTTTTAAGAAAAGCTATTTATGAGAAGGAAATGTTGGCAATACTCCATGCACTTAAGAAATGGCGACCCTACCTAATGGGAAGACACTTCAAGGTAAAAACGGATCATGATAGCCTTAAATACTTTTTAGAACAAAGATTATCCTCTGAAGAGCAACAAAAGTGGGTTACAAAGATGTTGGGTTATGACTTTGAAATCATCTACAAAAAAGGGAAGCCAAATGTGGTGGCAGATGCACTCTCAAGAAAGGATGAGGATGTGGAAGCATTGTTGTGCGCAATTTCTATTATCCAACCAGATTGGATAAACGAAGCAAGGGAGGAATGGAAGAATGACAAAGAAGTGTGGGCACTTATTCGAAAGTTACAACAAGATTCTAGTACGTCTGTTACATTTAGCTAGAAAAATGATTCGTTATGGTACAAAGATCACTTATACCTCTGTAAGAATTCCCAGCTAAAACAAAAGATTCTTATGGAATTGCACACTTCTCCCTTAGGAGGGCACTCAGGATTTTTGAAAACTTACCACAGGGTTAAGAAAGAATTTTTTTGAGATGGCCTTAAATTAGATATTCAAAAGTAAGTGGCGGAATGTTTGGTTTGCCAACAAAATGAAGTTGAAAGAATTAAGACACTGGGTCTATTACAACCTTTATCCATTCCAAGCCAACGTTGGGAGGAGGTTTCAATGGATTTTATCACAGGTTTACCCAAGTCTGAGGGAAAGATTGTCAACATGGCGGTAGTTGACAGAATTACCAAGTATGCACACTTTTGTGCATTATCACATCCATTTAAAGCCAGTACAGTTTCTACTGCATTTATGGAAACAATTCAAAAGCTACATGGAAACCCAAAGATTATTGTAAGTGACAGAGATCCCATTTTCACTGGAAATTTTTAGACATAATTATTTTCTTGTCTTGGTACTTAGTTAGCTCATAGCTCATCTTATCATCCTCAATCTGATGGGAAAACTGAGATAGTAAACAAATTTTTGGAAGGATATCTTCGTTGCTTTGTATCTGATAAACGGACACAATGGGTCAAATGGTTGCCTCTAGCTGAATGGTGGTCTAACACTTCCTTCCATACAGCAACAAAAATGACCCCATTTATGGAACTTTATGGGTATCAACCACCATCCATCACATCATATTTCAGAGAAAATTCTAAGGTTCAGGAAGTGGAACATCACATCGAATATCAACAACAAGTCCTCCAACTCTTAAAGGATAACCTTGTGTTGGCACTGAATAGAATGAAACAACAGGTAGATCAACATCGCAGTGAAAGAAGTTTTGATGTAGGTGATTGGGTATTCCTATTGCTACAACCATATAAGCAAATATCCCTCAAGCAAGCTAAGAAGGATAATAAATTATGACCAAAGTATTATGGTTCGTACAAGGTGTTGCAAAAGATTGGCACTATGGCATACAAATTGGAGCTTCCTGCAGCTTCACGATTGCACCCAGCTTTCCATGTTTCATGTTTAAAGAAGGTTATAGGTGACAAGCTCCCAATTCAAACAATATTTCCAGAACTTGACGAGGAAGGAAAAATTACATTGGAACCGGAAGTAGTCACAGAAACAAGAACTCGACAGCTACGAAATCGATCAATTTCGGAGTATCTTATCAAGTGGAAGAACTTATCCGTTGAATATTCCACATGGGAGGATGAGAATTTTATGCAGAAGTATCCAGAACTACTCAAGCGTTGAGGACAACACTTTTTTGAAGGAGAGGGGGATGTTGGGTCCCTATAATACTAGTGATTACTCCATTACTATTGTAGTTATACCCCTTATTAATATTGTTGTGCCCCTATTGCCCCCATATTGTTATTATTGTGCCCCATAGAATCCCTCTATTGTTATTTTTGTGGCTTTATTGTTAGAAAATTATATATTACAGAGCAATGGAACACATAAAATATTGCAGAAATATAAACACAGAAAACGCACAAAACAAGAGAGACACAGATATACGTGGTTCACCCAGTTTAGGCTACGTCCACCTCGAACAGCACTTCCTTCCTTTCTATTATCCAGCAAAATGAAGAGACACAACCTACAGCAAATCCGCTGTAATATCCTCTGTTTTCTCTCACAGTCTTACCTCTCTGTTTCTCGCTCACTGAATGCACATCTATTTCACAGCCTCAAACACAATACCCTCATACAAAGAGAGGGGTTTCCTTCTTGGGCAAAAGACCCTAAACTAAACATAAGTTCTACCGTCAGATCATCCGCCTAATGAACGGCCCAGATTGACTAGAAATTACTATACTTTTACAAGGAAATTTTACATTTGTTTTTAGCTTCGGGGGCACTGCCCCCGAGCCCCTGCGTGGAGGGGTGTACAAGACTTCCTGGGGTATACATCCGGCTGAAACAAAGACCTTTGAACAATCATGCTCCACACACAAAATTTATATTATTATTGTTAGGTTAGCTGGGTTATATTGTGACTCCTCAGGCTCCTATATATAGAAAGGAGGTTTTGTCATTTGAATCATCCAAGAATTGTTCATTTATGTAATGTAAAGGAGGTTGTCCCCTCGAAAAGGCTGAATTCTAAGGCATTGATCTATATTTTCTCTCTTTTCTTGAGATGGTTTCATAACAATCTTCCTCGTGCGGGTCAGACCTCATCATCTACAGGTTCTGAGTCATGGGAGGTGGTAGTGCTCCCTTGTCGTGTATCCTAGCTATTAGCATATGACAATATTTTGTCTCATGATCAAACAAGGTATAATATAGACATCATGGACACGTTGGGTTTTCACAATCCTGGGCATAATGTGTCTGCAATTGTAGCATATCAACTGTCTGCGACCTCTTCTAGGTCCTCCTCCACCTCTACCACGTTTGCGCCCCTGGAATCTTGTTTGTGCCACTCCTGCATTCTGGTCTAGGGTTCGCGTTTTGTCCTAAACTCTATAGGTGGGAGTTCTATCCATCATCATCTCATAGCTTCTACAAGTGTGCTCATCATGTCCAACCGATCTACAAAAATTATAGAACAACTATTGCGAATTCTACGTGTACTTCTATAACAAATGGCAGTGTTCTGTAGCATGTGTCGAGCTATAAAAAGGGTCTCTTTCACCTCTAATTACCTCACATTAGTTTGTCAATCCAGGAACGTTTTTTTACTTCAAAGAGTGTCTCAGTCTGAGGCTATCATTTGCCAGAGTAATGCTAGTAGTACAATGCTAAAAAATACAAGAGTAAATGGATGCTTGTTTACAGCAAACTACTTTTAAAGACTAAACCATGCATTCAGAAAACTAAGCAATTTATCAGTCAAGGGTTCAGTAGCAGTAACTCATCCCTTTGTAAACTGATGGAACTAAAGGAAATTAGGGAACAGATCATCGACCTGGGAGCCAGACAGTAAATGTCAATGCTCACTACAGCCTTAGATCACTCTTCACACCAAACAATAACGCAAATGATAGGAAATGGAATGGCAGATAAGAAATAGGACAGCAAATAAGAAATGGAACAACAAACCTGAAATGGAACAGCAAACAGGAAACTGTAACAACAATTAAGTCTAATAAGCAGTAACACCTTAGTCTACAAGATCAAATGCAATAATCGTGTCCTACAGGAATCAAATGGCAATCCTTCACTTCTAAGAATGAATTGAACAACGCACAAAAAATGGAACAACACTGATTAATAATGGACTATAGAACAGTGCTTGAAAACCACACATACATGCACACGACACACCTTAATAGTAATATGATCTTGGTAATCCAGTTATCAATCTTAGTTATAAAGAATACGACTGTATTTCAGAATGGAACAACAATGTCTATAGATTCAACAATCGCAAGGAACATAAACCCTAAGATGAATTCAGTAATACCAATGAATAATTGTACAACACAGATGCTTTGTAATTGAACAGCAACAGTATTCTGTAAAGACCGGCGATATTATATTAGTGCTTAAAGGAACAATAATACGTTGCAAAATTAATATAATGGTTCTGTCTTCAGAAATGATATTACTCAGTGAATTAAATGTAACAGAGCTATGATGTAAAACAACAGAACATATCAGATTACCAAATAACGCTGATAAGCAAACCATGCATAAACCAAAAGTAATAGTACAGGAGCAAGTGTTCCTCCAGGGCTGGGCCCTTAGCCTCCAGGGGTACACCGCTTGAAGTTATTCTAGACTCAGAGATGAAATAGCAACCAAGTTTGTATTAATGCATAAGACAGAATTATAGTAGATCAGTTCTCAACGAGACTCGATGATCAAAGTTTCAATCTTAAGAGAAATTACATAAAACATAACAGACTCCCTGGGCTAATAGTGTTGCCCCTGTTTATAATGGTGAAGGCGGAGATGTCTAGGTGCACAAATAGTTAAAGTAGCAATCCCTCAGGATCAAAGGATCCTGAGTGATTCGCCGAACCGTTAGTCCTCAGTTATCTCTTTTCTTTCTTGCGCCGAGCTAATATCTCCACTTCCTTTCCAGGGCTGATACACTTTGATTTTATTTGCCTTGTTTGCATACGGTTCCCCTTCAAAGGGACAACAGTTAACCCAGCCTTGTCCTTTCCTTTGGAACGACAGTATTTCATTTTTCCTTCTTCTTGCATAAGAAAATGACAATTGTCAGTGTTTTTGATCTGCATATTAATCTTAAAGGTTTTATTACAATTCCTTATCATCTACCTAGTTCATGATGGAAAAGTTTTGTAAGTTTTAATGAAAAGATGCTGAAATAGTCATCAAAAACATACCTTCTTTAGTACTCCACACACCCCCCTGCTTACCCTTTTTCATGCCCTCATGAAAACATTGTAGTTGACATGTAAGGCAGTGAGAGAGTAGGCTGGATATGGAATCTCATGTGGTGGTCTACAACCATGATGCATAACTAGGTGTTCAAATAAATGGCCTGCCTCACCCTCAGGCATCTCATATAGGGCTTGGTACCCAGGTGTAGGGTGCCAAATAATTGGACTCCGGAACCTATATCCTAACCAGGATGGCCCTGCCCTCAAAATGACTTCGCCATAGAGGTGCAAGCGGTTCGTGGCTAATTTAAAATTTTCATACTTAAATGGTTCCCTGAGTTGGATATTCAGATTAGAGATATGATATCGAAATTTAGCCGCATCAATGGCAAGGTCTTTCATAGTGAAAAAGTATTCTATTCCTTGCTGATTGACTGCGGTATGAATGGGTCCTAATGCTTCAATTACACCTGGAATCTTCATGAGGTTCCTATTGTTGTTGGGAAAAGTATCTATTCAGAACGCCCCTATCCCACTCTAAGGTGTGATAGTGCCTTAGCAACAAACAAGGAAAAGCTTCTTGAGTATTCTTCTTTATGAAATGTAAACGAAGAGGAAGGATAAACTAACCTGTGTCTTGCGCTAGTTTGTTGATCCAATCACTCCTCTATTCAATAGCTCCCAGCTCCCTGCTCCCTTACCAGCCTAGCTTCACCAAATTCCTGCAAGATCACAGAAGAGAGAAACTACACGAAGATATAGATTTACATTCATAAAAAGCTTAGGATCAGATTAAGCTAAACATGCAAATATAACAAAACATCATTGATACACAGCATGTAGGAGAAACTCAAATAGTTTTATTGATATGATAAGAAAGTCCAAGAGGAGATACAACCAAGTGAGTCCCGATCCAGCATCCACCTCCCAGCAAAGGAATCCCTTCCTCACCTCCAACAAAGCATAAATCACCCAATGCACTAATCTCAATCCCAAACCAACAGCAATTCTCTGCAAAGTACAAAATTCCAGCCTCTGGATCTCTGGGATGAGGGATCCATAGACGTAAGCAGAGAGGATGAGTCAGCTTATGTTTTGACTTGTGGCTTCTCTCTGTTAGTTCTTGCTTCCACGTGGAGACTGAGAGCCTCTTACTCATCACTGGTCGAATTCAGTGAGGCAAGTGTCATTGGAGAAGATTCTGGAAGCTTCCATTGTCTCTCCACCTTGTTGAATGACTCTGCCACTTGTCATTTCCCGCTCAACGCACCTGGGTAGTGCATTCAAGTGCGTTGCAATGCACCTAGACAGTGTATTTGGGTGCTTTGCAACGCAGGCAGCTAGTGGAGCATCTGAATTGATCTTGATTTGACTAGTTCTGAGTAGTTTTTGGTGGAGAACTTCTGGGAGAAGCTGTCATTGGTTGACCTTGTTTCTTTAGGAGCTGGAATAACATCTTTAGGGACTTAGGATCCCTTGATTTATGGACATTTCATGCTTATAGCTGTAAGGCACAAAAATGTCTATAATAGTTGCCCCCTAAAGTATGAGGCCGTTTATTGGGTGAAATGCTTTATTAGGAGGATCCGAAGTTATTTCAATGCTGGGAGGAGACCTGTAATAAGATACAATACAATACATTATTTTCATACTGTTTTCATGATCTAGCTGAGGCGGGCATTCCCATGCTCAGCTTTATAAATTCATTTTTATGTACACAGGACAGACAATCGTCTGATGGAAGACTGATGATTTTGATGAAGTCATCATCCTTTTGGTAGGATGATTATCTGTGCTGCAATGTTGTACATGTCAATGTCTTTATTTTTCCTGAATATATATCGCAGCCCGGATTGATGAAACTAGATCCGGGGTCTTCAATCTCGTCCGATCTTCACTCGAAGTACAAGTCGATCCATGTGAGAAATGTTTTGAAGTCGAACATGGAAAGACATCGCTTGATTACCAGTCAATGATGTAAATTGTTAACAAGCGCGAGAGGAATCACCGATAATGATAATGACCCTCAAGGTACTGCAGTACAATTCACGTGGTGTGAATAAAGGACTTGGCATTGAACACCATGCAAAATCTTTCAGTCGAAGGTCATTGATGTATACCTGTCACCAGAAGTGAGAAACTTGCCATTGAGGCATGCAAGCTTCAAAGTACTGAAGGGGTGTTCCTAGATCAACTTCTTGGATAATGAGCTGATGTCGACAAGAAGCGATCCGTCAAAGGAGGGCCTTGATGTATCCCACATCAATGACACGGAACGGAGCAAATGATTTTGATGGAGGTGAAAACGATCTGATGATATATGGTTCAGGGTGGCGGTCATGAAAGAATGAAGTATAATGTATGGTAGTGGATGGGACACGGGTGACTTGTCTGGATGACTTCTCTTGAACATATCGGCGACACTTATATGATGGATTGGTAGCATTTACCCCAAAGGTGGATGGTATGGCGAGACCATGGTGATGTGATCGGTGAATGAAACAACCCAGCGCGACTCAGGCACGGAGTGGAAGTGTCATGTTCAAGAGCGACTTGCTACCAATAAAGGTTCTTTGAGTTTCTTCCCAATTTTTCCCCAGTCATTGCTGACCAGTACCTCTTTATTTTTGTCAATCTTGAGGAGGATTAACATATGCTTGTTCTATAATTTTCCCTTCGGGCAAACCCATCACTATGTTTTAACGAGCCTAGCGATAGTGAAACTCGTTCTTGTCTAAAGACAAGTTTTTCACTATTAATGTTTTTAACGAGTTTAACGACAAAGATAACTCGGTCCTTTTCTTTTTTAGGGAGTCTGAAAAGGTACGTAAAGATAACTCCGGAAGTCCTTTTTCGTCATCTAATCCCTTAAGTCCGAAAAAGTATAAAATAATACAGAAGGGATGAATTTTCGATAGTTTTAACGAGCCGAACAAAACAAGCGCTCGATCTTTTTGTGCAATAATCCCTCAGGTCCAAAAAGATTAAAATCTAGAGGAGGGATAGCTCTTCCTGTCGCTTTAATGAGCTAGAAGGCCAAAACTCGGCAATCTTTTCATATTTTACGAGTTAGATGAAAATAGCTTAAAGAAAACTCGTCTTTTGAGGAACGAGTGATAAAATGGGTAGCAGCTGATTCCAGGTAAGGGTTGGAATTTTCCAAGCACGGCAGTGTCACAAGGATGGCTAGTGAAATCACTCTTCGCAGGTGTTCCTCAAAATGGGTAAACAATCATATGGAGGTGAATGATCGGCCAATGGAAAAGTGGAGGTGACAATGCAAACACGACCAAGGCTTTAATGGCTGATAATGTTACATTCACGGTGGTTATTTACCGGAAGATTGTTCATTTTTTAACAAGCTTAAATGCGGATTGAAACACTTTCTCGATCTTATGTTTATTTTTTAACGAGCATGAACTATGTGCTAAAACTACTCGATCTTATGTTTATTTTTTAACGAGCATGAACTATGTGCTAAAACTGCTCGATAATCCAGTCATATGATAAAAATGTCTCATATAAGATGCCATTTTTTATGGAGCTTGCGCCTTACAAAGCTATGCCCCACATCCTTTCGTTATGCAAGTTCGGAAACGACTAATCCTACGAGTTTAAAGGGTTAGAGGTCCTAAAAATTTAAAAAATAAATAGCCACCCCTTGCTTGCACTCCAAAAGGTTTGTATGCCCCCAAGTATAAAGTACGATTTCAAGGTTACCCCTCAATTTGCAGATAAAACATTTGTTCTACCAGGAAAGGCCTACCTCTTTCAGGTTATTAAAAGATTGTCTCATTTGCGCAGCAAACAAAACACTTCTTCGGCGATGTCTACCGAGATAGACAAAGGTGAGTGACAACGAGCGCCAAACACATAACTTTGACAAAAGAATCTTATTCTAGAACAACCCCTCCTCCAATCACGGACGGGGTACGGACTAGTCATATTCTCCCGCGGAAACCTACCTTATACTCAAAGTTTTCCTGCCGATGCAGACCAGGACGCATGCCCCCTGGGTTCCAGTCATATCCCTCCGAATTACTTGCGCTCATCGGGAGGACGGACCGTGGGTTGAGACATTTCTTGCGTGAAGAGACCATTTAGGGATGGTATATGACTATTTGCGATGCGTGATCCGGGAAATGAAAGTTGGTCCATGAGCTTGACCATTCTTCCTTCGTGCGGAAAACACATTACTCTAAAGAGTGAGGAGACGATGGCTCCCATGCAATAAATATAGTCTCGTCCAAGGAGTAGGTTATAATCCAAAGGTCCTTGAATGACCATCACGTTCATTTGAATGGTCTTCCCTTTCAATGTTATGGGCACATTGGGGAGGATCCCTAAAGGTCGACTGGTTCCTTTATCGAAGCCTGTCAGATTTCTCATTTCAGGCAAAAGCGATGGCAAACCAAGCGCTTTCCAAGCAATAGAGGAAAGGATACTCACAGATGTCCCCTCATCAATGATGGTGCCAGCCATGACCATTCTGTATATTTGAACGATAATTCGGAATGGTATGCTTGCTGGCAAACGGGGTCTGCCTAGTTGGTTCCAGTCGAAGGATACAACTAGGTTGCTCGGTGGTGGGACCGAGTAGACGGTCGGGTATGGCTCTGACGAACTTCCTTCCTGTGATAAAGGAATGGGTGGATTGCCCCCGTGTTCGTCGGAGTCTGTGTTGATGAAGAGAATTTGGATGGTGTCATCCTTATCCTCTTCAGTGACTGTATCATTCGAAGATAAAACCTCAGAAGGCAAAACCGGGTCAACTGCCACCTCGACCTTTTGACTTTCATCTGGTATGGATTCAGTTGGTTTATCTTCAATGATAGACGCTTCAGCCGACCACTTGAGTGGGCCAGCTGGATTCTCAACTAACGCAGGACTCGGCAAGAGCTTTTTATATCTAGGAGGAAGTCGTAATGGTGAAACTGGACGATCATCCAAAACTCTTTTAGCTTCGTCTAAGAAGGGACAACGGTGGAGGGCATGGTTTCCTTCGCACAGTCTATAGGGAGGTCTAGCCCTCCCTTTTTGTCCTGGAACTTCACTTTTGCTAGTTGACGGTGTGCTTTTAACATGGCAACCAGAGGTTGACGCCACTGGATTGTGCAAACGGGGAGACCAGTCCCTTAGTATCCGAGGGATGCAGGGACAACCTCTGTGAAAGTGATCTCCTCTACAAATGAAACATGGCGATTTAGGCCTAGTCAGTGCTGTGTGTGGATTTTCTTTAGACGACACTTGTTTTCCCTTATTTTCCTTTGGCTCCTTCTTCTTTTTCTCTTTCTTCTTCTTTTCCTTCTTCTCCTTAGGAACTTGGTTTTTAGCTTTACCAGTCCCGTCAAGAGAAGAGGAAGGAAGAGAGGAAGAATTAGAGGAAGTAGAAGGTTGGTGGGAAACTCTGGACTCGTTTAATTGCTGATTTGACTGTTCAGGAATAGTGGTGTTATGAACGACATTGGTTGAGAAGAGCTAGACTGGCAAGCCAATTGTCAGTCCTGGAAGCGACAATGTGGCCATATGGGGCGCACCAACATCTACCCAAGAGGAGAAGGGACTAGGATTTCCACCAAGGGAAATTCCTTGGTTGGTAGGCTCCATTTTCTCAACCTAAAGATCAACGCAGGGAAAAGGGTATGAATATTCCGTTTAAAATAAATTTTAACGACGCTTGGACACAACTTGCTTTTTCAATTTTAAAGAGTCGAGAAAAAGCAAAAGATGACTCTAGTCTCCTTCGATTTTTAATGAGCCTGAAGTGACAAGTGCTCAGGGGCCTTTTCTTTTAAGGAGTCTGAAAAGGAACGAAAGGGACTACTCTGGAGATCTAGGTAGAGGGTGTGCCAAACCAATCGCAAAACCACATAATAATTTTTAGGGTACGGGTGGTCAATCTTCACGAATGCTGTGTTCAGTGCATTGCGATCAGTAGGGCGGCCGACACGACTTCCTATGGATAAAGGTTTTATGCCTATAGGGGTCTCCCAATATATACTCGACGGTACGTGGGAGCACAATCTGTACTAGCACTTATCATCTCACAGTGGAGGAATCACCCAAATAACAGTGAGGACAACAGTTACCAGGCTTTACAACGTTGGAACACGTCTCTAGCCTAGACCTCTATGTTGTGCGTTAAGTTCCAATGCATTGTTAAGTTCATTCAATTTATTTTAGGTTGATCTTTCTTAGAAGTTTTCCTTTTTGGATCACCACGAGATGTAGATACAATTCCTAAAAGCAGTGTAAAGATGATAAGCAAGCTTTTATCTCTTTTCAACAATGAAAATCCTAGCTACAAGGGGAAAAGAAAGACACAATCTTTTCTCAAAGAGCATAGAGCACACTGAAAATGCACTTTTCCTAAATCAAACCATACAAACTGTCAAAATGCAAATGCACTTGTGCATGTATTTGTTTTCACTTTCTTAATATTGATGCCTAAAAAGAAAGTTGTTGTACAAATTTGAATTCGATTTCAAGTGAAAACACAAACAAGTTTCTTTTTGAAATCAAAAAGACGATTACGAAACTTTATGATTTTGAAGTAAACACTTGTTTCGACACTAGAAATGTTGGAAATAATACTGAGAGGGGGGGTGAATCAGTATTATCAGATTAATAAAACCTTTTCAATTTCCTACTCAGAAACATATACGCGACTTCTGTTAAGTGAACCAGCGTGTACACGCGACTGTGTCTAAAGCAACTAGCGTATATGCAGATATCTTATGATTCAGTTAATCTTATCTTCAGTAAATGCATCAGAACATTATTAAGCAATTTAGGAGTAAACAGGTGCAGTATAACAGAACAGAATCATCACACAAGAGCCACACACATGAACACCATGATATAAGGTGGAAACCCAATGTGGGTGAAAACCACCTGCTGCAATTCGTCTCTTTCTTTCTTTAATGAGAAACTTCTTTTACAATATACTGGTGCAGTCCTTTACCAGTATGCAGGCTACAACCTGCAGAGGGCTACAACCCTCTCTTTCGTTTTCCAACTACTTTTGGAAGGGAGCTACAATCCCCTCAGCTCTTGTACTAGCTGATCCATTTACTAGTACGTAGGTGCTGACCCTACAACCTTCAGGGACCACGTTTCATCAATTTTCAGACTGGATCCAAGAGTACAAAGCAAACATTACCGCAATACAATCATCAACTTATACTTGCATCATAATTCATTAAACAACCCAATACCGAATCACTGAAACCCTGTCATCAAGAACACAGAACCCAAACCAGAATCTAGAACTCTGCAACAACCACCAGAATCAGCAACAACCTGAAATATCAACCCTTATCATGCATACGCTACTTCACTGTACCAAAACCACGTGTATACGCGCTTTCTCCAAAGGCAACCCGCGTGCAGATCTAGAAATGATTACTTCTGCCTTTGCTGTCAGATCCGACCCTTACCAAGCGTCCCAAACAGATAACCAACAATACCAGATCCTCTCACTGCGTCAGCCACACACCATCCATGCTACTTTGCCTAGTGATCTTCTCCTTATATAGCTTTAGGCCTTGTTCAATACCAAGAGCCAAAACCATAGAAACACAATACCATCAACTTCAATACTAGGGATCGACACGCCCGTCGAGACACAATGGTCCGAAACCATAGGCACAACTTCCAAGGACTAACCGCCATGGACCAAAGGTACGTTTCCACATACACGCGCTTTTGCTGAAGCCAAACTGCGTGTACACGCTGATTATCCTTGCTGAACCTGCGTATATCTCTTTCTTGTCCTGCTGTACTGAGATCTGTCTTCTAGTTAAGTTGTCATCACCTGTACCAGTCTCTGAGCACCTGTACCAACCTTCTGAGTGAGTTGCCATCAAGGACAACACTTGAATCATAATGCCAACAATCTCCCCCTTTGGACTTGATGGCAACCACCACACCAAGTCACTCTCCCCCTTTGACATCAAGGGCAAAGGGTGGACCAAGATATTCTCTTCCTTGGTATACCTTCTGCTGACCATACTGCTGTCCATACTCCCCCTGAGTATATGCTGAAATCTCCAAATGTGCTCCCCTTTGTGTATGCCAAAGTGTACCAATCTATCCATCCTGCTCTTGCTGAAAAGTGCTGTTCATGCTCCCCTTGACTGTAGGCAAGATCTGTAAAAGATGTTCTACAAGAAGAACAAAGACTTATACATCATAGAAGACCTTCCTATCACCAAAAGACTCAACATACATTCATCACCCAACCTAGTGGGGATATCCCAATATTGACTCATTCACCTAACCATGTGAAGATACATGATAATACATGAACATTTCATCATTCATCCCAGGCATAGTGGGGAAACCAACATAGGCCGTTACATGACCTTGACATCATAAAAGAGATACATGACATAGTGATGAAATATCTAGACCAAGACTTATGAAAGCCACCAACAGCATCATGATCTGTACCATCAGCCTGCAATACCATTCCTAAACAGTAAGATGTATCATTTAGCTTTATAGACTTTATCAACACCTTCTAACCATAATGCCAACAATGCATTATTCGAAGAATATTCTCCCCTGAGTGTAAGCCAACCATGTCTGAACCATTTCCTGAGTCTGTTCTGCTCCCCCTGAGCCTGAGCCAACCATGACTGAACCTGGGTCTGTTCTGCTGCCCTTTCTTCATATACGCGACTTTGCAGCCTGTAACTCGCGTATATACGCGACTTGTCTTCAGTCTATCAGCGTATGCAGGATGGAATACTGAATTTCATCACTTTCAGATTCCCCTGTGTCTGTTATGTCAGCTGTCTGAGTTATCCCACACCTTTCTGTCTCTGTCTTCTTCAATTCCTGCAACTGTGATGATGTATGGTCCCCTTGTCTTGAATTTTGAAATCTGCTTCTGCATTCCCTTGCTTTATGCCCATAGTTGTTGCATGTATAGCACCTTATATTTTTCATGTTCCTTCTATCACACTCAAATGCTTTGTGTCCATATGCATTACAGGCAAAGCAATACCCTCTGAAATACCTGGGATGAGATGATCTTTCTTGAACCATTTTACTTCTGCATCTGGCTGCAACATGTCCAAGATTATGACATACATAACATTCAACTTTATTCAGCGGAGGAAATAATCGTCTATCACGTTCATAGTTAGGAGTAAAGGATCTTCCTTGAGGAATTTCTTTTCTTGGTTGTTCCTTGAGCATTTCAGATTTCTCATTAGAGTTTCTTGTCTCACCTTGTGAACTAGATTCACCTTCAACATATTCATGAAAACCAAGACCAGTCTTGATAGCAGGAGATCTTTGACTATTAAGAATATCATCCAAGACTTTAGAACTATCTTGAAATCGTAAAAGCTTATCCTTTTCTTCTAGTTTACCTTTCAAGATATTTACCTCAACTTGATGTTGTTCTTCCTTTTTCAGATACTGCTTCCTTAGGTCTTCTTCAACTTTTCTCCCTTCTTCTACTTGTCGCTTTAGTTTGATCACTTCATGTTCTTGATCTTCAAGATCTTCTTTTAGAGAGAGGATCTTTGATTCAAGTCTCTGAATAGTTGTGCTCTGATCTTTTGCTATATCCTGCAATTTCTCCCTTACCCTGGTTTCCGTTTCCAATAGTTCTTTTAATTTGGCAGCTTCTTCAGTTTCTGCATTCTTCTCTTCATGTGCCATGAGACTTTTAATATCCTCGCTATCATTGGATGAAGCATTCTTCTTCTTGTGCGCCATGAGACTTCTAATATCTTCACTATCATTAAATGAACTTTTAATATGGGAATAATAGCTTCTACCATCTTGTTCATATATCCTTTCTTTGTTATGAGGACATCTAGCAGCATAGTGACCAACTCTACCACATAGAAAACATTTGAAAGGCAGCTTATCTTTGAACCGTCCAGTTCCACGTTCAAGATTCTTGACAAAATTTACCTCATCTTCTTCCTCTGACACTTCGAATGCGGCCTCTGGTGGTACCTCTAGTCGCATTTCAAAAGCAGTTAGGATCCCGTGAAGCTGTGACATGGTAAGTTTTCGCACATTCTCCTTTTCTTCTACGGCAGATACTTTAGAATCAAATTTAGTAGACAGAGATCTCAAAACCTTTTGAACTAAGACAACTTCCTCAAATTCTTCACCCAGATCCCTCATACAATTCACAATCTCATCCATACGCAGGAAATAATTAGCTACGCTTTCATTACTTCGCATCTTAAGAGTTTCATACCGGATTCTGAGAGTTTGAAGCTTCGCTATTTTTACCAGATCATCTCCTTCGTAGCTTGTAACGATTTTGTCCCATATTTCCTTAGCTGATTTGAGATGCATGATCTTCATAAATTCTGATTGAGTCAAAGTACCCAATAGGACATTAACTACTTTGGCATTGAGCTCATATTGCTTTTTCTCTGCTGGATCTGTAGGAGTTGCTGATGGGAATTTGTATCCTCCTTCTATGAGTCCCCAAACTTCTGCTCCAAGAGACTGTAAATATGCAGTGGTTCTTATCTTCCAGTGAGTAAAATTGTTCCCGTCAAAGACTGGTGGCCTGATGTGTGCCTCTCTTTCTGGATTAGCCATTTTGATGGATCTTTTCCTTCAAGCGATCAAGCTTCCTCTGAAGGACCTGCTCTGATACCAATTGTTGGAAATAATACTGAGAGGGGGGGTGAATCAGTATTATCAGATTAATAAAACCTTTTCAATTTCCTACTCAGAAACATATACGCGACTTCTGTTAAGTGAACCAGCGTGTACACGCGACTGTGTCTAAAGCAACTAGCGTATATGCAGATATCTTATGATTCAGTTAATCTTATCTTCAGTAAATGCATCAGAACATTATTAAGCAATTTAGGAGTAAACAGGTGCAGTATAACAGAACAGAATCATCACACAAGAGCCACACACATGAACACCATGATATAAGGTGGAAACCCAATGTGGGTGAAAACCACCTGCTGCAATTCGTCTCTTTCTTTCTTTAATGAGAAACTTCTTTTACAATATACTAGTGCAGTCCTTTACCAGTATGCAGGCTACAACCTGCAGAGGGCTACAACCCTCTCTTTCGTTTTCCAACTACTTTTGGAAGGGAGCTACAATCCCCTCAGCTCTTGTACTAGCTGATCCATTTACTAGTACGTAGGTGCTGACCCTACAACCTTCAGGGACCACGTTTCATCAATTTTCAGACTGGATCCAAGAGTACAAAGCAAACATTACCGCAATACAATCATCAACTTATACTTGCATCATAATTCATTAAACAACCCAATACCGAATCACTGAAACCCTGTCATCAAGAACACAGAACCCAAACCAGAATCTAGAACTCTGCAACAACCACCAGAATCAGCAACAACCTGAAATATCAACCCTTATCATGCATACGCTACTTCACTGTACCAAAACCGCGTGTATACGCGCTTTCTCCAAAGGCAACCCGCGTGCAGATCTAGAAATGATTACTTCTGCCTTTGCTGTCAGATCCGACCCTTACCAAGCGTCCCGAACAGATAACCAACAATACCAGATCCTCTCACTGCGTCAGCCACACACCATCCATGCTACTTTGCCTAGTGATCTTCTCCTTATATAGCTTTAGGCCTTGTTCAATACCAAGAGCCAAAACCATAGAAACACAATACCATCAACTTCAATACTAGGGATCGACACGCCCGTCGAGACACAATGGTCCGAAACCATAGGCACAACTTCCAAGGACTAACCGCCATGGACCAAAGGTACGTTTCCACATACACGCGCTTTTGCTGAAGCCAAACTGCGTGTACACGCTGATTATCCTTGCTGAACCTGCGTATATCTCTTTCTTGTCCTGCTGTACTGAGATCTGTCTTCTAGTTAAGTTGTCATCACCTGTACCAGTCTCTGAGCACCTGTACCAACCTTCTGAGTGAGTTGCCATCAAGGACAACACTTGAATCATAATGCCAACAATCTCCCCTTTGGACTTGATGGCAACCACCACACCAAGTCACTCTCCCCTTTGACATCAAGGGCAAAGGGTGGACCAAGATATTCTCTTCCTTGGTATACCTTCTGCTGACCATACTGCTGTCCATACTCCCCTGAGTATATGCTGAAATCTCCAAATGTGCTCCCCCTTTGTGTATGCCAAAGTGTACCAATCTATCCATCCTGCTCTTGCTGAAAAGTGCTGTTCATGCTCCCCTTGACTGTAGGCAAGATCTGTAAAAGATGTTCTACAAGAAGAACAAAGACTTATACATCATAGAAGACCTTCCTATCACCAAAAGACTCAACATACATTCATCACCCAACCTAGTGGGGATATCCAATATTGACTCATTCACCTAACCATGTGAAGATACATGATAATACATGAACATTTCATCATTCATCCCAGGCATAGTGGGGAAACCAACATAGGCCGTTACATGACCTTGACATCATAAAAGAGATACATGACATAGTGATGAAATATCTAGACCAAGACTTATGAAAGCCACCAACAGCATCATGATCTGTACCATCAGCCTGCAATACCATTCCTAAACAGTAAGATGTATCATTTAGCTTTATAGACTTTATCAACACCTTCTAACCATAATGCCAACAATGCATTATTCGAAGAATATTCTCCCCCTGAGTGTAAGCCAACCATGTCTGAACCATTTCCTGAGTCTGTTCTGCTCCCCCTGAGCCTGAGCCAACCATGACTGAACCTGGGTCTGTTCTGCTGCCCTTTCTTCATATACGCGACTTTGCAGCCTGTAACTCACGTATATACGCGACTTGTCTTCAGTCTATCAGCGTATGCAGGATGGAATACTGAATTTCATCACTTTCAGATTCCCCTGTGTCTGTTATGTCAGCTGTCTGAGTTATCCCACACCTTTCTGTCTCTGTCTTCTTCAATTCCTGCAACTGTGATGATGTATGGTCCCCTTGTCTTGAATTTTGAAATCTGCTTCTGCATTCCCTTGCTTTATGCCCATAGTTGTTGCATGTATAGCACCTTATATTTTTCATGTTCCTTCTATCACACTCAAATGCTTTGTGTCCATATGCATTACAGGCAAAGCAATACCCTCTGAAATACCTGGGATGAGATGATCTTTCTTGAACCATTCTACTTCTGCATCTGGCTGCAACATGTCCAAGATTATGACATACATAACATTCAACTTTATTCAGCGGAGGAAATAATCGTCTATCACGTTCATAGTTAGGAGTAAAGGATCTTCCTTGAGGAATTTCTTTTCTTGGTTGTTCCTTGAGCATTTCAGATTTCTCATTAGAGTTTCTTGTCTCACCTTGTGAACTAGATTCACCTTCAACATATTCATGAAAACCAAGACCAGTCTTGATAGCAGGAGATCTTTGACTATTAAGAATATCATCCAAGACTTTAGAACTATCTTGAAATCGTAAAAGCTTATCCTTTTCTTCTAGTTTACCTTTCAAGATATTTACCTCAACTTGATGTTGTTCTTCCTTTTTCAGATACTGCTTCCTTAGGTCTTCTTCAACTTTTCTCCCTTCTTCTACTTGTCGCTTTAGTTTGATCACTTCATGTTCTTGATCTTCAAGATCTTCTTTTAGAGAGAGGATCTTTGATTCAAGTCTCTGAATAGTTGTGCTCTGATCTTTTGCTATATCCTGCAATTTCTCCCTTACCCTGGTTTCCGTTTCCAATAGTTCTTTTAATTTGGCAGCTTCTTCAGTTTCTGCATTCTTCTCTTCATGTGCCATGAGACTTTTAATATCCTCGCTATCATTGGATGAAGCATTCTTCTTCTTGTGCGCCATGAGACTTCTAATATCTTCACTATCATTAAATGAACTTTTAATATGGGAATAATAGCTTCTACCATCTTGTTCATATATCCTTTCTTTGTTATGAGGACATCTAGCAGCATAGTGACCAACTCTACCACATAGAAAACATTTGAAAGGCAGCTTATCTTTGAACCGTCCAGTTCCACGTTCAAGATTCTTGACAAAATTTACCTCATCTTCTTCCTCTGACACTTCGAATGCGGCCTCTGGTGGTACCTCTAGTCGCATTTCAAAAGCAGTTAGGATCCCGTGAAGCTGTGACATGGTAAGTTTTTGCACATTCTCCTTTTCTTCTACGGCAGATACTTTAGAATCAAATTTAGTAGACAGAGATCTCAAAACCTTTTGAACTAAGACAACTTCCTCAAATTCTTCACCCAGATCCCTCATACAATTCACAATCTCATCCATACGCAGGAAATAATTAGCTACGCTTTCATTACTTCGCATCTTAAGAGTTTCATACCGGATTCTGAGAGTTTGAAGCTTCGCTATTTTTACCAGATCATCTCCTTCGTAGCTTGTAACGATTTTGTCCCATATTTCCTTAGCTGATTTGAGATGCATGATCTTCATAAATTCTGATTGAGTCAAAGCACCCAATAGGACATTAACTACTTTGGCATTGAGCTCATATTGCTTTTTCTCTGCTGGATCTGTAGGAGTTGCTGATGGGAATTTGTATCCTCCTTCTATGAGTCCCCAAACTTCTGCTCCAAGAGACTGTAAATATGCAGTGGTTCTTATCTTCCAGTGAGTAAAATTGTTCCCGTCAAAGACTGGTGGCCTGATGTGTGCCTCTCTTTCTGGATTAGCCATTTTGATGGATCTTTTCCTTCAAGCGATCAAGCTTCCTCTGAAGGACCTGCTCTGATACCAATTGTTGGAAATAATACTGAGAGGGGGGGTGAATCAGTATTATCAGATTAATAAAACCTTTTCAATTTCCTACTCAGAAACATATACGCGACTTCTGTTAAGTGAACCAGCGTGTACACGCGACTGTGTCTAAAGCAACTAGCGTATATGCAGATATCTTATGATTCAGTTAATCTTATCTTCAGTAAATGCATCAGAACATTATTAAGCAATTTAGGAGTAAACAGGTGCAGTATAACAGAACAGAATCATCACACAAGAGCCACACACATGAACACCATGATATAAGGTGGAAACCCAATGTGGGTGAAAACCACCTGCTGCAATTCGTCTCTTTCTTTCTTTAATGAGAAACTTCTTTTACAATATACTGGTGCAGTCCTTTACCAGTATGCAGGCTACAACCTGCAGAGGGCTACAACCCTCTCTTTCGTTTTCCAACTACTTTTGGAAGGGAGCTACAATCCCCTCAGCTCTTGTACTAGCTGATCCATTTACTAGTACGTAGGTGCTGACCCTACAACCTTCAGGGACCACGTTTCATCAATTTTCAGACTGGATCCAAGAGTACAAAGCAAACATTACCGCAATACAATCATCAACTTATACTTGCATCATAATTCATTAAACAACCCAATACCGAATCACTGAAACCCTGTCATCAAGAACACAGAACCCAAACCAGAATCTAGAACTCTGCAACAACCACCAGAATCAGCAACAACCTGAAATATCAACCCTTATCATGCATACGCTACTTCACTGTACCAAAACCGCGTGTATACGCGCTTTCTCCAAAGGCAACCCGCGTGCAGATCTAGAAATGATTACTTCTGCCTTTGCTGTCAGATCCGACCCTTACCAAGCGTCCCGAACAGATAACCAACAATACCAGATCCTCTCACTGCGTCAGCCACACACCATCCATGCTACTTTGCCTAGTGATCTTCTCCTTATATAGCTTTAGGCCTTGTTCAATACCAAGAGCCAAAACCATAGAAACACAATACCATCAACTTCAATACTAGGGATCGACACGCCCGTCGAGACACAATGGTCCGAAACCATAGGCACAACTTCCAAGGACTAACCGCCATGGACCAAAGGTACGTTTCCACATACACGCGCTTTTGCTGAAGCCAAACTGCGTGTACACGCTGATTATCCTTGCTGAACCTGCGTATATCTCTTTCTTGTCCTGCTGTACTGAGATCTGTCTTCTAGTTAAGTTGTCATCACCTGTACCAGTCTCTGAGCACCTGTACCAACCTTCTGAGTGAGTTGCCATCAAGGACAACACTTGAATCATAATGCCAACAATCTCCCCCTTTGGACTTGATGGCAACCACCACACCAAGTCACTCTCCCCCTTTGACATCAAGGGCAAAGGGTGGACCAAGATATTCTCTTCCTTGGTATACCTTCTGCTGACCATACTGCTGTCCATACTCCCCCTGAGTATATGCTGAAATCTCCAAATGTGCTCCCCCTTTATGTATGCCAAAGTGTACCAATCTATCCATCCTGCTCTTGCTGAAAAGTGCTGTTCATGCTCCCCTTGACTGTAGGCAAGATCTGTAAAAGATGTTCTACAAGAAGAACAAAGACTTATACATCATAGAAGACCTTCCTATCACCAAAAGACTCAACATACATTCATCACCCAACCTAGTGGGGATATCCCAATATTGACTCATTCACCTAACCATGTGAAGATACATGATAATACATGAACATTTCATCATTCATCCCAGGCATAGTGGGGAAACCAACATAGGCCGTTACATGACCTTGACATCATAAAAGAGATACATGACATAGTGATGAAATATCTAGACCAAGACTTATGAAAGCCACCAACAGCATCATGATCTGTACCATCAGCCTGCAATACCATTCCTAAACAGTAAGATGTATCATTTAGCTTTATAGACTTTATCAACACCTTCTAACCATAATGCCAACAATGCATTATTCGAAGAATATTCTCCCCCTGAGTGTAAGCCAACCATGTCTGAACCATTTCCTGAGTCTGTTCTGCTCCCCCTGAGCCTGAGCCAACCATGACTGAACCTGGGTCTGTTCTGCTGCCCTTTCTTCATATACGCGACTTTGCAGCCTGTAACTCGCGTATATACGCGACTTGTCTTCAGTCTATCAGCGTATGCAAGATGGAATACTGAATTTCATCACTTTCAGATTCCCCTGTGTCTGTTATGTCAGCTGTCTGAGTTATCCCACACCTTTCTGTCTCTGTCTTCTTCAATTCCTGCAACTGTGATGATGTATGGTCCCCTTGTCTTGAATTTTGAAATCTGCTTCTGCATTCCCTTGCTTTATGCCCATAGTTGTTGCATGTATAGCACCTTATATTTTTCATGTTCCTTCTATCACACTCAAATGCTTTGTGTCCATATGCATTACAGGCAAAGCAATACCCTCTGAAATACCTGGGATGAGATGATCTTTCTTGAACCATTCTACTTCTGCATCTGGCTGCAACATGTCCAAGATTATGACATACATAACATTCAACTTTATTCAGCGGAGGAAATAATCGTCTATCACGTTCATAGTTAGGAGTAAAGGATCTTCCTTGAGGAATTTCTTTTCTTGGTTGTTCCTTGAGCATTTCAGATTTCTCATTAGAGTTTCTTGTCTCACCTTGTGAACTAGATTCACCTTCAACATATTCATGAAAACCAAGACCAGTCTTGATAGCAGGAGATCTTTGACTATTAAGAATATCATCCAAGACTTTAGAACTATCTTGAAATCGTAAAAGCTTATCCTTTTCTTCTAGTTTACCTTTCAAGATATTTACCTCAACTTGATGTTGTTCTTCCTTTTTCAGATACTGCTTCCTTAGGTCTTCTTCAACTTTTCTCCCTTCTTCTACTTGTCGCTTTAGTTTGATCACTTCATGTTCTTGATCTTCAAGATCTTCTTTTAGAGAGAGGATCTTTGATTCAAGTCTCTGAATAGTTGTGCTCTGATCTTTTGCTATATCCTGCAATTTCTCCCTTACCCTGGTTTCCGTTTCCAATAGTTCTTTTAATTTGGCAGCTTCTTCAGTTTCTGCATTCTTCTCTTCATGTGCCATGAGACTTTTAATATCCTCGCTATCATTGGATGAAGCATTCTTCTTCTTGTGCGCCATGAGACTTCTAATATCTTCACTATCATTAAATGAACTTTTAATATGGGAATAATAGCTTCTACCATCTTGTTCATATATCCTTTCTTTGTTATGAGGACATCTAGCAGCATAGTGACCAACTCTACCACATAGAAAACATTTGAAAGGCAGCTTATCTTTGAACCGTCCAGTTCCACGTTCAAGATTCTTGACAAAATTTACCTCATCTTCTTCCTCTGACACTTCGAATGCGGCCTCTGGTGGTACCTCTAGTCGCATTTCAAAAGCAGTTAGGATCCCGTGAAGCTGTGACATGGTAAGTTTTCGCACATTCTCCTTTTCTTCTACGGCAGATACTTTAGAATCAAATTTAGTAGACAGAGATCTCAAAACCTTTTGAACTAAGACAACTTCCTCAAATTCTTCACCCAGATCCCTCATACAATTCACAATCTCATCCATACGTAGGAAATAATTAGCTACGCTTTCATTACTTCGCATCTTAAGAGTTTCATACCGGATTCTGAGAGTTTGAAGCTTCGCTATTTTTACCAGATCATCTCCTTTGTAGCTTGTAACGATTTTGTCCCATATTTCCTTAGCTGATTTGAGATGCATGATCTTCATAAATTCTGATTGAGTCAAAGTACCCAATAGGACATTAACTACTTTGGCATTGAGCTCATATTGCTTTTTCTCTGCTGGATCTGTAGGAGTTGCTGATGGGAATTTGTATCCTCCTTCTATGAGTCCCCAAACTTCTGCTCCAAGAGACTGTAAATATGCAGTGGTTCTTATCTTCCAGTGAGTAAAATTGTTCCCGTCAAAGACTGGTGGCCTGATGTGTGCCTCTCTTTCTGGATTAGCCATTTTGATGGATCTTTTCCTTCAAGCGATCAAGCTTCCTCTGAAGGACCTGCTCTGATACCAATTGTTGGAAATAATACTGAGAGGGGGGGTGAATCAGTATTATCAGATTAATAAAACCTTTTCAATTTCCTACTCAGAAACATATACGCGACTTCTGTTAAGTGAACCAGCGTGTACACGCGACTGTGTCTAAAGCAACTAGCGTATATGCAGATATCTTATGATTCAGTTAATCTTATCTTCAGTAAATGCATCAGAACATTATTAAGCAATTTAGGAGTAAACAGGTGCAGTATAACAGAACAGAATCATCACACAAGAGCCACACACATGAACACCATGATATAAGGTGGAAACCCAATGTGGGTGAAAACCACCTGCTGCAATTCGTCTCTTTCTTTCTTTAATGAGAAACTTCTTTTACAATATACTGGTGCAGTCCTTTACCAGTATGCAGGCTACAACCTGCAGAGGGCTACAACCCTCTCTTTCGTTTTCCAACTACTTTTGGAAGGGAGCTACAATCCCCTCAGCTCTTGTACTAGCTGATCCATTTACTAGTACGTAGGTGCTGACCCTACAACCTTCAGGGACCACGTTTCATCAATTTTCAGACTGGATCCAAGAGTACAAAGCAAACATTACCGCAATACAATCATCAACTTATACTTGCATCATAATTCATTAAACAACCCAATACCGAATCACTGAAACCCTGTCATCAAGAACACAGAACCCAAACCAGAATCTAGAACTCTGCAACAACCACCAGAATCAGCAACAACCTGAAATATCAACCCTTATCATGCATACGCTACTTCACTGTACCAAAACCGCGTGTATACGCGCTTTCTCCAAAGGCAACCCGCGTGCAGATCTAGAAATGATTACTTCTGCCTTTGCTGTCAGATCCGACCCTTACCAAGCGTCCCGAACAGATAACCAACAATACCAGATCCTCTCACTGCGTCAGCCACACACCATCCATGCTACTTTGCCTAGTGATCTTCTCCTTATATAGCTTTAGGCCTTGTTCAATACCAAGAGCCAAAACCATAGAAACACAATACCATCAACTTCAATACTAGGGATCGACACGCCCGTCGAGACACAATGGTCCGAAACCATAGGCACAACTTCCAAGGACTAACCGCCATGGACCAAAGGTACGTTTCCACATACACGCGCTTTTGCTGAAGCCAAACTGCGTGTACACGCTGATTATCCTTGCTGAACCTGCGTATATCTCTTTCTTGTCCTGCTGTACTGAGATCTGTCTTCTAGTTAAGTTGTCATCACCTGTACCAGTCTCTGAGCACCTGTACCAACCTTCTGAGTGAGTTGCCATCAAGGACAACACTTGAATCATAATGCCAACAATCTCCCCCTTTGGACTTGATGGCAACCACCACACCAAGTCACTCTCCCCCTTTGACATCAAGGGCAAAGGGTGGACCAAGATATTCTCTTCCTTGGTATACCTTCTGCTGACCATACTGCTGTCCATACTCCCCCTGAGTATATGCTGAAATCTCCAAATGTGCTCCCCCTTTGTGTATGCCAAAGTGTACCAATCTATCCATCCTGCTCTTGCTGAAAAGTGCTGTTCATGCTCCCCTTGACTGTAGGCAAGATCTGTAAAAGATGTTCTACAAGAAGAACAAAGACTTATACATCATAGAAGACCTTCCTATCACCAAAAGACTCAACATACATTCATCACCCAACCTAGTGGGGATATCCCAATATTGACTCATTCACCTAACCATGTGAAGATACATGATAATACATGAACATTTCATCATTCATCCCAGGCATAGTGGGGAAACCAACATAGGCCGTTACATGACCTTGACATCATAAAAGAGATACATGACATAGTGATGAAATATCTAGACCAAGACTTATGAAAGCCACCAACAGCATCATGATCTGTACCATCAGCCTGCAATACCATTCCTAAACAGTAAGATGTATCATTTAGCTTTATAGACTTTATCAACACCTTCTAACCATAATGCCAACAATGCATTATTCGAAGAATATTCTCCCCCTGAGTGTAAGCCAACCATGTCTGAACCATTTCCTGAGTCTGTTCTGCTCCCCCTGAGCCTGAGCCAACCATGACTGAACCTGGGTCTGTTCTGCTGCCCTTTCTTCATATACGCGACTTTGCAGCCTGTAACTCGCGTATATACGCGACTTGTCTTCAGTCTATCAGCGTATGCAGGATGGAATACTGAATTTCATCACTTTCAGATTCCCCTGTGTCTGTTATGTCAGCTGTCTGAGTTATCCCACACCTTTCTGTCTCTGTCTTCTTCAATTCCTGCAACTGTGATGATGTATGGTCCCCTTGTCTTGAATTTTGAAATCTGCTTCTGCATTCCCTTGCTTTATGCCCATAGTTGTTGCATGTATAGCACCTTATATTTTTCATGTTCCTTCTATCACACTCAAATGCTTTGTGTCCATATGCATTACAGGCAAAGCAATACCCTCTGAAATACCTGGGATGAGATGATCTTTCTTGAACCATTCTACTTCTGCATCTGGCTGCAACATGTCCAAGATTATGACATACATAACATTCAACTTTATTCAGCGGAGGAAATAATCGTCTATCACGTTCATAGTTAGGAGTAAAGGATCTTCCTTGAGGAATTTCTTTTCTTGGTTGTTCCTTGAGCATTTCAGATTTCTCATTAGAGTTTCTTGTCTCACCTTGTGAACTAGATTCACCTTCAACATATTCATGAAAACCAAGACCAGTCTTGATAGCAGGAGATCTTTGACTATTAAGAATATCATCCAAGACTTTAGAACTATCTTGAAATCGTAAAAGCTTATCCTTTTCTTCTAGTTTACCTTTCAAGATATTTACCTCAACTTGATGTTGTTCTTCCTTTTTCAGATACTGCTTCCTTAGGTCTTCTTCAACTTTTCTCCCTTCTTCTACTTGTCGCTTTAGTTTGATCACTTCATGTTCTTGATCTTCAAGATCTTCTTTTAGAGAGAGGATCTTTGATTCAAGTCTCTGAATAGTTGTGCTCTGATCTTTTGCTATATCCTGCAATTTCTCCCTTACCCTGGTTTCCGTTTCCAATAGTTCTTTTAATTTGGCAGCTTCTTCAGTTTCTGCATTCTTCTCTTCATGTGCCATGAGACTTTTAATATCCTCGCTATCATTGGATGAAGCATTCTTCTTCTTGTGCGCCATGAGACTTCTAATATCTTCACTATCATTAAATGAACTTTTAATATGGGAATAATAGCTTCTACCATCTTGTTCATATATCCTTTCTTTGTTATGAGGACATCTAGCAGCATAGTGACCAACTCTACCACATAGAAAACATTTGAAAGGCAGCTTATCTTTGAACCGTCCAGTTCCACGTTCAAGATTCTTGACAAAATTTACCTCATCTTCTTCCTCTGACACTTCGAATGCGGCCTCTGGTGGTACCTCTAGTCGCATTTCAAAAGCAGTTAGGATCCCGTGAAGCTGTGACATGGTAAGTTTTCGCACATTCTCCTTTTCTTCTACGGCAGATACTTTAGAATCAAATTTAGTAGACAGAGATCTCAAAACCTTTTGAACTAAGACAACTTCCTCAAATTCTTCACCCAGATCCCTCATACAATTCACAATCTCATCCATACGCAGGAAATAATTAGCTACGCTTTCATTACTTCGCATCTTAAGAGTTTCATACCGGATTCTGAGAGTTTGAAGCTTCGCTATTTTTACCAGATCATCTCCTTCGTAGCTTGTAACGATTTTGTCCCATATTTCCTTAGCTGATTTGAGATGCATGATCTTCATAAATTCTGATTGAGTCAAAGTACCCAATAGGACATTAACTACTTTGGCATTGAGCTCATATTGCTTTTTCTCTGCTGGATCTGTAGGAGTTGCTGATGGGAATTTGTATCCTCCTTCTATGAGTCCCCAAACTTCTGCTCCAAGAGACTGTAAATATGCAGTGGTTCTTATCTTCCAGTGAGTAAAATTGTTCCCGTCAAAGACTGGTGGCCTGATGTGTGCCTCTCTTTCTGGATTAGCCATTTTGATGGATCTTTTCCTTCAAGCGATCAAGCTTCCTCTGAAGGACCTGCTCTGATACCAATTGTTGGAAATAATACTGAGAGGGGGGGTGAATCAGTATTATCAGATTAATAAAACCTTTTCAATTTCCTACTCAGAAACATATACGCGACTTCTGTTAAGTGAACCAGCGTGTACACGCGACTGTGTCTAAAGCAACTAGCGTATATGCAGATATCTTATGATTCAGTTAATCTTATCTTCAGTAAATGCATCAGAACATTATTAAGCAATTTAGGAGTAAACAGGTGCAGTATAACAGAACAGAATCATCACACAAGAGCCACACACATGAACACCATGATATAAGGTGGAAACCCAATGTGGGTGAAAACCACCTGCTGCAATTCGTCTCTTTCTTTCTTTAATGAGAAACTTCTTTTACAATATACTGGTGCAGTCCTTTACCAGTATGCAGGCTACAACCTGCAGAGGGCTACAACCCTCTCTTTCGTTTTCCAACTACTTTTGGAAGGGAGCTACAATCCCCTCAGCTCTTGTACTAGCTGATCCATTTACTAGTACGTAGGTGCTGACCCTACAACCTTCAGGGACCACGTTTCATCAATTTTCAGACTGGATCCAAGAGTACAAAGCAAACATTACCGCAATACAATCATCAACTTATACTTGCATCATAATTCATTAAACAACCCAATACCGAATCACTGAAACCCTGTCATCAAGAACACAGAACCCAAACCAGAATCTAGAACTCTGCAACAACCACCAGAATCAGCAACAACCTGAAATATCAACCCTTATCATGCATACGCTACTTCACTGTACCAAAACCGCGTGTATACGCGCTTTCTCCAAAGGCAACCCGCGTGCAGATCTAGAAATGATTACTTCTGCCTTTGCTGTCAGATCCGACCCTTACCAAGCGTCCCGAACAGATAACCAACAATACCAGATCCTCTCACTGCGTCAGCCACACACCATCCATGCTACTTTGCCTAGTGATCTTCTCCTTATATAGCTTTAGGCCTTGTTCAATACCAAGAGCCAAAACCATAGAAACACAATACCATCAACTTCAATACTAGGGATCGACACGCCCGTCGAGACACAATGGTCCGAAACCATAGGCACAACTTCCAAGGACTAACCGCCATGGACCAAAGGTACGTTTCCACATACACGCGCTTTTGCTGAAGCCAAACTGCGTGTACACGCTGATTATCCTTGCTGAACCTGCGTATATCTCTTTCTTGTCCTGCTGTACTGAGATCTGTCTTCTAGTTAAGTTGTCATCACCTGTACCAGTCTCTGAGCACCTGTACCAACGTTCTGAGTGAGTTGCCATCAAGGACAACACTTGAATCATAATGCCAACAAGAAATTCACAAATTCAAACCAAAAGACAAAATTAAAGGCGCAATCAACTGTCAACAGCAAACACACTTACTCTTAAGATCAAAACGACACTTACGACAGGTCTAGATCTAAGGGCGACAATATGACTAGTTTACTTTTGTAATGGGAAACTGCAAATGATGTAACAAATACACAAAAACAAATACAATTTCTTTTATAAAACTGAGGCGGAATTAAGGCAAAGAAAAGGGGTTTTCAGATAGGTACACACACTGATAACAGGCTGCAAAAATCAGAGATAAAACTGAACAAAATGAAGCAAAGAACCACAGCTGCACAGGGCAAAGGCTGATCAGCGCACTTGTTGCACAGAGAAACTGAATTGCAGCGCAGGTAGCCCTCTCGGGACCTACGTTGAAATGCAGAACCTCTTCACAGAGCCTGCGCTGAAGCAGAAACAATAATTTTCTCTGGGTTCTTGGTCATGGTTTGTAGTTTAATCTATGGTTTTTGGCCGGATAAAAGCTATCAGTAAGGTACAATTAGAGGGATGATTTAAAGGAGGACTAAGAGCTATCACAAAGGGCAATTAGAGCATTTTTGGATGAGCTGTTCAGATCATAAACAGGCCCAGTGAATGGACTAGAGTAGCAGATCTCTACTTTGCATTTGTAAATGGCAAATGCAGTTCGATTCACCACTCCTAAGTTTATGAGAAGAACAACAATAGAAACACAAATAAACTAACTAGATACGATCCCCAGTGGAGTCGCCATTTTGTTGTTGGGAAAAGTATCTATTCAGAACGCCCCTATCCCACTCTAAGGTGTGATAGTGCCTTAGCAACAAACAAGGAAAAACTTCTTGAGTATTCTTCTTTATGAAATGTAAACGAAGAGGAAGGATAAACTAACCTGTGTCTTGCACTAGTTTGTTGATCCAATCGCTTCTCTATTCAATAGCTCCCAGCTCCCTGCTCCCTTACCGGCCCAGCTTCACCAAATTCCTACAAGATCACAGAAGAGAGAAACTACACGAAGATATAGATTTACATTCATAAAAAGCTTAGGATCAGATTAAGCTAAACATGCAAATATAACAAAACATCATTGATACACAACATGTAGGAGAAACTCAAATAGTTTTATTGATATGATAAGAAAGTCCAAGAGGAGATACAACCAAGTGAGTCCCGATCTAGCATCTACCTCCCAGCAAAGGAATCCATTCCTCACCTCCAACAAAGCATAAATCACCCAATGCACTAATCTCAATCTCAAACCAACAGCAATTCTCTGCAAAGTACAAAATTCCAGCCTCTGGATCTCTGGGATGAGGGATCCATATATAGATGTAAGCAAAGAGGATGAGTCAGCTTATGTTTTGAGTTGTGGCTTCTCTCTGTCAGTTCTTGCTTCCACTTGGAGACTGAGAGCCTCTTACTCATCACTGGTCGAATTCAGTGAGGCAAGTGTCATTGGAGAAGATTCTGGAAGCTTCCATTGTCTCTCCACCTTGTTGAATGACTCTGCCACTTGTCATTTCCCGCTCAACGCACCTGGGTAGTGCATTCAAGTGCGTTGCAACGCACCTAGACAGTGTATTTGTGTGCTTTGCAACGCAGGCAACTAGTGGAGCATCTGAATTGATCTTGATTTGACTAGTTTTGAGTAGTTTTTGGTGGAGAACTTCTGGGAGAAGCTGTCATTGGTTGACCTTGTTTCTTTAGGAGCTGGAACAACATCTTTAGGGACTTAGGATCCCTTGATTTATGGACATTTCATGCTTATAGCTGTAAGGCACAAAAATGTCTATAACACCTATGTTCTCTCCACAACTGTACTGGATCCCTAGGTTCAGCTCTTACCCACAAGTCTAATCCATTTTCTTGCCTTTGGAAAGCATTATAGGCTTTAAGCCATTTAATTTGATTAACCCCAAATGAACTAAATGCCTGCAATTGGATATCCCCAACAAAAGGGCCGGGTTCAGCTCGGTCTCCTGGTCTAATACAAGGTTATGCAAATAAAACTCACACAGTAATCTTTGAACTTTTACCTCGTAGTGCTTACAACAGTTTATAAAATCATCGATGGTATTAATTTGTATAGGAGCACCTGCTTTAATAGCCTTTATTTTCAATTGAAAATATCATTCCATTAAAAACAAGGCATAATTCTTAGCAAGGGCTCTACATGCTAGAACATCATTGTACAAAGAACATAAGGTATCCATCTACTTGATAACTATATCTAACCTACAAGTTACCTTTGCGACTTTTTCTTCTTCCCTTCGCCACCCTTCAAAGGCCTGGCTTTTGGATAGACTGACGTTCCTTAGCTATTACTGTAGCTCTTCATACCTTTCTCGAGGGACCGTTTGCTCTATGAGGTTTTCTGCTGCTTGCTGAGCTTGCATCAAACCCTCTCGTAGGGTTACCATTCTTAGATCACTATCCCATACGGTGGTGGAGACCATGAGATTTACCTGAATTTTCCTATTGGGTTGTCTTGCGTTCATGGCCCGTATTTCTCCCGAGGGTTGTGCCTCTGTCTGAATTTCTTTATCGCAGGTCAATATATCATCCATTTGTATTTCAACATGGGTAACAGTCAAATGTTGTTCCTTTTGATTTTGAACAGCAGACTGCTCCTCAACAACATTTGGAACAGCAGCCCGCTTTTCGACAGGGTTTTGAACAGCAGGATGGACTCTGGTCCTCCGATCCTTTGTCTTGAGGGGTTTTGCTGGAGTGGTTGCATGTTTCCCTCCCAAAGTCCTTTTTACCCTTTTCCTTGCTTTCAAAATCCTAATCTGCTGTCGAAGCTGAACTATTACATTCAGTAGTCTTTGTTGTTCTTTCCGTAATTTCTTAATTTCTTCAATTTCCTTAGAAGGAACAGTAGACTGTTCACTGCGGCCTGGACTATGATCTGGATCAATTCCCTGATTTTCTCTTTCTGGTGCTTCTTCGTTGCTCTGCTTTGGTTGCTCCAGGGCAAGAACCCTAGCTGGTTCTGTTATTTCTTGGGTGACTTCCTTTCTGCCTCCCCTTCTTCTGGAATTTCTTCTGATGTCGTCTGGCTAGGAACAGATTGTTCTTGTTCTGCATCACTTCTCTCTCCTGTCATATTTTCATCATGAACAGGCTGAATCTCCTCTTCTACCTCCTCAGTATGTAAGTATTTAGGTGCATTTCTATGCTGAGAAGAGTGTTCCTTTGGTTCTTCTTCAACATGAAGATCTAGTGGGATGGAAGGTTGGCCATATTCGCCCGTATTGGCCAAAATTTTGGCCAATTCATCTTCTCTCGATGGATTCTGCAATGTGTTGCCTTCCTGCTGTTCCGTTTCCTCCTCCTGCTCAGGTTGCTCGGTTTCTTCCTCCATTTCTCCTTCCTCATTTTCCTACATTCCTTTCTCATTGTCTTCTCCTTCTAATATTGGGGGTTGCTCATCCCCTGTATCGTCTATCTCTACAGGTTGGCTAGTATCTCCTTGGGAATTTTCCAGCCTCCCTTTTAGCCGTGCTAGTCGGACCGATTTCCTTCATTTTTTTTGACACTCAGGTGTACTGGTGGCATGTTTATGTTTTGGGGATGGTGTGGTCAATCCTCCATCTATCATGGCAATTAGCTCTTCCCAGCTGCTCTGTTGCTAGGTAAGGCTATGGCTAACTATTAACTGTATCAACCGATGATGACTAACAATTGATTCTACATGGTGTGCCTTTTTCATGCTCCGTGCAACGTCATGAAGTAATGAATTCAAAAATGTAGGTAAATTTACATAGCATTGTTGCTTTAATACAGCTAAAAGTTTAAGGTGTCGTGGTCTTACCACGTCTTTTCTTCCTTCATAAGTGATGTAGCTTTGAATGGTCTTCGCCAATTCCACCCATGGTTCTCCTAATGCTGCTGATAGAACCCCCTTTCCTCTAATTTTCAGGCTCTGGCCTTCATCTTGGAAGGTTTCTATGATCTTCTTCAATCTCTCCTTCTTTAATGTCCATACAGGTCCAATAGCTGGCAGTCCTGAGACCTCTCCGATTATGTCATCGATGACTGCTATGTGTCTCCCCCTCACTGTGGAGTGATCCTCTTGCAAGTTCTGCAAGAATTCAATTGCTACAGTCTCGTTGGATTCCTGTAAGCGTTTGAGATAAGTTAACCACCCTGCTCTTGCCAAGATTTCCCGTGCAGCATCAGAGACTGTTGACACCTGTGGTTCTCTCTAAATCGATCTTCTTCCCATGTTTATGGTTTCGCTGTAAAATCTCAGAATTTGACAATGGAACACCAGCTATTCACACTGTTAAAACAGAGAGAGGCTGACAGACGCAGGACTCGCTCAAAATCTAAAGGGCTTTACTAATGCCGCAGAGCATACTATGGAAATGGCTTAAGAACAGCAAGCCATGCAAAAATAAAAAATAGTATACCGTTGAGTCATGCTATTTCCAAGTACACAATTTCCCGAATAGCGGTCTGACATGTAATCCATGGAATGATGAGGTTAACCTCCCCTCCCGCAATGTGATAGGCCATCCCGGTCGTCAAATAAAGGAGCAGCATGCCATTCCGTTGTGAAGCAGAGTCATAAAGGAACAACGTATGGCAATATGCCATGTTTACAAAAGTAGCAGGTTACCGAAATAGAGGTGTAAAGTCGGATCGCTTAATACGTAAGAGACTGTTGTGATATGATGCAAGGCTGGAAGGATAGGACATCTGCCGTGCATACAGAGTCTCATGCGGTCATTGTCAATTGTTCTGTCATGATTGGTGATAATAGATTTACATGCATTGCATGGTTCAGGAAATAATATACATTCTTCTTATGCAATTTATCACTAAGGTATAAGAAACATAAGGGTGCTGATAACTACCTATTGGTGTAAATAATGTGACTTCAATACCATTAACAGTGCTCTGCTGCCGACAGGTGTCCATAACCTTGGTAGAGTTGTTTATTTCACCCATGGAACCATGATCCTTTGTGTATGCTTAGGAAATGTTGTGCGATGTCAAAATGTAGGCCATTATGCTAGCTTGGTGACCAGTTAGCCATAATGCCATTCACGAGGGAGGAGCGAAAGGTGGGTAGGCTGGCTCGTGATGAGACCTCCTATTCCAAGGGTTATTTATTTGATATACCTTTTGGACCATATCACTGGTGTGGTGGCCATAGTGGGAATGCCACTTCACTTTCTTCCTCATGATCCTGGTACGCTGGCTCTTGATGAGACCCCCTATCCTGCATTTGACAACTTATATAAACAAGTCATTAAGACATCATTGTTTGCTCTTTTTTCTTTCTTTTTCATAAACTACTTTCCCATTTATACACAAAGGGTGGTTCAACACTACTTAAGAGTAGGAATGGTGGAAGAAGTCTTAACATCTCAATAGGAAGATATAAACCCTTTGCTCTTATTCCTGAATAATAATCAAAGAGGATTAAAAGGAACCAACATGATAAAGATAACCAATCAGAGCAGAGTTAGTGGAACAATGACAACAAAAGATAATGGGTAAGTGTGTCCTTCCCTCTGTCCTCTTACCAATTCAGAGCAATTTCTTATCAAAAGAGTGATTTTATAATTCACCGATTTCAGTTATGATTTTGTATCCATTTCATAAGTGCATAGCTATATTCCAAAATACTTGAAAGAACATGAACAATATGCATCCTTAATTTAGAACAGAAAGGGGAGCAAGC
This sequence comes from Pinus tabuliformis, assembly GCA_031772625.1. NCBI lineage: Eukaryota > Viridiplantae > Streptophyta > Pinopsida > Pinales > Pinaceae > Pinus > Pinus tabuliformis. Next base: position 1,545,230,599 of record CM062819.1, read on the forward strand.
ATAAGTAAAATGAATACAAGGATGTTGTTGTTTCAAAAAGGAAAAGCAAAAGAATACAAGTGGTGTTCCTTTTGGAAAAAGGAAGAGCAGAAAGCACAAATGTTGTTCCTTTGGAAAAGGAACAACAAAAATCGAAAATGTTGTTCCTTTGGAAAAGGAACAACAGAACACACAAATGTCGTTCCTTTGGAAAAGGAACAACAAAAGTCAAAAATGTTGTTCCTTTTGAAAAGGAACAGCAGAACACAGAAATGTCGTTCCTTTGGAAAAGGAACAGCAAAAATCGAAAATGTTGTTCCTTTTGAAAAGGAACAACAGAACACAGAAATGTCATTCCTTTGTAAAAGGAACAACAAAAATCAAAAATGTTTTTCCTTTGGAAAAGGAACAGCGGAACACAGAAATGTCGTTCCTTTAGAAAAGGAACAACAAATATCAAAAATGTTGTTCCTTTTGAAAAGGAATAGTAGAACACAGAAATGTCGTTCCTTTGGAAAAGGAACAACAAAAAATCAAAAGCAAAAAGCAAAAGTGTTGTTCCTTTGCAAAAGGAACAACAGAAAGAAAAAGTGTTGTTCCTTTGGAAAAGGAACAGCAGAAAGCACAAAGTAAAGAAAAAGAACAAAATTAAAGCAAAATGAACGGCTGATCCAAAAGGTGTTGTTCCTTTGAAAAAGGAACAGCAAGACGGAAATGCTATCCCTTTGAGAAAGGGAACAACAGAAAATAATAAAATTGCTGCTGCTCGGAAAAGTAACAGCAAGGTGTTAATACAGAAATAATTCAACAAAACAAAGAAATTATGTACAAAGTGTAGAAAGAAACAAATGACTTAATGAATCATAGGTGAGGAAAACTTCTCTCCCACCCCCAAAATTTCCATATCAGAGTCTTGGCGTAGCTATTGGTAGAAGGACTCCCGAGTGAATGGTTTGCGATAAAGACGAACTCGGTTGCCATTTTCCTTAAAGGCATATCCAGAACCATCAATAGTGATTAGAGTAAGAATACCATTGTTGTGTACCTTATGGATTTCGTATGGTCCCAACCAACGAGTCTGGAGCTTCCTGGGAAAGTCCTGAAACCTAGAATCATACAAAAGTGCCCAGTCTCCTTCGTGGAAGACTTTATTTTTAATGAGAGCATCATGCCATTTGTCTCGTTGCTGTTGGATCAGTGCAGTGTTTTGGAGTGCAGAGAGCTTGATTTCATTGAGGTCATTGATCTTTTGTAATCGATTAATCTGTGCCTCAGTTAGATCTAAGCCAACTTCCTATGTTGTTCACAATGTTTGGATTTCGAATTCTATGGGGAAAATGGGTTGCTTTCCAAACACTAATTGATAAGGTGAGTAATTCGTGGTACTTCTCCATGTTGTTCTGTAAGCCCACAGTGCTTCTGGTAGTCTGGCAGCCCAATCACGTCTATCTGATGCAATGATTTTTGTTAGGACTGTTTCTATTATTTTATTGATGCTTTCTACCTGACCATTTGCCTATGGGTGGTATGGAGTAGTGATTTTATGCCGGACATGATAGTTTTTGAGTGTTGCAGCTATTTTGTTCCCAGCAAACTGTGGTCCACCATCGATAATTATATCTCTTGGAAGACTGTAGCACACAAATATATGGAATAGGAACTGTATGAAAGAATCCTTTGTAGCTCTCGGCAATGCCTCTGCTTCGACCCATTTGGTGACATATTCTGTTGCCACCAAAATATATGTTTTCTGGTTTGAGGGTGGGTTAATTGGTCCAATGAAATAAAGGGCCCATAGTTCGAATGGTTCAATGACTAGCTACGGATTCAGGGGCATCTCATGGGACTGACCAGGGCGTCCTGCTCTCTGGCAACTGTCACAAGCTTGGACGAATTTCTTTGCATCTTTGAAAATTGTAGGCCAATAATACCCTGTTTGCAGCACCTTATGTCCAGTTCTGCGATCGGCAAAATGTCCGCCACATGGTCCGTCATGGCAGGCTTTTAAAATGTCAAAGATTTCATCCTCCCGAACGCATCTTCTGATATGCATATCTGCCCCTCTATGGAACAGGTAACCTCCAACCCAAGAGAACCGAGCACTCTGCTGAACAATCTGTTTCCTCTCATTAGGGGTTAGATGTTTCGGTAGTTTACCTACTGTTAGGTAATTGGCAACATCAGCATACCAGGGCATTTTAGCAACAACAACAAGCATATGCTTGTCTATAAATTGATCTTCCACTGCTGCTGCATCAATTGGCTTTGGCATTCTTGGGAGAAAATTGGCTACAAGATTTTCTCTTCCAGGTCGATCCTTGATTGTAATATCAAATCCCTGCAATAAAATCAGCCATCTAGTTATTCTGCCATTCGTGATAGGCTTGTTTGCTAAATATTTTATGGCAGAATGATCTGTATACAAGATAACAGGATATCCAGTAATGTAATGTCTGAACTTATTAACAACATGTATTATAGCTAGAAATTCTTTTTCAGTAACAGTGTAATTTAGTTCAGCAGGGGATAAATTTTTGCTCATATAATAAATTGCATATGGTTTTTTATCCTCTTCCTACCCAAGGACTGCTCCAATGGTTGTATCTGAGGCATCAGATGATATCTGAAATGGCAAATCCCAATTTGGTCCTCAAAGGACTGGGGCTGTGGATACCAGCTTCTTCAGATCCTGAAAAGCACGTTCACATTTTTATGTCCAAAGAAAAGCAACATTACCTATTAGTGCATACAAAGGTGCAACAATATGCGAAAAATGTTCTATAAGCCTCCTATAATAACCAGAAAATCCAAGAAAACTGTGTACCTCCATTTGAGTGGTAGGAGTGGGAATAAGCAAAATTATTTGGATTTTGGCTGGGTCTACCTAAATGCCAGCTGCTGAAATATAGTGTCCTAGAATAAGTCCTTCAGTCATCATCATATAGCATTTTTCATGGCTTAAACAAAGCCTGGTAGCAATGCAGTGTTGTAGGACTCTTTCTAGTGTGTCCAATGCTGGATCGAAATCGTCTCCATACGATGTAAATTCATCCATGTATACTTCAAGTCCTTCATTTATTAAGTCTGAAAAAATGCTGAGGATAGCTCTTTGGAATGTTGCAGGAGCGTTGCATAAGCCAAAAGGTAGAACTCTGTAGGCAAATGTTCCCCAAGGACAAGTAAAAGTGGTTTTGTCTTGGTCTTCAGGGGTAATTTGGATCTGATTATATCCACTGAAGCCATCTAGGAAAGAAAAGAATTTCTTTCCTGCCAAAGTGTCTAATACTTGATCAATGAATGGGAGAGGGAAGTGGTCTTTTTGTGTTGCTTTATTTAGTTCTCTGTAGTCCACACAAATTCTCCATTTCCCATTCTTTTTTGGTACTACCACAAGCGGAGAGACCCATTTACTATCGGATATAGGATAGATGAAATTGACATCTAAAAGTTTTTGAAGTTCAGTTTTTACCACATCTTTTAGATGAGGATTAAGTCTCCTTTGAGGTTGGCGAACAGGACTCACATATTTTTCTATGTAAATGTGGTGTGTACATAATTGGGGATCAATTCCTTTCATATCAGGGTAGTCCCATGCAAATGCTTCTTTATATTTCCTCAATAAATGGATGAGCTTCGTTTCTTGTTCAGAGGTGAGGTTGGCATTAATGTTTAAGGTTTTTCTAGGTTCAATTTCCACAACTTTACTATTTGCAACAGAGGTAACAGGTATTGTTTGATCATGTGTATCTTTAAGAGGATCTTCTTCTAATTCGTTATTGAATGTTGCCTCTATCATGTGACATTGTGTGTGGGATCTGAGTTCAGTTTGACTAATAAAACTATTAATGGCATCGTCTTCTGTTTGGTCTTTGAAGTCAAGTGCCTCTTGTATAGTTAATGGAGATCTAATGTTATCAGTAAGGTATGATACAGGATGCTTATTAGTTTTGATTATTGTGACACTCGGCTGTGCTAGAGGATATAAAGCTAAGTTCTTGATATTCGCCCCTCTCGTTATGGTCATATTGCCTTGTTGGCAGCTAATATAGGCATCGGCAGTTGCAAGCCAAGGTCTACCTAAAATCAATGGGTGTCAATCAAGTCAGCTTTTGGGATTTATTATCAGAAAATTAGTTGGATATTCCCAAGAGTCAACAGATACCATGACATCATGTAGTGTGCCCTCTGGCCTAACCACAGATCGGTCAGCTAGTTCTAGTAAGGTAGAGGTGGGTTCTACAGATGTAATGCCTAGCTTTTCGCAAGTAGTAGTTGTTAAGATGTTGATTGCAGCTCCTAGATCAACTAAGGCATTGGGGAAGGTTTGACCATAAATTTGTACGATGACTGTTGGATTTCCTGGGTCTTCATATTTAATGGGTGTTTCTTTTCGTGATAATAAGTCAGATAGAGTACCAACTACTTGGACTCTTGGATTGTTTGCTATATTCCTCGGTTTCTTTACACACAATTCTTTGATAGTCTTTGCATATATCGGGATGTCTTGAATGACTTGGAGGAATGGAATTTTTATGTACAAATTTTTTAATTCTCCCAGAATGTCAAAATCTGGATATTGTGTAGGTCAAGGTATGATTAATCATTCTGGGAACGGGGGAGAGGATGTGGTTGCTTGGTTATGAGTTTGTTTTTTGTTCACATCCTCTTCTTGTGACAGTTGTTCTCTGGGTAACTGATTTTCAACATGGGCTGTCTTATCTCCCTCAGTTTCAATAATACACCCAGATCTTAGCTGAAGATCATTACACTCCCTTAGATCGGCTCCTATTTCTGATGTTTCTACTATTTGGACAGCTTGGACCGGTCTATTATTTGGATTAGGGTTGGGTTGTGCTGGGAGTTGCGGTCTCAGATTAGACTGGGGATTTTGTTGTAAGGCTAGCAGTGTAGGTTGAGGGAGCGAAATGGTTCCTACTGGCTGATGCATCGGTCTTTGCCAATTTTTCTGCCAGGCTGGACTTTGTGAAGTAGGGGGAGTCCATTGTGCTGGGTATACATTACTTTTCCAATATGGTGGGGCACAGGGAAAATTCAGCCAACTAGATTGGCTTGCCTGATTCGGCCACGGGGTTGATGAAGGAAACGACTGTGGTGACCAATTTGGAAACGGGGGTTGAGGTTGATTTTTCCACATATTATATTTTTGAGCATTATACTATGGAGACTGAAAAGAAGAAGTTGGGTCCGAAAACATACCGGCGCTGGTTGAGCAGATACACTGATTCTGGCTCTTCTTCTTCTTCCTTATATACTGCCTTTAATCCGGGAAGTGAGGGGCAGCTTTCCGTAAGGTGATCTTTTGTGCAGATGGCACATGTTTGGACTGCATCTAGTGGACACTCCTTATGGCTATGTTTCTTCCTGCATTGGGGACAGAAGATTGCCAAATTCTGTTCTGCCTCCATTTGCTTCTGTTTGGCCTGCATAATATCAAGTTGTGTAGTTAGTGTCCCTAGTATATCAGTTTTAAAATTTTCCAATAAATTTCCAATTTCTGCATGCATCACTCCTTCTTTCGAAATTTTATTATCTCTTACAAACCGATCATGTTCTGCCGGTTTTAATCTTGTGCTGCCTCTCAAGCTCCTGATACATAAATCAATAATGTCAGCAAAATTTTCCTGATAAATATCTCCTTTTCCCATAATGTTTAATGTTTCAATCCATTGTTCCTTCATACCCCTAATTAATGTTGTTTTTAACAAATTGTCAGGTAAAGGTAGTGATGCATAAGGAGATCTTTGAAGATTATACTGAAAACGTTCCACATACTCCTCTAATGTTTCATTTGGCCTAGCTACCATCTGGAATATTTCGTCCTTCAGTTCTCTAGACCTGCAATAGTCCTGATATTTTTTTAGAAAAGATTCTTTCATTTGATCCCAGTTATTTATAACCCTGCCACATAATCCCATAAACCATCTTACACAGCACATCAAACTCAAATAGAAATGCATTCGGATCTTCTGATGTAAAACCGTGGAATGTAGGGATATGTTGAAGAGGGATTTCTTTCATATGCGCATTTGCTACAGTATCCACTATGGTGTATTGCAATGTAGAGGTTTGGGTGTTTGGTTGGTTTTGAGCCATTTGGTCGAATATATGCCAATAACCTTCTGGGATATCTAGGAGGGTATTCCTAGGTTGAGAGGGAATGGCTTTAAGAAGAATGGTTTTGATAGCACTTCCTTTATCTGGGATAATGAGAATGTCTAATGTTTGAGGAGATTAAGTTTCTTTAAAAATTATTTTTGTGGCACTTCCCTTGTCTGGGCTATTCAATGGCTGGGTTGTCCCAAGAGGAGACCTCGGTTCCTCAGTTTCCCTTGTCTCTCCTTCTCCTTCACAAAGATTGCTAAAATTCCCTTCTTGCAATAGTTCTGGAGTAGAATTTTCAATTTCTTGAAAGTCCTGCTCTTCAGTTTGACTATGCACCTTAGCAAAGGCTACAGATGGTGATCCTGTGGCCTGAAGGGAACTAGTAGGCTGTCTAGAAATAACTTTTTTGGGTCCTACTGAAGGCTGAGATTCTGCTTTCTTGAAGATTTCTTCTATGAAGGTTGATCCGCCAAGGGTCACCGGCCCCTTAGCATTTTCTGGCTTGGGTAGAGTTTTAAAATTCTTTTCTGGCTTTTTCTACTTAGTCATGCACACAAATCAGCTGCTAGGTTCTACCCAAACAAAACAACAACAAATCTGTAGGAAAGCAGGCAAGGGAGCAGGGCTGTTACATGCTCCACACGTAGGTTCTTACCTTCCGTTTTTAAAACCCAATTCCTCCCTAGTAGGTTCTTACACTACTTTGAAAAGAAACAAATGGCTACACTCTTTCCCCGGCAACGGTGCCAAAATGTCGAGCTATAAAAAGGGTCTCTTTCACCTCTAATTACCTCACATTAGTTTTTCAATCCAGGAACGTTTTGTTATTTCAAAGAGTGTCTCAGTATGAGGCTACTATTTGCCAGAGTAATGCTAGTAGTACAGTGCTAAAAAATACAAGAGTAAACGGATGCTTATTTACAACAAATTACTTTTAAAGACTAAACCATGCATTCAGCAAACTAAGCAATTTATCAGTCAAGGGTTCAGTAGCAGTAACTCATCCCTTTGTAAATTGATGGAACTAAAGGAAATCAGGGAACAGATCATCGACGTGGGAGCCAGACAGTAAATGTCAATGCTCACTACAGCCTTAGATCGCTCTTCACACCAAACAATAACACAAATGACAGGAAATGGAATGGCAGATAAGAAATAGGACAAAAAATAAGAAATGGAACAACAAACCTGAAATGGAACAGCAAATAGGAAACTGTAACAACAATTAAGTCTAATAAGCAGTAACACCTTAATCTACAAGATCAAATGCGATAATCGTGTCATACAGGAATCAAATGGCAATCCTTCACTTTTAAGGACGAATTGAACAGCACACAAAAAATGGAACAGCAATGATTAATAATGGACTATAGAACAGTGCTTGAAAACCACACATACATGCGCACAACACACCTTAATAGTAATATGATCTTGGTAATCCAGTTATCAATCTTAGTTATAAAGAATACGACTGTATTTCAGAATGGAACAGAAATTTCTATAGATTCAACAATCGTAAGGAACATAATCCCTAAGATGAATTTAGTAATACCAATGCATAAGTGTACAACACAGATGCTCTGTCATTGAACAAAAACAATATTCTGTAAAGACCGGTGATATTATATTAGTGCTTAAAGGAACAGTAATATGTTGCAAAATTAATATAATGGTTCTGTCTTCAAAAATGATATTACTCAGTGAATTAAATGTAACAAAGCTATGATGTAAAACAATAGAACATATCAGATTACCAAATAACACTGATAAGCAAACCACGCATAAACCAAAAGTAATAGTACAGGAGCAAGTGTTCCTCCAGGGTCGAGCCCTTAGCCTCCAGGGGCACACCGCTTGAGGTTATTCCAGACTCAGAGATGAAATAGCAACCAAGTTTGTATTAATGCATAAGATGGAATTATAGTAGATCAGTTCTCAATGCAACTCGATGATCAAAGTTTCAATCTTAAGAGAAATTACATAAAACATAAGAGACTCCCAAGGCTAGCAGTGCTTCCCCTTTTTATAATGGTAAAGGCGGAGATGTCTAGGTGTAAAAATAGTTAAAGCAGTGATCCCTCCAGATCAAAGGATCCTAAGGGATTCGCCGAATCGTTAGTCCTCAGTTATCTATTTTCTTTCTTGCGTCGAGCCGATATCTCCACTTCCTTTCCAGGGCTAATACGCTTTGATTTGGTTTGCCTTGTTTGCATACGGTTCCCCATCAAAGGGACAATGGTTAACCCGTCCTTGTCCTTTCGTTTGGAATGGAAGTCTTTCATTTTTCCTTCTTTCTGCATAAGAAAATGACAATTGTCAGTGTTTTTGATCTGCATATTAATCTTACAGGTTTTATTACAATTCCTTATCATCTACCTAGTTCATGATGGAAAAGGTTTGTAAGTTTTAATGAAAATATGCTGAAATAATCATCAAAACATACCTTCTTTAGTACTCCACAGCATGCTTTCCTCCTATTTGAAAACTTGCGCGCCACAAAGCAGGTGCCCCGCTAGGTCCTGCTTGCACTTCCAGCCTTAAAGGCATTGGTCCTCCTCCTGCAATGTAATTCGCGAACACAGGGCAATGGTCCTTATAATGACCCTGACCCTTGCATTTTATGCACCACACCTCTTCGCGCACTTCTGGTCGAGCTATCCTGTCCTGTTTCAGACTCTACATCTCAAGCCATAAGTTTTTCAACTGCGTGTGTATCTTCTGAACTCCCAAGTTAGGATCCTACATCAGGGTCTCATGTAGCCTCATCATGATCTCCAAGGCCTTTGCCTGAGTTGTTAACCTCTGTTGCAACAACACGTTCCTCAAATGTGGCGTTATCGATGCTACAAACCATTTGTGGTGCTGTCCATCCGTCAAAGTCATATTAGCTTCACAAATCATACACTTCAGTCTCTGATCCAACTCCCAAGGAGTCTCACCTAGTAGCATTGTGATCTCTTTGAATCCAATGATCGACTGTGTTTCAGACTTCGGCCTACTAAATTCTTTGTTTAGCACAATTTGGATGTCCACGATTCCCACATTCAAATTGTCATTAGAATTCTTAATATACTAGGTTAGCGCACGATCCTCCAGAGCATTGACCAACGTCACTTTCTTTGTATTATCATCTATAACTCCTTAATCTTCCCATATGGCTCTTATCAAGAACCAAAACTGGTCTTGATCTTCATTTCCTACTCCCTTGAACACAGACAACTTTATCGCGCTTGCCATATTGACTTGCAGTGGTAGCAGAGGTGTTATAGGTGAAGATGGAGGTGAAGGGGGTGAAATTGGTGGTGGTGTGGGTGGGGGTGGTATGCGTGGAATCCTCTAGCTTATCAAATTGATCACACTTCATGGCGAGATCTTCACGAGCTCTTCCTTGTCCCCTCATGGAGGTGAAATCAAAGGGCTATTCTATGATCCCTTACTTCCTTCGTTTTTGTAGGTTTTTCCACTTCGCTAGCTTCAGACATCAAGGTAATTGCATAACCCTCTTTTCACACAATATCATTTTAATCCAAGTATTCAGAGACTTTATGTACTTACCTCGTGGTCCTTTAAGAAAGCGTCGCTCTGCCTTGCTATAGCTAACTAAAGCATCTACCGCAAACTCAGTAATGAATCCTCCTATAATCCGATCAAGCCAGTGATAAACAATGCGTGCGATCTTATCCTCTGATGCTTCCAATTTGCACGCCAACTCTAGGGCCCACACAATAGGATTGTCGAGTTTCCACCTTCGTTGGCTATCTACTAGCTTCATGATCCAGTCATACAACTCAGTAGGGAAAGATGTGAAAAATATTTTGTGGATTTTTGTGTATAGGTAGCAGTCTCACCACTCTTATTTTGTTAGTCACGAATTCTTGTTCTTCTGCGCCACAAACTCGTGAATTCTTCTATGCAGACAACCTTCAATTTTCTTCTTAGTTGGATTCCAATGATACAACATCAGACATCTCTATGCAAATTCCAGTCTCGGCAAAGAAACCATTTGTTGGCATCAAGGGGCCTGACCCAGTTTCAGAGTTAATTAGCCAAACAAATCCCTATACTACTGGCCCTTTCGGAAACAACCCACAGAGCGTGGACTGAGGTCTCATCCGAAGTAGTATGGCAGGATGCTGGAACCAAGCTTCTGCACCCTTGGGATGTCTGAGGGGTTGGTTTAGTCCAACTATGAATACCTTCATGTAGGTCGCTTCATGTGCTATCCTGACCTATGAGGCCTTCGGGATCTATTATAATCACCTTCGCACAACCCTAACTAGGGGATGACATGTTTTAGCACTGTAAAGCAACGATTTGCACTATTTCCCCAAGTTACACTGCGTATCTTACTTATCTTTTTATAACAATTAGTTATCTTCACATAAACAGATACTTTATCTTATATTCACTTTATCAACATATTCATATAAGTTCGTGCATCATATAAACAATGGAAATGCAGTTTATAGCTGATACATTCAATGCACAAAATAGGAAAAAGATACACATAAATGATGTAAAACTTCTCTTTATTACTTCTCCAATGGTTACAGACTCAACTCGCCCTACGCACTCAATAGCATACTACTAGGCCTCTGTGCACTCAGCTGCAGAGCCTTCTCCTACTCTATGACCCAAAGACTCGACTCTACACTTAGATAAGACTCAATTCTTCATCTATTACTTCCACTTCTCTTCACTGCTTTACAACTTAGAGCCTTGCTATATTTATACAATCCCATGGTCCGCAGACCATGGGTAGATCTCTAAAGCTGACATTGCATTACAAAAATGAGGGTGGACAACCCTATCACTTATTTGCAATCTTTGTGCTTTGCGCCTAGAAAACGTGGAGTCTTCACATCGGATTTGGTCAAAATCTGGGTTTTAAGCCCCAAAACTTGCCTTTGGGGGTCTCATGCCTAACATACTGACATATTCTATGGTCCCATTATCCCCAATTTTTCTTATGAATATTCATCCCCAGATGTTTCCACTTCCGATCATTCACATGACACACAAGATGTTAGTCGATCATTTGATTGCAGAGAGGACAAATCTTTATTTTTGAATCCACTTAATCTATCATCTTTTCTTTCTGAAAAATTAGAGGATGAAAAATTATGTTTCTCATCAACCCCTTTGCATCATTCGTTAGATCATCCAAATCCTAATGCACATCTTAAGATTTATGATCATAGTTTCATTATCTTTTCACATATTTGATCATGATACTAATTCACTTACTACTGATATTTCTAAGACACTAGTATTTGATGATACATCTTATGATTAAGTGGAGACCACTCTAGTTGTCAAGGAACTTCATCCCGAGATGATGGTTATGTCAGGTTCTTGCAACCTTGAGGTTAGTTCCACTTCTGACTAGAAATATATTGAATCACCTCATGCTCCTCATCACTCTCTTGGGCACATTGAAAATCAACATGATCTTCATATTTCACATCCTCCACCAGAATCACATGATCCTATCGCTCATGCATTGCAGGAGTCATATGTAGAAATTCATGTTGTGAAACACAAGTTTTCTTCTTTCTCCATGTTTTATCATTTGTCAAGATTGAAAGAGTGTACATGTTTGTCGTCTATGCACAGTGTGATACATAACCCTAGTACATCTACAAAGTGTTTTTCATGCCCTTTTACTCTTTTCTTTTCTGTGGATGCATTCAAACTTTGAGCCTGTTGGTTTTCATTTTTTTATCTTTCTTGTTTGTTAGTTTTCCTGAATATATTTCTTGTTAACCATGCCTTCACTTACATGGGCCAACCAATGCACCGGTGGTTGCATTAGAAGTATTACTTCACCTGAGAAGGCCCATGCACTATTTAGCTTAGGAGTGGTAGTAGTGTTTTCTTTCTTGTTTTGTTTTTTCTTACTTGTTTTTTCTTTGATTTTATTACTTTCCTTTGCTTGTTTTTTGTTTATGAACCCATAAGATTAGCTTCGCATGAAACTATGTTTGGATTTTGATACAAGTGGAGTGAAATAAAAGAGGATGTGTAAAACTATCAACATTTGGTTATATGTCTATTCCCTCACCTTATGAAGATCTTGGGTTTCTTTACTCAATGACACCCTGAAGGAAAACATGTTCCTTTCATAGTGAGTCCTGGTGAAGTCACAACGCTTTCACTTTTAACTAGTACCACCTACTCTAATCAGTTTTCTATTTTCGGTTAACCCTTGTCAACTTAGTCAAGTAGAGTAAGATGAGGGGTAAAACCTTAACAAGTATGTTATAGGTATATATAACATCCTTATATGAAGGGACAACCTATTCTACTCTCAATAAGTCGGGATCCCTCTTTTAACTCATGAAATAAATACGTGTGTATCCACAATTCTTTGAAAAATGGAAAAATGAAAAATAAAATAAAGGGGAAAGAAGAGAAAGGATTTCTGCATAGAGAGGTGAATAAGGTAACTCCAACGGGGTACTATCCATGCTCAGTGGCAGTGGATCAATGCTTGTGTTCCTAAAGTGACTCCACTAGGGTACTCTCCAGGTCTAATAGCAACATAGCAACACCAGAGATGAAACTTAAAATTGGACAATCTACACTACTTGTGCATCAATATATCCCTCATCTCCAAAAGAAACAACTCAGTTGAATTGATTTGGTATGTGTGTTAACCGATCAAGAGAATGGTAGGGACTATATCTTTAACCCAAGCTAGTGAAGGAACCATGATGATCAAAGAATTGAACAATACTTTCAGAAGAGTTAGAATCACTTTATATGATAAAAAGTCCATACAAAGAGCTAGAGTTCTACTAGTGTGTCACCAATGTTGTAGCGGCTACAACCACCCTCCAAAAAATTTCCCTGTGCTTAGTTTTCGAGCCTCCCTATTAAATCCCAACATCTTATCTCGCATTGACCCAGATACTTGTCATTTCATTGAGCTTTATATTTTTATTTATGGCTTGTGTTTTCTTACTTTCTTTACTGTCTAACCCAAAAGCCGATCTCTTGACATGGTTTCAATTTGGTTCTAGGCTATCCTTAGTGAACTATGGAATCATTGAGGGAAACTAGCCTTGCTCCCAGAAATTGCACAGTCCAAGCTAGTAAGTCAGCTTTTAACTCTAGAATTGCATAGCTAGCTGATAGCCTACCTCTAGCTGGGAAATTTCATAGAGTTTTAGAGGCATCCCAGAGCCACTGAGCCCAGAAATTGTGCAGAACCTATTGTGCTCAGAAACTGCTCAGTGCATGAACCAGAGAGTTGCATGGTCCTTCCCAGAACTGTGCAATATTTCCATCAGGTGCATGGAAGTTTTCCTAAAAGGAAAGAATCTAATAGGAGAATCATCCCTAGGAAGTAGGGATCTATTATTAGTTTCCCGAAGGTGACATGTTTCCATATTTATAAGTTTCTGCCAAGTGTCGTTGTTGTCCTTAATCTCTAGCATATGCATCATGAACTCCATTTGACTCAATGATCCAGGTGGATATTGGTGGCCACCTGCCAAGTCCACCTAGACCCCCACCATTGTCTTTCTCAGCATTTTCAGTTTCCTTAATTGTAGCACAACTTACCATTTTTAGCAGTTTTTCGGGTCTTGAACTTCCGGAGCCATTTTGAGGCCCTAAACGATGTTTTTTGGGGAATCCGAGGGCAACATGGGTCCATGGAATGGACCGATGTTGCCCGTTCCAACAATGATAGTACTCGGATAGATCTTTCTAATGAGCTATTGTATGCGTCAAACGGAGATCATATGCCAAAGTTACGACCCCGGGAAATTGATGTACCAATTTACCCCAAACGGGGCCCACAGTTTGGCGTTTCATCTCCTAGGGTTAGGTTTTGGAATGTTAAGGGTTTTACATTGTTTCTCAACAATAAATAGGCCTTCGGGCCTCATTGTAATACAGTTCAGAGGCATGTAGCCATCACATCTCTTCTCAGAGATAAGCTACCATCGCCCTAGCTGGTTTAGTTCCATTTCTGGTTGTAAGCATATTTCAGTATTTTCCATTAATGAAATGAAGTATTATTTCCGCTGCATATTTTTGTATATGGTTATCTCTGTAATTTGTTGTGTTCCTATTTAAATCCGGATCAGTGGTATCAGAGCGGTCTACTTTTTCTCTGTTTTTCTTTGCATGTCCCCAACAAGGTCGGGATATAAGGAGTTAGGGCTTGAACTGGTTGAACCTTTGCAAGACTAGCCTCGCAAATCCCGACGGCCTCCCATGGCGGACGAGAAGAAAGACGAGGGGGCAGGAGATCCCATCAAAATCTTGCTCGAAGAAGCCCTCGAGCGACAACGGAACGCGATGATGGACAGCTTTGCCCAGATCCTTCAGCAGCTACCCAGAAGCGGCGCATCGGCTTCTAGCAGCTACTCTGGAAACGCCACACCCTTTAAGGTACAAGTTAATTTTGAAATCCCCATATTCGAGGGTCAGATAGACGCAGATGCCATAGATAAATGGTTAAATCTGCTAGAGGGTTATTTTTCTGTTCATGAATTTTCGAGTCGGGAAAGGATTGTTTTTACTCTTCTCAAAGCAGCCCCCCACGTCAAGGACTGGTGGGAAACCTACTGCGAGCAGAAGGATGAAAGTACTGGCTCACTATTTTCAGCTGCACCCACCTAGGATTCGTTCTGGGATGCCATCAAGGAGCAGTACTATCCTATTGGAAGCTATGAGGATGAATACATAAAGTGGACCACGCTGCGGCAGGGAAGGGACCAAGACGTGCCGGAGTTCACCAATCTTTTCCATACCCTTCGCACAAAGTTGGGTATCAAGGATTCGGAGCAACATTTGATACTCAAATACCGTGGCTGCCTGCACAAGTACATCCAGGAAGAAATACAATTCCTGAACATCCCCTCGCTCGGCGCAGCATACCGATATGCCGTCAAGGTTGAGCAGAAGTTTAAACAAAAGAAGCGAGACTTTGGATCTGCGAACCCAAAGCAGGGGAAAGGTGCCCCCAAACCACAAAACAAAGGACAAAGCCAAGGCGGGACAACCCAAGACAACTAGTCGAAGCTGCAAGCAAAGAACAGCGCCGCAAAGCCGAGAAAGGACACTGGAAAATGGTGCGAGTTCCATAAGAGCTCCACTCACAACACAAGTGAGTGTCGGGCCAAGCAGTCACTGGTGGCTGAGCTAAAGGTTTTAGAATCAGATGCATGTTCCGACTCTGAGTCAGAACCCAATAAGGGGTATGAAAAAGGGAAGAAAATCATCGATGCGGATCCCAGCGCCACTGTTGCTACCGCAAAGATCCAGAAAAATGAACCCGAAGATCCAGAGGAGGAGGAGCGTCTCTTCCACTCCCAGATGTGGGTAAAGGGCTCCCCGATACAGTTCATTGTTGATAGCGGGAGTTAAAAGAACCTCATTTCGGCAGACGTCATGAAGCGGTTGGGCTTACCGACCACAGCACATCCACAACCATACACCATTGGGTGGCTTCACCAAGGACGAGATCTTCGCGTGAGCCAGCAGTGTCGCCTTCCATACAACATCAAGCCCTTCACGGATGAGGTATTGTGTGACATTGCTCCCCTTGAAGTTTGTGATGTATTACTAGGACAGCCATACTTGTGGAAGTGACATGCTGTGTATGAATCAAGGCCCCGTGCTGTTATTATTACATTGGGAAATAAGCTGTTCAGGATACCAGAGGTAGCACCACCTGCCGCCATCTCTTTGATTACAGCAAAACAATGCAGTAAGATCATTTCCAAAACCATGAAATTTGTTTTCCTGATGACACGCCCTCAAGGAAAGAAGAAGACAGTGGCCGCGGCCTCCAGACGGGGTCCCTCTGCACGACAACTACAGATGGACAAGATTGTGGAGGAGTACGAGGACATCTTCACCTCCCCTGCAGGGGTTCCTCTGCACTGTCAAGTCAAGCACTCCATCGATCTGACCCCAGGTGCACCGCTACCCAATGGACCAATTTATCGGCGCTCCGTTCTGGAGAACGATGAAATCAAGAGGCAGATTCAGGAGCTCCTGTAGAAAGGTCACATCCGTCCGAGTTCATCGCCCTGTGGGAGCCCGATCGTGTTGGTACAGAAGAAGGATGGGACATGGAGACTCTGTATTCACTACCGGGCGCTGAACAAGATCACTGTCCGTAATAGGTACCTGATCCCGCGGATTGATGACCTCCTAGACCAACTAAAGGGGGCGAAATATTTCAGCAAGATCGATCTGAAGTCAGGATATCACCAGGTACCAATCGAACCCTCTGATGTGTGGAAGACTGCCTTCAAATCCAAGGAGGGCCTCTTCGAATGGTTGGTCATGCCTTTCGGATTGACGAATGCTCCTGCAACCTTTATGAGGCTAATGGATGACATCTTGCGGCCATTCACCAACTCCTTTGTAGTAGTATACTTGGATGACATTCTGATCTTCAGCCAGAGTTGGGAAGAGCACCTCCACCACATCCGACAGGTTCTCCAAACACTGCGGCAACACAAGCTATGTGCCAATTTGGAGAAATGCACTTTTGGCATGACCCAGGTTCAGTATCTGGGATACATCATTGATGAACAGGGGGTGCATGTCGATCCAGCCAAGATCCAAGTCATTCGGGATTGGCCCTCTCCAACCACTCTAACAGAGCTCCGCAGCTTTCTAGGTCTTGCCAACTTCTACTACAGGTTTGTGTTGGGGTTTTCTCTTATTTCTTGGCCCTTGAGTCAAGTCACCAAGGGAGGGGCTAAAGCAAAGTTCTTTTGGTCTGAATCTCAACAGAAGGCATTCATGGAGTTGAAGGATCACCTCTGCATGGCACCAGCACTCGCGTTACCAGATTTACAACAACCATTTGAGGTCGAGACAGATGCCTCTGACTATGCTATTGGGGCAGTCCTTACTCAACATGGTCATCCAGTGGCATATCACAGTGAAACACTTTCAGACACAGTCCGGAAGTACCCCACTTATGATAAAGAGATGTATTCCATTGTACAGGCCTGCCGACAATGGAAGCATTACATTTTGGGGAAGGAAACGGTCATCCACACAGACCACCGACCCCTGCAGTTCATACAGACCCAAGGGAAATTGCAGAATGATCGCCATCAGAAGTGGTCTACATACCTGCAACAGTTCCATTTGAATATCAAGTATAAGAAGGGTAGCACCAATAATGTTGCAGATTGCCTCAGTCGACCACCGATCATGGCGTTAACCACCGTGCTCAACTCTTGTGGGCACAAGACTTCTGATTGGCCACTTCTCTACAAAAGCGACCCAGAATTTGGCCACACATACCAGACACTCTTGGAGGGTCAGCATGTTGCAGATTTTCACCTCCAGGATGCCCTATTATGCCACCTCGGTCACCTTTGTGTTCCTTCAAGCGAGCGTGCCAAGATGACTTGGGAAGCACACTACAGTCGGGCTGCTGGGCATTTCGGGGTCGAGAAAACAGTGGCAGTACTGCAAAATTATTTCTATTGGCCGAATCTTCGATAGGATGTTGGGAAGTACATCAGATCATGTACTGCCTGTGCCATTGCCAAACCGACCATTAAGAAGCACGACCTCTATACCCCGTTGCCTACCCCTAGTCGACCCTGGGAATCCATATCCATGGATTACATGTCAGGCCTTCCTTCCACTAAGCATGGAAATGACTGTTTTTTTGTGGTAGTCGACAGGTTCTCGAAGATGGCCATTATGATGGCCTGCAAGAAGAATATCACAGCAGAAGCCACTGCTAAACTCTTCTTTGAACGAGTGTGGGTGCACTTTGGGATCCCACAGTCTATCATCTCAGATCGGGACAGTCGGTTTCTCAGCACATTTTGGTCCAGTCTCTGGTCAATGCTGGACACCAAACTCACGAAGTCCACAGCCTTCCATCCTCAAACTGATGGCCAGACAGAGGTTGTCAACAGGATGATTGTGCACATTCTGTGCATGTATAACTCAAAGCATCCACGCACATGGGACGAGAGCCTCCACTATGTTCAGCACAACTACAACCGAGCTCTTCATAGCTCCACTGGCCATATCCCTTTTCAGGTGGGTTTGGGATTCCAGCCACTATGCCCCATTGATGTGGCCATGCCACTTGCAGCTACTCACATGAATTCAGCTCATGTCCAGTCCGAAACAGATAAGGCCACCAGCTTCATTGAGCGCATCCAACATATTCGCCAGCAGGTCCATGACATTCTTGAGAAATCAAATGCCAAGTACAAGCAGCGACATGATCAACACCGGGTGCCACACAAGTTTCAGGTGGGCGACAAAGTCTGGTTGCATTTGCAAAAGGAACGCCTTACTGGAGCCTATCAGAAATTGAGACCACTCCGATATGGTCCTTACACCATTACTAAGGCTATGGGAGACAATGCATTTGAGCTCAGCATTCCCCCATTCCTTGGCCTGCACCCAGTGTTCAATGTGGACCGCCTTCGACCATACTTTCCACCATTGCTAGACACATCCGACATTGCAGAACAGCTCAAACCCATAGAATTAAATCCAGATTGCATGGAACAAGCTGCAACTAATCAGATCATGGACACACAGATCAAGAACACTCGCCAACAGAATATCCAACTGTATCGAGTTGTCAAAGCAGGCCAACTCCTTCAGCAAGGCAAGTGGCTCACCAGGGAACAAGTTCAGCAAAAGTTTCCTCATCTCATGGAAGAGCTCAACGCAATGGGGACCATTGCTTCCTAAGGGGGGAGGAATGATCCAGGTGGATATTGGTGGCCACCTGCCAAGTCCACCTGGACCCCCACCATTGTCTTTCTCAGCATTTTCAGTTTCCTTAATTGTAGCACAACTTACTATTTTTAGCAGTTTTTCGGGTCCTGAACTTCCGGAGCCGTTTTGAGGCCCTAAACGACGGTTTTTGGGGAATCCGGGGGCAACATGGGTCCATGGAATGGACCGATGTTGCCCATTCCAACAATGATAGTACTCGGATAGATCTTTCTAACGAGCTATTGTATGTGTCAAACGGAGATCATATGCCAAAGTTACGACCCCGGGAAATTGATGTACCAATTTACCCCAAACGGGGCCCACAGTTTGGCGTTTCATCTCCTAGGGTTAGGTTTTGGAATGTTAAGGGTTTTACATTGTTTCTCAACAATAAATAGGCCTTCGAGCCTCATTGTAATACAGTTCAGAGGCATGTATCCATCACATCTCTTCTCAGAGATAAGCTACCATCGCCCTAGCTGGTTTAGTTCCATTTCTGGTTGTAAGCATATTTCAGTATTTTCCATTAATGAAATGAAGTATTATTTCCACTGCATCTTTTTGTATATGGTTATCTCTGTAATTTGTTGCGTTCCTGTTTAAATCCGAATCACTCAAATCTATGTAATGAACGCCTCTAGATCTCACTTATACATTCAATCATGAAGCTCTAGCTTCCTTAGGAGATCAAGGAGCCTTGAGAGCATTCTCAGCGTTTTTCGGGGTAAGTTTTGCTTTTATCGCCTTTCGCTACTTTTTTTGTCGCTTTTTTTTGTTTAACTTGTGAGAGTGTTGTTTTAATTGTTTTGTTGAACAAACACTAGTATTTTAACTTGTTTTAACTTATAGAAGTGTTGTGTCAAGTTATACATTGCCTTCCCCAAGCGTCACATGAGTTTTCCTATTGTTGCACCAATAGTTGTAGTGAGGTGAATCCCTTCACATGCCTCATGTTCCTTCAGTTTGATCCATTATTGCAGTTGTTTTACATGCATACATCTACATTTAGTTAGATTTTCACTCAGCCTTACATCATCCTTCATATATGCTTGTTTTGACACTCATGGACATATATGGGCTCCCCCTGCCCAAATCTCACACTTCACTACATGCACTGCTCAATCTGGGAGCTCAAGGCCTCTCTCTTAGCTTCTGGAATAGCATACAACCTGTCCTTGGCTAGCTCCAACTATGCACTACACAGTTTTGGTAGTATCTCTCCCAATTTGGTCATTGAGACTGGCCAATGCATAGTCTCTCCCAAGCCCTAACCCAGGTTGACCTGTGCATTGTGTAGTTCTAGTTATCAAGCTTTCACACTGACTGCTGGAACTGCAGAGTCTGTAGTTCCCATAGCCTATCAGTCACCCTTGTCAATCAAAATTACACAATTCCTCTCATCATATGCCTTGGTTATTGCTTGATCAGGTTGTGAAGTTAGATTTGTAAGAGCTAATGTTTAGTTGACATGAATGTCCTTTCTATCCCACAGGTACCACACTCATGAAGAACTTATCTCTAGAAATTGTTGGCTTGAGGGAGCTTAGACCCAGGTTTAGAGTTAGTTGCGCTAACCAAAAAAGCCCTACACTACTGGTCCTTTTGACAACAATCCACGTAGTGCAGGCTGCAGTCTCACCCGAGGCAGTATTTGGGGATTCTAGAACCAGGTTTCTGCATCCAAAGGACTATGTGACGTGTTTCTATTAAACTTAGGGATTTATCCCAAACTTCACAAACACTAACTCTTAAAACTCAGAAATTACACTAACTAACAGTTAGCAGATCTAAACCCTTTTCCAATTGTGCTAAACATCCATATTATATAAGTAAGTAGATCTACTTCTTTGCACATCTATTAAGTATTTTCTAGATTAATTGCATTTAATCAGATCAGAAACACAGTAAATTCAAAGATAGAAAATAATACACTAATATGTTAATAAATTTTCAAAACAACCTTTATTATGCTTAGATATTCAATTACAAACTCTTCCAACCCTGTGCACACAACTGCAGGGGCACGCGCACTCAACTGCAAACTTACCAACGTCTCTACAAACATAGATATAGGAGCCTTCCCCTTTGCCTAAGTACAAGAAAAAAATTTATATCACTTAATTACTTAGATCATTTACTAATTCCTATAAATCTTCTATGAATCCTTTATATATCTTCTTCATTACAATACCATGGTCCATGAATCATGGGCAGATCACAAAACAACTTGATTCTTAACAAACTAAGGGGATTTGACCTTCCTGTTATATACATATTTGGGCATTGCAACCCCCTTCTTATATGTCGATAAACCAAGGGCTCTTTAACCCCGAAAATTGTTGTTTCATACCCTAAAGGATCATGGTCAACTGATTACATCATTCCCCAAAAGTTCCACCTGAAAAACCACTTAGAACTGGCTAAAACTGGACTGTACTGACTGCTCCACTGTCAAGGTGCGATGCATATTGACTTCTACACTATCCAAGTGCGATGCATACTGAAGAGGCCTTTTGTGGGGTGTGATGAGCGAGGATGGACAAATGTCTGAGACAGTTTGCTAAGTGGATGCTCATGGAATCTTCCGGAAACTACTCCTATGACACATGCCTCTCTGAATTCGCCCAGGGATGAGTAAGAGATCCAAGAAATCTCCAAGTGGAACCAAGAAAAACAAGTGGAATGACAATAATCAAAAACCTAGAGATGACTCACACCCTTGCAGACATCTATAAATGGATCCCTCATTTGAGAGATCTAGAGGCTGGAATTTGTAATTTGTAAGGAAGTGCTGATAGTTTGTCTTTGAGGAAAGGCATCGTATTGTTGGGCGATCTTGCTTTTCATGAGGTGAAGAGGACTTTGATGTTGGGAGGATGATGCTAGATCAAATAGATGGGTTGTAATTCTCCCTTCTATTGTTAATAAAATTCTTTGAGTTTTCCTCCATACAATTATACATGTGTGAATGTTGTTATTTGTGAATGCCATCGTATGTTTAATGAATTTCTGATTCTAAATTGTTTATGATATAATAGATCGAAATGCTTTGATGGTGTTTTGTTACTTTTTCTCTACAGGTATTCACTGAGCGGGATAAGTAGGAGAAGAGGCGCAAGCTCTCTCAAGAAATAGAGAAATCAAGCAAGGAGTCAAGCGGAAGATCCAGGTTGGTCCCTTTGCTTCTCTCTTATCTATCATACATAAAGGAAATCACAAATTGCTTTGATTGTTTGTTTCTAGGATAGCTACCAATCCTAGTGGGACTAGCAGATCGAAAAGACACTAGTTTTCCTGGAAACAAAATGGCGACTCCACTGGGGATCGAATAGTTTGTTTATTGTTGATTGTTTGTTTTATAAACTATAGACGGAGCCTGAAGTTAGCCAGATAGCCTTCGAACTGCTCTTGCTCTGCAATTGCAAAGTAGATGAATGCTGCTTCAATCAATCTCTGGTTTAGTTTATGATTTGAACATCTGACTTACAAGCATTCTAGATGCCCTATTAGTAGCTCAATAACCTTCCAAGATCATACCCTTGTACTTTGTTCTTTACTGTTCATAATAGCTTAGCTTAACTCACTAAATTCAGCTACAAATTTGAGCCAAAACCCACCTTAGTTGCGCTCCATAGCCCATTGCACTGTCTGTCACTGGAAGTCAGTATGCATTGCACTTCCCAAGTGTAGTAGGTGAGATGCATCCCTGTTTCTATGAAGCACAGGTGCGATGATTGAGTAGTCCTATTTCTCTCCTTGAAATTTGGGTTTTTGTCCTTGTTTTCAGCTCTATTCAATTGTTTTGCTGCTTATGAACAGTACCTCATTGTGAAGCCTCATTTCTTTACATATTTCAGCCTCCATTAATTAGGATTAGTAATTTTTTTTATGTATTTGTCCATCATTTGCAATCCTTTGTTGAAAATTTGCTTAAATGGAATTGTCGTTTTGGTGCAAAAAAGTGTTGTAACTGTCATTTTGTATTCAAAGGAGAAGTGTCGTTGAGTCCCTTCCATGGATAGTCAATTGAACTTTTTTTCAGGTGTTTGATTTGATTTTTTGATATTTTGAAGTGTCAAAAGCATTCTCTATTCGAAATCAAAAAGTTTCATTTAGTCTTCCTTTTATTTTGAAGAGGAATTGTCGAAATGTTACTTTGAAGAAAATATTTCAGATCTATACTTAGTTTTCCTTTTTGGCATTTTTCACATTAAAGGGAATGAAAAACAAATACATGCATTCACATTTGGATTTATACTGTGTGTGAAAAATGATTTAGGAAATGTGAATTTAGTGTGTGCTCTTTGCTCTTTGTTTGAAAGAATTGTAATCTTCTTTTCTTAGTAGCTAGGATTTTCATTGCTAAAAATAAACAATGATTGTTTATCATTTTCAATTGCATATTTAGGAATTTTGCATCTACATCATGTGGTGAACCTTGAAGGCAAACTTCTAAGAAAGATAAAAACTAAAATAAATTTCAATGAACTTAACAACACTTTGGAACCTAACGCAACACATCTAGAGGTCTAGGCTAGAGACGTGTTCTAGCGTCGTAAAATCTAGTAACTATCGTTTTCATCGAAGGTTGGGTGATTCCTCCTCTTTGATACGACAAGTGATAGCACGGATTTGTGCTCCTTGTACCATCGAGTATATATTGGGAGACCATAATAGGCTTATATCCTTTATCCATAGGAAGCTCTGTCTGCCACCCTATCAATCGCAATGCACTGAACACAACATTCGAGAAGATTGACTACCCTACATAGGTCCTTGGTATTTTCTCTTTAATTTATCACCAAGGTGTTTTTTGCAGTTTTGCGATTGGTTTGGTAATCCCTTTGTCTAGATCTCCAGAGTAATCACTTTCGTTCCTTTTTGACTCCCTAAAAGAAAAGGTCCATTTGAGCACTTGTCACTACAGGCTCATTAAAAATCAAAGGGGACTAGAGTCATCTTTAGCTTTTTCTTGACTCTTAAAAATTGAAAAATAAAAGTTGTGTCAAAGCATCAGTAAAATTTACTTAAATTCAGATAACATTATTTTCCCCTTAATTTTGAGTTGATCTAGTAATCCACAATCATGGAAGAAAGTCAATCAAAACCCCATCGTTTGCGGAGACTAGTGAGTCAATTGTCTTTCACTCTGGAAACGAAACCATTATGAGAAAAACGGTCTCATTTAACTGAGTCCAATTGACCTGATTTATTTGAAACTTGTGTTTCAACATCATTAGATACTCCAGTTACTCCGATCATTTCTGGTACATCTACCTTTAGAGAAGGAATTCCGCAGTTGCAAGAGGACATTAGAACTGATCCTAGTGTAATAGTAGACACTTCTATACCTAAAACAAATCTATATAGGGCTAATCTAGAGACTGAAGTTCACTTTCCTAAACATCTAGAAGTTGAGTTCCAGAATTCAGAAGGTGTCACCCCTCTGGTATCTGTCACTGCAGAAGAAATACCTTCTTCGGCTCCAAAAGTATTTTATAGACCTGATGGTCTACCTATTCCACCTGGACTGATTGCAATAGAAGAGATAGAAGAGAATATTCCATCCAATACCCCTTTGCATTTTGGAACTGGGATTCACTTATATCCTTCTACTCCTGAAGTTAGTTCTTTTAATCATCCTTAATCGCAAGTTCCTGCCGAATCACTACAAAATCTTCTAGATTGACTAAATATGTGTGAACAGCCATAAACATCTAGGACTGTATCATTTGATACAGCTACAACAAAGCTTCATGCTGTCGTTCCTACAATGTTTGTAGGTATACCATCTGTCCCGGCTAGTTACCAATCACTAGTTGGAGTCCATTCAGGGACTATTTTGACGACATGGTCTGTTCCTATTTGTTCATCCAGAATCCCATTTGGTATTTCTTATGTTGAAACTCAGCAAATTGATCCTGCATGCCAATATCAATTTGGGCAGTCCAGTCTTCAAAGACTGATATATCCTTTGAACACTGGACTGCCACCATATGGAGGGCAGTATGCTTTTTCATTGTTCCCTCCTGGAGAACAACCATATGAGAGTTTACAACAAAATTCAGGTCAAACTGGAATTACATCCAGCGGTTGGGTACCAATACTGCCTCAACAACCAAGGGTTGTATATTCAATACAACCGACCCAACCTATGTCGAATATTCCCACTACACCTGCTATTGTAACTATGTCGCAAGTGCAAGCATTGCCTGTTGTGTGTCAACCTCAAGTCTCTCAAGTTACAATACAACAGCCTCTTGTCTCTACGACTCAATCACAACCTCAAGTTAGTGCTTCCTTACTTGGAACAACTCAGGCCTAAACGGGTATGATCACTCCACATCTTGGTCAATCTTCCAGTATTTAGCAACAACAAATGGTCCAACAACCATGGTTGGTACAATACCAACAACTGCAATTCCAGCAAACCTACTCGGGACTTGAGCAACAAGGCTTTGTAGGTAATGGACAACCGCATTTTCAAAATGGTTATCAACATTCATACTATAATGGTTATGTCCAACAACCTTATCAAAATTACCAACATCAGATACATTATGCTGGTATGAAAAGACCTACTGCTCAGGCGATTCCATCTTATCCTGGGTATGCTTCACCTAACCTGAATCAGTAGTTGCCTTTTGTAGCAACTCTAGAATTACCAAATTTAAGCTGGCTAATAAATGATCCAATTTCTTACGCCCCTTGGTGGCCAACGATTCCTCATAAACTTCCCTCCGATATTCCTAAATTCAATGGAAATCCTGGTGAAGATCCATCGAATCACGTAATGACCTTTCAGTTGTGGTGCTCTTCTAACACTGTCAATGATGATTCAATTAGGCTTCACCTTTTTCAGAGAACATTCACTGGTCCGGTAGCAAAACGGTATATTGAATTTCCTAGAGTTTCATTCAATAAATTCAACACCCTTGCCACTACTTTTTAAACCCATTTTCAGTTACCCATAAGGTACGAAACGAGGACAGAACTCCTAACCAACTTTAAACAGACAACAGCCACTCACATATCTGATCATATTCATGAGTGGCAGCGTCATCATCGAATGGTAAAGATGTATGTCCCTGATCAACTTTTAGCTGAATGGTTTATTAAGTCCTTATTACCTTCTATAACAGAAGATGTAGCAAAAGGAGGAGTTGTCACTGAAGAGCAAGTCATTGCTCGCGCCCAATATTTAGACGATATATACTCAGTCTGGCACGCTCTACGATAAAATTCTTGACGCTCCTAGACTAGAATTTTCCATTCCTCCCCCTCCTAAATCAAACAAGGACTCTCATGCTAGTGATGGCGTAATCGGTACCACAAGCACGAAAACCGCAAAGGCTCCATCTAAAAAAGCCCTTGCAGTTTCTAGTCAAAAAGCAAATGAAGAACCTCTTGCCTCAAAGATTAATGCCATGTCATCTGACAAGGGCAAGAATCCAAAGCAACCAGGGGGCAAGAAGAAAGAGAAAAATAATAAGAAGAAACAAGAAAATTCACCTCCTAAAAAATCTTCTCAAAACCCTACCAGGCAAAAGAAACCTCATTATCCATCTTTCATATGCAACAATGAGCATTTCACAAAACATTGTCCACATAAAGCTGAGGTTATGAAATTTTTAAAGACTTCAAGTACCTCAGTGGTGTTGACTGATCCATTTCCGAGCCCAGAAACCAATTTGGTTGCTATCGATCATGCTTCCCCATCCCAAGTGCTTATGCTATCCATCTCAAAACAACAAAATGATGCGTTGATATCAACAAGGAATAAAGATTATGGGAATCCACCGTCGTTAAACAACAAGGCTACAGATCAACCCAGTAGTTCGACAACAAATTCACCTGAAGTTGTTCCGCCCATCATTCCTGAATTAACAATAAAGCCACCAAAGGGAGTAGTACATAAATCGACATTTAATCCTCGTGCTTGAGCTACACAGAATTATAATATAGTGGAGTATATGGCACAATTTCCATTCGCTATGTCAACACTTGAAGTACTCCAAAATTGCCCCTCCCAAAAATAGGCTTTGTTATCAGCAATAGGTGGGATTGACCTAGCGGATTCCAATCTTGTGGCCTTTAACCATAAAGGATATGAGCCTCAGGTACCATCCAAACTCGCTTTCCTTATACAGATAAAAGCCCTCAATAAAACTATTCATCAAACAATCATTGATGAGGGGGAATCTACCTGTATTATGTCAATGAGTTTCTGGAAAAATTTAGGCTCACCACCCTTGTCACGATCATCAATGACATTAAAAGCATTTGATGGAAGAACATACACGCCGTATGGGATATTAAGTAACTTGCAAGTTGAACTGGGGGGAAAGACAGTAGAATTTAAGTCGAGGTCATTGATAGAAACCTTGACTACAATATCTTGCTAGGAAGGCCCTGGATTTATGCTATGGCTGCCATAGTGTTAGCATTTTTTGGAAAGATTTCATTTCCCTTCCAAGGTGGAATTACAATCGTTGACCAACTAACCTGTTTCCCGAACAATTCACAAGCTACTGGAAGCATTCCATTGATCCATGGAAGTTCTCAATCACTTCAACATGTCAAAGTAGGTCTCCTAAAAAACCCTTCCTTAGTGGGTACTTCTTCCCTCCCGCCTCCAAGTAATCTGACGGAAGTGGCCACAGTGGAAACCTGTCATAGGATATCTTCTTCAAAGATTAAGAAGAACTCTAATCATTTTGATAGTGTGGATCATCGCGAGGTGTTGCCCCCAAGCCCCGTAGAATCTTTGTAGCAATCAATTTTATGGGCCTGGGCAACAAACCCAAATCAACACTCAGCAAGTGTTTGGATAAACAGGTCTCTAGAGTATGGTACCTCTTTCTATCCTTGGTCTCGTATACATTCTACAGACGAAGGAATCATTCAGTCTTTGATGATAGGAGAGATGCTATGGGAATATTACCACCATTGTTCCCACCTTCAAGATAACAATGAAGATTAATCAAGCAACCTTAATCATCCTTTAGTCTTTGATTTTCTATCAAATACTGTAAATACAGTGGATTTCGAGCGAAATACGTCCAATATTGAAGAAACTATAGCCATTAATGTCTCGACCAAACCTAATGTTGTAGATAATATTCATGTTGGCAAATCATGTTCTTCATTAGAACTAGAAATTTATTGTGTTCTATTTCGCGAATTCAGAGATGTCTTTGCATGGTCATATGAAGAAATACCATGCATTAACTAAAGAATTGTTGAACATGAAATAAATATGTATCCAGATGTCAAACTAGTAAGACAATGGCTTCGACCTGTTCATTCGAAGAAAGCCACTGCCATTAAGGCAAAAGTTGAAAACCTTTTGCATGCTTGTTTCATTTATCCTATTCCACTCATGGATTGGGTATCGAACATTGTTCCTGTAATGAAAAAACAAGGAAAAATTAGAGTGTGTGTTGATTATAGGGATGTAAATCAAGCTTGTCCAAAGGACAACTATCCTACACCCTTCATCGACCAGATAATTGATGAATGTGCCAGATGCCAAATATTTTCATTTATGGATGGATTTTCCGGATACAATCAAATCAATATCCACCCATAGGACCAGTCAGAGACTGCATTTGTATGTCTGTGGGGCACATTCACATATCGCAAATTACCTTTCTGTTTGAAGAATACAGGGGCAAATTTTGAGAGGGCAATGAACTACACCTTCCATGACATCAAGCACATCGTTCAACCATATCTTGACAATTTATCGGCTCATTCGTGAAAGCGGACTGATCATCCGCAACATTTGAGAGCCATATTTCTACATTGTCGACACTACAAGATACGACTCAATCCAAACAAGTGTGTGTTTTGTGTTGGTTCCAGTCAATTACTTGGTTTCGTAATTTCTAAGGACGAAATTCGAATCGACCCATGTAAGGTTCAGGAAATCCTTGACATGCCTCCACCTTCAAATTTTCTTGAGATTCAGAAACTCCAAGGGAAAGCAAACTTTCTGAGGAGGTTCATTCCACATTACGCTGAACTTGCTAAAGGTTATACACGTCTTTTGAAAAAAGAAGTACCCTTCAACTAGGATCAGGTTGCGCAAGCTTCCTTTGATGCTTTAAAATATTCCCTGATAAAGGCATCATTAATGTATGCTCCTGACTATCAAAAATACTTTAACCTGTATCTCGCCATCGCAAATACAACCATCGCTATGGTTTTAGTGTAAGAAAATGATGGAATAGAACATCCTATATATTATTTAAGTTGAAACTTAAATGATACAGAAAGAAAATACTCCTATGTTGAAAAGCTAGCTTTAGCATCTGTTCAAGCAGTACAGAGATTTTGACACT
The DNA here is from genome assembly GCA_031772625.1 of Pinus tabuliformis. Lineage (NCBI taxonomy): Eukaryota > Viridiplantae > Streptophyta > Pinopsida > Pinales > Pinaceae > Pinus > Pinus tabuliformis. The sequence goes on from CM062819.1 coordinate 1,545,259,788, forward strand.
ATATACTCTTTCGCAAAACTACCATTGTGTCAGATTGCAACCCTATGACCTACATTCTGTCGCGTCAATTACTGGGGGTCAAATATTCCAAATGGATAGCCATTTTTCAAGAGTTTGATCTGGAATTCACCAAATCCAAATCAAAGAAGTCTCTCGTCTTTGCGGAGTTACTTTGTGACCTTCCATCATCATCCAACGATTTAACATCTAAAACATCAATCATGGATGAGACTTTGTTTATGATATTGTCAAGCAATCTGTGGTATGTAGATATACTGATATATCTCCAAACCCAAAATTTTAGGCCAAACACCTCTCGCTCAGAACAACGATGTATTCGATACCAAGCCAAAGACTACATGATCGTCAGTGATACACTTTACCGCCGTGGTGTCGATACAGTTCTACGAAGGTGCCTCACGCATGAGGAGGCCGAAAAAGTTTTGAATGACTATCATTCAGGTGCATGCAAGGGGCATCTATTTGATTACGCTACTATGCAAAAGATCTTATGAGCTGGTTACTTCTGGCCCACGATATTCAAAGATTGCATAATTGGAGTTAGAAGTTGCCATGCTTGTATAATTTTTGATCGCAAAACCAGATTACCACGTGCACCACTGCATCCAGTAGTTGCTGTTGGGACATTCACTAAATGGGGAATTGATTTCATGACATGTAACTCCACCTCGACTGGGGGGCATGGGTATATTATAGTCGTTGTCGACTATTTTACAAAATGGGTCGAGGCAATGCCTACATTAAACAACAGCAGCGAAACAGCTGCTCTTTTCTTTTTCAATCATGTAGTCTCTAGATTCGGTGTTCCACAGGCTATAGTCATAGATCGTGGATCACATTTTTGCAATCACATGATGGTCGAATTGAATGCCAAATTAGGACTGTCCCACAATAGTTCTACTCCATATTATCCACAGGCTAACAGACAGGTTGAGGCGATCAACAAAGTCCTTAAGCACATGCTGCAAAGAATGATTGGAGTCCACAAACGGAATTGGAATTTAATCCTATACTCAGCTCTATGGGCATATAGGACTTCGGTTTGAAATGTGACCAGATTTATGCCTTTTCAGTTGGTGTATGGTCTGGAAGCTGTCTTACCAATTCAATTCGAAATTTCATCTCTTAAGCTCGAAATTGATCTGCTTCCTGAAACTTCGGAGGAAGAGGCTCATTTCTTGGAACTAATCCACTTGGATGAAACCCGTCATGATGCCGCGCTGGCTAATGAAGCAAATAAGAAACGTGTCAAGGTTCAATTTGACAAAAATGTCAAGCCTCGTGTCTTCTCAGAAGGTGACCTAGTCTTGATTTACGATCAGGACTTTGACAAATTGGGAGCAGGCAAATTCAAACCATTATGGATGGGCCCTACATTTTTAAATGAGTATTGACAAAAGCAGCCTATGAGCTAGTCAATTATGATGGGATTCCACTGTCGCATCCCCGAAACAGATTGTATCTTAAGTGTTACTATGCTTGATTAAGTGTAGTACATTCTTTGTATATATACTTTTGTTACATTTTTGTTTTCTTTTAGAGTTGTCATTTTGGTTAGGTAATCCACTTTTCATTTGATTACAAATGTCAGACTTGTTGGAACCATTTGTTGGGTACATCGACAGAGCTAGTCATAGTACGCGGAATCCAACTTTTGCAGCCTGGGCCATTTTCACTCCAAGCAGCGAGTTAGTGAGTTTCAGGGGCATATGTATTGGTTGGTCGACGAACAACATCGTTGAATATAGCACGTTGATTGAAATTATCTTTGATGCCATTTCACGTGGTATAAGCCGACTCGTTGTCAGGCTAGTTTCACAACTTGTCATTCTACAGCTTACTGGCATTTATTCTGTTCGAAACCCAGCTATTTACCGCATGTTCCTAAGAGTCAAGATTTTGGAAAGACAGTTTGATTCCATTCAATATCAACATATTTCTAGAAACTTAAACACATTAACTGATTCATTAGCAAACTATGTGTTAGATAGACATTTGCAGCATTTGTAAAAAGATCATTTTATATTAATATTTGCATCAGGATTGCATAATTAACTAGAATAAAACTCCGAAAATAAAAAATATACAACTGTTTATAGTTTTTAAAAAATGTTTTGTGTCCAAGAAAAAATCAGTCACATGACCAAGAAACTCAAAATGAATGCAGAAAAGCATCCTAAACTAATGATGCTGGTGATAACATGTCACCGCTTGTGCGATCATGTGCAAGAGTCAGGTCCATCAACTCGGCACACTAGTCCTGTGGCACTATAACCTCAAGGTTAACTCACCGGTCCTAACATCCTGAATACCAAGAGTGAGGCCCTTGACCTGATCCTACAACACTGCCAGGGTCTCCGAAATGTCCAGATCTTGAAGGACGACCCTCTTACAGCCTCTCCTACTAGAGCGTCAGCTGCCACCCATGGGCGTGCACTGGTCGCACTGGCCCCATATCTACACACACATATGAGTTCAATTAGTCTTGATAACATTTTAGAACACAAAAGCATTATAAAACTGACAAACAAAGATGTGGTCGAATCATTATATCTATCACACTCCACTGCTTGCCAGCTGGTAGCGCCAAATCCAGGTTGCCTCGAAAATCTATCCTGACATATGGATACTCTGCAAAGACCATCTCCTGAGAGTTGAACCACTCAAAGAAGGCATCAGAGAAAGAAATTTGTGACTAACCAGCACGTTTGGCCATAATATCAATCCATCTTTGCATTTTCGGTTCCCTCGGTGCTGGCAATCCTAGTGAAATATACTGAGGCTACATCAGTGGAATCCTCTCCAAGGCAAAAGCAGTCAATATGGAACTATAGCCAAAATTCTTAGATCTTCCATTCTTTACTTTGGAGACTTTTTCTTTTATGAAAGGATGTACCGCCTCACACCAGTTGAACACCTTTGGTTCCAGGCATTCCAGGGTGTACTGCATGTAATATCTGTTTGCCAAATGAAGAGCCGCACTACTAGCCAAGCTAGCAAAGGTAAATAAGATGGTCCTCAAGGGCCAATCAGTGACATCCTGGATATTGATCTTGCCATCTCTGCTGGGTTGAGATCCATCTCTACATAACTGATGGATATAATCTCTCATAGATTCACCCCCACGAGCAATTCCTAATAGTGAAAGAGGGGCACCCCATCTTGACAACCCCGTCAGAAAGTAAATATCCTCGACTGTCAATGGAATATATTTACCTCTGATCTGGAATACCTGGTTGATTGGATCCCAAGCATCAAGAAAATATTGTAACAAACTGATTTGTTGCCTCATGCTGGATATGCAGAAGAATTTGAGTAAACCACAGTTTCGTAATGCAGTAATTGTGCCTTGATCATGTAAGGCAATCATGTCCTCTTCTTCATGTTCACGTTAACGCCATGTGATGACCATCTTAATCCAACAAATATCTGAAACACAAACAAAAGATAAGTTATGATCCAAATTTGAGCAAAAAAAGGAAAAAATTTCATGAAAAATCACTGTGCAAAGTTTGCCTTTTGCGCCCATCGCACCCTGCCTTTGTGCAAGGTGAGATGCATACTGGCTGGGCAGTATACATCACTCCTTTCGATGCAGAATAGGTGCGATGATGAGAGAATGAATTCTTAAAACCCCAGGGGCCCAGAAGAATGGGAAAACTTTCTCAAAATCAAGAAAGGATGGAATGAAAATGAAGAGCTCAGGGTTAGCTCCTACCTGGTCCTGACGGCACGGAGAATAGTCCACTGGATCTCTGAAATCAACTAGTGAAATTTGAGGGGGAAAACCACTCCAGAGCTCCAAAATCGAAAATTTGAAATGAAATGATGAAAATGAAAGGTAAAACTACTTTTTATGTTACTATTCATGTACTTCAAGTAAAATGCTAGTTTTAATTCAGTTTATCATGCATATATATGTATTTCTAATCAATTTTATGGAGTGATTGAGTAGGTTAAACGACCATCGAAAGAATCTCATGTGCTAAACAGTAAAAATATTTGACCACTTCAATGAGAAATGTTATCGTATGGTTCAAGCTCGTTAAAAAATAAACCTACCACTGAGCATATGTTCCCCCAAAGTTCAAGATCGTTAAAAAATGAACCCACCTTCGGTAAATAACCTTTGTGATTGTCGTTATATTAGCCTTTTAAACCTTGGTTGTGTTTCTTCCATCACCTCCATCCATTTGGCAAATCATACGCTTTCACTTGATTGTTTACCATTTTGAGGAGTAGCTACGACGTGTGGTCTTGTTAGCCACCCTCTTCACATCACCATGTTTTGAGAAGTTCCAAGATTACGTGGAACCAGTTGCTATCCTGGATACCACTCGTTCCTCGAAAACGAGTCCACTTTAAACCCTTTTCAGACTCGTTAAATATGAAAATATTTTTGAGCAATTGGCCTCTCTAGCTCGCTAAAGTGATTGAAAATGCCATCCCTCCTATATATTTTAAACTTTTCAGACCTGAGGGATTATCTCATGAAAAAGTTCGAGTGCTTGTCTTTTTTAGCTCACTAAAGTGATCGAAAAAGTCATCCCTTTTGTATTATTTCAATCTTTTTCAGACTTAAGGGATTATGATAAGAAAAAGAACTACTAGAGTTTTCTTTTCATCCCTTTTCAAACTCTCTAAACATGAAAAAGACCAAGCTGTTTTTGTCATTAAACTCGTTAAAACAATAGCGACAAACTTGTCCACCCAGACAAGAACGAGTTTCATTGTCGCTAGACTCACTAAAACATAGCGAAAGGTTTGCCCAAAGGGAAAATTATAGAGCAAGCATATGTTATCCTCCTCAAGCTTGAGAAAAATAAAGAGGTACTGGTCAGCAATGACTGGGGAAAAAGGGAAGAAAACTTGAAGAATTTTATGGTAGCAGGTCGCTCTTGAATATGAAACTTTCACTCCACCACCATGATTGATTCGGATTGGGTTATTCCGTTCACCAGTCATATCACCATTGGTCCTCCATACCATCCATCTTTTGGGGTTAATGCTACCAATCCATCTCGGTGTCACCGATATGTTCAGGAGAAGTCATTCAGAGAATTTACCATCCAGTTAATGCCTCATCCACTGCAATACCTTCACCCTCCATTTTTCATGACCGCCATTCCAGAACCTTATATCATCAGATCGTTTCCACCTCCAGAAAATCATTTGCTTCATTTCGTGTCATAGATATGGGATGTATTAAGGCCCTCCTATGACAGGTCACTTCTTGTCGACATCGGCTCATTATCCAAGAAGTTGACTTAGAAACAACCCTTTCAGTACTTTGAAGCTTGCATGCCTCAATGGAAATTTTCTCACTTCCGGCGATAGGTTTACATTAATGGCCTTCGACCGAAAGATTTTGCGTGGTGTTCGACATTGGATCATATATTCACACCACGTGAATTGTACTATAGTACCCTGAGGATCATTATCATTATCGGTGATTCCTTTCGTTCATGTTAACAGCTTAGATTATTGGCTAGTAATCAGGCTATGTCTTTCCATGTTATACTTCAGGACATATTTTCACATGGATCAACTTGTGCATCAGGCGAAGATTGAACGAGTTTGAAGACCTCGGATCTAGTTTCATCCATCTGGGCTCTGATATATTCAGGGATATAAAGACATCAAATGTACACAGAAGCTGCACAGATAGTCATCTAAGCCAGGGAAGATGACTCTTCATATGAAGAATCACTAGTCTACAAATGCAAATGATTAGTTGTCCTATGTACACAAAAACAAATTTATAAAGCTGAACATGGGACGCCCGCCTCAGCTAGATCATGAAAATAATACGATGATGATGTATTGTATTGTATCTTATATAGGTCACCTTCCAGTTCGAATACCTCGGATCGTCATGATAAAGCATGTCACCCGACATCAAAAGATTTACGACTTCATGCTTTAGGGGGAAATTGTTATAGACATGTTTGGGCACTGCAACTACAATCTTGTATGTCGATAAACCAAGGGCTATTTAATCCCTAAAAGTGTTGTTTCATACCCTAAAGGATCATGGTCAACTGATTACATCATTCCCCAAAAGTTCCACCTAAAAAACCACTCAGAACTAGCCAAAATTGGACCATACTGACTACTCCACTGTCAAGGTGTGATGCATACTGACTTCTACACTAGCCAGGTGCGATGCATACCGAAGAGCCCTTCTGTGGGGTACGATGAGCGAGGATGGACAAATGTTCGAGACAGTTTGCTAAGTGGATGCTCATGTAATCTTCCAGAAACTTCTCCTATGACATTTGCCTCTCTGAATTTGCCCAAGGATGAGTAAGTGATCCAATAATATCTAAGTGGAACTAAGAACAACAAGTGGAATGACATTAATCAAAAACCCAAAGATGAATCACACCCTTGTAGACATCTATAAATGGATCCCTCATCTGAGAGATCTAGAGGCTAGAATTTGGCAATTTGTAAGGAAGTGCTGATAGTTTGTCTTTGAGACAAGACATTGTATTGTTGGGTGATCTTGCTTTTCATGAGGTGAAGAGGGCTTTGATGCTGGGAGGATGAAGCTGGATCAGACAGTTGGGTTGTAATTCTCCCTTCTATTATTAATAAAGTTCTTTGAGTTTTCCTCCATACAATTGTGTATTTGTGAATGTTGTTATTTGTGAATGCCATTGTATGTTCAATGTATTTCTAATTCTACATTGTTTATGATATAATAGATCGAGATGCTTTGATGGTGTTTTATTACTTTGTCTTTGCAGGTATTCACTGAGTGGGATAACTAGGAGCAGAGGCGCAAGCTCTATCAAGGGAGAGAGAAATCATGTAAGGAGTCAAGCGGAAGATCCAGGTTGGTCCCTTTGCTTCTCTCTTATCTATCATACATAAAGGAAATCGCAAATTGCTTTGATTGTTTGTTTCTAGGATAGCTACCAATCCTAGTGGGAGTAGCAGATCGAAAAGACACTAGTTTTCCCAGAAACACTTCCTAAATCCCATTTGACTCCTATTGACCTGTGCTACTCATGCTTTGCTCCTCAAAATGTGGAGAATTTACAATATTAACAAACATTTTACAAATTTAACCCCATGGGACCGTGTCCCAACAATCCCCCAACACAAATTCGTGAATCATCCCAAGTCACTATGCTGGTGTTGCCTTGATGTTTGAGTGTAGACCATTGAGCTCTGTCTTAAATGCTTGAATATTTTTTGCACCTTGCATAGCGGCCTGATGAACCTCTTCAACCAGTTTCTCTATGGTTGGACCTTTGACTGCAACACCCACGGTTCTCTGTGTCTACTACCTAGCCTTCAACTTTCTCTGCATTACCTACTTCAACAGGCTTGCGTAATCATCCCAGGGCTACGTCCTTGAGGATATGATGGAGGCTTTCTGACGTAGCTCATCAATTTGGGTTTGGATGAACTTTCCCTCATTCAGTTTGGTGAACCTTTGCACTGGTGTTAAGGTCCGCACTATAGCCATGATCACGTCAAATTGTACCTATTTTTCTCACATATCTGATTCAATTTTATATAAGTGTGGATCCTCCTACAAATAGGTCCACATCTCCATGGTTTGCTCAAAAAATTTGCTACAATGCTTGACTACATCCTCTAGAGTAGTCATATCCTCTTTAATAGTAGCCTTACACTGCTCTCTAACTTTTGGAGGTGTGGTTGGTTGCAACTTAAGTTGAAGCTCGGATATTTACACCTAAAACTCAATATGAACCTTGCCAATTTTCTCATTTGGTTCCTTCACCGTAGCAACTAACTTATTGATTTTCTCTACGGAGGCCAGTTCTGCTAGAATTTCGAGCTCATGAATCTCACTGCAGACATGTGCTATCATTGCTTCTAGATGCTAACCTCGCGCAATGACCTCTTCTCATTCCTTGAGCACCTATGCCATTTCCTCGAACATTTGTTGGTTGTTATTTTTGACTTCGTTGATAACCAGTAATGCTCATTACTCCTAAATCCTAAGCTCATATGATACTCCTTGATGCAGCTCATGCAATGATTGAATGGGGAGTGTCACAAGGTTAAGGCTCAAATTCTTTAGATGCAATAGGCACGTCCTATCCTTTGATGTCTCAATGTTCAAGGATCCCTCTGGTAACTACACAATGCATAGGTCTGTGGTGATCTCTACTGTTGAGGTTATCACTCTCGCTTTTTGTAGGCTCGATTACTTTAGGCTCGCTTTTCCTACGCTCTCTTGAATCACCCCTATTTGGACTTGCAATTCCCTCAAGCCCTGTTGTACCTTGTACAATGTCTGATGGCACTAATCCTCAATATGTCCCCAAATAGTTTCCAATGCATTGCATACCACATCACCGATCTCATCCAGGTCCCCCTAAGTGAGGACCAATGGTGTTGAACTTGCAGACTTGTCAGAATTTTGATTCTTGCGAGGTCCCATGGAACTTCTCTTATTCCTCTTCTTAAGTATGAAGGGGGACTCCAAGTCTGCACTTCCTTCCTCTTCATCCTGAGGCTCGACCTCTACAATTATGCACTCGGTTTTTGGCTCATCAAGGTCAATAGTGGCCTACGACATGCTGGCATCTTTCTCCTTTGGTGCTTCTATATATTTTGAAAATACCTTTTCTTTCGATGCTTCTTTCACCTTTTTAGAGGCCTCTTTCTGCTGCACAACCTTTTCTCTCTATGCAACATTTTCTTTCTATTGGTATGAGGTCCCTAGGGTCATTTGGGTCAAGTTTTGGGTCAATTTTGGAATATATTTTTGTAAGGAATGTAAAGTCTCCGCGAAATTTGGAAGTGGAGTGCGAAGCTAGTACGAGTCAAAGAAACTTTAGTCCCTTTGGTGCGTAGATGATAGAGTGGTTTTGAGACTTGCCCATGGTCTACAGACCATGGTATTGTAAAAAAAATTCTATATATAGATGGGTCACAATGAGTCTTAAGAAGTGCCTTTTTGTGAAGAATTATTGTAAGGGAAAGGTGCTAAAGAAGGAAAGGTCTATTTCCTATACTTAGGCAAAAGGGGAAGGCTCCTATAGCTTAGTGCACGGATACCTTGGTAAGTCTACAGGTTGAGTGCGGAGGCCCCGACAACTAATTTTGAATGATTATACGTAATAAAGACTGTTTCGAGCTGAATCTAGTGCATATGTGTCTTATTATTTACTTCTACAAAGTTTATGTATCTTCGCTCTATGTTATTATTTACATGAATTAATTCTTGTTTAATACACAAAAGTAGTAGATCTATAATATTTATGCGTGGTAAGTAGAAATAGGAACCTTTACGAATATCTAGAAGTTGTTTAGATAGATTTGTAGTAGTTATCTGCTTGGAAGTATTAAAGGTGTGTGAAGGTAGATCTAAGCCATAAGAACTTAGGGAACCCATCACACAAGCCTCTCAATGCAGAAACTTGGTTTTGTCATCCCCTGCTTCAGGTGAGACTACAACCTACGATACGTGGGTTGTTGCTAAATGTTCCAGCATTTAGGGCTTTGTTGGTTCACGTAGATAATGTTGAACCTAGGTCAGGCCCCATGAAGCCAACAAATGGTTATGTTACCGAGTCCGCGATCTATCTGAGGAATATGTGATGCCAATGTTGCACAAAAATTTGTCACCTTAACATTTTGCAATTTGTGTGAGTCCATTATCACTCATACTTTCCTCCTTTGCAAGTATAAAGCCTCAGTTCTTCATATCAGGCCTTGAAAGTAAGAGAAAAGCCCTAAAAGTCTCTAAAAATATGGTTCCGCACTTTTTCTTTGCATTACCTGCAGTCCCGCACCTAATGGTCATGTCCCCTATGCACCTGACTGCTCTGTCCTTGTGTTATGGGTGCGGACTCTTGTAAAAGTTAAAAAGGTGTGAGTTTATTATAAAAACTCACTTTTAGTCATTTCTAGAAGCTTCTGGAAGGAATCTTGAGGTGGCAAGTTCGCTCTCTTAAGGTTCATGCACTCCATACCTTAAGGAGCTAACCGCTTGATGTGAAGAGATTATCCCTTTGAAGGAGGATTCTATCCCTTCATAGATGGACTTGTAACCTCCTCCTCTACACCATAAAAAGAAGCATTGGGCTGGTTACTGGAGAGGTTGAAAGCTGAATATTTTTGAGGTGAAATGCTGCTAGAACTTAGTCTTCATAGTTGAGCTTTTATGAGGAGAGATTACATACCTCTAAGATCTCATTTGGAAGAGTGCAAGGCTTGTCAAAGTAAAGGAAATTCCTATTTTGGACCCCAGGAAGAGCTTGTTCAACATCAAGGCTGAAAAGGTTGTAAGGTTCTTATACTTCAAAGCTAATACAAATAAGTTTGTTTTTCTCAATAAACTGTTAATTTATGGTTTATTTTATGGATTCCTTGATCACCATAATAGACATGATTTATGATATTTTCTATGTAGGTGCTATTTGATGTTTGCTTGTTTGTGATCACAGGTATTTAAAGATAACCCTTTCAGACAATCGAGGGATGACTACAACGAACAAGCATTGGATCTAAGGTAGGATCGTAACACTTCTATAGTCTTTATTTGTAAATTACATTTTTCTAGAGAAAGATAGATTTATTTTTCTTTTTGTTGCTAGATTATCTTGTGATACTAGGGAGATTGGTCCTGTCCGCAAGATCGATTTATCCAGCCAACAAATTGGCAACTCAGCTGGGGATTGAATTTAGTTTTTGGTTTTCCTTTGTTTTGGCTTGAGAAAGGTGTTTTCATTTCTGGTTTTTGATTGATGTATACTAGTTTGTGTAGTTTTTAAATCTGGGAGTATTTTTTTTCGAAGTTTTCAGGGGACCGCACTTTCTCTTCATAGACAGTGCGGGCATCTCTGCACTTTTCTTTTAGTAAACAAAGTGTGACTGCACCTATTACTTCTGGAGCCGGCGAACCCTATAAAAGTTTTAAAAACCTAAAATACGTTTTTCCATTTAGGTTTAGGTTTGATTTAGAAGATTTAGGGTCTACCCAGATATCTGTTTTTTCCTGTCAAAAACCTCTTGTGAGTGAGTTCCGATAGTATTTGTGTTTTAGATGATTTTCTAGAAGTTTGCATGCTTGGAGTGGTTTTCACTTGGTCTATGTAGTGACTCAAAGATCAGAAGCCTGAGAAACCTTAGATCACCCTAGTGTCTTTTTGTCTTCTTGATGAGTCTGACTTGGTTGTGAAATCTATCCTTTATGAGAAATAGATTCAGTTTTCTCATTGCAAATCTTTGAACAAACTTTGTCATAAGTTTTGAATTTCATTTTTACGAAAGAAAGCATAGTTGGATGTTTTTTGGTTGATTTGTATTCTGAGCAAATAAATCCTTAGTTCAATAAACAACTAAGTAAAACGTCCTCAAAAATAATTGAAGATTTCATTTATTTAGATTTTAAAGTTTTTAGATCTCAAAATTTGTTTTTGTAGTTTTAAGTGCTTTTCTAGAACTTGTAGATCTCTTTTGAAAGGAAATTTTTTTTTCTTGTAGTTTCGAGTTTTGAAAAAGGAAATGGATTTATTGTGAGCATTTATTATTTGTCTCGTTTTGAGTTCTTATTGAAAAAGACAAAAATATTTTCTTTTCATTCTCATGTTGAAAGAAAGATTTGTTTCTTATAGAATTGCATTCTCGAACTCTTTCTTTTAGCTAGAATTTTGTTAAAAGAAAAATGAATTTCTTATCATTTTAGGCGCATTTTTTAGCATTTGGAGTCAAGTCTTCACACATCAAAGTTTCATTTTCATACCTATTGACTTAAGGAACAACCCATAAAAGCAACGCTTAATTAAAATTGATCTAGTAAGCTTTTTTATTTCTAGGGCTCTTATCACCAATATAGCTTAGGCTAGTATCTTGAAGTAGGAGTAATTAACTCTCCAAGATAGTTAAAACAAAAAAGTAGATATATCTTGCGATAGGAAATAAATAAAATTGTAATTGATACATTATGGGAAGCTTCTCTTAGAGGATTCAATCATGAGATCATGTCCGAACCTTTGAGACAATCAAGTCTGTTTCATTGGGAAAGATAGAAGATTTGCGCATATTATAAACGGTAAACCTTGGATTAACCATTGTCAAGGAGCCTGGGGTCACTTATTCATAAACCTCGAATTGACCATGTCAAGGAGCCTTCAAGGGGATTGAGCTTTGTTACTCTGCCCTTGCCCGTAGATCAGAACGTAGACTGTTCCCCCAATTGTATTTGTTACTGTTGGTAACCTTAGTGTCCATAAACTTAAGATTATTTCCTAAGGTGATGGTGAAGGATGAGTCTCACTATACCTGAAGCAGACGTCAACTAGACTCACTTGGACTCTCTGGGGGGTTCTCTTCACTCGAGATGGTTTTGTGAAGAAACTTGTGCCAGTCTGTTTCATTAAGCAGGTTGTCGGGGTAACTGTTCCAACTGCCCTTTCTGTACTAAACTTCTACTACGTTGGATTTCATCACCAACTAGTGTTTTTAGTACGGGAAGTTATTGTTTGTGTGTGGTTTGAACTCTTATATTTTTTTAGGCGTGTGATTCATTTGTTTGTTTCTTTAGAGACTTTAGGTGGTTTTATTGAAATTTTCTTTGTTTTCATGTGAGTAATTAATATTTAATTGTGGTTGAATTACCGAGACAATCTTGTAGACTTTAGGGGAAACCTCTTGAATATTCACTAAGCCTGCTTGAAGGGCTACGAGCTCTTGTATCACCTAGTGACAATAGATTTGGATCACCGGAAGCTGGAGAGTCATATTTAATTGTTCATCCTTCCAGTGAATTAGTTGAAGAACCTAAAATTTCTGAACCTGACACTGAACTTGCTGTTACTCCAACTTCAAGATCTACTTCTCCAGCCTCTAGTAATCCTGGTTCACCTAGGGTAAGCAATATCATTACTCAAAATCTTCCTTCTGGCCTCATTTCTATCAAAGAAATTGTTAATCTAGAAGAAGATGTAACTTTTCCCAAAAACCAACAGATTTTAAATCTTAGGGAGCGTGAATCAATATTCTACAATCCTTTTAGGAGTGATGCTTGGTATGTTTCATTGACAATTTTTTTAGAAAATCTGGGTCTTAGTTTTTCTCCACCTCGAATTACTTTTCATCCTATGCCAAGAGGTTATTATCCATCATCCATTATGTCAAGACAATCATCCATGTTTTCCCAAACAGTGGAAACATTTTTATCTAGCAGTCCTTCTGTTCGTACGGGGTACCAGTCACTCTATGGTAAATTTTCAGGAGCATCTCCTCGACCGATAGAACAAATGTTATCATCTAAAAGTAATGGAACTCAATCGTTGAACACAAAAAAGATCCTTATGATGTCTGGTAGTATTCCAAATCCTCAACCTCAAGGTAGTCAATTACCACCTAGGGGCAACCTCAAGGTAGTCAGTTATCGCCTGGGGGGCAACCTCAAGGTAGTCAGTTACCGCCTGGGGGGCAACCTCAAGGTAGTCAGTTACCACCTGGGGGGAAACCCAAAGGTAGTTAGTTACTGCCTGAAGGGCTTCCTTAAGTTTATCAATCTTTAGGACAATACATACCCCAAGGTCAACCTGAGACTTAGTACATACCCCAAGGTCAACCCCAGTTTTATTACATACCTTAAGGTCAACCCTAGTTTCAGTACGTGCCTCAAGGTTATCAACCCCAAGGTTAGTACCCAACTCAAGGTTTCCAGCCACCTTCTAGTAAACCATTTTTTCAAGGAGTTGGAAATTTACCGCCCAAATATCAACCCTACGTTCAACCAGGTTATGGTCATCCATAGGCACAACCTTTTGTAGGTCCATACTCTGGAATGAACATGGTGTGGGATTCGTCTCAAACTCAACATACTTTGCAACCTAATGTGCAGTTAATTAATCAACCTGGATAGCCTTTAGTTTATGGGCCAACCCAGCAACCTGTCCAACCTACTATTCAAACCCCTGCATTTGGTACAGTTCAACAACCTAGGCCTTGTTCACCTTGTACTCCACCCCAAACTGCTGCAACTACTACAACCTCTGTTCAACCTACAACACCTATTTCTGGAGTATCATCAGCTCCGGTTTCCACTACTCCTACATCAGTGAAAATTCCTCAAGTCTCTGTGCCTCAGTCAGGACCTACGGTTCAGACTTCGGTCTAGATGCCTACGGGACAAGCTAGTATGATTGCTACCATTGCTACAAGTCAACCAAAATTTATGTATCAACTGTACCATGGGCAGTATCAATTCGGTCCTACTGTGCAAAACCCAGTTTATCAGTATCAACCATATCCTGGCTATACTTATCAACAACCTCAACAACCCCAGTTTGGTCAGTTAATCCTGGTTTCCCAGGAGGTTATAACATTCCTAATGCAAATCCGATTCCAGGTTATCCTGGATATCCTCCTCTTGGAATTGGTCTCGCTACTCAAGGTTTTTGCGACCCTAACCGTCAGTTACCATTTATTACAACTTTGGATTTACCTGATTTGTTGTGCCTTACAAACAATCTGATTTACTGTCTTCCGTATTGGCCGCCAATGCCTAATAAGTTGCCCAATGATATCCTAAAAATTCGAGGGTAAGTCAGGAGAGGATCCGTCAAATCATGTTATGACTTATCACCTCTGGTGTGCATCTAATTCCATCATTGATGATTCAATTTGTTTGCGTCTTTTTCAATGAACTCTTATTGGTCTTGTAGCCAAATGGTACATTAAGTTACCACGAGCCTCTTTTTATAACTTTAATCAGTTAGCCATTGCTTTCTTAACTCATTTTCAGTTGCCTGTCAGATACGACAATGGCACGGAACTGTGGACTTCACTAAAAAATCCACGTCCACATATATTTTTGATCACATTCATGAATGGCGACGTAGAAGGCACTTAGTGAAAGTCTTCATTCCAGATCAAATTTTAGCGGAATGGCTTATTAAATCATTGTTACCTAAATCACTGAAGATGTAGCTAAGGGAGGAGTTATTACTGAAGAGCAAGTCATTGCTCAGGCCCAGTACCTTTACCTCGTTTATACGCAGTTAGGTACTTTACATGAAAAAATCCATGATCTTCCAAAACACGGTGAAATAACTATAGCTCCTTCAGGGTCTCATGCCACTGATGGTATGATTAGTATAGTTAGCACTAAAAGTAAGAAGAAATCTTCAAAGAATTCTTCTCCTATAATAACTTTATCTGATTCCCTGATAGGAGAATCTTCCGCTAAAATTTTTGCCGACATTCATGTCATAGAATCATCTACGACCAAATCAAAATCCAGCAATAAAAGGAAGGGGAAGAAGAAAAATAAACAAAATTCAAAAGATAAAACAGATAAAAATGAATCTACTAACGAAAAACGAAAACCTCGTTATCCTTGTTTCATTTGCGACAAGGATCATTTTACCAAAGACTACCCACATCGAGCAGAGGTTTCAAAAATCATTAAAGGTTCTCAAATGCCTACTATCTTGAAGGATCCTTTCCCTACTCAAGATAGTAAGATGATTGGTTCTTCCTCGAATGCCTCAGAAGAACCCATTATGATGATGTCTCATGTCGGGATTGCGACGCGATCGCAAGATTATGGTAGTAAAAATCCTGTTGGTGGTAAAGAAGCAGAATCTTCTAATTCAAACACATCAACTACATCTCCTCTTGGTTGCGGTCCACTACAGATCGAGAAACCAAACCTTGACTTAGTAATCAAACCGCCTGCTAAAGGTATACTTTGGAAATCAGCTTTTAATCCACATGCGAGAGCTACTCAGAACTATAACATTGTTGAAGACTTAGCTATTTCCCCTTTAGCAATGTCAGCTTTGGAAGTGCTGCAATCGTGCCCAGCACAGCGTAAATTACTATTGTCTGCTATAGGAGCTATTGATATTCAGGATTCAAACCTAATAATCTTCGATTTAGAGAATAGTACACCCCACCTCCCTCATCAAATGGCATTCCAGATTCCAGTGTTAGTAAAAAACAAACCTTCTTTTAGGACTATGATTGATGAAGGGGCTTCTACGTGTATTATGTCGATCTAGTGTTGGAAATCACTTGGTTCTCCCACACTCAATCAGTCTTCGAAAATTCTAAAGGATTTTGATGGCTGTGGGTTCCATTCTTTTGGAATTTTGTAGGATTTACCTATAGGGGTCGAAGGAAAAACCGTAAATCTAGATGTGAAGGTGGTTGATGCCCCTCTAGATTACAACCTTCTCCTGGGTCTTAGTTGGTCTTATGCTATGACTGTTATTGTTTCATTGGTCTTTCGGCTTATCAAGTTTCCTCATAACGGAAAGATCGTTACAATAGACCAGCTGACTTCTTTCTCATCCGACCCAGCCTCTACAGATAGTATTCAACACATCAGTAAAACGACTATCCCTTACAAGGATGTTGGCATAGGTTTGATCAAGGATTCTGGTTTACTAGGAACTTTTTCCTTCCCTCCCCATAACATATCACCTTCTATTACAACTATTCATATGATTTCATCAAATACTCTTACTTTTGATGATCCTTGGATCGTAACTTTTGATTCTAAGGTGGATTCATTCGGTGGCGCGATGCCTCTGAGCCCATTTGAAATTGCATATTAGGCCGTATAGTCATTTTCTGATGCCTATTCAACCAAATCTAATCCAATGAATGTGATCCATGGAGAGTCACTTTCAATATCAAACTCAACTTCATCAACGTTTTCTGATCCTGTTCATTCTGATGAGCAGATTCGTGAACTATTGTCTGTTGATGATTTACCATGGGAAGATTTGCATCACTGGTCTTCATTTTTACCTGAGCATGATCATTTTGAAAATGATTTCTCTTCTATTTTTAAGACTGACTGCAGAATCCATTGCAAAATTCTGATTCTCAGTTAAATTTGGAAAATATTTCTCGAATGGTTCCTATTGACATTTCAGTTAAGCCTGGAATTATTGAAAACATTCATATAGGTGCTTGTTGTATGGATAATGAAATCCAAACTTACAAATTCCTATTTCAAGAATTCTGTGAAGTGTCTGCCTGGTCATATGAAGAAATGCCAGGAATCAATCCGTCAATTGTTGTCCATGAAATGAAAACATACCCGGATGCTAAACCTATTCGACAATGCTTACGTCAGATACATTCGCGAAAAGCTGCTACTATAAAAGCTGAAACTGAGAAATTACTTCATGCAGGTTTCATTTATTAAATTCCTTTAACCAATTGGGTATCAAATATTGTTCCTGTCAACAAAAAGCAAGGAACAATAAGAGTATGTATCAACTATAGGGATATTAATCGAGCTTGTCCTAAAGAAAAATATCCAACACCCTATATCGATCAAATTATTTATGATTGTGCCAGCAATTAAATGTTTTCCTTTATGGATGGTTTTTCCGGTTACAATCAAATCAACATACTCCCTGTTGATCAAGCTAAAACAACTTTCATTTGTCCATGGGGGACATTTTCTTATTGCAAATTACCTTTTGGATTGAAGAACGCTGGAGATACTTTTCAAAGGGCTATGTCTTATGCATTTCAGGACATCAAGCATATTGTGCAGCCTTATCTCGATGATTTACCTCCCCACTCATTACGTAGAGCTGATCATCTCACTCATTTATGAGCTATCTTTATGAGATGTAAGCATTATCGAATTTAGCTGAATCCACAAAAATGTGTATTCTGTGTAGAAACAGGTCGCCTACTAGGGTTTATCGTATCAAAGGCAAGCATTTGCATTCACCCCTCGAAGGTGGAAGCTATTGTCAATCTACCTCCTCCTTCGAATCTTCGTCAATTCCAAAGTTTGCAAGGGAAACTAAAATTTTTATGTCATTTCATTCCTAACTACACGGAGATAACGAAAGGTTTTACTAGGTTGTTAAAATAGAACATTCCATTCTTTTGGGATGAGAACCCTGATCGATCCTTTGATGCACTCAAACACGCGTCGACCCATGCACCATTACTGCATCATCTCAATTACAACCAGGATTACTTTTTTTACCTCGCTGCTTCTCATTCCACCATTGGGATAGTTTCAGTTGAGGAAGATAAATTCAACAGTGAACATGTGATTTACTATCTTAGTCGAACTCTGCATCCAATTGAGATTAAATATTCGCATGTGGAGAAATTGGCCTTGGCAGCTGTTCAAGTTGTCCAAATATTTCATCACTACATCTTATTACAAAAACCATGGTAATTTCTGACTGTAACCCTATGATGTATATCTTGACCAAACAATTGCTAGGGGGAGAGTATTCCAAATGGATAGTTATCCTACAAGAATTTGACTTGGAATTTGAAAAATCCAAGGCAAAGAAATGCTTGGTTTTTGCCGAACTGATATGTGACTTCCCGCATACTGATACTGAAACTATGGCAGAAGAGCCCATTGCCAATGAATCCTTGTTTCTAATTAGTACTCTGGATCCATGGTATGGAGATATTATTGTTTATCTCCAAACCCAATCTTTTCGGCCTGAAATATCCCATTCTCAACAACGGAAAATACGTTTTCAATCCCAACAATACAATATTATTGGTGATACACTTTATCATCGTGGAGTAGATTCTGTTTTATGATGTTGTTTAATTCATGAAGAAGCTGAAAAGGTTCTAAATGACTGTCACTCTAGAGCATGTGGCGGTCATATGTCTGGGTATGCCACAACCCAAAATATACTACGCGCTGGTTATTTCTAGCCATCCTTATTTAAAGATTATATCTATGCAGTCCAAAAATGCCACAATTGTTAAATTTTTTATCATAAGATGCATGCTCCACTCACTCCTCTTCACCCTATAGTTGCTATCAGTCCTTTCGCAAAGTGGGGCATTGACTTTAATACATGTAACCCTCACTCGGTAGGGGGGCATGCGTATATTATCCTAGCGGTAGATTATTTTACTAAGTGGGCTGAGGCGATGCCTACATTTTCGGTAGGTGGAAAAACTGCTACAACTTTCGTATTCAATCATATAATTTCTAGATTCAGTGTTCCTCAAGCTATTATTACTGATCATGGAAGTCACTTTTGAAACATCAAGATGACTGAACTAACAGATCAACTTGGCGTGTGCCATGATAGTTCTACTCCGTATTACCCAGAGGCTAATGGTCTGGTTGAAGCTATCAATAAATTTTTAGTCACTATGATCAGACGAATCATTGGTATTCATAAGTTGAATTGGCATACCATGTTATTTTGAGCACTTTGGGCATATCGGACCTTAGCAAAAACATCAACTGGTTTCACTCCTTTTCAACTGGTCTATGGTTTGGAAGCAGTGTTACCTATTGAATGTGAAATTCCATCATTGCAATTAGCCATAGAATTACTCCCAGCTACTTCTGAAGAGGAAAAATGTTTCTTGTACTTAGCTCAGCTAGATGAGAATCGACGCACTGCTACAATAGCAAATGAGACTCATGCGAAATGAGTGAAAGCTCAGTACGATAGAAATGTTACACCTCGCAATTTTTCGGAAGGAGACCTAGTTTTACTATATGATCAAGCAAACAATAAGCTAGGGGCTAGAAAATTTGTACCTATGTGGCATGGTCCTTACATTGTTAAGCAAAAGCTGGCGAAAGGGGCTTATGAATTAATAGATTTTGACGGTGTCTCTTTAGGTAAACATAGAAATGGACTTTATTTGAAGAGATATTATGCTTAAATTTGGTGTGGAGATTTTCTGTTAGATTAGTTTCTTTACTGCTGGTGTGTTTTAGATTAGAAAAGTGTGCCTAGTTTAGAGAGTGCTTTTATCATTATTCCTGCTTATCTTGATTTTACTCTTGATATTGCATATGTCGACGTCTCTTCAAACATACATTGGTTTTGCTGATGGTGCTTATCATAATACAAAGAACATTTCTTCCACAGCTTGGGTTATCTATTCACCATCTGATGAGTTAGTGTCTATGCATGGGGTAAGCCTCGATCAAACAACAAATAACGTTGCAGAGTATAGTGCAGTGATTGAGCTATTATCTGAATCTATCTCATTTGGGATTTGGAGTTTGATTGTTAGGTTGGATTCTAAACTCACTGTATTACAACTTGACAGGGTTTAGGCCATTAGAAATCCAGTATTATTAAGGTTATTTTTGAGAGTTCGTCTCTTGGAACGTGAATTTTACTACATCAAATATCAACATATTCCAAGATATTTAAATATATTAGCAGATGCAATTGCTTCTAGTATGATAAATAGACATTTGCAATAATCAAAATAGTAAAGCTAAAAACATTTGACAACATGTTACACAAGATAGCTGGTAATAATGATATATCATAGCATAGAAGTGGTGTTTCAAAATAAACATCGTCTTCGATCATAGGTTGAAAAACACCTTATGATCGGCAAAAATGATAACACAAAAGTAAAAAATGTCATGAGTGTACAAAATCGATCATCCTATCCCTAGCGATGATCACGATAAGAAACCACTGCTTGGGCCACCCTACATAGGAAACTCCTAAAAGGTCCTGGGACCCCAATCACATTTCTCTGCAACCTAGGTGGGATATCATCTATATCCGTCTCTGGAATATCTAGCGTCAAGTGCTCTAGATGATGCTCCAAATTGGTCAGGATCTCTGCTGATTGGTCCTATGGGGTTTGTGCTATTGTAGCTGGGTGTCTCCTCTCAAAAGGCTGGAGAGAAGCTGTTCATTGTGGAACCACATCTTCTTTTAAACTTTTGATTATCAGTTTTGGACAATTTAAAAAAAAATAAAAATTAGAACTTAGAAAGTGTTGAAAATGATTTTACCTGAATCATCCCATCATTCTCCTGGTGGGAGAATCATTTCTGGGTCACCATGATAATCCATCCCAACGTTTAATATCAGTCCATTGATCCTTTTGTTATCACCCTAAAATTTTTGTTTCTAAGCTTTGGAAAGTTTGCCTTGTTTCTAGTCATAGTCTTATAGGTTTTGAGTCATCTCAACAAAGGTCATTCTCTTTTCCAAAAGGTTTCATAGCCTCATTCCATGTCCTAAAAGCCTCACCATGTGTTTTGACATCAGTTTGATTCCAAAGGATTCATGTTATTCTTGGTCTAGTCTTTCCATGGTTGTTTTCGTGTCTAAGATCTATAAAAGAGTCTTGTTGGTATGGTAAAAAAGAGTCAACACTCCGTTCTTGCCCATCACTGGTCCCACATCACCTAAAATTCCATGCATCAAACTTGTGTCAAGGTTTTCATAGTGAAAAACACACTAGGTGTTTTCGTAGCGCAGACAGTGTAAAAAACTAGTTTTGCGCTACGAAATCACTGAACTAGGAGTTCTCTTAGCGCGCTACGAAACCCCTGAAGCAGCCTGTTTCAGCAGAAAAACTGTTTTTACTAGTTAACTTCCAGAAGGTTTCCTGAGAAGATGAGAACTCAATTTTGAAAACTGAAAGAGGTTTTTCTTTCTAACATTATGAAATATAAAAACCTCTTTTAGTTTCTTCAAATTCATTCTGAGGTGGGAGGAATTTATGGTTAAACCTGCACTACGAAACTGTTGAAAGTCAAGCTTGGTCTTTTGGTTTTAGCAGTCTTTTTCAAGATCCGTTCCTGGTCACATGAAAAGGTATTTTGGAATTATGAAGGAGTTTTCTCTTCATAAACTCTCTAGCTAAAATAACCTATCTCACTTTCTTCATAATTGTTTTCATTTGGGAGATAATGAGCTTTCTTTGAAACCCAAAATTCAAAGAACGAATTTTTGCTGTTTGACACGTGTTTTGCAAGGATAGATTCGGGACAACTGGAGAAGTATTTTAAAAAAACAAGAAAGGTTTTTGTTCTAGACATCATTGAATACAAAAAACCTCCTTCAGTTTCAAAAAATGTGGCATGGATGAGGAGATAAAGGCTCTGTCCCACGTGCCATTTTCAGGGATCCTAAACCTAAAAACAGGGAAACATGTTCCTTAATTTCTAGGGTTTGTCTTCAGCAGTCAGATGACCACGTGGGAGGCTTCATCAAATTCGACTTCTTGAGGTTACAAGTTGTCAAATAATGCTTTTAATTCTTAGATAAGGTTGTTGTAATCATGATAAGGAGTTACACTCCTAGTTGTATTAGGTCACTAGCACTCCTAGTTAACAACTAGTTCTAATTAATGGTCTGTTTTATGGTTAGAATAGGTGTCACTGATGGAAAATTCGAATTCTCTTGATGAGAGATGATGGAATCCTAATTGTAAATGCTTTATATAGAGCAATAGGTCGAATTAGCAAAGGGTTGGAGACTTTTTTGGCTTAGCTGCTGCTCTATGTGCAGACTGTGTATATTTTTAACCTAATGCAGATTTCTACTTAGACAATTCAAGATTCATGAAGAGTTCTTGTATGTTCTTGTTATGATGGAGTCTTCCAATACTTACATTGTAGTGGTGTTTAGTTATGATACTCAGAACTCATCAATGATGCTCTGACTTCCTTCATAGATAAACTAACTATGTTTCACTGTTTTTTATTTTCATTTCTGCACTTGAACTCTATAATGCGTTGACTTCCATGCTAGGTAGAATTCTTTGGCTTCACTATTCAGGATTCAAAGAGAGTTTTTAATGTCATATTGTCTCATGGCTTTCCTCTTTCACTTACTTGTAGTGGTATGAATACATGTTACTTAGAACTCATCAATCATGCTCTAACTTCCTTCATGTATTTATAAACTGTGTTTCCTTGCATTGTATCTTCGTTTTGTTGATGCATAAAAACTCTCTATGCCCTGACTTCATATTAAGTTGATCTTGATGTGGTACTGAAACATACTTTGACTCCATAGCCCAATGGTAGCCAACCTTCATATTTCAACCTATAAACATATACAATTACAAACCATAGAGTAAGGCATCTATTCATATCTTTAATCTAAATCATTAACCCTTTGAGAGAGCCCTCTCAGGCTGAGGAGGCTAAGCCTTAGCTAAAAGATTGGTTTGAAATAGTTACACCGAAATAGTCTGATCAGCAGCCTATCAGGGTCCTATTTTGGTGATAACATTTTGGTGCGTCTGCCGGGAGCCTGAAGTCTATTCATTCCCGAAATTAAGAAGCTGAACTTCTGAAGGTAGCAGAAGCTCAGACATCTTTTTGAGGCTGCAAAACTACCTTGGTGACTCCACACATTGAATAAGAAATTGGAAGGTGACGCCACTACTAGAAGATCAGTAGCTTCATGAAGTTTCAAGATGAGTTCCACTGCAAGAATGAATGCCAGGTATGCTCCTATGAATCGGTCTCATATCCCTGGTTTTCCAAATCCTATGCCAAATGTTGATTGGTTAGAGGATCTTCCGATATTCAAAGATGAAAAGAAAGACAATGTTTCTCTTCATTTGGTTAGGTTTCATATGCATGTACACAATCTTAAGGTTCAGTTTCCTGAAGATTGTCTCATGGGGATGTTTATGACCACTTTAGAAGGAAAAACATGGTCTTGGTATAAAAGTTTGGAAAATGGTTCAATATATTTGCTTGCTAATTTTCATGATGAATTCTATGAGATGTATAAAGAATGTCATCCTTCCTTATTGCTGCTCAAAGATTGCTGTAAACATTCTTTAAGTCTTATTCAGTATTTGGAGGATTGTTATGATGATGATGAATTTATGGATGAAGAAATTTTAGAGGCTCTTCATAACAATACATTTCAACACCAAGAAGAAAGTATAACATCCCATGAAATGCAGCATGAAGATCAGCAGGGGTTTACTTATGAAAATCATATTACATCCTCTGAGATTGATTTAGAGATGCAGTAGACTTGTCAGTTTTCGGATCATTATCAAGATGAACATGATTACAAACACCAAGAAGAAATGCTGGAAGAAACTTTTTATGACCTT
The DNA here is from genome assembly GCA_031772625.1 of Pinus tabuliformis. NCBI lineage: Eukaryota > Viridiplantae > Streptophyta > Pinopsida > Pinales > Pinaceae > Pinus > Pinus tabuliformis. Next base: position 1,545,283,638 of record CM062819.1, read on the forward strand.
CAGGAAGAGGAAAAGGCTGTTGATTTTTGTAATCCCTTACAACAGCTTACACCAAAGAATGATGATAATAATGAGGAAAATTACATTGTTTGTTGGAATCATTCAGAAAAGCAGTTGGATAGCTTGTCAAATAAATGTTATGTAGTTGAGGATCAGTTGTTTGAAGATATAGAATGTTATGGGAATCATCAAACTAACCATGTGTTTTTTGACACTATAGCTGACTACATGGAAAAGATTTATTGTTTAGGCTTCCAGTTATATTTTCATCTTGAATAATAGTTACACCTCATGGTGCCTTGGTTATTTCAGTATCTTGCTTATTTTTGCTTCAAGCACAGTCAAGAGATTCAAGTGTCAAATCAGATCGACGACTGGCTTCATTGGAAGTTTTATGTTCCTTGAGCTACAAGTGGAGATTGTAGCTGATAGGGTAGGTAGGAATGTGCAAATAAGCTCAAGGTAGGTTGATTGAGGATCTGTTTTAGTAGGTGCAATTTGAATTCTTCTTTCAGAAATCATTAAAGGCTTGAGGAGAAGATTGGGTAGAAGTTCAGAGTTTTATTCTAGAGGATGGATAGCGGCACTGGAGCTACAAGTTCTTAGTATACCACAAGGGCACACTATCCCTAGTGGAGCCACTACTATCACCCTAAAATTTTTGTTTCTAAGCTTCGGAAAGTTTGCCTTGTTTCTAGTCATAGTCTTATAGTTTTTGAGTCATCTCATCTCAACAAGTGTCATTCTCTTTTCCAAAAAGTTTCATAGCCTCATTCCATGTCCTAAAAGCCTCACCATGTGTTTTGACATCAGTTTGATTCCAAAGGATTCATGTTAGTCTTGGTCTAGTCTTTCCATGGTTGTTTTCATGTCTAAGATCTATAAAAGAGTCTTGTTGGTATGGTCAAATAGGGTCAACACTCCGTTCTTGCCCATCACTGGTCCCACATCACGTAAAATTCCATGCGTCAAACTTGTGTCAAGGTTTTCATAGTGAAAAACTCACTCTAGGTGTTTTCATAGTGCAGACAGTGTAAAAAACCAGTTTTGCGCTACGAAATCACTGAACGAGGAGTTTTCGTAGCGCGCTACGAAACCCCTGAAGCAGCCTGTTTCAGCAGAAAAACTGTTTTTACTAGTTAACTTCCAGAAGGTTTCCTGAGCAGCTGATAATTCAATTTTGAAAACTGAAAGAGGCTTTTCTTTCTAATATTCTAGACTACAAAAACCTCTTTCATTTTCTTCAAATTCATTCTGAGGTGGGATGAATTTATGGTTAAACTTGCGCTATGAAACTACTAAAAGTCAAGCTTCGTCTTTTGGTTTTAGCAGTCTTTTTCAAGATCAGTTTCTAGTCACATGAAAAGGTATTTTGGAATTATGAAGGAGGTTTCTCTTCATCAACTCTCCAGATAAAATAACATATCTCACTTTCTTCATAATGTTTTCAGTTGGGAGATAATAAGCTTTCTTTGAAACACAAAATTCAGAGAACAGATTTTTCCTGTTTGACACATGTTTTGCAAGGATAGATTCGGGACAGTTGGAGAAGTATTTTAAAAAACCAAGAAAGGTTTTTATTCTAGACATCATGGAATACAAAACCCTCCTTCAGTTTCAAAAAATGTGTCATGGATGAGGAGATAAAGGCTTTGTCCCACGTGCCATTTTCAGGGATCCTAAACCTAAAAACAGGGAAACATGTTCCCTAATTTCTAGGGTTTGTCTTCAGCAGTCAGATGACCATGTGGGAGGCTTCATCAAATTCGACTTCTTGAGGTTGAAATTTTCAAATAATGCTTTAAATGCTTAGATAAGGATGTTGTAATCATGATAAGGAGTTACACTCCTAGTTGTATTAGGTCACTAGCACTCCTAGTTAACAGCTAGTTCTAATTAATGGTTTGTTTTATGGTTAGAATAGGTGTCACTGATGGAAAATTCGAATTCTCTTGATGAGAGATGATGGAATCCTAATTGTAAATGCTTTATATAAAGCAAGAGGTTGAATTATCAAAGGGTTGGAGACTTTTTGGCTCAGTTGCTGCTTTATGTGCAGACTGTGTATATTTTTAACCTAATTGTTGTTGGGAAAAGTATCCAATACGGAATGACCCTATCCCACTCTAAGGGTGATAGTACCTCAGCAACAATCAAAGCAAAGCTATTCGAGATTACTTCTTTATGAGATGTAAGAGAGGGGAGAAAGAGATCCACTAACCGTTGTCTTCCGCTAATGATTGATCCAATCTTCTCTCTTTGTTGCTTGCTCCCATCTCCTTGCTCTTTCACTGGCCCAGCTACACCAAGATCCTGCAAAATGGCAAGAGAGGGAAACTACAAGAAGCATACATTCATAATTGATTCAAGGATTAGAATAAATCAAATACACAAGTATAACAATACACCATTGAGACACATGCATATAGAAGAACCTCAAATGCTTTATTAATGGAAGAAGTAAAGTTCAGGAGTAATACAACCATAAAAGGCCCAATCCAGCATCACCTCCCAGCAGAAAGAAATCTCCTCTTCACCTCCTTCAAGCAAATCACCCAATAGTTCTATACTCAAACCAACAACACTTCCTTACATTCACAAGATTCCAACCTCCCTAGACCTCATGAGAGAGCTCTATATATAGGAGTTTTGGAGAAAGGATGAGTCAGCTTGAGGCTGGCATGAAGCTGACTAGTGTCCTCTCCCACTTCAGTTATTCTTCAGTTCTTGAGTCCACTTGGAGGTTCTTGCTTCCACTTGGAGATCTAGACCCTCTTACTCATCACAAGTCGAATTCCCTGATCCAAGTGTCATTTTGGAAGCTTCCTGGGCATTGACACCTTGAGGAATGACTGTGCCACTTGGCCAATCTCGCCCAATGCAGGTAGCCTTCTTTGCAGTTGACATTCAGCGCAGGTACACAGTGGAGCAGTTGACATTCAGTGCAGATGCTCAGTGGAGCAGTTGACATGATCTAGAATTAGCTTGTTTTTGAGTGTTTTCAGGTGGAGAACTGATATTTAGTGCTGTGGTTTGCTGACCTTGTTCCTCTAGGGGCAGGAACAACATGTTTAGGGACTTTGGATCCCTTAGATTATGGACATTTCATGCTTCATGCTGTAAGGCACAAAAATGTCTATAACAGTTGCCCCCTAAAGTATGAGGTCGTTTATCGGGTGAAATGCTTTATCAGGAGGATCCGAAGTTCATTCAATCGCCGAGAGGTGACCTGTAATAAAATACAATACAATACATTATTTTTCATTCTGCTTTCATGATCTAGCTGAGGCGGGCATTCCCATGCTCAGCTTTATAAATTCATTTTGGTACATAGAACAGACGATCATCTGATGATAGACTGATAATTCTTTGCTGAAATTATCATCCTTTAAGTAGGATGATCATCTGCTGCAATGATGTACATGTCAAATGTCTTTATATTTCCTGAATATATATCGCAGCCCGGATGGATGAAACTAGATCCGGGGTCTTCAAACTCGTTCGATCTTCACTCTAAGTACAAGTCGATCCATGTGAGAATTGCGTTGAAGTCGAACATGGAAAGACATTGCTTGATTACTGGTCAATGATGAAAACCGTTAACAAGCGCGAGAGGAATCACCGATAATGATAATGACCGTCAAGGTACTGCAGTACAATTCACGTGGTGTGAATATAGGACTTGGCGTCGAACACCACGCAAAATCTTCTGGTCGAAGGTCATTGATGTATACCTATCGCCGGAAGTGAGAAACTTGCCATTGAGGCATGCAAGTTTCAAAGTACTGAGGGGGGTGTTCCTAGATCAACTTCTTGGATAATGAGCTGAAGTCGACAAGAAGCGATCCGTCATAGGAGGGCCTTAATGAATCCCACATCAGTGACATGGAACGGAGCTAATGATTTTAGTGGAGGTGAAAACAATCTATGAAATATGATTCAGGGTGGCGATCATGGGTGCATGAAGGATAATGTATGGCAGTGGATGGGACACGGTTGACTCTTTCTGAACAACATCTCTTGAACATATAACGACACTGATGCGATGGATCGGTAACATTACCCCAAATGTGGATGGTTTGGCGAAGACCATGGTGATGAGAGCGGTGAAGGAAACAACCCAACCCGATGTGATACGGAAGAAAAGTGTCATGTTCAAGAGTGACTTGCTACCATTAAAGCTTTGAGATTCTCCCAATTTTTCCCCAGTCATTTTTGACCAGTCCCTCTTTATTTTTGTCAAGCTTGAGGAGGATAACATATGCTTGTTCTATAACCTGCCCTTCGGGCAAGCCCATCGCTATGTTTTAGCGAGTTTAGCGATAGGGAAACTCGTTCTCGTCTAAAGACAAGTTTGTCGCTATTTAATCATTTTAATGAGTCTAACGACAAGGAAAACTCGGTCCTTTTCATATTTAGAGAGTCTGAAAAGGTACAGAAAGTTAACTCCAAAATTCCTTTTTCGTCATCTAATCCCTTAAGTCCAAAAAAGTATAAAACAATACAGAAGGGATGAGTTTTCGATAATTTTAACGAGTCGAATAAAACAGGCGCTCGACCTTTTTGTGCAATAATCCCTCAGGTCCAAAAAGATTAAAATCTACGGGAGGGATAGCTCTTCCGGTCCTTTTAACGAGCTGGAAGGCCAAAACTCGGCAAACTTTTCATATTTTACGAGTCAGATGAAAAGAGCTCAAAGAAGACTCGTCTTTTGAGGAACGAGTGATAAACAGGGATAACAACAGATTCCAGGTACAGGTTGAAATTTTCCAATCACGGCAGTGTCACAAGGATGGCTAGGTGAAATCACTCTTCGCAGTTGTTCCTCAAAATGGGTAAACAATCATATGGAGGTGAACGATTGGCCAAATGGAATGGAGGTGGCAGGTGCAAACACGACCAAGGCTTTTTATGGCTAATAAATTTACGATCACAATGGTTATTTACCGGGGTAGGTTCATTTTTTTATTTAACGAGCTTGAATGCACCAAAACACTGCTCAATCTTATGTTTATTTTTTAACGAGCATGAACTATGTACTAAAACTGCTCGGATCTCGCTTTTCTATTTTTTAACGAGCATAAATTCCGCAGTAAAACTGCTCGATATACCAGTCATAAGATAAGAAATGTCTCCTGTAAGATACCATTTTTTATAGAGCTCGCGCCTCACATAAGCTATGCTCCTTCTCATCCTTTCTTTATACAAGTTCGGAAACGGCTAATCCCAAAAACAGATAAACAACCGCTCTTAGCTTGCACTCCAAAAGGTTTGCATGCCCCCAGGTATAAAGTATAATTTCAAGGCTGCCCCTACTTATGATCCAGGTGGATATTGGTGGCCACCTGCCAAGTCCACCTGGACCCCCACCATTGTCTTTCTCAGCATTTTCAGTTTCCTTAATTGTAGCACAACTTACTATTTTTAGCAGTTTTTCGGGTCCTGAACTTCCGGAGCCGTTTTGAGGCCCTAAACGACGTTTTTTGGGAAATCTGGGGGCAACATGGGTCCATGGACCGATGTTGCCTTCCCAAAGTGGTAGTGCTCGGATAGATCTTTCTAACGAGCTATTGTACGCGTCAAACGGAGATCGTATGCCAAAGTTACGACCCCGGGAAGTTGATGTACCAATTTACCCAAACGGGGCCCACAGTTTGGCGTTTCATCTCCTAGGGTTAGGTTTTGGAATGTTAAGGGTTGTCCATTGTTTCTCAACAATAAATAGGCCTTCGAGCCTCATTGTAACACAGTTCAGAGGCATGTAGCCATCACATCTCTTCTCAGAGATAAGCTACCATCGCCCTAGCTAGTTTATTGCCATTTCTGTTTGTAAGCATATTTCAGTATTTTCCATTAATGAAATGAAGTATTATTTCCGCTGCATCTTTGTGTATATGGTTATCTCTGTAATTTGTTGCGTTCCTGTTTAAATCCGGATCAGTGGTATCAGAGCGGTCTGCTTTTTCTCTGTTTTTCTTTGCATGTCCCCAACAAGGTCGGGATATAAGGAGTTAGGGCTTGAACTGGTTGAACCTTTGCAAGACCAGCCTCGCAAATCCCGACGGCCTCCCATGGCGGACGAGAAGAAATACGAGGGGGCAGGAGATCCCATCAAAATCTTGCTCGAAGAAGCGCTCGAGCGACAACGGAACGCGATGATGGACAGCTTTGCGCAGATCCTTCAGCGGCTGCCCCGAAGCGGCGCATCGGCTTCCAGTAGCTCCTCTGGAAACGCCACACCCTTTAAGGTACAAGTTAATTTTGAAATCCCCATATTCGAGGGTCAGATAGACGCCGATGCCGTAGATAAATGGTTAAATCTGCTAGAGGGTTATTTTTCTGTTCATGAATTTTCGAGTCGGGAAAAGATTGTTTTTGCTCTTCTCAAAGCAGCCCCCCACGTCAAGGACTGGTGGGAAACCTACTGCGAGCAGAAGGATGAAAGTACTGGCTCACTATTTTCAGCTGCACCCACCTGGGATTCATTCCGGGATGCCATCAAGGAGCAGTACTACCCTGTCGGAAGCTATGAGGATGAATACATAAAGTGGACCACGCTGCGGCAGGGAAGGGACCAAGACGTGCCGGAGTTCACCAATCTTTTCCATACCCTTCGCACAAAGTTGGGTATCAAGGATTCAGAGCAACATTTGATACTCAAATACCATGGCTGCCTGCATAAGTACATCCAGGAAGAAATACAGTTCTTAAACATCCCCTCGCTCGGCGCAGCATACCGGTATGCCGTCAAGGTCGAGCAGAAGTTTAAACAAAAGAAGCGAGACTTTGGATCTGCGAATCCAAAGCAGGGGAAAGGTGCCCCTAAACCACAGAACAAAGGACAAAGCCAAGGCGGGACAGCCCAAGACAACCAGCCGAAGCTGCAAGCAAAGAGCAACGCCGCGAAGCCGAGAAAGGACACTGGAAAATGGTGCGAGTTAAATAAGAGCTCCACTCACAACACAAGTGAGTGTCGGGCCAAGCAGTCACTGGTGGCTGAGCTAAAGGTTTCAGAATCAGATGCATGTTCCGACTCTGAGTCAGAACCCGATAAGGGGTATGAAAAAGGGAAGCAGATCATTGATGCGGATCCCAGCGCCACTGTTGCTACCGCAAAGATCCAGAAAAATGAACCCGAAGATCCAGAGGAGGAGGAGCGTCTCTTCCACTCACAGATGTGGGTAAAGGGCTCCCCGATACAGTTCATTGTTGATAGCGGGAGTCAAAAGAACCTCATTTCGGCAGAGGTCGTGAAGCGGTTGGGCTTACCGACCACAGCACATCCAGAACCATACACCATTGGGTGGCTTCACCAAGGGCGAGATCTTCGCGTGAGCCAGCAGTGTCGCCTTCCATACAACATCAAGCCCTTCACGGATGAGGTATTGTGTGACATTGCTCCCCTTGAAGTTTGTGATGTATTACTAGGACAACCATACTTGTGGAAGCGACATGCTGTGTATGAATCAAGGCCCCGTGCTGTTATTATTACATTGGGAAATAAGTTGTTCAGGATACCAGAGGTAGAACCACCTGCCGCCATCTCTTTGATTACTGCAAAACAATGCAGTAAGATCATTTCCAAAACCAGGAAATTTGTTTTCCTGATGATACGCCCTCAAGGGAAGAAGAAGACAGTGGCCACGGCCTCCAAACGGGGTTCCTCTGCACGGTAGCTACAGATGGACAAGATTGTGGAGGAGTACGAAGACATCTTCACCTCCCCGACAGGGGTTCCTCTGCACTGTCAAGTCAAGCACTCCATTGATCTGACCCCAGGTGCGCCGCTACCCAATGGACCAATTTATCGACGCTCCGTTCTGGAGAACAATGAAATCAAGAGACAGATTCAGGAGCTCCTGCAGAAAGGTCACATCCGTCCGAGTTCTTCGCCCTGTGGGAGCCCGATAGTGTTGGTACAGAAGAAGGATGGGACGTGGAGACTCTGTATTGACTATCGGGCGCTGAACAAGATCACTGTCCGTAACAGGTACCCGATCCCGCGGATTGATGACCTCCTAGACCAACTAAAGGGGACGAAATATTTCAGCAAGATCGATCTGAAGTCAGGATATCACCAAGTACCAATTGAACCCTCAGATGTGTGGAAGACTGCCTTCAAATCCAAGGAGGGCCTCTTCGAATGGCTGGTCATGCCTTTCGGATTGACGAATGCTCCTGCAACCTTTATGAGGCTAATGGATGACATCTTGCGGCCATTCACCAACTCCTTTGTAGTAGTATACTTGGATGACATTCTGATCTTCAGCCAGAGTTGGGAAGCGCACCTCCACCACATCCGACAGGTTCTCCAAACACTGCGGCAACACAAGCTATGTGCCAATTTGGAGAAATGCACTTTTGGCATGACCGAGGTTCAGTATCTGGGATACATCATTGATGAACAGGGGGTGCATGTCGATCCAGCCAAGGTACAAGTCATTCGGGATTGGCCCTCTCCAACCACTCTAACAGAGCTCCGCAGCTTTCTAGGTCTTGCCAACTTCTACCGCAGGTTTGTGTTGGGATTTTCTCATATTTCTTGGCCCTTGAGTCAAGTCACCAAGGGCGGGGCGAAAGCAAAATTCTTTTGGTCTGAATCTCAACAGAAGTCATTCAGGGAGTTGAAGGATCGCCTCTGCACGGCACCAGTGCTCGCGTTACCAGATTTACAACAACCATTTGAGGTCGAGACAGATGCCTCTGACTATGCTATTGGGGCAGTCCTTACTCAACATGGACATCCAGTGGCATATCACAGTGAAACACTTTCAGACACAGTCCGGAAGTACCCCACTTATGATAAAGAGATGTATTCCATTGTACAGGCCTGCCGACAATGGAAGCATTACATTTTGGGGAAGGAAACGGTCATCCACACAGACCACCGACCTCTGCAGTTCATACAGACCCAAGGGAAATTGCAGAATGATCGCCATCAGAAGTGGTCTACATACCTGCAACAGTTTCACTTGAATATCAAGTATAAAAAGGGCAGCACCAATAATGTTGCAGATTGCCTCAGTCGACCACTGATCATGGCGCTAACCACCGTGCTCAACTCTTGCGGGCACGAGACTTCTGATTGGCCACTTCTCTACAAAAGCAACCCAGAATTCAGCCACACATACCAGACACTCTTGGAGGGTCGGCAGGTTGCAGATTTTCACCTCCAGGATGCCCTATTATGCCACCTCGGTCACCTCTGTGTTCCTTCAAGCGAGCGTGCCAAGATGATTTGGGAAGCACACTACAGTCGGGCTGCTGGGCATTTCGGGGTCGAGAAAACAGTGGCAGTACTGCAAAACTATTTCTATTGGCCGAATCTTCGACAGGATGTTGGGAAGTACATCCGATCATGTACTGCCTGTGCCATTGCCAAACCGACCATTAAGAAGCAAGGCCTCTATACCCCGTTGCCTACCCCTAGTCGACCTTGGGAATCCATCTCCATGGATTACATGTCAGGCCTTCCTTCCACTAAGCATGGAAATGACTGTGTTTTTGTGGTCGTCGACAGGTTCTCAAAGATGGCCATTATGATGGCCTGCAAGAAGAATATCACAGCAGAAGCCATTGCTAAACTCTTCTTTGAACGAGTGTGGGTGCACTTTGGGATCCCACAGTCTATCATCTCAGATCGGGACAGTCGGTTTCTCAGCACCTTTTGGTCCAGTCTCTGGTCAATGCTGGACAACAAACTCACGAAGTCCACAGCCTTCCATCCTCAAACTGATGGCCAGACGGAGGTTGTCAATAGGATGATTGTGCACATTCTGCGCATGTATAACTCAAAGCATCCACGCACATGGGACGAGAGCCTCCCCTACGTTCAGCACAGCTACAACCGAGCTCTTCACAGCTCCACTGGCCATAGCCCTTTTCAGGTGGGTTTGGGATTCCAGCCACTATGCCCCATTGATGTGGCCATGCCACTTGCAGCTACTCACATGAATTCAGCTCATGTCCAGTCCGAAACAAATAAGGCCACCAGCTTCATTGAGCGAATCCAACATATTCGCCAGCAGGTCCATGACATTCTTGAGAAATCAAATGCCAAGTACAAGCAGCGACATGATCAACATCGGGTGCCACACAAGTTTCAGGTGGGTGACAAAGTCTGGTTGCATTTGCAAAAGGAACGCCTTACTGGAGCCTATCGGAAATTGAGACCACTCCGATATGGTCCTTACACCATTACTAAGGCTATGGGAGACAATGCATTTGAGCTCAGCATTCCCCCATTCCTTGGCCTGCACCCAGTATTTAATGTGGACCGCCTTCAGCCATACTTTCCACCATTGCTAGACACATCCGACATTGCAGAACAGCTCAAACCCACAGAATTAAATCCAGATTGCATGGAACAAGCTGCAACTGATCGGATCATGGACACACAGATCAAGAACACTCGCCAACAGAATATCCAACTGTATCGAGTTGTCAAAGCGGGCAACTCCTTCAGCAGGGCAAGTGGCTCACCAGGGAACAAGTTCAGCAGAAGTTTCCTCATCTCATGGAGGAGCTCAACGCAATGGGGACCATTGCTTCCTAAGGGGGGAGGAATGATCCAGGTGGATATTGGTGGCCACCTGCCAAGTCCACCTGGACCCCCACCATTGTCTTTCTCAGCATTTTCAGTTTCCTTAATTGTAGCACAACTTACTATTTTTAGCAGTTTTTCGGGTCCTGAACTTCCGGAGCCGTTTTGAGGCCCTAAACGACGTTTTTTGGGAAATCTGGGGCAACATGGGTCCATGGACCGATGTTGCCCTTCCCAAAGTGGTAGTGCTCGGATAGATCTTTCTAACGAGCTATTGTACGCGTCAAACGGAGATCGTATGCCAAAGTTACGACCCCGGGAAGTTGATGTACCAATTTACCCAAACGGGGCCCACAGTTTGGCGTTTCATCTCCTAGGGTTATGTTTTGGAATGTTAAGGGTTGTCCATTGTTTCTCAACAATAAATAGGCCTTCGAGCCTCATTGTAACACAGTTCAGAGGCATGTAGCCATCACATCTCTTCTCAGAGATAAGCTACCATCGCCCTAGCTAGTTTATTGCCATTTCTGTTTGTAAGCATATTTCAGTATTTTCCATTAATGAAATGAAGTATTATTTCCGCTGCATCTTTGTGTATATGGTTATCTCTGTAATTTGTTGCGTTCCTGTTTAAATCCGGATCAACTTATTCGATAAAACTTTTGTTTTAAAGGGTGAGGCTTGCTTCTTTCTGGTTACCCAAAGATTGTCTTGTTAACTTCTTCAAACGAAAACATTTCCTCGGCACTGTCTACCGAAGTAGACAATGGTGAATGACCTTTGTCAAACAAGTAATCTTGACAAAAGAATCCTATTCTAGAACAACCCCTCTTCCATCCACGGACGGGGTACGGACTAGTCATATTCTCTCGCGGAAATTCTACCTTATACCCAAGGTTTCCTCTGCCCGAAGCAGACCAGGATGCATGCCCCCTGGGTTCCAGTCCCATCTTTTCGAATCACTCGCACTCATCGGGAAGGAGGACTGGGGGTGGAGACATTTCTTGATTGAATAGACCATTCAGGGTTAGTATTTGACTATTTGCGATGCGTGATCCCGGAAATGAAAGTTGGTCTACGAGCTTGACCATTCTTCCTTCGTGTGGAAAACACATTACTCTAAAGAGTGAGGAGACTATAGCTCCCATGCAATATATATAGTCTCGTCCAAGGAGTAGGTTATAATCCAAGGGTCCTTGAACGACCATCACGTTCATTTGAACGGTCTTCCCTCTCAATGTAACAGGCACATTGGGGAGGATCCCTAACGGTCGACTGGTTCCTTTATCAAAACCCGAGAGATTTATTATCTCAGGTAAAAGCGTCGGGGAACCCAGTGCTTTCCAAGCAATAGAGGAAAGGATACTCACAGATGCCCCTTCATCAATGATAGTGCCAGCCATCACCATTCTATAAATTTGGACTATGATTCTGAATGGTATACTGGCTGGCAACCGGGGTCTGCCTAGTTGGTTCCAATCAAAGGACACAACCAGGTTGCTTGGTGGTGGGACCGAATACATGGCCGGATATGACCCTAACGATGTTCCTTCCTGCGATAAAGGAATGGGTGCATTGCCCTGATGCTCATCAGAGTCGGTGTTAATGAAAAGAATCTGGATGGTGTCATCCTTATTCTCTTCAGTGAGGGTGTCATTTGAAGATGAATCTTCATTGATGATGTCATTTGAAGATGAAACCTCTGAAGGCGGAACTGGGTCAACTGCCGTTTCGACCTTTGGACTTTCGTCCGGTCTGGATTCAGTAGGTTCATTTTCAATGACTGACGCTTCAGCTGACCACTTGAGTGGGCCAGCTGTATTTTCAACCAACGAAGGACTTGGCACGAGTTTTTTTTATCCAGGAGGAAGTCTTAACGGTGAAACCGGACAATCTTCCAAAACTCTCTTCGCTTCGTCTAAGAAGGGACAACGGTGGATGGCGTGATCGCCTTCACACAGTCTGCAGGGGGATCTTGATCCCCCTCTTTGTCTTGAACCTTCACTTTCGCTGGTTGACGGTAAGCATTCAACATGGCTATCAGAGGTTGATGCTCCCGAATTGTGCAAACGAGGGGACCAGTCCCTTAGTATCCAGGGAATACGGGGACAATCTCTATGGAAGTGGTCTCCTCTACATATGACACATGGCGATTTAGGCCCGGTCTGTGCTGTGTGTGGATTTTTGTTAGATGTCTTTTGCTTGCCCCCAGTCGCCTTAGGCTCCTTCTTCTTCTTCTCTTTCTTCTTCTTCTCCTTCTTCTCCATGGGAGCTTGGCTTTTGCCGGCTCTACCTTGCGAAGATGAAGGATTAGAGGAAGAGTTATAGGAAGTAGAAGGCTGGTGGGCAGCTCTAGACTGATCTAACTATTGACTCGACTGTTCAGGAACCATGGTGTTCTGAACTACATTGGTTGAGAATAGCCAAATTGGCAGGCCAATTGTCAGTCCTGGAAGAGACAATGTGGCCATGTGGGGCGCACCAACTTCTCCCCAAGAGGAGAAAGGACTAGGATTTCCATCATGTGGAATTCCTTGGTTGGGGCGTTCCATGTTCTCAACCTAAAGATCAACGCAGGAATAGGAGGTGATTATGTTCCGTTTAAAATAAATTTTATAACGACGCTTTAGACACAACTTGCTTTTTCACTTTTTAAGGGTCGAGAAAAAGCTAAAGATGACTCTAGTCTCCTTCGATGTTTTAACGAGCCCGAAGTGACAAATGCTCGGATGGACTTTTTCAGTTATAGAGTTTGAAAAAGGCCAAAAGAAACTGCTCTAGAGTTCTAGGCAGAGGGTGTGCCAAACTTTTCGCAAAACCACAGAATACGTTTTACGGTACGAGTGGTCGATCTTCGTGAATGCTGTGTTCACTGCATTGCGATCAGTAGGGCGGCCGACACGGTTTCCTATGGATAAAGGCTTTATTCCTATAGGGGTCTCCCAATATATACGCGACGGTACGTGGGAGCACAAGTCCGTATTGATACTTATCGCTTCACCGTGGAGGAATCACCCAACCACTCAACGCTAAGATATCACGTTTAACGACGCCGGAACACGTCTCTAGCTTAGACCTCTATGTGTTTGCGTTATGTTTCAATGCGTTGTTATGTAAATTCAATTTATTTTAAGGTTGATCTTGTTTAGCAGTTTTCCTTTATGGATCACCACGTGATGTATGATAACACTCCTAAATGCAGTCTAAGATGATAAGCAAGCTTTTCAATCTTTCAACTTTGAAAATCTTAACTACTGAGGGAAAAGAAAGACATCATCTTCTCACACAGATCATAGAGCACACACTAATGCATTTTTTCCTAAATCAACATGCAAGCTGTCAAAATGCACATGCGCAATGCAAGTATTTCTTTTCTCATTCTTAATGTTGATGTAATACAAAAAGAAAGCTGTTGTATAATTTTGAATTCAATTTCAAGTGAAAGCAAACAAGCTTGTCCAAAATCAAAAGACACCTTAAGATTTACTTGTTTCGACACTAGAAATACATAAATTCAAACCATATGACGAAATCAAATGCTCAATCAGCTATGAACAACAAACAAACTAACTCTTAAGATCAAAACGACACTTTATCACAGGTCTAGATCTAAGAGGCCACAGCAAGTCTAGTTCACTTTCGTTATGGGAAACTGCAAATGATATAAGAAATACACAAAGAACAAATACAGTTTCTTTATACAACCGAGGCGGAATAGTGGCAAGGAAAAGTGGTTTCAGATAGGTACATTGACTGATAACAGGCAGCAAAAACAAGTATGAAAACCAGGCAACAAATAGCAGGGAACTCCAGTTGCACAAGGCAAAACTGGTTCAGCGTAGGTGGTACACTGGCAGTTTGACCTTCAGCGCAGGTAGCCCCTTCAGGAACTACGCTGAAATGCAGACTACCTTCACAGTGCCTGCACTAAAGAGATAAACTTTCGTTTTTCTCAGTTTCCGGGTCACAGATTGCTCAAAAATTCACAGTTTTTGGCCAAATCAGAAGCTATCAATCAAGTACACACTAAGGGATGAAAAGGAGGATGAAAAGATATCACTAAGAGCTATTCAGAGTCCTTGTGGATCAGCTCTTCAAATCATAAACATGCCCAGAAACTGAGCTAGAGTAGTTGCCCTCTACTTTGCATTTGAAAGATCCAAATGCAGTTCGATTCGGTACTCCCTGTGTTTATGAAATGAATAGCAAAAACACAAACAACCAACAATATACGATCCCCAGTGGAGTCGCCAATTTGTTGTTGGGAAAAGTATCCAATACGGAATGACCCTATCCCACTCTAAGGGTGATAGTACCTCAGCAACAATCAAAGCAAAGCTATTCGAGATTACTTCTTTATGAGATGTAAGAGAGGGGAGAAAGAGATCCACTAACCGTTGTCTTCCGCTAATGATTGATCCAATCTTCTCTCTTTGCTGCTTGCTCCCAGCTCCTTGCTCTTTCACTGGCCCAGCTACACCAAGATCCTGCAAAATGGCAAGAGAGGGAAACTACAAGAAGCATACATTCATAATTGATTCAAGGATTAGAATAAATCAAATACACAAGTATAACAATACACCATTGAGACACATGCATATAGAAGAACCTCAAATGCTTTATTAATGGAAGAAGTAAAGTTCAGGAAGTAATACAACCATAAAAGGCCCAATCCAGCATCACCTCCCAGCAGAAAGAAATCTCCTCTTCACCTCCTTCAAGCAAATCACCCAATAGTTCTATACTCAAACCAACAGCACTTCCTTACATTCACAAGATTCCAGCCTCCCTAGACCTCATGAGAGATCTCTATATATAGGAGTTTTGGAGAAAGGATGAGTCAGCTTGAGGCTGGCATGAAGCTGACTAGTGTCCTCTCCCACTTCAGTTATTCTTCAGTTCTTGAGTCCACTTGGAGGTTCTTGCTTCCACTTGGAGATCTAGACCCTCTTACTCATCACAAGTCGAATTCCCTGATCCAAGTGTCATTTTGGAAGCTTCCTGGGCATTGACACCTTGAGGAATGACTGTGCCACTTGGCCAATCTCACCCAGCGCAGGTAGCCTTCTTTGCAGTTGACATTCAGCGTAGGTACACAGTGGAGCAGTTGACATTCAGTGCAGATGCTCAGTGGAGCAGTTGACATGATCCAGAATTAGCTTGTTTTTGAGTGTTTTCAGGTGGAGAACTGATATTTAGTGCTGTGGTTTGCTGACCTTGTTCCTCTAGGGGCAGGAACAACATGTTTAGGGACTTTGGATCCCTTAGATTATGGACATTTCATGCTTCATGCTGTAAGGCACAAAAATGTCTATAATAGTTGCCCCCTAAAGTATGAGGTCGTTTATCGGGTGAAATGCTTTATCAGGAGGATCCGAAGTTCATTCAATCGCCGAGAGGTGACCTGTAATAAAATACAATACAATACATTATTTTTCATTCTGCTTTCATGATCTAGCTGAGGCGGGCATTCCCATGCTCAGCTTTATAAATTCATTTTGGTACATAGAACAGACGATCGTCTGATGATAGACTGATAATTCTCTGCTGAAATTATCATCCTTTAAGTAGGATGATCATCTGCTGCAATGATGTACATGTCAAATGTCTTTATATTTCCTGAATATATATCGCAGCCCGGATGGATGAAACTAGATCCGGGGTCTTCAAACTCGTTCGATCTTCACTCTAAGTACAAGTCGATCCATGTGAGAATTGCGTTGAAGTCGAACATGGAAAGACATCGCTTGATTACCGGTCAATGATGAAAACCGTTAACAAGCGTGAGAGGAATCACCGATAATGATAATGACCCTCAAGGTACTGCAGTACAATTCACGTGGTGTGAATATAGGACTTGGCGTCGAACACCACGCAAAATCTTCTGGTCGAAGGTCATTGATGTATACCTGTCGCCGGAAGTGAGAAACTTGCCATTGAGGCATGCAAGTTTCAAAGTACTGAGGGGGGTGTTCCTAGATCAACTTCTTGGATAATGAGCTGAAGTCGACAAGAAGCGATCCGTCAAAGGAGGGCCTTAATGAATCCCACATCAGTGACACGGAACGGAGCTAATGATTTTAGTGGAGGTGAAAACAATCTGTGAAATATGATTCAGGGTGGCGATCATGGGTGGATGAAGGATAATGTATGGCAGTGGATGGGACACGGTTGACTCTTTCTGAACAACATCTCTTGAACATATAACGACACTGATGCGATGGATCGGTAGCATTACCCCAAATGTGGATGGTTTGGCGAAGACCATGGTGATGAGACCGGTGAATGAAACAACCCAACTCGATGTGATACGGAAGAAAAGTGTCATGTTCAAGAGTGACTTGCTACCATTAAAGCTTTGAGATTCTCCCAATTTTTCCCCAGTCATTTTGACCAGTACCTCTTTATTTTTGTCAAGCTTTAGGAGGATAACATATGCTTGTTCTATAACCTGCCCTTCGGGCAAGCCCATCGCTATGTTTTAGCGAGTTTAGCGATAGGGAAACTCGTTCTCGTCTAAAGACATGTTTGTCGCTATTTAATCATTTTAACGAGTCTAACGACAAGGAAAACTCGGTCCTTTTCATATTTAGAGAGTCTGAAAAGGTACAGAAAGTTAACTCCAAAATTCCTTTTTCGTCATCTAATCACTTAAGTCCGAAAAAGTATAAAACAATACAGAAGGGATGCGTTTTCGATAATTTTAACGAGCCAAATAAAACAAGCGCTCGACCTTTTTGTGCAATAATCCCTCAGGTCCAAAAAGATTAAAATCTACGGGAGGGATAGCTCTTCCGGTCCTTTTAACGAGCTGGAAGGCCAAAACTCGGAAAACTTTTCATATTTTACGAGTCAGATGAAAAGAGCTCAAAGAAGACTCGTCTTTTGAGGAACGAGTGATAAACAGGGATAGCAGCAGATTCCAGGTACAGGTTGGAATTTTCCAATCACGGCAGTGTCACAAGGATGGCTAGGTGAAATCACTCTTCGCAGTTGTTCCTCAAAATGGGTAAACAATCATATGGAGGTGAACGATCAGCCAAATGGAATGGAGGTGGCAGGTGAAAACATGACCAAGGCTTTTTATGGCTAATAAATTTACGATCACAATGGTTATTTACCGGGGTAGGTTCATTTTTTTATTTAACGAGCTTGAATGCACCAAAACACTGCTCAATCTTATGTTTATTTTTTAACGAGCATGAACTATGTACTAAAACTGCTCAGATCTCGCTTTTCTATTTTTTAACGAGCATAAATTCCGCGGTAAAACTGCTCGATATACCAGTCATAAGATAAGAAATGTCTCCTGTAAGATCCCATTTTTTATAGAGCTCGCGCCTCACATAAGCTATGCTCCCTCTCATCCTTTCTTTATACAAGTTCGGAAACGGCTAATCCCAAAAACAGATAAATAACAACTCTTAGCTTGCACTCCAAAAGGTTTGCATGCCCCCAGGTATAAAGTATAATTTCAAGATTGCCCCTACTTATCCGATAAAACTTTTGTTTTAAAGGGTGAGGCTTGCCTCTTTCTGGTTACCCAAAGATTGTCTTGTTAACTTCTTCAAACGAAAACATTTCCTCGGCACTGTCTACCGAAGTAGACAATGGTGAATGACCTTTGTCAAACAAGTAACCTTGACAAAAGAATCCTATTCTAGAACAACCCCTCTTCCATCCACGGACGGGGTACGGACTAGTCATATTCTCTCGCGGAAATTCTACCTTATACCCAAGGTTTCCTCTGCCCGAAGCAGACCAGGATGCATGCCCCCTGGGTTCTAGTCCCATCTTTCTGAATCACTCGCACTCATCGGGAAGGAGGACTGGGGGTGGAGACACTTCTTGATTGAATAGACCATTCAGGGTTGGTATTTGACTATTTGCGATGCGTGATCCCGGAAATGAAAGTTGGTCTACGAGCTTGACCATTCTTCCTTCGTGTGGAAAACACATTACTCTAAAGAGTGATGAGACTATAGCTCCCATGCAATATATATAGTCTCGTCCAAGGAGTAGGTTATAATCCAAGGGTCCTTGAACGACCATCACGTTCATTTGAACGATCTTCCCTCTCAATGTAACAGGCACATTGGGGAGGATCCCTAACGGTCGAATGGTTCCTTTATCAAAACCCGAGAGATTTCTTATCTCAGGTAAAAGCGCCGGGGAACCCAGTGCTTTCCAAGCAATAGAGGAAAGGATACTCACAGATGCCCCTTCATCAATGATAGTGCCAACCATCACCATTCTATAAATTTGGACTATGATTCTGAATGGTATACTGGCTGGCAACCGGGGTCTGCCTAGTTGGTTCCAATCAAAGGACACAACCAGGTTGCTTGGTGGTGGGACCGAATACACGGCCGGATATGACCCTGACGATGTTCCTTCCTGCGATAAAGGAATGGGCGCATTGCCCTGATGCTCATCAGAGTCGGTGTTAATGAAAAGAATCTGGATGGTGTCATCCTTATTCTCTTCAGTGAGGGTGTCATTTGAAGATGAATCTTCATTGACGGTGTCATTTGAAGATGAAACCTTGAAGGCAGAACCGGGTCAACTGCCGTTTCGACCTTTGGACTTTCGTCCGGTCTGGATTCAGCAGGTTCATTTTCAATGACTGACGCTTCAGCTGACCACTTGAGCGGGCCAGCTGTATTTTCAACCAACGAAGGACTTGGCACGAGTTTTTTGTATCCAGGAGGAAGTCTTAACGATGAAACCGGACGATCTTCCAAAACTCTCTTTGCTTCGTCTAAGAAGGGACAACGGTGGATGGCGTGATCGCCTTCACACAGTCTGCAGGGGGATCTTGATCCCCCTCTTTGTCTTGAACCTTCACTTTCGCTGGTTGACGGTAAGCATTCAACATGGCTATCAGAGGTTGATGCTCCCGAATTGTGCAAACGAGGGGACCAGTCCCTTAGTATCCGGGGAATACGGGGACAATCTCTATGGAAGTGGTCTCCTCTACATATGACACATGGCGATTTAGGCCCGGTCTGTGCTGTGTGTGGATTTTTGTTAGATGTCTTTTGCTTGCCCCCAGTCGCCTTAGGCTCCTTCTTCTTCTTCTCTTTCTTCTTCTTCTCCTTCTTCTCCATGGGAGCTTGGCTTTTGCCGGCTCTACCTTGCGAAGATGAAGGATTAGAGGAAGAGTTATAGGAAGTAGAAGGCTGGTGGGCAGCTCTAGACTGATCTAACTGTTGACTCGACTGTTCAGGAACCATGGTGTTCTGAACTACATTGGTTGAGAATAGCCAAATTGGCAGGCCAATTGTCAGTCCTGGAAGCGACAATGTGGCCATGTGGGGCGCACCAACTTCTCCCCAAGAGGAGAAAGGACTAGGATTTCCATCATGTGGAATTCCTTGGTTGGGGCGTTCCATGTTCTCAACCTAAAGATCAACGCAGGAATAGGAGGTGATTATGTTCCATTTAAAATAAATTTTATAACGACGCTTTAGACACAACTTGCTTTTTCACTTTTTAAGAGTCGAGAAAAAGCTAAAGATGACTCTAGTCTCCTTCGATGTTTTAACGAGCCCGAAGTGACAAATGCTCGGATGGACTTTTTCAGTTATAGAGTTTGAAAAAGGCCAAAAGAAACTGCTCTGGAGTTCTAGGCAGAGGGTGTGCCAAACTTTTCGCAAAACCACAGAATACGTTTTACGGTACGAGTGGTCGATCTTCGTGAATGCTGTGTTCACTGCATTGCAATCAGTAGGGCGGCCGACATGGTTTTCTATGGATAAAGGCTTTATTCCTATAGGGGTCTCCCAATATATACGCGATGGTACGTGGGAGCACAAGTCCGTATTGATACTTATCGCTTCACCGTGGAGGAATAACCCAACCACTCAACGCTAAGATATCACGTTTAACGACGCCGGAACACGTCTCTAGCTTAGACCTCTATGTGTTTGCGTTATGTTTCAATGCGTTGTTATGTAAATTCAATTTATTTTAAGGTTGATCTTGTTTAGCAGTTTGCCTTTATGGATCACCACGTGATGTATGATAACACTCCTAAATGCAGTCTAAGATGATAAGCAAGATTTTCAATCTTTCAACTTTGAAAATCTTAACTACTGAGGGAAAAGAAAGACATCATCTTTTCACACAGATCATAGAGCACACACTAATGCACTTTTTCCTAAATCAACATGCAAGCTGTCAAAATGCACATGCGCAATGCAGGTATTTCTTTACTCCTTCTTAATGTTGATGTAATACAAAAAGAAAGTTGTTGTATAATTTTGAATTCAATTTCAAGTGAAAGCAAACAAGCTTGTCCAAAATCAAAAGACACCTTAAGATTTACTTGTTTCGACACTAGAAATACATAAATTCAAACCATATGACGAAAGCAAATGCTCAATCAGCTATGAACAACAAACAAACTAACTCTTAAGATCAAAACGACACTTTATCACAGGTCTAGATCTAAGAGGCCACAACAAGGCTAGTTCACTTTCGTTATGGGAAACTGCAAATGATATAAGAAATACACAAAGAACAAATACAGTTTCTTTATACAACCGAGGCGGAATAGTGGCAAGGAAAGGTGGTTTCAGATAGGTACATTAACTGATAACAGGCAGCAAAAACAAGTATGAAAACCGGGCAACAAACAGCAGGGAACTCCAGTTGCACAAGGCAAAACTGGTTCAGCGCAGGTGGTACACTGGCAGTTTGACCTTCAGCGCAGGTAGCCCCTTCGGGAACTGCGCTGAAATGCAGACTGCCTTCACAGTGCCTGCACTAAAGAGATAAACTTTCGTTTTTCTCAGTTTCCGGGTCACAGATTGCTCAAAAATTCACAGTTTTTGGCCAAATCAGAAGCTATCAATCAAGTACACACTAAGGGATGAAAAGGAGGATGAAAATCTATCACTAAGAGCTGTTCAAAGTCCTTGTGGATCAGCTCTTCAAATCATAAACATGCCCAGAAACTGAGCTAGAGTAGCTGCCCTCTACTTTGCATTTTAAAGATCCAAATGCAGTTCGATACGGTACTCCCTGTGTTTATGAAATGAATAGCAAAAACAGAAACAACCAACAAGATACGATCCCCAGTGGAGTCGCCAATTTGTTGTTGGGAAAAGTATCCAATACGGAATGACCTTATCCCACTCTAAGGGTGATAGTACCTCAGCAACAATCAAAGCAAAGCTATTCGAGATTACTTCTTTATGAGATGTAAGAGAGGGGAGAAAGAGATCCACTAACCGTTGTCTTCCGCTAATGATTGATCCAATCTTCTCTCTTTGCTGCTTTCTCCCAGCTCCTTGCTCTTTCACTGGCCCAGCTACACCAAGATCCTGCAAAATGGCAAGAGAGGGAAACTACAAGAAGCATACATTCATAATTGATTCAAGGATTAGAATAAATCAAATACACAAGTATAACAATACACCATTGAGACACATGCATATAGAAGAACCTCAAATGCTTTATTAATGGAAGAAGTAAAGTTCAGGAAGTAATACAACCATAAAAGGCCCAATCCAGCATCACCTCCCAGCAGAAAGAAATCTCCTCTTCACCTCCTTCAAGAAAATCACCCAATAGTTCTATACTCAAACCAACAGCACTTCCTTACATTCACAAGATTCCAGCCTCCCTAGACCTCATGAGAGAGCTCTATATATAGGAGTTTTGGAGAAAGGATAAGTCAGCTTGAGGCTGGCATGAAGCTGACTAGTGTCCTCTCCCACTTCAGTTATTCTTCAGTTCTTGAGTCCACTTGGAGGTTCTTGCTTCCACTTGGAGATCTAGACCCTCTTACTCATCACAAGTCGAATTCCCTGATCCAAGTGTCATTTTGGAAGCTTCCTGGGCATTCACACCTTGAGGAATGACTGTGCCACTTGGCCAATCTCGCCCAGCGCAGGTAGCCTTCTTTGCAGTTGACATTTAGTGCAGGTACACAGTGGAGCAGTTGACATTCAGCGCAGATGCTCAGTGGAGCAATTGACATGATCCAGAATTAGCTTGTTTTTGAGTGTTTTCAGGTGGAGAACTGATATTTAGTGCTGTGGTTTGCTGACCTTGTTCCTCTAGGGGCAAGAACAACATGTTTAGGGACTTTGGATCCCTTAGATTATGGACATTTCATGCTTCATGCTGTAAGGCACAAAAATGTCTATAACACTAATGCAGATTTCTACTTATACAACTCAAGATTCATGAAGAGTTCTTGCATGTTCTTGTTATGATGGCATATTCCAATACTTACGTTGTAGTGGTGTTTGGTTATGATACTCAGAACTCATCAATGATGCTCTGACTTCCTTCATAGATAAACTAACTATGTTTCACTGTTTTGTATTTTCATTTTTGCACTTGAACTCTATAATGCCTTGAATTCCATGCTAGGTAGAATCCTTTGGCTTCACTATTCAGGATTCAAAGAGAGTTTTTAATGTCATATTGTCTCATGGCTTTCCTCTTTCACTTAATTGCAGTGGTATGAATACATGTTACTTAGAACTCATCAATCATGCTCTAACTTCCTTCATGTATTTATAAACTATGTTTCCTTGCATTATATCTTTGTTTTGTTGATGCATAAAAACTCTCTATGCCCTGACTTCATGTTAAGCTAATCTTGATGTGGTACTGAAACATACTTTGACTCCATAGCCCAATGGTAGCCAGCCTTCATCTTTCAAACTATAAACATATACAATTAAAAACCATAGAGTTAGCCATCTATTCATATCTTTAATCTAAATCATTTACCCTTTGAGAGAGACCTCTCAGGCTGAGGAGGCTAAGCCTTAGCTAAAAGATTGGTTTGAAATAGTTACACCGAGATAGTCTGATCAGCAGCCTATCAGGGTCCTATTTTGGTGATAACACCTCTGATTGATCATCACAAAACTCCAATTGGAGACTAGCGACAGATTGGCCACCTGGCCTAGTCCCAAAAAGAGATAATTGTTTGCCCTGGAGCTGATGGTTTTCAATTTTGATGGATGGATTTTCCATAATCTTCACAAGAAATTTCTTATCCAAAAGCTCTCACTTTTCACTCTGAACTCAAATGGTAAAAATGAAGTTGGAAAACCCCTTTTATAAGTTTTTTCGAATAAATGAATTATTAATTTATTTAATTTTCACTTTAAAAAGGCAATTTTAAAATCATTTTTATTATCTTAAACAGGTATGTGTAATGTTTTGAGTTTTTGTGCAAAATATTGGATTTTTCAGGAAAATTTATCATTTTTCAACAAAGAGCATACTCTTATCACTTTTTTGGACTCTTTCAAAAATTTACAAAAAAGCGAAACATTGGAGTCCTCTTTTAGCACTTTTCAGACTCTCGAAAATTGAAAAGATTGTCGAGCACTTGATTGTTCAAACTCGTTAAAATAAATGAACAATCATCCCTTCAGTATAATTTTACCCCTTTTATGGATTGAAATGGACTATTTACGAAAAAAGTACAATAGAGTCCTCTTTAAACCCTTTTCAGACTCGTTAAAAATGAAAAGATTGTCGAGCGCTTGTCTATTTCAGCTCGTTAAAGTATTGAAGAGTCATCCCTTTTGTATTATTTTATCCTTTTTCGGGCCTAAGCTATTATTTTACAAAAAAGTACCCCCATGGAGTTTTCTTAAGTTTTTATTTTAACTCCTTAAAATTGAAAAACACCGAGTTTTCCCTATACTGGACTCGTTAAAATTTAACAGTAAAGGTCCTATTCAATTTCAAACAGGAACAAACCACTCCTTCTTAGGGTTGGAATTTTAAACTAAGTTGGACTCATCCGAAGGATGAGCTTATAAACAAGAAAATGTTATCCTCCTTAAGCTTGTCAAAAATAAAGAGGTACTTGCTAGAAATGGTGGGGGAAAAGAGAGAAAAATGAACCTACTTGTTACACCTTGTTTTATAAAAACCAGTCAACCACTCTTGAACACGACACTTTTCTTTTCACCTGGGTTGGGAAAATCCTTTACCTAATAATTAATCAAACCAAATTAGGAGTCTTCAGTTGGTTTCTAGGTATTAGCTTTGGGTCAATTGTCCCCAAACCATTTGCAGTGTCGTTATGTGTTCAAGAGAACAGTTCAAACCAACCATTCATATACAAAATATCTGTCATCCATTTTTACCATCCCTAAGTCAGTCCTTGCCACTATATTTCTTCAAAACTTGATCTATGATTTCGTGTTGTGGGCTTGCCCACGACAGATCACTTTCTATCGACTTCAGCTCATTATCTGGAGAGTTGATCTAGAAATCGTTAGTACCTTGAAAGCTACAGGCCTTAATGGCAGTTTTCTCGCCTTCGATGATAGGTTGCATCATTGACCTTCGATCGAATGATTCCGTGACACGTTCGACTTTGACTCATTTATTCACATTTCATGGATTGTACTGGGTGCTCCGAGGGCCTTTGACATTACTGGTGGTTTCTCTCACACTTGTTAACAATTCACATCATTGACTGGTAATCAAGTGGTTTCTACCATGCTCGACTTCGACACATTCATTCACATGGATAGAATCGTACTAGTTCGGGAAGTGGAGATCAAGACCCTGGATCTAGCTTCTACCATCCAAGCTACGAGGAATTTTGTTATTCATTATGCAGTGGACTATTCATAAACAGATGGTTGCATCCATATTGTGTCTACACATGTCTATACTCTTGATGTATTACAAAAATCAGTCCTGTACCAGAACAGTTTAGTTAGTTCTCTAGTCAGTTTTGATCTGAGTATGGGAATGCCTACCTCAGCAATGATATGTCTATATATATATTTTGCATTGAATGTTTTTACAAGTTCCGACTGAGGTGTCCACAGGATGATCCTTGAAATGATAAAGTACTTCACTCTTCATACATGAAAGACTTCATCTTCATCTATTACAGACTTCGCACTTTAGGGGGCAATCTGTTGCACTAAAAATTGTCACCTTGACATTCTGCAATCTGTGTGTGTCCATTATCACTCATACTTTCCTCCTTTGCAAGTCTAAAGCCTCGGTTCTTCATATCAGGCCTTGAAAGTAAGAGAAAATCCCTAAAAGTCTCTAAAACCTTGGTTCCACACTTTTTCTTTGCATTACCTGCAGTCCTGCACCTAATGGTCATGTCCCCTACGCACCTGACCACTTTGTCCTTGTGTTATGGGTGTGGACCCTTGTAAAAGTTAAAAAGGCACGAGTTTATTCTAAAAACTCACTTTTAGTCATTTCTAGAAGCTTCTGGAAGGAACCTTGAGGTGGAAAGTTCACTCTCTTAAGGTTCATGCACTCCATACCTTAAGGAGCTAACCGCTTGATGTGAGGAGCTTATCTCTTTGAAGGAGGATTCTATCCCTTCATAGATGGACTTGTAACCTCCTCCTTTGAACTATAAAATGAAGCATTGAGTTGGTTACTAGAGAGGTTGAGAGCTGAATATTTTTGAGGTGAAATGCTGTTGGAACTTAGTCTTCTTGGTTGAGTTTTTATGAGGAGAGATTACATACCTCTAAGATCTCATTTGGAAGAGTGCAAGGCTTGTCAAAGTAAAGGAAATTCCTGTTTCAGACCCCAGGAAGAGCTTGTTCAACATCAAGGTTGAAAATTTTGTAAGGTTCTTCTACTTCAAAGTTAATACAAATAACTTTGTTTTTCTCAATAAACTGTTCATTTATGGTTTATTTTATGGATTCCTTGATCACCATAATAGACATGATTTATGATATTTGATATGCAAGTTGTTATAGCTCCAAATCTCACTCTTATGGTTTGTGATGCTGCACTCATGGCCTGGGGCAACCCCTCCTTCCAGACCTGGTCCTAAAATTTTAAAAAAAGTGTTTTGTCCCTTATATGCGACATTGCCCTGAGTTAAACGCATGTATACGCGGGTCTGTGTATACCCAACCCACGTATATGTATTAAAACACTTAAAAAAATATATAACTCCTTATTTTCGGGTGGAGATCGCGAGTTTTACCTGCTGATCACCTGTTAGTGCCCATGGCCCAACTGTTCCCAACCAACTCCCAACTAAAAAACTACTTTGGGAGAGGAATAAAAAGACCTCTAAGGGAAGGCCTAAAAGAGGAGAGAAGAGAGAGAAAGGTTATTATGATGAGATTTTTCCCCTGACTAAGTCTAAAGTCCCTTGTGCCTTCTGCACTTCCCCCATTTGTACAGGAAACCCTTGTTTCCTTGTGTGTTTATGTTCATCCACCATTTATGACATCATGGAGTGAGTCATGGAAGGAGTTTGTTAAAGGCTTGAGGCTGGAACGGATCCGGAAGGAAGCTTTGCTTGGAGCCTACTGAAGGTGACTCAGGTGAAATTATTCCTTTTTATGTACTTTATTTGTCTATAATAAAAGAAACACATGTCTTGGTTCCCGATATAAATCTTCTTTATGTTTATGATATTCATGTTTAGAATTCATATGTAAATGGTTGTTTGGATTTCATAACTAACTACCTTTATTTATAACATGAAGATGGTTTCTTTATAAGGTTTTGTCCATATACTGCTGTGTTCTTTGGAATTGGTTGTTTTGCAGGACAAAAAAAAGAAGGGAACTCCAAGAAGGGTTTGGACCCTAAGGGCCTTCTCAAACGTAGGACCTAAGGTACGTCCCCTTTACAATAGAATTTGCTTATAATCGCATAATGGCTGTGTGAATGTGTGTTTCTTTGAATAGATAACTTTCAGTCTGTTAGGGTTTCAACCCAAAAAGCCCTAGGGGAACATTTCCCTCCAACACAAGTGCTATTTGATGTTTGCTTGTTTGTGATTGCAGGTATTTAAAGATAACTCTTTCAAACAATCAAGGGATGAATACAATGAACAAGCGTTGGATGTAACATAGGATCGTAACACCTCTATAGTCTTTATTTGTAAATTACATTTATTTAGATAAAGATAGATTTATTTGTCTCTTTGTTGCTAGATTATCTTGTGATACTAGGGAGATCAGTCTTGTCTGCAAGATCGATTTATCCAGCCAACAACCAAATAAGTGGTTTCCTACTAAGAAGGAAATTGAGAAGTGGATTTATCGGAAGTTGCATGCATTTACAGCTCAGGAGAACAAAAACCTGCAATTATCCAAGGAACAGTGGCTGAATAGATACCTATATACATACAAGGTAGAAGGATTTTTCAGTTTCTTTCCTTGGGAATTACACTAGTGGTTATCCAGACTAGGAGAAAATGAAGGTATGTGGAGGTGTGACATCCCTATTGTGTGGACTCCAGAACTGGGGAAGTGCCTGGAAGCTTCAGAAAATAACATCGCGTAGGCTGTCAATCAATGGATTGATCATATCTTAGGAGGATTTTTCATTGAGCTCATGATCAATACAACTTTTAGCTATAATGAAGCAAAGTGTAGATTCTTCAAGGGACCACGAGGTAAGTACTTAAAATACCTGAAGACATGGATTAAGATGTTATTGTGTAAAAAATGGGTTATGCCATTACCTTGATGTTTAAGACTACACAAAGAGGAAAACCCTTTAGAAGAAATGGAGAATTGGGCTCTAAGTACACGCCATTGTTAGAATCCTCTTCTAGTGAGGACGAAGTTACCATTCTGAGTACACTGCGAAGTGCACTGCATATAGTATGTTAGGGTATCCCAGGGATACCTCATCCATCTACTCCACATCCACCTTCACCTCCGCCACATACATCTACACCTTCACCTCCACCTCCACCTCTGCAACAACCATTCAACATGGTGAGCACAATGAAGATTCCAATCTTTAAAGGGGTAGGAAGTGAAGACCCCAAACAATTCTAGTTCATTGTAGATGTTGTGTGGACAACACAACATATTACTAATGATAATATAAAGAAAGAGTAGCTGGTCACAACACTGTAGGATAGGGCATTGAATTGGTATATCAAGTTCTGTCAAGATAGACCTGGTGTGACGATGGTAAAGACTTAGTAGGCATTGAATAGTGAGTTTAAGAAGCCTAATTCTCAGGCTCGGTCTATAACTGAATTTAAGGAAATACAATACAGGGTAAATGGGTCATCGTGAGACTTCGATCAGAGACTAAAATTCCTAATCCGACAGGGTAATATGAAGATCATGAATGATCAACACAGAGACTGGTACATTTCTTCATTGTTGCCTCATCTGAGATTACCATTATCATAGCAAAAGATAGGAATGCAAGCAGAGGCTGTGAAGATCACGATGATGTTAGAAGTGTTACACAGGAAAATGACCTCCTCACCAGCTCAGAGAAGAAGGGAAAGATTACTAAAATACTGACCAAGTTCACAGGCTTATTTGTCAAGCTAACACTCTCCCGGAACTAGAAACCTACTTTATAAATCTTCCTAGCCATGCATCAGTTGCATTAGTCCCTAGGGTAACTCTGTTTGTTTCCTCAGGAAGAGCGTTAGTCAAATTAAGTGAGTTTTTGGAGGTCAAAGGAGAAAGTTGATTGAGAAATATCCCTATATTCACTCCTATGTCAGCTCATAAAGCAGGGAAACATCCATATTTGAACTATTTGGGGGAATTTCTATTCCTAATGGAGTATACAAACATGGAAAAAGTGACAAAGCATGGAAACATCTCTAATTTTTCCCAAAGGAACTGATGAAGGATTTGGCAAGGCTTATCCTCTCATGCTATATATTTGAGGCTAGGGCCATTGTGAAAGGGGTTGAAACTATTGAAAGGATTTCCTATTGACTATCTAGGCTTGTATTAGACATTGGCTCTTCAAGAGGTTAAGAAGAGAGAGACAGAGAGACAGAGAGACAGAGAGACAGAGAGAGAGAGAGAGGAGCTAGAGGAGTAAGGGAAGGTTGATGCAACTGATGGTTGTAATCACTCTTTTCTATCATTAATATAGACCTACAACTGTGTTTTCCACTCCATGGAATTGGTGTTGTGATTTATTTACATGTTTATGCAATGATAATGATTATGAGTGGCTTAGATATATGTAGTTAGATATCCCTATGTATTATTGTATTGATTGTTGAAGTTATATGCTGTGATATTATGCCTTGTCTTGTTTATGTGGAGGTATTGATCTTGGAGCTAGCTAAGGGTTCTTCCACTCCACTACCTTGAATTTTCCAGCAACACCACAACAAGATCCGAGGTAACAATGAATATGATGTCTCAGAAACAACAATCCTTATTTTTACTTTGATTATCATTTCACTAATACAGATATGTGCATGTATCTCTGGGCTAGCTACTACTAATATGACTATGTGCTAAGGATCCCGAGAAGATCCTCGAGGGTATCTCCATCACCAAACACCCATGAATTAATCCTTATAGCAGGAAGCCTTGCTAGTACAAGATACGAACATTGGAGTTCAACAGATTCAGTCATTGTTGGCAAGCCTGCACATGGATTTGCAGAGCTTGAAGATAGGAAAGGAAGCTCAGCCAGAGGTGTGCATTGAGGTATGTTGTATAAATGAAAAGATAAGGGACATGATAAGGATTACTGCCCTGTTTATTAGAATTACTTGATTTAGGAGTTCCTATGCCTATGAAGCGTGAAAGCATTGCAGGACCGAGTGAGAGAGTACCATTATGGTGAGTTATCTGCCAGATAGCTAGGAAGCATGCAACTGATAATTGTCACCTCTTGCAAAATTTTGTACAGACTCTGCAATAGTTTTTTTGTACCTTCTGTAAATCATTTGGACATGATGATAAAAACTACCGAAGCTATGAATTGATGATGGAGCAAACCCTTACATATCGAATGCAAGAAGAAAACCGGCCTCGAGATCAAGGCATAGGTGCAGGGCCCAAAGGATTTCAAGGCCATGGAAGGGGAAGAGGAGGAGGGGTTACCAGAGATCGTTGACAAATAATTTTTTATAATTGTGGCGAAGTAGGAAATATTGTGCACAACTATCAAAACCCAACACATCCATCTTTCTAGTATTGTAGACAATTTGATCATGTGATAAAAGACTACCTGGTGCTAATAGTAAAAATGCGAGAGAAAAAGATGCAACAACCTACACAAAACATACAGAAGATGAGGGTGAAGCATTGCAAAGAGGGCCATAGCATCAATATCATAATGTGAACTTGTATGGCCACAAGAGAAGATAAAGGAAAGAAGCCAAAAACTAAAGGATCGGTGCAGAAGGCTGGCGATAAGGAGGTCGGCTTTGATCTCAACAGGGCTAGACAAAATTTTATGGAGGCCAAAAATAATTTTGTTGAAGCTTCGTGTTGACTTAGTGGGTCTTGACCCAGGTTCAGAGTTAAGTTTTCCAAACAAATTCCTACACTACTCGCCCTTTTGGCATCAGCCCATGGAGCGCTGACTGAAGTCTCACCCGAAGCAGTATGGGGGGATGCTGGAACTAAGTTTCCGCACCTAGAGATGAGCGTGGTGTCGTTTTATTCCCTAAACCTATCTTCGCGCATATCGATAAGACTTTAAGGATTATCGATATAACTAACCTCTAGACATTCGTGAAGGTCCAGGACTGTCTTTCATGGAC
Source organism: Pinus tabuliformis (assembly GCA_031772625.1). Taxonomy (NCBI): domain Eukaryota; kingdom Viridiplantae; phylum Streptophyta; class Pinopsida; order Pinales; family Pinaceae; genus Pinus; species Pinus tabuliformis. The sequence goes on from CM062819.1 coordinate 1,545,314,678, forward strand.
CTTGAGCAAGTGAATCAACCGCTTACGTGCTTCTGTGATTACTCCTAATTCCATATTCAGCTTAATTGTTCAATAGCTTTAACATGCAACCAGATATTCTTCATGTAAGTAGTTATTATTACTTATGTTCATATGAAAATATAAATCATGTAAAATCACACATCAATATAGTAATAATTCATAAAACCATCATTCATCATAACATAATAGTGCATTCATTCATAACAGAAGGAAATAGATAAACAAAGGAATTTCTGGAGTAATCTCTTTATTAATACTTCAATTCTACTTACAAACTCAAGACTTCCCTGTGCACATAGCTGAAGGGGTATGCACACTCAGCTGTGGACTCTACTCTAGGCCTCTGTGCACACAACTGCAGAGCCTCTCTTCTACTCTAAGACTTCTTCGCTCTTTTTCTTACTGACCTATTACATCCGTCTTCATTATCGATATTTTCCTTAGACTCTTTAAGACTCTCCTAATTATACAACCCCATGGTTTGCGGACCATGGGTAGATCTATAAAGCCGACACAACATACATAAAAGAAGGCTAAAACCATTTATGACACTTTACTATCTACGCACTCTGTAACCACAACTTGTGGAGACTTTACATTGTTTACAACAAAACTTGGGCTTTTTGCCCCAAAACTTGGGCTTTTGCCCCAAAATTGACCCTAGGGGACCCTGTCCCAACACTTGTACATGAGGGAGTCAAGAGAAATCAACTAGAAACAATGAAGTGCAGGATGTGGATCCCTCACTATTGGCTACCTTTCCAAAAACTTGTATAAAGCTATTGTAGGATAAGAAGATAGTGGAAGGGTTCAGGAGCTAATCGATAATTGTACAGGAGAAATTAAGATTCCTTCAAAACAACGCACTGTCAGGAAATTGGGTAAACATAAGAAGAAGACATGGTGTGAAATGAGGTTGACCGTGTAGATTGGAGAATATGAAATGGATCAATTCATCTTGGATTTGGGTTCTAATGTGAACATACTGCCTAAGTAGACATGGGAAAGGATGGGGAGGCCTGTGCTACAATGATATTCTATACAGCTATGCATGGCCAATCAAAAGAAAATCATTCCAATGGGGCTATTTTATGGGGTAAGAGTAGACAATGAAGGAGCAAGTGCACGGGCTGACTTTGAAGTAATTGAAATAGTGGATGACAACAATCCTTACCCTTTGCTACTAGGAATCGATTGGGCCTTTGACATGGATGTAGTAATTAATCTAAAGAAGTGAAGGATGACATTTGAAAAGAAGGTGCTTAGGGTTATTGTGCCACTAGACCCTGCTGAAGTAGCACACTACAATGAACCAATCCACGAATATGTGGAGGATGACAACTTGGATCAAATATACAAGATAACTGCGCGTGATGAATATTAGATGAATCCTACTACTGATGGGTAGATTTCATGGGATAGAGATAGCTCTTGTACCTCAGATTCAGATGAAGAGCTCTAACACTGGCAAAATAGATTGAACAATGTTTCCATGCTACATTGCATTATTATGACAAAATTGTTGTGGTGCGTATGAATGGAGCTAAGAAATCTTTCGCATTATGATGGCTTAAATGATGTTAATTTATTTTTGGATGAGTTTGAAAGAGAGGTTCTAGAAGCACATTGATTCCAGGCACTCAAGTTGGAACTACACGCTACGCTTGCCCGGGTATTGTTGGCTTAGGGGGTCCTGACCCAGGTTTAGAGTTAGTTGTGCCAAACAAATCCCTACACTATTGTCCCTTTCAACATCAATCCATAGTGTGCAGACTGAAGTCTCACCCGAAGTAGTATGGGGGGATGGAGGAACCAAGTTTTTGCACCCAGAGATCGGTGTGATGTATTTTTGGTGACCTAGATCTGCCTTCGCGCAGACCTCTATGCTGCTGCAACCTACTATTGTAACTTCCTCTAATCAATCTCTAGACCTCTGCGAAAGTCTATGATTAGATTTTGCAGACCCTGTTACAGATCTATTTGGGCACATCACTCCCATCATCTAGATCAGTTTTTTAAGGCTCATCAAACCCTAATTCCAGTTGCTACATGCCCTAAACAAGTCACCCTTTTGAATGCTTCCTTCCCAGATAGTTTCATGACCTGAAGACATCCTGAAATGACCTCTAGAGGGACCAGTGCAAGTATACCCATGGAAGGGTGCACTACAAAGCAGTGGATTCGATGCCAGGGTGCTCTACAGAAAAATTAGGCCCTATTTCACCCATGCGGGGTGAGATTTAGCAAAATTCACATAGGGTTTAGGGAATATTCTTATCTTTTGGAGTCATCTAGAAGGTTCCCTCACTTATCAACTCCTATGAGCTGAAGAATGGATGAGGAATGAGTTAAGATGCATCCTATCCTCTCATCCCTTCCTTCATGGAACTAATTCTAAGTATCGAAGGACATTCAATACCACCATTTATGACATAACCTCCTTCATCCTCCTATAAATTGAAACTCATCTAAGTGATCAAGGGCTAGACTATGTTGAATTGTAAGGAGATAATGTTTCTATGAGAATTGGCTTTGAAGCAATTGTTGTAATGCTACAAGTTTTTCATGCTTTTGATGTGATGTCGATGGGATCCAAGCTGGAAGAATGACTTTGAATCAGACACAATGGTTGTAATTCCTTCTTCTACTAAATAATGTATTTGAACCTTTTTCCATATGTTTGTATTGTCATATGATTGCTTATATGTCTGAAATGTATTTGATTCCATTCACTTGTATTCAATAGATCTTTTGCTTTGATCGGTTCTTTGTTTTCTACTTGTGTTTAGGTGCTTCTCAAGCATGTTAAGTATGGGAAGGAGCGACATGATAGATACAAAAGGGACAAGAGGAAAGCAGGACTACAAGTAGGTCTTCTCATATTCTTTTTCTTATCTATTGCTTATAGGGAAAGGATAAGGTGATTTAAATTGTTTTTCTAGATATGGCTACTTATCTAGGGAATTAATATTTATCTGTGGATACCAAATTCTCCAAAAAAAATTGGCGACTCTGCTAGGGAATGATCATCGTTCCAAGTAGCTTATCCACATCCTAGGACACTCTAGTAGACCTTACCTCCTTTCATTGATTGTATTTCAGCCTTGTTGAAGTGTTATTTGGTCAAAAATTGAGGTTAGATGACTCTTGATGGTGTTGGGAAGCGGATCCCCTGTGTAACAGTTTTGGGGCTTAAAGCCCACAATTTTGGGTAATGGTATTGTGAAGGCTCCGTGAAGTGCACGGAGCGCGAATTGTAATGAGTCAAGTCAAAGGGTTGTCTGCCCTCAAATAATGTAAGGTAATGTAAAGTGAGTCGGCCTACCCATGGTCCACAGACCATGGGAATGTATAAATAGAGCGAGGCTCTAAGTGTAGAATTTAGATTTTTGTGAAGTCTCGATCTGAAGTGATATGGGTTGTTGAATGTGATATTTCTCTCTAAGTCTGTAAGTCCGAGTCATGGGTCGTAGTAGTAGAAGAGGCTCTGCAACTGTGTGCGTAGAGGCTTGGTAGAGTCTGCAGCTGTGTGCACGAACCCTTGCAGCTGAGTGTGCAGGGCTGGGTTGGGATTGTAATGAAACAGAAGTTTAATAAAAGCTAAGTTGATTCAGAAATATTGTGCATCTATTCGTAGATCTGTATGTTTATGCTTCTGTTATATGTTTATGCATCTCTTTATAGTTTATGGTTACGTGCACTGGTTATAAATGTTGGATGATTGATAAAGATTACTAGGCCCACAAAATTAAGTCAAATCTATAATAATAACACAGTATGGTTAGAGGATCGAGATAGCACCCCTTCTTGCTCTGAGCAAAGCTATGCGAGGGTCAGACAGCTGCGCGGAGCTGAACCAGTGTGCAGGATCGGTTCGTGACCTTTCGAGATCTAATCAAGACATCCCTAGGGTGCAAAAACCTGGTTCCAGCACCCTCCCATACTACCTCAGGTGAGACCTCAGTCCACGCTCCGCAAACTGTTGGCGAAAGGGCCAGTAGTTTCAGGATTTGTTTGGCTAAAACACTTTTAAACCTGGGTCAGGCCCCAACAAGAAAACAAATGGTTCCGTTGGCAAGACCAGGATTTGCCTAAGGGATGTCTGATGTCGGAACACTGGAACCCTATGAAGAAGGAAATTGAAGATTGGTTGGATCACAAGCTTCACGAGTTCGTGATACAGGAAAAAAGAACTCCATAGATATCTAAGAAGAGATGGCTGGATCACTACATATATATGGAAATCCATGAAATCTTCTTCGCGTCCTTCTCTTCAAAGCTGTATGAATGGATCGCGAGGTTAGCCAATAGCCAAGGAAGGTATAAGCTCGATCAACCGATAGTGTGGACTCCAGAATTAGTGCTCAGACTAGAGGCATCAGAAGATAAGATCATGCGGGCCATGGACCATTGGCTCGACCAGAGAATAGGAGGGCTTATCACTAAATTTGCGATAGACATGACTGTGAGCTATAGTGAAGTAGAACGACGTTTTCTCAAGGGACCGCAAGGTAGGTACATCAAATCCCTAAATACCTGGATTAAGATGTTGTTATGTGAAAAGTGGATTATGTGAATACATTAATGATTGGAATGGCACGGAGTGGAAGGATCTACAGAGGGATCAAAGGGTTAGGGAACAGTCCTTTAATTTCACCTCTATGAGCGAATGAGGAAGAGCGCACTCAGGTTTCCCTGAGAAGTGCGGTTAGTTTGATAAGGTAGCACATTCCGCAATTATCACCTCCACTTATCCCTTCACCCATTTCACCTATTTCACCTCCATCGTCACCCACCCCCCCTCCACCAACCTCATAGTTCAGCATGACGAGTGTTATAGACATTTTTGTGCCTCGCATCATGGAGCATGGAATGTCAATAATTACAGGGATCGTCAGTCCCTAAACATGTTGTTCTTACCCCTAAAAGAACAAGGTCATCAAACAACAGCACTTCCAATCAGTTCTCCACCTGAAAACACTTCAAAACAGGCTTATTTTGGATCATGTCAGCTGCTTAACTGAGCTTCTGCGCTGTAATGCAACTGTCCCACTCTGTACCTGCGCTGGAAGTCAAAAGTAATGAAGGCTACCTGCGCTGGGCGAGATTGGCCAAGTGGCACAGTCATCCTGCAAGGTGTCAACTGCCCAGGAAGCTTCCAAACTGACACTTGGTTCATCAGATTCGCCTTGTGATGAGTAAGAGGTACTTGATCACCATGTGTAAGCAAGGATCTCCAAGTGGACTCAAGAACTGAAGATTAACTGAAGAGGGAGAGGACACTAGTCAGCTCTATGCCAGCCTCAAGCTGACTCATCCTTTCTTCTTCTCTCCTATATATAGAGCTCTTCTATGAGGTCTAAGAGGGCTGGAATTTTGTGTAAAGCAAGGAGGTGCTGTTGGATTACAGTTAGAGCTATTGGGTGATTGTTTTATTAGAGGTGAAGAGGAGAGTTCTTGCTGCTGGGGAGGTGCTGCTGGATTGGAGCCATCATTGGTTGTAACCTTCTCAGAACCCTGTTACTTCTATCAATAAAGTTTTGCATGTTCTCCTATATACTTGTATTGCATTGATGTATTGTATTTACATGTATATTTGATTCACTCTAATCCATGCATCAGTTATGAGTACTTGTATCTTGTAGTTTCCTCTCTCGTTTTGTGCAGGGCTTGTGTGTAGCTGGACCGGCAAAGAGAGCAAGGAGCTGGGAACAAGAGACAAAGAGAGAGGATCAAGATCGACTAAGCGAAGGATACCAGGTTGGTTGATCATTTCTTCCCCCTCTCTGTACTTTCATAAAGGAAAACATCAAAGCTTTACTTTCAGTTGTTGCTAAAGACTGTCACCTTTAGAGTAGGGATAGGGTCATTCGCATCGGATACTTTTCCCCACAACAAACTGGCGACTCCGCTGGGGAGCCTAGTATCTTGTTGGTGTTTGTAGTATTTTGCTATTCATTTCTTGAAGAAAAGAGTACCAAATCGAAAAGCTTTTGACTATATCAAAAGCGAAGTAGAGGGACTGCTACTCTTGCTCATTTGCTGAGCAAATTCAAGATTTGAAGAGCTTATCTACAAAAGACTCTTTACTCTTTGTGATAGATCTTCATCCTCTTGATCATACCTTAGCCTGTACTTGACCTATAGCTTTTTATTTCATCAAAAACAGTGCATTTTTGAGCTTTTTATGACCCGGAAAACTTTGTAGACGAAACTCTCGTGAGTCAGTGCAGGCTGTACACAGGCAGCCTGCATTACAGCGCAGGTACTCCCTTCGGGAACTGCGCTGAGAGTGGAATTGGCAGACTAGAACCTGCGCTGGTCCAGTTAGCCCTTGTCTTGCTCAGTCTTCCTATTGTGTCTTGGCCCTGTTTGCACTTGTTTTTGGCTGATTGCTTGCTGGTTATTGTACTTGCTGTAAGCCACTTCTCCTTGACATTATTCCGCCTCAGTTGTGTGATGAAACTGTGAATGTTCTTTCAGTATTTCTTGTTGCAGTTACAGTTTCCCATTGTGAAAAGCGAACCAGTATAGCTGTGGCCTCTTAGATCCTGAACTGTAAAAGTGTCTTTGGGACCTGAAGAGTTAGTTTTATTACTGTTCATGGCTGTTTGAGTTTGTTTGTTTTTCACTTTATGGTTTGAATTCATATATTTTTAGTGTTGAAACAAGTACCTGTAAAGCGTTTTTTCATTTTAGAAAAAATTGGTTTGTTTACGCTTCAAATTGAATTCGAAAGTCATACAACAGTTTTCCTTTTGTCTACATCAACATTAAAGGGAAAGAAAAGAAATACATGCATCTTGCATTCGCATTTTGATAAGTTTGGGTGTCTGATCTAGGAGAAAGTGCATTAGTTTGTGCTTGGTGCTCTGTGTGGAAAGATATTGTTTTTCTCTCCCCTCAGTAGTTAGGATTTTCAAAGCTAAAAAGATTGTGAAAGCTTGCTTATCATTTTAGCTGCATTTAGGAATTTGTACCTATACATCTCGTGGTGATCCTGAAAGACAAACTGTTAAGCAAGATCAACATTAAAATAAACCCAATTTACATAACAACGCTTTGTAACATAACGCAAACATCTAGAGGTCTAGGTAGAGACGTGTTCCGGCGTCGTTAAACATAGTGACTGTCGATCTCTACGAAGGTGGGTGATTCCTCCTGAGAGTCGGCGGCACTAATACGGACTTGTGCTCCCGCGTACCGTCGCGTATATTGGGAGACCCCTATAGGCAATTATCCTTTATCCTTAGGAAGCCGTGTCGGCCGCCCTACTGATCGCGATGCAGTGAACACAGCATTCACGAAGATCGACCACCCGTACCGTAAAACGTATTCTGTGGTTTCGCGAAAGGTTTGGCACACCCTCTGCCTAGATCTCCAGAGCAGTTTCTTTTGGCCCTTTTCAAACTCTATAACTGAAAAGGTCCAACCGAGCATTTGTCACTTCGGGCTCGTTAATACATCGAAGGCGACTAGAGTCATCTTTAGCTTTTTCTCGACTCTTAAAACATGAAAAAGCAAGTTTGTGTCTAAAAGCGTCGTTAATAAAATTTATTTTAAGCGGAATAATCATCACCATTCCCCCGTTGATCTTCTGAGTTAGTCCACCACAAGTGGAAGTTCCTGTAAAATCGCTAAAAAATCTTTTGGATAGACTAGATATGTCTGAACAACCGTCGACATCTAGGACTGTGTCGTCCGACACAGCAGCAGCAGAGCCTTCTGCTGCTACTCCAACGATGTTCGCTGGTATACCATCTGTCCCGGCAAATTGTCAACAACAAGCCGGAGTCCCATCAGGGACGATGACATGGTTAGTTCCTATTTCTTCGTCCGGATTATCATCTGGTATTTCTTATGTTGAAACTCGCCAAATTGATCCATTTGGAGGTCAACCTGGGCAATCGATCCCCTTGAGTTCCGGATTGATACCATATGGGGGGCAGTATGCCTTTTCATTACCTCCTCCGGGAGGATGCCCATCCGTGAGTACACAACAAAGTTCAGGTCAAACTGGAATTACATCCAGCAGTTGGGTACCAATACTGCCTCAACAACCAGGAGTTGTATATTCTATGCAACCAGTCCACCCTGTGTCGAATGTTGCCACTATACCTGGTATGGCGAATGTGTCGCAAGTACAAGCGCCACCTGTTGTAATACAACAACCTCTTGGCTCAGCGACTCAATCACAATCTCAGGGTAGTGCCTCCTTATCTGGAGCGACTCAGGCTCAAACAAGTACTGTGACTCCTCATCCTGGTCAATCATCCAGTATTGGTCAACAGCAAATGGTCCAACAACCAGAGCTGCTTCAATCTCAACAACCGCCTTTCCAGCAATCATATCAAGGACCTGAGCAACAAGTCTTCGTAAGTAATGGGCAACCATACTATAATGGTTACACCCATCAACCTTGTCTAAGTTGTCAGCATAATGCTGGTCTGCAAAGACCCATTGCTCAGGCGATACTATCTTATCCTGGATATGCTTCGCCTAACCTGAACCAACAGTTGCCCTTTGTAGCAACTCTAGAACTACCAGATCTAAACCGGCTGACGAATGATCCAATTGCTTATGCCCCTTGGTGGCCAGCGATTCCACATAAACTTCCGTCAGATATTCCTAAATTTAATGGAAATCCGGGTGAAGACCCGTCGAATCATGTGATGACATTCCATCTGTGGTGTTCGTCGAATACCTTGAATGATGATTCGATAAGGCTTCGCCTTTTCCAGAGGACATTGACTGGTCCGGCAGCTAAATGGTATATTGAATTACCTAGAGCCTCTTTCGACAATTTTAGTTCCCTAGCCACGACTTTCTTAACCCATTTTCAATTACCGATAAGGTATGAAACAGGAACAGAACTCCTTACCAACTTCAAACAGACAACAGCCACTCACATATCTGATCATATACATGAGTGGCGTCGTCGTCGCAGAATGGTGAAAACTTATGTTCCAGATCAGCTATTAGCTGAGTGGTTTATAAAGTCGCTACTTCCTGCTATAACGGAAGATGTGGCCAAAGGGGGAGTCGTAACAGAGGAGCAGGTTATTGCTCGTGCCCAGTATTTAGACTTAGTATATACTCAGTCTGGCACGCTCTATGACAAAATACCTGACGCACCTAGACCTGAATTTTCAATTCCTCCCCCTCCTGGATCGAATACTAACTCTCACGCCAGTAATGGCGTAACTGGTAAACGCAAAATCTCTAGTCAAAATGCAAATGAAGAACTTCTTGCCTCAGAAGTAAATGCCATGTCGACCGACAAAGGCAAAAAACTGAAGCAACCAGGGGGCAAGAAGATAAAGAAAAGGAAAGGGAGACCCCCGACAGGGTGTCATATATGCGATGAGGATCATTGGACGAAAGATTGTCCACATATAGCTGAAGTTAAGAAACTCTTCAAGAGTTCAAAAACGCCAGCAGTATTGACTGATCCGTTTCCTAATCCAGGTCAAAATTTGGTTGCTAATCAAAATGCTTCCGGATCCCAAGTACTTATGTTGTCTACCTCGAAGCAACAGAATAATGCTTTGACAAGGAGTAAAGATTACGGGAATCCAAAGTTAATGAACAACAAGGTTAATGAACGACCTAGTAGTTCAACAACAACTTTGACCGAAGTTGTGCCACCCATCGTTCCTAAGCCAATGATAAAGTCGCCAAAGGGAGTAGTACACAAATCGACATTTAATCCTCGTGCCAAAGGAGCACAGAATTATAATATAGTAAAGGACCTGGCCCAATCGCCGTCCACTATGTCGACACTTGAAGTACCACAAAATTACCTCTCACAAGAGCAAACTTTATTATCAGCAATAGGTGGGATTGGCCCAATGGATTCCAATCTTGTGGCCTTTGATCATAAAGGATATGACCCTCAGTTACCAGCTCAACTAGCTTTCCTTATTCAAGTGAAAGCCCTCAACAAAACTGTTCATCGAACAATTATTGATGAGGGGGCATCTACATGTCTTATGTCGATGAATTGCTGGAAAAATTTAGGCTCACCAACCTTGTCGAAATCGTCGACGACGTTAAAAGCATTTGATGGACGATCATACACTCCATACGGGATTTTAAGTAACTTGCAAGTTGAACTAGGGGGCAAAACAGTAGGAGTCGATGTTGAAGTAATTGATGGAAACCTCGATTACAACATCCTACTAGGAAGGCCCTGGATATATGCCATGGCCGCAGTCGTGTCGACCTACTTCAGGAAGATTGCATTTCCCTTTCAAGGAGGGATTACAGTCGTCGACCAACAAACTTTCCTCCCCGACAGTTCACAAGTTACGGGAAGCATTCCAATGATCCATGGGAGCAATCATTCGCTTCAAAATATTGGAGTAGGTCTCCTAAAAGACCCTGCCTTAATGGGTACTTTTGCCCTACCGCCTGCAAGTGATCTGGCGAAAGTGGCCACAATGGAAACCTACAATATGAAATCTTCTATATCTAATGGATTCGGAAGATTCCTAAACATTTTGTCAGCATGGATCATCGCCCTAATGGAAATACTGTAAATACAGTGGGCTCCGAGGACGGTTCTCATCTCGTGTCAACCTCGTTAAAAAATGAAACAAGGAGTCATGAGGATAGTTCTTTTACTGTGTCAACCTCATCAAAAAATGAAACAAATCCCCTTTCTCAAATGTAAACCTTCATTCCAACCACCGAGTTGAATGCAATGAAGCTTGGGGGGCACCCTCCTTTGACATGCGTCATTATGATGCTGGGGGCATGCAAATAATCGAGCAGTTTTAGCATATAGTTCATGCTCGTTAAAAAATAAACGCAAATCCGAGCAGTTTTAGGACTGAATTTATGCTCGTTAAAAAATAGAAAAGTGTGAGCAAAAGTTTCCCTCAGAGTTCAAGCTCATGGAAAAAATGAACCGGTAAATAACCTTTTGAGATCGTAAATTCATCAGCCGTAAGAACCTTGATCGTGTTTTCATCCATCACCTCCACTGTTCATTTGGCCGATCATTCACTTCCATTTGTGTGTTTACCTCTTTTGAGAAACAGCTGCGAAGAGTGATTTCACCTAGCCATCCTTGTGACACTGCCGTGATTGGAAAATTCCAACCTGTACCTGGAATCTGTAGCTATCCCTGTTTATCACTCGTTCCTCAAAAGACGAGTCTTCTTTCAGCTCTTTTCACTGACTCGTAAAATATGAAAAGTTTGCCGAGTTTTGGCCTTCCAGCTCGTTAAATGACCGGAACGCTATCCCTCCTCTAAATTTTAATCTTTTTGGACCTGAGGGATTATTGCACAAAAGGATCGAGCGCTTGTCTTGTTCGGCTCGTTAAAAGTACCGAACAGCCATCCCTTCTGTATTGTTTTATACTTTTTCGGACTTAAGGGATTTGCTGACGAAAAAGGAATCATGGAGTTAACTTTCTGTACCTTTTCAGACTCTCTAAAAATGAAAAGGACCGAGTTTTCTTTGTCGTTAGACTCGTTAAAATGATTAAATAGCGACAAACTTGTCTTTCGACGAGAACGAGTTTCTCTATCGCTAGGCTCGTTAAATCATAGCGATGGGCTTGCCCGAAGGGCAGGTTATAAAACAAGCATATGTTATCCTCCTCAAGCTTGACAAAAATAAAGAGGTACTGGTCAGAAATGACTGGGGAAAAATTGGGAGAACATTCAAAGTTTAATGGTAGCAAGTCACTCTTGGACATGACACTTTTCCTCCGTATCACATCGGGTTGGGTTGTTTCATTCACCGGTCTCATCACCATGGTCCTCGCCACACCATCCACATTTGGGGTAATGCTACCAATCCATCGCATCAGTGTCGTTATATGTTCAAGAGGGGTCATTCTGAAAGTGTCAACCGTGTCCCATCCACTGCCATACATTATCCTTCATCCATTCATGATCGCCACCCTGAATCATATGTCACAGTTTGTTTTCACCTCCACTAAAGTCATTAGCTCCGTTCCGTGTCATTGATGTGGGATTCATTAAGGCCCTCCTTTGACGGATCGCTTCTTGTCGACTTCAGCTCATTATCCAAGAAGTTGATCTAGGAACACCCCCATCAGTACTTTGAAGCTTGCATGCCTCAATGGCAAGTTTCTCACTTCCGGCGACAGGTATACATCAATGACCTTCGACCAGAAGATTTTGCGTGGCGTTCGACGCCAAGTCCTTTATTCACGCCACGTGAATTGTACTGCAGTACCTTGAGGGTCATCGTCATTATTGGTGATTCCTCTCGCGCTTGTTAACGGTTTACATTATTGACCGGTAATCAAGCGATGTCTTTCCATGTTCGACTTCAGCGCAATTCTCACATGGATCGACTTGTACTTAGAGTGAAGATCGAACGAGTTTGAAGACCCCGGATCTAGTTTCATCCATCCGGGCTGCGATATATATTCAGGAAATATAAAAGCATTTGCCATGTACATCATTGCAGCAGATGATCATCCTACTCAAAGGATGATAATTTCAGCAGAAAATTATCAGTCTATCTTCAGACGATCGTCTGTCATATGTACCAAAATGTATTTATAAAAAGCTGAACATGGGAATGTCCGCCTCAGCTAGATCATGAGAATAATGATGAATGAAAAATAATGTATTGTATTGTATTGTATTACAGGGCACTCTCCTCAGTACTGGAACGAACTTCGGATCCTCTAGATAAAGCATTTCACCCGATAAACGGCCTCATACTTTAGGGGCAACTGTTATAGACATTTTTGTGCCTCGCATCATGGAGCATGGAATGTCAATAATTACAGGGATCCTCAGTCCCTAAACATGTTGTTCTTACCCCTAAAAGAACAAGGTCATCAAACAACAGCACTTCCAATCAGTTCTCCACCTGAAAACACTTCAAAACAGGCTTATTTTGGATCATGTCAGCTGCTTAACTGAGCTTCTGCGCTGTAATGCAACTGTCCCACTCTGTACCTGCGCTGGAAGTCAAAAGTAATGAAGGCTACCTGCGCTGGGCGAGATTGGCCAAGTGGCACAGTCATCCTGCAAGGTGTCAACTGCCCAGGAAGCTTCCAAACTGACACTTGGTTCATCAGATTCGCCTTGTGATGAGTAAGAGGTACTTGATCACCATGTGTAAGCAAGGATCTCCAAGTGGACTCAAGAACTGAAGATTAACTGAAGAGGGAGAGGACACTAGTCAGCTCTATGCCAGCCTCAAGCTGACTCATCCTTTCTTCTTCTCTCCTATATATAGAGCTCTTCTATGAGGTCTAAGAGGGTTGGAATTTTGTGTAAAGCAAGGAGGTGCTGTTGGATTACAGTTAGAGCTATTGGGTGATTGTTTTATTAGAGGTGAAGAGGAGAGTTCTTGCTGCTGGGGAGGTGCTGCTGGATTGGAGCCATCATTGGTTGTAACCTTCTCAGAACCCTGTTACTTCTATCAATAAAGTTTTGCATGTTCTCCTATATACTTGTATTGCATTGATGTATTGTATTTACATGTATATTTGATTCACTCTAATCCATGCATCAGTTATGAGTACTTGTATCTTGTAGTTTCCTCTCTCGTTTTGTGCAGGGCTTGTGTGTAGCTGGACCGGCAAAGAGAGCAAGGAGCTGGGAACAAGAGACAAAGAGAGAGGATCAAGATCGACTAAGCGAAGGATACCAGGTTGGTTGATCATTTCTTCCCCCTCTCTGTACTTTCATAAAGGAAAACATCAAAGCTTTACTTTCAGTTGTTGCTAAAGACTGTCACCTTTAGAGTAGGGATAGGGTCATCCGCATCGGATACTTTTCCCCACAACAACGAGTGCGATCAAGCTACTCGTATTCAGAGGAGTAGGGAATGAGGATCCAGACCAGTTCTGGTTCATGGTAAGAGCATTGTGGGAAGCATAAGGGGTCATGGATGACAACATTAAGAATGCGACACTGGTAATTGTGCTGTAGGATCACATGCTAACATGGTATATTAAGCACTCGAATGGTCATCCAAATGCAGGAATAGCAGAGATCCAAAATGCGTTAAACAGAGAATTTAGCCGGCCGAAATCAGAAACACAGACGATCATCGGATTTAAAGAGATCATGATGCTTACAGGTGAGACCCCCTGGGATCTAGATTAGAGTCTGAAGAGTACGATCAGCAAGGCTAATATGACACTAACAAATGCACAACACCACGCGTGGTTTGTGGCGTCTTTGACACCACACCTAAGGACGGAACTGTCACAACAGAAGCTTTCGACCCAGGAAGAAGCATTGGAAACGACAATGTGGCTGCATGAAACACTGATACAAGATCTAGGATTTGGAGTCCAATAGATCCATGCGCAACTACAGAACCTATGCTTGGAGATGCGGAGTTTGAAGCAAGATAGGGCATCATGGCCAGTGGTGCGCAAAGAAGTGTGGTGCATAAAATGTAAAGGCCAGGGCCATGACAAGGATCACTGTCTAGTATACGCGAACTACTTGGCAGGTGGGGGACCAATTCTGTTGAGACCAAAGGCATAGGCAGGGCCAAGTACAGCACCCATGCTCTAGTGCGCGATTTGTTAGGTGGGAGGAAAGAACACGACGGAAAATTGTCACATGTTGCAGAAGTATACATAGACTTCGCAGTAGCTATTTTGTAATTTCTATACATCAGTGGGCCACAATGAGTGTACATGTCATAGCTACGAGTTAATGATGGATCAAACCCAAACCTATCGGATGTAGACAGAAACACGAGGCCTTGACCCAGTAGTAGGGATGACGCGTGGGGGATTTCAAGGGCAAGGTCGAGGATGAGGAGGAATGGGGCCAAGAAGGGGCCGCAAACAGTTAATCTGTTACAATTGCGGAGGACCAGGGCACTATGCTTGTGATTGTACAAACTCGATGAGACTATCTTGTTCATACTCTGCTCAATTCGATCATGAAGCAATAGATTGTCCTACGTTGATCGCGTAGATATGAGAGAAAGGGGTACTTCAACCCACTCCGATGCAGAATATTCAAATGATGAGGTCTGAACCACGTGAAGAAGACCAAAATGTGAATATGATTCTCAAAAGTGGGGCGACCACAAGGGAAGATAAGGGAAAGCAGCCCAAGGAAGATGAATGGGTTCACAAGGCTCCTACAAAGGAACCTGAGTTTGACTTGGAATGTGCAAAGGAGACATTTATGGAAGCAAGAAGAGCTTCGCGAAGGCCTTTATTTCAGGTAGAAATGATCAACCAGAACTAGGAATGGATCCTTCTATGCTTACTACCTTTCTAGATACATGCATTAAATTGATGCGCGATAATAAGGCAGTTAAAGGACTAGAGGAGTTGATAACTAGGTGCCTTGGGTTAGGGGAACTGTTCATAATTCGGAAGCTTGGAAAGCATACATTGTGCACTAGGAGGGAGATGAGATTAACAGTGCAGATTGGCGGATATGAAATGGATCAGGTAATCCTAGACCTGGGTTCAGACATGAATAGGTTACCAAAGAAGACATGGGAATGCATGGGTAGGCCCGCATTACAGTGGTCCCTGACTCAATTATGGATGGCAAACCAGCAAAAGATCCTGCCCATGGGGAGATTGAAAGGGGTAACAGTTGATATCGAAGGTGCGAGCATGCAAACGAACTTTGAGGTGATAAAGATTGTTGATGATAGCAACCCTTACCCCACATTGCTAGGAATATATTGGGCCACTGCTATGAATGGAGTCATCAACCTGAAGAAGCAGAAGATGATATTCAAGAAAAAGTCCCTTCACATAGTAGTTCTACTAGATCTGGCCGAAGGTGCATGCTACACCGAACCTGTGCACAGCGATGACAGTGATGATGAGCTGGATTGCATTTACCAGATAACTAAGCAAGACCAAGATTGGGTGAACCTGACTGCAGATGGGAGAATCTCATGGGATCATGACAGTTCTTGTACTTCATATTCAGATGAAGAGATAGAATGCTCAGAGAATCGGTTGCATGAAGTAACAACGTTGAATTGCAACATGATGATTAGATCAACGCAGTGCATGACAACCAAAGTAAGGGAACTGACAACACATGATGGGGAGACAGGTGTGGATGAATTCTTAGACAAAATTGAAAGGAAAGTGGTAGAACAATAGCGGTACGGTGCGCTAGGATGGGCATTGTGCACAACACCCGCACGATGGTGGAATACACACCAGAAAAATATTGGGAATTGGTACGAATGTAGCAGATAGATGCGCTTACGATTTGGAAGTCACCAACAATGAATGCGAGCTGGGCAACCAGGACGAAGCAGTTTGCGCGCCCACCTGTGTCGATGGGTGTAGACGTGGGCTATGCAAGCACATCCCAAAATAAGGATTGAAAATCCGAACCCGATGCAGTAGTAGGAAAAGAGACCAAAATTCCACGTCGGAGCATTCAAAAAGCTATGTGGAGTCATGAACAAAGTTCACCAGATGAGCCGAACCGATTGGGACCTATGCGTACTAGCGGTTCGATGGGCCTATAGGACCATAAGAAAAAACCGGAGCACAGAAATGACCCCAACATTGACAAGAAGAGATGAAACTAGGAGGATAAAGAAGAATCCCTAAACCACAACTCCCGTAGTTGGGATAAGACGCGAGGACCTAGGTGAAGTAATTAGGCAGTTACAGGAAGCCATTCGACGAGGGAGCTTGAAACTTCGAGAACTTGATGAAGAGTGGGCACAGCTGAGAAAGAAAAGCGTGGCATTGGACAAAGAAATCAGTGAACTGGAAACCGAAGTCGCGCAAAAGGGCCACGAGAAACTAAGCATGATGGGACCAAGTCTACCAGAACCTACTACTGCGTTATAAAGAGTTAGACCCTACTATCATGGCTGCTTCCACACCTTACTAAACAGGAGAGTGTACCTTAAAAAGAAGAATGCGACGCACTACCAGATGTAAGGGTATGTGAAGGGTGTCCGCAGCTCGGGTTAGTAGGAAAATTGAAGCCTCGCACCGGAGGTGCGACCACTTGACTATCAGTAGGAAGCATAATCTTAGCACTCCAAGTAGTTTAAAGAATGTGTAGGACTATAAACGAGTCTACAGGAGAGTTACGCGGAAAGGAGGTTCCTCGCAGGGCCAATATGTCACAGGCATCATGGTCATGCATAGGGGGCTATGCTGCTGCTTGGGTAGGCTAGGAAGTGACCGTTGATGTCACTGTTCATGATAAGAGGTATAAATTAAGACAGAAAGGAGTGGGTGATGGGCCATTAAAACAGGAATTAAGAGCTAGATTTAGGATGATCTACTGCCAATAAGGTATTAATGACTTAGAAGTGGAGGGAATGGGAAAATTCAAATTCAAACGTTACTATAAAATCCCTTAGGGAAGCCTCAAGGAAACACTTGGTTGTTTGAGATTTGAGCCAATACAGAGCATTGAGCACCAAGATACCTTGCCACCCGTGAGTACATGATTGAAAAAATCTAGTGTAGAAACAATGACGGCTACAAGAACTAGAGTGCAATTCGCGGAAGTAACCCCAGAGCCCCGTGTGACCTAGGAGGAGCCTAGAGAGGTAGCAGTTGTACCAGAGGTTCCCAAGTCCCCATGCACACCATGACCACTGGAAAACAAGTAGCCAATGGAGCCAGTCTGGATATCACCACGAAACCCACGAGTTAGTAAATTGTCAATGACAGAGAAGGGTAAAACTCTCACCGTTGAAACAGAGAAGGAGAAGGAAGAATTGCAAGCCATGATCACCCAAATTGAGGCATAGGATGATGAGGTAGAGAATATTTCCCATGTACCTTCAGTGATAAAGTTACCCCCCTACATCCCCCCGTGGAAAGGGACAACCAAGATACCAAAGGACCTAGAGGCCACAAAGAGTGCACGCCAGACCCCGCTTCCTCCAAACGAAATAAGATTTGATGGACTACTGTTGGGACAGGTAGTGATTATAAAATTTGAAGACTGGGACCTCTTAGATAGTGAAAATTTTCTATAGTTGGCTGTGGAGAAATGGTTCTAGCAAAAATGGTTACGCGATATGGAGAAGGCTGGGTTACTCCATTTGCGGCGGATACCCCACTACCACTACACACCCATGACAATTTTTGTCATCCGACAGCTATTGTGTCTAGTACATGATGGGTATATCTGGCTAGAGGAGCCGATTCCCATCACGGTTGACTTAATTCACTAGATTTCATGGCTTCCCATCAAAGGAAACAATCCCGCAGCCATAGCAGGAAAGAGCGGTGGCTTGGCCCTTAGAGAAGCGATGAAGGCCAAATATAAGCTGGAGAAGAGGAAGTGATGGTATGTAATAGCAAGCATTAAGGAAAAAGGGGTGCGCATCTCCACCTAGCTACTGGCTGGAAATCTCATGAGGAAATGCCACGCAGATAAGGTGCCAACACCTGTGATTACATTGGCAGAGCAGTGTGCAGAGGGGTTCCAGTTCAACTGGGCACAATTTCTCTATGAGAAATTTTTGACAAATTGTAGGGAGGCCAAGGAGTAGGGTAAGACCTTCCACTATGTGTGGTTGCTCTTATCCATCCTGTTTGTTGCAGGGGAATTGTCGAGGGATAGCCAGTTTCCCACCATTGACAATAACCTACCCGAAGTCGCGAGGTACACCTCGCTCTGGGAAACAAAAGACGCAACGAGGGTTAGTGAGATTAGGGTGTTTTGGGTGTTCATGGAGGTAAGCATCTGAACATGGATCAACTGCAGGCCATGATTGTCTCCAATAGTATACAACAGTTTGCAAAGCGTGAATACAGATATGCATAATCTGTATATCTGGGCGCAAAAGGATCTAGCCCGAACATGGATGAAGCTTCCGTTCATTGGAACAGACAATGCAATGTTCGATGTAATGGCGGCATGGTCTCCATAGTGGTGTGCTCTAGACTTGTTAGAATTAGAAATGATTGCAGCACAGCAACGGAAGAAGGAAGCCAAGCTGTGCATCGCGAAGTTGGCGGAAAGAAAGCGCCGGGAAAAG
Source organism: Pinus tabuliformis (assembly GCA_031772625.1). NCBI lineage: Eukaryota > Viridiplantae > Streptophyta > Pinopsida > Pinales > Pinaceae > Pinus > Pinus tabuliformis. The sequence continues at coordinate 1,545,333,671 of CM062819.1, forward strand.
GAAGTGGTCACGCATCGGAAGGCGGTTGAGGCAGTAGCAATTGTGCGGATGCCAAAAACCACAAACGTGCCCACTAAAGAGACCCAGGAAGGTCAAGAAATGTCCACGGAGTAGGACACATAGGGGGAGGTTGAGGTAGAGGAATGCACAACACAATCGAACCAACTCAAGAGACTACACGTCTAGGAGAAGCCAACCGCATGAAAAAAGACAAAGACAACAAAGACCGTGGAAGGAGACCTTGTTGACAGTAGCAAACGAGTTCGTGATGTCACTAAGGATGATCTGGAAGAGTTGATGACGGAGCAGACCACTGTGTTTGGCGTGCTCAAAGCGCAGTTGCGAGCATTAAAGGTGTGACCCCCAGGAGTGATGACACCGCACCTTGCAGAAGGTGCAACTAAAGCTAAGCAGATGTTGCATGCCTGCACAATGAACACTTTGATGTTACCATAAGGCACCGTCTTAGCAGAAACAAAAGGTGACAGGAGGGGCTAGGGGTTGAATTTGGCTACCCTTCGTAGAGAAATGCTATACCAGCTGCAAGATGGGGTAACTGCTAAGCTTCGTGCCAGGGAGGGTTGCGCTCTCCAAGTCTTGAGCGAGCAGAAGGTAAATCTAGAATAGCTCAACTTGTAGCATGACAACTTGGTTTCCCAAAACTAGGGCTTAGAATAGGCAGTGGAGGCCTGTAGCAGCATTCCAGAGTTGGTTGTGTCGGCGGCACACCCCACCACGGAAAAAAATCACCAATTGGCAGCTAGAGTCCACAAGACCCAGGAGGAGGCTGAGAAGGTTCAGTTGGATTTGAACTTGCAGATCGTGGAGCTACAACTAAAGGTGCAACCCTCTACACTCCTGAAAGTCAGAGACCAATGCCACCATGGCATTCAATCGGGGTTGAAAGAGATAGATCATGTTGTACAGGACTGCACAGGATTGTTGGACCAGTCCCTCTTCACACTCACTTCACTGCAGGAGGACCCAACGCTACAACAGTTATAGAAAGAAACATGGGAATTGCAACAGGCCTATGACAATGTCCGGGGGACCACGCAAACACTCATCCTTAGCAATTGGCCAAGATGAGGGAGGCCCAAGTTCTGAAAGAACAGGTGGACGCCACATGCCAGAAAGAAGCAGGGCTTAAAGCACACATCCACCCTTGGCTCGAGGAAGTGTTCACAATCACCGCCATGAGCGAGGGGAAGTTGGCCCAGATGCAAGACACACATGTGCAAAGACAAGAGGGTGCCTCTGACAATGATACATCAGAGAGTCCCGCACAATTGATTCAATAGACAGTGGAGGAATGTATGGCAGACATCTGCGAAGTGCAGAAGTTACTGGATGGACTCTGAGTAGAGATCGCCACACCAACTGAGTGACTCAGGATGAGTCACGATAATTGTGTTGGGGGCCTGTTGGCAATCAGATCCCACGCGTAATGGTTTTGGGCCTTAAAGCCCACAATTTTGGGTAATGGTATTGTAAAGGATCCATGAAGTGCGTGGAGTGTGAATTGTAATGAGTCAAGTCAAAGGGTTGTCAGCCCTCAAATAATGTAAGGTAATGTAAAGTGAGTCAGCTTTCCCATGATCTACAGACCATGGGAATGTATAAATAGAGGGAGGCTCTAAGTGTAGAAGTTAGTTTTTGTGAAGTCTCAATCTAAAGTGATATGGGTTGTTGAATGTGATATTTCACTCTTAGTCTGTAAGTCCAAGTCCTAGGTCGTAGTAGTAGAAGAGGCTCTACAGCTGTGTGCACAGTGGCCTAGTAGAGTCCGCAACTATGTGCACGGACCCTTGTAGCTGAGTTCTTAGGGTGGCATTGGGATTGTAACGAAATAGAAGTTTAATAAAAGCTAAGTTGATTCGAAAATATTGTGCATCTATTTGTAGATCTATATGTTTATGCTTCTGTTATATGTTTATGCATCTCTTTATAGTTTATGGTTGCACGCACTGGTTATAAATGTTGAATGATTGATAAAGATTACTGCGCCCACAAAATTAAGTCAAATCTATAATAATAACACAGTAAGGTTATAGGATCTAGATAGTGCCCCTTTGTTCTCTGTACAGAGCTACGCGAAGGTCAGACAGTTGCATGGAGCTGCAACAGTGCACAGGATCAGTTTGTGACCTTTCTAGATCTAATCAAGACATCCCTAGGGTGCGGAAACCTGGTTTCCACACCCTCCCATACTACCTCGAGTGAGACCTCAATCCAAGCTCCACAAACTATTGCCGCAAGGGGTGGTAGTTTTAGGATTTGTTTGGATAAAACACTTCTGAACCTGGGTCAGGCCCCAACAAGCCAACAAGTGGCCTCTTAGGAATCAGTGCAATCTTAGTTAGGGGATAGTGCTTTATAGAGCACCCTTGAGTGAGAGACAGTACTCTGTAGTGTAGTTAGTCCCTCTTTGACCTGTGCTGATCCACCTTAGGGAAAATTTTCACCTTTGAATTGGGTTTTTTCTCCAAATTTCCTTCTGTTTATGCTTGCTGAAAGATCAATCATTGTAGTATGTCTCTGAATCAACTTGTATTTCCTATTTCTAGCCCTACTTTGACTTGATTGATTAATGTTTCTTAAATGATTTATTTTTCATTATCGATCCATCGTCAAATTTAGATTATATTCAATTAATCTTTGTTCGAAAGAAAGTGTCGTAAAAGTCTTCATTTCCTTCGAAATTGAATTGTCGTAAATTATTCATTCTTATAAAAATATTGATTGCTTGTATGTGCATTAGTTTCCTTTTTGTTCATCATAACATCAAGGGATTTGAAAAGAAAAACTTGCATCATTCATATTGTAGTTTGTGAATTCTTGAAAGGAATAGCTAGGTAAATTGCATTAGATGTGCTCTTTGCTCTTTGTGAAAGATCTAATTGCACTATCCCTACTAGCTAAGGTTTTCATTATTCAATTGAATGAAAATAATGCTTATCATATTAGTTTCATTTTAGGAATTGCAAACATACATCACGTGGTGAAACTTGAAAGGAAAATTATAAAGAAGATCAACTTAAAATTTATTTGAATTTACCTAATAGAGCATTGTCACCTAACAGAAAACATTTAGTGGTTCTAGGTTAGAGACGTGTTCTAGTGTCTTAAAACAAAGCAGTTGTCGCTAACTTGTCTGTAATACATCCCGAGTGTGATACCTCATTCCACGTACGTGAGTATATCGTAGCCCATCCATGTACCTTCGGGTATATAGGGTGGTGTTACAATACATAAAGTATATGGGAATGCTCTTACTGTGCGGTTTTGCATTAGACAGTGCTTATACAAATTGGGCCTCCACGTACTTTTGGGTATATATGGGAGGAAAACACTAGGTTTCTATCCATTCTTAGGTAATCGAGTAGGCCGCCTTGTACATTTTGATACACCGAACATAGCATTCGGGGAGATTGTATGCCTGTACTTCTCAGTTCATCGAGAGGTATTCTGCAGTTCACAGTTGCTTGGTAAACCTTTTGCCTAGATTATCCATTTTTGTTTTGTTATGTTACCTTGATTAGAATAAAATTAATTGACCACAGATAACATCTTCCATGCTCACTCCTTAGTTGATCTTAGGTTGAGACATATGGCGACAAATCTAGATTCCACCAATCAAGGAATTCCTTTTGATGGGAATCCTAGTCCTTTTCCTCCTTTCAGAAATATTGGTGCTCCTTATATGGCTACACTGTCCCTTTCGAGACTTACTGTTGGCTTGCTAGTATGGTTGTTTTCAATCTCCTCGGTTCAAAATGTCATTATTTATCCGCAATCGAGTACACCTCCAACTAGAGAAAATCAACCTCCAGTTGATCCTAATGTTGACCCTTTGCCTTCTTGCTCGGTTGTTTCTTCCTCCCCTTCTTCCGCTTTGCCTGGTGAAAGTAATGGTACTAGTAACCAGGGGGCTAAGAAGAAGAAGAAGAAGAAGAAGAAGAAAATTCAGCATAGGGGCAACCAAGAAACCATTGATTTGAATGCAAAATCTGATGAGAAACCATTTGTTAATCCTCACAAAGTTCAATATCCATGCAAACTTTGTGCAGGAGAACACCTTCTTTGAAATAGTTATAGTATTCCTCATATCTTAGAATAATGGTCTTCCCGTTCACATCATCCTGTGTCATCAACTTTTGGAGATCATGCTGGTGACACACCATCAACTAGTGGTAATAAAGTTCATGGAAATAAGGGCAGAGATAAGTTTCCCTGTAGGTTATGTGAAGGGAATCAACCCATTCACCTTTGTCCCTATCTGGATGAAGCCAAAAAAGTGTTGGATAATCGTCCTACTTCTCCGCAACGACTTCCATCTCGTTAAAGTAGACTCTCCCTTAATCCTTCACTAGTTGATAAATTAACTGACCAAAATCAACCATCGGTCGAACCCACTCTCTCTAAAAGTGAATCCTATGAATCTATACCTAACCCAAATCAACAGGTCAAGGAAAGAGTTGACCCGATTTCACCTTCAGTTAATCGTACATTTCCCGTAGAGAGTGAATATGATACCACTCAGGTTCTTTTCATCTCTTTAGATTCCAATGAGCTTGGGGGAAACCCTCCTGTCCCATAAATACAAGAGGAAAATCATCCCATTCTTGTAACTCAAGGGGGTTATTCTCCCATTCTTACGGTACCCCCTTCAATAGTCTAGTCACTTCCTTTGATTGGAATTAACTGGTAAGATTTCATCTTCCTTCTTATGTTCCTCTCCGGATCATAGTACAAGTTTGTAATATGATTATATCTAGTACTATTATAGATGAAGGTGAATCTGTGAGTATCCTTTCTTCCACTACTTGGCAAGTGCTCAGTTCGCCGCTACTTGTGCCAGTTACCCAGAATTTGTTATCTTTTAACAGACGAACTAGTCAACCATTAGGGATCCTTCCTTAGTTTCCTATTACTTTCGGAGGAAAAATTGTTTATCTGGATGTGATGGTAGTCTCAGGCCCTTTAGATTACAATTTACTTCTTGGGCGCGACTATGTTTATGACATGGGAGCTATTGTTTCAACATTATTTTGAGTGATTTGTTCCCCGCATGAAGGCAGAATTATCACCATTGACCAACTTTCATTTCCCGGTCCAAATATGGCTTCTAGTCAACCATCTTCCCTAAATGGTCCTTTTGTACCAATGGTATCATCCCTGCCACAGGTTAATTATGTGACAACCTGTTCCATGCCTACATCAAATCACGACCAATTTAGTGATTTTGTACATTATGTACTGGGGGAATTGGAACCAGATCTCTCTAATGGATTCCTTGCTACGGATCCCTTCTAGAGCATTGTTCTCCCATATGATGAGAACCTCCTAGAAGTCATGACCTCTTATGAGTTGTGACCAAGGAATATGAGGATAGTTCTTTCACTGTGTCAACCTCATTAAAAAATGAAACAACTCCCATGAGGATAGTTCCTTGTCTTGTGTCAACCTCGTTAAAAAATGAAACAAGAAATATGAGGATAGTTCATGATCTTGTGTCAAACTCATTAAAAAATGAAACAAAGGGTATGAGGATAGTTCCTTGTCTTGTTTCAACCTCATTAAAAGATGAAACAAGGAATATGAGGATAGTTGTTTTACTGTGTCAACCTCATTAAAAAAATGAAACAGGTCCTAGAGCATAGTTCCTTGTCTTGTGTCAAGCTAGTTAAAAAATAAAACAAGGAATCTGAGCAAAGTTCCTTGTCTTGTGTCGAGCTCGTCAAAAAATTAAACAAGGAATTTGAGCAGAGTTCCTTGTCTTGTGTCAAGCTCATTAAATAATGAAACAAGGTCCCCTGGAGCAAAGTTCCAAGTCAAGTCTTTGAGTAGATCTCATAAAATCCCAGTTAAGTTTTTCACTTGATCTCGTAGATGAACCTTCATTGCATCCACCTCATAGCCACAAGTAGTCTATTTGGGTGAATGCAATGAAGCTTGGGGGGCATGCACCTAGTCTCGAGTAATCATGGTGGGGGCATGTAAATTGAATCCAAGCATAGTTTTTCATTTCAAGCTTGTGTAAACATGAAATTGAATCCAAGCACAGTTTATCATTTCAAGCTTGTGTAAACATGAAACTGAATCCAAGCATAGTTCCATGTGGTTCAAGCTTGTGTAAAAACGAACCCATCTCCATTTTAACCCTCATGATTTCCATTTTATCAACCTCTTCTATCAGATGAGCCTTGGTTTTTCTCCTTCCATCGTCACTATCTGCTTAGCCAAACATACAATTTCACTTGGTTGTTTTACCCTTTTTGACAAACAGTTGCAATGAGTGGTCTTATTAGCTAGCCTCTTCATAGAAATCAACATGTTTTAAGAAGTTCCAACATCACCAGAACCAGTTGCTATCCTAGACACCACTCGTTCCTCAAAGTTTAAGCTCTTTTCAGACTCTCTAAATATGAAAATATTATCGAGCGCTTCTCCTTTTCAGTGCATTAATGGATTGGAAATGACATCTACTCAGTATAAGTTTAACCCTTTTTCGAGCTGAGATAGATTATCTACGAAAAAGGAACACATTAACCAAACATGGTCAATAGGTTCTCTCTCGTATTGTTTTACACTTTTTCGTGCTTGAGAGACAAGTCTATGAAAAAGCACTTGTGGAGTTTTCTTTTTGTCCCTTTTCAAACTCTCTTAACATGAAAAGGACTGAGTTATCTTTGTCATTAAACTCGTTAAAACATCAAATAGCGACAAACTTGTCCATCTAGACAAGACCGAGTTTTACCTTCGCTAGACTTGTTAAAACATCAAATAGCGATGGATTTGCCTGAAGGGTGGAATTATACAACAAGCATATGTTATCCTCCTCAAGCTTGATTAAAAATAAAGAGGTACTGGTCAACAATGACTGGGGAAAATGGGAAAACCACTTTATGGTAGTAGGTCGCTCTTGAACATGACACTTTCACTCCATCATCGTAACTATTTGGGTTGGGTTATCAACTTGATAGTTATCATACCGTTGGTATATCATACCATACATCACTTTTTTTAAGTCAATGCTACAAATTCATTTTAGTGTCACCGACATGTTCAAGAGAAGTCATCCAGTCAAAATTCATCGTTTTCAATACCATAAACCTTCATTTTCATGACCACCATTTCTGAAACTTGTGTCATCAGTTAACTTCCATCTCCAAAATCACTACACTCGTTTCATGTCGTAGATGTGGGATACATCAAGGCCCTCCTGTGATGAGCCTCTTCTTGTCGACATCAATACATTATCCAAGAAGTTGACTTAGAAACACCCTTCCAGTACCTTGAGGCTTGCATACATCAATAGCAAGTTTCTCGCTTCCAGCAATCAGTTGACATCAGTGGCCTTCGATCGAAAGACTTTGTATGGTGCTCAACATCAAATCATCCATTCACACCATGCAAAATGTATTGTAATACCTTGAGTATCATTATCATTATCGGTGATTTATCTCGCGTCTGTAAACAACTTACATCATTGCCTAGTAATCAGATGGTGTCTTCCCATATTTGACTTCAGATCACATATTCACATGGTTAGACTCATACTTGAGTGAACGATTGAATGAGATAGAAGACCCCAGATATAGTTTCATCCATCCGGGTTGTGATTTCAGGAGTACTAAATCATATGTACAATGGCTTTACATTGATGTTCATTCTGATCATGGGTCTGTATCTGTAGATGACTGTGTATGTACATGTAATGAAAGTTTATAAGCTGATCGTGGATATGCCTTCCCTCAGCGATTCATGTAAAAATCAAAATATCATGATATATGTATTGTAATTGATGCAGGTCACCTTCCACTTCGAAACATCATCATCACATCGTAAGTAATTTCATTTGACATTTTCATTTTTCGACTTCATGCTTTAGGGGGAAGTTATTACAAATCCATTTGGGCACATCACTCCCATCATCCAGATCAGTGTTTTAGGGATCATCAAACCCTAATTCTAGTTGCTACATTCCCTAAACAAGTCACCCTTTTGAGTGCCTCCTTCCCAGACAGTTTCATGTCCTGAAGACATCTTGAAATGACCTCTAGAGGGACCAGTGCAGGTAGGCCCATGGAAGGGTGTGCTGCAAAGCAGTTGAGTCCATGCCAGGGTGATCTGCATAGCACTTAGGCCCTGTTTCACCCACGCTCTGCGAGATTGAGCAAAATTCACATATTGTTTGGGGAATATTCTTATCTTTTGGAGTCGTCTAGAAGGTTCCCTTACTTATCAACTCCTATGAACAAGAAAATGGATGAGGAATGAGTTAATATACATCCTATCCTCTCATCCCTTCCTCCATGGAACTAATTCTAAGTATGGAAGGCCATTCAATACCACCATTTATGACATAACCTCCTTCATCCTCTTATAAATTGAACACTCATCTAAATGAACAGGGGCTGAACTATGTTGAATTATAAGGAGATAATGTTGCTATGAGAATTGGCTTTGAAGCAATTATTGTAATGCTACAAGTTTGCCATGCTTTTGATGTGATGTGGATGGGATCCAAGCTAGAGGAATGACTTTGAATCAGACATAGTGGTTGTAATTCCTTATTCTATTCAATAAAGTATTTGAACCTTTTGCCATATGTTTGTATTGTCATATGATGCTTATATGTGTGAAATGTATCTAATCCCATTCACTTGTATTCAATAGATATTTTTCTTTGATCAGTTGTTTGTTTTTTGTTTGTATTTATAGGTACTTCTCAAGTGTGTTAAGTACGGGAAGGAGCAACAATATCGGTACAAAGGAGACAAGAGGAAAGCGGAACTACAAGTAGGTCTTCTCATATTCTTTGTCTTATATATTTCTTATAGGAAAAGGCTAAAGTGCTTTAAACTATTGTTCTAGATATGGCTACTTATCTAGGGAATTAGTATTTATCCATAGATACCAAATTCTCCAAAACAGACCCTGAATAGGAAAATTAGCTACTTACGCCCACCATAGATTACTCTTAGACCATCATTTGCTCAGATCTAGTTAAGTGTTCCATAACTTTAACAAAATTCATTATAGTCTTCACGTAATCGCTTAACATTAACTATGTTTAGATAACAATGTGAAATAAGTAAAGTCATGCATTAATAAATCATTATTTCATAAACCCATTATTCCTCACAGCATAAAGCACATTCATACATAACAAAAGTTAATAGATATAACACAAGAATTTTTCAACAATCTTCTTTATTGATATTCAGTTAAGCTTACAGACTCAATACTTCCCTACACACTCAGCTGCAAGGGTCCGCGCACTCAGCCACAGACACTACTATAGGCATCTGCACACTTAGATACAGAGCCTTTCCCTCCTCTAAGACTTATACTTCTACGCTAGACTTCTTCACGCGTACCCATAGAAAACTTCCATTACTTCCCTTAGACATCCCTAAGACACACCTATTTATACAATTCCATGGTCCGCAGACCATGGGTAGATCTTCAAAATCTGACTCAAGTTACATAAAATAAGGGTAAAACCCATTTTTACTCTTAACTAGCTACTTGCTCTGTGACCACATTTTGTGGAGACTTTACATTTTTTTACACAAAAACTTCGACTTTTGCCCCCAAAATAACCCAAGGGACTCCATCCCAATAGGCCCCCAACACAAAGATCATGCCTCGTCCTCGAGTCTCTCAGCTGGTGTGGAGATATTGTTGAGAAGATCTCCCAACTCCACTTGAACCACTGCTACTTCAGCCATGCTCTGCATGGCTTCCTGTATCACATGTTCAACCAGTTGCTCTGTGGCTGGTCCTTTGTTGTCCTGCTTGAGTTTCTACTATGTAAGCTGCATGTTTGCCAACTTGTCTTGTATGTTGGCAGAGATTTGGTAGGCTTCTTCCATCCAAGGGTCCAACCACACCTTAAGGACTGCCTTTTTTTTTGCGTGGCTTCCACTTGTGAAAGGAGTTTCTTTCCCTCCTACAACTTGGCGAGGTGTTGCATTGTACCCACTATATGCACGATCACCCACACTTTGTCATACTGTTACTAAAGCTTGTGGGTCTATGTTTTTAATATTTGTAGGTTGGGACCTTCCCTTTGCATTGTTCCCTAACTTCTGGCAGGGTCGAAGGTCGTCACCTGAGCTCTAGTTCTATGATTTTCAGGTTGAGCCCAAGTTGAACTTGGGCCACTTCTGTCTTGGCATCGTGGACACCCATTGCAAGCTTCCTAATCTTCACCTCAAGTGGCACCTCCTCTGGTATGTACAACACTGGAACTGTCCTGCATGCTTCTGTCACAATAGCCACCAGTTGGGTGCTCTGCACTTGGATCATCTCTTTTTCCTTCAGGGCCTCTGTCTTTTCAATGAACATTTGCTCATTGTTCACCTGATATTCACTTATGAGGCTGAGCGCGCGTTGCTCTCGTGCTCATAACTCTGTTGTCACAACTGCCTGCAGCGTGTGAAGATACTCATTGGGGAGCGTTGTGAGGTTGAGGCCAATATTATTTAGTGTACTCACAATGACCTTGTCATCACCCAATTCTGTGCTCAACGACCCTTCCAGGAGTGTGACTTCTCAGAGATCAATCGATCTGACCATTTATGCAGCCTGACTGGTCCCTAGTGCTAAGCTTGTCTGTGCGACGCTCACCTACCCTATGCCCACTTGGATCCTGTTGGTCTGGATCTACAGCTCGTGCAAATCCTTCCGAAGAGTGTCGAGCGACTATAGGTGCTTATGTTCAAACTGCTGCAACAGTTCCACTATGGTGTCATGTATTTTATCTCCAATCTCATCGAGATCACCTTCTGTGAGCCTGATGGGATCTAGTGGTGGCTTCGTTGCTTTCGACTTCTTCTAGGGCCCCTCCTTCTTCTATTCCCTATACCTCTTCACCCAGAAGGGGGTGCTCTATCCTTCATCTCTGCCACGTCGCTGCTCTAACTCCCCTCTTCCTTAGTCTGGGGTGAAGGGGATTTACTGGATCTAGGTCCTTAGTGACCTTCACCTTTCCCTTACGCAAAGGAATGTACTCTGGAAATTTCAAGATGGGCTCCATGCCCTCGGCACCTATATCCTCCACGCCCTCTTCGGCCTCCAAATTTACAATTTTCTCCTTATCTTTCAGCGATTTTTTATCTTTCCTCTAGGCCTGAGTAGCAGAGTGCTTCCTCAACAACTCGCGCACTAGCATTGGCCTCTTCTTCTTGTTTTTCTTGGGCTTGGGATTCTCACGCACTAGTGTAGGCTTCGTCCTAGGCGAACTCGATGCTGTAGGCATAGGAGTTGGAGCCTCCATGTTAACAACTTCTAGAGCCACTCCTTTGGAGGCAACAGTTCCTCCGCTGCTTGCAGTATCACCTAGCTTGGACATAATGCTGAGAATAAACTGTTAGGTTTCCTTAGGTAAAGTATCAAACACTGAGTTAGTGACCAAATCTGCGAAAACCTGAGGATTCATAAATGATGGACAACATAGCTCAAAAATTCTAAGGATGCAAACTATTCTCTACTGGACAACCACACATAATTTATAGGCGAATTTGAATTCAAATTCGACCGTTTCCCCCAAAATCCATTCATAAATGTTGATTTGGCGGTAAATCTTCAAAGATTTCAACCTTAAATGTCACCCCCTACTCCTCTTAACCATCTCCTGCCTGTCAAATCATGAATAGTGACTGTAATAGTCAATTTCTGGTTGTGTTGCTTGGTGTCTCTTGTCATAGCTCAGCTCCCTTTGCGTGCCTTCTGATACTGTGACACCACCTTTTTCCGCACGACCCTTCTGTCGCGTAGTTCGACCAACCAGGCAGTGTATTTTATAGTCCTGCACTCCCTTGCAACTGCCTAGAGTGCTAACACTAGCCTGCTATCATGTAGTCATTGAGCCTGATCCCCTATGTATGGCTTCAATCGATTGCCATTTACCCTTCCCAGAAATGGTTCTCCATTCAAATTTTCAAGATGAACTGTGGCACCATCTCTAATCTCTTTGATGACATATCACCCCAGCCAGTGCATCTAAAACTTTCCTAGAAACTTATCAAACTTCGTATCATATAATAAAACTAAGTCATTTATCTTGAAGGTGTGCAGTTTGATGTGCCAATCATGCCAAGATTTTTTGCGGTCCTTCTGAACCTGCTGATGGAATCCAGCCAAAAACCTATCTTCTTCAGGCTCCATTAGCTGCACGAGCCATTCTTCTAAGGCTTTGTGGTCTTCCATTCCTGTGAAAGCCGCTATACGTAGACTTAGCACGATATATTCCATTGGAATTGTAGCCTCAAAACCATAAACCAATTGGAAAGGCGTCTGACCTATTAGATTTTTGCAAGTAGTCCTGTATGCCCATAACACTGTTGGTACACGCACATCCCAATCATTATGTTGTGCATTGAAAATATTCATCAGCACATTCTCTAATATCCTATTGAAAGCCTCAACTGTTCCATTGGCTTGAGGATGATATGGTGTACTTTTCTGATGGTAAACCTAGAACTCTTCTGTCAGCACACTCATCGTTTCATTGAGAAAATGTGTATCACAGTCACTCATCCATACCTTTGGGTAGCTGATTCTAGTCAACACATATTAAAACAAAAAATTTGTTGTTTCTACCCCTGTACAGTCCTTCACAGGCTGTGCCTCCACCCATCTGGTCAAATATTCTGTCATGGTGATGATGTAGCGTGCACCTGTTTTCTTACCTTAGGGCTGAATTTGTCCTACAAAATCAATTGCCCATTTCTCAAATGGCTGCAATAACACCTACGGATTCAACAACATCTCATCCCTCCTTGATGGCCTACCTGTCCTCTGACATGCATCACATGCCTTACAATATGCTTTAGAATCTTTATGCAGCGTCAGCCACCACAACCTAGCGCGCAAAACCTTTTGCATTGTTTCTTTCCCTGCATAATTTCCTCCCACGGCTCCTCCATGAGCTTCAACGAGGATACTATTTTGTTCAAAATCGAGCACATATCATCGAAGTATCTCATCTGATCCCATCTTATACAAATGACCTGCAATTACTAAAAAATCGGTCGCTCGCACCACCAACGCTTTCTTCTAATGACTGGTGTACACTTTTGGAGCCATCCACATAGTCAAGAAGTGGATAATATATGCAAAGTGGTTATTCGCTATGCATACCATGAAGAGTTTCACATCGGGAAACCCTTCATCCAAATTAGTATGCTCCTCTCCTATCTCAATGCACAACAGATGGTCATGCCTTGCATTTAGCCTTCCTGGTTTCACAATTACCTCAAAATCATATTCTTGGAATAACAATAGCCATATACATATTCCCCCCCCAAACACAGGCTTATTAACTAGGTGCTTCAAGGTGAAGTGGTCTGTGCACTTCTTGAAATGTCTGCCCAATAGGTAGTGCCTAAACTTTTGGAGCATGTACACCATAGCCAAGCCCTCAGACTCTGTTGTGGAGTAATTCTTCTCAGCCTTTGACAATTTTCTTCTTGTAAATGCTATAGGGTCATCCAGTTCTCCTTCACCAGCATGTGTCAACACTGCCCCCAATTCCATACACGAGGCATCAATGTGCACATGGAATTCTTTCTTCTAGTTCGGGAAGACCAAGATCGATGCGGTAACCATTTTCTCCTTTAAGACATACAAACTATGCTCACATTCTTCATTCCAATAGAATGTAGTGTCCTTCTTTAGCAACTTTTCCATGGGTGCGTAATCTGAGCATATCCCTTGATTAATTTTCAATAATACCTGTTATGGCCGAACATTTCGCGTAACTGTTTAAGACTTCTTGGGGCTTCCAAATTTATTATTACCGTGATCTTGGTAGGGTCCACCATGAGTCCTTGCATTGATACCACATGACCTAGCAGAATCCCAAAGGGGACACAGAAAAATCACTTATTCACGTTCAATTCCATCTGATACCTTCAGCACGTATCCAACATTAAGCACAGGATATCTACATGGCACTTGACTAGACCAAACACTGTCCAGTCATCAAAATAGACCTCCAAAAATTTGTGAATAAACTCTTTGAACATCACAATGACTATGCGAGATAATATTGTCGATGCATTCTTGAGTCTGAAGGGCATCACTGTATACTAAAAACAACCCCATTCTGTCGCAAAGGTTGTTTTACTCCTATCTTATAGCACGATCTTGATCTAATTGTATCCAAAGAACCCATTAGTAAACAAATAGGCCTCCTGTCCTCCAACATTTTCTAGGACCTCATCAGTAAACGGAGTCAGGAAAGGATCATGGACACAGGCATCATTAAGATTTCTTAGATCTACACAAATCCTTATTTCATCCTTCTGCTTCTTTTCCTAAACTACCATTGGGCTCACCCAATCAGATTCCTCCACTAGTTCAATAATAATTGCCTTAAGCATCTTATCCAACTCCAAGTGGACCTTTTCCTCATATTTGGGGTTAAGGTGATATGGCCTCTGCTTAAGGGGATTCACATCCAATTTCACAGTTATCTTCATCACTCCCAAATTTCCTATGATGCCTCTCAAGTCCAAAAATTTTGTAGGGAATAAATCCTGATATTCGTGGAGCAACTTAGTGACTTTATCTACTATAGCATCATCCCAGTAATCCCAAATATTTTCAAATTTTGTCTCTGCCTCTATGCCAATGTTTACTTGCCTATTTTTCAATAGTGTGGTGCTGTTTGGATTCTCTATCTGCGGTGCCTCAACCTCGCGGTGTACTTCTTCTTCTAGGATATTAATATTTCTTGGATCCTCATCTTCTCTTTCAATAGTCAGATTATAACATTCCAATGCATGGCACAGCTGGATGCTCGAATCTTGTTGAATCAATTCCAAGGGATCCTGTGGGATTTGGAAGATCACTGCCTTAACCTCCTGCAGCGCCTCATCAATGCTTTTGATCTGAAAGGTGAAAAAGACGATTTTGTGTATTTCTGTGTACAAATATCTTTCCAACCACTGTTCTTTTGTTAGGCGTGGATTTCTGTTTTCTTGCACCATGAATTCATGGATCTTTCTATCCAACCACTTCTCAATTTCCTTCTTGGTCGGATTCTAGTGATGTGACATCATACATCTCTTTTTGTAGATCCCGGTCCCAGCAACATAATCATTTGTTGGCTTATGGGGTCCTGACCCAAGTTCATATTTAGTTGTGCCAAACAAATCCCTACACTACTAGCCCTTTCGACATCAATTCATGGTGCAGAGACTAAAGTCTAACCCAACACAGTATGGGGGGATGCAGGAACCAAGTTTCCGCACCCAAAGATCAGTGTGATGTCTTTTTGGTGACCTAGATATGCCTTCGTGTAGACCCCTATGCTCCTACAACCTATTGTTGTAAATTCCCCTAATCGGCCTCTAGACCTCCATGAAAGTCTACGATTGGCTTTTGCAGACCCTGAATAGGTGAATTAGCTACCTATGCACACCATAGACTACTCTTAGACCATTATTTTCTCAAATCTACTTAAGTGTTCGATAACTTTAATATAATGTGTTATAGTCTTTGTGTAATCACTTAACATTAATTGCATTCAGATAGCAATGTGAAACAAGTAAATTCACCGTCAATACATCATTATTTCATAAACCCATTATTCCTCACAACATAAAGCACATTCATACATAACAAAAGTTAATAGATAAAACACAGGAATTTCTGCAAAAATCTTCTTTATTGATATTTAGTTAAGCTTACAAACTCAAGATTTCCCTTCGCACTCAGCTATAGGGGTCCACACACTTTGCTGCGAACACTACTCTAGGCCTCTGCACACTCAATTTCAGAGCCTTTCCCTCCTCTAAGACTTCTACTTCTGTGATAGACTTCTTCGCTCGTACCCATAGACAACTTCCATTACTTCCCTTAGACATCCCTAAGACACACCTATTTATACAATTCCATGGTCCACGAACCATGCGTAGATCTTCAAAATCTGACTCAAGTTACATAAAATAAGGGTAAAACCATTTTTTACTCTTAACTAGCTACATGCTCTGTGACCACATTTTGCAGAGAATTTACATCTTTCTAAATCAAAAATTGGGCCTTTGCCCCAAAATTTGGGATTTTACCCAAAAACTCACCCAGGGGACTGCATCCAAAAAGGTATGCATAAGGATAGCTTCGCTAACTGGAAGGAATAAAAGCGAATGATGAAGATAAGGTTTAGATACCCTAATACTCGTATGACTAAAAAATACAATATAAAGGATGATCCATGCAACCATTTTGTGTGATGGATTAAAGCTTGGGGAGAAGAGCCACAACTGGAATGGTGGCATATATTCTGTCACACCGTAGATACTATTCCAATGAATTGGTACTTGGAAATGGAGCTTCACCATGGGATAGTAGGATGGGATATCTTGAGGGAAAGTTATTGTTAACTTTCAGCTTTGAGGATGGATTTGAGTGCATTGATGAATCGCTCCAGGAAATAAAGGCTATTATCTTTAGAACACCTAAAGAGTTGATAGAATGGGTACAAGAGGACTGGAATACCGAGCTATGCCATGTGCTATAATGATATATTGTGATTGCAATAGAATAAGAAGAGGATCCACAAAAGATCAACATTTTAGAGATGGAGGGACAGTGTGAGGTTGAAGGACCCAAAGCAGTGAACCTTGATATAACAGAACCATTGAAGATTAGGCAAGTAAACATTGGGTGTGACGTGCAACCTAACTTTGAAAAGAAGGGTGATTATTGGGATGAATATACAGTTGATAAAGTGGTGGAACTACTGCGCGAATACTAGGACTTGTTTCCTACCAAGTTCTTGGACCTGAAAGGAATAGTAGGGGATCTGGTAGTGATGAACATCACCTTAAAGCTTGATGTGAATCCCTTGAAACAAAGACCTTAATTTCTAATTCCTAAGTGTAAGGAGAAGGAACACAAAGAGTTGGAAAAAATTATCGAAGCTAGGATCATTGAGCCAGTGGAAGAGTTTTATTGGGTAAGCCCTATGGTTATTCTAAGAAAGCTTAATCATGCATGCATTCATAACCCATTTCTAACCCCATTTACGGATGAAGTTTTGGAGAATGTTGGAGGGAAGGAATCCTATTCGTTCAATGATGTATTCTCAGGGGACCATCATATTAAGATCACATTGGAGGATTGCAGCAAGACAACCTTCGCGACAGAATGGGGATTCTTTCAGTACATAATGATGCCACTCGCACTGAAGAATGCACCCGTGATCTTCTCAAGTGTTGTAATTGTAGCATTTAAAGAGTTCATCCATAAATTATTATAAGTGTATTTTGATGACTGAAATATGTTTGGATTGGTAAAGTGCCACGTTGTAATTCTATGCCTTATGTTAGATACTTGTCGCAGATACCAAATTGCCCTAAATTTGAAGAAATGTATCTTTTGTGTGCCTTATGGGATATTTCTAGGTGATGTGGTATGTAAACAAGGATTAATGGTAGCCCATGCGAAGATAGTTCTGACTGTCAATTTGGAAGCTCTGAAGAATGTAAAGCAATTGCGCGCAGCAATGGGCCACACTGGCTACTATAGAAATTTTATCAAAGCTTATGCACAAATAACTATGTCGATGGAGAAATTACTGAAGAAGGATGCACCTTTATAATGGCATGAGGAGTGCCAGTGCTATTTGGATGTGTTAAAGGAAAATATGGTGATTGTGCACATTTTGGTGTTTCTAGACTGGAAGAAAGAGTTTCATGTAAATGTAGATGCCTCCTATATTGCATTGGGTGCGGTATTGACCCAGCCAGGAGAAGGTGAAATTGATCATCCTATAGCCTTTGCAAGAAGAAAATTGTCAAAGGCCAAGAATAACTATTCAACTACGGAGCGCAAAGGACTAGTGTTGGTCTATGCACTGTAGAAATTCCAACATTACCTGCTAGTAGCGCATTTCAAAATGTAGACAGATCCCTCCACTCTCAAGTACCTGGTCAACAAGCCTATGTTGGGGGGAATATTTGTAGGTGGTTGTTGCTTTTTTAGGAATATGATTTTGAGGTAAGTGTGAACCTTGGATGATTAAATGTAGGACCAGATCATCTATCTAGAATTGAGATAGGTGAAGAACCAACTAATTTGGACGAAGGGTTGCCGGATGCAGAACTCTTCGTTTTCTATGTCATTGATAATCATTTCGCTGATATAATTGAGTTTTTTATTACTGCCATGACCCAAGAAGGATATTCTACTCAGCAGAAAAAGGAGTTATGTTGTTGATTTTTTGGTGATCGCAGGGCACTTGTATAAGATGGGAGCTAATGAAATACCATGCCGATATGTTCCGGAGTTTGAATGATCCAACATCCTCCTCGAAGCACATGGAGAACTAGCGGGAGGATAATATGCAGGCAGAGCAACCACGCAGAAGATTCTGCACACATGATTGTGGTGGCCAATGATGCATAAGGATTCTACGGCGTATCGCAGGGCATGCGATGCTTGTCAACAGATGGGGAAGCCATCACGGAGGGATGAAATTCTATTAAATACTCATATTTCATTACAGGTCTTTGATAAATGGGTAGTTGAATTTGTGGGTCTAATATAACCACGTAGGAAAAAGACAAGTGCACGGTATATAGTTATTGTGACTGAGCATTTGAAAAGATGGGCAGAAGCACAACCATTGAAGGACCATAGCATTGCTACAACTACAAAGTCCCTGTTTGAATATGTCTTGACAAAGTTTGGGTGTCCTAAGATACTGATGAGTGATAGGGGTATGCACTTTCTAAATGAAACTATTGCCCCAGTACTCGAATAATTTTAGGTCTATCATAAAAGAGTATGCCCTATCATCCTCAGGAAAATGGTACAGTTGAAGGATTCAATAAAATCCTAGAGAATGTATTGAAAAAGGTCTCAAACGTGCAAGGGAACGATTGGGATGTACGTATATCAATGATCCTATGGGCATATAGGACAACGTGTAAAACATTGACAGGCCAAACTCCTATTAGGTTGCTCTATGGGATAGAGGTTGTGATTCCCATGGAGTATATTATGTCGAGTCTACGGATTGTAGCATTGACTGATATGGCAGATCACGAGACTATAGAGGAATGCCTCACACAGTTGTATGAATTAGAAGAAGATCGTTTTTAGCAGGATTTCACCAACAAGTGCAAAAGGAGTGCGATAAGGCCTAACATGATCGACATATTAAGCTTCGCACATTTCAGGTGAAAGATTTGGTGCTTCTTTACGATAGAAAATTCATAAAGTTACCTGGGAACTTTCAAATGCATTGGTTGGTACGCTATGTAGTCAAGGAAATTACAGATGAGGGCACAGTTCATCTCACGAAGATGAATGGGGAATTATTTCTGGGATGATTTAATGGAAGTCGAGTGAAGTTGTATCAAGAAGATCTTGCCCTTGCACAATGACTACATGATGGAAGGAGAGTCTTAGTACTTGTTGATGCCTCGAAAATCGCTGCAACAACATCGGGGATAACCACCCGGTCCGGACCTTAGTACAGCTACTTTTCCGTTTGGAATAGTGGCTCCGACTGGGGATAATGGGACCAGTTTCCAAAAAGTGGATAAACGGGATGAATGGATGATTTATAAACTAAGCTAGCGGTAAGCGAATAACTAAACTATTAACAAGAATACAAGAACTATAACCTATCCCAGGAATCTATTAAACTTTAAAGTGCAGCGTTTGGTGGTCTGTGTCTAAAGACAGGCATATAGATGACTCCATCTAACAGACATAGATATTAATTCATTCAAGATTACTGTGCCTAAATAGTTAAGCGCAGTGATTACAGCGAAATTACCACACTCATCATTTATATTATTGACATATACATGATTAAAAGGAAAGCATATCATAAAACATCCAATAGTGGTATGAATGTAGATCTGCTGTTACAGCGCATGCATATAATCAACAATAGCAAGGATAATCAAATAACAATTCACATAACAGGAATGAATTCAGACATAGATAGAAACACCATATGAGCTGTTTTGACACTCCCGATATCAATCGCTACTTGTAATTCTTTCTTCAGCGCAGAGACATTCTCAACAAAGACAATAGTGCACAATTGCATAAAAAGGCCTCCTTGTTAAATTAAGAACAACTGGTCCAGTTTCATAAAAGAATATTGACTGAAGCACAATAGTGCAAACTTCAGTCTTTAAGTCTGGTACAAAACTTTACGACCCTTTCCAAAACAATGAAAGGGTCTATAAATACTAAATTAATCTAAATATCTATTAAACTGAAATGCAACTAAATCGGTATCAATAAATTTTGATCCTATTTTCCTCAGCGATCTGGCAATAGGTGGCATGATTCATCAGGTAGGCTGCTTGCCTTTAAATCTGAGCTGACTTATCGCAAGCATTGGCTCTACTTCAGGAGGTTTGTTGAGGTGCGAACTGAGCTGGGCGACATAGGTGGCATCCTGAATATCGGGAATTATATACCCGATTGCATCTGTTAGGCACTTAAGGGCGGCTCTTTGTGTATGCGGCTTTACCAGGAAGAGCCAATATGCTTCCATAGTCAAACTATTAACTCCAGCGATTAATCTCCCCTTTTCCTCTAGATCAGGATAGCATGATTGCTCCAATGTGTTTGTTGTTGTCAACTTTCCTGGCGTACATTGGGAAATCATATTTGATAAGTAGAGAGTGTTGTTGACTAGTTCAACCAAATTGCTAGAAGTTGATTTACATCTTGAAGCTGCCCTTTCTGCTTTCATCATCTGAGAGTGCCATTCTCTGAAAAGTATATCTTTATATGTTTCTAAAATCTTGGGCAGATTTGCTTCTCTCTCTTGATCAGAATCTTGCCAGTCAAGAAATGCAGTTATGATCTCTTCGGCTTGATCTAATTCATTTCTGGCCTTTTCTACCTGCTGATTTATGGATGTTGTTAATTCACAGAGTGGCTCTGCCTGAGCGATTTGTTGACACAGAAGCTTAATTTGAGATATTAATGCAGTGTTTATTTGTAATGCATCTGCTCTGAACTCAGCCACTTGTGGAGCGCCCTTTATCTTTCCGAGCTGCGATGACAATTGAGCGAATTTCTCATCCTTTGTTTTCATCATTTCCTCGTTTGCTGCCCTTAATTGTGCCAATGCCTCTGATAATTCCTTCTGTTTCTGGATCGCACTTTGGTCGACCCTTTGCTTTTCTGCCTGCAATTGTTGAGTTAGTTGACTGTTCATTTGCTATTGTGTCAACAATTGTTGCTCTGCCTGCTCCACCTTCTGCTTTGTCTCAGCCAACTGCCTGTAATGCAAAAATTTCTTGATCCTTGGTTTTCAGTAGAAGATTTACCTCTGATGCCTTATCGATTGTCGCTGCCGAATAGGCTCCCGCATACTGCGATAGTTTTGTCAGGTCATCGGAGGGGTCGAATTCCTCCTTCCAAACCACGCTGCCCGTAACAGTTTGTTCTGGGAAAAGGGGAGGTTGATCAATCTTCCTTCTTTTCCTTTGTCGTTTTACCACTGCTTTATGCCTCGGGCTGTAGAAAAAATCCAGGGGAGGAATATCTTCTACCTGGAGAATGATTTGGTCGGAGGGGTCTTTTGGTATTACCTCAACATCCTTAGAAATGGGTGGGCCGCTGGTTCCACTTAGAACCTGAGGAGAAGTGATGTCCTGTGTATCGTTTGTCTTGGAAGTGTCTGTATCTTTGGAACATTCCAACCCACTGATGATAGAGTCAAATTGCTTCCACTCCTGGAGCAATTTATGGTTAATATGAGTATCTATATTGACATCAATGGTGGTTTGTTTTTCCTTTTCAGCTTGGGACTCCTTCCGCACTTTTTCCTGTTCTCTCTTCTGTTGTTCCTCTTCCTGTTTCTTTTGCCTTTCCTCTTGCTCTTTCTTTTGCTGTTCCTATTCCTGTGCTCTCTTACGCCTTTCTTCTTTTTCTTTTCTCTGCCTTTCCTCCTGTTCCTTCTTATGATCCTTTGTTACAACCGGAGGTTCCTTTGACTGTTGCCGACCAGGCTCGCTTGATGATGTCGCCGAGGTTGTTGCTAGTAAATCTAGAGGCAGAGTTTGCAACCTCTGTTCTCTAAGCTTATTAAACTTAGTCAACCCTTCATCATTATATTTCATTCTATCGAATTCTTTAGCCTGACCTATTGATTCAGCTAAAACGAACAGGTCGTCAAATGTATCTTCTTTATGCTCAAATTTTGTCAATTTGGCCTGTTCTAGTGCATTATAGGCAACTTTCTTTGGATCATATGGCCTATTTGGGATAGTCGCCAGAGTTAAAGATTGAATCTTTGTGGCTTCCTTTTCTGCATGTTTGAGATAATGCAGAGTATAAACACCACACCTCAAGGGAAAAGAGGGCTAGCCCCTCTTCTTTTCTTTCTTGAGAGTCTGTGTAACACTCTCAGCCGTAATCTGATAAGCGATTTCTCTTGCTAGCGGTTTATCTGGTATGTACAAAGGGAGAACATGTGGGTTGGCTTGGCTGCCGAAAACTCTTATGTAGGTAAATCTCTCCTCTCCAAACCAACTCCCTACCGCTGTTATATCAAACGAAGCTTGATAGGAAATCTTGGGAATGGGTTTATCAAAAATAGAATAATGAATAGGCACCATAAAGCCATTGCAGATTTGGTACAGATGGTGCTTGTAAGAGGTCTTCCATAATTTCTGATGGTATATGTGGATAGCCGTGGGATCTTGTGGCATCCACCTCCAGCCGAGGACAGGAAATTCAGAATTGAAACATAATGTATCTAAAATATATGCACTGTAATAGAATGGGGGAATTTTCCTTTCAGAGACGACAGTCTGATTTCTAAAATCAAGCACAGCTTGTGCTAATTTGTCAGAAAGGATGGTGGCCCAATCCATAATTATACTGTTGCATGCTGCTTCCATTAGAGGAACCATTTCTATGGTAAAATTAGCAGAGTCATGCAATCCCCATAGTCTACACATCATTATTCCAGCATAGCAATAAGGAGAAGCCAGAGAATCAACCGAGTACTTACCGGAAGATTCGTGTTTGTGCTTGGCCGGATTTTGTCTCCAATCCCGGATGGGTTCGGATTCAACTTCATTTTCATTTGCGAATTTCTCCAGGAATGCCTTATTATATATCTTCTCTGGCTCGGGCAAATGATACATTTGCCTTAGATCATCCGCCCTGAACGATCCGAAGATTCTTCCGTCTCTAGTGCTGAGAGTTCTATCTAAGATTGGAATTTCTTGAATCGCCCACCGCACTACATCTGTGTATGGGAGAATTTGCTCCCTGGCCGCTATTCTGTGAAGGAAAGAGTCGGCTAAATCCTTGAGAGTAGATTCAGACTTCCGAGTAGGATCCACAATAGCTTCGACTATTGTCCTTGTTGGTTCTTCGGCTTCAATCAGGTTGTAGGTGCCTTGCCAAGTAACTCTGACGAGACCAGTACATGTAGTATAAGATATCAAGCCCTTCTTTTTGTCCACGAGAGCTTGTCCTGCAGCTAGTGTAGTGGAAGCGCCTGTGGTCTTCTTGGATTTCTTCCCCATCTTGCTTGAGCTTTCTCCTTTGGATGAATTCTGCACAGAGGCGCAAATATATGTAACACAGAGAAATAGCAATGAAACTTGCAAGTGATGAGAAATATTGAGAAGTGCGTAATAAGGGATTAGCTTTAAAAATGGGCGCAGACATAATCCATGGGAGGATCTTACAATTACATTAAATGGCCTTTTAAGACCTGCCACCCCTTAAATGCCCATTATACCATTATTCGGCCGAATGGCCCTTTTAAGCGTTATTCGGCCGAATGGCCCTTTTAAGCGTGCTGTGGACGTTTTGGCGGTTGAGCGCGGGTGAATGATTGCTTAAAAGATCAAGCTTTAAATATGAATGAATCATAATATCCCTCCATTTAACGGCTTTTTTGAAATCCGCGCTATATCGTAATCGGGCGTCGGGAACACTTAAATCCTTACGTTGACAATTTTGAAATCCCGATTGCCGATAGCGAAATCACATCGCATCGGGGTGAATGGGCATAACAATGTGCATGAATAGTGTATCACCGATTGCCGATTGCGATATCGCATCGCATCGGGGGTATGACCTGGGCGCCTTATTATTGTGCATGGGATACTGCCGATTTCCGATTGCCGATTGTCGATTGCGATATTCCATCGCATCGGGGTGAAAGAGTTCGGGTGTTTTAAGACTATGTAAAGATTACCGCCGATAACCGATCGCCGATTGTGCATCACGTCGGGGCTAATGGCATGGGGCGCTTTAAAATGTGCATGGAGTATTGCCGATAGCCGATAGCATTATCGCTTCGGCGGAGATCAATGTGCCACTTATTTCTGTTTTCTATGCCATTGCGATATGCGATCTTGCGATCGCTTTATCGCAATGATAAAAGATTGCTTTATTTGACCAAAAATGGGTTTTTTTAAAAGGTTTTATATAATGTCTTCATTTGGTTTGCGGACCTTTTTCAAATAATGAAGTATTGATACCGATTAACTTCTAAAGGGACCCATTTCATATGATGATTTAGTAAATAAATATGATATGAAATGGGGGGTTGTTGTAGGGCACAACAATTGGCGATTCGCTGGAAGAACCAGTTATCTTTGGAAAGCATAAAAATACTTAAAATTTTTCATAATAGAGTTCTAATCAAAGGGGAAGATTCTAATATAACTAGGTATATATGCATTCCGAGTAAAATGAAACTATTTTGCTAACTTCCTTTCTTTTTTAAGAAAATAAATACATTCTAAGTTTTAAATAGGCCTTTATTGGTTTATAATGATAAAACAGAAAACCTTTCCAAATCAGCTTTTAAAGTGAACTCCTCCGTCATAGGTAGAGCCTCTGCTGCCAACAAACGTTCATAGTTTCGACAGGGATACCTTTTAACCATGATATTGTCCATTGTTCCATCCAATTAAGAGTGTGATTAACAGAATGAATTCAAAACATGTTTTCATATTTTTTATTTCATTTCCTTTTTCTGTTATTGATAAGATAAAAGGCCATTGTCCTGGTTTGGTGGCCAGCTATTGACAATGCCATTCACTGGTAGTAATCTAACCGAACAAGCTAGCTCTTGATGAGACCCCTTGTCTTATAATTTCAAGCCATTACCCTGTTTTGGTATGCAGTATTGGTAATGTCGGTTAAACTATTTCCCTATGAACATGGTAAACAGGCTTGTAATAAGACCTCTTATCTTTAATATCAGATATTTTAGAATTACACTCTGAGTAATCATAAACTTTAGTGAATGGGATGAACAATCTTCTCCTTAAGAGTAAATGGATGACAGGGTAAGAGTTGAAGATGCTGAAATTGGATTGGCTTCTATCTTGATATTGATAACTTTTTGAGACCAATTTTGAAAACAGAGAATGATTTACAATACTTTTAAACTTTGAAAGGAGTTCACAAAACTTGAACTGTAGTTTCAGAATACAATGATACCTAATTTACTAGAAATTATCCCTTTTGGTTAAGAGTTCTATTACTTTAAAAGCAAATATCACTGCACTCCTGTAGATCAAATTTTCAAACACAGCAAAGGTCAATAGTAGATACCTTACAACATTATTTTCTGCAAATCCTACAAACTACAAAAATCTATCAAACTAGAAGGAGAAGGGGTTACCTCCTCAATTAAAGAATTTCTTCAAGATAAGGCCATTAACAGGGAGAGAATCTCTCAACCCTGATAAGTCTTGCAATATAAAGGTCAAATGGCCTATCTTTTCATAGATCTGAAACGGTCCAAGCCACATCTTCTGGAACTTGGTATGTTTACCCTTGTCCTCATGGGCTTTGTCCCATTTCAGAACTAAATCACCGACTTGGAATTGTTTTGAACCGGCTGAGACTGAATCAAAAGCTGCCTTGATAACTTGCTGATGTTTGGCATGAATAACCCTGGCTTTTTCTCTTTCCTCTTCTAATTTTAGAATTTGGTCATGTCTAAGCTGAATATAAGAGGAAGGACTTTCCTCAATGAACTGCACTAGGGCTAAAGAAGGAAGAACAAGATTTGTGGGTAGTACTGCTTCTTTTCCATACACAAGATTGAACAGAGAAGATCCTATAGAAGCTTTCTGTGTTATCCTATCAGCCCATAATGCAAACACTAAAGATTTGTGCCATTTTTTATGATTCTGTTCGATAATTCGCTTAATGATTCTGATCAGATTTTTATTAGTAGATTCTGCTAAACCATTACCATGGGGATAGTAATTAGCAGAATATTTTAATTTAAATCCTCTTTTAATAGCGAAATCAAACATAGAATTGCCTGAAAAGTAAGATGAATTATCAAAAACAAGAGCATTTGGGACACCAAACCTGGTAATGATGAATTGATCTATGAATTCAATGATTTCTTCAGAATTTGCTGTCTTTAAAGGGATTGCCTCAACCCACTTAGTAAAATAATCGGTAGCGGTAAGGATATACTTATGTTGTTTGGAAGATGATGGAGTAATCTCCCCAATGATGTCTAATCCCCATTGCTCAAATGGTTGTTCAATATTGACTGGTTGCAGAGGGAAAGCTGATTTATGTTGTCTTCCACTAGAAGTTTGACAATGAGGCATTTCCTTACATACTCGTGGGCATCTTTAAACAGAGTAGGCCAATAGCAACCAGCATGAATAATTTTGTGAGCTGTTGTGTCAGCTCCAAAATGTCCTCCCGCTGGTCCATCATGTAACTCCTGCAAAACCTTTTGTGCTTCAGTTTTCTCAAGGCATCTCAATAAGATGGAATCATAATTCTGCTTAAAAATCACATCATCAATAATTGTAAAATTCATTGCTTTCAACCTAATGGCCCTTTTATTCTTGTAAGATAGGTTTGGAGGTGCATAACCATTCTTTAAATAAAAGATTAAATCTGCATATTGAGATTCAGAATCAGTAACACTTATCTGATTGATTTCTTCAGTTGGCTCTGTATCGCTTGATTCTGGAATGTTGGATGCTCCTGCCAATATCCTACAAAAACCTTGGCCCCTAACAATATTTGCTGGCCTAATTTCTAAGTCATACTCTTGAAGCGCTGTGACCCAATTTGCCCTTTTTTCACCCAGTTCTTTTTGGATTAATAGTTGCCTAACTGCTGGGAAAGGAACTATAACTTTTGTGTGAGTTTTCAAAAGGAAGGGTCTATAATGCTTGATTGCTTTAAATACAGCAAAGGCTTTTTTTTCTACATCGGAGTAATTCAATTCAGCACCCTGAAGATTTGAGCTAAAAAATGAAATGGGTGCTTCCAAATTGTGATCATTTAGTTGCGTGAGTACTGCAGCATAAGACAAGTTGGATGCGATGGTATACAATGTAAAATGATTAGAAAAATTTGGAGTATTTAAGGCTGGGGCGTTGATTATTGATTGCTTGATTAGATCAAAAGCTTCTTTTTCTGCTGATCCCCACTTAAAGACTGAATTTTTCTTAATCATTGTTTGAAGTGGCAAAATAATTTGAGAAAAATCTGGGACAAATCTTTTAACAAAATTGATTTGGCCTAAAAATGACTGCATCGATTTTTTATTGTGTGGGAAAGGGATTTCAGAGATTTCTTTGATCCGATCAGGATCAATATAAATGCCATCTTTGGACACAATAAAACCCAAGAGCTTTCCTTGATCAAGAGCAAAGAAAGACTTTTTAGGGTTAATAGAAATACCATATCTTTTGCAACGTTGAAAGATTTGATTTAGGTCATGCAAATGATTATACCTCTCTTTAGAGAATACAGTAATATCGTCTAGATAGATGACTACTGTTCTATTAATCAACCCTCTAAAAGCTATATCCATAGCTCTTTGGAATGTCGCTCCTGCATTTATAAGTCCGAAAGGCATTTTCTGATACGCATATGTTCCCCATTTTGTTCAGAATGTGGTTTTAAGTTGGTCATCAGGATGAACCAGAACTTGGTTATATCCTGAGAATCCATCAAGCAAGGACATCAATTCAGAGCCTGCTACTGATTGGAGTATTTGCTCCATAGTAGGTAATGGGAAATTGTCTTTCAAGCTCGCTTTGTTCAAATTTCTGAAATCAATACAAATTCGAATGTCGCCATTTTTCTTTCTGACTGGCACCATATTAGAGACCCATTTTGAGTGTCGGACAGGAAAAATAATCTTGGCTTTCAAGAGTTTGTTAAGTTCCGATTTTATCTGGCTCTCCAAATTTGGATGTATTTTTCTTAACTTCTGCTGAATCGGTTTCTGATCGGGAAGCATAGGAATGGTATGCTGGATAATGGATGTATCATAAGTCTTCAAATCATCATATTTCCAGGCAAAAACCTGTTTATTTTTCCTTAACAGTTTAATGAATGCCTCCTTCTCTTCCAAGGAAAGTCCTAATCCTAAATTAATATTTTGAGGAGCTTGTTCAGTACCTAGATTTATCAATTCAAACCTAAGGGTAGAACTTTGGAGCTTTGCATTAGCTACAGGCTTAAACCTGTCTTTGATATCATAAAGATCTTCGAGCTTTACCACTGGCTTAGGAATTGAATTTTCCTGAGGTGTTTCTTTCATTTGTAGATCATGGTCATTTTCCTCAATAATTTGATCGTCATAGGACTTTTCAGAAGTTAGAAATTGTAAAATATCCTCATCATGGTTGAATACTCTCCAATTAGTGACATTGTCCGGAATTGAAGACCTAAAAAGCAATTCTACGGAAAATCTATCTAGGTTGTAGTCTTCAGAAGGTAGAAGCTTGGAAGCTACATTGGCTAGGAGATCGGCTGCCGAGTTTTGAGACCTGGGGATGGAGGAAATGTTGAATGCAGAAAAGTGCGAAGTAAGTTCTTGTACTAGCGATTGATAGTGCTTGAGGTGATTTGAAAGACAATGGATTGCATTCCTCACTTGTTTAACAATAATTTCAGAATCGCCGAATACTTTCAAATATTGCACTTTAAGACCGATCACTTTATACAGTCCCTGGACTAAGGCTTCATATTCGGTTGTATTGTTAGTGCATTCAAATTCCAGCCTACAGGACAGCGTTGTCTTTTCTCCTTGTGGACTAACCAAAATGCAACCTGCTCCTGAGCCCTCGTTGGACTTAGAGCCATCGAAATATAAAGACCAAAATAAAGAGGTATTAACAAATGTATTTACATTTTTCTCAGCATCATTGAAACATCTAGAACTATTAGTTTGTGAAAAATTCTCAATCTGAGATGTAAAATGATTGACTGGAAAAGGAGATGGTTGGGCAACAAAGTTGCCAAAGAATGACTCTGATGAATAATTTCCCAAAATGTTGTTGTTGAACGCCACGGGTTGGTTTTCTTGCTCAAATTCAGTAACTGTGTGGGTCATATGTTTCTCTCGATCGATTCTTATTTGATTTGGCTTACCCTTATAGGGAAGCCACATATGCGACCAATCGGTAGAAATATATCCATGCGATTTTTCAGACCAATCCCTACTCAGAATTAAACCGTAGAATTCAGGTATATCGGCTATTAGGATATCAATCCTTTGTACTACTCTGGGATCAGTAGACAACCTGATAGTTACGGAATTAATTTCTCCCACAACCTGCACTTTGGTCTTGTCCAACTGTACAATATGAATAGCTGACTTCTGGGGTTCAATGTTTAGTTTAGAGCAAACTGAAGCTGGCATTATGTTAGATGATGCCCCTGAGTCAATTAAACAGTTGTGCAGGTTTCTGTTGTAAATCTCATAGGTTAGAAGGAAAGGTGGAGTATGAGAATTTGATCTATCGCCAATCAGAACTGAATCGGTAGCTTCAATCATACTGGGAGGAGGTTGGCCTGAATCATTAGCAGCTTTTGCACTGGGAAGAGGTGTAGAAGGAACAACATTCAATTCCTTAAGAAGTAATTTCTGTTGATGCTTTAATTTACTAAGCTCAAACATAGTGATGTTTGCTTTAGTTTTCTTCATGTCATCAACAATATTATATTCCATTGAATCGGATACCACTAATGTTTTGGATGTTGAAGGAGTATTAGAAGTTGAAGGCTGGTTTTGGGGAACTGCTGCAGGTGATTTCTTTGCAGGTGTTTTTTCTTTGGTTGTAGCAGAACCTGCAGTCCTCTTCTTTGATGATACCTGAACAGGTTCAGAAGTACTTTTGCTTCTAGTAGTGACCGGGAACGCCTCTTCTTCATTATCAGTATGGGAGTTGGGGAGTATAAATCCCACACTCCATGACATTCTACTACTTCTTCTTCATCATCAGTCGGTGCGATTGTTTCCTCTTCTTCTTCTTCTTCTTGCTCTGAGTCTGCATTAGATATGACATTTGGGGGCTTTGATTCATTTTTCTTATAACTCCTAAAGGGTCTTTTGGTTGATGTTTCGGCCACTTGTTTCTTTATTTCAACCATTTCATTTGATAAGGTTTTTAGGACTTTTTATAAACCCTCCATGTCGTATGGGTCTTTTGGGGTTTTCTTTCTTGAGTCATCTTTGAAAGAGACTTTTTTGGCTTTTCTGTCCTCCAGAGCAGCTTTCTTCTCTAGATCATTGATGCGCTTTTCCACAGCAAGTGCTTCTCTCATGTTTTCAGCTAAGGTAGGTTTCCCAGCCCTGTCTACAAAAATGGCTATATTGGCAGGTAGGGCGGTGATATACCATTCGCTTCGAATTTGTTCACTTGGTTTGGAAGCTGTAGGGATTTTGTTCAGGAGTTTATTGAAGCGAGCATTAAATTCCTTAATTGGTTCCCTATTCTCTATTCTCAGATTGGAGAGATCGTTTATTAAAGTTGCCAAAGACCTATCATCTCCATATTTGGTAAGAAACTGCTCTTGGCAAGTGTTCCAACTGGTAATGGAACCAGAGGGTAAAGAGAAATACCAGGATCCTGCTGATCCTTGCAAGGTGTAAGGGAAAAGTCTAACAACAACATCTTGTTCTGTTACTCCTTTCAAGTTGACTGCTAACATGAAATTATTGATGTGTTCCTTAGCTTGGGCTCCATCATCTGGATTAAACTTGGGCAGCCATTTTTCAGGATAATATGGTAATGGATGCAATGGCGCAGGCATATTGACTGCACCAGGTCTGGTCCATGGATCTGCCATTGTAATAGCAACAGTGGTTGATACTACTATTGGAATTCCAGATGTATGGGAAGGAAATATTGCTGAGGAGTGAGCAGGTTGGGATGTTGAAGCTTCTAATCCCTGGTGAACAACAATATGTAATGGGGGAGTGGATGGTTGACTTTGCAGAGGGGAAGATGCAATGGAGGATATGGATGAAAGCTCTTCACTATCAGATCCTTCAGTATTTTTCTTTGCCTTTTTCCTTTTGGGTAAAGGGAACTCAGTGGGTTCAATACCGAGCTTTTCGCTCTGAATTCTGGTAAGAGGGTGAGGTAAATTGAATTGCGAAGTCGCATTGCTTTGTGATACCTCAGATTTCTGTGGTGAAATCGAGAAGCTCTGAAGTTTGTGGATAAGAGACTGGACTTCAGGTGATTCAAGACTTAATTGTTCTGGAGTATGATGGGTTTGAGCAGTGGTAATTGATTCCTCTTCTTCTTGTTTGGATATTGGGGAACCAGCATGCGAATGAGAAGTCAGAGGGGATTCGGAGGGAGAATTACTCTTAGAATGGCTTGCAAATTTGGGTTTTTTTGCCATTCACAGTCATGCCCTCCTTCTAGCGCCAAAAATTTTGATGCCTCGAAAATCGCTGCAACAACATCGGGGATAACCACACGGTTCGGACCTTAGTACAGCTCCTTTTCCGTTTGGAATAGTGGCTCCGACTGGGGATAATGGGACCAGTTTCCCAAAAGTGGATAAACGGGATGAATGGATGATTTATAAACTAAGCTAGCGGTAAGCGAATAACTAAACTATTAACAAGAATACAAGAACTATAACCTATCCCTGGAATCCATTAAACTGTAAAGTCCAGCGTTTGGTGGTCTGTGTCTAAAGACAGGCATATAGATGACTCCATCTAACAGACATAGATATTAATTCATTCAAGATTACTGTGCCTAAATAGTTAAGCGCAACGATTACAACGAAATTACCACACTCATCATTTATATTATTGACATATACATGATTAAAAGGAAAGCATATCATAAAACATCCAATAGTGGTATGAATGTAGATCTGTTGTTACAGCGCATGCATATAATCAACAATAGCAAGGATAATCAAATAACAATTCACATAACAGGAATGAATTTAGACATAGATAGAAATACCATATGAGTTGTTTTGACACTCCCGATATCAATCGCTACTTGTAATTCTTTCTTCAGCGCAGAGACATTCTCAACAAAGGCAATAGTGCAAAATTGCATAAAAAAGCCTCCTTGTTAAATTAAGAACAACTGGTCCAGTTTCATAAAAGAATATTGACTGAAGCACAATAGTGCAAACTTCGGTCTTTAAGTCTGGTACAAAACTTTACAACCCTTTCCAAAACAATGAAAGGGTCTATAAATACTAAATTAATCTAAATATCTATTAAACTGAAATGCAACTAAATCGGTATCAATAAATTTCGATCCTATTTTCCTCAGCGATATGGCAATAGGCGGCATGATTCATCAGGTAGGCTGCTTGCCTTTAAATCTGAGCTGACTTATCACAAGCATTGGCTCTACTTCAGGAGGTTTGTTGAGGCGCGAACTGAGCTGGGCGGCATAGGTGGCATCCTGAATATCAGGAATTATATACCCGATTGCATCTGTTAGGCACTTAAGGGCGGCTCTTTGTGTATGCGGCTTTACCAGAAAGAGCCAATATGCTTCCATAGTCAAACTATTAACTCCAATGATTAATCTCCCCTTTTCCTCTAGATCAGGATAGCATGATTGCTCCAATGTGTTTGTTGTTTTCAACTTTCCTGGCGTACATTGGGAAATCATATTTGATAAGTAGAGAGTGTTGTTGACTAGTTCAACCAAATTGCTGGAAGTTGATTTACATCTTGAAGCTACCCTTTCTGCTTTCATCATCTGAGAGTGCCATTCTGTGAAAAGTATATCTTTATATGTTTCTGAAATCTTGGGCAAATTTGCTTCTCTCCCTTGATCAGAATCTTGCCAGTCAAGAAATGCAGTTATGATCTCTTCGGCTTGATATAATTCATTTCTGGCCTTTTCTACCTGCTGATTTATGGATGTCGTTAATTCACAGAGTGGCTCTGCCTGAGCGATTTGTTGACACAGAAGCCTAATTTGAGATATTAATGCAGTGTTTATTTGTAATGCTTCTACTATGAACTCAGCCACTTGTGGAGAGCCCTTTATCTTTTCGAGCTGCGATGACAATTGAGCAACTTGCGCATCCTTTGTTTTCATCATTTCCTCGTTTGCTGCCCTTAATTGTGCCAATGCCTCTGATAATTCCTTCTGCATCTGGATCGCGCTTTGGTCGACCCTTTGCTTTTCTGCCTGCAATTGTTGAGTTAGTTGACTGTTCATTTGCTGTTGTGTCAACAATTGCTGCTCTGCCTGCTTCGCCTTCTGCTTTGTCTCAGCCAATTCTGCCTGTAATGCAAAAATTTCTTGATCCTTGGTTTTCAGTAGAAGACTTACCTCTGATGCCTTATCGATTGTCGCTGCCGAATAGGCTCCTGCATACTGCGACAGTTTTTTCAGGTCATCGGAGGGGTCGAATTCCTCCTTCCAAACCACGCTGCCTGTAACAGTTTGTTATGGGAAAAGGGGAGGTTGATCAATCTTCCTTCCTTTCCTTTGTCGTTTTACCACTGCTTTATGCCTCGGGCTGTAGAAAACATCCAGGGGAGGAATATCTTCTACCTGGAGAATGATTTGGTCGGAAGGGTCTTTTGGTATTACCTCAACATCCTTAGAAATGGGTGGGCCGCTGGTTCCACTTAGAACCTGAGGAGAAGTGATGTCCTGTGTATCGTTTGTCTTGGAAGTGTCTGTATCTTTGGAACATTCCAACCCACTGATGATAGAGTCAAATTGCTTCCACTCCTGGAGCAATTTAGGGTCAATATGAGTATCTATATTGACATCAATGGTGGTTTGTTTTTCCTTTTCAGCTTGGGACTCCTTCCGCACTTTTTCTTGTTCTCTCTTCTGCTGTTCCTCTTCCTGTTTCTTTTGCCTTTCCTCTTGCTCTTTCTTTTGCTGTTCCTCTTCCTGTGCTCTCTTCTGCCTTTCTTCCTGTTCCTTCTTATGATCCTTTGTTACAACCGGAGGTTCCTTTGACTATTGCCGACCAGGCTCGCTTGATGATGTCACCGGGGTTGTTGCTAGTAAATCTAGAGGCAGAGTTTGCAACCTCTGTTCTCTAAGCTTATTAAACTCAGTCAACCCTTCATCATTATATTTCATTCTAGCGAATTCTTTAGCCTGACCTATTGATTCGGCTAAAACGAACATGTCGTCAAATGTATCTTCTTTATGCTCAAATTTTGTCAATTTGGCCTGTTCTAGTACATTATAGGCAGCTTTCTTTGGATCATATGGCCTATTTGGGATAGTCGCCAGAGTTAAAGATTGAATATTTGTGGCTTCCTTTTCTGCATGTTTGAGATCATGCAGAGTATAAACACCACACCTCAAGGGAAAAGAGGGCCAGCCCCTCTTCTTTTCTTTCTTGAGAGTCTGTGTAACACTCTCAGCCGTAATCTGATAAGCGATTTCTCTTGCTAGCAGTTTATCTGGTATGTACAAAGGGAGAACATGTGGGTTGGCTTGGCTGCCGAAAACTCTTATGTAGGTAAATCTCTCCTCTCCAAACCAATTCCCTACCACTGTTATATCAAACGAAGCTTGATAGGAAATCTTGGGAATGGGTTTATCAAAAATAGAATAATGAATAGGCACCATAAAGCCATTGCAGATTTGGTACAGATGGTGCTTGTAAGAGGTCTTCCATAATTTCTGATGGTATATGTGGATAGCTGTGGGATCTTGTGGCGTCCACCTCCAGCCGAACACGGGAAATTCAGAATTGAAACATAATGTATCTAAAATATATGCACTGTAATAGAATGGGGGAATATTCCTTTCAGAGACGACAGTCTGATTTCTAAAATCAAGCATAGCTTGTGCTAATTTGTCAGAAAGGATGGTGGCCCAATCCATAATTATACTGTTTCATGCTGCTTCCATTAGAGGAACCATTTCTATGGTAAAATTAGTAGAGTCATGCAATCCCCATAGTCTACACATCATTATTCCAGCATAGCAATAAGGAGAAGCCAGAGAATCAACCGAGTACTTACCGAAAGATTCGTGTTTGTGCTTGGTCGGATTTTGTCTCCAATCCCGGATGGGTTCGGATTCAACTTCATTTTCATTTGCGAATTTCTCCAGGAATGCCTTATTATATATCTTCTTTGGCTCGGGCAAATGATACATTTGCCTTAGATCATCCACCCTGAACGATCCGAGGATTCTTCCATCTCTAGTGCTGAGAGTTCTATCCAAGATTGGGATTTCTTGAATCGCCCACCGCACTACGTCTGTGTATGGGAGAATTTGCTCCCTGGCCGCTATTCTGTGAAGGAAAGAGTCGGCTAAATCCTTGAGAGTAGATTCAGACTTCCGAGTAGGATCCACAGTAGCTTCGACTATTGTCCTTGTTGGTTCTTCCGCTTCAATCAGGTTGTAGGTGCCTTGCCAAGTAACTCTGACGAGACCAGTACATGTAGTATCAGATATCAAGCCCTTCTTTTTGTCCACGAGAGCTTGTCCTGCAGCTGGTGTAGTGGAAGCACCTGTGGTCTTCTTGGATTTCTTCCGCATCTTGCTTGAGCTTTCTCCTTTGGATGAATTCTGCACAGAGGCGCAAATATACGTAACACAGAGAAATAGCAATGAAACTTGCAAGTGATGAGAAATATTGAGAAGTGCATAATAAGGGATTAGCTTTAAAAATGGGCACAGACACAATCCATGGGAGGATCTTACAATTACATTAAATGGCCTTTTAAGACCTGCCACCCCTTAAATGCCCATTATACCATTATTCGGCCGAATGGCCCTTTTAAGCGTGCTGTGGACGTTTTGGCGGTTGAGCGCGGGTGAATGATTGCTTAAAAGATCAAGCTTTAAATATGAATGAATCATAATATCCCTCCATTTAACGGCTTTTTTGAAATCCGTGCTATATCGTAATCAGGCGCCGGGAACACTTAAATCCTTACATTGAAAATTTTGAAATCCCGATTGCCGACAGCGAAATCGCATCACATCGGGGTGAATGGGCATAACAATGTGCATGAATAGTGTATCACTGATTGCCGATTGCGATATCGCATCGCATCGGGGGTATGACCTGGGCACCTTATTATTGTGCATGGGATACTGCTGATTGCCGATTGCCGATTGCGATATTCCATCGCATCGGGGTGAAAGAGTTGGGGTGTTTTAAGACTATGTAAAGATTACCGCCGATAACCGATCGCCGATTGCGCATCGCGTCGGGGCTAATGGCATGGGGCGCTTTAAAATGTGCATGGAGTATTGCCGATAGCCGATAGCGATATTGCATCGGCGGAGATCAATGTGCCACTTATTTGTGTTTTCTATGCCATTGCGATATGCGATCTTGCGATCGCTTTATCGCAATGATAAAAGATTGCTTTATTTGACCAAAAATGGGTTTTTTTAAAAGGTTTTATATAATGTCTTCATTTGGTTTGCGGACCTTTTTCAAATAATGAAGTATTGACACCGATTAACTTCTAAAGGGACCCATTTCATATGATGATTTAGTAAATAAATATGATATGAAATGGGGGGTTGTTGTAGGGCACAACAGTACTCTAGGAAGCTTCAAGGAAGTATGGGACTATAAACTACACTACCTGAAGAATGGGAAAACAAAGTAAGGGGTCTACACAATGGAAGCAAGAGTTGCGCGAGGGGGAGCTAGCCAAGAGGGCTGCGCGATGAAGGTTGGAGCCATGTAACATGGTGACAAAATAGCTGTTGGTTGCACTATAGCTAATTGGATGTTGAAAATCTCATTAGGAGTGGGTAGGATGCATTTATGGCACAAATATTTGGCAATCTACCACTAAAGATACATTTATTATAGGAATTTGGAGGGAATGGTTGGATTTGAATTTGAACATGCCTATAAATTTGGCATGCTGACCTGTAGTAGAACACTTTGCCTTATAAAAATTGCTTGTGAGCCCTCTTGCCTTCAGCTTATGAACTGGGAATATTGGGAACATATTTTTAGACATCAAGGGATAGCTAACATGTTTGAAACCTTCACAAAGCCTTCTTAGATAGAATGATGGCCACTGACCCCGCAGAAGTTGTGAGCTCTAAAGCCTTGATCCCTAAAATCGCGTCGACAGTGGAAGCCATTCCATCCATGCCTATGGTGCCAAGGTTGCCTAGGCCTAAATCTTCTGTCATTAAGGACAAATAGAAGAAACTACATTCTATTTTGGTGAGGTAGTCACCATGGAAGAACCTACTGAGATTTGGCAGAAAGGGAAGATGGACAAGTCAAAATAGCCACATGAACCCCTGGATCTCTATGAAGAAGAGCTTCACAATGTTGTTGAAGAGTTGGATGCTGAGGAGGGAGAGAATCTCACTAGGCTCCCGAAGTATATCTCTCTATGGAAAGGCAAAGTGAAGGTACCAGAAGATCTAGATACTGACAAGTTTATGGTTTCTACACCACTGCTACCGAAGAAGGTAGTATTTGAAGGTGCACTCTTAGGGTGCATTCCTATGCTAAGGATGGAAGACTAGGATCTAGCTAACCATGAAAAATTCCTGCAGTTGGCACCAAAAAAGTAATTTGCAAGGATCTATTATGAGGAGATGTTATAGACGTTTTTGTGCCTTACAGCATTGAGCATGAAATTTCCATAATCTAAGGGATCCAAATTCCCTAAACATGTTGTTCCTACCCCTAGAGGAACAAGGCTAACAAACCACAGCAATTCACAAAAGTTCTCCACCTGAAACTGCTCAAAAACAAGTCAATTCAGGATCATGTCAACTGCTCCACTGACCATCTGTGATGAATGTCAATGGCTCCACTGGCTACCTGCGTTGAATGTCAACTGGAACAAAGGCTACCTGCGCTGAGCGAGAATGGACAAGTGGCAGGCTCATTTCTCAAGGTGTCAAGACCCAGGAAGCTTCCAAAATGACACTTGCCTCAGGGAATTCGACTGGTGATGAGTAAGAGGTTCCAAATCTCCAAGTGGAAGCAAGAACCTCCAAGTGGACTCAAGAACTGATAGAGGGAGAGGACACTAGTCAGATCTCAAGCTGACTCATCCTCTCTCCAAACATCTATATATGGATCTCTTCTCCATGAGATCTAGAGGCTGGAATTTTATGATTGCAAAGAATTGTTGTTGGTTTGAGATTGGAATCATTGGGTGCTTAATGCTTTGAAGGGGCTGAAGATAGGAATTCCATTTGCTGGGAAGGAGATGTTGGATTGGAGCCCTCTGGGTTGTATCTCTTCCTGAACCTTGTTATTCATCAATAAAGCTATCTTGGTTTTCTCCTATATACTGGTGTATTTGTATGATTGCATTAGTGTATTTGATTTACTTCTAATCCTGAATCATTTATGAATATGAATATTTGCCTTTGTGTTGTGTTCTTCTCTTGTCGCAAGTAGCTGTTCTCTTGTGATCTCGCAGGAATCAAGTAGCTGTTCTCTTGGGCGAGCGAGGAGGCAAGTAGCTGTGAACACCCAAAGAGAAGAGGATCTAGATCGAGGGACAAATGGAAGACACCGGTAAGTCTATTGATCTCTCTCTTCTTTCACATTTCATAAAGGAAGAAACCAGTATAGCTGTACTCGTTTGTTGCTAAGGCACTGTCACACCTTAGGTGGATAGGATCGTCCTGTATAGGCATTTTTCCCCACAATATATTGGCGACTCCACTGGGGATGATTTGTTTATTCATTTCATTTGTGTTTCTATCATTTGTTTGCATCATAGACTTGACAGCAACGATCGAACTGCATCTTTCCCGAATGCAAAGTAGAAAGTTGCTGCTTTGATCCAGTTGCTGGACTTGTCTATGATCTGAACAATGGATTCACAAATGATTTGATGATCCTTGTGATAGATCTTAGTAGCCTTCAAAGCATCCCTTTGATTATACCTTGCTTGTGTTTCTGATTTGGCCTGAAACTGTTGATTTTTGAGCAATTTGTGACCCAAAACCCAGGAGAAACGAGAGTTTCTCCTTCAGCTCAACTGCTGTGAAGGCAGTATGCATTTCAACGCAGGTCCCGTGAGGGCTACCTGCGCTGAATGTCAAGTCCTCAGTGTTGAGGTTGCGCTGAACCAGTTTGGCCTTGTGCAGCTGGGGTTCTCTACTCTCAGTTGCCCTGTTTTGATCTCTGTTTTTTGCAGCCTTTAACCAGCATAGGTACCAGTCAGATAACTCCTTTTCTTTGCTTAGATTCCGCCTCCTTTTGTACAAAAATACTGTGAGTGTTTTATGTGTTTGTGGCGTCATTTACAGTTTTCCTTTGCATGAGTGAAATAGTCATCCTATAGCCTTTGATTCAGATCTGATGGATTGTGATCTTAGAAGAGAGTTCATTGGCTGTTTGCACATTGATTATACATTTATTTTTGCTTATTGGTTTGAGTTTGTCTCTTTTAAGTGTCAAAACAAGTCTTTATTTCGGAAATCATTAAGTGTTGTAATCTCTTCTATCTTCTCTGATTTCAGAAAAGTGAACTTGTTTGTATTGATCATTTAAAAGCAAATTCAAAGTTGTACAAAAAGCTTTCTTTGTAGGCATCAATACTAAGAAAGCGGAAAACAAACACCTGCATTGTGCATTTTGCATTTGATAGTTTGCATGTTGGATTTAGGAAAAGTGCATTAGAGTGTGCTGATTGCTCTTTGAGAAAAGATGGTGTCTTTCTTTTCCCTTAGTAGCTAGGATTTTCAAAGTTGAAAAGATATAAAGCTTGCTTATCATCTTTAGACTGCATTTAGGAATTTGTATCATACATCTCGTGGTGAACCTTGAAAGGCAAACTTTAAAAAGATCAACCTAAAATAAACTGAATGAACTTAACAACACTTTGTAACATAACGCACAACATAGAGGTCTAGGCTAGAGACGTGTTCCGGCGTCGTTAAGCCTAGTGACTGTCGATCTCGTGGAAGGTGGGTGATTCCTCATGAGGGACGATAGCGCTAGTACGGATTGTGCTCCCACGTACCGTCGCGTATATATTGGGAGACCCCTATAGGCATATATCCTTTATCCTTAGGAAGCCGTGTCGGCCGCCCTACTGATCGCAATGCAGTGAACACAACATTCACGAAGATCGACCGCCCGTACCTTAAAAAGTATTTTGCGGTTTTGCGAAAAGTTTGGCACACCCTCTGCCTAGAACTCCAGAGAAGTTCCTTTTGGCCTTTTTCAGACTCTATAATGGAAAAAGTCCATCCGAGCATTTGTCACTTCGGGCTCGTTAAAACATTGAAGGAGACTAGAGTCATCTTTAGCTTTTTCTCGACTCTTTAAAACTGAAAAAGAAAGTTGTGTCTAAAGCGTCGTTAAAATTTATTTTAAACGGAACAATCACCCTTTAATTCCTGCGTTGATCTTTAGGTTGAAAGATGGAGCACACCAACCAAGGAATTCCCCTTGGTGGAAATCCTAGTCCCTTCTCCTCTTGGGGAGATGTTGGTGCGCCCCACATGGCCACATTGTCGCTTCCAGGACTGACAATTGGCCTACCAGTCTGGCTCTTTTCAACCAATGTCGTTCAGAACGTCACCATTCCTGAACAGTCGAGTCAACAGTCAGATCAGACTAGAGTTGCCCACCAGCCTTCTACTTCATCTTCCTCTCCTCCTTCCTCTTCGCTTGACGGAACTGGTAAAACCAAAAACCAGGATCCTAAGGAGAAGAAGGAGAAGAAGAAGAAAGAAAAGAAGAAGAAGGGGCCAAAGGCGACTGGGGGCAAACGAGAGTCGTCTGACAAAAATCCACACACAGCACTGACCAGGCCTAAATCACCATGCGTCATATGCAAGGGAGACCACTTCCATAGAGATTGTCCCTGTATCCCTCGAATACTAAGGGACTGGTCTCCCCGTTTGTACAATTCGATAGCATCAACCTCTGATAGCCATGTTGATTGCTCACCGTCAACTAGTGGGAGTGAAGCCCCAGGACAGAGAGGGAAAGCTAAATTTCCCTGCAGACTGTGTGAAGGCGATCATGCCATCCACCGTTGTCCCTTCTTAGACGAGGCAAAAAGAGTTCTGGAAGATCGCCTGATTTTACGAGCGCAACTTCCTCCTGGATATCAAAAACTCCTGCCAAGTCCTTCACTAGTTGAGAACCCGGCTGATCCGCCCAGATGGTCAGCCGAAGCACCTATCATTGAAGATGAACCGTCTGGATCAATGCCTGACAAAAGTCAAAAGGTTGATACGGCAGTTGACCCGGTTTTGCATTCAGAGGCTCTATCTTCGAATGATACCATCACAGAGGAGAATAAAGACGACACCATCCAGATTCTCTTCATTAACACTGACTCTGATGAACAAGGGGGCAATGCCCCCATTCCTTTATCGCAGGAAGGAAGTTCGTCAGAGCGATATCCGGCCGTTTACTCAGTCCCATCACCAAGCAACCTAGTTGTCTCGTTCGACTGGAACCAACTAGGCAGACCCCGGTTGCCAGCCAGTATACCATTTAGAATTATTATCCAAATATACATAATGGTAATGGCTGGCACTATCATTGATGAGGGGGCATCTGTGAGTATCCCTTCCTCTATTTCTTGGAAAGCGCTTGGTTCACCAGCGCTTTTACCTGAAATGAGAAATCTATCAGGTTTTGATAAAGGAATCAGTCGACCTTTAGGGATCCTCCCCAATGTGCCCATAACATTGAAAGGGAAGACCGTTCAAATGAACGTGATGGTCGTTCAAGGACCCTTGGATTATAACCTACTCCTTGGACGAGACTATATATATTGCATGGGAGCTATAGTCTCCTCACTCTTTAGAGTAATGTGTTTTCCGCATGAAGGAAGAATGGTCAAACTCGTGGACCAACTTTCATTTCCCGGATCACGCATCGCAAATAGTCACATACCATCCCTAAATGGTCTATTCACGCAAGAAGTGTCTCAACCCATGGTCCGTCCTCCTGATGAGCGCGAGTAATCCGGGAGGATATGACCGAAACCCAGGGGGCATGCGTCCTGGTCTGCCTCGGCAGGAAAACTTTGGGTATAGGGTAGGTTTCCGCAGGAGAATATGACTAGTCCGTACCCCTTCCGTGGTTGGAAGAGGGGTTGTTCTGGAATAAGATTATCTTGTCAAAGTTATGTGAGAGGGTGGATCGCGTCACTCACCTTTGTTTATCTCGGTAGACATCGCCGAAGAAGTGTTTTGTTGAAAGAATAACAGAACAATATTTGGATAGCCTGAAAGAGGTAGGCCTCTCCCGGTAAAGCAAATGTTTTATCTGCAAATTGAGGGGTAACCTTGAAATCGTACTTTATACCTGGGGGCATGCAAACCTTTCGGAGTACAAGCAAGGGGTGGCTATTTATTTTTTAAATTTTTAGGACCTCTAACCCTTTAAACTCATAGGATTAGTCGTTTCGAACTTGCATAACGAAAGGATAAGGAGCAAAGCTTAGTAAGATGAAGCTCTATAAAAAAAAAAAAATAGGATCTTGATGAGACACTCTTATCATATGACTGGGTAATTGAGCAGTTTTAGCATAAAGTTCATGCTCGTTAAAAAATAAACGCAATATCCGAGCAGTTTTAACGCGGACTTCATGCTCGTTAAAAAATAAACATAAGCAATGAGCAAGAGTTTCCTCCAGTGTTTAAGCTCATTTTAAAATAAAAAATGAACCTACCCGGTAAATAACCACCGTGAATGTAATATCATCAGCCATTAAAGCCTTGGTCGTGTTTGCACCTGTCACCTCCACTTTTCGTTTGGCCGATCATTCACCTCCATATGATTGTTTATCCATTTTGAGGAACAGCTGTGAAGAGTGATTTCACCTAGCCATCCTTGTGACACTGTCGTGATTGGAAAATTCCAACCTGTACCTGGAATCAGCTGCTATCCCTGTTTATCACTCGTTCCTCAAAAGACGAGTCTTCTTTAAGCTCTTTTCAACTGACTTGTAAAATATGAAAAGATTGTCGAGTTTTGGCCTTCCAGCTCGTTAAAGCGACCGGAAGAGCTATCCCTCCTCTAGATTTTAATCTTTTTTGGACCTGAGGGATTATTGCACAAAAAGATCGAGCGCTTGTTTTGTTCGGCTCATTAAAACTATCGAAAACTCATCCCTTCTGTATTGTTTTATACTTTTTCGGACTTAAGGGATTAGATGACGAAAAATGAATTTTGGAGTTGACTTTATGTACCTTTTCAGACTCTCTAAAAATGAAAAGGACCAAGTTATCCTTGTCGTTAGACTCGTTAAAGTTATTAAATAGCGACAAACTTGTCTTTAGACGAGAACGAGTTTCACTATCGCTAGGCTCGTTAAAACATAGCGATGGGCTTGCCCGAAGGGCAGGTTATAGAACAAGCATATGTTATCCTCCTCAAGCTTGACAAAAATAAAGAGGTACTGGTCAGCAATGACTGGGGAAAAATTGGGAGAAACTAAAGAAAACTTTGATGGTAGCAAGTCGCTCTTGAACATGACACTTTTCCTCCGTACCACAATCAGGTTGGGTTGTTTCATTCACCGGTCACATCACCATGGTCTCGCCATACCATCCATATTTGGGGTAATGCTACCAATCCATCGCATCAGTGTCACCATATGTTCAGGAGAAGTCATTCAGAAAGAGTCAACCGTGTCCCATCCACTGCCATACATTATCCTTCATCCATTCATGACCGCCACCCTGAATCATATGTCACAGATCGTTTTCACCTCCATTAAAATCATTAGCTCCGTTCCATGTCACTGATGTGGGATTCATTAAGGCCCTCCTGTGACGGATCGCTTCTTGTCGACATCAGCTCATTATCCAAGAAGTTGATCTAGGAACAACCCCTTCAGTACTTTGAAGCTTGCATGCCACAATGGCAAGTTTCTCACTTCCGGCGACAGGTATACATCAATGACCTTCGACCGAAAGATTTTGCGTGGTGTTCGACGCCAAGTCCTTTATTCACACCACGTAAATTGTACTGCAGTACCTTGAGGGTCATTATCATTATCGGTGATTCCTCTCGCGCTTGTTAACGGTTTACATCATTGACCGGTAATCAAGCGATGTCTTTCCATGTTCGACTTCAGAACAATTCTCACATGGATCGACTTGTACTTAGAGTGAAGATCGAATGAGTTTGAAGACCCCGGATCTAGTTTCATCCATCCAGGCTGCGATATATATTCAGGAAAGATAAAGACATTGACATGTACATCATTGCAGCAGATAATCATCCTACTCAAAGGATGATAATTTCATCAAAATTATCAGTCTA
The DNA here is from genome assembly GCA_031772625.1 of Pinus tabuliformis. Taxonomy (NCBI): domain Eukaryota; kingdom Viridiplantae; phylum Streptophyta; class Pinopsida; order Pinales; family Pinaceae; genus Pinus; species Pinus tabuliformis. The sequence goes on from CM062819.1 coordinate 1,545,378,170, forward strand.
TCATCAGACGATTGTCTGTTCTATGTACAGAAAAATGTATTTATAAAGTTGAGCATGGGAATGCCTGCCTCAGCTAGATCATGAAAGCAGAATGAAAAATAATGTATTGTATTGTATTGTATTACAGTTCTCCTCCCAGCATTGGATGAACTTCGGATCCCCCTGATAAAGCATTTTGCCCGATAAACAGCCTCATACTTTAGGGGGCAACTGTTATAGAAGTTTTTGTGCCTTACAGCATTGAGCATGAAATGTCCATAATCTAAGGGATCCAAAGTCCCTAAACATGTTGTTCCTACCCCTAGAGGAACAAGGCTAACAAACCACAGCAATTCACAAAAGTTCTCCACCTGAAACTGCTCAAAAACAAGTCAATTCAGGATCATGTCAACTGCTCCACTGACCATCTGCGATGAATGTCAATGGCTCCACTGGCTACCTGCGTTGAATGTCAACTGGAACAAAGGCTACCTGCGCTGAGCGAGAATGGACAAGTGGCAGGCTCATTTCTTAAGGTGTCAAGACCCAGGAAGCTTCCAAAATGACACTTGCCTTAGGGAATTCGACTGGTGATGAGTAAGAGGTTCCAAATCTCCAAGTGGAAGCAAGAACCTCCAAGTGGACTCAAGAACTGATAGAGGGAGAGGACACTAGTCAGATCTCAAGCTGACTCATCCTCTCTCCAAACATCTATATATGGATCTCTTCTCCATGAGATCTAGAGGCTAGAATTTTATGATTGCAAAGAATTGCTGTTGGTTTGAGATTGGAATCATTGGGTGCTTAATGCTTTGAAGGGGCTGAAGATAGGAATTCCATTTGTTGGGAAGGAGATGCTGGATTGGAGCCCTCTGGGTTGTATCTCTTCCTGAACCTTGTTATTCATCAATAAAGCTATCTTGGTTTTCTCCTATATACTGGTGTATTTGTATGATTGCATTAGTGTATTTGATTTACTTCTAATCCTGAATCATTTATGAATATGAATATTTGCCTTTGTGTTGTGTTCTTCTCTTGTCGCAAGTAGTTGTTCTCTTGTCGCAAGTAGCCGTTCTCTTGTGATCTCGCAGGAATCAAGTAGCTGTTCTCTTGGGCGAGCGAGGAGGCAAGTAGCTGTGAACACCCAAAGAGAAGAGGATCTAGATCGAGGGACAAACGGAAGACACCGGTAAGTCTATTGATCTCTCTCTTCTTTCACATTTCATAAAGGAAGAAACCAGTATAGCTGTACTCATTTGTTGCTAAGGCACTGTCACACCTTAGGTGGATAGGATCGTCCTGTATAGGCATTTTTCCCCACAACAGGAGACCGGAGTCACATGACTGGAGCCTATGAAGTGGGTCATGGGGGTTGAGAAGGCTAGATTGCTTAATATGCTATGGGTATTGTATTTCATCAAAACAACTATCAATACAATCTATGTGGGAAAATTTCTCACATTGTTTCGTTATGTGTGTCTTTGGTTGGGAGAACCCATCCCCATTACATATATACTCATCCACCGTATCATAAGGTTTCCCTACCAAGGGGTGGATCCAATCGAGGAGTTTGGGGGTAACACCAAGGAAAAGAAACTCATGGACCTAATGGTGATTGAGTTTTTCTTAGTAAAGAAGTCGAGTGGATACTTCATTCACTCAATCACGGATAAGGCAGTATAGTTTTCCACATAGATTTTGGCATGCAAGGTCATGAGAAAGTGTTGTACAGATGAGGTTCTAGTGCTAGTAATTTCACTTGCTGGCCAATGTGCAAAGGGGGTACACTACAATTGGATACAGTACCTCTGGAAAGAGTTTTTGATGAATTTTCGTGAAGCACATGACAACGACAGGGCATTCCACTATGCTTGGATGCTATTGTTGATTGCCCTAGTTAGATAGAGACTGCCAAAAGATAGTCAGTTACCCCCACAGGAAGATGACTTACCAGAGGCCGCGAAGTTTGCTTCACCATGGGCAACAAAGGATCCTGAAAGGGTCATGGAGATGCAGATATTTTGGCTATTGGTAGAGATGGAGCTCCACATGGTGATCAACCAGAAGCTGAGGCTATCACCAACCCTATTTGAGCAGCTAGAGGGCTATGCAAAGTTCAAGGTGGAATTTCACAATGTGTCTATCTACGTGAGGAAGGATCTTAAGGAAACATGGTACAAGTTTTCATACTTGGTGAATGAGGTAGACACATAGGAGATTGTGGGTAAATGGCCAAGAGAGTGGTTGTAGCCATCAAATATCGGTGCAGGTACAAGAAAGGCCAGAGAGATTTCCTCCATGCAGATGACAGCAACAAAGAAGCAGAAGGAGGTTGTGGAAGTTGAATCCCAAGAGAAAGATGCACAAAAAAGAAGGAAGTTGCTGCCATGGCAGCTGATTCTAAGGAAACTGTTGAAAAGGAGCATGTCACGAAGGAAACCACAGTGGAGGTTGAGGATTTGGCTTCTAAGCACTCTGAGGACAAAGCAGAGACTAATGTTGAAGGAGGCGGGGGCGAGGAGTAGAGAACCCCCTTTAAAATATAGAAGCAGACCAAGGAAACCAATTCCGGACCCACAAAGAAACAAAAATCTGATAAGAATGCACATGTGGATCCCAGTGCTAATTAATCACAAACTCAATTGTGGTAATCACACTCTTAGCATTTAACTACTCTAGCTTCTATGCTCTCAAACCTTGTTCACACTCTCAAGAAATAAACACACAATGCAGAATAAAATAAATTTGTCAAACTATCACTCTAATTCAAAATAGAAGAGCACTCCTGGAAACCATTATCTCAAAAAATGTTGAAACACATATTCAAATGAAATGGACACACTATCAAATTGTAATGACAATTAAATAATTGTGACACTAACAAAGGGACCAATCCAGGACCTATGTTGTTACACAATACAAAGGTTAGGATTCTAAAATCATAAAAGCATCAACGTGACTATTACTAACAGTAAAAATAATCACACATGAATTATAAATGAGAGGAAATAAATCAAATAACTACAATAGCTTCCTAACCAATGATCCCTACTAAGAATGAGGGCCCTTTCTTCCTAGCATGGACTGATGCACTACATAACACACAAGCTATTCAATAGAAAGGTATGGCACCATTCCAAGATTTAATAATGTTTATTAAAATTGTTGCATTCTTTACATCATTGGAATGACATCTTAGTTTTATTATGGTATATATGTGCACTTCAATATGATGTAATGTTATTATGGCTCTATTTCATATGTTGTAATATTAGAAATATAACAAAATATTAAATATTGCATGAGATAAATAAAAATTATTCATTTCAAATGTAATTTTTTGTAGAACTTGGGTCTTCCAGAAGATCCATATGATCATGAAATTGATCTAGATTATGTTGGGTATGGTTCAAACATTCAAGACAATGATGATGAGATAGATAGAGATGACATCGAAGCAGACGAAAATCATGATAATCATGATAGACATGATGATGACAATGATGAGAAATCTACTGGTAATGGTCATTGGAATTGCTCATATAGACTCCATCATGGATCATTGTTGATAAAACATTATGATGCCTCTTTTCATGTTTATTATATATGTATCATTTTCACATGTAGTACTGTATTTAGTTGTATCATTTTGACATCAATCGTTTTGACTTATATCATTTGGACATGTATTATTTAGGTCTGCACTATGTGTATCTAGTCACAGACTGTTGTGGGGAAAAATGCCTATTTAGGACGATCCTATCCACCTAAGGTGTGACAGCGCCTTAGCAACAAATGAATACAGCTATTATGATTTCTTCCTTTATGAAATGTGAAAGAGGGGAGATTGGTAGACTTACCGTTGTCTTCTGGTTGTCCCTCGATCTAGATCCTCTTTCCCTTTGTGTGTCTACAGCTACTCGCCTCCTCGCTTGCTCAAGAGAACAGCTACTTGCGACAAGAGAAGAACACAATACAAAGGCAAATATACATATTCATAAATGATTCAGGATTAGAAGTAAATCAAATATACTAATGCAACCATACAAAATACACCAGCATATAGGAAAGAATCAAGATAGCTTTATTGAAAGTAACAGGATTCAGGAAGAGATACAACCCATAGGGCTCCAACCCAGAATCTCCTTCCTAGAAGAATGGAATTCCTTCTTCAACTCCTTTCAAAGCATAGCACACCCAATGTTTCTAGCCACAAACCAACAGCAATTCTTTGCAAATACCAAATTCCAGCCTTCCTTGACCTCATGGAGAGAGATCTATATTAGGAGTTTTGGGGAGAGGATGAGTCAGCTTGAGGCTGGTATGAAACTGACTAGTGTCCTCTCCCACTTCAGTTCTTGAGTCCACTTGGAGGTTCTTGCTTCCACTTGGAGATTTGGAACCTCTTACTCATCACCAGTCGAATTCCCTGATCCAAGTGTCATTTTGGAAGCTTCCTGGGCATTGACACCTTGAGGAATGACTCTGCCACTTGTCTAAACTCGCTCAGCGCAGGTAGCCTTCTTTGCAGTTGAAATTCAACGCAGGTAGACAGTGGAGCAGTTGACATTCATCGCAGATGCTCAGTGGAGCAGTTGACATGATCCAGAATTGCCTTGTTTTTGAGTGTTTTCAGGTGGAGAACTTTTGTGAATTGCTGTGGTTACTTGGCCTTGTTCCTCTAGGGGTAGGAACAACATGTTTAGGGACTTTGGATCCCTTGATTATTGACATTTCATGCTCAGTGATGCCAGGCACAAAAATGTCTATAACACAGACCAACAACTTTGTTTATTAATAATATCCAAATATAGGTTATAGTAAAAAAACATTATCTTTCTATTTTATTCCAATGTTGTGGTGTGGTTTGTAAGTATAAGAAACCTAAAAGATCTTTTCTCTGGAAATCTCTATGATGTGAATTTGGGCCTGCATTATGTGTAGCTAGTCATAGCCAACATTTTTTTATTAATAATATAAAAACAATAATTATAGTTTAAAAACAATTCTTGTTAGTTTGTATGGATGTCCATTTCCCTAAAAAATATTTATAAATGGTATGCTATAACATATTTCAAATGCAATATGAATTACGCTATAATTAGGTAATTTATTTAAGAGGCATGACATTATTAACTAATCTAATTGAAATAAAAAATATTAAATTAATAAATAGAAGCTATAAAGGAAGCATCATGAGCTGTTAAATTGGAAGCAGAATGTGGCTCTAAAATGGAAGTAAAATTTTACATTAAATTGGAAGCCATAATTGGATTTATTACTATATCTAAATAGGAATCTAAATTGGTTCCTTAATAGGAAGAAAAATTATAGCCTGATTAAGAAGAAAATCCAAACATTAAAAGGAAGCAAACCATAGACCTAAAAAAATAAGAAAACTCAAGTGCTAAATAAGAAGCAAACCTTCCAACTAGAAGGAAGAAAACCATGATGCTAATAGGGAAGAAATTTTCGAAGAAACAATGGAAGCCAAACTAGAATCATACCAAAAACAATCTTAGAAGAAAAAATTGGTGTTACCTAAGAATCAATTTAGGTAGAAAACCAATAAGTAATAATGGAAGCAATGCTAGCAGCCAATCTTGGCATTACCTGAGAAGAAAAAACATAAGCAATTCATGTAGAAAACAAAGAAGTAATACTGGAACAAACATTAGGAGAAAAAATTAGTGTTAATTGAGAAGAATAATAGAATAAATTCAAGTAGAAAACAAATAAGTAATAATGGAAGTAATATTATAAGCCAAACTTTTCATTCCTCAAGAAGAAAATAAACAAGCCATTTAGGTAGCAAACCAAGAACCAATAATGCAAGCAATATTAGAAGAAACAACATAAACTATAATTTAAGCCATGTTAGAATATAAATAAGATTCCATAATGGAAGTAAACTTAGATGCAGCAAGTGATGCCATATTAGAACAAAAACATGACGTAACAAAGGAAATTATAATGGAAGCATAACTTGGCATCAGTTAGGAATCCAAAAAAGATGTTATTTTCAATTCAATACCAGAATCAAAACACGAAGCACAAATGGAGAAAAAATAAAGTACAAATGGATGCAACAATGGAAGAAAGAATGGAAGAAACAATTTTCGTCATTATTTGCAGTGCATTTTCTGGAGTTAATCATGACGCCTAAGTAAAGAAGCCATTTTTCACCAGAATTCTCGACAATTATTAAAGAAAATTTGTGAACTCGAAAACACTAGATTCTGATGCTACTTATTATTCTAATGTATTGTGTTTTTGTATTGTTCTTACATCAAGACTCCACCGAGCCCCTCCTTGCAGTCATCTATGCATAACAAAAAATCCTTATCAGGATCCGCAATCCTCAACACCAATACATCTGTGAGCAATGTTTTCAATTTCTCAAAGCTAATGCACATTCAACTATGAATTCAAATTTATTTTCTTTTTGTAGACAATCTTGTAGATTCACAAGCTCATGCAATGTACTAAAGCACAGGACAATAATCTACTTCTACTTTCAACTAGTGGAATCCAATAGATCAATGAAAACAATATGAACAAGAAGAAGACAAATCAATGGCACACGACACAAGATGTATCTGGGGATAGCCATTGCTCAAAACCCCGCTATCTATATTGCATATATCATAAATATGAGTGAATATACAAATCTTGTTCTCACTAGAAAAATTATGCACAAGTATGCTCAACTCTTGTAGCTCACAAGCTAGTTCAAGCCAAATCCTTAGCCTATTCAGTAGCTCTCCAAGCCCCTAATCTCTTGCGTAATTCCTAGGATGAATAGCTTGTATTTAAAAGGAAATCATGCCTCCAAAATTGTGTAATCCAAACATAGCATCAATCTCTGATGCATGCATGATATTTACACTCCAGTAAATAATACAATTGATAGTACATTGTCCCTGCACTCTAGTCACAACTAGGTCTTTCTTAGAATTGAAATGCATGAGTTTCAGATGAGGGAATCTTCAGTTAACTAGAGTGACACTTGTGGATGCACTAGTGCACCAAGACTGTTAACTCTCTATTAGTTCCACAAATAGTTTGGAACTAATTTAACTGAACTTAACTAAGTAAATGGAGTGATGCAATTTAAAACTCAATTTAAACTCATACTGGACCCCTAAAACTTAGGGAGAACATATACATGACTACAAAAATACTTCCAACTTGAAATTCCTAAGCTAATTAAGTTAATTAAACTTATTTAACTATTTACAAATTGCTATGAGAATATAATTCGATTTTAATTGTCAATTTAATTCAAGGACAAATTAAACTGTAATTTCTTGTTGCCATTTATCAATGCCCCCTCTCAAAAAGAAATGGATTATCAACTATCATGATCCTGAATCTATGAAACTTGAATTTACATATTGACAATGCCTTTGTCAAAATGTCAGGATTTTTCTCCTCCGTGGGAATGTAATCTAACTAAATAATACACCTCAATACACAATCTATGAGATGATGATATCAAATATCAATATGCTTGGATTGATCATGAAAAACTGTATTTTCAAAGAATTTGATACAACTATGATTATCGTAGTAAATCACAGCTAGATCCATATGCTAACCAAACAAGCCAACTAGGATCTTCCTCATCTAGATGGCCTCACATGCTTCCTGACTCGCAGTCATGTACTCTACCTTTATTGAACTGAGTGCAATTTATCTTTATTTCCTGGTCTGCCGTGAAACCACTGATGACCCAATAGTGAAGATCCATCCTTATGTGCTCTTCCTGTTGGATGGACTCTCTGCCCAATCTACATCGATGAAGAATTAAAGCTTCATTCCCTCTATCCGTCTATACCATAATCCATACAGAGAAGTTCCCCTGAGGTATCTCAACACATGCTTTGTCGCCTTCCAATACAACTTGGTAAGCTGAACCTTTGCTTGACTAAGTTGGTTAAATGCATAGCACATATCCAGTCGTGTGTTCACCAAATACATGAGTGAACCCACAAGTTGTCTATAAACAATAGCTTCCACTACTTCCCCTGAAGTAGCATCCTCCTTCCTTCAGTTACCTGCTAGAGGAGTCTCCATGGGTTTGTTGCTTTCCATGTGGAATATCTTGAGTATTTCATTGGCATACTTTCTCTGAGACACAAACAACTCCCCATATCCCTTCCATACTACCATGCCAAGAAAGTAATGCATGAGCCCCATGTCCTTCATCTCAAACTCTATTGCAAGGTCCTCCTTGCAAGACTTGATCAGCTGATCATCACCTGTCAGTATGAGATCATCAACATAAATTACAATGATCAAAAACTTACCTTCCACCACTATGTGATACAGTTTCGAATCCACTTCACTCTTGGTGAAGCCCAACGCATGGAAGTAGTTATCTATCATGGTGTACCAAGCATGAGGTGCTTGCTTCAGCCCATAGAATTCTCTCTTGAGCCGACACACATGCAACTCATGGTCAAAGGTCTCAAAACCTTTAGGCTTCTCTATGTACACCACTTCCTAAATCATGCCATTAAGGAATGTTGCCTTCACATCCATTTGATATATCTTTCAACCCATTTGTGTTGATCATGCCAATATATATCTGATTGATGAGTACCTTGCAACATGAGCAAAGGTCTCATCATAGTAAATCCCCTCTACCTATGAAAATCCATGGGCCACAAATCTAACATTATTCTTCTCCACACTACTATTTACAACTTTCTTTACCTTGTAAAGCCAACGAGAGCTCACCACTGAATTGTCCTTTGGTCTCAGGACCACATCCCAAACACTGTTATGAACCATGGAGTCATACTCCTCCACCATGGCATCAACCCAAACCCGTTGTTCAATTTCTTACTTAAATTAAGATGGCTCTATCACAACACATTTGCCCATAAGAGCCATGTATCTAGTGTACCTCCTAGGTGACCTCCTCTGCCTTCACTGAGAAGTGGGTGCTCTCACATTCTCCTGTGCATCACCCAACAATCTGTCAGCCTCTCTAGTGCACTTTCTTCCCCCTCTAGAAGAATCTACCTGAGTGGATGTTTCCACTCTTGGATACTCTGCATGTGGTTTCTCCACATCAATCTAAGGCTCCTTAACCTTAGGAGCTAAAAGCTCCTCATCCACATGTAGCTTAAGCACCCTCTCAAGGGAAACTCACATGGCCTTCTCCTCATCGAATCCAACATCCTTGTGAACCACTCTCATCCTGATGGTTGGTAAGTAAACCCGATAGTTGTGACGTGTATTAGTGTAGCCCACAAATATCCCCAACTCTATTAACAGCTAAAGCTTCTTTTGTGCATGTTTAGTCACATGGAAATATACTGATGACCTAAAAATCCTAAAGCGACCAACGTCTGGCCTCTTACCAAAATAAGCCTCCTTTGGTGTCTTCATCTCAAGTATCCGATGAGGGCTATGATTATGAACATAAACTATTGTGTTGCATGCCTCAGCCCACAAATGGAGTGGTTAGCCCTGATCATGCAACATTGCCCTCGTTGCCCCTACTATGCTTTTTTTCTTCCTCTCGGCCATCTCATTCTGATGAGGATTATGGGGTTTCGTCAACTCCTATTTAATCCCTTCTATTGCACATACGTTCTTAAAATCATTTGAGACATACTCACCACCGTTATCACTTCATAGAGCCTTAACCTTCTTGCCCGACATTTTCTCCACCAATGCTTTAAACTCACAAGACTTTGTGAAGTTTTGATACGTTTTATGCATGAAAAATATCCAGCATTTATGAGAATAGTCATCAACTCATATGTTCTTAAAATTATTTGAGACATACTCACTACCATTATCACTTTGTAGAGACTTAACCTTCTTGCCCAGCACTTTCTCCACCAATGCTTTAAACTCAGACATTTTATGTAGAAAAGACACGGGCCACAAATGTAACCTTTTTCTTCTCCACACTACCATATGCAACTTTCTTTACCTAGTAAAGCCAACAAGAGTGTTAGGTTCCTATACCAACAGGAGTCGTAATTTTGAATGCTGAGACTAAACTTGTAATATGTACATACCTTTTATTTCTACAAATGTTTTCCATATTAAAAAAATAAAAAAATGTAAAGAGGGTATGTCCTAAAAGAATAATCAAAGGACAAAAGAATAAAAATGTCAAAAAAAAAAAATGAAAAATATGATCCCCAAGAAAAGAAAAAGACCATGAAAGTGAGCAAGCCAAAATGCCACTACTAATTACTATTTGTTCATAATAAATGATTGTGTGCAGTTTGTAATCTTTGCCACAATCCATGATAGTAAAAATGTTTAAACTTGGCTATTTCATGTTTCAATTTCATGTCTATAGATAGACAATAAAAATCTAACCAAATTGTTTAATCTTGGCAGAGATAGGTAGAGTAAATAAAAGGAGCTCAACTGTTTAATCTGAGCCCTTGGATGTAATAAGGTTAGATTTATTTAGTTTACTATTGTAAAGAGAAAGAAAAATGTTTGATAAGAGTTTGCTAGCTCAAATGTACCCTAATAAAGAGAAGTAAAAAGGGTAGGATGAGTAGATGGGTAAGTAGAAGAAAGGTTGCAGAATTATGATGATTGATTAGACAAAAGCACATTTATCATCTTTCAACATATATTGCAAATATGAATGGGCAATCAAGCATACAATGGATATCAAAGTCAATTAATTAACCTCCCTCATTCATTTCACCTTTAATTAACTAATTTCCGGCAATAAAGTTTAGAGTGCTTAAAAAACCCTAAGTCAATGAGGCTCAAAGCATTTCTCTGACTTTTGGAGGGAACAAACCCTCGGCTCAACGACTTATAGGCAACAAGTACTAAAACCCCCTCATAAACATTCATTCCCCCCTTTGGTTCATTCATTTTCCCTAATAATACTCTTTTCCTAAGGTTAAATTACTTTTACCTAGGAAAATTATTTATTCCCCCACATAAATCATTTTCATATCAAAACCCACAAAAACATTATATCCTAAGTTTTTATGTTATTACCGGAAAAGCATTGAAACATGAAATATCATATACATAGGGTATTTTGCCCCTTTCTGCTCACTTTACTAATTACCAATTTATTTATTAAATCCCAAACAAAAACCCGTTTCCCGTATATACTTAACTCCACAATATTAATTAACCCTACCCTCGTTTAATTATATAGACTATGATTTTCTACCCAAATCCCCTAACTAATTGATCCGCGATTAAGTTAGTCAAAAATCCCAATTAAACCCTCCGCTAATGACCCTGACACCTTAACCCTACCTTAATCCCTCATTAACTAGAAACTGTCACACTTAATCACCCGTTGGGCCCCCCCACTACCCTCCATGCAACTCTATTGCCCGATCACCACACAATCACTCCCCTCCACATCTGATGGCCCTTATCCATTTCGGGCAGGCCCCAATGTCCGAACATTACCCGCCCGAAAGGAGTTGTTTTCTGTTTGGCCCCCGAGGCTATGTGTCACTTAATGTATGGAATTGGGCAGCCTCCCCCCAATACCACCAAATTCCCAAAAGAGGTGTGATGTAAACCACTTACTACCCACTTGCTACATGACAAATGACCACTATTCACCCATACCCGCCAAAATTGACTTTTGCACATAAAGCCAAAAAAGCCCCAAATCATTTGTTTTCTCGTTTTTTCAACTGAAAAGCTCCATGCACGCACTTTCGAATGTCGAAGTTGTCAACCTACATCCAATTGCACCCTAAAGACGCCATAAAGCACCCAGTTTGTTCTCCAGCCCACTCAAAACCTTTTCAACCATTCACAGTTTCCATTTTACCTATTCAGAGCCAGTTCTCCTTAATTCCGGGTCTTTAAACCATAATTCACTGGAAAGCCTCTCAATTTCAAAACCAGTTACTAAGTTTGGTAGTTAATGTAAAAAATTAATTAAAGAAACTTAGGTGACTTAAGCTTACTCCAACTGAACCACCATTGCCCTAAAAAACTGAAAATCACCTCCCGCATTCTCAAATCCATAAGAACTAATAATGGCTTCCCCAATTTTCATCGATGTGAGACCTATTTCCACTCCTCATTTAGACTTAGACCATCTCCCCCTGGCATACAAGGATTTCCAGATAAAGGACACCTTTTTCCATGAATCCCCTCTCAAACTCTACTGCCGATACAGAGACCAATACCTAAATCATGCTGATAAAATTGGCTTTTTGGAGTCCAATTTGCCCAAGTACCAATTCCCTGAGGTTCACATTTTCCCAGAAATTGTCCATTACTACCATGCAAACTATATCCCCGGCCAAAGAGTAGTGATGTCTACTAACCAGACTATACTTTTCACCATCACTACTGAATCAATAAATGGGTTGATGCAACTTCAACTTGGCCAAAACTTGACTCCCCTCTCCATTGGAGACCTGTTGGACTTATTTCCCAAGCTCAGACCTACAATATTGGTCCAAATAATCCAAACCTACATTGTGAAAGAAAAGTATACCCCAAAAGAACCTCCTCCATATGTGTATACCATATTTTCCCCATTTGGCCAAGACATTGTAGCAACGATATCCGGTGTCCTAGGTTATACCACCAGTGAGTATATAGATGAAAACATCTTAGCTTTCACGTCCATATACACTCCAGGATAGCATCTTGCTATTATTTATGATTATGACAAGTTTATAGCTGATAGGATGCATGACCAATTCCTTAGGATTAGTAATGAGCGAGTCTTCAAGTACTTCTTTGTTTTGTATCACCTCTTTCTATACTACCAAGCTGATAAGTTCCCATTTACTCTTTAGAAGCTAGACATAAAAGGTCACCCTAGATCAGTAATTTTATGGACTCCATTGATCCACAATTATGACTTCCCATATTCATATATAGACTTCATAGACCTATTTGTGCATTCCATTGTGACAATGCTCATAGGCAGCCCTCCTCCAAGCATCAATTTAGATATAAGGAGGATCCTACAACTCTCAAAACAATCCAAAGTGGGGTATTGGTACTTGTACCAAAACCACACTGAGATTAGAATGTATGGGTGTGAGCTGGACCCATATAAACTACCCAAATACATCTCAATGAGGTTATTTGCTCTGGAGTACTACAGGGAGATAATCAATTCAGATGAGGTACACTTTGTCAAAGCCAAAAAGAAGGCCCAGGTCAGGATCAAAGACCAATTAGGTCCCTTCATTTGTAATAGTCGAGAAGCTGGAAAGGACGCAAACCAAATCCTTTAAAGATTAAATCTAAAACGGAGCTTCATATGGAGATATGATCCCTTGGATTTCATCTGCAACAAAAGACATAAAAACAATATGGCACCAATTAGAATGGGCTGAAAACACTTTAGAGGACATGGATAGTACTAAAGTTGTTGTGGAAACACACTAATTGATATAGAGAAACAACTTGATGAGGGTTCTTTCCTACAGGTGCCAGGAGAATCACAGGTCTAGGAAGAATGACATGTACAAGAGGGACCAGAAGCACCAGACCAATCAGACATACTAGACCAATCAGAGAAAACAGATAGACCAGAGGCCACCATGAGTACCCCCCTAGTCTTACAGACTCCTCTAAATGAGGAGAAAAACCTCAAGGGAAACAGGGAAGGGGCCACTCCTTCAGAAAGAACAACATCTCAAGCCTATGTAGAGACAATCCAGGCAAAGAGACAAAGAATGAATCATGTCTCTGAACAAGAATATACAGAGGAGACAGTTGAGGTTACCAGCACAGAAAGAGATAGGAGCAGACATTCCACTCCATATGGATGCATCCTAGAACCTTCCACATCACACACTTAGATGTTGGCAAGGCAACAAAGTGGCAAGGTATCCTCTTTCAGAATTCCAATAAACAAAGACCAAGACATCAAAGATAGATACAAAGGAATAAAAGCTAGGAATGAGAGGCTGAAAGGCCAAACTTATGCACAGTATTTGAAGATGACCACTAACAAGGCTTATGTTAGCTTATGATGTCAAAGAGGGGAATATGCAAATCGCCTTCATTAAACCAACCACTCAGCAGCCAAGGACAACAACAGATTTCAAAAGAGTGGATTTTGAAGTACTATCAAGGGATATTCATCCCATTGACCAGATTGAGCTGCATAAGAAAATAGATGAGATGATTTATTCTACATTGACAGGGAAAGCCATAGAAACCCACCAGTTACATAACTCTTTAAATAATATGTCAACTCAGTTTTAGTTGGAGAAAACCTCTTCACAGGTCAAAGATACAAGAATCAAGTCCTTAGAGGACTTAATGATAGGATTGGGACATGATCCCAAGGATGTGAAAGGAACAGAGCAACTAATTAAAAAGAATAATGATGACATTGTTGCCCTGAAGAAGCAGCTCAAAAATCCTCAACTGCATCACCCTCAAACAATGGAAGTCCTAGAAGCACAAAAAGGACATGAAGAGCTTATGGACCTAGTCCTAAAGCTAAATGACTAGCTTAAAGAAACAAAGAAATAGTTAGAAATTTTGATTCAGTCTAAGCAAAGTGATATGGCCACAACTTCCATAACTGCCATCCCTACAGTGACAATAGCAGCTCTTTCCACATTGGCAGCGTCATTGGCACCAACAAATCCACCTGCCACAACACTACCAATTACTACTGAATCCACTACAGCAGCAAGTACTTCAACTGAAAAGATAGCAGAACCACTAAAAGATATGGAGGAGATGTCCATCCAAGCTATAGATCTCAAAAGATTAAAGGAGAAAGTGGCAAGTTTAGAAACTGACTATAAACTTGCCCAAATTTACCAAAGGGAAGAAACACAGAAAGCCCTAAGGATGGGCGAGAAAATCAAAGTCCTAGAGAAATATTTGACACTGGAAAAGCCACTAGGACAGACTAAAGAGATGCTCTAGGCCAATATCATTATCTCTGTCAATGATATTTGGCCATCAATTCAAGTTATATTTGATCAAAATGAATTGGTGAAGGTAGCCACTGAGGCTATCTAGAAGGTGGGGGAAGAATTAGGAGACCAATTTGAGGATGAAAATAGACTCATCCACCTCTTAAACAGTAAGAATAGACATGAACTCGATGATCTTGGTGTAGAGGATAGGACTGAAGCTATCCTAGAGATTAAAAAGGTTCTTTACAATAGAAACCTCATGCTTAACTTAGAAGAAAAGTGCCACAACATGTAGGTGGCGATTGACAGGTTTATGGCCAAATTTCAAATTTTGAGGGACAAAGGCCTTCCCAGTCCTATGGTCATCAATGATAAATTCATGATGCAATTGGACTATAGTGATAGACTCAAGATGTTGGCCAAGGAACAAGCCAACTCTTCAGGCATTAAAGCTTTGCCCAGTGGCAAAGTGTTATATGATTCATTGGAAAACCTGTTTTTCCTAGAACATGAGGTGAAGAATTTGTTTCTCACCAAGCCTAATTTTGCAAAATACACAGAGGCAGACGAAATTTACAGAAGAATGTTAAAGGTGAGATTGCCTGAGGCAGAATGTTGGGAAAGAATGATAGATTTACTATAAAAGTTTTACATCAGAAAGTTACCATTGTAGATCTGAAGGTAGCCAGGTGAAATAGGTGAAAGACAAATAAGCAGGGTCAAAGACTAATAGAGTCAAAGAGTATCAATGAAAAATCAAGGTAAAGAAGATTCCATTGCAGAAAATACCACAACTACCAGCTAGCTTAAAGGGCTTAAGACTCAACAGAAACAGCCAACAACACCACGATAAAAGGGACAACAAGAAACTGTTTTACATCTGTCTCTATCTTCATGCATGAAGATATTTTATTCCCTAGATTAAATCTCAAACTGCTATGAGATATTTTGTAATTCTTTTTTGTATAAATACTTCACATTTTGAAGTATGTAGGGTGGATTCCAAGACATTTCTATAGAATTTTCTCTCAAATCAAAGTTCTATTGTATCAATGATTGGATTGGCTTGCTGGATCAAGGAATAAAGATAAGATATTTTACAAGATTCTTGTGTAAATCAAAATACAAATAAGTATTCTCTCATGTTTACTGTTGTTTCTATTATTTTTCTTCATAATCTTGTTTGTTTCTCTAAAATCTAGATGTATAACATGGAATGATATTTCAGAAATTTCTTGAATGCACTCTATCTTGACTGTTTTACATTCTGAATGTTTTCTGCTCAACTATCTTAGTTGGGGAATTCTTAATTGCTCCTTAGCTTCTATAGTTTCTCCCCTGGTCTATAGAAAAGGATTATTAATTGCCCTTTATTCATGATCACCCTCTTTTCTTCATTCTGATCCAGGTCCAAGGATTTTTAGCTGCCCTTTCACCCTGGTTAGAAACTTTTCATCCATTAGACCTGAAGATTTTCCTTTTGCTTTACTAGCTTGCCCTGTGAAGATTCCCTTTAATGATATGATCCAGTTATGCTATCCATTTATTAACTCCATAGCCTAATGGTTTTAAGACCTAGCTCTATCCATCTACTCCAAGAATTCAACCACCCAACCTTC
The DNA here is from genome assembly GCA_031772625.1 of Pinus tabuliformis. NCBI lineage: Eukaryota > Viridiplantae > Streptophyta > Pinopsida > Pinales > Pinaceae > Pinus > Pinus tabuliformis. The sequence continues at coordinate 1,545,394,653 of CM062819.1, forward strand.
AATCGAAAAATCAAAACCCCATGAACACTAACAACTAGCCTAAAATCTAATAAAAACAAAGCTAAATCATAAAGAGAGAGCCCTCTCTAGACTTAGATTGGCTAGAACCTAAGCCCAAAATATTGGTTTGTGGTTACCTCAGATGATTCCTTCTCTTGATAACTTCTAGGGAAAACTTCTAAGTGATAACATAGTGGCGACCATACTGGGGAACTCAAATCCTCAATCTTAATAAACCTTTGAGAAAATTTGAAATCTTTATTTCAAGCCTCTTGAAGGGTTTATTAGAAGTTATTTACAAAATATTACAAAAGGAAAGTAACTAGAAAAGTTTGAAACTCTGGCTTCAAGGAGAACTCATTATACTAGGGCCAATCCAGATCCAAACCCTGCCCCAGTAGTGGATAATCCCAACCTGATTTCGAGAAGATCCAAAAGACAAGAAAGTTTAGTAAGTCCAACGCCTTCAATCAAAGAAAATTCATGCCCTGATGAGTGGTTGTTTTTATAAGGCCTCCCCTTTGATGAGTCATTTGACCTTTCCCTATTTAGAACCAGGTCTTAAAGTGCACTTGATGACATAGTTCTAGATCCAGAGTTTATTGCAGATCTTGAATTCCAAAAGGAAAACCAGTCAATTGATGAGTACATTCTCAATTCCCCTCAGTCATCCCTTACTATTGCTAAGATCCCTGAGCTTTCTGAACAAGTGTCAACTAGCCTTAGTCCACCATTGTTCCCTTCCACCTCTAAAATTCATTCCTCACCTCCATTTATACCTTCATTTCCATACCAACCTATCATTACACATCAATCACCTATTACTTCTAGTTCTCCATCAACTACTGTATCATCTCCTGGTACCCCAACCCCACTTATTAGCCCTGCACAACTTAGAGCCATGGAAAATAGATATGTTCCTCTTGTGTTACCTGCCCCACTTGGTGCCATGCCACAAGATTACCAAAACAAAATTGTCCAATTTGACGGCATAGGACCTTCTACAGTACAACATCATGTAAACAAAATGACAGACTACTTTGAATTACATGAAATTGATATTGGAGATGTTCAAATGAGACTTTTTACTCAGACTCTAGCTGGTGATGTTAGGAAATAGTTTAGAGCTTTACCTGCCAATAGCATAGATAGTTTAGATATATTTTATCAACAATTTTTAAATAGATGGGAAAAGAAAAAGAACCCTCTACAGATCCTTTTAGAATACGAAAACATCATAAGAGGACCAAATGAAACAGTCCAGGATTACTATACCAAATTTAACAATATATACAATGCAATACCATTCAATCTTAGACCCCCACCTGACTTAGCTCTGGTAAATTTTCCTGATGGGTTTGATACTGATATGGCATTCCAACTCAGAGAGAGAAATCCCCCAACTTTAGAACACATGCAGAGTGTAGAAGTTAAATTGCTAGCAAAAAGAGCTAGGGTTAGGAATGAAAGGAGAGGACCTGCCAAAGATGAAGCCTCACCCTCTGACCTTAAAATAGATGTTCTAACTAAGGGTATTGAAAAACTTGTGGATAGGGTAGAGAAAATTGACAGGAAGCCTCGCTGGGATAATCAACATGCACCTCCAGTGAGAAATCCAAACATTAGAAAGAATCAAAATCAAAATACTGGAAAGAATGGACCTGATCAGAATATTAGGCCTCCCTTTCAAGAAAACTATGCTGAAACATCCCATCCAGATGACCCTGAACAAGATACACACATTAACTTGATGGGATTAAATGATGACGAAACTGTCTTCTTAACCCAAGATGAGAAAGAACTGCATATGCTCCAGTAATTACAAACCCAATCTGGAGAATCATTTGATTATAAGCAAGGGTATGATTCTACATTTTTGAAGTACACAAACATTACAATTTAAGGAGTAAAAAGAATTCTGACACTCCTGACCAGACCAAGACAACAGTGCCAAAAACCTAAGAAAATCAAAACGGCTCTAGTTTCTAAGACTCTCCAAATCCTCCCTAGACTAAATCAGAACCCTTCTGGTCCCACCATTGTAGATATAACCCATGACCAACCCCCTAATGATCAACCATCCACTTCAATCCCCTCCAAGGAGACAGTGGAGAAATCTCCAAACATCATATTAGAAAATCCACAGAAAAAGAATTCAAATGCAGAAAAAGAAGAGCAACCTACTCCAAATCATGCTATGAAAATTCCAAACACTCAAAGAAAAAAGGCCCCTTTGCCTTTCAATTTGGGAGAAGCGGTAGCTAAACTAAAAATTTTGGTTCCCTTAACAGAGCTGATTAAAAATGAAACCTATAAGTCTCAAATAAGCAAAACCTTAAACTTTGTTGAGAATGAAGACTCTTTCAACTTGTTTGATGATCAGCCTGAGCTTATATTTGGTCCTGATGTTAATGGAAAACCATTATAAGGAGGGATACCGCCCTTTTATATTAGCCTTAACATTCATGATAAAATCTTACACAATGCAATGTTAGATTCAGGGGCTTCACACAATTTAATGCCTAAATCAGTTATGGAAAAGTTAAACTTGGACATCACTAGACCTTACAAGGACTTGTTTTCATTTAATTCAAGTCAAGTAAAGTGTCTAGGATTAATTAAAGATCTGTGTGTTTCCTTAGTACAGTATCCTGCTAAGGCCATTCTCATGGATATAGTAGTTGCTGATATCCCACCTAAATATGGCATGGTATTGTCTAGATCATGGGGAGCTAAACTCCAAGGATATTTGCAACTTGATATGTCATATGTTAGTCTTTGGACAACCTAAAAAGATATATAGAGAGACCCTAATGAAATATGTGGTGAGTAGCCGGGATAGACCTCAAAACTTTCCTATCTACTCCATGCATCTTGAAATTGATTCTTTCATTTTGTATAATGTTGAACAAACACAACAAACCACTTCAAATAATATTATTTCAAAACCAAAAGAAATTGCAGTTTTAGCTAAAAAAGAAAGTATCCAAACTCAAGAGATTTCCAATAAACAAGATGATCAAAAGACCTCAAAGAAGGAAAATTTTCTTCCCCTGACAGTGAAATTATGAACATTAGATATTATGGCACCTTGAATTTGATGGATCAATGAATAAGTTAGTAGCAGGAGCACGAGTGTGGATATATAATCTGGAGAATGATCACTCAGAGGTCCATTCTTACAGATTGAATTTCAAATTCTCTAACAACATGGTTGAGTATGAAGCACTTATTTTAGGTCTTAAATTAGTTAGAAAGTAAGGAGATACAAGAGTTTCTATTATGGGAGACTATGAATTAGTGATAAATCAGATTAAAGTTGTATATATTGTTGGAAATAATACTGAGAGGGGGGGGGGTGAATCAGTATTATTACATTAATAAAACTTTTTCATTTCCATAATCAGATTCATATATGCTACTTCCACAACTCCTTATGATTAAGTTAATTAATCTTCAATCAGTGCATTAGAACTTTATCAACCATATTATCAGTTAACAAATGCAGTAACATAGAATAGATCATCACACATAAGGCACACACATGAACACCATGATATAAGGTGGGAACCCAATGCGGGAGAAAACCACCTGCTGCAAGTCATCTCAATCTTCTTCTTAATAAGAAAATCCTTTTACAATATTTTGTACTGGTGCAGTCTTATACCAGCACGGGAGCTACAACCCCCTTTGCTCTTGTACTAGCCGATCCATTTACTAGTACGCAGGCTACTACCTGCTACAATGCTCCAAAGATTTCCTTTAGCTCTTGTACTAGCTTAGATACTAGTACGTAGGTGCTGACCTACAATCTTCTCTCCTCCAGGTACCACGTTTCATCAATTTTCAGACTGGATACACTGAAGCACAACACATAATCTGAAAGGCCACATTTCATCCAATTTTCATACTAAACCCAACAACAACTTTGAAGCTCATAATCAAACAACCTTCTGAATCACCCAAACACCAGATCCATACATATGCAATGATATTATGATAGTTATCAACCAGATCTAGTACATTAGATCACATGAAGATAAGTCATTTTAAACCGATCCAAAACTGAAGTTAATCATAATCATTCACTCAATTATTGTTGTTATCTGAACATAATATCATAACCAAACCTCACTTCAACAACCCAGATCATAAAAATGATAAACAGAGATTTTAAGAGAAGTAAGCAGCTTCACCCATGTACTGCCTGCTTACGTAAGCACCCTGCTCAACTGCTCGCCTGCTTACGTACACACCCTGCTCAACTGCTCGCCTGCTTACGTACGCACCCTGCTCAACTGCTCGCCTGCTTACTTCGCTCTGTGTCCATTGAACTGCCTGCGAACCTCCGCACCTGCAACCCTTCTGTGCCTGCGTACCGGCGCACCTGAAACGCTTCGTTCCTGCATATGTACGCACTTTTCTTTCACTGTACCTGCGTACCTTCGGGCATAGATGATTTCAAGACTTCAGAAATAACCCAGACAGTCAGATCTACAGATCTAAACATGCGCCGAAGAGATCTCAATCCATCAGTAGATTCGCCTTATTTAGATCTAGACATACTCCCAAGAGATCATAATATTTCAGATCTAGCCCTCATAAGATATTCAACCCAAAACATGCATAAGCCAAATGATCTCCTTTGCTTTATATAGGAAAGCTCTTCCTTAAATCATGGATCAATACCACGGGCCGACACCATAATAACACAATACTGTCGGCTAAATACCAAGAGTAAAACATAAGAAAACCCCACATGTGAATTTCTTTGCCTTGAAATGTGTGCACTGGGGGTACGCACCTCCTGAACTGGATAACTGCGGGTATGTACGCACTTTATGTAACACTGACCTGCGTGTACGCACCTTGTGTAAGGTGTACCTGCGTACCCCTAATTTTCTTCAATATTTGATAGCTGATCATCAATCTCTGCTGCTGACTTGAAGTACTGTGATCTATCACCTGAATGGGTTGCCATCAAGGACAACACTTTAGCCATAATGCCAACAATCTCCCCCTTTGGACTTGATGGCAAAGCTTACTAAGAACTTGCCATTTCATTCCTTTGAGCTATCCTGCATCTATGTATTATGTCACATCTGATATCTCTTCTGTAGATTCATCTGAATGTATATAAGTGAGATGATCTTCTATGAGAGGGTTGCCATCAAGTACAACACATGCATCATAATGCCAACAATCTCCCCCTTTGGACTTGATGGCAACAACACCAAATCACTCTCCCCCTTTGACATCAAGGGCAAAGGGGTATGCTCCCCCTAAGAACATGCTCCCCTTGACTATAAACCAGATTTGCTGAAGTCTCTGAATGAGCTCCCCCTTTGTATATGCCATGGTGCTCCAATCTGATAATGGTCTTTCTGAGAACAAGCTGAGATGTCTGCTCTGCAATATAGTGTTGTTCATGCTCAAGCTCCCCCTGACTGTAAGCAAGGTCTGCAAAAAGATGTTCTACAAGATGAACATGACTCTATATATCATAAATGACCTTCCTATCACCAAAAGACTCAATGCATACATTCATCACAATGGTGATATATCAAAAAAAAATTTACATCATTCATCCCAGGCATAGTGGGGAAACATAGGCCGTTACATGACCTGAAGAGATAACTACAATAGAGACCCACTATTACATCATAAGTAAAGACCAATCACCCAAGATAAACATCAGCAACAACACTGTATGATCTTCTTCATAGTATCTGTCAATAGCAAGGTACTTCTGCATCAATCAACATATGAATGAAACCTATCATCACATAGGTAAGATCTCATCATCATCATGTCTCCAACAATGCAACTTTGAATAATCATCCATATATCCAGCCAACAGTCTTCATCCATATATGTACCAAGAACAATAAAGACTCCATGCAAGCACCACAAATCTGATCCAAGAACCATGTGACCAACTCATAACCATAGCAAGATGAATCATAAGCATCATCACCAAGGACCATAATGCCAACAATGCATTAAGAATATATGCTCCCCCTAAACTGGTGTCATCTGTCAGATCTGATCAATAAGAAGAGTCAGCCAAAAAAATGCCTTAAGACAGGTACGCAGTTTTTCCATTTCTGCTCTGCGTAGCCACGCACTTCACCTTCTGCTCCCCTGCGTACATCCGCAGAGATCCTTCTTCTGCACTGCGCATGTACGCAGACAGTCTTCTACTACAGCGCGTACCCACGCAGCTGTTCCATAAGATGCACCGCGTACCCCACGCAGCCTTTGCTTCCATCGCGCCGCGTACTTTTATGTACCTACGCAGGTTATCCTTCTGTCGCGCCGCGTACCATCGATCATGATACGCACCTTTTCTTCTATCTCGCCGCGCCCGTCCGCATGTGCTCTTCTGATAAATAGCGTACCTCCGCACAGGGACTGTGCCTTCACTTGCGTACATCCGCACCCAGTCTTACGCTCTGCTGCGTACGCCTGCACTTTCACAGTTAATGATCTGTGTACTTCTGATTAGGTCCAAATTAACAGTCCTCCTTTGTGCCACTGACAGTCAGATTCCCAGATCTGATGGATTCACTTCCAACTTCACTTGCCTACTGCCTTCAAACAAGCATATACGCGATTGTGCAGTATCCAACTCGCGTATATATGCGACTTCCCTTTATGAAGTTTGCATATGAGATTCAGGACACTGAAGTTTTGTACCTTCAGCTCCCTCTGATTCTGGTATGGCTGTACATTGTGCTGTACCACCTTTTTCTGACTGTACTTCCTTTTTCCTCCATATCTTCAAGCGTGATGATGACATTTTCTCCTTTTGATATGGTGCCCACACTTTGTTCCTGCATTCCTTAGCTATATGTCCAAGCTTGTTACATGCATAACATCTTACATGTTTCATATTCCTCCTGTAACAATCAGCATCTTTGTGACCAAACATATTGCAAGCAAAGCAATATCCATAAAAGTACCTTGATTGAGATGACCTTTCTGCATAATGGTCTTGAACTCTTCTTCTTCTACATCTAGCTGCAACATGTCCAAGATTATGACATACATAACATTCAATATTATTCATAGGAGGAGTAAAGGATTTTCTTTGGGGAAACTCTTTCCTTGGTTGATGATGAGATGGATCTTTTATTTCTTCGTTGATCACTTTAGATTTCTCTTTAGAGTTCCTTGCTTCACCTTGTGAACTAGATTCACCTTCAATAGATTCATGGAAATCAATACCGGTCTTTATAGCAGGAGACCTTTGACTACTAAGAATATCATGCAAGACTTTACAGATATCTTGAAATCGTAAAAGCTTATCCTTTTCTTCTAGTTTACCTTTCAAGATATTTACCTCAACCTGAAGTTGTTCTTCCTTTTCAAGAGATTGCTTTTTCAAATCTTCTTCAGCTTTCCTTCCTTCTTCCATTTGTTCCCTTAGTTTGAGAATCTCCTTTTCTTGTTCTTCATTCAGATCCTGCTGCATTTGACGGACTCGAAAGGCACATTCTAGTTGAGATTTTAAGCTGGTGACTTCGTTTTCTTGTTTTGCAATAGCTTGGAGTAGATCTGTATTCTGCTTCTTTGATTCTTCAAGATCTCCTTTTAGTGAGAGGATCGTGGCTTCAAGACTTTCATAATAACTGGATCGATCTTTGAGCTCCTTGATTGTTGTGTTCTTTTCAATGACTTCATTTCTTAGAGATGTTGCTTCATCCTGCAACTTTCGATATTTCTCCTTGAATAATTCTCGTTGAGCCTTAGCAGTACTATCCTTTATGTTCAGAAGATCTTCTTGAGTTCTAATTTTGCTTGTTAGTCTTATAAATTCTGCTTCTATCTCATTTCTTTCTTGTTCACCCATAAGAGCTAATTCAGTAGTTTCGCTATCACTTTCATCTCTTTCACAAGGAAAGATAGCTGGAACATCAGAGGGTAACACATTCATACCTGATAATGATTCTGAATCTGATTCTGAATCTGAAGAGCTTCTTATGCCTAATCCCCAATCGATTCTTCCACTGTCATAGTTCTTCTGAGATGACTTCTTTTTCTTATGAGCTTTCTTCTTAAGCTTCTTTCCCATTGTTCCACGGATCTCCTTCAAGCGATCAAGCTTCTATCAAAGGACCTGCTCTGATACCAATTGTTGGAAATAATACTGAGAGGGGGGGGTGAATCAGTATTATTACATTAATAAAACTTTTTCATTTCCATAATCAGATTCATATATGCTACTTCCACAACTCCTTATGATTAAGTTAATTAATCTTCAATCAGTGCATTAGAACTTTATCAACCATATTATCAGTTAACAAATGCAGTAACATAGAATAGATCATCACACATAAGGCACACACATGAACACCATGATATAAGGTGGAAACCCAATGCGGGAGAAAACCACCTGCTGCAAGTCATCTCAATCTTCTTCTTAATAAGAAAATTCTTTTACAATATTTTGTACTGGTGCAGTCTTATACCAGCACGGGAGCTACAACCCCCTTTGCTCTTGTACTAGCCGATCCATTTACTAGTACGCAGGCTACTACCTGCTACAATGCTCCAAAGATTTCCTTTAGCTCTTGTACTAGCTTAGATACTAGTACGTAGGTGCTGACCTACAATCTTCTCTCCTCCAGGTACCACGTTTCATCAATTTTCAGACTGGATACACTGAAGCACAACACATAATCTGAAAGGCCACATTTCATCCAATTTTCATACTGAACCCAACAACAACTTTGAAGCTCATAATCAAACAACCTTCTGAATCACCCAAACACCAGATCCATACATATACAATGATATTATGAGAGTTATCAACCAGATCTAGTACATCAGATCACATGAAGATAAGTCATTTTAAACCGATCCAAAACTGAAGTTAATCATAATCATTCACTCAATTACTGTTGTTATCTGAACATAATATCAGAACCAAACCTCACTTCAACAACCCAGATCATAAAAATGATAAACAGAGATTTTAAGAGAAGTAAGCAGCTTCACCCATGTACTGCCTGCTTACGTAAGCACCCTGCTCAACTGCTCGCCTGCTTACGTACGCACCCTGCTCAACTGCTCGCCTGCTTACGTACGCACCCTGCTCAACTGCTCGCCTGCTTACTCCGCTCTGTGTCCATTGAACTGCCTGCGGACCTCCGCACCTGCAACCCTTCTGTGCCTGCGTACCAGCGCACCTGAAACGCTTCGTTCCTGCGTATGTACGCACTTTTCTTTCACTGTACCTGCGTACCTTCGAGCATAGATGATTTCAAGACTTCAGAAATAACCCAGACAGTCAGATCTACAGATCTGAACATGCGCCGAAGAGATCTCAATCCATCAGTAGATTCGCCTTATTTAGATCTAGACATACTCCCAAGAGATCATAATATTTCAGATCTAGCCCTCATAAGATATTCAACCCAAAACATGCATAAGCCAAATGATCTCCTTTGCTTTATATAGGAAAGCTCTTCCTTAAATCATGGATCAATACCACGGGCCGACACCATAATAACACAATACCGTCGGCTAAATACCAAGAGTAAAACATAAGAAAACCCCACATGTGAATTTCTTTGCCTTGAAATGTGTGCACTGGGGGTACGAACCTCTTGAACAGGATAACTGCGGGTATGTACGCACTTTATGTAACACTGACCTGCATGTACGCACCTTATGTAAGGTGTACCTACGTACCCCTAATTTTCTTCAATATTTGATAGCTAATCATCAATCTCTGTTGCTGACTTGAAGTACTGTGATCTATCACCTGAATGGGTTGCCATCAAGGACAACACTTTAGCCATAATGCCAACAATCTCCCCCTTTGGACTTGATGGCAAAGCTTACTAAGAACTTGCCATTTCATTCCTTTGAGCTATCCTGCATCTATGTATTATGTCACATCTGATATCTCTTCTGTAGATTCATCTGAATGTATATAAGTGAGATGATCTTCTATGAGAGGGTTGCCATCAAGTACAACACATGCATCATAATGCCAACAATCTCCCCCTTTGGACTTGATGGCAACAACACCAAATCACTCTCCCCCTTTGACATCAAGGGCAAAGGGGTATGCTCCCCCTAAGAACATGCTCCCCTTGACTATAAACCAGATCTGCTGAAGTCTTTGAATGAGCTCCCCCTTTGTATATGCCATGGTGCTCCAATCTGATAATGTTCTTTCTGAGAACAAGCTGAGATGTCTGCTCTGCAATATAGTGCTGTTCATGCTCAAGCTCCCCCTGACTGTAAGCAAGGTCTGCAAAAAGATGTTCTACAAGAAGAACATGACTCTATATATCATAAATGACCTTCCTATCACCAAAAGACTCAATGCATACATTCATCACAATGGTGATATATCAAAAAAAAAATTACATCATTCATCCCAGGCATAGTGGGGAAACATAGGCCGTTACATGACCTGAAGAGATAACTACAATAGAGACCCACTATTACATCATGAGTAAAGACCAATCACCCAAGATAAACATCAGCAACAACACTGTATGATGTTCTTCATAGTATCTGTCAACAGCAAGGTACTTCTGCATCAATCAACATATGAATGAAACCTATCATCACATAGGTAAGATCCCATCATCATCATGTCTCCAACAATGTAACTTTGAATAATCATCCATGTATCCAGCCAACAGTCTTCATCCATATATGTACCAAGAACAATAAAGACTCCATGCAAGCACCACAAATCTGATCCAAGAACCATGTGACCAACTCATAACCATAGCAAGATGAATCATAAGCGTCATCACCAAGGACCATAATGCCAACAATGCATTAAGAATATATGCTCCCCCTAAACTGGTGTCATCTGTCAGATCTGATCAATAAGAAGAGTCAGCCAATAAATGCCTTAAGACATGTACGCAGTTTTTCCTTTTCTGCTCTGCGTAGCCACGCACTTCACCTTTTGCTCCCCTGCATACATCCGCAGAGATCCTTCTTCTGCACTGCGCATGTACGCAGACAGTCTTCTACTACAGCGCATACCCACGCAGCTGTTCCATCAGATGCGCCGCGTACCCCACGCAGCCTTTGCTTCCATCGCGCCGCGTACTTTTATGTACCTACGCAGGTTATCCTTCTGTCGCGTCGCGTACCATCGATCATGATACGCACCTTTTCTTCTATCTCGCAGCGCCCGTCCGCATGTGCTCTTCTGATAAATAGCGTACCTCCGCACAGGGACTGTGCCTTCACTTGCGTACATCCGCACCCAGTCTTACGCTCTGCTGCGTGCGCCCGCACTTTCACAGTTAATGATCTGCTTACTTCTGATTAGGGCCAAATTAACAGTCCTCCTTTGTGCCACTGACAGCCAGATTCCCAGATCTGATGGATTCACTTCCAACTTCACTTGCCTATTGCCTTCAAACAAGCATATACGCGATTGTGCAGTATCCAACTCGCGTATATATGCGACTTCCCTTTATGAAGTTTGCATATGAGATTCAGGACACTGAAGTTTTGTACTTTCAGCTCCCTCTGATTCTGGTATGTCTGTACATTGTGCTGTACCACCTTTTTCTGACTGTACTTCCTTTTTCCTCCATATCTTCAAGCGTGATGATGACATTTTCTCCTTTTGATATGGTGCCCACACTTTTTTCCTGCATTCCTTAGCTATATGTCCAAGCTTGTTACATGCATAACATCTTACATGTTTCATATTCCTCCTGTAACAATCAGCAGCTTTGTGACCAAACATATTGCAAGCAAAGCAATATCCATAAAAGTACCTTGATTGAGATGACCTTTCTGCATAATGGTCTTGAACTCTTCTTCTTCTACATCTAGCTGCAACATGTCCAAGATTATGACATACATAACATTCAATATTATTCATAGGAGGAGTAAAGGATTTTCTTTGGGGAAACTCTTTCCTTGGTTGATGATGAGATGGATCTTTTATTTCTTCGTTGATCACTTTAGATTTCTCTTTAGAGTTCCTTGCTTCACCTTGTGAACTAAATTCACCTTCAATAGATTCATGGAAATCAAGACCGGTCTTTATAGCAGGAGACCTTTGACTACTAAGAATATCATCCAAGACTTTAGAGCTATCTTGAAATCGTAAAAGCTTATCCTTTTCTTCTAGTTTACCTTTCAAGATATTTACCTCAATCTGAAGCTGTTCTTCCTTTTCAAGAGATTGCTTTTTCAAATCTTCTTCAGCTTTCCTTCCTTCTTCCATTTGTTCCCTTAGTTTGAGAATCTCCTTTTCTTGTTCTTCATTCAGATCCTGCTGCATTTGACGGACTCGAAAGGCACATTCTAGTTGAGATTTTAAGCTGGTGACTTCGTTTTCTTGTTTTGCAATAGCTTGGAGTAGATCTGTATTCTGCTTCTTTGATTCTTCAAGATCTCCTTTTAGTGAGAGGATCGTGGCTTCAAGACTTTCATAATAACTGGATCGATCTTTGAGCTCCTTGATTGTTGTGTTCTTTTCAATGACTTCATTTCTTAGAGATGTTGCTTCATCCTGCAACTTTCGATATTTCTCCTTGAATAATTCTCGTTGAGCCTTAGCAATACTATCCTTTATGTTCAGAAGATCTTCTTGAGTTCTAATTTTGCTTGTTAGTCTTATAAATTCTGCTTCTATCTCATTTCTTTCTTGTTCACCCATAAGAGCTAATTCAGTAGTTTCGCTATCACTTTCATCTCTTTCACAAGGAAAGATAGCTGGAACATCAGAGGGTAACACATTCATACCTGATAATGATTCTGAATCTGATTCTGAATCTGAAGAGCTTCTTATGCCTAATCCCCAATCGATTCTTCCACTGTCATAGTTCTTCTGAGATGACTTCTTTTTCTTATGAGCTTTCTTCTTAAGCTTCTTTCCCATTGTTCCACGGATCTCCTTCAAGCGATCAAGCTTCTATCAAAGGACCTGCTCTGATACCAATTGTTGGAAATAATACTGAGAGGGGGGGGTGAATCAGTATTATTACATTAATAAAACTTTTTCATTTCCATAATCAGATTCATATATGCTACTTCCACAACTCCTTATGATTAAGTTAATTAATCTTCAATCAGTGCATTAGAACTTTATCAACCATATTATCAGTTAACAAATGCAGTAACATAGAATAGATCATCACACATAAGGCACACACATGAACACCATGATATAAGGTGGAAACCCAATGCGGGAGAAAACCACCTGCTGCAAGTCATCTCAATCTTCTTCTTAATAAGAAAATCCTTTTAAAATATTTTGTACTGGTGCAGTCTTATACCAGAACGGGAGCTACAACCCCCTTTGCTCTTGTACTAGCCGATCCATTTACTAGTACGCAGGCTACTACCTGCTACAATGCTCCAAAGATTTCCTTTAGCTCTTGTACTAGCTTAGATACTAGTATGTAGGTGCTGACCTACAATCTTCTCTCCTCCAGGTACCACGTTTCATCAATTTTCAGACTGGATACACTGAAGCACAACACATAATCTGAAAGGCCACATTTCATCCAATTTTCATACTGAACCCAACAACAACTTTGAAGCTCATAATCAAACAACCTTCTGAATCACCCAAACACCAGATCCATACATATACAATGATATTATGATAGTTATCAACCAGATCTAGTACATCAGATCACATGAAGATAAGTCATTTTAAACCGATCCAAAACTGAAGTTAATCATAATCATTCACTCAATTACTGATGTTATCTGAACATAATATCAGAACCAAACCTCACTTCAACAACCCAGATCATAAAAATGATAAACAGAGATTTTAAGAGAAGTAAGCAGCTTCACCCATGTACTGCCTGCTTACGTAAGCACCCTGATCAACTGCTCGCCTGCTTACGTACGCACCCTGCTCAACTGCTCGCCTGCTTACTCCGCTCTCTGTCCATTGAACTGCCTGCAAACCTCCGCACCTGCAACCCTTCTGTGCCTGCGTACCGGTGCACCTGAAACGCTTCGTTCCTGCGTATGTACGCACTTTTCTTTCACTGTACCTATGTACCTTTGGGCATAGATGATTTCAAGACTTCAGAAATAACCCAGACAGTCAGATCTACAGATCTGAACATGCACCAAAGAGATCTCAATCCATCTGTAGATTCGCCTTATTTAGATCTAGACATACTCCCAAGAGATCATAATATTTCAGATCTAGCCCTTATAAGATATTCAACCCAAAACATGCATAAGCCAAATGATCTCCTTTGCTTTATATAGGAAAGCTCTTCCTTAAATCATGGATCAATACCACGGGCCGACACCATAATAACACAATACCGTCGGCTAAATACCAAGAGTAAAACATAAGAAAACCCCACATGTGAATTTCTTTGCCTTGAAATGTGTGCACTGGGGGTACGCACCTCCTGAACGGGATAACTGCGGGTATGTACGCACTTTATGTAACACTGACCTACGTGTACGCACCTTATGTAAGGTGTACCTGCGTACCCCTAATTTTCTTCAATATTTGATAGCTGATCATCAATCTCTGCTGCTGACTTGAAGTACTGTGATCTATCACCTGAATGGGTTGCCATCAAGGACAACACTTTAGCCATAATGCCAACAATCTCCCCCTTTGGACTTGATGGCAAATCTTACTAAGAACTTGCCATTTCATTCCTTTGAGCTGTCCTGCATCTATGTATTATGTCACATCTGATATCTCTTCTGTAGATTCATCTGAATGTATATAAGTGAGATGATCTTCTATGAGAGGGTTGCCATCAAGTACAACACATGCATCATAATGCCAACATATAAGACCAAAGACCCTAGATTAAATTGTTACAGAGGAACTATTATAGAAATACTAAACACTTTCCTAGAAACCAAAGGATTTGTAATTCGTAGGAAGCATAATATGCAGGCTCATAGTTTAGCAATGTTTGCCAACACTTGTAAGTTACCATTTCAACCTAACCATCAGTACACTACTGAGGTCAAGCACGAACCTGTTGTCCTAGATAACTTGAAAAACTGGCAAGTATTTGCTAATGACAAACATATAAACAATTTTTTAACCTTAGAGGAAGAATTTGTAAATAGTAATATAGACACTGACATAACATTAGATCATGATTTTAAAAATAAAATAGAAATTAATGAGATAGAAGATGAAAATATAGATATATTCCATCCCACTAAATTTACAAAATTAGATGTACAAAACTTAAAGCAAGTTGAAATTGATGAGATAATTATTGAATACTCTAAAATCATTAATCTTAAAGACAACATTTTGCGCAAAGGATTGACCCCTTTGGAAGACTTGTTTGATTCAAATGATGTCCCTAGGAAACCAAAGATGGAACCCTTAAAATCTGATATAGAGGAGTGTAATATAGGCACTAAGGAAAATCCAAAATTGATTAAACTTTCAAAGTCCTTACCCCCTACTGAAAAATTAAAATACATTGAACTATTAAAGGAATTCCAAGATGTCTTTGCTTGGAGTTACGAGAACCTCAAGTCCTATGACACCAACATCATACAACATACTATCCCTATAAAAGTAAACCAGAAACCTTTCAGGCAGAATCTTAGGACGATAAATCCCATCCTATTGCCTTCTATTGAAATGGAAATCTGAAGGATGTATGAGGCCAAGATAATAGCACCAATTAGATTCTCCGATTGGGTTTCAAATTTGGTGCCAACAAGGAAGAAAACTAGTGAGATCAGACTTTGTGTTGGTCTCAGGAATCTTAATAAAGTTTCACTCAAAGACAATTACCCTCTCCCTAAAATGGATCATATATTACAAAGGGTAGTAGGGTCAACCAGAATCTCATTATTGGATGGGCTTTCTGGTTACAATCAATTTTAGTTCACCGAGATGACCAGTCTAAAACTGCATTTTCTACTCCTTGGGGCACATTCATGTATGTGAAGATGCCTTTTGGATTAAAGAATGCAAGGGTCACTTTCCAAAGAGCCATGGACATAGATTTTGCTAAGGAAATTCATGACTTCCTAGTAATATACTTAGATGATATCACTGTATTCTCAAAATCTAATAAACAATATTTAGATCATCTGAGGCAGGTCTTCATCAAATGTAGGAAGTATGGAATTTCTTTGAATCCCAAAAAATCTCTAATTGGGTTAGAAGAAGGAAAGTTATTAGGTCATATAATCTCTAAAGATGGTATCTGAATAGATCCTGCAAGAATTGAAGCCATCTTATAGATACAACATCCTAGGAGCATTAAGGAATTACAAGCTTTTTAGGAAAAATTAACTTTCGTAGGAGATTTATTTCTAACTTAGCAGAATTAATTAGGGCATTAAACAATACGTTGAAAAAATATTCGACCATAAAATGGACCATTGAGGCTAAGAAATCATTCAAAGATATTAAGCTAGCCTTAACAAAAACACCAGTTTTGATCAGTCCAAAGTTTGATAGAGATTTCATTATATTTTCCTTTGCTTCAGAACACACAATTGCTGCAGTTTTACTGCACAAAAATGATGAGGGTTATGAAAAACCTATTGCCTTTTTTAGCAAAGCCCTGAGAGATGCCCCTTTAAAATACAATATAATGGAAAAGCAAGCCCTTGCTGTGGTCAAAGCTATCAAAGATTTTAGAGTTTACATTCTATATTCTCATGTAATAGCCTATGTCCCCAATTCAATAGTCAAGGATATCCTAACTCAGGATGGTTCAGATGGAAAGAGTGGGAAATGGATTGCTACTATATTAGAATATGACCTAGAAATCAAACAAACAAAGTTAATCAAAGGGCAAGGTTTATCCAAGCTCATGGCTGAATTGAATTGTCAAGCCTTAGATATAAATTTTATTGCAAAAATGGATAGTGGAGAGGAGATGGTGACTCCTTTGCTTTCTACAAATGTTTTCCATATTCAAAAAATTGAAAAAATGTGAAGAGGGTACGTCCTAAAAGAATAATCAAAGGACAAAAAGAATAAAAAGGTTAAAAAAAGATGAAAAATATGATCCCCAAGAAAAGAAAAAGACCATGAAAGTGAGCAAGCCAAAATGCCACTACTATTTATTGTTTGTGCATAATAAATGATTGTGTGTAGTTCATAACCTTTGCCACAATCCATGATAGTTAAAATGTTTAAACTTGGCTATTTCATGTTTCAATTTCATGTCTATAGATAGAGAATAAAAATATGACCAAACTGTTTAATCTTGGAAGATAATTAGATAGGTAGAGTAAATGAAAGGAGCTCAACTGTTTAATATGAGCCCTTGGATGTAATAAGGTTAGATTTAGTTAGTTTACTATTGTAAAGAGAAAGAAAAATGTTTGATAAGGGTTTGCTAGCTCAAATGCACTCTAATAAAGAGAAGTAAAAATGGTAGGATGAATAGATGGGTAAGTAGAAGAAAGGTTGCAGAATTATGATGATTGATTAGACAAAATCACATTTATCATCTTTCAAAATATATTGCAAATGTGAATGGGCAATCAAGCATGCAATGGATATCAAAGTCAATTCATTAACCTCCCTCGTTCATTTCACCTTTAATTAACTAATTTCCCACAATAAAGTTTAGAGTGCTTAAAAAAAACCCTAAGTCAATAAGGCTCAGAGAATTTCTCTGACTTTTGGATGGACTGGACCCTTGGCTCAATGACTTATAGGCAACAAGTACTAAAACCCCCTCATAAACATTCATTCCCCCCTTCAGTTCATTCATTTTCCCTAATAATACTCCTTTCCTATGGTTAAATTACTTTTACCTAGGAAAAATATTTATTCCCCCACATAAATCATTTTCATATCAAAACCCACAAAAACACTATATCCTAAGTTTTTATGGTATTACTAGAAAAGAATTAAAACATGAAATATCATATAGTTAGTGTATTGTGCCCCTTTCCGCTCACTTTACTAATTACTAATTTATTTATTAAATCCCAAACAAAAACTCGTTTCCTATATATACTTAACTCCCGCAATATTAATTAACCCTATAGTCATTTAATTATATAAACTATGATTTTCTACCCAAATCCCCTAACTAATCGATCCACGATTAAGTTAGTCAAAAAACCCATTTAAACCCTCCGCTAATGACCCTGACTCCTTAACCCTGCCTTAATCCCTCATTAACTAAAAACTATCTCATTTAATCACCTACGAGCCCCCCCACTACCCTTCGTGCAACTCTACTACCCGATCACTACACAATCACTCCCCTCCACATCTGATGGCCCTTATCCATTTCAGGCGGGCCCTGACGTGTGAACATTACCCGCTCAAAAAGAGTTGTTTTCTATTGGGCCCCCAAGGCTACATTTCACTTAATGTATGGAATCAGGTGTTCTCCCCCCAATACCACCGAATGCCCGAAAGCGGTGTGATGGAAACCACTTAACGCCTGCCCACTACACGAAAAATGACCACTGTTCACCCGTACCCACCAAAATTGACTTTTGCACATAAAGCCAAAAAAGCCCCAAATCATTTGTTTTATTGTTTTTTCAAATGAAAAGCTCCATGCATGCACCTGCGAACATCTAAGTTGTCAACCTACATCCAATTGCACCCTAAAGATGCCACAAAGCACCCAATTTTATCTCTAGCCCACTCAAAACCTTTTCAACCGTTCACAGTTGCCAATTTCCCCGTTCAGAGAAAGTTCTCCTTAATTCTAGGTATTTAAACTGTAATTCACTGGAAAACCTCTCAATTTTAGAACCAGTTACTGAGTTTTCTAGTTAAAGTAAAAAATTAATAAAAGAAACTCAGGCGACTTAAGATTACTCGAATGAACCACCATTTCCCTAAAACACTGAAAATCACCTCCCCCATTCTCAAATCCACAAGAACTGAGAATGGTTGCCCCAATTGCCATGGATGTGAAACCTATTTCCACTCCTCATCTACACTTAGACCATCTCCCCTTGGTAGACAAGGATTTTCAGATAAAGGACACCTCTGTCCATGAATCCCCCCTCAAACTCTACTACCAATACAGAGACCAATACCTGAATAATGTTGATAAAATTGGTTTTTTGGAGTCCAATTTTCCCAGGTACCGATTCCCTAAAGTTCACATTTTCCCAGAAATTTTCCATTACTGTCATGCAAACTATATCCCCATCCAAAGAGCAGTGATGTGCCCTAACCACACTATACTGTTCACCATCACTGCTGAATCAATAAATGAGATGCAACAACTTGAACCTAGACAAAACTTGACTCCCCTCTCCATTGGAGACCCATTGGACTTATTTCCCAAGCTTAGCCCTACAAGATTGGCCCAAATAATCCAAACCTACATTGTGGAAGAAAAGTATACACCCAAAGAACCTCCTCCATATGTGTATACCATATTTTCCCCATTTGGCCAAGACATTGTAGCAATGATATCCAGTGTCCTAGGTTATACCACCAGTGAGTATATAGATGAAATCATCTTAGCTTTCAGTTCCATATACACTCTAGGACAACCTCCTACTGTTATTTATGTTTATTCCAAGTTTATAGCTAATAGGATGCATGGCCAAATCCTTAGGATGAGTAATGAGCGAGTCTTCAAGTACTCCTCTATTTTGTATCACCTCTTTCTATACTAGCAAGCTGATAAGTTCCCATTTACTCTTTAGAAGCTAGACACAAAAGGTCACCCTAGATCAGTAATTTTCTGGACTCCATTGATCCACAAATATGACTCCCCATATTCATATACATACTTCATATACCTATTTGTGCATCCCATTGTGACAATGCTTATAGGCAACCCTCCTCCAAGAATCAGTTCAGATATAAGGAGGATCCTGCAACTCTCAAAACAATCTAAAGTGGGGGATTGGTACTTGTACCAAAATCGCACTGAGATTAGAATCTATGGTTGTGAGCTGGCCCCATATAAACTACCCAAATACTTCCCAGTGAGGTTATTTGCTTTGGAGTACTATAGGCAGATAATCAATTCAGATGAGGTACACTTTATCAAAGCCAAAAAGAAGGCCCAGCTCAGGATCAAAGACCAATTAGGTCCCTTCATTTGTAATGCCGAGAAACTGGAAAGGAGGTAGACCAATTCCTTCAAATATTAAATCTAAAACAAAGCTTCATATGGAGATATGATCCCTTAGATTTCATCTGCAACAAAAGATAGAAAAAAAAGATGTCTCCTTATATTAATCACCGAATCCCTAAAATAGAAAAGTATGCCAACCAATTGGAATGGGTGGAAAACACTTTAGAGGATAGAGATAGTACTGAAGTTGCTGTGGGAAAGACACTAATTGATCTAGAGAAACAACTTGATGAGGGTTCTTTCCTATAGGTTCTAGGAGAATCACAGGTCCAGGAAGAATCACAGGTACAAGAAGGATTAGAAGCACCAGAGCAATCAGAGAAAATAGATAGACTAGAGGCCACCATGAGTACCCCCGTAGTCTTACAGACTCCTCTAAATGAGGAGAAAAACCTCAAGAGAAACAAGGAAGGGGTCACTCCTTCAGAAATAACAACATCTCAAACCTATGCAGAGACAAGCCAGGCAAAGAGACAAAGAATGAATCCTATCTCTGAACAGGAATATATAGAGGAGACAGATGAGGTTACCAACATAGAAAGAGATAGGAGTAGGCATGCCACTCCATTTTGAGGCATCCTAGAACCTTCCACATCACACATTTAGATGTTGGAAAGGTAGAAAAGTGTCGATGTATCCTCTTTCAGATTGCCAATAGACAAAGACCGAGACATCAAAGAGAGATACAAAAAAATAAAAGCTAGGAATGAGAGGCTAAAAGCCCAAACTTATGCATAATATTTGAAGATGACCCCTACCAAACAAACAAGGCTTATGTTAGCCTATGATGTCAAAGAGGGGAAGATGAAAATGACCTTCACTAAGCCAACCACTTAGCAGCCAAGGATAGCAACAGATTTCAAAAGAGTGGATTTTGAAGTACTAGCAAGGGATATCCATCCCATTGACTAGATTGAGCTGCATTAAAAAATAGATGAGATGATTTATTCTACATTAACAGGGAAAGCCATAGTAGCCCACTAGTTGCAAAACTCTTTAAATAATATGTCAGCTCAGTTTTAGTTGGAGAAGGCCTCTTCATAGGCCAAATATAGAAGAATAAAGTCCTTAGAGGACTTAGTGATAGGATTGGGACATGATCCCAAGGATGTGAAAGCAATAGAGCAGCTAATTAAAGAGAAGAATGATGACATTGTTGCCCTAAAGAAGTAGCTCAAAATTCCTCAGCTGCATCACCCTCAAACAATGGAAGTCCTAGAAGCACAAAAAGGACATGAAGAGCTTATGGACCTAGTCCTAAAGCTAAATGATCAGCTTAAAGAAACGAAGAAGGAGTTAGACACTTTGATTTAGTCCAAGAAAAGAGATCTGGCCACAACTTCCACAACTGCCATCCCTACAGTGACAACAGTAGTTTCTTCCACATTGGTAGCATCATTGGCACCAACAGCTCCATGTGCCACAACACTTCCAATTACTTCTGAATCTGCTACAGTAGCAAGTACTTCAACTGAAAAAACAGCAGAACTGGTAAAAGCTATGGAGGAGACATCCATCCAAGCTACAAAGCTCAAAGGATTAAAGGAGAAAGTGGCAAGTTTAGAAACTAACTGTAAACTTGCCCAAATTTATCGAAGGGAAGAAACATAGAAAGCCTTAAGGACGAGCAAGAAAATAAAAGTGCTAGAGAAAGATTTGACACTGCAGAAGCCACTAGGACAAACTAAAGAGATGCTTTGGGCCAATATCATTGACTCTGTCAATGATATTTGGACATCAATTCAAGTTATATTTGAGTAAACTGAATTGGTGAAGGTAGCCACTGAAGCTATCTAGAAGGTGGGGGAAGAATTAGGAGACCAACCTGAGGATGCAAATTGACTCATCCACCTCCTAAACAGTAATAACAGACATGAACTCCAAGAGATTGGTGTAGAGGATAGGACTGAATCCATCCTAGAGATTAAAAAGGTTTTTTCCAAGAGAAAAATCATGCTTAACTTAGAAGAAAAATGCCACAACATGCAGGTGGCCATTGATAGGTTTATGGCCAAATTCCAAATTTTGAGGGATAAAGGCCTTCCCAGTCCTATGGTCATCAATGATAAACTCATCACCCAATTGGACTATAGTGACAGACTCAGGAGGTTGGCCAAGGAACAATTGAGCTCTTGAGGCATTAAAGCTTTTCCCACTAGCAAAGTATTATATGATTCATTGGAAAACCGGTTTTTCCTAGAGCATGAGGTGTAGCATTTGTTTTTCACCAAGCCTAATTTTGCAAAATACACAGAGGTAGATGAAAATTATAGAAGAATGTTAAAGGTGAGATTTCCTGAGGCAGAATGGGGAAAAATGACATATTTAATATAAAAGTTTTACATTAGAAAGTTACCATGTAAATCTGAAGGCAGCCAGGTGAAACAGGTGAAAGACAAATAAGAAGGGTCAAAGAGTAATAGAGTCAAAGATTGTCAGTGAAAAATCAAGGTAAAGAAGATTCCATTGCATAAAATACCACAACTACCAGCCAGCTTAAATGGCTTAAGACTCAACAGAAACAACTAGCAACACCATAATAAAAGGGACAACAAGAAAGAGTTTTACATCTGTCTCTATATTCATGCATGAAGATATTTTATTCCCTAGATTAAATCTAAAACTGTTATGAGATATTTTGTAATTATTTTTTGTATAAATACTTCACATTTCGAAGTATTTGGATGGATTCCAAGACATTTCTATAGAAATTTCTCTCAAATCAAAGTTCTGTTGTATCAATGACTGGATTGCCTTGCCAGATCAAGGAATAAAGATCAGATATTTTATAGGATTCTTGTGTAAATAAAAATACAAATAAGTATTCTCTCATGTTTACTATTGTTTATCTTATGTTTTGTCATAATCTTGTTTGTTTCTCTAAAATCTAAATGTATAACATGGAATGATATTTCAGAAATTGCTTGAATGCACTCTATCTTGACTGTTTTACATTCTGAATGTTTTCTGCTCAACTATCTTAGTTAGTGAATTATTAATTGCCCTTTGTTCATGATCCCCTCTTTTATTCATTCTAATCCCTATCCAAGGATTCTTAGTTTCCCTTTCACCCTAGTTAGAATCATTTCATCCATTAGACCTAAAGATTTACCTTTTTCTTTACTAGCCTGCCCTGTGAACATTCCCTTTAATGATCTAACCCAGTTATGCTATCCATTGATAGAATCCATATCCAAATGGTTTGAAGATCTAGCTCTATCCATCTGCTCCAAGAATTCCATTGCCCAACCTTCAATCCAAAAATCAAAACCCCATGAACACTAAGAACTAGCCTAAAATCTGATAAAAACAAAGCTAAATCATAAAGAGAGAGCCCTCTCTTGACTTAGGTTGGCTAAAACCTAAGCCTAAAATATTAGTTTGTGGTTACCTCAGATGATTCCTTACTTTGATAACTTCTAGGGAAAACTTCTTAGTGATAACAGAGAGCTCACCACTGAATTTTCCTCAGGTCTCGGGACCACATCCCAAAGACCGTTATGAACTATGGAGTCATACTCCTCCACCATGGCATCAACCCAAACCAGTTGTTGCATTGTTTCTTTAAAGGAAGATGGATCTGTCACAACACTTTCGCCCATAAGATCCATGTATCCAGTGTACCTCTTAGGTCACCTCCTCTTCCTGCACTAAGAAGTGGATGCTCTCACATTCTCCTGTGCATCACCCAACAATCTATCAACCTCTCTAGTGCACTTTCTTCCCTCTCTGGAAGACTCTACTTCAGTGGATGTTTCCACTCCCGAATCCTTTGCATGTGGTTTCTCCACATCAATCTAAGGCTCCTTAACCTTTGGAGCTAAAATCTCCTCATCCACATGTAGCTTAAGCTCCCTCTCAAGGGAAGCTCACATGGCCTTCTCCTCATCGAATCCGACATCCCTATCAACCACTGTCATCTTGATGGTCAGTAAATACACCCAAGCATTGTGTGGTGTATTAGTGTACCCCACAAATATCCCCAACTCTATTATCAGCTCAAGATTCTTCCATGCATCTTTGGTCACATGGAAAGATACTGATGACCCTAAAATCCTAAAGTGACAAACATTTGGCCTCTTACCGAAATAAGCCTCCTTTGGGTTCTTCATCTCAAGTATCTGATGTGGGCTACGATTATGAACACAAATTGTTGTGTTGTGTGCCTTGGCCCACAAGTTTAGTGGTAGGCCCTGATCATGCAACATCGCCCTCAATGCCCCTACTATGCTTTTTTTCTTTCTCTTGGCCACCTCATTCTATTAAGGGTTATGGGGTGTTGTCAACTCCTATTTAATCCCTTCGATTGCACAGATGTTATTAAAATCATTTGAGACATACTCACCACCATTATCACTTTGTAGATCCTTAACCTTCCTGCCCGACACTTTCTCCACCAATGCTTTAAACTCACAAAACTTTGTGAAGTTTTGATACTTTTTATGCATGGAAAATATCCACCATTTGTGAGAATAGTCATCAACAAATATAACATAATACCTGGCTTTAGCCGTGGATGTTGTCGAGAATGGTCCACACACATCTGAATGGACTCGCTCTAGAATAGAATCTGCTTGACTATCTCTTTCGTGAAAGGAAGAATTGGTGTATTTTCCCAAAGCACACCCCTTGCATGTATGAACTTGCTCAAGCGTACCTTTGAGAAAATTGGTAGAGATCTTATGCAATATCTTCAAAGCCCCATGATGGAAGTGGCCCAATCACTTGTGCCACAACTCGCCATTGTCTCGGCTCTACACTCTTTCTTCTTTTATGCTCAAAGGAAAACATTCGTCTACCTCTAGCTTATAGAGATTCTTCACCTGAATCCATATCTTCTTTACTTAACCTGTGGTGATGTGTCGAAGGAATGTCTTTCCTTTCGAGAAGATCACATCATAGCCTCTATCCTTAAGCATGGCAATGGATACCAAGTTCTTCTTCATCCTGGGCATATACATAACATTCCTCAAGGTGGGTGGAGCCCCATGCTCCCTCAAAAAATTAATTGTGCTCAATCCAGTAATAGTATACTTCCTGTCATCACCCATCTCAATGTTCATTTGGAGATCTTTCTCCTCCAAGTCACTGCATAATTATTTGTCGCCAGTCATGTGGAATGAAGCTCCACTGTCTAAGTACCATACACTTCCCATCATTGATGAAGCCATGTATTTATGAGGGAAATTTCCAATTTGAATTGAGAGGCCAACGCCTCACTCGCCTCTCCTCTTGAGGAATTATTCTTGGACTTCTTGAGTGGACAATTTGTAGAAAAATGGCCCAGCTAATGACAATGAAAGCACTTAACATTTGTCATGTCTTTCTTCTTACCTCCATGATAAGAATCTAATTTTTAATGGGAAGTTTTTCCTTTTCCCTTCTTTGCCTTAATCGCTAAGGCACATTTCTCTTCATCATCAGTCTTGGATGAAGAGCCATCCCTGGTGTTCCTCCTGACCTCCTCCCTCATCAAAGCTGACCACAATCGTTCCCAATCTGGTAGCTTCTCCTAACCATTAACAAAGTCCTGATAAGTATGACAACTCCTTGGTAGTAGGAGAAGAGAAAGTCTCACCAAAATCATCCTCGACAACTGTGATTCCAACACTTCCAAGTTCATCATGACATTGAGTGAACTCTATCAAGTATTTTGGAATCATCTCGCCTTTCTCCATTTTGATTTTTTGAAGTTTTTCCTTTAGTGCCAATTTAATTTGGTCACTATTTTTTTGATACAATTTCAACAATGTTTTCCACATAGCATACAAAGTTTCCTTGCCATGGAGACTGGAGACAATGTGATGTCAAACTCCCTCAAGGATTATCCACCTCACCTTCGCCACACACTTCTTCAATTCACATAAATTTTGTGCATCTGATGTTGTTGGATTAGGAATTTCTTGATCAACGAATTCCTTCAAGCCGTTATCCTCTATCACAGACTCCATTCTGTCCCTCCACGCTATAAAATTTGAGTTGCCTTCCAAGGCATACTCAAGTCACAAATGGTAGAATGCCATATGTTGACCCTGAAGTATGTATTGAAAATTTGAATTTCACCTATAACCCAAAATTCAAAACTTTGAAATATCCTCTACTATACTATTGTTAGCAATGATACCATGTAGAAAATCCTCTAGATTCACAAGCTCATGCAATGTACTAAAGAAAAAGGAAACAATATACTTCTACTTTCAACTAGTAGAAGCCAATAGATCGATGAAAACAATATGAACAAGAAGAAGACAAATCAATGGCACATAACACAAGATGTATCTGGGGAAAGCCACTACTCAAAAATCCACTATCTGTATTGCATATATCAAAAATATGAGTGAAGATACAAATCTTGTTCTCACTAGGAAAATTCCGCACAATTATGCTCAACTCTCTTAGCTTATAAGAAATCTCAAGCCAAATCCTTAGCCTATTCAGAAGCTCTCTAAGCCCCTAATCTCTTTCATAATTACTAAGATGAGCATCCCATATTTAAATGGAATTCATGCTTCTAAAATTGTGCAATCCAAACATAGGATCAATCTATGATGCATGCATGATATTTACACTCAGATAAATAATACAACTGATAGTACATTTTCCCTGCACTATAGTCTCAACTGGGTATTTCGTAGAATTGACATGCATGAATTTTTGATAAGGGAATCTTCAATTAACTAGAGTGACACTTGTGGATGCACTAGTGCACCAACTGACTCTTAACTCTCTGTTAGTTCCACAAACACTTTGGAACTAATTTAACTGAACTTAACTCAGTAAACTGAGTGATCTAATTTACAACTCAATTTAAAATCATACTGGATCCCTAAAGCTTATGGAGAACATACACATGACTATAAAAAGACTTCCAACTCGAAATTCCTAAGTTAATTAAGTTAATTAAACTTAATTACCTATTTACAAGTTTCTATGAGAATAGAATTCGATTTTAATTCTCAGTTTAATTCAAGGACAAATTAAACTAGAATTTCTTGTTGTCATTTCTCAACGCTTTTCTCAATAAGGATGTGATTGGATGGCCTATATTGGAGAAGTTTCAGATGAATCTCCTATAGTAATCTACCAATCTAATGAATGATTTTACCTCATTCACATTCTTTGGTGTTGGCCATTCCATGATCACTTTGACCTTCTTTGGGTCAACCATTATTCCCTCCCTTTAGATGATATGTCCCGAGTAATGAATTTGTGATTGGAATAAATTGAATTTACTAAGATTTGCATAAATATTATTTTCTCTTATTAATTGCAATATTGCTTCCAAGTGCTTTTCATGTTCTACTACAATTCTTGAATACATCAATATATCATCAATAAAAATAATAACAATTTTTCCCAAATGAGGACACAACACACTATTCATTAGAAGCATGAAAGTGGCATGGGCATTAGTAAGCCCAAAGTGTACTACTACAAACTTGTAGTGCCTTTCTCTTGTTTGGAAAGAATTTTTATGGATACCCTCCTTTTTTATGTGCACTTGATTATATCTAGACCTCAGGTTGATATTGGATAAGATTTTTGCTCCTCTCAACTGATCAAATAAGTCTTCACTCTATGGCAATGGATACCAGTTCTTAATAGTCACTTTATTCAATTTTCAGAAGTCATTACAGATTTGGATTTTCCCATCCTTTTTCTTCAAAAATAATATTGGCGCTCCCCACGGTGACACACATGTCCATATGTAACCTTTATCCAACATTTCCTTCAGCTTCAACTTCAACTCAACTAGTTCATGAGTGCTCATCCAGTATGGTGCTTTGGATGTAGTTGTGTTGGAATGTATATCACTACTGAGAGCGGGGGGGGGGGTGAATCAGTTGTGAGAGCACTTATAAAATTTTAGTCCAATTATTTAATCTTTAAACATGCATAAACTAAAATACATAATTAGAGATTAGTCCATCAAACATAAGCTAGAAACCATTAAAGTAATCACACAATGGACACATATATGTCTCGTCGAAAACCCTTCACCAGGAAAAAAACCACCCTACTACTACTGCACTACTCAATTCTTTTATTAAATAGATGAAAAATCGTACATGGATTAGCTACACCCATAGTTGGAAGACACCTTATTTCACAGTATGTTGAACCTTTTAGATAGGGAATTGTTTCTCTCTCATATCTATGGATGACCATCTGTTGAAATCCACCACAACCAATGATCCTCATCTAAGTCACATTGGACTATCCAACTCTATTGGAAGGAGAAATCTCTTCCTTCTACTAAATCTACCAAATCACTGACTACTCTGAAGCTTCCATGCCTTCACTTCCTCCATGCGAGCCTCATTTCATATATTTTTGTAATGGACTCATAAGATTTCTCAACATGAGCACTGAATCAACATAGCATCAAAGCATAATCGGATAGCAAATTTGTAGCACTAGCTGCAATCAAAACCTCCACAAAAAATCTCCACACAAACTGCAAAATAACTCCTCAAAGCACTACTCCAATCCACATGTCAATACCTCACTCACTACATAATATATTGGCTTAAATAAAATTTAACTATCTACTACTATTATTTCAAACAAATTCATAAAATATGCATAAACAACTCACACAACTTGCAGTCCAAGCTCACACTCACTCCACACCACAACCAGACAAATCAACCATACTAGCAATGATGTTTCTCCAATATGTAGATGAACTCAAGTTGTCAACTCAATAATTACCAAGAGCTATTGGGCATCATAACTTTGTTCATACACTTGATTTGATCCAGATCCATCTCATTGATTCAATCAACCACTAACTCCACTTACCTTTTTGATATTTTCAACCTTAATTAGCTTCTAGAGGCCCCACAAACTTTTCTGACCATAAACCAAAAACTTCTGACTAATAATTTCATCACAACATAAAATATACCTGACCAGCGTGAGGAATACAAAGAGTAACTCGTAAAAATGCTCAGGAACACATAATTCCATTCTTGAAATTGACCGGAACATGCAGTCGCTCGCTTGGGCTTTCTTGCCAGTGACTGGAGCTTTTCAGTTGCTCTGATGACCCATCCTCTATGAAATTGAGGGACAATCTAAGGTAAATCATCAGTCCTTCAGCCCAGAACCTTTTCCAACTAATGGAACATATACTTCAGCATCTAAATGCACCTCCAAGCCTCTGGAATAGGTATGCAACTAATGACATTGGCCAATAACAAGTAAGTGACATGCAATACCTATTCTGCCAATATTAACATCAATACCAACATCTCCAACTCCTCAAGTAGTAGCAACAACATCTATAACACATCCAACATCTATAACATCATATTCAACACCTACACTAGCAACATCAAGTCATCCATATTCCTCCAACACTGGTAGAAGCACCTCCAACACAAGCATCCGTAACTCAACTCATGAAGCGGTAATCCAATGTCTCCAAGACATGTAGAGATATATGCAACACTCTAGCTACTTGTAGTAGTAACATCTCCAACCAACAAAAACATGCCAACCTCAGTCCAATCACCACATGTAAAATCCTTCTCTACTTAGCAACCACAACATCATCTCCACTAGTTCTAGTCATAAGTAAGTTGACATCAATGCTAACTAACAAGACCATCAAGCCAAAGAGACATCACCTGTGCATATGACAAACATCACCATGAACCTGTTGAAATCAATCCCAACACTATAATGGAAACAAACTCCCCCTTTGACATTGATGTCAACCTTCATCCAACAAGTGAAGTTGATCTCTATACATGGTCCAACAACTAAAGCTACTCTCTATCCATCCAAATTCTCTCCCTCTTTCACATCAATGGAAAAGGGACATACAAATAGTGAAGTACAATTCCAATAATGTGTCAGGTGAGAGAAGGACTCCACTTGTCATAATCAACACCATGTTGATACAAGGTTGATTTAGACCAAAAATAAGAACCTCGGCTTCCAATCATGTTTATAAATAATGCCATCTTTGAAATTGAACAAGCTCCCCCTAAGCATGTAAAGGGGATGTAATCATACACTCTTCTTATTGTAGAAACAAATCTTCTTGCTGCAATAATCTTGTTGGCAAGTGTAAGGGACTAATGCTCATGAACGTAACTCCATCTGACATTGGAAAATATATACAATGAAGTACACATATAATGCTTATGGAGAAAATACATGGTTGTGACAAATACATAGGACTCCTCTATAAGTACACCTATCACCAACAATGACTCTATGGATCCAATTTTACATCACGCACACAATATGAGGGGCTACATCAAAGATATACAACATGATACATGACTTGGTCATCTAATGACCCATATATAGCTAATGACAAGATGCTAGACACCATGGGTCTCTCCATGCGAAATGTTCCCAAAAGATGGAATAATGATAATACATGGATTTTACATCCACACACAATGGTGCTTTCATAAATACATTCCCAAAATATGAAATGACATGACTACATGGAAACAATGAGCAATGAATATACTCCATATGGAAAAAACAATGATGATCATATAATCCATGGCATATGCATCAAGATACTAGCTCTCCATGAGAAATAATATAATCTCCATGTGTAGCAGCAACAAATAGGAGCACTAACCAAAAACATGTGCTAGTGCATGGATACTAAACACCTTGACCATCAACATCCCATTAATGAACATCTTGTAGTAAAATCATGACAAACACTAGAAACCACCACCATACTCCACATGTGCACCAACAAGAAAATCAATTGATAGCAACAACATCAAAATATGCCATAGAACCTCAACAAATACATCCTCATCATAACAAATAATCCATGAGGCATACGCAAAAAATCAGTGAGAAGAAAAATATGTATACTCCACATATGAGCAGAAATCACCATAACTTATGCACGCGAGTGCACAATATCTCATCCATTAACATGCATTAAATCATTAGCAGCAACAATTATCCTTCCCATATCTCATCCATCTAATACACATTAGCAGCATGCATGCTTCATCTAGAAATGAAAACATAAGAAATAATATGCATATTATTAGATGAATTATCTCTAGCACATCATCTGATCTCCATAGCAGTAGCACATGACATAAATATCATCTAGGAATATGATAATCATCAATATAAAATCTATGTTATGTAAAATATATGATTTTATATCTATATGGAAGCAACAATAAAACTATTTTCCTACAACACACTCGGGATAAGTAAGCACAATAATACTCATCCAAAGTGAGCATGATAACAACAACTGCAAGTCTATTTGGAAGCACAAATTCTCCCCCTGAAAGTGTGATCCCCCATCACACCTAAACAATGCTCATAATAATATGACATGCAACTAATTGTTGGCATTATGAGACAAGTGTTGTCCTCGAGGAAAATCACACAGATGATAAATTATAGTGCAGCATAGTTATTTTCAAGTTCACACACTTTCATGCAGAGAAAAGTTTCTTTCATATCGTGAAAAGTTCACGCACTTTCACGCAGAGAAAAGTTTCTTTCATGTAGAGAAAATTTCACGCACTTTCATGCAGATAAAAGTTTCTTTCATGTAGAGAAAAGTTCACGCACTTTCATGCAGAGAAAAGTTTCTTTCATGTAGAAAAAAGTTCACGCACTTTCATGCAGAGAAAAGTTTCTTTCATATAGAGAAAAGATCACGCACTTTCATGGTTGGTTCATGGTATTAGTCCAATAGCTTTTGATCCTATGTTTTTGGTCCATGGTATTGCATCCAAAAGTGTTGATCCCAAGTATTGGGTCCATGGTATTGAATTGTTATGGTTTTTGGTCTGTGGTATTGTGAAAGGCCTAAGGTTATAAAAAGGAAAGGAGATCATTTGGCTGCACACTTATGGGTTGAATATCTTAAGGTGAGCTAGATCTGAAATACTTGTGATCGGTTGGCGAGTGATAGCTAGATCTGAGTGATAGCTAGATATGAATGGGTCGAGATCTCCATGGCGCATGATCAGATATGTAGATCTGATAGTCTCGAGTATGCTTGAAGACTGAAAAACTATCTATACCCACAGGACCGCAGGTACAACGCAGTGCAGGTGCGGATACCCGCAAAACAGAAAAGTGTGCAGGTGCGGATCTAGCCGCAGGACCGCAGGAGCGACACGGTGAAGGTGCAGATGCCCGCAGAGCAGAAGAGTGCGCAGGTTCAGATGTAGCTGCAGGACCGCAGGTGTGACAAGGTGCAGGTGCAGATACCCGCAGAGCAGAAGAGTGCGCAGGTGCGGATACCCGCAGATAAGAAGACTATGAAGGTGCGGATACCCGCATATCAGAAAGCAGCACAGGCGTGGATTTTCGCAGATGTCTATTGGTGAAGTTGCGGACCCTGCTTGAAATTTTTTTTAACTGCCTTTGACTATTCTGCAGGGTTCTGGGTGCATAATTGATGTCTGGTTACTGGTATTGAGTTCTGATAACAACATGATTATGTTTAGCTTTAGTATTGATGGTTGAATGGATCAAGTTCTTAATGACTTATCTTTATGTGATCTGATGGACTAGATCTGGTTGCTAACTCACATATTATCCTTGTATATGTATTGATCTGGTGATTGGGTGATTCAGAAGATTGATTGATTATGTACTTCAATGATATTAATGGGTCCAGTATGAAAATGGGATGAAACGTGGCCTTTCAAATTATGTGTTGTGCTTCAGGTGTATCCAGTCTGAAAATGTATGAAACGTGGTACCCGGAGGAGAGAAGATTGTAGGCCAGTGCCTACGTACTAGTATCTTAGCTAGTACAAGAGCTAAGGGGGTGGCAGCTCTCTTTTAGTAGTAGTTGAAAACTTTGGAGCATTGTAGCAGGTAGCAGCCTGCGTACTAGTAAATGGATCGGCTAGTACAAGAACTATGGGGGTTGTAGCTTACTTCCAGGAGAGACTGGAAAACGAGAGAGGGTTGTAGCTCTCTGCAGGAAGAAGCCTGCATACTAGTACAAGACTGCACCAGTACAGAAATATTGTAAAAGGATTTTCTTATTAAGAAGAAGATTGAGATGACTTGCAGCAGGTGGTTTTCTCCCACATTGGGTTTCCACCTTATATCATGGTGTTCATGTGTGTGGCTTATGTGTGATGATCTGTTCTATTTTACTGCACTTGTTTACTATTAATATAACTGAATCATAAGTTTACTGAATATACGTGGGTATTCTTAACTGAAGCAGCATATATGACTCAGACTATGGAAATGAAAATGTTATATTGATTTGATAATACTGATTCACCCCCCCCCCCCTCTTAGTATTATTTCCAACACTAATGATGCAACCATATGCTCCCCATGAGACTAAGTAGGCCTCAATTTTTTGTGGAATTTTATTGGTTCTCTTTTCTTCTCCAAAATTTCATCTGTTGATCCTTCTTCTTCTTATTTAGTTGAGATTTCACATAGCTTGCATAGTATCCTCTTTATGATTGATGATGAGCACTAGTATTCTAGCAAGAATGTTGCAACTCCTAGGGATACCAACTTTACTTTATCAACCCGGGGTTCGTACAAACTTGGAGGTCACATTGTTGTATACACAAGCAGATGTGATGGGTCCACTCTTTGTCACTGTTATGCTGGCAATAGACCATTATGGGTTTTCAAACCAAATTTATATTTATTTAGAAGAAGGTTGATTACTAATGAGAAAAAGGGAAATTTACACTAAATGAAATCTTTTCTTCTGTAGTAAGGAAAAGATTGAAATCAAATGCTTAAACACACCATTCATCTAACTAACTAATAATATGCTTTGCTTCAAAATAATGTTGAGTTAACATGTGTGTAATCCTACTGTCCTAGGCATGAAATTTGAAACATCCAAACATTGTACTACTGTGCATGTAAATGAATACAATAACTCTTTTTTCTTTTTGTATTTTTGTGTGAAAATGTGAATGAAACTTCTCTTGGTCATGTGGTAGGTGGATTAGGGATGATGGTTAATGTTCATATGGTTTGGGAAGCAAGTAGGGGTCTTCTCTTATCTTCCTATGTTCTTTTTCCACAACTTAGCCTCGAAACAGGACACTACAACTCAACCTACAGGATGTCCTAATGCTCCTACAGGATCCCCTGTATTCCCATAGGATCTCGCTGAGAGAAATAGGGGTGATATGGAAGGTGGTTTAGGGCTTAGGGAACGTGAATGGTGGGTGAAATGAGGCAAGGGAGTGGCTAGGACTCCTTTAGAGCTCAAAACAAAGTTTGTGAGATGGTTGGATTTGCTCAACAAGCTTGGAGGAATGCTCTTAAGGAATGATGAATTTGGTGAGGGAATTAGTGGAAAAAGTGATAACCAAGGATGAATGAGGTTAGGATGGGGTTTCTAGTCATGAAATATCTTTGTAATGCTAAAAATCTTGCATTGCATCAATCACTAACATTTATCCATGAATCATGTTAAATAAGAAAGATTTTCAATTAACTAAAGAAAAACATAATTTCATTATCTAGCTGCGTACTTCATGCATGGGAAAACTTGAAGAATAAAATGTGGAACCTTTATTCGATCTAAAGCAAGACTGAAGATATCAAAAATGAAAATTAAATGCTATTCTTGAAAACTAGTAAAATACTGGCCTAAGTAACAGAAAACCCTAAATTCCATGAGAAATCAGAATTTTGTCTTTTTGGGGTCGCATAGGAGTTCTTTCCTCAAACCATGGTCCCTTAAGGGAGGAGTGAGGCCAAATCCACCTACTAATCACTTTTTGATATTCCTTTATCTTCCTAAGCTACTGCTAAAGCAATGCACAAATTGAAGCAAACTAATCAAATCCACAACTACTTGCAATCAAATGATGCTAAAGACAATTCAACCATTAATCTATGAAATCAACTAAGAATTCAAATACAAGAAGAGGAGCCTTTGCTTCTAGGGTTGGGCCCTAACCCAAGAGCTTCAACCCTCTAAGTCAAATTAGTGTTGAATCAAGGAAATGCTCATTCTCATTATCATATCAGAAAATTACATAGCAATGTCTTCCACAAGTCTTGAACTCGAAAATGCCTATTTGTTTTACATCAAAAATTTGAATCCTAATGAGGCTCTAGGCCTCCTTATATATATAACTTAAGTCTCCAACGAATTTGTTAAATCTAGGTAGGCTCAACTCCCAAACTCAAGATGAACTGGCTCTTTAACTGTCACTAGCTCGATTGCCTTTTGATCTTCATGACTCGACTGCTTGCAACTCCGAGCTAGTGTGATTTGATGGAGGAATATTCGAATGAGTGAGGAGTAAATGAGGAGGATCTATCTCCTGCAATCTCTCCTCCTTGTCCCATTCGAGTTTCTACCTTTAATTAGCCAAAATTGCCGTGATTTTCTCTCAAACACCTGCAATCAATGCACATTATTCCACTAGGAATAACATCTCACTTTTAATCATCTCATTAAGCAAAATATAATCAAAATATGTAAGTAATTATGAGAAGGGTTGATTTAAATAAGCTTGGAGGTGTATCAAGGTCCATAAAGTTACCCAATGATGAGGATTATCATCACCCCCTACTAAAAGTGTTTCTCATCCTCTGAGAAAACCAATCTATATCCATGTCTTTCATTGTTTTAGTGACCTCCCTAACATCCCATGCTTCTGTTGTAGTTTCCTCTTCCTGTGAATAGAATCTCACCTTCCTCTCTATCTCCTCCCACTGCTTTCTTTCTTCCTCTTCCTTCCTTCCTTCCAAAATTCGTAGGAGGAATGGTGGATTGAGTCTCAAGCCAATCCAATTGACTTTGAGTCTTTGGAGAGCTTTCCTGTACATGGGTGTTCTGTTCAGTGCCTCTCTCATTCTCTGAGGAGAATGGTACTCTTTGATTTTTAGGCTATAGGGAAAATTGTTCCATCTCCTTTGGAAAGCTTGCATGCTCTCATCCCCTAACAACCTGAACATGTACTCAAAGTGTGTGACTGCTTGCTCTTGGGCAGCAAGGTACCAAGGTGCAAGTTTAGGGTCATTTGCAATCAAGTTGTGGGTGTTGATGACAAACATTGGATTTGATTGTTCATATCTTATCATGAGGGATTCTTTCTCTTCTCCTATCATTACTTTCTTTGTCGCTACAGCTCTTGCCTCCTCATGATTCATCCATGATGCCAAAGCCATCAATTGGAAGTCCCCTAGTTTTGAATTATGGTTCCACACATTTAGATTTTTCAAGGCCAAGTTGTGTAGGTAAAACTTGGACATTTTAGCTCTATCCTCCAAGGTGCTTTGATCATAGAGATCAATGAATTGTCTATAATCTTGAAAGGGCATAGTGCCTCAAGATACAATGCATAGGACGTTTCTGGCATCCTACACTTGATTGCCTCTAAGGATAAGTTGGCCATGGATGCCAATTGACTTTCTCTCTCTTGTAACTGTCCCCTTAGCCATGCATTCTATGCTTCCAACTGAGCTTTCGTCATTGATTATCTATCTCTTATGCTGCTCAGTTCTCTACCCATCTCCTTTACTTTATCCTCGATGTGGCCTATATCCTCCACTCCTTTAGATTTAGAAATTTTCATCCACCTATGTGTTCTTTCCCTTTATTTTTAAATATCAAAGAATAAGGGGATGGAAAATTTCTGTGGAAGGACCCTACCTTCTTCAATGAAATTGTAGTAAGAGTCAAGGTTGGGTTGAAGACTAAGTTCCCTCAGTTCTGGCTCTTCCTTCCTTGTTTCTTGCTGAATGATCCCTTCTTCGTCCATTTTCTGAGTTTCCTATAGATTTAGTGGAGTTTCCTCTAGGATGGCCTCTACTTCCTGTAGGTCCTTTTATGTCTCCTGTAGGGGACCTTTTCCTTTGGATGAGGCAGACATAGTTACAGGCCTCCTAATATAAGTGATGGGAGATTTGGGACAGGCTTGTCCTGATGATCCTTCTCCTTGATTTTTTATAAGAGGAGCTATCTTTTCTTGCTGCTTTGGTGAGTCTTCAATGACAATAGGAACTTTGGTGGGTTTTTGAGGTTTTCCTTACCTAATCCTTGTACTCTTTCTTGTCCTAAAGTACAATGGGGTTTGTCTCTGTCTCTTCCCTTTTTGCTTGATAGGGGTACTCAGGGTAGTGAGGAAAATTGCTACCTCCTTCTCAGTGGGTTCTTGAGATATCATTGGTGACTCGTCCCCTTCTTTTCCTTGAATGGTAGACCTCTGTTCTTCGTTTCCTTTTGTTTCCTCTTTTCCATTCTCCTTCTCATCCTTATCTTTCTCTTCTTCTTCTCCCTCCAGTTCCTCACTTTGTTCATCAGTTTCTTATTTTGCATCTTCTTTTTTCTCTTCATCACTTTCCTCCTCCTTTTCTTTCGTTTCTTCCTCTTCTTCCTCTTCTTCCTCCTCTGTTTCCTCTTCATCCCTCTTACTAGCAGTGGGGCTTTTGTCATATTCCAGAGTTTTTATTTCTCCCTCTATCTGCATGTCTCTGAAATTTTTCCATGTAATAGGGAGTCTTAGGTTTTGGAGGGAATCTTATAGAATAAGTTTAATTAACCCATGATGGGCTAGCTGTGTATGTTTTCCTTCTTGCACCTTGATTCTCATATCTATCACTGATTGAAGAAGAAAGTAGGTTATGCTCAGTCTATTTTGAGGAGGTGTGTCTGCTCCAAACCTCAATTCTTGGAGAAGCTTGAAATGGTATCCATATACCACACTGTATCTTCCTTCACATGATATATACTTATTGAGGTGGTAGCTAATTTCATTCTAAGGGTATGGTAGGCTTTCTCTTGTAACCCCATTTTTGTCCTCCATTGCCTCATCTCCTTACAAAAAGAATTTCTTCTTTGCAATTTGGATGTTACCCTTATCTTCCTTTCTCCAAGGCAACCCTAAAGGAAGTGTGGTGATTCTGCCTATGACTTGAGGGGTGATTTCTACTAAGAGGCCTTTCACCATAGCAGTGGCATGGGTCCTAGTTAGTGGTATGAGTGAGAGGGAAAAATATTTGTCTACCTCATCATTGTGTCACCTCATTTTTTCAAAGAAACCCATCCAGTTATGTCTTGTGAAGATCTATACTACATGAGGGTGCCGATGAATTCTCACTATGTTTGTGGGTTCCCTCTTGTTAAATCCCCTTGTCATTTTTCCTCAGATGATTGTGGAGGCTTGTATGGGTTTAATTCCGAAGTCTAATGGGTGAGATATTTTAAATGACAATTATATATCTAATTCCACTATACTACAATATCCTTAACCAAATGGAAGGTTTTACTATATTTTTTAAATTTGGAAAATGTGGGAAGGTATAGCTCCTACCCCTTGGTTAATGCATGATGAAGCCAACCTTTGATTTTTCCTCTCTAAATTCCCACTTCCAATCCTATAGATGACTGCTTTGTATCCTGTAGGTTCTCCCGTAGGATCCTGTAGGTTTTCCTATAAGATCTTGTAGGTGCTCCTACACTGTAAAACTACTCACTATCTTTCCTGTAGACGTTGCCTCAAGAGCTGAGAGCAACCTTGCTTCCATGTATCCTCGAGATTGAAAATGCCTCCTATGCATGGGAATCAATGATTTATTTCCTCATATGGGTGATTGTGTGGGATGGTGTGCTGTTGACCAAAGTACGAGCACCCACTATTGGACTGTTAGTCCCACTACCACTTCATCATTCCTCCTTACCTCGTAATCATCTCCCACTTTGGTCATCTGTAACTTAACCAAGTTTTTCCTTATCTCCT
Source organism: Pinus tabuliformis (assembly GCA_031772625.1). Classification (NCBI taxonomy): domain Eukaryota; kingdom Viridiplantae; phylum Streptophyta; class Pinopsida; order Pinales; family Pinaceae; genus Pinus; species Pinus tabuliformis. The sequence continues at coordinate 1,545,433,429 of CM062819.1, forward strand.
CTTTCTCTCGATTTGACTGCTACCATGTGTGTAGCAAACTAAATGTATTATCCTCGTTCACTGGCCGAAGGTGGTGAAGTTAACTCGCCACCTTTGCTTATAAAAACAACTCTTTCAAAAATCTACTTCTTTGGTCATATTATGCTAACAAGAGAGTGTAAGTAAGATGACATACTTGTGGTAAGATGCCTTGATGATGCTGCTCATTGGCTACATGTGTTTTTTTTTTTTGGCCTCCTTTGATGCTTTTTTCTGATGTTCAAGTACTGGACGGTGATGTTGATGATCCTGTTGTTGTTGCTACTAATCCCTAGAGGAGCTTCCTTAACATTGGAATCTCCATGCTGAAGATGACTGCAACCTGTGAAATTTTTGTTTTGTGGGATAGGCTACTATAGGATTTCCTACAGGGAATGTACAGGATGTCCTGTAGCTGCCTCTCCCCTAAATTTTTATTCATTCCTTCACTTATAGAGCATGAGGATTGTTTTCATGGGTAGATAAGGGGTATAGTGATTGGTAGGTGCGAGGTATAGCCTTCAAGTATTGTCCCCTTGTCCTATGTTCTTATTCTCTTTTATTTGGTTTTTTTCTTCTGAAAACTGTAATCTTTTTGAAACTGACTTATTAGATGAATGCAGGGGTAATGATGGTGGTGAGAGGCATGGTGATGCAGTGGTGAAGTAAACAATTTATTTTTTTGACACGAGCATGTCAACCCCTTGCTCTAGGGTCACTTTCCTTGGAATTCCCAAGCCATTGTAATTCTTACAGGATCATCCTATAGGTTTTTAGGGAATCCTGTAGGTTTACAAGGAATCATGTAGAAAACACAAAACCCATGCAAACTGAAATAGATGAGTTCAAAAATGGAGGGAATGATGGGATGATGAAGAATATGGAATGGAGGAATGAAAACATAAACTGTATAGGTCCTTTTTCTCCTCTCGTATTGCTCTGATCCTCCTCTTGCTGACCTATGAACAACATTTTCAAAGTTTTTCCTTTCTCTCATTTTTCATAAATATATTATCTATATATATATATAATATTATAATATATATATATATATATATATATATATATAATATATTAAAAAAAATAGTCTGCCTCCAAGAGGTTCCATCCTAGCTGCTTGCCTTGGTACCTCAAAAAGGTTTTCACCTGAGTCTCTTTATTTTTTCTCTTTTTTCCTTTTTTTTTTCTTTTTTTTTTTCTTTTTCAGTGACTTGATGGGGTAGAAGCTGAGACTTGCTCCACTACCATCATTGTCTTGCTGATGCCATTAATGAATTCTTTCTTTGACAAGGGCTTTTTGTAGACCTTCAATCTATGCCCATTGACAAGTAAAGGAACAACCTCTGCATCAATAGTTCTTATCTACACTGAACCATTATCATGAAATTTCTCTATGACATAAGGCTCTAACCATCTGTTGATGCCCCGAAATTCGTTGCAACAACATCGGGGAAACCACCCGGTCCGGAACTTAGTGCAGCTCCTTTTCCGTTTGGAATAGTGGCTCCGACTGGGGATAACGGGACCAGTTTCCCAAAAATTATAAGTGAACGGGATGGATGGATGATTTAAGATATGAAATGATAATAAACAAATAACTAAACTATAAAAGAAATACAAAAAACTATAAGCTAATCCCGGGACTTATCAATTCAGACAGTACAGCGTTTGATAAACTATGCTTAATGACAGGCATATAGATGACACTAACAACAAGCATAGATGTTTAATCATTTGAGATTGCTCTGCGTAAGTAGTTACGCAGAGCTATAATAGCGAATTACTGCACTCAGTCATTTATATCATTGATACATACATGAGTGAAAGATAACAAATCACAAAACATTCAATAGTGATATGAAATGCAGACTTGTTGTTGTATTACATACATGTATTCAATAATAGCAAAGTAATAACACAGCAATTCATATAACTGAAAAGAGAACAGATACAGATAATAGTACCATGCAAGCTGTTTGATCAATCCAATATATTAATCGCTATGTCGCAGTCCTTCCTTCCAACCAGAAAGCATTCCAAGCAAACGACAATAGTGCACAATTTACTTAAACAGCATTCCAAGTAAAATTAAGGACCAGTGGTCGAGTTTCAAAAAGAATATAGACTGAAGCACAATAGTGCAAACTTCAGCCTTTTAGTCTTTTACAAAATTTTACGACCCTTTCCAAAACAATGAAAGGGTCTATAAATACTATGCTAATCTAACTACTAAATATCTAAAAACTGAAAACTAAGAAATCGGCATCAACAAATATCATTTTGCATTTGGGTGATTCGGCAGTCGGCGACGATGCTTCAGTCAGCTGTCTCTTTGCCTTTACTCTTTCGCTGACATATCGCCAGCATTGGCTCTACTTCTGGTGGAGTATTGAGGCGAGAAGTCAGCTGTGCATCATATGTGGCATCTTGGAAATCGGCGATCAGGTATCGGAGAGCGTCGGTTAGGCAGTTAAGAGCCGACCTTTGAGAATGCGGTTTAATCAGGAAAAGCCAGTATGCATCGGAGGTCAAGGTATTCACTCCAGCAATTAACCGCCCTTGTTCTTCCAGCTTAAGATAATTCTTGTGCTCCAGCATATTCGCGGTTGTTATGTTTCCAGGTGTGCATTGTGAAATCATGTTAGCCAGATACAATGTATCATTGACTATATTGATCATGTTTTTGGAAATTGTTTTGCACCTGGATGCTGCCCTCTCTGCCTTCATTACCTGTGTTTCCCATTCCATGAAAAGTATGTTCTTGTATGTTTCACTAATTCGGGCTAAATTAGCAGCTTGCCCTTCTGGAGTATCTTGCCATTCAATATATTCTATTATTTCATCTTCGGCCTGATCCAAGTTAGTCCTGGCTTTCTCGATTTGCACACATACTGCTGTAGATATATCACAAAGTGACTCAGCTTCAACTAGCTGTTGGCACAAAAGTCTGATCTGAGATATCAAAGCGCCATTTATCAGAGTTGCCTCTGCTCTGAAATCTTCAATACTCTTGGCACCTTTGATACCTTCAAGCTGTGCTGAGAGCTGAACTATTTGATCCTCTTTAGATTTCATTAACAGCTCATTTGATGCCTCCAACTGTGATAATGCCTCTGCCAATTCTCGTGCTTTAATGTCACTTTGGTCTATCCTTAGTTTTTCAATTTGCTGGGTTAACAAATGATTCTCTTGTTGTTGAGCCAGCAATTGTTCTTCTGCCTGTGTCGCCTTATTCTTTGCCTCTATCACTTCTGCTTGCAATGCATATACCTCATGCTCTTTAGTCTTCAAAAGAAGACTCACTTCGGATGCTTTGTCAATGGTTGCTGCTGAATAAGCTCCCGCAAATTGCGACAGCTTTGTTAAATCTTCAGAGGGACTTAATTCTCCCTTCCAGACGACATTGCCCGTGACTGTTTGCTCATTTGAAACAGAAGGTTGATCAAGCCTTCGCCTCTTCCTTGAGCGTCTTACAACGGCTTTATGCTTAGGGCTGTAGAAAATGTCTAGAGGAGGAATTTCCTCTACCTGAAGATCAACTTGATCAGATGGATTCTGAGTAACTTCTTCAACGTTCTGTAATGTGGGTGGGCCGCTGGTTCCTTCAAGAACCGGAGAAACAATAGTATCGGGAGTCTTTAAGGCATCTGAGTCTTTGGAGGCTTCTTTACCACTTATAATGGAATCAAATTGGTTCCATTCCTTAATCAATTCAGTATCAACAGAGATTTGCTTATTCTGTTCTTTTTCTTTTTCAATTCTCTGCTGTTCTTCGTTTGCCTCCCGCTGTTGCTCCTCTTGTACTCTCCGTTGCTGTTCTTCCAATTCCTTTTTCTGCCTATCTTCCAGTTCTTTCCTTATTTTTTCTTCTTCCTCTCGTTTCCTCTGTTCTTCTATTTCTCTTTGTCTCTGTTCTTCTATCTCCCTTTGTCTTCTTTGCTCTTCTTGCTCAATTTGTGCTTTTTGCTGCCTTTCTATTTGTTCTCTTCTATGACTTTCTGCCTGCAGCTTTCTTTGACTTTCCTCCTGTTCTCTAATTGTAACGGGAGGTGAATTTATTTCTGGTTGATCAGGCTCGCTTGAGGATGAAGTTGGGGTTGTAGATAATAACTTTAGAGGCAAAGTTTGCAACCTTTGCTTTCTAAGTTTATTAAATTCAGTTAATTCCATATCTTCATATCTCATCGCAGCAAGTTGTTTGACTTGGCTTATTGAATCAGCACCCATGAACAGGTCGTCAAACTGGTCTTCTTGGTGAACAACCTTTGTCAGCTTAGCCTGTTCCAAGGCAATGAAAGCAGTCTTTTTCGGGTCATAGAGTCTGTTGGGAATAGAAACTAGAGATAGCATTTGGAGTTTTGCTGCTTCCTTTTCTGCATGCTTATAATTTAGCAGCGTATAAACTCCAATTCTTAAAGGAAAAGATGGCCATCCTCTCTTCTTCTCTTCTTTGAGAGTTTGGGTAACACCTTCAGACATTATCTGATAAGAGATTTCTCGGGCTAACAGTTTGTCTGGCATGTATAAGGGAAGAACATGTGGCCTGGCCTTGCTTCCAAAAACTCTGATATAAGAAAAACATTCTTCGCCGAACCAATGGGCTACGGCTGGTAGGTCAAAAGAGGCTTCATAGGAAATCCTAGGGATAGGTCTGTCAAAAATAGAATAGTGAACGGGAACCATAAAACCATTGCAAATTTGGTACAAATGGTCTTTGTGAGAAGGTTTCCACAATTTACGATGATACAAATGAATAGGTGTTGGGTCATGGGTTGTCCATCTCCAACCAAGGACAGGAAACTCAGAATTAAAACAAAGGGCATCCATAATGTATGCAGAGTAATAAAAAGGTGGGATTTTTCTCTCAGTGACTCTGGTTTTGGCCCTAAACTCACGAATAGCTAAGACCAACTTATCAGACAGGATAGTGGCCCAATCCATAATTATACTATTAACGGCCGCTTCCATTAAGGGAACCATATCAACATGGATATTTGCAGAATCATGAAATCCCCACAATCTACACATCATAATTCCAGCATAGCAGTAAGGTGAAGCCAAAGAGGCATTGGAGTACTTACCCGACATATCCTGCTTGTGTTTTGCTGGATTTTGCCTCCAATCTCGGAGAGGTTCGGCTGGTGATTCATTCTCTCTGGCGAATTTCTCCACAAATGCTCTGTTATAGACTTGCTCGGGATTGGGCAAATGATACATTCGTCTCAAGTCGTCAGGCTTGAAGGAGCCGAAAATCCTTCCATCCTTAGAAACGAAGGTTCTATTAGTGAGAGGAATTTCTTCAATTGCCCAACGTACCACATCAGTATAAGGCAAGACTTGTTCCCTGGCTGCTATTCTGTGCAGAAAAGAATCAGCCAAATCTTTAAGAGTTGCCTCAGACTTTCTTAGTTCATCCACACTTGCCTCCATTACTGTCGCTTCTGGTTGTTCTCCTTCTAGCAAATTGTATGTCCCTTGCCATGTAGTACCAGTAAGACCAGTGCATGTAGTATCTGAGATTAAGCCTTTCCTTGAAGCTGTAGCAGCTTGGCCTGAGGCAGGTGTCGCAGTAGAACCTGCCACCTTCTTGAACTTCTTTCCCATCATATTCAGACTTCTCTCAGTAGTCGAATTCTACACAAGTGCAAGAGAAATTGTAACAAAGAAATAACAATGACAATCCATAACGGGATAAATATATGATTTGAAGCGTGGCGAGATTATTCCTAAAAGAGGCTGCGGATCTAATGATTTGAGAAGGCATCGTAGATGCAATAATGGTGATTTTACGGCCTGCAGCTTCATAAATGACCATTACTTAAGTTATTAAACCGAATGACCCCTTAAAGCGTGTAATAGATTTTTTCAAAGGTCTAATCGTAATTGCTCGTTAATTCGAAGGGGCAAAGCTTTAAATACGCATGCATTACCTTATCCCTTTACTTAACGGCATTTTGAAATCTGTGATTTTGTCAAATCGATTTTAAATATAACTTTAATGCTTTGAAATAATCACCTTTTGGAACTGAGGTCATCATTAAGCGTCATCATATCGCATCGGAAGTGTGTGTGTGGCGTTATCACTTGGGAAAGTTCTTTAGCGAACGCCGATTGCGATATCGCATTCGGCGCGCGAACATAACCCCTAAATGTGTATCAATTGCTTTTAGCGAATGCCGATAGCGATATCGCATCGGGGAAAGGATATAAACGTCTTATGAAAATGCGTAGGATTGTACCGATTGCCGATATGCGATATCGCATCGGGCCGGAGTGTTAAAACATTTTTCACAAGACATAGTGCCGTGCCGATAGCCGATTGCCGATATCGCGTCGCATCGGGGAAAAGGTATGTGCCCTTTTGTGTGTGCATTGGCTATTGCCGATGGCCGATAGCGATATCGCATCGGGAAAAACCAAGATGGCAACCGAACTTGCGATTACTTTTTTGGACTTAACCAAAAATTGCTTATCATTTGTTCAACAAGGGTTTTTTGCATAAATTCATTTGATTATCATACCTTATTTGAACAAGTTTATTAATGCCAATTAAAATTTTAAAAGGGACCCATTTCATATGTAAATTGTTTGTGATAAAAATGTTATGAAATGGGGGGTTGTTGTAGGGCACAACAATTGGCGATTCGCTGGCAGAACCAGTTATCTCTGAACTAACAATTATACTTACACTTTCTCAAATAGAATCTTTATAAAAGAAAGGAAATTTCTAATATAACTAGATATCTATTGATTCTAAATAAAACAGGTTTCTTCATTTAACTTCCTCTTTTTATAAATGCACTTCGAGTATTAAAATAAGTCCTTATTGGTTTGTAAAAGTAAAAATAGAAAACTTTTCCATATCAGCTTTTTAAAATAAACTCCTCTGTCACAGGTAGAGCCTCTGCTGCCAGCAAACATTCATAGTCTCGGCAGGGTTACCTTTTAACCATGTTGTTGTCCATTGTTCCATTCACCTTAGAGTGTGACTAAACAGAATGAATTCAAAAGATATTCTCGTATTTTTTGAATTTCAATTTCTTTTTCTTAAGATAAAAGCCATTGTCCTGGTTTGGTGGCCAGATGAATGACAATGCCATTCACGGGTAGTAATTAAACTGAACAAGCTGGCTCGTGATGAGACCCCTTGTCTTGAAATTTCAAGCCATTACCCTGTTTGGTATGCAGTTTTGGTAATGTCAGTTAAATTATTTTCCTATGAACATGGTAAGCAGGCTTGTGATAAGACCTCTTATCTTTAATCTTTTATATTTTAGAATTACACTCTGAGTAATCAAAAACTGTTGGTGAATGGGATGAACAATTATCTTATTAAGAATAAATGGATGACAGGTTTAAGAGTTGAAGATGCTGAAGATGAATTAGCTCCTATTTTCGTATAGATAACCTTTGGGGACTAATTTCAACCACTCAAGATGATTCATAGAACTTCGTTCAGAGTGAAGTTTACAAAGGTGAGTCTGTAATGCTCAGAATAAAAAGATATCTAATTTCCTAGAAATGATCTCTCTCGGTTCAGGATGCTATTTTTAAAAAGTAAATATTAATATTATTATGGCGAGACAGCTTTTGTTTTACAGCGAAAGGTCAATGGGAATGTCCCACATTCTTATTCCTACAAATCCTACAAACTATGAAAAACTAATAAGCTACAGAAGAGAAGGGGTTACCTCCTCAGTTAAAGAATTTCTTCAGAATTAGACCATTGACAGGGAGAGAATCTCTCACCCCTGATAGATTTTGAAGTATGAATGTGGAATGGCCTACTTTTTCACAGATCTGAAATGGTCCTAGCCACAGTTTTTGGAATTTGGAATGTTTACCTTTGTCTTCATGGGCTTTGTCCCATTTCAGGACTAGATCTCCGACTTCAAATTGTCTAGGGCTGGATGAGGCTAGATCGAAAGCTGCTTTAATGACTTGCTGATGTCTTGCATGTGTAACCTTGGCTTTATCCCTTTCTTCTTCAAGTTTGAGTATTTGATCATGTCTAAACTGTATAGAAGAAGAAGGAGTTTCGTCTATAAATTGCACTAGGGCTAAAGATGGGAGAAGAAGATTGGTTGGTACGACTGCTTCTTTTCCATAAACAAGATTAAACGGAGAGGTCCCTATGGAAGCTTTCTGTGTAATCCTATCGGCCCATAATGCAAATACCAAGGATTTATGCCAGTTCTTATGATTCTCTTCAATTGTTCGCTTAATGATTTTGATTAGATTTTTATTAGTTGATTCTGCTAGGCCGTTACCCTGGGGGTAATAGTTGGCAGAATACTTTAATTTGAATCCTCTTTTGATAGCGAAATCAATCATTGCATTGCCTGAGAAGTAAGAAGCATTATCAAAGACAAGAGCGTTTGGACACCAAACCTGGTTACGATGAACTGATCTATAAATTCGATGATTGCTTCCGAGTTTGTTGTCTTTAATGGAACTGCTTCTACCCACTTTGTAAAGTAATCAGTTGCTGTAAGGATATACTTGTGTTGCTTGGAAGATGAAGGATTTATTTCTCCAATGATGTCCAATCCCCATTGTTCAAAAGGTTGTTCAATGTTGATTGGTTGTAAAGGGAAAGCTGGCTTTTGTTGTCTTCCACTGGCAGTTTGGCACTTAATGCATTTCCTTACATATTCATGAGCATCCTTAAACAAAGTAGGCCAGTAATATCCGGCATGAATTACTTTATGAGCTGTTGTATCAGCTCCAAAATGTCCTCCTGCCGGTCCATCGTGTAGCTCCTGCAAAACCTTTTGAGCTTCAGGTTTCTCAAGGCATCTTAGTAATACAGAATCATAGTTTCTCCTGAAGAGCACATCATTAATAAGAGAAAAAACTCTTAGCTTTCAATCTAATGGCTCTTTTATTCTTGTAGGACAAATTGGTAGGTGCATAACCATTCTTTAAATAAAAGATTAGATCTGAATATTGAGATTCGGAATCCGGTATACTTAGCTGATTGACTTCTTGGTTTTGCTCTGTATCACCTGATTCAGGAATGTTTGATGCTCCTGCTAAGATCCTGCAAAAACCTTGACCTTTAACAAATTTTGCTGGCTTTATTTCTAGATCATATTCTTGGAGGGCTGCGACCCAATTTGCCCTCTTTTCTCCCAATTCCTTTTGAATTAATAGTTGCCTAACTGCGGAGAAAGGAACTATTACTTTAGTATGGGTTTTAAGAAGAAAGGGTCGATAATGTTTGACTGCTTTAAAGACAGCAAAAGCTTGTTTCTCAATTTCGGAATAATTCAATTCGGCGCCTTGAAAGTTAGAACTGAAGAACGAAATGGGCGCTTCCAAATTGTCATCATTCAACTGAGTTAGTACTGCTGCGTAAGATAAGTCGGATGCAATAGTATATAATGTAAAATGATTAGCAAGATTTGGAGTATTCAGGGCTGGGACATTGATTATGGATTGTTTAATATCATGAAAAGCTTGCTTTTCTTCTAGTCCCCATCTGAAGGTTGAATTCTTTTTAATCATCTTTTGCAGTGGTAGTACAATCTGTGAAAAATCTGGAACAAATCGCTTAACGAAATTAATTTGTCCTAAAAACGACTGCATCGATTTTTTATTGTGTGGAAAAGGAATTTCAGAAATTTCTTTAATTCGCTCAGGATCTACATAAATGCCATCCTTAGATACAATAAACCCTAAGAGCTTGCCTTGGTTGAGAGCGAAGAAAGACTTTTTCGGGTTAAGAGAGATACCATATGTTTTGCATCGTTGAAAAATCTGATTTAAATCATGCAAGTGATTATATCTCTTTTTAGAATATACAGTAATGTCATCGAGGTAGACAACTACTGTTCGGTTAATTAACCCTCTAAAGGCTGTATCCATAGCTCTTTGAAATGTCGCTCCTGCATTTATGAGTCCGAAAGGCATCTTTTGGTATGCGTAAGTTCCCCATTTTGTTCTGAATGTAGTTTTTAATTGGTCATCAGGGTGGACCAGCACTTGATTGTATCCTGAGAAACCATCAAGAAAAGACATCAATTCAGATCCTGCTACCGATTGAAGGATTTGCTCCATGGTAGGCAGAGGGAAGTTATCTTTTAAGCTTGCCTTATTTAAATTTCTGAAATCAATACAGATTCTGATGTCGCCGTTTTTCTTCCTGACGGGTACCATATTGGAGACCCAGTTTGAGTGTCGGACAGGGAAGATAATCTTAGCTTTTAAAAGCTTATTAAGTTCCGACTTTATCTGGCTCTCCAAATTTGGATGGATTTTTCTTAACTTCTGCTGGATTGGTTTTTGATCGGGAAGCATAGGAATAGTGTGTTGTATGATAGATGTATCATATGTCTTAAGTGTCATCATACTTCCAAGCAAAAACTTGTTTGTTTTTTCTTAAAAGTTTGATAAATGCTTCCTTTTCTATTGTAGAAAGTCCTAATCCTAAATTTATATTTTGAGGAGTTTGAGCCGTTCCTAAATTAATCAATTCAAACCTAAGAGTAGAGCTCTGGAGTTTAGCATTAATTACAGGTTTAAACCTATCTTTGATGTCATAAAGGTCTTCAAGCTTTACCACAGGTTTAGGAATAACGTTATCTTGAGATGTTTGCTTCATTTGAGAATCATGCTCATCCTCTTCAATGACTTGATTGTCATAGGACTTTTCAGAGGTCAAAAATTGCAAAATATCCTCGTCATGGTTGAAAACCCTCCAGTTAGTGATGTTATCAGGAACTGAAGGTCTAAAAATTAACTCTACAGAAAATCTATCAAGACTATAGTCTTCGGAAGGGAGGAGTTTGGAAGCTACGTTGGCTAGCAAATCAGCTGCTGAATTTTGCGATCTTGGGATTGAAAAAATATTGAATGCTGAGAAATGCGAAGTGAGATCTTGCACTAGCGTTTGATAATGCTTAAGGTGGCTTGAGAGGCAATGAATTGTATTCCTTACCTGTTTAACAATGATCTCACTATCGCCAAATACTTTTAAATATTGGACTTTAAGGTCAATTGCCTTATATAATCCCTGCAAGAGTGCTTCGTATTCGGCTGTATTGTTGGTGCATTCAAATTCTAATCTACAAGAAAGCATTGTCTTTTCGCCTTTTGGACTAACCAAAATGCAACCTGCTCCTGAGCCCTCGCTGGACTTAGAGCCATCAAAATACAAAGACCAAAATAAAGGAGAATCAGAAATATTTACATCCTTTTGATCTACATTAAAGCATTTGGATAAATTTGATTGTGAAAAATTTTCTACTTGAGATGTACAATGATTAACTTGAAAAGGGGAAGATTGGGCAACAAAATTGCCAAAGAATGACTGTGAAGAATAATTTCCCAAAATGTTATTGTTGAAAGCCACCGGCTGGTTTTCTTGTTCGAAATCGGTTACTGTATGAGTCATATGCTTCTCACGGTCGATCCTTATTTGATTTGGCTTACCCTTGTAGGGGAGCCACATATGTGACCAATCCGTGGAAATGTATCCATGCAGTTTCTCAGACCAGTCTCTGCTCAAAATTAAACCGTAGAATTCAGGTATGTCGGCTATCAAAATGTCTATTCTCTGTACTATTCTGGGATCAGCAGACAACCTGATAGTCACGGAATTAATCTCTCTATGACCTGTACTTTGGTTCTGTCTAACTGTACAATGTGGATGGCTGACTTCTGGGGTTCTATGTTCAGCTTAGAACAAACTGAAGCTGGCATAATATTGGATGAAGCCCCTGAATCAATTAAACAGTTATGCAGATTTCGATTATAGATTTCATAGGTGAGCAAGAAAGGTGGGGTATGAGAATTGGATCTATCTCCAATCAGAACCGAATCGGTAGCCTCGACCATATCTGGAGGGGTTGTCCTGAATCATTAGCAGCTTTTGAACTGGGAAGAGGGGAAGAGGGAATAGCGTTAAATTCCCTTAGGAGCAATTTTTGCTGATGTTTTAATTTACCTAGTTCAAACATGGTTATGTTTGCCTTGGTCTTTTTCATGTCATCGACAATATTATACTCCATATGGTCAGATACCACTAGTGTTTTGGATGTTGAAGGAGAATTAGAAATTGGAGGCTGGTTTTGAGGGGCTGCTACCGGAGATTTCTTCGGAAGAACTTTTTCTTTTGGTGTGGCAGCACCTGCACTCCTCTTTTTTGTAGTTGTTTGAGTAGGTTCAGAAGCGATTTTACTTCTTGTAGTAACAGGAAAAGCTTCTTCTTGATTCTCAGTGTCAGAATTTGGGAGTATGAAATCCCACATACCATGACACTCAACTACTTCTTCTTCATCATCTGTCTGTGAGGATGATTCCTCTTCTTCATCTTCCTGTTCAGAATCTGCATTAGATATAACATTGGGTGGCTTTGTTTCTGTTTTCTTGAAAGTTCTAAATGGTCTTTTGGTTGAAGTTTCAGCCACTTGTTTTTTAATTTCGACCATTTCATTAGACAATGTTTTAAGGACCTTTTGTAAACCCTCCATGTCATAGGGGTCTTTTGGGGTTTTCTTCTTGGAATCTTCTTTAAATGAAACTTTTTTAGATTTTCTATCCTCCAAAACTGCTTTCTTTTCTAGAGCATTTATCCGTTTTTCGACGGCAAGTGCTTCTTTCATATTCTCGGCTAAGGTAGGTTTGCCAGCCCTGTCAACAAAAATAGCTATGTTGGAAGGGAGAGCAGTAATGTACCATTCGCTTCTGATTTGTTCACTTGGCTTAGAAGCAGTGGGGATTTTATTTAAGAGTTTATTGAATCGGGCATTAAACTCTTTTACTGGTTCTCTATGTTCTATTCTCAAATTGGAGAGGTCGTTTATTAGAGTCGCCAGAGACCTGTCATCTCCATATTTGATAAGAAATTGCTCTTGGCACATAGCCCAGCTGGTAATAAACCAGAAGGTAATGAGAAGTACCAGGATCCTGCCGATCCTTGCAGAGTATAAGGAAAAAGTCTTACAACAACATCTTGTTCTGTCACTCCTTTCAAGTTAATTGCTAACATGAAATTGTTAATATGTTCTTCAGCTTGTGTTCCGTTATCTGGATTAAATTTAGGCAACCATTTTTCTGGAGCATCAGGTAGATCATGTAATGGTCCGGGCATATTGACTGCACCTGGCTGAGTCCATGGATCTGCCATTGTGCTGGTGATATTAGTTGTTACTACTATTGGTATTCCAGATGACTGAGGAGAAGAAGTTGTTAGAGAGAGAGTAGCTTGAGATGCTGTAGTACTTATTCCTTGATGGACAACAATGTGTAATGGGGGAGTGGATGATTGACTTCGCAGAGGAGGAGTTGAGATGGAAGATATGGAAGAAAGATCTTCACTATCAGATACTTCAGTGATCTTCTTAGCCCTTTTCTTTTTGGGTAAAGGGAACTCAGTAGGTTCAATACCAAGTTTTTCGCTCTGAAGTCTGGTAAGTGGATGAGATAAGTTTAACTGCGAGGTCGCACTGCTTTGTGATACTTCAGATTTCTGAGGCGAAATCGAGAAGCTCTGAAGTTTATGGATAAGAGACTGAACTTCAGGGGATTCAAGACTTAAATGTTCTGAAATATTATGGGTGTGAGCAGTGGTGGTTGATTCTTCTTTTCTTGATCATGTGCTGGAGAACCAGCATGTGATTGAGAAGGAGAAGATGGTTTGGAGGGGGAATACTCTTAGAATGGTTTGTGGACCTGGACCTACTTGCCATTCACAGTTCAGGCCCTCCTTCTAGCGCCAAAAATGTTGATGCCCCGAAATTCGTTGCAACAACATCGGGGAAACCACCCGGTCCGGAACTTAGTGCAGCTCCTTTTCCGTTTGGAATAGTGGCTCCGACTGGGGATAACGGGACCAGTTTCCCAAAGATTATAAGTGAACGGGATGGATGGATGATTTAAGATATGAAATGATAATAAACAAATAACTAAACTATAAAAGAAATACAAAAACTATAAGCTAATCCCGGGACTTATCAATTCAGACAGTACAGCGTTTGATAAACTATGCTTAATGACAGGCATATAGATGACACTAACAACAAGCATAGATGTTTAATCATTTGAGATTGCTCTGCGTAAGTAGTTACGCAGAGCTATAATAGCGAATTACTGCACTCAGTCATTTATATCATTGATACATACATGAGTGAAAGATAACAAATCACAAAACATTCAATAGTGATATGAAATGCAGACTTGTTGTTGTATTACATACATGTATTCAATAATAGCAAAGTAATAACACAGCAATTCATATAACTGAAAAGAGAACAGATACAGATAATAGTACCATGCAAGCTGTTTGATCAATCCAATATATTAATCGCTATGTCGCAGTCCTTCCTTCCAACCAGAAAGCATTCCAAGCAAACGACAATAGTGCACAATTTACTTAAACAGCATTCCAAGTAAAATTAAGGACCAGTGGTCGAGTTTCAAAAAAGAATATAGACTGAAGCACAATAGTGCAAACTTCAGCCTTTTAGTCTTTTACAAAATTTTACGACCCTTTCCAAAACAATGAAAGGGTCTATAAATACTATGCTAATCTAACTACTAAATATCTAAAAACTGAAAACTAAGAAATCGGCATCAACAAATATCATTTTGCATTTGGGTGATTCGGCAGTCGGCGACGATGCTTCAGTCAGCTGTCTCTTTGCCTTTACTCTTTCGCTGACATATCGCCAGCATTGGCTCTACTTCTGGTGGAGTATTGAGGCGAGAAGTCAGCTGTGCATCATATGTGGCATCTTGGAAATCGGCGATCAGGTATCGGAGAGCGTCGGTTAGGCAGTTAAGAGCCGACCTTTGAGAATGCGGTTTAATCAGGAAAAGCCAGTATGCATCGGAGGTCAAGGTATTCACTCCAGCAATTAACCGCCCTTGTTCTTCCAGCTTAAGATAATTCTTGTGCTCCAGCATATTCGCGGTTGTTATGTTTCCAGGTGTGCATTGTGAAATCATGTTAGCCAGATACAATGTATCATTGACTATATTGATCATGTTTTTGGAAATTGTTTTGCACCTGGATGCTGCCCTCTCTGCCTTCATTACCTGTGTTTCCCATTCCATGAAAAGTATGTTCTTGTATGTTTCACTGATTCGGGCTAAATTAGCAGCTTGCCCTTCTGGAGTATCTTGCCATTCAATATATTCTATTATTTCATCTTCGGCCTGATCCAAGTTAGTCCTGGCTTTCTCGATTTGCCCACATACTGCTGTAGATATATCACAAAGTGACTCAGCTTCAACTAGCTGTTGGCACAAAAGTCTGATCTGAGATATCAAAGCGCCATTTATCAGAGTTGCCTCTGCTCTGAAATCTTCAATACTCTTGGCACCTTTGATACCTTCAAGCTGTGCTGAGAGCTGAACTATTTGATCCTCTTTAGATTTCATTAACAGCTCATTTGATGCCTCCAACTGTGATAATGCCTCTGCCAATTCTCGTGCTTTAATGTCACTTTGGTCTATCCTTAGTTTTTCAATTTGCTGGGTTAACAAATGATTCTCTTGTTGTTGAGCCAGCAATTGTTCTTCTCTGCCTGTGTCGCCTTATTCTTTGCCTCTATCACTTCTGCTTGCAATGCATATACCTCATGCTCTTTAGTCTTCAAAAGAAGACTCACTTCGGATGCTTTGTCAATGGTTGCTGCTGAATAAGCTCCCGCAAATTGCGACAGCTTTGTTAAATCTTCAGAGGGACTTAATTCTCCCTTCCAGACGACATTGCCCGTGACTGTTTGCTCATTTGAAACAGAAGGTTGATCAAGCCTTCGCCTCTTCCTTGAGCGTCTTACAACGGCTTTATGCTTAGGGCTGTAGAAAATGTCTAGAGGAGGAATTTCCTCTACCTGAAGATCAACTTGATCAGATGGATTCTGAGTAACTTCTTCAACGTTCTGTACTGTGGGTGGGCCGCTGGTTCCTTCAAGAACCGGAGAAACAGTAGTATCGGGAGTCTTTAAGGCATCTGAGTCTTTGGAGGCTTCTTTACCACTTATAATGGAATCAAATTGATTCCATTCCTTAATCAATTCAGTATCAACAGAGATTTGCTTACTCTGTTCTTTTTCTTTTTCAATTCTCTGCTGTTCTTCGTTTGCCTCCCGCTGTTGCTCCTCTTGTACTCTCCGTTGCTGTTCTTCCAATTCCTTTTTCTGCCTATCTTCCAGTTCTTTCCTTATTTTTTCTTCTTCCTCTCGTTTCCTCTGTTCTTCTATTTCTCTCTGTCTCTGTTCTTCTATCTCCCTTTGTCTTCTTTGCTCTTCTTGCTCAATTTGTGCTTTTTGCTGCCTTTCTATTTGTTCTCTTCTATGACTTTCTGCCTGCAGCTTTCTTTGACTTTCCTCCTGTTCTCTAATTGTAACGGGAGGTGAATTTATTTCTGGCTGATCAGGCTCGCTTGAGGATGAAGTTGGGGTTGTAGATAATAACTTTAGAGGCAAAGTTTGCAACCTTTGCTTTCTAAGTTTATTAAATTCAGTTAATTCCATATCTTCATATCTCATCGCAGCAAGTTGTTTGACTTGGCTTATTGAATCAGCACCCATGAACAGGTCGTCAAACTGGTCTTCTTGGTGAACAACCTTTGTCAGCTTAGCCTGTTCCAAGGCAATGAAAGCAGTCTTTTTCGGGTCATAGAGTCTGTTGGGAATAGAAACTAGAGATAGCATTTGGAGTTTTGCTGCTTCCTTTTCTGCATGCTTATAATTTAGCAGCGTATAAACTCCAATTCTTAAAGGAAACGATGGCCATCCTCTCTTC
Organism: Pinus tabuliformis; assembly: GCA_031772625.1. Classification (NCBI taxonomy): domain Eukaryota; kingdom Viridiplantae; phylum Streptophyta; class Pinopsida; order Pinales; family Pinaceae; genus Pinus; species Pinus tabuliformis. The sequence continues at coordinate 1,545,450,202 of CM062819.1, forward strand.
TTCTCCTCTTTGAGAGTTTGGGTAACACCTTCAGACATTATCTGATAAGAGATTTCTCGGGCTAACAGTTTGTCTGGCATGTATAAGGGAAGAACATGCGGCCTGGCCTTGCTTCCAAAAACTCTGATATAAGAAAAACATTCTTCGCCGAACCAATGGGCTACGGCTGGTAGGTCAAAAGAGGCTTCATAGGAAATCCTAGGGATAGGTCTGTCAAAAATAGAATAGTGAACGGGAACCATAAAACCATTGCAAATTTGGTACAAATGGTCTTTGTGAGAAGGTTTCCACAATTTACGATGATACAAATGAATAGGTGTTGGGTCATGGGTTGTCCATCTCCAACCAAGGACAGGAAACTCAGAATTAAAACAAAGGGCATCCATAATGTATGCAGAGTAATAAAAAGGTGGATTTTTCTCTCAGTGACTCTGGTTTTGGCCCTAAACTCACGAATAGCTAAGACCAACTTATCAGACAGGATAGTGGCCCAATCCATAATTATACTATTAACGGCCGCTTCCATTAAGGGAACCATATCAACATGGATATTTGCAGAATCATGAAATCCCCACAATCTACACATCATAATTCCAGCATAGCAGTAAGGTGAAGCCAAAGAGGCATTGGAGTACTTACCACATATCCTGCTTGTGTTTTGCTGGATTTTGCCTCCAATCTCAGAGGTTCTGTATGGTATTCATTCTCTCTGGCGAATTTCTCCACAAATGCTCTGTTATAGACTTGCTCGGGATTGGCAAATGATACATTCGTCTCAAGTCGTCAGGCTTGAAGGAGCCAAAATCCTTCCATCCTTAGAAACGAAGGTTCTATTAGTGAGAGGAATTTCTTCAATTGCCCAACGTACCACATCAGTATAAGGCAAGACTTGTCCCTGGCTGCTATTCTGTGCAGAAAAGAATCAGCCAAATCTTTAAGAGTTGCCTCAGACTTTCTTAGTTCATCCGCACTTGCCTCCATTACTGTCGCTTCTGTTGTTCTCCTTCTAGCAAATTGTATGTCCCTTGCCATGTAGTACCAGTAAGACCAGTGCATGTAGTATCTGAGATTAAGCCTTTCCTTGAAGCTGTAGCAGCTTGGCCTGAGGCAGGTGTTGCAGTAGAACCTGCCACCTTCTTGAACTTCTTTCCCATCATATTCAGACTTCTCTCAGTAGTCGAATTCTACACAAGTGCAAGAGAAATCGTAACAAAGAAATAACAATGACAATCCATAACGGGATAAATATATAATTTGAAGCGTGGCGAGATTATTCCTAAAAGAAGCTGCGGATCTAATGATTTGAGAAGGCATCGTAGATGCAATAATGGTGATTTTATGGCCTGCAGCTTCATAAATGACCATTACTTAAGTTATTAAACCGAATGACCCCTTAAAGCGTGTAATATATTTTTTCAAAGGTCTAATCGTAATTGCTCGTTAATTCGAAGGGGCAAAGCTTTAAATACGCATGCATTACCTTATCCCTTTACTTAACGGCATTTTGAAATCTGTGATTTGTCAAATCGATTTTAAATATAACTTTAATGCTTTGAAATAATCACCTTTTGAACTGAGGTCATCATTAAGCGTCATCATATCGCATCGGAAGTGTGTGTGTGGCGTTATCACTTGGGAAAGTTCTTTAGCGAACGCCGATTGCGATATCGCATTCGGCGCGCGAACATAACCCCTAAATGTGTATCAATTGCTTTTAGCGAATGCCGATAGCGATATCGCATCGGGGAAAAGATATAAACGTCTTATGAAACTGCGTAGGATTGTGCCGATTGCCGATATGCGATATCGCATCGGGCCGGAGTGTCAAAACATTTTTCACAAGACATAGTGCCGTGCCGATAGCCGATTGCCGATATCGCGTCGCATCGGGGAAAAGGTATGTGCCCTTTTGTGTGTGCATTGGCTATTGCCGATGGCCGATAGCGATATCGCATCGGGAAAAACCAAGATGACAACCGAACTTGCGATTACTTTTTTGGACTTAACCAAAAATTGCTTATCATTTGTTCAACAAGGGTTTTTTGCATGAATTCGTTTAATTATCATACCTTATTTGAACAAGTTTATTAATGCCAATTAAAATTTTTAAAAGGGACCCATTTCATATGTAAATTGTTTATGATAAAAATGTTATGAAATGGGGGGTTGTTGTAGGGCACAACACCATCTAATCCTTAACTTGCCTTTAAAATCCTTGTATCAGGAATCACACAATAAAGCCCAAGCACCTTCTTGAAATTGTTTTTCGTTTATGTTCTTGTCATGCCAGATCTTCCTTTGAACTTGAGTTAGCTCTGTGTGCCAAAGGTCCTACATTCTAAACTCATCTAACCCATTCAGTTGGAGCAATCTCTCTTGTTGTGCCCTAGTGAGATCTAGATCTAGTTGTGATGCCATTTTTTATGTGTTGTACTCAAATTCAATGGACAACTAGGCCTTCTTCGCATAGACCAACTCATAAGGAGTGAACCTAGTGGTGGTCTTCCAGGTGGTATTGTAGTCCCAAGTGGCCTCAACTAATCTATTTGCCTAGTCCTTTCTGATGCTGCTAATCACTTTGGTCAGAAATATATCCAGCACTCTGTTGGTCACCTCCACTTGCCAATTAGCTTGTCAGTGGTAAGGAGTGGATGTTCTATGCTTGATATTATGTTGGCTTAACCAATTGTCAATCATGTGAGATGTAAATTGGTTGCCTTGATTAGTGACTAGTTCTCTAGGGTACCAAAACTTATAAAATACATTTTCCCTTAAGAACTCAACCACTTTCTTCTCTGTTGCTTCTTTGATGGCCTTGGCTTCAGCCCACTTAGTTAAATAGCCAGTGCACATAATGATGTACTGATTTTTCTTGGATAGAGGGGTCAATGGGTCCAATGAAATCCATGCCCCACTTGTTGAATGGCTCGAAAGTCACTTGAGGTTGCAAAGGCATTTCATCCCTTGAGGTAGTTTTTCCCATCCTTTGCAATCGATCACACTCACTAGTATACATCCTCACATCATGGTGAAGAGTGGGCCAATAATAACTAGCTTGTAGCACCTTGAATGTTGTCCTCTTGGCTGCAAAGTGACCTCCACAAGGCCCATCATGACAGGTCAGAAGGATGTCAGGTCATAAGGATGTTTGAAGAGGTTGCCCCCAATCCAAGTGAATGTGGCACTCATCCTCACAATCTTGCTTTTCTCTTTGGAGGACAAGTTCAGTGGAAATTGTGTAGACATCAAGTAGTTTTCTATGTCAAAAAACCATGGAGAGAGAACTGAAATGGAAAATAAGTGTTCATCTGGTAACTGATCATCAACCATTCCTTCCTACCCTACAAGAAAATTTAATCTAGATAAAAGAACTGCAACAACATTCTCCTTGCCATGCTTATCAATAATAGTTAGATCAAACTTTTGTAATAAAAGTAACCATCTAATAATTTGGGCATTCACAATAGTTTATTCATCAAATATTTAATGGCAGCATGGTTAGTATGTACAAATGTTTGGTAACCTGTAATGTAATGCCTAAATTTGTTCAATGAATGCACAACAACTAGGAGCTCCTTTTCAATCACTGTGTAGTTCAATTTGGCCTTTGACAGATTCTTACTGATGAAGTAAATGGCATAAGGTGACTTGTCATCTATCTGGCCTAGAGCTTCTCCTATGACTTCGTGAGAGGCATCATCATGTATACAGAAAGGAAGGGCACAATTTGGGCCTCAGAGAATAGGTGCAGTGGTCAACATGTCCTTCATGGTGTCCAGGGCCTCTTGATAACTTTCTGACCATACAAATTTAGAGTCTTTGGCCAATAGCCCAAATAAAGGAGAAGTTAGCTTGATGAAGTCTTTTATAAATCTTTGATACGATCTAGCTAAACATAGAAAACTTCTGACATCCCTCTATTTTTGCAGAGGTGGGATCCTTTGGATGATGGATATCTTATTTGGGTCCACCTGCAGTCCTTTCTCGAATATTGAATGACCTAGAACAATCCCTATAGTCATCAAGAACTTTCATTTTTTTAGAATAAGGGACAATTTCATTTCAATTCATTTATTCAGCACCTTAACCAAGTTGGATAGAGCCTGTTATTGCCTAAATCTACCTCAGGCTGAGAAAGGCAGGTCTAGGGTAACATCAAACCATGCTTAACCTGGTAGCTAGCCCTACCAAGTTGGGAGAGGGCTCTCTCCTTGTCAATCTCAAGAAAATATGGAAAATAAAGCTTGAGATGACAGATATAAAAACTAATTTAGGTTAGGTATACGCTCAGAGGAGTTTGATTGATTTTAATAATGGTTTGATGGATCAGATGTGAAAGGCAGTTTTGGGTCCAGGGCATGAGCTTAGTTTTGCAGAGGGTTATGTGGGGCGAGGTAGGAAAGTGCATTAGTACTTTGAATTAAGTGAAATGGAGAGTTTTAAGACTAGTGAGGAGTTGAAGAGGGCATGGAAATGTCATGAGTCATCTTCAGATAGTAGAAAACATGTAAAACTAAATAAACCCTAAGGTAGAGCACTGTAACATCAATGATTTCCACCTTTATACTTGATTCATTTAGTTAAGCAGAAAAGAGAAAGATAATGGCACACATAAACATATGATAACTTGACTCATAGAAGGAAAAACAATACTAAGTCACCTTGCCACAAGAATCCCACAAAATGCTGCAAACCCTGGTCTATTTCCTTGCCAAACAACAGAAATGATGTACAATAATGCTCAAAGCATTCACAAGAGTCAAACCTTGACAAATGACTAAGAAAATACATGATATAGACCTCTAAACCACCTGTGCTATCCATCAGGGGTCGAGTCCATGAGAAGAGGGGTGGTTTCAACCATATCTAAACTAGGAACACAAAAATAGGCAGTGGAATAGCTTGCCTCTAAAACCTAAGAAATTGATTCATTCAACTCAAAACCACCTACAACTGATGTATCTACCTCATCAAGTCAATTTTTATCATTTTTACATCATAGTACATCAATTTATATCATTTCACATCATGAATTTGACCATATGAGAGAAAAAGTCAAACTAGAAGAAAACTAGGCGAAAAACAGAGTTTTTGAGCAAAATTGGCAAAATTTTGCTTGATGCGTAGTGCCTTTTCCAAGCTAAGTTTGAAGGCCTTACCCTTCACCAAATTAGCTCCAAAATGGCTTGTTGGAAATATATATCTGTCTACTTTCTAGGACAAGTGGAATTTTTGGATTTGGTGTCCATTTTCTCCTTCAAAAATTAGTTCTCCCAAGAAAGGTTCCCGTGGGTCCAAAAAGTGGCAGAGAGGGCATTTTTGAGGTGTTTTTTACCCTTTAGGTGACCCAAAACTCCTCCGAAATTCATAATATTTTTTGGGTTCTTATATTTTTTGATGAGGAATCCAAAAATTTGAGCCATTCCTCAAAATTCCCAACCAACTTCAATGCGCAGCACTAGTGGTGATGCGCATCAGAGCAAATTTCGTGTGTTTTGTAATTAAAATTTACAAAATGACAAAATTTTCTGCAAAATACTTCAAAATGTTGGAAATAATACTAAGAGGAGGGGGTGAATTAGTATTATCTAGTCAATAAAACTTTTCATTTCCATATTCAGATTCATATACGATACTTCAGTTAAGTAAAACAACGTGTATACGCACCTGTGTATAATGGAACCAGCATTTATGCAGTAAACATATAAATCATTTAGTTGCTTCTTAATGAGAGCATCAGAACATTATTTAACCATATGATCAGTAAAAAGGAGTAGTAAAGCAGAGCAAATCATCACACATAATCAACACACATGAACACCAAGATGTAAAGTGGAAACCCAATGTGGGTGAAAACCACCTACTGCAATTTGTCTCTATCTTCTTTTAAATTAGAAACTTCCTTTTACAATGATTCTGTACTGGTGTAGTCTTATACCAGTATGCAGGCTACTACCTGCGGAAGGTTACAACCTTCTCTCATTCTCCAGCTTCTCCTGGAAGGGAGCTACAACCCCCTTAGCTCTTGTACCAGCTGAGATACTAGTACGTAGGTGCTGACCTACATAAGGCTACAACCTTCTCTTTTCTTCAAGGGACCACATTTCATAAATTTTCAGACTGGATCCATGAATAACATCAATCAAACATCAAGTATATCTGCATCAACCAATCTCCTTTGCACGAAACAAATTGAATCAAATAGTCACTTCTCTTAATGTTGTACCCAGAAAACAATAACAGTAACCAGACACCAATTCTGAACCTAGAAAGCTACAGCAATAACAAGAAGTAGCTAAAATATATTTCAAGAGACGTACGCTACTTAAATGTGTAAAACCTACATGAATATGCTTCTGAATTAAATCCAACCTGCGTATACGCTATTTTGAATTACAGAATCAGTGTGTATACGTGCCTTTGCTTCACTGAACCTGTGTACAGATCTATAAAAGACAATTCATTCTTTCAAATATTTAGACATCAGTTATACCCAGATTATCAGATTTATAGATCAAGTCATGTGCCAAATATAACAGATCAAAATCACGCAAAGATACTACTATTCAAGACTTGAGTTTTGACCCATCAATAAAACTTATCCATCTTCTTGTGCTCAGGTTGCTCCTTGATTCAGATTCAGCTATGCACCATTAACCAATCACCAGTATTCTAGATCTTGCTCTTCATAAGATATTCAATACTTGAGTCAATACCTTTGCCAAATGATCTTCTTCCCTTTTGATAGTCTTAGGCCTTACTCAAACCATGGTCCAAAACCATTGAGAACCAATACTAGGGACCCAATACCTGGGTTCAACACTTTGGATGCAATACCAAGGACCAAAACCATAGGTTCAAATATGTCGGACTAAATACCATGGACCAAACATAATATTTCCCACATGTACACGCTTTTCATTGCGTGAAAGTGCGTGCATATGTATACGCTTCTTTTGGTCAGTAATCCCGCGTGTATACGTGATTTTGTTAAGAGGAACATGCATATACCTCATTTTCTTTCATTCTCAGAGCTTGAACTGTGATCTGCCCTTTGAGTGAGTTTCCATCAAGGAAAACACCTATGCCATAGTTCCAAACCTGTGTCATAATGCCAACAATCTCCCCCTTTGGACTTGATGGCAACCCCAAGTCACTCAAAATCATTTTCCCCCTTTGACATCAAGGGAAAAGGGTTATGCTCCCCATGAATACATGCTGAAATATTTGCTCTGCTGTGCTATCCAAGCTCCCCCTGACTGTAGGCAAGGTCTGCAAGAAGATGTTCTACAAAAGAAACATGACTTTATACATTATAAATGAGCTTCCTACCACCAAAGACTCATACATTCATCCATCTCCCAACCAAGTGCGGACTCACCAAGAATTTACACATGACAACAACAAGAACATTATTTCATCCATCCCAAGCATAGTGGGGAAACCAAGATAGGCTGTTACATGACCTTTATAAGAAAATAATACATGACATAGAGATGAAATAGCTACAGCAAGACTATGATAGTTATCAACAACTATCATCAACAGCATCTGTCAACCATCATTCAAACTAGCAACCATGTTCTCCCTCTGCACCTGTTGCACCTTAAATCAAAACAACTGTGAAATTGAACCAAGATCTTCTAAGATAATGCCAAAAACTGCATTATTAGAAGAATATATGCTCCCCCTGAACCTGTGCTAGATGGTCTCTGTCAAACCCATATCATACTCTTTTCATCCTGAGCCTGGCCCACTGTTTGTCTTCAAACCAACGTATACGTGACTGTACCCACGTAAACCGACATATGTACACGGATCCTCCTCATGAAACTTGCGTACACCCACTTTTCTCTGAAACAGACAAGTTTCAACAGCAAGATGATGCATCGACTACTCCAAGCCTCTGTCTGAGGTATTCAAATGTTTCCCTGGGTAGTGGTTTGGTGAGTATATCAACAACTTGTTCCTTGGAGGGAACATACTCTAATTTAACCTTTTGTTCAAGCACTTGTTCCTGGAGAAGATGATATTTGATAGGTATGTGCTTGGTCTTTGAATGCATGACGAGATTCTTTGAAATACTGATTGCACTTGTATTGTCACAAAAAATGGAGATAGGTGGAGTACAAATGATTTGCATGTCTTGCAATGTTTGCATCATCCAAAGGAGTTGTGTGCAGCAAGATGCAGCAGGTACCTATTCTGCTTCAACTGTAGATAATGCAATTGAACTCTATTTCTTGCTGAACCAAGATACTAATCTAGGACCCATGAAGAATGCACCACCACTAGTGCTTTTTCTGTCATCCACGGTTCCTGCCCAATCTGCATCTGTATATGCATGAAGTGTGAGATCTGTACTTCTAGGATACCATAAGCCATAGTTTTGAGTTCCTTGAAGATACTTGAAAATTCTCTTAACCGCCTGAAGATGAGTTTGCTTTGGATTTTCTTGAAATCTTCCAACTATTCCCACTGCATGCATAATGTCTGGTCAGGTACCTGTTAGATAGAGCATACTATCAATCATGGATATATAGGTTGGTTGATGCACTGCTGCTGATTCATCATTTGTGCTAAGGCTGCATCCTGTTACCATAGGGGTACATACTGGTTTTGAATCCTCCATCCCATATTTCTTCAAGATCTGCTTGAGATACTTGGTTTGTGACAGAAAAATACCGTCTTTGTTTTGTTGGACTTGTAAACCAAGAAAATATGTGAGCTCACCAAGCAGGGACATTTCAAATTCTTTTTGCATCACCAAGGAAAAGTTTTGACTCATGTCTTCTTCATTGCTACCAAAGATGATATCATCAACATATACAACAAGTATTAGCAGCTTATCATTGTCAATTTTTATATATAGATTGCTATCTGTTGATCCTTTTGTAAAACCTTGTTGATGGAGATACTTATCCAAACGATAATACCAAGCCCTTGGAGCCTGTTTAAGGCCATAGAGAGCCTTTTTGAGTTTGCATACAAGTTTTGGATCATTTCCAAGGATAAACCCATCTGGTTGCTCAATATACACTTCTTCATCCAAGTCTCCATTCAGAAAGGCAGATTTCACGTCCATTTGAAATATTTTGAACTTCTGAAAGCTAGAAAGAGCAAGGAACATACTTATGGCCTCAAGTCTAACAACTGGTGCAAAAGTTTCTTCAAAGTCTATACCTTCTTGTTGCGCATATCCTTTACAAACAAGTCTGGCCTTGTTTCTAATAACATCTCCATTTTCATTCAGCTTGTTTTTGAATATCCATTTTGTCCCTATGACATTCTTATCTTTTGGTCTAGGAACTAGCTCCCAAGTGTTATTCTTTTCAATCTGCTCCAGTTCTTCATTCATGGCCTTGACCCAACATTCATATTTACATGCCTCGCTTACATTTTGTGGTTCAGTGGAGGAGAGAAATGCTAGATAGCTTGAAGCTTCTGAAATGGTTCTTCTTGTTTGTACACCTGCCTTTTTTTGCCCCAAAATTTGAGTTTCTGGATGATTCTTCTGAATGTACCTGGATGGAGTCTTTTCCTCTATCCTTATCTATTCTTCTGGTGCCTCATGGGTTTCTTCTTCATCATGAATCCGATTTGATGTTGAAGGATAGTCCTCATCATCTTCGAAATCTTCAGATTTTACTTTCCTAGGAGTGTTCCCTTCTTCATCAACCACTACATCAATACTTTCAACAATTTTTCCAAGTCTTTTATTGTAACACTTATATGATTTGCTGTGAGGAGAGTAACCAAGGAGAATGTCTTCATCTGCTCTAGGTTCAAACTTGCCAAGGTTTTCATCAGTCTTTTTGATGTAGCATTTGCTTCCAAAAATTTTGAAGTATTTAACTGTGGGAGTATTACCATACCAAAGTTCATGAGGAGTCTGAGTGCTATTTACCCGGACGTTTTTCTTGTTGAGAATAGTAACTACAGCAAATGCGGCTTCACCCCAGAGGGTTGCGGGAGTTCCAGACTCATCAAGCTTAGCACGAGCCATTTGTTGAATTGTTCTATTCATCCTTTCCACTACTCCATTTTGCTGAGGGGTCCTTGCAATGGAGAATTCCCTTCTTATTCCATGTTCTTCACAAAAATCGAAAAATTCATCCGAGGTAAATTCCCCTCCTCGGTCAGACCTGAGGCATTTGATTCTTCGATCTGACTCGTTTTCAACCAAGGCTTTTAATGCTTTGAACTTATCAAAAGCTTCGTCTTTATGCTTCATAAGTCCTATCCAACACATCCTGGAAAATTCGTCAATGAACAATATAAAATATTCTTCTCCTCGAGGTTACCTTTTCCTAGATGGACCACATACATAAGTATGGACAAGTTCAAGTGGCCTGCTAGCTGATCCTTCCTTCTCAGGAAAATTATTTCTGGTTTGCTTCCCAAACTGACATGATTTGCATATCATATTGTCTGGAATTCTGATGTCAGGGAGAACACGAACCGCCTGATATTTCCATGCTTTCCTTATCTGAGAGAAGCTTAGATGTCCCAATCTTCTGTGCCATAGCCAATGTTCATCATTCTTGCTTAGATATCATTGGTGTTGTCCTCCCTTGAGTATGTTTAAATTATTTGGTGTTCTTATGCCTTTGATCAATGTTTCTCCTGTATCAAGATCACAAACAATACATCCATTTGATCGAAATATTACCTCATTTCCTTGATCACAAATTTGACTGACACTTAATAGATTATGCTTTAAGCCATCAATATACATAACATTCCCAGCTTTGACCTTTTCTTTCAAAAGAACAGAACCTTTTCCTTTTATGAATGCAGGGGCGTCATTTCCAAATGAGACCTTTTTTCCCTTTTCTAAGGCACTATATGATTGAAGTTTTTCTTTATCACCTGTCATATGTTTCGCGAATCCACTGTTGATGTACCACTGATTTTCCTGCCTTTCCGCATATAAGGCTATGCCACATATTTCTGGTTGCGGTTCTTTCTTCCTCCAAGTTTTGGGGATCAATGAAGCTTGATCCTTCTAAGTTGTTTGCTCAAAAACTACTCCTGCATTCAGAATCTTCATGACCAAAGTTGTTACAGATAGAACATTCTATTTCATTTTCAAGAGCAGAAAAGTTATTGTAGGTTCTTTTCATGATTCCAGTCACACTCCTTTGATTTCGTGGTTCTCCGGTCATGATGGTCTTGTAGGCAACACATTGAGCTGCTTTATGTCCAAAGTTATGACAAGAGAAACATTAGCCATTGAAGAAATTCCTGCGATCATCAAACCTTCCATCTAGACGATTATAATAGCCATTCGTTCTTGAGGCAAATTGGGAATGATTTACCTGTGGTTGGTTGTAGCTTCTATTCATCCTTCAAGTAGATTGCCCTTGATTTACTTGGTGATTTCTGTTCATTCTTGAAGTAAATTGTCCCTGATTTACCTGGTGATCTTCATTGTGCCTTTGCTGTTGATTGTCAACCTGTTCACTTCTCCTTGCAGCTTCAAGATAACTTTTGTAGGTAGATGGATTCTACGCTTGAGATGTTTCTTCAGTATACCCAAGATCGGTCTTGATTAGAGGAGAACACTGCACTTTGATAATCTCATCTAAAGTTTCAGATCCTTTAGCAAATCTAAGATTAAGAGATTTTGTTTTCTCAATGTCCTTTCTAAGTCCCACAATTTCACATTCTAACTTTTCATTATGTTTCTCCATTTCAGCAAGTTGGAATGTCAGAGTATCTATAATCATATTCTTTTCTTCTAAGCAAATTTTGAGTTTAGAAATTTCTTCATAAAGACCTTCTTCATCTATAACATCCAAGAAATCATCATCTTCAAAAGCCATCAAAATCTATAATCATTACCTTGTTCATCTTCATCACTATTTGAAAGTCCATCACTATCCTCATGTGTGTAATAGCTCTTCTTACTTACATTCTGTTTTTTGTTCCATCTAACTAGTTCCTTACCTTTTCCAAGCTTATCTTTACGAGGACACTTGGCAGCATAGTGACCGAATCTTCCACAAGCAAAACATTTGAAAGGTAGCTTACCTTTGAATCTTCTAGAACCCTGTTGAAGGTTCTTGACAAAATTTGATTCTTCCACTTCTTTCGACATATGTCCTGAGTCATTGTAATCTCCTTTTCGTGAGGCTTTGAATGCAGCTTCTCTCTTGTCTGATGGTCCCCCTTTTCTCATTTCGTAAGCGGTTAGGATTTCGTGTAGTTGTGACATGGTAAGGCTCTGTAGATTCTATTTTTCTTCTATGGTAGAAACTTTTGATTCAAACTTAGAAGACAAAGATCTTAGAACCTTTTCAACCAAAACAACTTCTTTTATTTTTTCACCCATATTTTTCATACAATTAACAATCTCATCTATACATAGGAAATAGTTAGCCACACTTTCATCATTTTACATTCTGAGATTTTCATATTGAATTCTGAGAGTTTGTAGTTTTGCTCGTTTTACCTGGTCATCTCCTTCATAGCTCAGAACGATCTTGTCCCATATTTCTTTTGCGGTTTTGAGCTGCATAACCTTGATGAATTCTGATTGAGATAGACTCCCTAATAGAGTATTGATAGCCTTTGCATTTGTTTCATACTGCTTCTTACCAGCCGTATCTGTAGGAGTTGCTGATGGAAATGTGTATCCTGTTTCCATGATATCCCAAACTTCTATACCAAGAGATTGAAGATATGTTGTGATTCTTACCTTCCAATAGACGAAGTTGCTCCCATCAAAAATCGGTGGCCTGATCAATGCTTCTTTCTCGTATTTTCTCATGATGATAGATCTTCCTTCAAGTGATCAAGCTTCTTCTAAAGGACCTGCTCTGATACCAATTGTTGGAAATAATACTGAGGGGGGGGGGGGGGGGGGGGGGGTGAATCAGTATTATCTAATCAATAATACTTTTCATTTCCATATTCAGATTCATATACGCTACTTCAGTTAAGTAAAACAACGTGTATACGCAACTGTGTATAACGCAACCAACATATATGTAGTAAACTTATAAATCAGATAGTTTCTTCTTAATGAGAGCATTAGAACATTATTTAACCATATGATCAGTAAACAGGAGCATTAAAGCAGAGAAAATCATCACACATAATCAACACATATGAACACCAAGATGTAAGGTGGAAACCCAATGTGGGTGAAAACCACCTACTGCAATTTGTCTCTATCTTCTTTTAAATTAGAAACTTCCTTTTACAATGATTCTATACTGGTGCAGTCTTATATCAATACGCAGGCTGCTACCTGCAGAAGGCTACAACCTTCTCTCGTTCTCCATCTTCTCCTCGAAGGGAGCTACAACCCCCTTATCTCTTGTACTAGCTGAGATACTAGTACGTAGGTGCTGACCTATAGAAGGCTACAACCTTCTCTTTTCTTCCAGGGACCACGTTTCATAAATTTTCAGACTGGATCCATGAATAACATCAATCAAACATCAAGTATATCTGCATCAACCAATCTCCTTTGCACCAAACAAACTAAATCAAATAGTCACTTCTCTAAATGTCGTACCCAGAAAACAATAACAGTAACCAGACACCAATTATGAACCCAGAACACTACAGCAATAACAAGAAGTAGCTAAAACATATTTCAAGAGACGTACGTTACTTAAATGTGTACAACCTGCGTGCATACACTTCTGAATTAAAGCCAACCTGCGTATACGCTATTTTGAATTACAGAATTAGCATGTATACGTGCCTTTGCTTCGCTGAACCTGCGTACAGATCTATAAAAGATAATTCATTCTTTCAAATATTCAAACATCAGTTATACCCAGATTATCAGATTTATAGATCAAGTCATGCGCCAAATATAACATATCAAAATCACACAAAGATACTACTATTCAAGACTTGAGTTTTGACCCATTAATAGAACTTATCCATCTTCTTGTGCTCAGGTTCCTCCTTGATTCAAATTCAGGTGTGCACCATAAACCAATCACTAGTATTCCAGATCTTTCTCTTCATAATATATTCAATACTTGAGTCAATACCTTTTCCAAATGATCTTCTTTCCTTTTTATAGTCTTAGGCCTTACTCAAACCATGGTCAAAAACCATTGATAACCAATACTAGGGACCCAATACCTGGGTTCAACACTTTGGATGAAATACCAAGGACCAAAACCATAGGTTCAAATATGTTGAACTAAATACCATGGACCAAACATAAGATTTCCAACATGTACATGCTTTTCTTTGCATGAAAGTGCGTGAATACGTATACGCTTCTTTTGGTCAATAATCCCGCGTGTATACGCGATTTTGTTAAGAGGAACATGCGTATACCTCATTTTCTTTCATTCTGAGAGCCTGAACTGTGATCTACCCTTTGAGTGAGTTTCCATCAAGGACAACACCTGTGCCATAGTGCCAAACCTGTGTCATAATTCCAACACAAAATTGGCAGGAGGAAAGCTTATCAATTACCTTGCTGAGCCAAGGAAGCTTCAGGCAAGATTCTAAGTTTATCTTGCTCCTTCCTAGATTTTAAGGCTCTCTTTAGCTTGGCTTTTAAGTTTCTTACCCTTGTTTTGCAAATCTTATTCCGAGCCAAGTAGTGATATGCTATGTGGTGCATCATGTTCTTTTCTTTGTTTGCCTTATCAAGCAGCTTCTCCAAGTGAATGTTCATCCTTTCTAGCCATGATTCCCAGTCAACATTGATTTCTTGCTCAAGTGGTGTAAATTTGACTTTCTTTCTTTTGGTTGCTTGCTTGTTTTCCCTTATGGTTTGCAACTCCATGATTGTTTTTTTATCCTCCAATTGCTTATTATGTTGCTCAAGGAAATTAATAATCCACTTAGCCCTCTCAAGGTCAAGTGATAAGGCATGGATGTCAGCTTCTTTCTCTTTAATAACCTCCTTGAGTCTTGAGTTTTGGGAACTTAAATCAGTGTCCTCCTCCTAAATCAAAACAAAATCTCTGTCCTGACCTTTAGAAGGCCCTTCATCATGCAATGGTTGTTTTCCTTTGTCCTATACCTGATCTACTAAAGAAGAAGGCAAATCCCCTTTCACCCTAGGTGAAGATAGCATTTTCCTATTGTCTGGTAAAGAGAATAAGACCCCTTCCACCCCTGGTGGAGATAATACTCGTTTGGCTGCTGCATAAAGTCTTCTTGTGCCCTTTTCATAAGTTATAAACACAGGAATATGAGCCTCTTCAGTTCTGCTTTCATGCTCTCTTTGTTGCCTGGAAGGTCCACCTTCCTGTTGAGGTTTTCCAAAAGTTTGAGGCCCTTTGAAGATCTCATGGGCATTGAATATTTCCCATGGCACTCCCAACTGAGTGAGCTAATGCACAACAATAATCTTGATGAAAGCAAAATGATAAATGCTATTGAGCTATTGTGGGTATGGTTTTCTCTTTGCAACAGTCATCCTCTCTTTGTTTTTGCAAATGAAGTATGGTATACTCATCATTCTAACCCTGGTAAAATGCATAAGCAATCTGATATGTTAAGCATAGAGTCTGGAGAACCTTCCCTCACATGTGAAGTATTTGATGATGAGTTTCATTAGTGGCACATACCGGACCTCCAAAAACTTAAAAGGAAATACCCTGCCCAATTTACTGTGATATTTGGCTTTTATGTAGGGTTCATAGTGTTGTCTGCTGATATTTTGTCTTTTGTTCCACCTTTCCCCCACATCTAGCATCCTAGTTGCTTCTACAATAATGGCTGGTGAAAGAGTAAAATTGATGCCAGCTAGTTGTACCATATTGTCCTCCATGTTGATGACAAATTGCCTTGCTAATTCATGATTATACTTAACCCTCTCAACCATCTCACAAAACTCAAAGCAAGATTGGTATTTGAAACAAGTGGTGGCAAGAGGACAAGCAAGAAGTTCAACAATGCTAATAGGCTCCTCTCTTATTATTTTCCTACCCTTATGATGTCTCCTAGGCTATACATTCCTGTCTATTGAACTGTCACTTTGTGTTTCTTCTTCATAGCTTGAGTCATTGTTTCTTACCATTGTGCTTGTCTTAGGAAAATGATGAGATGAAGGTATGGTGGAAAAGCGATGATGAAAGAGGGATGAAAGAGGACAATCGTGATGAGTATGACGAGATTTTACTCTTGGGAAGTGAATTTAGAGAATGAAGGGAATAGTTTTGGGAAATTAGGGTTTAGTGAGGGATTTAGGGTTTGATGAGGGAATTAGTTGCTTTAGGGGAGTGAGATATGGGAAAATGGGATAAATAGAATGTTTTAGGGTAATAAAAGAGTGGAAAGGGGTTCAATGATGTTTTTGCAATGATGGAATGAAATTTGCACAATAAAATGAAAAACAATGAGGAGAAATTAGGGTTTCATTTTAGACTTGGAAGATTCATGAAGAACACAAGAGTGAACTCAAATTTAGGTATAGGATGTTGTTTTCTTACTTGTAGAATGCAAATATAGCAAAGTTGAGGGTTATGGCATGATTTGGAATGATTTAGAAAAATCTGGATTGATGCATAGGGCGTTGGGCCCAATGCGCAGCGCCCTCCTGATGCGCAACGTTGGTTCAAAATAACACTACAGGTTTGCTATGATGCATAGCACATGCCTCTGATGCGCAGTGCCAGGCCAGGTTGACTTGAAAAATAAGGTTTTGTCTCCTTGGCTCGCAAATCATGATTTTTGCTCTCTAAGAGTATTTTTGCACAATGAAATGATAAAGAGGACCTCCTTCACTTTAAATATGAATGACTTTAAATTTTTACTCATCTCAAACCCACTTTTCTAATGTCAAAGTCACTTTTGGTTTTGAACTCTGTTTTCCCATTGAAATTGACTTTTCTTAATCATTTGATAACTAATGCATTGATGCTTATGTTTTTGTCTGCAGTGGCTAGAGTTGGCAAGGTGAGTAAGGGTAGTGTCTTTGTACTTATTACATATAGAAAAAATTGAAATTACATAAAATTTTGTTCATAGAAATAAAACCTCTGTTTTCACCTCAAAACAGAGTTTCGAGGTAAAAATCACTTATTGAGCATATCTTTAGTGAAATCTTGATCTGATGAAGTTATTGGACCTCCTCATGTGCTTGCTGACCTTTTATTGAGTTTTTCATGACCATGGTGGCAAACCCTAGACCTAATGAGACCTAAAACCCTGAAAATGATTTTTGCAAATGTAATGAAAAAAATGACTGTAAATGACCTGAACATGTGAAAATAGGTCAGCAAATAAATGGCATGAGGGAAATTGACAATGAACCACTACCATCAGTTGATCCATGACCTAATGGAATACAACTGATCGGATGGGACACCTACTATGCATGCAAAAAGAGAAATTTGATCACTAATTAAGGGATGAAGATACTGACACTAACATTGGCTCTAATGGGGATGGTCGCTCCTGGGAGATGCAAAGAACCATAGATATTTGGAAAAGAAGACCAGTGCCTCTTCCATTGGGCAAAATGGACTCAATAACTTTAGCAAACTAAAATCAATATCTTGACTCAAAACTGACTCAATTATGATTCAAAAAACTGACACTAAATAACCAAAGACTGAAGCC
Organism: Pinus tabuliformis; assembly: GCA_031772625.1. Taxonomy (NCBI): domain Eukaryota; kingdom Viridiplantae; phylum Streptophyta; class Pinopsida; order Pinales; family Pinaceae; genus Pinus; species Pinus tabuliformis. The sequence continues at coordinate 1,545,467,758 of CM062819.1, forward strand.
AAACATTCAGCTTTATAGCCTTCACTTCGGCCCCCAAACTGAATGAATGATGACAGTACAAACTAACTCTGAAACTATCTTGAGGCTAACTAAATCAAAAAATGACTCAAGACTTACTTAACTGAAATAAGTACTTACAAAGCTTTTTAACGGCAACAGACCATCAAGATTTGAGGGTTTCAAATCAAGATGACAACCACCTGCCTACTGATGAAATATGTACAATCATGTGAAGTGGGCCTTCTAATGTAACCAATCCAGCAGATGGCTACATACTGAAATTTTGCTCTAACTTTTCCTGAGCAGGTAGAATGATGTACATGTAGGCACCTCACAATAACGACTGAAACCAAGGCTTATGATAATGAACCAGGCAACATTCAGCTTCTCTAATGCTTACAAAAGAATGCCGAAGGGATCTTGGTAATCCTGAAGCACTAGCTTGTCTTGAGTTCCAGTAGCAAAAATATAAGTACTCACTTTGTTCTAATCTGAAAGAACAACTGGTTGCCGAGTTTTAGGAAGGCATAGAGGGGTATAAGCTTCTTCCATCTGAGTGTTAGCTGTAAATTCCTTGAGCATGAGAAATTCTGGCATATTGTCTCTCTCACGTTCATATTTCTCAATTTCATGATCTATGTTATATATCTAGGGAGGATAATATGGGGTACCAAGGGAGGTACCCAAAGTAATAATGTAATAATGGGATGGGCCATAGTAATAAATAATGTGGTTAACCGATATCATGTAAGGGACCACACGTAGTTAGTAATAATGTAATGGGCCCATGGTATTAGTTGATGGTATGAGGGAACCATGGTAATGACCCATGGTATTATATGTATGAGGCCTATATAGAGGCTAGAGACTCCATGTCAAGGAATATTGTGAAGGATTATTGTATGAACAAGCATATGGCTTGTGGAGTGTTCTCCTTCCTTAAGGAGTGAATGTATGGTGTTGCCCTACCTTAAGGGTTTGATCAATAAAGAATCATTTCTTATTATTTCTGGGTTTATTTGCATTATCTTATATTTTCATATCAGATATATATTATTTCCGGTTATATCTATAAAAAGTGGTATCAGAGCTATAACAAGTGGTATCAAATCTACAACAAGTGGTGTCAGAGCACTTTCTTGGGCAAACAGTGGAGAAATTTGTTTTTTTGCAGGATTTCGGGGGCGGTGAGTTTTCAGATCAGATATGTATGTTTTGGTGCAATATCTACAAAATATAATTGTAGATCGGGATTCCTTGTGAAAAAATATCCGATTTCAAAAAAAAAATTAGTTGAATCGGAGTCCGGATGAAGGAGATATCGTTGATCTAAAAATCAGTGGGTTTGTAGATAATTTTTCAGAGCAGAGAGTTTGCGGCGCATATTTGGACGTCCTGGTGCAAGATATACCAAATCCAATGGTAGATCTAGAATCTTTGTGAAAAAAATACCTAATTTCAAAAAAAAATCATTTGAATCAAAGTCCATATGAGGGAGATATCGCTGATTTAAAATCAGCTCTTTTTGCATAAATTTTGGTGACAACGAGAGAGTTGCAGCGCAGACATGAAATTCTAGTGACTGTATCAATATTTCTATTACATGGGCAGATGCAGAATGATTGTCCATTTCTGAAAATAGGTCATAATATGAATTCTGAGTAATATTGACTAAACTGTGACAATTTCAAATTTTCGCCAAGTGAGTGAAATTTTTCCAAACCTTCATGGCTTCTAGCAAGGAATTTTTTAGAAGGAAAGATAATGGTCCTACTATTGAAGAATACATAAAAGAACAAAAATCATTATGGAAAAATAATTGGAAATGGTGGGTAGTGGAGCTATTTAGAGAGGAGGCAGCCACATGGTGGGGATTACTTAACAAAACGAAGTGTTACAACCTGCCCGCTGAAGAATTTGAAAAATTACTTTTAGACAGATGGTCTCATGCCAGAAAACAAGATAAGGAGCAACATGTGTGGCTAATTCATACTAGTATATCCTTATTGCAGGTTCATGGATTGATTCAGAAGGAGAAGATCATTGTTTCTATAAATCCTAGTTGCAAGCATAATTTTAACAATATTAATTTGGCAAAAAAATTGCAAGTTCCAGCAAAACACATTGAAAACACACAGGTGGATGATGAGGGTGTTCAAGTGTATAAGGATTTGAAGATTTCTATGGATAAGTATGTGTTGCATGGTGATTTTTATACTTTAGAGATGGATAATATGGATGTTGTTTTGGGATATCCTTGGATGGAATCTGCGGGTACTATCAATATTAATGTGCAAAAGAAATTGCTGGAGCTCTGGTATAAAAAGAAGAAAATTACATTACAGGATATTTCCATCAATAAACAGGTAGAGTACATGGAGACTGAAGCAGAAGATGTTCCAGGGACTGACATATCAGATGATGAGCCTTTGATGATCGACTATCAAACACAAACAGAGGCTGAAACAGAAAAGGTTATAGGTAAATCAGATGAGGGCTCAGTGGTTGAAGTCATATTGGAAGAGAAGACACCACAACAGGCACCACAGCAGGGTGAATTAAAGAAAAAGACATCGTGGGTTAAAACTTCAACATATAATCACCCACATCACCCCGCAAGAAAACAACCAACAAGATGGCAACCAATTAGCCACAAGGACAACAACCCCCTTATGACGGATAGCGAGGAGCGAAGATCCACCTACTACACATCAACATAGAAGAGCTGCCATGGTCAACTTCTATCTCATGTGAGCGAGGCACCAGCAAGATCGAGGGTTCACCTTTCTCTTGGATGGCTAGATGCAGGTGCATAGTACCAGTGGACTACTCTTTTGAGTAGATCTTATTATTTGTGTTCTTCCCATGTTTCGGGGACGAAACATGATAAGGGGGTGGAATGTTATATACCTAGGGGGGATAATATGGGGTACCAAGGGAGGTACCCAAGGTAATAATGTAATAATGGGGTGGGCCATAGTAATAAATAAGGTGGTTAACCGATATCATGTAAGGGACCACAAGTAGTTAGTAATAATGTAATGGGCCCATGGTATTAGTCGATGGTATGAGGGAACCATGGTAACGATCCATGGTATTGTATGTATGAGGCCTATATAGAGGCTAGAGACTCCACATGGAGGATGTCAAGGATTATTGTATGAATAGGCATATGACTTGTGGAGTGTTCTCCTTCCTTAAGGAGTGAATGTATGGTGTTGCCCTACCTTAAGCGTTTGATCAATAAAGAATCATTTCATATTATTTCTGAGTTTATTTGCATTGTCTTATATTTTCATATCAGATCTATAATATTTCTGGGTTAGATCTATAACAAGTGGTATCAGAGCTACAACAAGTGGTATTAGAGCACTTTCTTGGGCAAAAGTGGAGATTTTTTTTTTTTGCAGGATTTCGGGGGCGGAGAGTTTGCAGATCAGATCTATATGTTTTGGTGCAATATATGAAAAATCTAATTGCAGATCTATATTCTTTTTGAAAAAATAGCCGATTTCAAAAAAAAATCGGTTGAATCGGAGTCCATATGAAGGAGATATCGCTGATCTAAAAATCAGTGGGGTTGCAGACAATTTTTCAGGGCAGCGAGTTTGCGGCGCAGATCTGGACGTCCTGGTGCAAGATCTGCAAAACATAATTGTAGATCTGGATTCTATGTTAAAAATAGCCGATTTCAAAAAAAAATTGGTCGAATCGGAGTCTGGATGAGGGATATATAGCTGATTTAAAATCAGCTCTTTTTGCAGAAATTTTGGTGACGACGGGAGAGTTGCAGCACACATCTGAAATTCCAGTGCTTGGATCAAGATTTATATCACATGGGTAGATGCAGAATGATTGTTCCATTTCTGAAAACAGGTCATAATAAGGATTCTGAGCAATATTGACTAAACTGTGACAACTTCAAATTTTCGCCAAGTTTTTTCAAAACCCTCTTCATGACAGGTCTAGGTTTTATAGGAAAAGATAATGGTCCTACTATTGAAGAATACATAAAAGAATAGAAATCATTATGGAAAAACAATTGGAAATGGTGGGTAGTGGAGCTATTTAGAGAGGAGGCAGCCACATGGTGGGGATTACTTAACAAAACGAAGTGTTACAACCTGCTCGATGAAGAATTTGAAAAATTACTTTTAGACAGATGGTCTCATGCCAGAAAACAAGATAAGCATGTGGCGCTATTTCATACTGGTATATCCTTATTGCAGGTTCAAGGATTGATTCAGAAGGAGAAGATCATTGTTTATATAAATCCTAGTTGTAAGCATAATTTCATCAATGTTCATTTGGCAAAAAAATTGTAAATTCCAGCAAAACACATTGAAAACACACAAGTGGATAATGAAGATGTTCTAGTGTATAAGGATTTGAAGATTTCTATGGATAAGTATGTGTTTCATTGTGATTTTTATACTTTAGAGATGGATAATATGGATGTTGTTTTGGGATATCCTTGAATGGAATCTGCGGGTACTATCAATATTAATGTGCAGATGAAATTCGTCAAGCTATGGTATAAAAAGAAGAAAATTACATTACAGGATATTTCCATCAATAAACAGGTAGAGTACATGGAGGCTGAAGTAGAAGATGTTCCAGGGACTGACATATCAGATGATGAGCCTTTGATGATCGACAATCAAACACAAATAGAGGTTGAAGCAGAAAAGGTTATAGGTACATCAGATGAGGGCTCAGTGGTTGAAGTCATATTGGAAAAGAAGACACTACAACAGGCACCACAGCAGGGTGAATTAAAGAAAAAGACACTGTGGGTTAAAACTTCAACATATCATCACCCACATCACCCCGCAAGACAACCATCAAGATGGAAACCAATTAGCCACACGAACAACAACCCCCACAGGACAGATAGAGAGGAGCGAAGATCCACCTACTACACATCAACACAAATGAGCTACTACGGTCAACTTCCATCTCAAGCGAGTGAGGCACTAGCGAGACCGAGGGTTCACCTCTCTCTTGGATGGCTAAATGCACGTGCATGGTACCAGTGGACTACTCTTTTGAGTAGATCTTATTATTTGTGTTCTTCCCATGTTTCGGGGACGAAACATGCTAAGGGGGGTGGAATGTTATATATCTAGGGGGGATAATATGGGGTACCAAGGGAGGTACCCAAGGTAATAATGTAATAATGGGATGGGCCATAGTAATAAATAAGGTGGTTAACCCATATCATGTAAGGGACCACAAGTAGTTAGTAATAATGTAATGGGCCGTGGTATTAGTTGATGGTATGAGGGAACCATGGTAATGACCCATGGTATTGTATGTATGAGGCCTATATAGAGGCTAGAGACTCCATGTCAAGGAATATTATGAAGGAGTATTGTATGAACAAGCATATGACTTGTGGAGTGTTCTCCTTCCTTAAGGAGTGAATGTATGGTGTTGCCCTACCTTAAGGGTTTGATCAATAAAGAATCATTTCTTATTATTTCTGCGTTTATTTGCATTGTCTTATATTTTCATATCAGATATATAGTATTTCCGGTTAGATCTATAACAAGTGGTATCAGAGCTATAAAAGTCTAAGTCATTCTTAAACAGAAAAAAATCTTCAATATTATCAAACATGACAGCCTTATCATCTTCATGAAAGAAAATATTATCTTTTCATGATCTATAAATCCAATTTTAAGATTGTCATCATTTTCAAAAGAGGAAGAAGTTTCCCCAACACCATCTTGACCATGTGCACACCACAAACCTGCATTAGCTTGGGCTGTAACATGACCTTTCAAGAGTTGATCTATCTCATCTTTAGATAGAGGAGATAATACTTTTTGTTTTCTTCTGCTCAAGCAATTAATGTCTTCTTGAAATAACATTTAAAAACATGAAAAACCTGAATGACAGTCCTCGATTCCCTGGTCTTTTGAAATTGGAAAACATTGTTGATCATCTTCATATGACATGGCAATCAAATTATCATTTACCACAGAGTTATCAAAAGAATATTTTTCACTTACTTGAACAAAGATCTCTTCTTGTTTTTCATAAAATGACTGGATTACCTCCTCATGAAGGCTTGGGTCAATAACTCTGTCTTCTTCATTCCAGATGATCTCAACAACAGAGCTCTCCTTCATGGGATTCAAAACAAGGTAGTCTTCATCATCACGATCTGAATCTAGATCTAAAATAACCGACTTGACTTTATCACATTCTGAAATTGAAACTTGACTTTCCTGCATACTATCTTCTTCTATGGACAGATCTGAAATAAAACCTTCTCCTTCATCATTTTCCATTGTACTAAGATCTTGATCCTGCTGCAAATTTTCCTAAGCATCTTGATAAGTATTCTCTAAGCTATCTTTATGCTGAATGGATTTTCATACAGAGCCTCCATGATCTCATCCTCCATGGAGTCATCATCTTCATAATATTTCTCAAGGTTTTCAATAAAGCTATAAACATTTTTGCAACAATTCTGAACTAAATTTTATGATGGATAAGATTCTTTATACCTTTCAAAGAACATGGCATGAAAATCCTTTAAACAGTAAATACGCAGGTGGCAAACTTTCATAAAAAGATCGGGCTTCCCTTCGGAGAGTGGCCATGAATATATTCATCAAAAAATCTTCAAGAAAATCAACCTTCAACTTGCGAATATGCATGTGAAATCTAACCAGATGTAAAGCAGCATCATTCCTATCATCATCTTTAAACATAGGCAAATTCCTTTGCCAATCTACTTTCAAAATTTTATTTGGAAAACCTGGAATGTGATCTCGGCTCATGGGAGCATACTGTCGAGCAAATGAATCCATTTTGATAACAATGAATTCACCAAGAAATTCTTCAGGCTACTGTTTCTTGAAGAGTGGAGTTGCCATAAAAAATTCTGAACCTTGGGATTCTTCGACACTAGAGTCTCCAGGGGAATGATTTCAACCTTCTAGTGTCTGATCATTTTCCACCATAAACAATCAGATCTGAACTTGATACATTTTACTGAGGAACATAAAACTACGTTCCCCATTGGAGTCGCCAATATGTTATTGCCTAAATCTACCTCAGGCTAAGAAAGGCAGGTCTAGTGTAACATCAAACCCCGCTTATCCTGGTAGCTAGCCCTACCAAGTCGAGAGAGGACTCTCTCCTTGTCAATCTCATGAAAATATGGAAAATAAAACTTGAGATGACAGATATAAAAACTAATTTAGGCTAGATATATTCTCAAAAGAGTTTGATTGATTTTAATAATGGTTTGCTGAATCACAGGTGAAAGGCAGTTTTGGGTCCGGGGAATGAGCTCAGTTTTGCAGAGGGTTCTGTGGGGCAAGATAGGCAAGTGCATTAGTACTTTGAATTAAGTGAAATGGAGAGTTTTAATATTGGTGAGGAGTTGGAGAGGGCATGGAAATGTTATGACTCCTCTTTAGATAGTAGAAAACATGTAAAACTAAATAAACCCTAAGGTAGAGCACTGCAACATCAATTATTTCCACCTTTATACTTGATTCATTTAGTTAAGCAGAAAAGAGAAAGATAATGGCACACATAAACATATGATAACTTGATTGACAGAAGAAAAACAAATACTAAGTCACCTTGGCACAAGAATCCCACAAAATGTCGCAAACCCTAGTCCATTTCCTTGCCAAACTGCAGAAATGATGTACAATAATGCTCAAAGCATTCACAAGAGTCCAACCTTGACAAATGACTAATAAAATACATGATATTGACCTCCAAACCACCTGTGCTATCCATCAGGGGTCGAATCTATGAGAAGAGGGGTGGTTTCAACCATATCTAAACTAGGAACACAAAAATAAGCAGTGGAACAGCTTGCCTCTAAAACCTACGAAACTGATTCATTGAACTCAAAACCACCTACAACTGATGTATCTACCTCATCAAGTCAATTTTTGTCATTTTTACATCATAGTACATTAGTTTACATCATGTCACATCATGAATTTTACCATAAGAGAGAAAAAGTCAAACTAGAAGAAAACTAGGTGAAAAACATAATTTTTGAGCAAAATTGGTAAAATTTTGCTTGATGCGCAGTGCCATCTACCTGATGCACAACGCCTTTTCCAATATGAGTTTGAATGCCTTCCCCTTCACCAAATTATCTCCAAAATGGCTTTTTGGAAATCTTTGTCTGTCTGCTTTCTAGGACAAGTGAAATTTTTGGATTTGGTGTCCATTTTCCCCTTCAAAAATCAGTTCTCCCAAGATTGCTTCATGTGGGTCCAAAAAGTGGCAGAGAGGGCATTTTTGAGGTGTTTTTTGCCCGTTAGGTGACCCAAACCTCCTCCAAAATTCATAATATTTTCTAGGTTTTTATATTTTTTGATGAGGAATCCAAAAATTTAAGCCATTCCTCAAAATTCCCAACCAACTCAATGCTGGCGCTATGCATCAGAGCAAATTTCCCGTGTTTTGTAATTAAAATTTACAAAATGAAAAAAATTTCTCGAAAATGCTTCAAAATTGGTAGGAGGCAAGCTTATCAATTACTTTGCTAAGCCAAGGAAGCTTCAGCCAATATTCTAAGTTTATCTTGCTCCTTGGATTTTAAGGCTCTTTTTAGCTTGGCTTTCAAGTTTCTTGCGCTTGTTTTGAAAATATTATTCTGAGCCAAGTAGTGATAAGCCATGTGGCGCATCATGTTATTTTCTTTCTTTGCCTTCTCAAGTAGCTTCTCCAAGTGAATGTTTGCCCTTTCTAGCCATGATTGCCAGTCAGCATTGATTTCTTGCTCAAGTGGTGTAAATTTGACTTTCCTTTTTTTGGTTGCTTGCTTGTTTTCCGTTATGGTTTGCAGCTCCATGATTGTTTGTTTATCCTCCAATTACTTGTTCTGTTGCTCAAGGAAATTAATAATCCACTTAGCCCTCTCAAGGTCAAGTGATAAGTCATGGATGTCAACTTCTTTCTCTTTAATGACCTCCTTGAGTCTTGAGTTTTGGGAACTCAAATCAGTATCCTCCTCCTGAATCAAAACAAAATCTCCGTCCTGACCTTCAGAAGGCCCTTCATCATGCAATGGTTGTTTTCCTTTGTCCTTTACTCACTCTACTAAAGAAGAAGGAAAATCCCCTTTCACCCCAGGTGAAGATATCATTTTCCGATTGTCTGGTGAAGAGAACAAGACCCCTTCCACCCCTGGTGGAGATAATACTCATTGGCTGCTGCAGAAAGTCTTCTTGTGCCTTTTTCATAAGTTATAAACATAAGCATATGAGCCTCTTCAGTTCTACTTTCATGCTCTATTTGTTGCCTGGAAGGTCCACCTTCCTCTTGAGGTTTTCCAAAAATTTGAGGCCCTTTGAAGATCTCATGGGCAATGAACATTTCCGATGGCACTCCCAACTGAGTGAGCTAATGCAAAACAATAATCTTGATGACAGCAAAATGATAAATGTTATTAAGATGTTGTGGGTATGGTTTTCTCTTTGCAAGCACAGTCATCCTCTCTATGTTTTCGCAAATGAAGTATGGTATACTCATCATTCTAACCCTGATAAAATGCATAAGCAATCTGATATGATAAGCATAGATTCTGGAGAACCTTCCCTCACATGTAAAGTATTTGATGATGAGTTTCATTAGTGGCACATACTGGTCCTCCAAAAACTTAAAAGGAAACACCCTACCCAATTTACTATGATATTTGGCTTTTATGTAGGGTTCATAGTGTTGTTTGCTGATATTTTGTCTTTTGTTCCACCTTTCCCCCACATCTGGCATCCTAGTTGCTTCTGCAATAATGGCTGGTGAAAGAGTAAAATTGATGCCAGCCAGCTGTACCATATTGTCCTCCATGTTGATGAAAAATTACCTTGCTAATTCATGATGATACTTAACCCTCTCAATCATCTCACAAAACTCAAAGCAAGATTGGTATTTGAAACAAGTGGTGCAAAGAGGACAAGCAAGAAGTTCACCAATGCTAATAGGCTCCTCTCTAATTATTTTCCCACCTTTATGAGGTCTCCTAGGCTGTACATTCTTGTCTATTGAACTATCACTTTGTGTTTCTTCTTCATAGCTTGAGTCACTGTTTCTTGCCATTGTGCTTGTCTTAGGAAAATGATGAGATGAAGGTATGGTGGAAAAAAGATGATGAAAGAGGGATGAAAGAGGAAAATGGTGATGAGTATGAAGAGATTTTACTCTTGGGAAGTTAATTTAGGGAATGAAGGGAATAGTTTTGGGAAATTAGGGTTTAGTGAGGGATTTAGGGTTTGATGAGGGAATTAGTTTCTTTAGGGGAGTGAGATATGGGAAAATGGGATAAACAGAGTGTTTTAGGGTAATAAAAGAGTGAAAAGGGGTTAAACAATGTTTTTGCAATGATGGAATGAAATTTGCACAATAAAATGAAAACAGTGAGGAGAAACTAGGGTTTCATTTTAGACTTGGAAGATTCATGAAGAACACAAGAGTGAACTCAAATTCAGTTGTAGCATGTTGTTTACTTACTTCTAGAATGCAAATATAGCAAATTTGAGGGTTATGGCATGATTTGGAATGATTTAGAAAAATCTGGATTGATGAGCAGCGCACTGAGCCCAATATGCAGCACCCTCCTGATGTGCAGCGCCAATTGAAAATAACACTGCAGGTTTGCCTCTGATGTGCAACACTTGCTTGATGTGCAGTGCACTGCCTCTGTGGCACAACGCTAGGCCAAGTTGCCTTTAAAAATAGGGTTTTGTCTCCTTGGCTCCCAAATCACGATTTTTGCTCTCTAAGAGTATTTTTGCACAATGAAATGATAAAGAGGACCTCCTTCACTTTAAATATGAATGAATTTAAATTTTCACTCATCTCAAACCCACTTTTCTAATGTCAAAGTCGATTTTGGTTTTGAACTCTGTTTTTCCATTGAAATTGACTTTTCTTAATCATTTGATAATTGATGCATTGATGCTTGTGTTTTTGTCTGCAGTTGCTGGAGTTGGCAAGGTGAGCAAGGGAAGCAGCTTTGAACTTATTGCATATAGAAAAAATTGAAATTACATAAAATTTTGTTCATAGAAATAAAAACTCTGTTTTCACCTCAAAATAGAGTTTTGAGGTAAAAATCACTTATTGAGCATATCTTTAGTGAAATTTTGATCTGATGAACTTATTGGACCTCCTCATGTGCCTGCTGACCTTTTATTGAGTTTTTCATGACCATGGTGGCAAACCTTAGACCTAATGAGACCTAAAACCCTAAAAATGATTTTTGCAAATGTAATGACAAAAAATGACTGTAAATGACTGGAACATGTGAAAATAGGCCAGTAGGTAAATGGCATAAGGGAAATTAACAATGAACCACTACCATCAGTTGACCTATTATCTAATGGAATACAGTTGATCAGATGGGACACCTACTATGCATGCAAAAAGAGAAATTTGATCACTGATGGAGGGATGAAGATACCAACACTAGCAGAGCCTCCTGGAAATCACACCCATAGAGTGTAAAATCATCCATATAAATCTCTACTGCATCATGGACTAGCGCAAAAAAGATACTCAGGACTACCCTCTGGAAAGTGGCAGGCGAATTGCATAGGCCAAAAGGAAGGACCATATAAGTGAAAGTACCCCAAGGATAGGTGAAGGTGGTTTTATCTTGGTCTTCTACACTAATCTAGATTTGATTGTACCCGCTGAACCCATCTAGGAAAAAAAAAAACTTTTTCCCTGCCAGGCCATCTAGCACTTGGTCAATGGAAGGTAGAGGGAAATGGTCCTTCTTTGTTGCTTTTTTTAACTCTCTATAATTCACACAAATCCTCCACTTCCCATTTTTCTTTGGAAAAAACACGAAAGGAGAAAACCAATCACCGTCTGAGATAGGGTAAATAAATCTTGCATCTAACAGCTTTTGCAGTTCTTCTTTAACTATATCCTTGAGAGCTAGATTCATTCTCCTTTGGGGTTATTAGACTGGTTTGTAACCTTCTTTGATATAAATGTGGTGAGTACACACCGAGGGGTGAACTCCCTTCATTTCCTTGTAACTTCAAGCAAAGGCATCTAGATGTTCCCTTAGCATGTTGCACACCTTTTCTTCTTGGTGTATAGAAAGAATGGGGTTGATTTTCAAAGTTCTTTCAGGGATGAATTCTATGGTTTTGACACGAGTAGGGTTTTAATCAGCTAAGCATAAGTCAATCTGATGGTTGCTCTTGGTTTCATTTACTACTTCCTCTAAGGAAAAGGTGTTGGGAGTTGGACATTGGTGTATGTGTTCAATAAAATTATCCTCATCTGGTTGTCCTCCTCCTATGGTTGTTTCTAAGGTATAGAGTTGGGGTGAGTAGATTTCATCTTCTTCCTCCTCTTCTAGCCATAAAGGTAAGTCATGTTCTAGATATGGCTGAGCAGGAGGGTACAGGACTAACTGCTTGGACATATACCCATTTTTTATAGTCATATTTCCAGCCCTACAACTGATGTAGGCTTTGGTAGTGGCTAACCAAGGCCTCCCGAGTGATGAGCCTCATCATTGGGTAATTATATAGGCCTTAATTCACCTCATAGCTTATTCAAACCAAATTTTCTCATAACTTATTACATGTTCTTTATTATATTTTGTTTATGAGGTGAGTTAGAGTTGGATATTATGCTTAGTGGACTCATATGGATTGAATGCAAGATTAAAGGAGAAAATCAAGGAATTTTGGTAAAGACTAAAGTCAAAAATTGAATGGGACAAGGAAGAGGGATTGTAGGAGGTAAATCCTCCTCATTTATTACTCCTCCATTCGAATATTCCTCCGTTCATCACATAAGCTCGGAGTGCAAACATCCAAATCATGAGGATTAGAAGGCAGCCGAGCAAGTGAGAGACAAAGCACCAGTTTATCTCGAGTTTGGGAGCCGAGCCTCCCTAATTTTAAGGAAATCATTGGGGAATTCCATTGTATAAGTAGAGAGGCCTAGGACCTCAGTAGGATTCGGATTTTTATGGTAAAACTCTAAGTTATTTTCGAGCTGCAATACCGGTGAAAGTTCTATGGATGTAATTTGTTGTTTTGGTAATAAGAATGAGTTTTGTTTTGAGCCAGCACTGAGTTAACTAAGAGGGTTGAAGCTCTTGGGTTAGGGCCCAACCCTAGTAGCCAAGGCTCCTCTTTCTTGTACATGTATGTTTAGTGTAGTTTCATAGCTTCATTGTTAATTTTCTTTAGATGCATTTCCATTACAAGTAGTTTAGATTAGATTGGTTGTTTATTAATTTGCCTCCATTTGTGCCTTACTTCAAGCAATAGGTCAGCACGGATAAAAAGGATCACCACAAGGTTTTCAGAAGGCGTCTCGGTCTCACTTCCTCCCTCTAGTATCTTGACTTGAGGAAGGGACCCTTAAGCAACCCCAAAAACATAGATTTCTAGTTCTTTTATGGTCTTTGGAGTTTTTTGTCTTTAAATTAGTATTTGGTTAGTTTTTCAAGGTAGATTTCCATTGTCATATTTTTCATATTCATTTTTGTAGTAGATCTCATCCATGCTTTCATTCCTTTCAGCAACTTTCCTCATGCATAGTGTAGGCAGTTAATTCATTAATTCTACTTTTCTAGTTGATGAAAATGTATCTTTTTTGCATAGCTTTTAGGAAAACATACATGTTTTATGCAGAGTAGGTGCTTCAGGAGTAGACTAAGACTTCATAGCCAACAACCACCTTCCACTCCATCCACCTTAGCCATCCCTTGTTTCCACCATCACTGTCACTAGTTTTTCATCATTTTTCATAGAAATCCATCCAAGCATATTGAGCAAATCCAGCCATCTACTCCTGAGTGATCCTAGACCTTCTCCCACTCCATTCCACCCATCACACACCTTTCCTAGGTCTCCCATCACCTCCAACACCTCACATTTTTCTCTCAGCTGAATCTTGTAGGTTTACAGGGGATCTTGTAGGTTTCTAGTACATCCTATAGGTTTTCCTGAAATGGCCTATTTTAAGGAAGGATTGATGGAAAACCTCTAGGAAGCCACCAAAAGCATCCCAAGGGTCTTACACACCATCCAACCATCTCATAACCCTTCCATCCATCCTCAAGCATCCTTAATTCACCTGCCACATCCACAGAAGCAATTAATTTGCATACTTGATTTTGCATAAAAAGACAAAAAAGAAAAAACAGATCTAGTTCAGTCTCTTTACTTGCACATTAGTGATGCTTGATGCTTACTTCTATAACTTAGATAGTAGCATTTGTTTCATGTTGATTTAGCATTTCTGCCATGCATAGTTTCTTAGTGGGTAATTAGGAAATGGTGTGATTTAGCATTACATGTCAACCTTCTCCATTATTGCAGTAGAGTAACTCTCTCTTAGAGTAGATTTACCTTTCTTCCATCAATGAATCAAGCTTTTTTTGACTCCATAAAAGTCTGGCTTGGAATCCTAGTGGTCTCTCACCAGCTGAAAAGTGACAACAGGAAGAACCATTATTTTTACTTGTGTATACAGCACTGTTAGCTCCAAGTTTGTATGAGCCCCAGGTTAATAAAGTAAAGCTGGTAGCCCAGGAGTTGCAACATACTTGATGTTTCTGGGGAGGTGTCTCAGTAAAATGTTATTACTGCTTTCTTTTCTTCTATTTCTTGTCTTCAATATTTTGCCATTAGTTTATTTCTGCAAAAGTAATCTTGTTGTTTCCTTTCTTCCATTTTTCATTTTCTGCTTTCCTTTCCATTTTGCAAGCAAGAATTCAATTGAGCAAGTATCTTTTTCATTATGTTAGTAATTTTCCATTCAATCAACAATTTCAATTCTTCAAAGTACTTTCCAAGTTCAAAAAAATACAAAACCAAACCAAAAATATTTCCTTTCATGCCTCATAGGAATAGGGGCAGTGTAGGGAATTTTTTGCCAAATAACCCCACTACATCAAACAACCAACCTTCCCTCTTCTTTGGTGGCTATGAACTGGAGGAAACCTTAGGTGAGCAACCTAACATATTCAAAGAACCTACAGGGGAAGAAGAAGAAGAAGAACCCATTCCTACTGAACCAATGGCTGAAAACAGAAATGGCAGAGGGAATAGAGAAAGAGTTGAAGCTGCCTTCCCCATTAGGGAAGCCAATGGGGACACTAAGATAATAGATATAATCTCCTCTACCCTACCTCATTTCCACAGCTTGACCAAAGAGGACCCCAACACTTTCCTATTTGAGTTTTTTGTTATATGCCGAACCTATGACTATACAAATGATGAGCAAAAGTTAAAACTATTTCCATCTACACTCAAGGATGCAACATTGCATTGGTTCATGGGTTTACCTGGAGATAGCATCACAACTTGGGCTCAGATGTAGCAGGCCTTTAACAACAAATATTGGGACTACTTTCAGTCAAAGGATGCTGAAGAAATTTTTTTGAGGATGACCATAGGCAATGATGAATCCCTAGAGGATTACTAAGAAAGATTCCAACTTAGTTACAAAAGGGTCAGGTGCACACTTGAGCCTGAGTCACTAAACCTGGTCCTGCTTAGGGGAGTAAGGAAAGATCTGTTGGATACCCTACATTTGTTAGTAGGAGGAGATATCTACCAATTACCCTATGAGGATATCAAGACTGTCTTAGAAACCATTCTAGGGCAGCTAGGAAAAAGGGTAGGAGTAGTCAACATATGGTCAGTACATCGTCTTCCAAATCATCCATCAAGGGTGAAATTGGAAACATGCTGGAATATTTCAAAAGTGAGATGTTGTAAACTCTTGCCTTACAAATGGAAACCATGCACATTAAGAGGAAGTAGGAAGAAGCAAAGAGAGCCTTGGCCATTTTTTGTCCTAGATGCACCAAGATGTATCCTGGGAATGAATGTCCATTGAACTCTATTGAAATTTGCTCAGTCTGTGAAGAAAACCACTCCAAAGACAAGTGCCCTTCTTTGCCTAGACTCAAATTTGTATATAAAGGAGCTGAAGGGGTTAGTGAGTAGCTTTGCTACATTAACCAAAGGAGACCTCATGGGCTTAGACCATACCAGCAGGGCATGCAAGGGTCGTCCCATGCATATTACAACCCCAACCAAACAACAACCATACCTTCTTTGGGACCACCTACTCATCCTTCTTAGTCTACACCCCTTCCTTGGTCCTATGCATCTCATTATCACTCCTAGCCAGCTAGCCAACCATTTTAACCTTATGCTCTGCCACAACCTCAGTGGAATGCACCACCCCAAGGGTGGAGGCCCCAATACAACAATGCTCCAACTCTATTGCCTCCACCACCTGCCCAACCACAACTGCTAGATTCTGCTCCACCCAAGCAATCCTAGATGCCTACCTAACCAAATCTGAGCCCAAATAATAGGTAGGCTTGGCAAGTATATAGTGGAGAGACATCATATCTAGCTTATGCTGTGGAAATCTAGGAGATTAACCTGAGATCTAGGATATTTCTCCCAGATAACCAACCTCTGCCTCCACCTAGGGAGGTTGAGGAAGAGAGAGAGGAAAGCAATCTTAAAGTGAATCCACCCTTTCCTAAGAGATTAGCCCAACCACTCTAGCCTACCCCAGAAGAGATTGAACTTCTGGGAGAATTGAAAAATCTACGTGTAAAGATTCCACTTCTCCAAGCAATAAAATATGTTCCTATTTACAATAAGTTGATTAAGAAGTGCTTCAAGCATCCAAGGAGGTAAAGAAGGGATGCCCCTACCATTAATGTCAATGGGAAACTGTCTGACTTAATGCTGGGACATGTAATCTGTCCAAAATATTTGGACCATGGAAGCCCTGTTTAGATATGCACATCAATGGCACCATTGTCCCACAGACTTTGATTGATCTTGGGGCTACCATTAATGTGATGACCAAGGACACCATGCTCAAGCTCAACCTCCAAGGTTCATTGAGGAATACCACAATAGTTCTACAACTTGTAGACCATTCCATAGTAACCCCTGAGGGGATTGTGGAGGATGTGATGGTCTCCATTGACTCTTGGGAGTACCCTACAGATTTCCTAATTCTCCAGCCTAAGGGTAAGCTTACTAGTTACCCTCTCATCCTTGGCAGACCATGTTTGGCCACTACTAATGCTTAAATTAGCTACAAAGCTGGGAATATGATCATCAAGAATGGGCATATGTCCAAGCCGTTAGTCTTATACCCTCCTGCTCAACCTTCTCTAGAGCATGATTTACCTTTATGGTTGGAGGAGGAGGAAGAAGATGAAGTTTATTCCGCCCAACTTTATACTTTAGAAACAACCATGGGAGGAGGACAGTAGGATGAGGATGACTTGATTGAACACCTACTCCAAAGTCCAACTCCCAGTTCATTGACCTTAGAAGAAGCAGTAAAGGAAACCGAGAAAAATCACCCAATTTATTTACACTTGGCCAATTCCAACCCACTCCATGTCAAAACCATAGAATTTGGCCCAGAGAGAACCTTTAAAATCAATCCATCTCTTTCTGCTCTCCAAGAAGAGAAGTTATGCAACATGCTAAAGGAAAATCTAGAAGCCTTCGCTTGGAGTTACAAAGAAATGAAGGGAGTACACCCCTCAGTGTGTACTCACCACATATACATCAACGAAGGTTGTAGGCTGGTTCGACAACCTCAAAGGAGGATGAATCTACCTCTTAAAGATATATTCAAAGAAGAATTGCAAAAACTACTAGATGCAAGATTCATTTACCCTATCTCCGACAATGAGTGGGTCTCTCCTTTGGTGTTAGTTCCAAAGAAAAATGGTAAGTGGACAATTTCTATAAATTACAAGGAGTTGAACAAATCCACAAAGAAGGACCAATTCCCTCTACCCTTCATTGACCAAGTGCTAGGTGGCCTGGCAGGGAAAATTTTTTCCTCTTTCCTAGATGGATTCATTGGGTAAAACTAAATCCAGATCAACCTATAAGACCAAGATAAAAGCACCTTCACTTGTCCTTGGGGTACTTTTTCCTATAGAGTCCTTTATTTTGGCCTATGCAATGATCCTGCCACTTTATAGAGAGTAGTCTTCAGTATTTTCGCCGAATTAGTCCATGATGCAGCGGAAATTTATATGGATGATTTTACACCTTATGGTTGTGATTTTCAAGAAGCTCTATCTAACCTAGGCAAAGTACTACACAAATGCATTGAAATGAACCTGTCTCTCAGTCCCAAAAAATGTGAATTCTTGATGACTGCAGGGACCATGCTAGGTCATTCAAATTCTCAACAAGGACTACAGGTGGACCCAAACAAAATATCTATCATCCAAAGGGTCCCACCTCCTCAAAAGCGTAGAGATGTTACAAGTTTCCTAGGGTTAGCTGGATACTACCGAAGGTTCATAAAGTACTTCAGCAAGTTGACCTCTCCTTTATTTCGTTTGTTGGCCAAGGACTCTGAGTTTATATGGTCAAAAAGTTGTTAAGAGGCCTTAGACATCCTAAAGGACAAGTTAACCACTGCACCGATTCTCTGAGGCCCAAATTGGGCCCTCTGCTTTCATATTCATGTTGATGCCTCAGACAAAGTCATAGGAGCAGCCCTAGGTCAGATAGATGAAAAACTGCCTTATCTTATCTATTTTATCAGTAGGAATTTGTCAAAGGCTAAACTAAATTACAAAGTGACTTAAAAGGAACTCTTGGCTATTGTGCATTCATTGAACAAATTTAGGAATTATATTATAGGCTATCAAACATTTGTGCATACTGATCATGCTGCAATCAAATATTTAATGAAGAAACTAGATGTGAATGCTTGAATTATAAGATGGTTACTTTTATTACAGCAATTTAATCTAACCATTGTTGACAAGCCTGGTAAGGAAAATGTTGTTGCAGAATTTTTGTCTAGAGTAAATTTTCCTATAGGTGAAGAAGGAATGGTTGATCACGAGTTACTGGATGAGCACTTATTTTATATTTCAATTCTTTCTCCATGGTTTGGTGATATAGAAATCTATTTGGTATCAGCACAGTTCCCACCAAACTTGTCCTCCAAAGTAAAGAGAAATATAGTAAGGAAGAGCGCCCCCTTCACTTGGATTGGGGGTAATCTCTTTGCTATGGGGTAAAATGCACGGAATGAAAAATACCCTTGAAATTCTTCCCGAGACTTCTGACAGACCGTAAGGTTATCTACAAAAGGTACCTGTTACACACATGTTCATCTATCTGACATATATTGACAGGATATGGAGAAAGGATCACCTTTGGTTCTTTCTAGATTAGCTTGGGGACCTCCGTGTGGTAAGAAGAAATCCTCCTAACCGGCTCCAAGACGATTCCTGCACAAAAGAATGAAGCAAACCAATCACAACATATACTTCTGACAATTAATGTAAGAATCCATAACAAACATGTATAAATGTGTAACTTATCTACTCAACAAAACAAGCATTAGAATGAACAAATAAATGCACAATATCACCGACACTTCGAGTAGGGAACACAACCGCAGTCCTATATTCAAAATAGAAGAGTGATTACAACAACCCTATTGTATCAACCTTCCTTATCCCTTCCTCCTCTCTCTCTCTCCTTCTTTCAGCTAGCTCCTTCAAGAATATGACAATATCACAACAACACCATGTACTATCCTTCTAAATGCTCTCACCTTTTTGCAATGGCCCTCTCATTGCTTATATAGAAATCGATTTAGGGCTGCCCAACTCCACCTGTAGTTCATTTGGGTAAAAAACATGAACGTGCCTCGTTTACTAGCTTTTTCCCATTTGCCTCTGTTTCCGGAATAGAATTTCTCCAAATATCTTGACTTTTGGAGATTCCCTGCTTTTCTTTCACAAATTTAGGGAAATAATATCTAGATATTTTATGGCAAATTCGTTGGCATAACCACTTGAGCATCACTAAATTTCACTAACGCTCCCCCTGGTCTAACAAAAAGAGTTAGCAGGTTGACTGACGTTCCTTTATGCTTGTAAACAAGCTTTATAAAGCAGGTTGTCAGTGTACAAAGAGCATTAGTGTGGATTCTGGGCCTGCAACTGTGGTCATTCTTCCAGTCATCTTGTCTTTCTCCTCTGAGTTGATTAGGAGGTCAATTTGTCCTATAGAAGATGCACCCTAAAGTATAAGATTAGAGGCAGAGACGATGGCCGAAATACTTTATGAAAATACTGTAGTTTCCCGTCAAAATCTTTGTAGAGAGAGAGAGAGAGAAGTTTCGAGTGATAAGGAAAACCTGATACAACAAAAGTACGTATATATGAACTGCTAAAATCATGTCTGGAGTCGGGAATTCCCATGCTTAGTAGCTATGTCAGAGTATCTTTCTCCTCAGAGATATAACAATGCTGACTACCAATATGGCACAGGGTGGATCCAGTGTCATAATAGATTATCCTGAAATGGCTGTCTTCGAAGAACAATATCACAAATTGGGAGAGGAAACAAGGCTGAATGATGCAAGCCTCTACCCAAGGTCTTGATTCCTGCTTCACTGAACAACATAGATCAATACATGTTATAAAATGATTTGATGTCAAACATGCACAAAATAATCTAATTACTAGCCAATAATGGAGATTGTTAACAGATGCGAGGAAGGCCACTGATAATGGTGATGGTCTCTAAGATGCACAGTGCAAACTAGCGAGTGTGAAATATTTTTTGTCATCGAACACTCATAGAATCGCTTAACCAGGAGTCAATGCTGAAAACCTGTGATCAAGCACAAGGTAACCTGCCACTAATGTCTGCAAGCACCAAGGCACTGAATGTGTTTATGTGTTACCTTCCTAGATAGAGTGTTGAAGTCGATAGGAAGGAACCTGTCGAAAGGTAGGCAATGATGTGTCCTACATCAGTCGACACGAAACCAGAGAAGGATGATTTTGTTTTCTGAAGAATCTTTTGAGATTTTGGGTCTAAACAACGGAGGGCATGATGAAAGGATATGTAGGTGTTATAGATATTTTTGTGCCTTACAGCTCTAAGCATGAAATTTCCATAATCCAAGGGATCCAAAGTCCCTAAAAGTGTTTTTCCTACCCCTAAAGGAACAAGTTCAACCAATCAAAGCTTCTCCCAGAAGTTCTCCACCAGAAACTGCTCAAAACTAGTCAAATCAGGATCAATTCAGAAGCTCCACTAGCTGCCTGCGTTGCAAAGCACCCAAATACACTGGCTAGGTGCGTTGCAACGCACTTGAATGCACTACCCAGGTGCGTTGAGCGGGAAATGACAAGTGGCAGAGTCATTCAACAAGGTGGAGAGACAATGGAAGGTTCCAGAATCTTCTCCAATGACACTTGCCTCACTGAATTCGACCAGTGATGAGTAAGAGGCTTTCAGTCTCCAAGTGGAAGCAAGCACTGACAGAGAGAAGCCACAAGTCAAAACATAAGCTGACTCATCCTATCTGCTTACATCTATATACGGATCCCTCATCCCAGAGATCCAGAGGCTGGAATTTTGTACTTTGCAGAGAATTGCTGTTGGTTTGAGATTGAGATTAGTACATTGGGTGATTTATGCTTTGTTGGAGGTGAGGAAGGGATTCCTTTGCTGGGAGGTAGATGCTGGATCGGGACTCACTTGGTTGTATCTCCTCTTGGAATTTCTTATCATACCAATAAAACTATTTGAGTTTCTTCTACATGCTTGTATACCAGTGATGTTTTGTTATATTTGCATGTTTAGCTTAATCTGATCCTGAGCTTTTTATGAATGTAAATCTATATCTTCGTGTAGTTTCTCTCTTCTGTGATCTTGTAGGAATTCAGTGAAGCTAGGCCAGTAAGGGAGTAGGCAGCGGGAAGCAAACAAAGAGAAGAGCGATTGGATCAACAAACTAGCGAAAGACACAGGTTAGTTACATCCTTCCTCTTCATTTACATTTCATAAAGAAGAATACTCAAGTAGTTTTCCTTGTTTGTTGCTAAGGCACTATCACACCTTAGAGTGGGATAGGGGCATTCTGAATAGATACTTTTCCCAACAACAGAATGGTGACTCTGCTGGGGATCGTATCTAGTTAGTTTATTTGTGTTTCTATTGTTGTTCTTCTCATAAACTTAGGAGTGGCGAATCGAACTGCATTTTCCATTTACAAATGCAAAGTAGAGATCTGCTACTCTATTCCATTTGCTGGGCCTGTTTATGATCTGAACAGTTGATCCACAAATGCTCTAACTATCCTTTGTGATAGCTCTTAGTCCTCCTTTAAATCATCGTTCTAATTGTACCTTATTGATAGCTTTTATCCGGCCAAAAACCATAGATTAAACTGCAAACCGTGACCCAGAACCCAGAGAAAATTCTCGTTTCTGCTTCAGTGTAGGCTCTGTGAAGAGGTTCTGCATTTCAACATAGGTCCTGAGAAGGCTACCTGCACTGCAATTCAGTTTCTCTGTGCAACAGGTGCGCTGATCAGCCTTTGCCCTGCGCAGCTGTGGTTCTTTGCTTCATTTTGTTCAGTTTTATCTCTGATTTTTGCAGCCTGTTATCAGTGTGTGTACCTATCTGAAAACCCCTTTTCTTTGCCTTAATTCCACCTCAGTTGTATAAAAGAAACTATATTTGTTTTTGTGTATTTGTTACATCATTTGCAGTTTCCCATTACAAAATTAAACTAATCATACTGTCGCCCTTAGATCTAGACCTGTCGTAAGTGTCGTTTTGATCTTAGGAGTAAATTTGTTTGTTGTTGACAGTTGATTGCACTTTTACTTTTGTCTTTTGGTTTGAATTTGTGAATTTCTAGTGTCGAAACAAGTGTTTACTTCAAAATCATAAAGTCTCGTAATCGTCTTTTTGATTTCAAAAACAAACTTGTTTGTGTTTTCACTTGAAATCGAATTCAAATTTGTACAACAGATTTCTTTTTAGGCATCAATATTAAGAAAGTGAAAACAAATACATGCGCATGTGCATTTGCATATTGATAGTTTGTATGGTTTGATTTAGGAAAAGTGCATTTACAGTGTGCTCTATGCTCTTTGAGAAAAGATTGTGTCTTTCTTTTCCCCTTGTAGCTAGGATTTTCATTGTTGAAAAGAGACAAATGCTTGCTTATCATCTTTAGATTGCATTTAGGAATTTCATCTACATCTCGTGGTGATCCAAAAAGGCAAACTTCTAAAAAAGATCAACCTAAAATAAATTGAATGAACCTAAAAACGCTTTGTAACTTAACGCACAACATAGAGGTCTAGGCTAGAGACGTGTTCCGGCGTCGTAAAACCTGGTGACTGTTTTGTTGGGAAAAGTATCCAATTCGGAATGCCCCTATCCCACTCTAAGGTGTGATAGTGCCTTAGCAACAAACGAAATAAAATAATTGAGTATTCTTCTTTATGAAATGTAAATGAGGAAGAAGGATGTAACTAACCTGTGTCTTCCGCTAGTTTTTCGATCCAATCACTCCTCTCTTCAGTAGCTCCCAGCTTCTTGCTCCTTCACCGGCCCAGCTTCACCGAATTCCTGCAAGATCACAAGAGAGAGAAACTACACAAAGATACAGATATACATTCATAAAAAGCTCAAGATCATATTACTTTTCATCCGAAGAAGTACTGCATCACACCAGTTGAATATTTTCGGTTGGAGGCACTCCAAGGGATGCTGCATATAAGATCTATTGGCTACATGAAGAGACGCACTACCGGCCATCCTACCAATAGTGTACAGGATAGACCTAAGGGACCTGTCAGCAACCTCACGGATAACTATCTTTCCGTCTTTACTCGGCTGAGATCCTTCCCTGCAATACTGGCGGACATAATCTCTCACAGAGTCACTCCCTCGGGCCGAACCTGACAAAGAGATGGGGGCACCCCGCCTCGACAAGCCAGTCAAGAAGTAAATGTCTACTGCAATCAAGGGGATAGATTTGGCCCTAATCTGGAAAACTTGGTTGATAGGATCCCAAGCATCGAGCAAATACTGCAGTAGGTTGATCTGCTGTCTCATGCTAGAGATGCAGAAGAACTTCAGCAGACCACAGTTCCGCAGTGCGTTCACCGTAATCGGATCATGTAGGGCAATCATGTCCTCTTCTTCATGTTCTCGTTCTCGCCATGTAAGGGTCATTTTGCTCCAATATCTCTGAAAAACAAACATGAGTTGAGTTAGATCCTGGTTTTGATGAGAAACAGGCAAAAATTTTCATCAAAAACTGTGCAATAAAATCCTTTTCTGCGCCCAACGCACCTGCACAGTGTTCCACCTGCGTTGAAGGTCAAACTGCCTTCATGCTGCTTGACATTCAGTGCAGGTTTCGAGTGCACAAGGTGCGCTGATGGCGGAGCGACCCCATCAAACCCCGGGGGCTCAGAAAAACAGGAAATCAAGCACAGAATGCAGAAAGGAAACCATGAAATGAAAGAGCTCAGGTTTAGCTCCTACCTGGTCCAGACGGTGCCGAGAATCGTCCATAGAATCTCCCGAAATCAGTTGATGAAAATCAAGGGGGAAGAGGCACCTCCAAAGCTCGAACAAACCAAGTTCAAATGAAATGGTAAAATGAGAGGTAAAAACACTTTTTAATAGCTTTTTACATAGTTCAAAGTGAAATATTAGTGTTTTAATCTCATTTTCAAGAAAATGTTATTCATTTCTAACTAGTTTGATGCAGCAATTGAGGGTACAGTACTATCTTTGAAAAGGCAAAGCTATTTATGGTAAAAAATCAAAACTAGACCATGAATTATCGAGCAGTTTTAGCACATAGTTCATGCTCGTTAAAAAATAAACATAAGACCGAGCAGTGCTTTTCCGTGTTTAATCTCGTTAAAAAATGAACTACCCTCCGGTAAATAACCACCGTGAATGTAACAGTATCAGCCATTAAAGCCTTGGTCATGTTTGCACCGTCACCTCCACTTTTTCCATTGGCCGATCATTCACCTCCATTTGATTGTTTACCCATTTTGAGGAACAACTGCGAAGAGTGATTTCACTAGCCATCCTTGTGACACTGCCGTGATTGGAAAATTCCAACCCTTACCTGGAATCAGCTGCTAACCCGTTTTATCACTCGTTCCTCAAAAGACGAGTCTTCTTTAAGCTCTTTTCATCTGACTCGTAAAATATGAAAAGATTACCGAGTTTTGGCCTTCCAGCTCGCTAAAGCGACCGAAAGTGCTATCCCTCCTCTAGATTTTAATATTTTTGGACCTGAGGGATTATTGCACAAAAAGATCGAGCGCTTGTTTTGTTCAGCTTGTAAAAACTATCGAAAATTCATCCCTTCTGTATTGTTTTATACTTTTTCAGACTTAAGGGATTAGATGACGAAAAAGGAACTCTGGAGTTATCTTTACGTACCTTTTTAGACTCTCTAAAAATGAAAAGGACCGAGTTATCTTTGTCGTTAAACTCGTTAAAAAACATTAATAGCGACAAACTTGTCTTTAGACGAGAACGAGTTTCACTATTGCTAGGCTCGTTAAAACATAGCGATGGGTTTGCCCGAAGGGAAAATTATATAACAAGCATATGTTATCCTCCTCAAGCTTGAAAAAAATAAAGAGGTACTGGTCAGCAATGACTGGGGAAAAATTGGGAAGAAACTCAAGGAACTTTATTGGTAGCATGTCGCTCTTGAACATGACACTTCCACTCTGTGCCTGAGTCGGGTTGGGTTGTTTCATTCACCGGTCACATCGCCATGGTCTCGCCATACCATCCACCTTTGGGGTAAATGTTACCAATCCATCACACCAGTGTCGCCGATATGTTCAAGAGAAGTCATCCAGAGAAGTCAACCATGTCCCATCCACTACCATACATTATCCTTCATTCTTTCATGACCACCACCCTGAACCATATATCATCAGATCATTTTCACCTCCATCAAAATCATTTGCTCTGTTCTGCGTCACTGATGTGGGATACGTTAAGGCCCTCCTTTGACGGATCGCTTCTTGTCGACATCAGCTCATTATCCAAGAAGTTGATCTAGGGACACCCCCTTAAGTACTTTAAAGCTTGCATGCCTCAATGGCAAGTTTCTCACTTCCGGCAACAGGTATACATCAATGACCTTCGACCGAAAGATTTTGCGTGGTGTTCGACGCCAAGTCCTTTATTCATGCAACGTGAATTGTACTGCAGTACCTTGAGGGTCATTATCATTATCGGTGATTCCTCTTGCACTTGTTAACGGTTTACATCATTGACCGGTAATCAAGCGATGTATTTCCATGTTCGACTTCAGAACATTTCTCACATGGATCAACTTGTACTTAGAGTGAAGATCGAACGCGTTTGAGGACCCCAGATCTAGTTTCATCCATCCGGGCTGCGATATATATTCAGGAAAAATAAAGACATTGACATGTACAACATTGCAGCACAGATAATCATCCTACCAAAAGGATGATGATTTCATCAAAATCATCAGTCTACCATCAGACGATTGTCTGTCTTATGTACATCAAAATGAATTTATAAAGCTGAGCATGGGAATGCCCACCTCAGCTAGATCATGAAAACAATATGAAAAATAATGTATTGTATTGTATCTTATTACAGGTCTCCTCCCAGCATTGAATGAACTTCGGATCCTCCTAATAAAGCATTTCACCCGATAAACGGCCTCATACTTCAGGGGGCAACTGTTATAGACATTTTTGTGCCTTACAGCTATAAGCATGAAATGTCCATAATTCAAGGGATCCAAAGTCCCTAAAGATGTTGTTACAGCTCCTAAAGGAACAAGGTCAACCAATGACAGCTTCTCCCAGAAGTTCTCCACCAAAAACCACTCAGAAATAGTCAATTCAGGATCAATTCAGAGGCTCCACTAGCTGCCTGCGTTCAAATGCAGAGACTACACTGGCTAGGTGCACTGAAACGTAGGTGGAAGCACTACCAAGGTGCGCTGAGCGGGAAATGACAAATGGCAAGCTCATTCAACGAGGTGGAAAGACCCTGGAAGCTTCCAGAATCTTCTCCAATGACACTTGCCTCAATGAATTCGACTAGTGATGAGTAAGAGGTTCTCAACCTCCAAGTGGAAGCAAGAACTGACAGAGAGAAGCCACAAGTCAAAACATAAGATGAATCATCCTCTCTGCTTACATCTATATATGGATCTCTCACCCAGAGGTTCAGGAGGCTGGAATTTTGTACTTTGCAGAGAATTGTTGTTGGTTTGAGATTGAGATTAGTACATTGGGTGATTTATGCTTTGTTGGAGGAGAGGAAGGGATTCCTTTGCTGGGAGGTAGATGCTGGATCAGAACTCACTTGGCTGTATCTCCTCTTGGACTTTCTTATTCTATCAATAAACTACTTGAGTTTCTCCTATATGTTGTGTACCAATGATGTTTTGTTATGCTTACATGTTTAGCATAACAAAACATCATTACACAGCATATAGGAGAAACTCAAGTAGTTTATTGATAGAATAAGAAAGTCCAAGAGGAGATACAACCAAGTGAGTTCCGATCCAGCATCTACCTCCCAGCAAAGGAATCCCTTCCTCTCCTCCAACAAAGCATAAATCACCCAATGTACTAATCTCAATCTCAAACCAACAACAATTCTCTACAAAGTACAAAATTCCAGCCTCCTGAACCTCTGGGTGAGAGATCCATATATAGATGTAAGCAGAGAGGATGAGTCAGCTTATGTTTTGACCTGTCGCTTCTCTCTGTCAGTTCTTGCTTCCACTTGGAGGTTGAGAACCTCTTACTCATCACTAGTCGAATTCATTGAGGCAAGTGTCATTGGAGAAGATTCTGGAAGCTTCGAGGGTCTTTCCACCTCGTTGAATGAGCTTGCCATTTGTCATTTCCCGCTCAGCGCACCCTGGTAGTGCTTCCACCTGCATTGCAGTGCACCTAGCCAGTGTAGTCTCTGCATTTCAATGCAGGCAGCTAGTGGAGCCTCTGAATTGATCCTAAATTGACTATTTCTGAGTGGTTTTTGGTGGAGAACTTCTGGGAGAAGCTGTCAATGGTTGACCTTGTTCCTTTAGGAGCTGTAACAACATCTTTAGGGACTTTGGATCCCTTGAATTATGGACATTTCATGCTTATAGCTGTAAGGCACAAAAATGTCTATAACAAACTGTCGGCCTCACTGATGGTTGGGTGATTCCTCCTTAGAGATGATAAGTGCCAGTACGGATTGTGCTCCCACGTACCGTCGAGTATATATTGGGAGACCCCTATAGGCATAAAACCCTTATCCATAGGAAGCCGTGTCGGCCACCCTACTGATCGCAATGCACTGAACACAGCATTCGGGAAGATTGACCACCCGTACCCTAAAAAGTATTCTGCGGTTTTGCGATTGGTCTGGCACACCCTCTACCTAGAACTCCAGAGCAGTCCCTTTCGTTCCTTTTCAGACTCCTTAACGGAAAAGGTCCATCTGAGCACTTGTCACTTCAGGCTCATTAAAAATCAAAGGAGACTAGAGTCATCTTTTGCTTTTTCTCGACTCTTTAAAATTGAAAAAGCAAGTTGTGTCCAAGCATCGTTAAAATTTATTTTAAACGAAATATTCATACCCTTTTTCCTACGTTGATCTTTAGGTTGAGAAAATGGAGCCTACCAACCAAGGAATTCCCCTTGGTGGAAATCCTAGTCCCTTCTCCTCTTGGGGAGATGCTGGTGCGCCCCATATGGCCACATTGTCGCTTCCAGGACTGACAATTGGCTTTCCGGTCTGGCTCTTCTCAACCAATGTCGTTCAGAACACCACTATTCCTGAAGAGTCGAATCAGCAGTTAGACCAGTCCAGAGTTACCCACCAGCCTTCTACTTCCTCTAGTTCTTCCTCTCCTCCTTCCTCTTCACTTGATGGGGCTGGAAAAGCCAAAAGTCAAGTTCCTAAGGAGAAGAAGGAAAAGAAGAAGAAAGAGAAGAAGAAGAAGGAGCCAAAACCGACTGGGGGCAAACGAGTGTCATCTAACGAAAATCCACACACTGCACTGACCAGGCCTAAATCGCCATGTGTCATTTGCAAGGGAGACCACTTTCATAGAGATTATCCCTGCATCCCTCAGATCCTAAGGGACTGGTCTCCCCGTTTGCATAATCCGGTGGCGTCAACCTCTGATAGCCATGTTGAAAGCACACCGTCAACTAGCGAAAGTGAAGTCCCATGACAAAAAGGGAGAGCTAGATCTCCTTGTAAACTGTGCAAAGGCAATCACGCCATCCACCGTTGTCCCTTCTTAGACGAAGCTAAAAGAGTTTTGGATGATCGTCCGGTTTCACCGTTACGACTTCCTCCTGGATATAAAAAACTCTTGTTGAGTCCTTCGTTAGTTGAGAATCCAGCTAGCCCGCTCAAGTGGTCAGCTGAAGCGCCGGTCATTGAAGATGAACCAGCTGAATCTATACCCGACGAAAGTCAAAAGGTCGAGGCGACAGTTGACCCGGTCTTGCCTTCAGAGGTTTTATCTTCGAATGATACAGTCACTGAGGAGAATAAGGATGACACCGTCCAAATTCTCTTCATCAACACAGACTCCGACGAACACGGGGGCAACCTACCCATTCCTTTATCGCAGGAAGGAAGTTCATCAGAGCTGTACCCGACCGTCTACTCAGTCCCACCTCCAAGAAACCTAGTTGTCTCCTTCGATTGGGATCAACTAGGCAGACCCCGTTTACCAGCAAGCATACCATTCAGAATTATCGTCCAAATATACAGAATGGTCATGGCTGGCACCATCGTTGATGAGGGGGCATCTGTGAGTATCCTTTCCTCTATTGCTTGGAAAGCGCTTGGTTCGCCATCGCTTTTGCCTGAAATGAGAAATCTGACAGGCTTTGATAAAGGAACCAGTCGACCTTTAGGGATCCTCCCCAATGTGCCCATAACATTGAAAGGGAAAACCGTTCAAATGAACGTGATGGTCGTTCAAGGACCCTTGGATTATAACCTACTCCTTGGATGAGACTATATTTATTGCATGGGAGCCATCGTCTCCTCACTCTTTAGAGTAATGTGTTTTCCGCATGAAGGAAGAGTGGTCAAGCTCGTGGACCAGCTTTCATTTCCCAGATCATGCATCGCAAATAGTCATATACCATCCCTAAATGGTCTCTTCACGCAAGAAATGTCTCAACCCACGGTCCGTCCTCCCGATGAGCGCGAGTGATTCGGAAGGATATGACTGGAACCCAGGGGGCATGCATCCTGGTCTGCTTCGGCAGGAAAACTTCGGGTATAAGGTAGGCTTCCGCGGTAGAATATGACTAGTCTGTACCCCGTCCGTGATTGAGATAGGGGTTATTCTAGAATAAGATTCTTTTGTCAAAGTTATGTGAGTTGGCGGGCATCGTCGCTCACCTTTGTTTATCTCGGTAGACATCGCCGAAGAAGTGTTTTGTTTACACTGTAAATAGAACAATCTTTGGGTAGCCTGTAAGAGGTAGTACCCTTCCTGATAAAACAAATGTCTTGTCAGCTCGAATAAAGGGTGACCCTTCCTGATAAAACGAATGTTTTTTTAGCTCGAATAGAGGGAGACCTCGAAACTCTGTTTTATACCTAGGGGCATCCAAACCTTTTGGAGTGCAAGCAAAGAGCGATTATTTATCTGTTTTTTGGATTAGTCGTTTCCTAACTTGCATAAAGAAAGGAAGTGGGGCAAAAATCTAAATGTTTCCGTTTTATATGAGACATTCTTATCATATGACTGGATTATCGAGCAGTTTTAGCACATAGTTCATGCTCGTTAAAAAATAAACATAAGATCGAGCAGTTTTAGCACATAGTTCATGCTCGTTAAAAAATAAACATAAGATCGAGCAAGTGTTTCAACCCGCGTTTAAGCTCGTTAAAAAATGAACTATCCTCCGGTAAATAACCACCGTGAATGTAACATTATCAGCCATTAAAGCCTTGGTCGTGTTTGCACCGTCACCTCCACTTTTCCATTGGCCGATCATTCACCTCCATTTGATTGTTTACCCATTTTGAGGAACAGCTGCGAAGAGTGATTTCACTAGCCATCCTTGTGACACTGCCGTGATTGGAAAATTCCAACCCTTACCTGGAATCAGCTGCTACCCATTTTATCACTCGTTCCTCAAAAGACGAGTCTTCTTTAAGCTCTTTTCATCTGACTCGTAAAATATGAAAAGATTGTCGAGTTTTGGCCTTCTAGCTCGTTAAAGCGACAGGAAGTGTTATTCCTCCTCTAGATTTTAATCTTTTTGGACCTGAGGGATTATTGCACAAAAAGATCGAGCGCTTGTTTTGTTCGGCTCGTTAAAACTATCGAAAATTCATCCCTTCTGTATTATTTTATACTTTTTCGAACTTAAGGGATTAGATGACGAAAAAGGAATTTCGGAGTTAACTTTACGTACCTTTTCAGACTCTCTAAAAATGAAAAGGACCGAGTTATCTTTGTCGTTAGACTCGTTAAAAACATTAATAGCGACAAACTTGTCTTTAGACGAGAACGAGTTTCACTATCGCTAGGCTCGTTAAAACATAGCGATGGGTTTGCCCGAAGGGAAAATTATAGAACAAGCATATGTTATCCTCCTCAAGCTTGACAAAAATAAAGAGGTACTGGTCAACAATGACTGGGGAAAATTTGGGAAGAAACTCAAAGAACCTTTATTGGTAGCAAGTCGCTCTTGAACATGACACTTCCACTCCGTGCCAGAGTCGGGTTGGGTTGTTTCATTCACCGGTCACATCACCATGGTCTCGCCATACCATCCACCTTTGGGGTAAATGCTACCAATCCATCATATAAGTGTCTCTGATATGTTCAAGAGAATTCATCCAGAGAAGTCACCCGTGTCCCATCCACTGCCATACATTATACTTCATTCTTTCATGACCGCCACCCTGAACCATATATCATCAGATCGTTTTCACCTCCATCAAAATCATTTGCTCCATTCCATGTCATTGATGTGGGATTCATTAAGGCCCTCCTTTGACGGATCACTTCTTGTCGACATCAGCTCATTATCCAAGAAGTTGATCTAGGAACACCCCCTTCAGTACTTTGAAGCTTGCATGCCTCAATGGCAAGTTTCTCACTTCCGGCGACAGGTATACATCAATGACCTTCGACCGAAAGATTTTGCGTGGTGTTCGACGCCAAATCCTTTATTCACACCACATGAATTGTACTTCAGTACCTTGAGGGTCATCATCATTATCGATGATTCCTCTCGTGCTTGTTAACAGTTTACATCATTGACTGGTAATCAAGCGATGTCTTTCCATGTTCGACTTCAAAACATTTCTCACATGGATCGACTTGTACTTAGAGTGAAGATCGGACGAGATTGAAGACCCCGGATCTAGTTTCATCCATCTAGGTTGCGATATATATTCAGGAAAAATAAAGACATTGACATGTACAGCATTGCAGAACAGATAATCATCCTACCAAAAGGATGATGATTTCATCAGAATCATCAGTCTACCATCAGACGATTGTCTGTCCTATGTACATAAAAATGAATTTATAAAGCTGAGCATGGGAATGCCCGCCTCAGCTAGATAATGAAAATAGTATGAAAAATAATTTATTGTATTGTATCTTATTACAGGTCTCCTCCCAGCATTGAAATAACTTTGGATCCTCCTAATAAAGCATTTCACCCGATAAACGGCCTCATACTTTAGGGGGCAACTGTTATAGACATTTTTGTGCCTTAAAACTCTAAGCATGAAATGTCCATAATCCAAGGGATCCAAAGTCCCTAAAAGTGTTGTTCCTGCCCCTAAAGGAACAAGGTCAACCAATGACAGCTTCTCCCAGAAGTTCTCCACCAGAAACTGCTCAAAACTAGTCAAATCAGGATCAATTCAGAAGCTCCACTAGCTGCCTGCGTTGCAAAGCACCCAAATACACTGGCTAGGTGCGTTGCAACGCACTTGAATGCACTACCCAGGTGCGTTGAGCGGGAAATGACAAGTGGCAGAGTCATTCAACGAGGTGGAGAGACAATGGAAGCTTCCAGAATCTTCTGCAATGAAACTTGCCTCACTGAATTCGACCAGTGATGAGTAAGTGGCTCTCAGTCTCCAAGTGGAAGCAAGAACTGACAGAGAGAAGCCACAAGTCAAAACATAAGCTGACTCATCCTCTCTGCTTACATCTATATATGGATCCCTCATCCCAGAGATCCAGAGGCTGGAATTTTGTACTTTGCAAAGAATTGTTGTTGGTTTGAGATTGAGATTAGTACATTGGGTAATTTATGCTTTGTTGAAGGTGAGGAAGGGATTCCTTTACTGGGAGGTAGATGCTAGATCGGGACTCACTTGGTTGTATCTCCTCTTGGAATTTCTTATCATACCAATAAAACTATTTGAGTTTCTTCTACATGCTTGTATACCAGTGATGTTTTGTTATATTTGCATGTTTAGCTTAATCTGATCCTGAGCTTTTTATGAATGTAAATCTATATCTTCGTGCAGTTTCTCTCTTCTGTGATCTTGCAGGAATTCAGTGAAGCTGGGCCAGTAAGGGAGCAGGCAGTGGGAAGCAAACAAAGAGAAGAGCGATTGGATCAACAAACTAGCGAAAGACACAGGTTAGTTACATCCTTCCTCTTCATTTACATTTCATAAAGAAGAATACTCAAGTAGTTTTCCTTGTTTGTTGCTAAGGCACTATCACACCTTAGAGTGGGATAGGGGCATTCTGAATAGATACTTTTCCCAACAACAGTAGGGTCAATTGATCAAGGAAACAAGTAGGGAACCTTGAACAATAGAAGGCACGACAATGGTTTTAACCAAACAACACTAGACTCATGAACACTACAGAGTGTTTAAGATATAGAGATGCAATGGCATCAGGGTATATAGGCTAAAAACTCATAGGTTGGTAGGGTTCATATTAAGAGGCTATCAAAATGACGTTTTATCTGAGGGAGTGCCATGTTTAAGGGAACTTTTGCTGCCAAACCACACTTCAGGATACGGTTGTATTTCCACTTTCCCCGTCTGATTTTTAATGAGTCCAGACAGGTAAACTCATCGATATTTTCATGTTTAGAGAGTCTGAAAAGGATGGCAAAAAGAACAACTCTTTTCCCTATTTTATTAGTTTAAGGAGTCTAGACAAGCAAACTCGTCGATTCTTTCATCTTTTAAGAGTCTGAAAAGTATCGTAAAAAGAACGACTCTATATCTTGTCTATGTATTTAAAGCGTCCAAACTAGACAACTCAGTGATCTTTTCATCTTTAGAGATTCTGAAAAGATCGTAAAGAGAGACTCCATGTTGGTCCCTTTGTCATAGTTGTTAAACGGGTGCGACAAAAGGTTAATAGTATACCCGTTGTTAGTGTCGGTATCTTCATCCCTCCGTTAGAGATCAAATCCTCTTGTTGCATTGCATATTAGGTGTCCTGCCCAGTCAGCTGCATTCCATTAGGTGCATGGATCATCTGACGGTAGCGGCTTCTCCTACAGTTTCCCTCATGTCATTTACCTACTGGCTCATGTTTATTCATCAAAAATTGTATACAGTCAACTTTTTGTCTTAAAGACTGTAGAAGTCTTTTCTAGGGTTTCATTGTCATTTAGGTCTAGGGTTTCATTAGGGTTTCATCAAAAAGGGTTTCAAAAAGTCCAATAATAACCAGCAGGCACATGAGGAGGTTCCAGCATCAATAAATTTCATAATCAAGTGTTCAAAGACATATTTTTCCTCAAAACTCTGTTTTGAGGAAAAACAGGGTATTTTTAGATTTTATTGTACAAATTCATGTAATTTTATTTCCCTCATATGTAAATTACTTCACTTGCAACCCTGGTCACTTTTCCTAGCCTCAGTAGCTCCAACCCCCTGCAAAGCAAACAAGACATAGGTCATTCAGTTCATCACAAGCTCAAATAAAGTGAAAAAGCTCAAAAACAGAGTTAGAAAAATAAAGTCATTTTCCAAACATTGTAAAGTGGGTTTTATAAACCAAAAAATTAAAAGCTCCTTGTATATAAGTCATTTCTTCCATTGAAAGGTTCATTTGCATTTCAAAGACAAATTTGGGCAAAGCAAAGTCATGTTTGTGAGCAAGTAAGACAAAGTTGGAGAAATCTGCCCAAAATCAGAGGTGTGGCGCACTGGGCAAGTGGTGCGATGCACATAGCAGGCGTGGTGCATAGGGCCGTGATTTCCAGTGTTAATTTACATGGGCGCAACGCACACACAGGGTGTAGTGTGTTGGGTTTGATGCACGGTGCATAGAGCTGCCAAGTCTGAATTTTGCAACAACTCACTTCAAATCGTCCAAAACACTTGGATCTTCATTTGTGCAAGTAGGTTGAGCCTCTATCACCGCTTTTCATCTAATTTATGGTGGTTGTCTTATGGTGGTTGTGTGAACAAAAAACCAAACCCTACCTCTTGCATCTTTCAAAGGAAACAATGCCTAGGGTTTGTACTGTTGTTTTGGCTGCCAAGTCATTCCCTCATCTTTCCACTCCCTCACTTATTTTCCTAGTGTATTCCCCTATTACCTAATTCCCATATTCCCAAAACAAAATCATATATCCCTATCCCCACTCCTATTTTTCCCAAAATCCCAAATATAATTCCCAAACCCTAGTGCTATACCCAAAACTCCTAAATTATTCCATAATCCCCTGTTTCCCTAACTAAACCCTATCCCAACAGTCCCTAAAATCCCTCATTTTTCCCTCCCTCTACAGTCCCTCATATCACTTTTCCCTTGGTGGTAGAAGTCAAAAAACATCATAAATCACCTACTTCTCATCAAGACAGCTCATCCACCTAGCAGAGATGGAATCTGATCCCTCATATGCTTAGGAAGAGGAGACACACAATGACTCACCTATAGAGGTACATGCACCTAGGAGACCTCATAGAGGTGGAAAACATATTCGAGAAGAATCAACCACTCTTACTGAGTTACAGGCCTGCCCTCTTGCCATCACTTGTTTCCAACACTTGTCCTGCTATGAATTTTGTGAGATGGTTGCTAGAATTCAATTTCATCATGAGTTGGCTCGTTTGTTTGTGCTTCATTTACATGATGGTCAAGCCACTCTAGCTAGTGTCACATTCACATTAACACCAGAATCTATTTCTCTAGCAAACAGTATTCCTAACATTGGGGAGCAATGGAACAAGAGGCAGCAAATTGACAGGTAGCATTATGAACCATACATCAAGCTCAGTTATTTGAGACAACTCAGCAGAGTTTTTCCTTTCCGGTACCTCAAAGATTCTTATGCTCCTTTGATAAAATTGATAATGAAGTATTTCAGCTGTGAGGGCCGGTTTTCCCGTTTATATGCTTATCATATCAAGCTGCTGATGCATTTTACCAGGGTGAGGATGATGAACCTCCCCTACTTCATGTGCCGAAACATTGAGAATATGACCACCCTAGTATAGCACAAGACTCCTCAGCAGCAGTTCAACAGTATATATCATTTTGCTCTCATTAAAATTGTGGTCATCCATCAGCTTGGCTTACAGGGCATCACTTGGGAGGACTTCATTTCTTGTGAGTTTTTCACAGCTCCTCAGGGACCTTCAGAGACTTTTCATGAGACAGGTGGACCTCCATATCAGCATGAGGGTCATTAGACACAGACCGCTAGTATGCCGGTGTTTATCACTTATCAGAAGGGCACTAGACGGTTGCTCGTAGCAGCTAAGCGAGTATTATCTCCACCTGGGGTGGAAGGGGTCTCACTTCCATCATCAGCACAACAAGTTCAGGACAAAGGCAAGAGGCCACTACAGGATGAAGGACCATCAGGTGAGCGGGAGACTGATTTCATTCTCATTGAGGGTGATGATACTGATATGGGCCTGCAAAGCACAAATCTCAAAGGGATCATCCAAGAGTAGCAAGCGGATATCAATGCCTTGTCCCTCAACTTGGAGAGGGCTAAATGGACAATACAGTACTTAGAGCAAAGAAATAAGCAACCTGAAGATCAGCAAGTGATTATGGAGTTGCAAAACATTCGGGAGAATCGTCAAGCTGCCCAAAGGAGGAGGGTGGAGCTCACTTCACTTGAGCAAGAGGTCAATGCCAATCGGGATTCATGGCTTGAAAGAGCCAATATCCACTTGGAGAGGAGGTTAGAAAATGCTATCAATGAGAAGAATATGTTGAGAAACATGGCATATCATTATTTGTCAAGGAATATGGTGTGCCAAGCTAGAATCAGGAGCTTGAAGGCAAAATTGAAGAGAGCATCAAGGAGGCAAAAGAAGCATGAAGGACTTCAAATATTGGTTGAGGCTTCCTTATCTCAACAAAATGCTTTATGAAGAAGACTCAGCCCAAGTTTCAAAAAAAATTGGGGAACTTTTTGCATTTTTGGAATTTTTGGCACAAAAAACAAGATTTTCTCCTCTATGTGTTGCGCCACTTGGCGCTCGCTTTTGATAGGAGCCTCCAAATGACAAAAACTCAGAATTTTTGGATTTGGCATGAAAAAGTATGCTTTCTTACCAATGCCCAAGAAATTTGGACAGGCTTTGAGCCCTCAAAAAGGTCAAAAACACTCAAAAAATGACCTCACTGCCCCTATTTCGACACACAGGAAGAAGTGTTGGGAGAACTGATTTTTGGAGGGGCAAATGGAGGCCAAATTGGAAAATTCCACTTGGGTTGGAAACTAGACATGTAGAAAATTCCAACAAGCACACTTGGAGCGAATTTGGACACTGAAAAGGCCTTCAAAAATTTCTCCAAACAGGCACTACACATAGAGAATCAGGCGCGGGGCATAGAGGAAATTTGGCCCAGTTTGACCAGGAATGCTCTGTTTTTCGCCTATCTTTTGCCAGTTTGACATTTTCACCTTCTTAGTGTCAAATTTGTGATGTAATTAAATGTACATGGATGGATCATGATGTAAATATGTCAAATTTTCACTTATGGAGGTATATTCATGTGTTAAAAAGTTGTTTGAAACTGAATGAATCAGTTCCCTTGTTTCTAGAGGCATGATGTTCTGTTGCCTGATTTCTAGTTCTCAGTTTAGAATTAGTTGAAACAGCTCCTAAACATGTGAGCTCGACCCCTAGAGGCTAAGATGAGATATGGTTTGTCTATTATGTTGTTTTTTAGTCATTAGCATGCTTGGACTCTTAAGAAAGTAAGGAGCTTCATTGTACACTCATATCAGCATTTTGGCTAAGGAATTGAGACCAGGGCTTGCAGCACTCTTTGGGATCCCTGTGGCATTTTTTGTTGGTATAGTGCTTTCTTCTATATTTGTGAATTTACTTATGTGTTATGTATGACATTATCTATCTTGTTTCTTCCTAACTAAATCAAACAAGAGTGAAAGTAAAATCCATTGAAATTGCAGCGCTCTCCTTGAGGTTTTCTTTAGTTTCTTGATGTTTTCAGCTGTTTGGAGAGGATCCATGGCTCCTCTTGCCCTCTTCAACTCCTTTCCTATCTAATCCCTCCACCTCATTTGATTTTAAGTGCCAAAATCAGTTGCCTACCTTGCCCCATTGATATCTCTACAAGACAGAGCCTCATTCCCTGCACCCAAAATCTGCCTTTCCATTAGAACCAACAAACACATCATTTTATTCAATCAAACTCTTTGCACACATACCTAGCCTAAAATTAGTCAACACATCATTCATCTCAAGCCCTTGTTGATCATATTTTTCTGAGATTGACCAGGAGAGAGCCCTCTCCTGACCTGGTAGGGCTAGCTACCAGGTTAAGCATGGTTTGATGTTGGCCCTGGATCCTACCTTTCTCAGCCTAAGGTAAATCTAGGCCCTAACACCCATATCGATTACTTTTCCATATTTAATCCATTGGACCCGGATAAATAGAAACCTTTTTCCAATAGATGTCGACCTCATTTTGTTACGAGTACGAGGCGGCAGACAAAACTCGTGTTTTGTCGTGACACTTTAACAAGTTCAGTAAAATTAGGATTTTTCATTTTTTAACTAGCTCGAAAAAAATACCTGAAAGAATGCTCGGGTCATGTTTAGCATGTTTAACGAGCAGCAAGACATAGCTCTGGATTTTTTTAGTTTAAAGAGTGAGAAAAAAGTGCCTAAAAAGGATGCTCTGTTGGTCTTTTTCAGTTTATGAGCCGGAATAAGATCAAAAAAGAGGTGCACAGAGCATTATTTGCATATATTTAACAAGTGCAAATGAAGAAAAACTCGGGGAATTTTATATTGTTTAAAGAGCGATAAAATATCCCTAAAAGTGCTTTACGGGTTGTGGTATATATGTTTAACGAGCTCTACTACAAAAACACGGAGGTGTTTATATTTTTTAAAGAGCGATAAAATGTCTCCAAAAGTGCTCTATTTATCGTTGCATAGATTTAACGAGCGCAAAGACAAAAGCTCAGGGTGTCTAGATTTTTTAAAGAGCAATAAAATATCCCTAACAGTGCTCTATTCATCTTTGTAGTAGTTTAACGAGCCCAAAGAAGAAGACTCGAGGTTTTTGATATTAATGAGCAAGAAAAATACCATAAAAAGAACGCTCGACCTTCCTTGATCTTATGCTTGACAATAGAAGGGTCTATGCCATGAATTTCTTCATAATACCAAGGAAAAACATCGTGGAAGTCCCTAAACGGGTAGGTGAAGCTCATAATTTCCTCAGGATTGTGATTGGCTCCACTCTGTATGTTTTCCACGATGCCTATCATGACAAAAATATCGAGGAGCAATGTTTGTGAAATATTTCTCCTGTTTCCTTCCGAGTCCAAAGGTTGGATAGTTGTATATGGTAAGGAAATGATTTCATGTGTGTCAGGTGATAGGATTTGAAGAGGCATCATGTCTGAATCAGATATCAAAACATGATGGTGCGAATCCTCCCAAGGTCACTCTTCTAACCTCGTGATCTCTCTAATAGCTTCATCCACCGATAGGACTTGATTGAGTGGATTGAAAGAAGGAGCAATTATGGGAGGGGCAGTGGTACTGTTGGCCAATTCCAAAGTGGCCAGAGATTCGGGTGCAATTTGAATGGCTTCACAGGCCAATTCAGCTGGTGACAGTGGCATTTGTTCTCCATCAGTGTCAATGTCTGAAGGAGCTCGTAGGATCCATGGATTGGTCTGTTCATGAGGAAAAGATGAAAGCATGTTGACCGATGAGGGAAGAAGCCTTCAGTAGACTGGTACCTATACTGACAAAACTGTTAGTTACACCTCCTACTAGGGGTACGGAACCACTTGGTAATGGTGAATAATTAGGGGTGCAAAAAGACAACTGATCTACTGTAATAACCTTTCCATCCAATGGAAATTGGATGATGCAAAAGACTGTAGATACGATGACTGTCATGGCATATGTCCAACTGCAACCTAGCAAGAGATTATAGTCAAGTTTCTTGTCCACGACTTCTACATTCACTATTACTGTTTTCCCAGCCAAAGTGATGGGAAAACTAGCTAAGTATCCTTTTGGGACAAAGGTTTTGCCATCGAAAGCTTTAAGGGAGTTCGACGGTGGGGATAGGGTTGGGGAACCTAGGGTGAGCCAACATGAAGCCGACATGATGCAGGTTGAAGCACCTTCGTCGATGACAATTCAGTGTATACCTTTACCTTTCGAAGTGATATGCACCTGAAATGCAAGCTGGTGGGAAAGGGGAGGTTTACACTTGTCCATGTCGAAAAGAGCAAGCATGGAATCCATAGGGTCAATACCCCCGATTGGGCCAAAAGCAAAGCTTTCCGTTGGCTGGGGCATGTTTGTAATACTTCGAGTGCCAACATGACCGACGACGCTTGTGCCAAATCCTCTACAATGTTGTAGTGTTGGGAGGCACGTGTAGATGTGTTGTGCATTGTGCATCGAAGTGCCCCCTTGGGGGGTCAAATTACAATTTCTCAATTGGCCTTTCGATTCTCAAATCATTGGGCGACAATCGGTTTTTTCTTACGGATGATTCTGATGCCGGAGTGACAGGAGATTCATAATATTTGGCTCTTGTGGTTAGTTCTACCATTTAAAATGTGTAAACGGTAGAACTTCCTTCACCAGCTGAAGGTTTTTGCGAACCATCACTGCCCCGTGACGTGGGTGGCGGTTGGTTGGCAACGAGATATTTTTGCTGTTGATTAGGAAAAGGATTTCTAAGGACTAGAGGTGTCTCACCAGAATCTTTCTTGGTAAGGTAATCTGTGCATTCTTGAAGACGCGGACAACGCTAGTTTACGTGATCTTCAAGACAGAGTTTCCACAAATAGTTGGTTCCTTTATCCTTTTCCGCATTAGTAGGCACAATGGCCTTCTGTTTCGGGTTGGGCTACTTAGATGACTGCTCCTTAGAAGGAGCGGCCTTGTTCTATTTCTTCTTGTTCTTTCCACTGGATTTCTGTGTAGACTGCACAGACTTAATTGCAGTGGTAGGAAGAGCAGTCATTTTGGTAGAGGGGTCCACTACCAACTTGGCAATAGACCCGTTGAGTTGTTTTACAGTGCCTATGGAGGTTACGCTGATGATATCGTCAGCATGCAGTCCAGGCCGGTGAGTGATGGGAGGATTGGTGTTACCAAGAGCATAAGGGATAATGTCGTAGAGAGTTCCAGACTGTGTATAAATTAAATCCAAGTGTTGGGCACGACATATGGATTGGTGCTCCATGACTGCACCACCTAGAGCGACATCTCTAGCGATTTGCGGGAGCAATGACTTACAGAACCATTCTATTAAGAGAAAGTCAGGGATGGGGGCTTTGACTAACCTTCGCCTACGTCTCCATTCATGGATATGATCAGAGATGTGGGTGGTAGTATCTTGACGAAATGAAGTAAGGAGCTCTGTCCCTATCTCATAATGGATAGGTAACTGAAAGTTCTTTAGGAACTCCATCGCTAAAGCGTCAAAGTTATTCACTGATGCACGTGGTAACTCAATATACCACTTTGCAGCATTTCCAGTGAGGGTGCGAGGAAAAAGATGCAACCAGACACTATCATCCACCATGGAGTTAGAAACACACCATAGATGGTAGGTGGTGACATGAGTGCCCGGATCCTCCCCTTGTTTTTCGTCAAACTTAGGAATATCCACTGGTATTTTATGCAGGATCAACGACCATTGTAGGTTATGGTAGATGGGGTTGTTAGTCAACTTGTATAAGTTGGGGATATCCATTATTACCAAAAAAGGAAAATTATTGGGTGCCCCTGACTCAGACCATTGTGATGACAGATGACCTGAGGAGCTCTGCACTCCTCCCATCGTTTGGTTCCCTATGGTGTACATGGCCTGCGTGGTGTAGTAGTTGCTTTGCGATACGGTGTTGTAAAGTGGATTACCATGAGGATTTTGATTCTGGGGTATGAAGTTGCCCCCTTGAGTCATCTAAGTTTGTGAGTAGGGTGCCCCCATGGATTGGGTGGGGATCCCTTGTGGATTCCCAACTGACACTGAACTAACCATATGGCTTTGATTGACAGAGGGAAAGCTCATGTTAATTAGAAACTGTCTATGCATGCTTGAGAACAGCAGGGGGACTGTGAGATTCCCCACCGGCATGTGCATATTGGGAACCGCCCTAGATATCTGAATCTGGGGGTTAGAACCATACATTGGTGGTTGACCTTGGTTTTGGTAAACTAGAACTCTGCCCATGGTGCCACATTTAGTGTTATCTAGAGCACTATATGTGGCACTAGTCAAAGGTATGCTTTGGTGCACCATAGGAGTGGAACTTAGCATTTGCTAGGTTCCGCTAATAGAGGTGTTATGTGAGTTGCAGTACCTGGGACAAACGGGATTGCGAGGTTCCACATTGCCAGTGTTGTGATGACCGTCGACTGGGGAAGTGGTAGAGGACTCACAGTGTCTCTATAATTCCACAACCCTTGAGGTGTCAATTGAATAGATGGGAGAGTTCCTCCTAGTGAAGAGTGAAGTACTGGTATGACGGGAGAAATAATAGGATCTGACAGATTTGTAAGCGGAGTGTTAAAATGAGGAAGAAATCATTCCACGAAGAAATCATCCAAAAAACTAGAATCGTCGGTCATCTAGAACGATCCCGTGTGCGATTTAGGAGTCTGTTTCCTCGAAGATGAGGAATCCGAGTCAGTGGATCTCGGTAGATCCTCCACAATGAGTGGAGGAAGTCCTAACAACCATCTGGATTGACGGTGAGGGCCGGATGTAGCCACAATGAGTGGTAAATTTTATCAAATAAATTTTAAGGTGAAATTCTTTAAGTCTCAAAAACGATAGCACTCAGGTACCTAAAAGGAAAAAATACACTAAAAATGACAATCAACAAATAAAGTGAGATTACCTTGTCTGATAAACATCAATTACTGGAGATGAAACCCAATCTCTCAATGAGTAACAGAGAAGGATGGCCAAATGTATGGTTACAGTTACTTTTGAGCTTCACCCAAACCTCATATTAAGGGGCCAAGTACTCTCATGAAGATGAGAACCCTCCCAAAAAATGAAGACAAAGTAGGTCCACCCATTTGAGGTACCAGGACAGCCCGTCCCAATCACCTTAGGTAAGTACCTAGAAGTATTGGCCACTAGAGATACCTCAAATCACAGACATTACTAGGGGGGACATAGTCATAGATAACACACTGTGTGGGAAGCATACCTAAGTCCCCGACTTAGTTCCGAAATCCCCGAAGGGACCCCCATTACACAGAATGCCCAAAGGAGTTGCAAAAGAAGGTGGGATACCTTTGATTAAAATCATATTTTTTTCTCGTATTTAGCTCCATTGTGAGTGGAGTGGTCCCAGTAATATAAGTGCAGAAGGAATTTTCACTCTTTAATGAAACTAGTTTGATTTTCAACCTTGGGTAGTTGAGTGACTCTCTTATCCCAAGGTTCTAATATATCTAATGTTGGTTTTCTCTAAAAAAGAGTATTTGATTGATTTTAGTGTAAATTTTAGTGTACTTTCTTATTTTTCTTTAGAGGGGGTGTTGACGTATGAATATTATGAGACTCTTGACTTGGTAAATCGTGAAAAACAATGCTTTAAAAAAAAAAATCAATTTCTTATGCAAACAAGTCTTATTCTACAGTACTTCACATATTCATGTATTCATCAGTGCATCTAAAAGTCATTCAACACTTTGCATAACTGAAAGTTCCTTTTCTCAATATTCCCTAACAACTATTGAACCAAAACAAAGTAGCCTACAACTAATTTGACAGAAGGAGATGTACAGTTTATTAGCTACTCTTTCAACAAAAAATTATTTTATGAGAGAAAAACTAAAGCATTTTCTTACAAAAAAAAATTAAGACACCAAATTTGTTAGCATGATACTATTG
Source organism: Pinus tabuliformis (assembly GCA_031772625.1). Lineage (NCBI taxonomy): Eukaryota > Viridiplantae > Streptophyta > Pinopsida > Pinales > Pinaceae > Pinus > Pinus tabuliformis. Next base: position 1,545,511,978 of record CM062819.1, read on the forward strand.
CAGATCTTAATTTATCCCTTGGGACAAGTTCCCCCCCTTTTGGTCCACAAAATCTCTTGAAAAACTAGGAAATGGGAGACTAACGCTCTGTCTGTGTGTAAACAGAGCTTTAGTTTGGCCACTAATGCACCCTGTGCACAGTCAAAGAGCTTTATAAAGCTCTGTGTAGACCAGCAACCTACATTATTGAGGGAAAGAGCTCAAAAGTGGGCTTTTGGGATCATTTTCTAAAGAGAAAGCAACTTTGTAGGATGCAACAAGTTAGATGGTGGATCAAAGAAGGATATGAAGAATCGGGAAGCTCATAGAAGAGAGAAGAGATCTGAGAGGATTCCAGATAACCGGGAACTAAATGTATATTCCCTAGTGGAGTCGCCAATTCTGCTATGGGGTAAAATGCATAGGATGAAAACTACCCTTGAAAGTCTTCCCGGACTTCTGACAGACCGTAAGGTTATCTACAAAAGGTACCTGTTACACACATGTTCATATATCTAACATATATTGACAAGATATGTAGAAAGGATCACCTTTGGTTCTTTCTAAATTCGCTTGGGGATCTCCGTGCGGTAAGAAGAACTCCTCCTAACTGGCTCCAAGACGATTCCTACACAAAAGAACGAAGCAAACCAATCACAGTATATACTTCTGACAATTAATGTAAGAATCTGTAACAAACATGTATACATGTGTAACTTATCTACTCAACACAACAAGCATTAGAATGAACAAATAAATGCACAATATCACCGACACTTTGAGTAGGGAACACAACTGTAGTCTTATATTCAGAATAGAAGAGTGATTACAACAACCCTATTGTATCAGCCTTCCTTATCCCTTCCTCCTCTCTCTCTCTCCTTCTTTCAGCTAGCTCCTTCAAGAATATGACAATATCACAACAGCACCATGTACTATCCTTCTAAAAGCTCTCACCTTTTTGCAATGGCCCTCTTATTGCTTATATAGCAATTGATTTAGGGCTGCCCAACTCCACCTATAGTTCATTTGGGTAAAAACCATGAAATTTCCTCGTTTACCAGCTTTTTCCCATTTTCCTCTATTTCCATAATAGAGTTTCTCCAAATATCTTGATTTTTGGAGATTCCCTACTTTTCTTGCACAAATTTAGGGAAATAATATCTATATATTTTATGGTAGATTCGTTGGCATAACCACTTGAGCATCACTAAAGCTCACTAATGCTCCCCCTGGTCTAACAACAAGAGTTAGCAAGTTGACTAACACTCCTTTATGCTTGTAAACAAGATTTATAAAACAGGTTGTCAGTGTACAGAGAGCGTTAGTGTGGATTCTAGGCCTAAAACTATGGTCATTCTTTCAATCATCTTGTCTTTCTCCTCTGAGTTGATTAGGAGGTCAATTTTTCCTATAACACTCTTCAAACTTGGCCTAGATCAAATCTTGAGAAGGTGTGTTAGCGAGGAGGAAGTCTTTGACATCCTTCTGACCTATCATGATGGGCCTTGTGGAGGTCACTTTGCATCAAAGAGGATACCATTCAAAGTGTTACAAGTAGGCTATTACTATCCCACTCTTCATTAGGATGTGAAAAAATATACTAGTCAGTGTGATCAATGCCAAAGGATGGGAAGGCCTACTCCAAGATATGAAATGCCTCTGTAGCCTCAAGTGACTTTCAAGCCATTTTACAAGTGGGGCATGGACTTCATTGGGCCTATTGACCCTCCATCCAAGAAAAAATAGTACATTATTGTGTGCACTGATTATTTAACTAAGTGGGCTAAAACCAAGGCAATTAAGGTAGCAACAGAGGAGATGGTGGCTAAGTTCAAATTTGGGTACCATATAGAGCTAGTCACATATAATGGCAGCCAGTTTACCTCCAACATGATTGAAGGCTTGCTCAGCGAGCACAAGATCAAGCATAAAACCTCCACTCCCTATCATCCACAAGCTAATGGGAAAGTGGAGGTGACCAATAGAGCATTGCAGGGCATCTTGACCAAAGTGGTAAGCAGCAACAGGAAGGATTGGGCAGACAGACTAGTTGAGGCCACCTAGGCCTATAATACCATATGGAAGACCACCACTAGATTCAAACCCTATGAGCTGGTCTATGGAAAAAGGGCCTTTTTGTCCATTGAATTTGAGTATAACACATTAAGAATGGCAGCCCAACTAGATCTAGATCTCAGCAGTGCATAGAAAGAGAGATTGTTCCAATTGAATGGTTTAGATGAATTCAGAATGCAGGCCCTCCTACATATAGAGGTAGTTCAACTTCAAAGGAAGATCAAGCATGATAAAAACATCAAGGAGAAGCAATTTCAAGAAGGAAATTGGGTGTTGCTATATGATTGTAGGTATAAAGATTTCAAGGGAAAGTTAAGGACAAGATGGCTAGGACCTTATGTTGTGGAAAGATGCCATGATAATGGTTTAGTGCAAATCACAACCATATATGAAGAGGCCATTCCTTTCCTTGTTAATGGACATAGATTGAAAATTTACAAGAGACCTTTATCAAAACAAGAGTTAATTGATGATATCAATAAAACAGTGATGATAGTGGAGCAACTTATAGCTCCTCCCTCATCAAATCACTGAGAAAAAGAAAAGAAAAATAAGGACTTAGGTGAAAACCTCTATGAGGTGCCTGAGTCCCATCATTGAGTTTAAAACCTCTTGAGGCATGTCAAAACAAAAAAAGAGAGAAATAAAAAAATAGAATAAGAAAGATCCCTGGGTGAAAACCTCTCTTGAGGTGCCTAGGGCAAACAGCTAGGGTGAAAACCTCTAAGAGGCAACCTAGTTGTTTAAAAAAAAAAAAAAATTAAAATCATGAAATTTCCATTTGCATGTCAGCAAGAAGGATGGTCATGGAGCAAAGGAGGATCACAAAGAGACCCCTGTCACTCACATATTTATTTTTCCACTCATTACCATTCATTCCTCCACCATTTCTATCATTTTTTTCCTCTCCATTGCTCCAGTTTACAAAGGGACTGTGTTTTCTGTAGGATCCCCTATAAACCTAGAGGATCCCCACCTACAGGATGATCTTGTAGGAATTATAGTGACCCAGAAATCCTATAGGAGGGATTCCTAAGGAAAATGAATGACTTTCTAGGCCAATAAAATTCACCCCCTTCATCATTCAATCACCATACCTTGTCCACCATCATCACCCGTGCACTCACCATTAAAGACAAAATCAGTTTCAAGAGTATTTTTTTTTTAATCTTTGAAAGAAAGGGAAACAAGGAGGAATAGAGAATCTCACTTGAGTATTCCTTTTTCTCCACACACCCATTCTTTCTCCCCATCCATGTCACCATCCTCAAAACCCCAGCAAAAATAATGATTAAGAGGTCTGAGGGAAAAGCAGCTAGAGGACATCCTGTAGGAAATCCTGTAGCAGCCTATCCCACAAAATACCAATCATAACAAAAACAAACCTCTAGCATGATGATCTAGGAGATCTGAAGCAACAACACCACCACGATATTCAACCACAGGTACTTGCACAAACAAAGGAGTCATTAGAAAACAACAATAGGAGGAAAAGAATAACATGCAACCAATACACACAACAACACCTCTGGTCTTCAACAACTGCAGCAAAGCATTGGCACCATAGTTAAGTATGTCCCTCACTCTCTCATATGCATCATGTAGTAAAAAAAATGTAAGGGTTATGAGTAACTTGGTCGCCTTCATTCAGTCAACACATACACAACAGGGTTCCCTCTCACAGCTGGCAGTAGTTAACTCAAAGATGGAGAGGGAGAAGGAAAAAAGAAGTTAAAACTATGGATTGTTATAGACATATTTGGGCACTGCAACCCCAATCACATATGTCCATAAACCAAGGGCTTATAAACCCCTAAAATTGTTCTTTCATACCATAAAGGAACAAGGTCAGCTGATTACATCATCTCCCAGAAGTTCTCCATGAAAAACTACTCAGAACTGGTCAAAAGAAGACCATACAGACTACTCCATGCATAGGGTGCGATGCATCTCACCTATTACACATGGGGGGTTTGATTCATACTGTAAATCCATTCTGTAGGGTGTGATGAGTGAGAGAAGACAAATAGCAGAAGCAGTTTGCTAGGTGGAAACCCAAGAATCTTCTAGAAACTACCCATATGACACTTGCCTCTCTGAATTCACCCAGGGATGAGTAAGAGATCTGAAATCTCCAAGTGGAACCAAGAACTATCAGTGAAATGACACTAATCAAAATCCAAGAAGCTAAATCACTCTCCTGAAAACATCTATATATGGATCCCTCATCCAAGAGATCCAGGGGCTGGAATTTTGTAATTTGCAAGGAAGTGCTATTGGTTTCTCTTTGAAGACATTGATGGGTGATCTTGCTTTGTATGAGGTGAAGAGGGCTTTCATGCTGGGAGGATGATGCTGGATTAGACAGCCTGGTTGTAATCCTCTCTTCTACTACTTCTATCAATAAAGCTATTTGAGTTTTCCTCCATATGCTTGTATATCTCTGACTCTTGTCTATGTATGCATTTATATGGTTAATGTACATCTGATCCTACATTATTTATGGTTACAGATATCTCTGCTTTGATGGTATTTTGCTGCCTTGACTCTACAGGTGTTCTTTGAAGCGGGACAAGTGAGAAAGGAGTGGTGAAAGCTCTATTAAAGGAGAGAGGAAACAAGCAAGGAGACTAAGGTTGGTGCTCTCTGCTTCTCTCTCATCTATCTCTCATAAAGGAAAACACAAGTAACTTTAATCTGTTTGTTTCTAAGATAGCTACCCATCTTAGTGGGAATAGCAGCTCTCAATGGACACTATTTTTCCCGATAACACGGATGCATAAGATGGGAGCTGATTACATGGAGTGGGGAATGATGAGGCGGTAGTGGGGACCAATGGTCCAAAAATGGAAATGTACCTTTGCTGCCAGCACACCACCTCACCCCGAATAACCATAAGAGGAAATAATCATCATCCCCATGCACTCATGCATTCACTTCCTCGAAGCTCACTCTCACAAGTTGTTCTCATACCCAGGAAACCCACTGGAAGAAAAACTACATCGTTTTACTGCACAGGAATTCCTATAGGATCTTGGAAAGGAATTCTTACAAGATACATAGAGATTGTCTACATGATTGGCCGAGAAGAGTTTCAAATGGGAAAACATGGGAGTTGGCCACTACAAACAATATAAAGAGGTAAGCTATGTAATTACATCCCTCTTTACAAAGTAATTGAACCAGAAATCCTCTATGTTTGAGTGAATTTAGCAGATGTGTAAGGGAATTAAATACACAGTCATTTCTATTTTGGTTCTGCATTTGAAAATTGTCTCAACCCTATCATCTCCTCAAACTTCACCAACCAAGATGACAGGAGGGTTTAATAGGATGGATCCCATCAACACTGTGAGAATCTGACAACACCCCCAAGTTCTTGAAATCTTCACAAGACATAACTGGATGGAGTTTTTTGAAAAATTCACAAGGTATGATGATGATGTGGCTCGAGAATTTTCTCTCTCCCTCATTCCACTCACCAGAATCAATGTCACTGTTGTGATAAGGGGCCTCTCTATAGAACTCACCCCTGAGCTCATCAGCAGAGTCACCACAGTTCCCCTAGGAATACCATGGAGGAAATAAGACAAAAGAGATAGCCAGGTTTCCAAAAGGAAATTCTTTTTAGAAGGTGAGGAACCCACTGGGGACAAAAATGGAGTAAGGAGGGAAACTCTGACATATCCATGGAATGAAGTAAGTTACTGTTATCGGGAAAACTAGTGTCTATGCAGAGCTGCTAGTCCCACTAAGGCTAGTAGCTACCTTAGAAACAAACAAACTGAAAACTACTTTTGTTTTCCTTTATGAGAAATAGATAAGAGAAGAATAAGGAGACCAACCTCTGTCTTGTGCTTGGTTCCTTGTTCGATTCCTCTCTCTTCTGATAGGTCTTTGCCACTCACTTCCTTGTCTACCCAGCTTCAAAGAGTACCTGTAGAATTAAAGCAGCATGTTGGACACCTAATCCTAATGGGTTAGTGTGGAAGCCGAATAGACCAAAGCAGTCCAAGAGACCTTGGGATCTGAAACCCAAGAGTCATATGTTGTACTATAAATGTATATCTGATGTTAATAAAAAAATGTACTCACTGATTTATCTTTCCTATTCTATGTTTTCCATGTGTGTTTAACATGGTATCAGAGCCATGATGTGTGGCCTGTGTAGTTTTCTCACGGTTTAGCAACTGGTCTAAGTTGCCTTGAATAATGCTGGCCTAGTCTTCATTACCTGCGGCCTATTTCCCTGACAAAACTATGATTTTAAACTGTTGGGCTTCCATATACGCCACTGGCCTCCATTGATTGTCCACACCTGTGCTGCCCTGACATATTCCATTTATGATTCCTGCGCTTCTCTGATCATAAACGTTTCATATTCTCAGAATGATGTTCATCAGTTACATTCGAATTCTGTCTGCCATATTCCCTTGAAATTGCTGTTGCTTAAAACCTGACATACGTTTGAACCGTGGACGCTTGTGTTACAGTGTGTGGGGTCTGTCATATTCCATTTATTAGACCTACGTCTGACATTACCTGCATTCTGAATAATTTCTCATTTGAATCAGTGTGTAGCGGTTTTGGATGGCCATACAGCTCCAACAAAGTGTATCAGTGCAAGCATTGATGATTTGTTGAACGCTGCCTGACAAAGAATTGTAGAGGAAGTCTATGATATTGCAGAGCCTGCGAAAGAAAAAAAAAAACTTGTAACTGCTCAAGCGCCGACTGATCTAGTGATTCCGGTTCAGATGCAGCAAATTGGCTGGGTGTAAAAAGTCTTCTGGGCGTATGTATATCAGATGGTATCGATATACGTGTGGAGTGGCAATCGCACAATTTGATGCATATATCTGCGCAAAAACTGCATTCTTTAATGTTTTCCGCGTGAAAACTCGGATTCTAGGTACATTTTCATTATATTAACCTGCATTCTTCAGTTGATTTGGCGTGAAAACTTGGATTCTAGAGTTGAGAATTTCCTACAAATATCCTTGTGCTCGGGTGTTTAAGGTGATATCTCGTTCCCTTTCATTACCAGCTCTCCGAACTGTAGGGGACAGAGTTGAGGCATATTTTTCGAGTGCATGAGATAGAACAAATCTGCCAGGCGTTTTAGTAGATTATCGTTCTCATTATTACTTCTGCCATTACCATAATATTGGAGTAACTTATTTCTGAAAGGAGCGACAGAGTTAACCAGATACCAATATCGTTCCATTAATAGTACGATATAGCAGAGCTGCAGTAGGGGAGCCTTAATCCTCTATCATCGATATAGACAGTGCATTGTAGAGTTCGACTCAGGAAAAGATGAAGCGATGAGAATTTGACTCCGTCAAAGATGATGAAGCGACTATTCAGTTAAGAAGAAGAAGGCAGCCCCTGGCATATGAGAAGTTAGGGCAAATGAAGAAGAGAGGTGATGTAATTAACGAAAATATCACAAAATTGGACACGGAGCTCTAAATATACAAAGAGCCGCTGAAGAAGACTCGAGTCGTTCTTCTTAGAACGCTATCAAATCACGGGCTATGCTAGTACTCAAGCAGAAAATAGATCTGACCGAGAACTGAGACTTGGATACTCAGTGTGGTAGTGCTTCTCAAGTGGTGTTGCTGCGGAAACGTGGGATAGAATACAACCTTAGGTGGTGGTCTGTTATGTATTTGCATGGATTGTATGAACGCTTGTCTGACCGTAAAACTGTCACTTGAGCCAAGAGAAACCCATGCGTTGATGTATATCCTGTTGCATGGTGCATTGATCAATGGTATCTTGGTCATATATATATACGAGGTACGCTAGTGATTGAAGTGTTGCCGCTGAGGACTGTTGTGGGTGCTGAGAAGTGTTGCCGCTGAGGACTGTTGAGAGTGCCGCTGTGAGTGTGCTGCTGCGGGAGTGGAAACGTATCAGAATGCTGATGATATATATCTCTGTTCACCGGTTAGTTCGCTATGAGATTCGAACGAGTGACTAATCCTCTGGTTCGCATTTCCATTTTGCCCGTCCAGATTTTATTTCCTTTTAATATGAGCTAAGCACGCTTGCCTACGGTGTTCGGTCATACCTAACTCCTATTTTGAGGGGTTTATGTTGAAAAGGCCGAGGCTGTGAATAAAAATCAGAGCGTGGAATGAAGGTTTCACTAGTAGTATCTATAGTAATGCGTGCTTGCTTTAACAAGCATCTAGGCGGATCAATGAAATAAGCAAAAAAAATATATATACAGGTCTGTCTTCATAATTATACCATATATTTGTATCATTGAAACTTGAAATAGCCACTGCTACCTATGAGGGAACCTATGTGTTGTTTTCATCGCTGATATATGCGCTGTTTTTAAATATTGGTTTTTGGCATCACGCTCTTGCATCCGCTTTCTGCTTTTATTGTGGATTCCTGAAAGTCTGTGTCGAGGGTTCATCACTTGCTGGAATATCACAGTCACCAGAGGACAAGTTTTGGGAAAGAAGGGAACATATTTCCATTAGGCTATGAATTATATTTGAATGTTGGACACGTTTTTCTCCCATAAAAAGCTACCTTCAGTAAAATCATGACCTGGGTAACTGAGCGTATAGATTTCTGGGCACATTCTTGTCATAACTAAGTTCATACACTTGCTGGAGAGTATTCTTGTACACAGTATTGCAAGCTGATTGATTTGAAGTTGTTGCCATAAGTTTATTTGGTGTCCATCTTTTCCTCATTGTTTTACTATCTTTTGAGGTTAGAAATGGCTCCAATCGGTGCAATATTAGAGTTAGTGGACAATCTAATACTCTCTAGTATGAATAATACAGTCAAAATCAGCAAGGATTTTCTCACCGAAATTCATAGTTGTTTGCAAAATGTACAAGAAAAGATCGATTTTTTGCAGCTTGAATCACAGTTACAGCAAGAAGAGCTACATCAAAATAGACATCATTCTGAACCTGTTTCTGTTCAGAACATTGAGACTGCAACCCATCAGAAGCAAGTCAATAAAGCAAATTTAATACCCAATAAATCAATAGTTGCAAATGCAGATGTAGAAACTCAGTCTGCACTTCCCAAGCCCATCATCAGACCTTGGGAACAGCTTGTCCACAACAAGCATAGAACTGGTCTTGGATATGACAAGGACTTGTCCTTTCATATTCCAGACTATGCCAAGCCCATTCAGTTTCAGAGTGCTGGATTCATTCATGACAGTTCACCTCCAGCTATTCCAGATTATGCTCCTCTTCCACAGCAACAACAACAACAGATTATGAAATGCCAACACTGTGACCGAGTTGGCCATTTGAAAGATCACTGTTTTGATCTTCAACCATGTAAGCACTGTCATAAAACTAGTCATTCTTCACACAGATGCTTCAGAAACAAACATCCTGCAAGAACAAAGATTCATCTTGGATGGATCTCTTCTTGGCAATGGGCATCAACAGCCAAGAAGATATTCCAAACACATGTCAGAACTTGTTCCAGAATATTGAATAGTCTTGCAGTTGAGTTTTCTCCATCTTCTCACCTTGTACCTGACAGGGGGGGAAATGATGGTCATCTACAAGCTTCAAAGTCACATCAAGCGAGCCTGAGCCACAACCTGCCACACAAGTTTCAGAGTTGTAGCCAGAGACAAAGATGCCTGAACATGCCTTCAGTTGGCAATCTGGGACACTTCCTCTAGCAGAAGACTCCAACTTCTTGCCAGTTTTGTAAGAGTTCCAGGAATTACATTAAGCATTCCAGAGTTGTTGGTCATCCTTAAACCATCACAGGTTGAGACTTCCCTTTTCAGGTTGAAGTTTTACCTTTTATGCGGGGTGAGACCTCCCTCTTATGGTTGAAGGTTTCCCTCTTTAAAACAATAGGATCACTTCCTCTAGCAGAAAACTTTAGTTTCTTGCCAGTGTTGGAAGAGTTCCGGGAACTGCACTAAGCGTTCCAGTGTTGGTGGTCATCCTTAAACCACCGCCCTTTATACCAACATTTCATAGAGCACATTCAGCCTAGTGCTGCCATGCATTTTTTGCACATTTTGTATTACAGCTCTCTTCTTGGACTCATACATAACCCTTCGGATTAAGGGGGGGAATGTTGGACACCTAATCCTAATGGGTTAGTGTGGAAGCCGAATAGACCAAAGCAGTCCAAGAGACCTTGGGATCTGAAACCCAAGAGTCATATGTTGTACTATAAATGTATATCTGATGTTAATAAAAAAATGTACTCACTGATTTATCTTTCCTATTCTATGTTTTCCATGTGTGTTTAACATAACACTATCCAAGAACATAGATCTATTATCATAAACAATATAGGACCAGATGTATATTGACCACACAAATGCATAAATCATCAATCATACAAGAATGTGGAGGAAAACTTGAATAGATTTATTGATAATCAAGAAAGAGAAAAGAGAATTACAACCAATTGTTCTGACCTAGCATCATCCTCTCAGCAAGAAAGCCCTTCTTCACCTCATGAAAAGCTTAGATCACCCAACACTATGATATTGCACCAAGAAACCAACAACACTTCCTTACAAGATACAAAATTCCAGCCTCTGGATCTCTAGGATGAGGGATCCATATATAGATGTTTGCAAGGGGAATGAGTCAGCTTTTGAGATTTGATTAGTGTCCTCTCTCTGATAGTTCTTGATTCCACTTGGAGATTGATGATCTCTTACTCATCCCTAGTCGAATGCAGAGAGGCAAGTGTCACAGGAGAAGTTTATGGAAGATTCCATGCTTCTCCACCTTGCAGATTGACCCTGCCATTTGTCCACTCTCACCCATCGCACCCCATAGAAGGGTTTTTCAACATGCATCGCACCTACTGTGTGTATTCAGGTGGGATGCAATGCACTTTGACCATAGGGCAGGTGAAATGGTCCAGTTTTGACCAGTTCTGAGTAGTTTTTCATGGAGAACTTCTGGGAGATGCTGTAATTAGTTGACCTTGTTCTTTTAGGGGTTGGAACAACACCTTTAGGGACTTAGGATCCTTTAGTTTATGGACATTTATGATTGGGGTTGCAGTGCCCAAAAATTTCTATAATAGTTGCCCCCTAAAGCATGAGGTCGTTAATCTTTTGATGTCGGGTGAAATGCTTTATCATGAGGATTCGAAGTTTTTTCAAGCTGGAAGGCGACCTGTAATAAGATACAACACAATACATTATCTTCATAATATTTTCATGATCTAGCTGAGGCGGGAATTCCCATGCTCAGCTTTATAAATTCATTTTCATGTACATAGGATAAACAATTGTCTCAGTGTAGACTGATGATTCTGGTAGAGCCATCGTCCCTTAGATTGGATGATTATCTGTGCAGCAATGATGTACATTTGATGTCTTTATTTTCCTGAATATATATCGTAGCCCGGATGGATGAAACTAGATCTGGGGTCTTCAATCTCGTTCGATATTCACTCAAAGTACAAGTCGATCCATGTGAGAGATGTTCTGGAGTCGAACATGGAAAGACATCGCCTAATTACCAGCCAATGATGTAAGTTGTTAACAGATGCGAGAGCAATCACCGATAATGATGATGACCCTCAAGGTACTACAGTACAATTCATGTGGTGTGAATAAGGGACTTGGTGTTGAACACCGCAAAATCTTTCGGTCGAAGGCCATTGATGTAAACCTGTCGCCGGAAGTGAGAAACTTGCCATTGAGGCATGCAAGCTTCAAAGTACTGAAAGGATTATTCCTAGACCAACTTCTTGGATAATGAGCTGACGTCGACAAGAAGCAATCCATCATAGGAGGGCCTTAGTGAATCCCACATCAACGACACGAAACAGAGCAAATGATTTTAATGGAGGTGAAAACGATCTGGTGATATAAGGTTCAGGGTGGTGGTCATGAAAGAATGGAGCGTAAATGTATTGCAGTGGGTGAGACACAGGTGAATTCTATGAGCGACTTCTCTTGAACATATTGGTGAAATTGACATGATGGATTGCTAGCATTAACCCCAACTGTGGATGGTGTGATGGAACCATGGTGATGTGACCAGTGAATGGAACAACCCAACCCAACTCGGATGCAGAGTGAAAGTGTCATGTTCAAGAGCGACTTGCTACCAACAAAGCTTGTTAAAGTTTTCTTCCCAATTTTTCCCCAATCATTGCTGGCCAGTACCTCTTTATTTTTGTCAAGATTGAGGAAGATAACATATGCTTGTTCTATAATTTACCCTTCAGGCAAACCCATCGCTATGTTTTAACGAGCCTAGTGATAGTGAAACTCGTTCTTGTCTGTTATGGACAAGTTTGTCGCTATTCAGTTTTAACGAGTTTAACGACAAAGATAACTCGGCCCTTTTCAATTTTAGAGAGTCTAAAAAGGGAAGTAAAGGAAACTCCAAAAATCCCTTTTCATCATCTAATCCCTTAAGTCCGAAAAAGTATAAAATAATACAAAGGGATGAATTTTTGGTAATTTTAACGAGCCGAACAAAACAAGTGCCCAATCCTTTTGTGTAATAATCCCTCAGGTCCAAAAAGATTAAAATCTAAAGGAGGGATAACACTTCTGGTCACTTTAACGAGCTGGAGAGGCCAATGGCTCGGCAATCTTTTCATATTTTTCGAGTCAACTAAAAAGAGCTTAAAGGAGACTCGTTTTTTGAGGAACGAGTGATAGATTCGGGTAGCAGCTGATTCCAGGTAAGGCTTGGAATTTTCTAATCACGGCAGTGTCACAAGGATGGCTAACAGGATCACTCTTCGTATTTGTTCCTCAAAAGGGTAAATAATCAAGTGGAGGTGAATGATCGACCAATACAGAGTGGAGGTGATGATGAGAACATGACCAAGGCTTCAAAGGCTGAAGTAATACATTCACGATGGTTATTTACCGGAAATTGGTTCATTTTTTAATGAGCTTAAACGCTGGGGGAAACAATTGCTCATTGCTTATGTTTATTTTTTAACAAGCTTGAATTCCACGTTAAAACTGCTCGATCCAGTCGTATAATAAGGATGTCTCATCTAAGATGCCATTTTTAAGAAGCTTGCACCTTACAAAGCTTTGCTCCACATCCTTTCTTTATGCAAGTTAGGAAACGACCAATCCTACAAGTTTAAAGGGTTAGAGGACCTATAAATTTAAAAAATAAATGGTCACTCTTTACTTGCATGCCAAAAGGTTTGCATGCCCCCAGGTATAGCGAAAAATTTCCAGGTTACCAAAGATTGTTGCATCTGTGTCACAGAAAAAACACTTCCTCGGCGATGTCTACTGAAATAGACAAAGGTGAGTGGCGCAGATGCCTCCACTCACATAACTTTGACGAGGGAATCTTATTCCAGCCTAATCCCATTTTCCTAGATGGACGAGTGTGTCAGACTAGTCATATATCCTCCGCAGAAACCTACCCTATACCCAAGGTTTTCCTGCCAAAACAGACCAGGGTGCATGCCCCCTGGGTTTCAGTCATGTCCTCCGAATCACTCACGTTCATCAGGAGGACGGATTGGGGTTTGATGAGACATTCCTTGCGTGAAAAGTCCATTCAGGGTCGGTATATGACTATTTGCTATGTGTGAACCGGGAAATGAAAGCTGGTCTACCAGCTTGACCACTCTTCCTTCGTGCGGAAAACACATTACTCTAAAGAGTGAGGAGATGACAGCTCCCATGCAATAAATATAGTCTTTTCCAAGGAGTAGATTATAATCCAGGGGTCCTTGGACTACCATTACGTTCATGTGAATGGTTTTCCTTCTCAATGTTATCGGCACATCGGGAAGGATCCCTAACGGTCGACTGGTTCCTTTGTCAAAGCCTGTTAGATTTCTCATCTCAGGCAAAAGCGATGGCAAACTAGGTGGTTTCCAAGCAGTTGAGGAAAGGATACTCACAGAAGCCCCTTCATATATGATGGTACTAGAAATGACCATTCTATATATTTGAGCAATGATTCGAAATGGTACACTAGCCGGTAAACAAGGTCTGCCTAGTAGATTCCAGTCAAAGGAAACAACTAGGTTGCTTGGAGGTGGGACTGAATAGACAGACGGATACGACTCTGATGACCTTCCTTCCTACGGTAAAGGAACGGGTAGACTGCCCCCATGTTCATCGAAGTCTGTGCTTATGAAGAGAATTTGAACGGTGTCGTTCTTGCTCTCTTCGGTGACTGTATCATCTGAAGATTGATCCTCTGAAGGCACGACCGGGTCAACTGCCACCTCGACCTTTTGACTTTCATTTGGTGTGGATTCAGATGGTTTATCTTCAATGTTAGACGCTTCGTCCTACCACAAGGGCATGTCAGCCTGATTTTCAACTAGTGGCGGACTCGGCAAGAGTTTCTTATATCCAGGAGGAAGCCGTAACGATGAAACCAGACGGTCATCCAAAACTCTTTTAGCTTTGTCTAAGAAGGGATAATGGTGGATGGCGTGATCGCCTTCACACAATTTACAAGGAAATTTATATTTTCCTTTTTGTCCAGGGGCTTCAATTTCACTAGTTGACGGTGTATGCTCAACATGATCATTAGAGGTTGATGACACCGGATTGCGCAAACGAGGAGACCAGTCCCTTAAGATCCGAGGGATGCAAGGACAACCTCGATGATAGTGGTCTCCTTTGCAAATGACACATGGAGATTTAGGCATGGTCGGTGCAGTGTGTGGATTTTCGCTAGACAATGGTTGGTTGCCCCTTTTCACCTTTGGCTCCTTCTTCTTCTCAGTTACTTGATTTTGGGCTTTACCAGCTTCATCAAGCGAAGAGGAAGGAGGAGAGGAAGAATTGGACGAAGTAGAGGGTTGGGGGGTAACTCTGGTATCGTTTAGTTGCTGACTTGATTGTTCAGGAATCGCGGTGTTCTGAATGACAGAAGTTGAGAAGAGCCATACGGGCAAGCCGATTGTCAATCCTAGGAGAGACAATGTGGCCATATGGGGCGCACCAACATCTCCCCAAGAGGAGAAGGGACTAGGATTTCCTCCAAGGGGAACTCCTTGGTTGGTGGACTCCATTTTTCTCAACCTAAGACCAACGTAGGAAAGGTGATGTTTATTCCGTTTAAAATAAATTTTAGACGCTTTGACACAACTTGTTTTTTCAATTTTTAAGAGTCGAGAAAAAACAAAAGATGACTCTAGTCGCCTTCGATTTTTAATGAGCCTGAAGTGACAAGTGCTCAGATGGAACTTTTCTGTTAAGGAGTATGAAAAGGAATGAAAGGGACTGCTCTGGAAATCTAGTCAGAGGGATTACCAAACCAATCGCAAAACTGCAGAATACTTTTTACGGTACGGCGGTCAATCTTCTCGAATGCTATGTTTAGTGCATTGTGATTGATAGGGTGGCAGACACGACTTCCTATGGATAAAGGATAAAGCCTATTGTGGTCTCCCAAAATATACTCGACGATATGTGGGAGCACAAGTCCGTACTGGCACTTATAGTCTCAAAGTGGAGGAATCACCCAACCAACAGTGAAAACAATAGTTACCAGGCTTTATGATGCCAGAATATGTCTCTAGCCTAGACTTCTAGATGTTGTCCGTTAGGTTCTAAAGCACTTTTAGATTCATTAAATTTATTTTATGGTTGATCTTGCTTAAGAAATTTTCCTTTTAGGTTCACCGCGTGATGTAGATGTACAATTCCTAAAATCCAATCTAAGATGATAAACAGTCGTTTAATCTTCTTTTTGCAATGAAAATCCTAGCTACTAAGGAAGGAGAGATGATTTTCTTTCAACAAAGAGCAGAGAGCACACACTATATGCACTGTCCTAAATCAAACCAACAAACAGTCTAAAGGCAAATGCACATGCATGTATTTGTTTTCAGCCTTCTTAATGTGTGAATGAAGATAAAAATAAATCTAAGCACAAATCTGAATTATTTTTCAAAGCGACAATTACTAACAAGTTTCTTTTCAAAACAAAATGAGGACAATGACGACACTTTGTTATTTGGAATTGAAAACTTGCTTTCGACACTTGAAAAACTACTAATTCAAATCAAATACAAGAGTAAAAGTGTAATCAACTATCAAGAACAATCAGATTCTCTTTTATGACTGAATATGACACTTGCGACACTTTCAAATCAAGAAACGACAGTATAATTACGCTACTTCTTTGTAAAGGAGAACTGAAAATGACTCAAAAATTCATAAAAACATTTACAGTTCTTTGCACAATGGAGGCAGAATAATAGCAAGGAAAGGGGTTTCAAATAGAGGTGTACTGACTACAGGCAGCAAAACTCCTGAATAGAGCTGAAAAGTATGAACACAGAAGCCAAAATCTAAGAGTAGAGGAGGTCTGATCAGCGCACCTGTAGCATAGGGAAACTGAAATGCAACGCACCTACTACACTCGTGAAGTGCGATGCATTCAGGTTTCAGAGAAGACACAGTGCGATGGACCAGGGATGAGACTTTAGCTGGGTTCCAGGTCATAGTTTGCAGCTTAGTTCAGGGATTTAGGCCGAGTAAGTGGTAATCAGTAAATCAATCACAGGGGTAGATCTAAAGAGGTTACTAGAGCCACCACGAGGGAAATTAGAGAGTTTGTAAGTCAATCGTTTAATTCATAAACAAAACCCGAAGATAGACTGAAGCAACATTGATCTACTTTTCACTTGCATAGCAAATGCAGTTCGAAGGCTAGCTGGCTTGACTTTAGGCTCCGTCTGTAAGTTTATAAAGTAAACAAATGTAGATAAACAAACAATCTATTCGCTCCCCAGCGGAGTCGCCATTTTGTTATCGGGAAAACTAGTGTCTATGCAGAGCTATTAGTCCCACTAAGGCTAGTAGCTACCTTAGAAACAAAGAAACTAAAAACTACTTTCGTTTTCCTTTATGAGAAATAGATAAGAGAAGAATAAGGAGACCAACCTCTGTCTTGCGCTTGGTTCCTTGTTCGATTCCTCTCTCTTCTGATAGGTCTTTGCCACTCGCTTCCTTGTCTACCTAGCTTCAAAGTGTACCTGTAGAATCAAAGCATCATAACACTATCCATGAACATAGATCTATTATCATAAACAATATAGGACCAGATGTATATTGACCACACAAATGCATAAATCATCAATCATACAAGAATGTGGAGGAAAACTTGAATAGATTTATTGATAATCAAGAAAGAGCAAAGAGGATTACAACCAATTGTTCTGACCCAGCATCATCCTCTCAACAAGAAAGCCCTTCTTCACCTCATGAAAAGCTTAGATCACCCAACACTATGATATTCCACCAAGAAACCAACAGCACTTCCTTACAAGATACAAAATTCCAGCCTCTGGATCTCTAGGATGAGGGATCCATATATAGATGTTTGCAAGGGGAATGAGTCAGCTTTTGAGATTTGATTATTGTCCTCTCTCTGATAATTCTTGATTCGACTTGGAGATTGATGATCTCTTACTCATCCCTGGTCGGATGGAGAGAGGCAAGTGTCACAGGAGAAGTTTCTGGAAGATTCCATTCTTCTCCACCTTGTGGATTGGCCCTGCCATTTGGTCCACTCTCGCCCATCGCACCCCATAGAAGGGATTTTAAACATGCATCGCACCTACTGTGTTTATTCAGGTGGGATGCAACGCACTTTGACCATGGGGCAGGTGAAATGGTCCAGTTTTGACCAGTTCTGAGTAGTTTTTCATGGAGAACTTCTGGGAGATGCTGTAATCAATTGACCTTGTTCTTTTAGGGGTTGGAACAAAACCTTTAGGGACTTAGTAGCCTTTAGTCTATGGACATTTATGATTGGGGTTGCAGTGCCCAAAAATGGCTATAACAGTTACTAACTAATCAAATACATTTCATGTGAGGGTAGGTATAGTGTGGTTTATGGCTATCATTTTAGGCTTATTGAAGAATTGAGATTTGGAGCAAAAACACCCCCTCACCAAAGGCTCAGCATACCATACTTCCTGCTGCAATCACTAATAGACTCAATCATCAAAGTGCAGGAGGGAAATTCCCAACAGTTAGCTCACCATGGTTTAATTAGGATCCTTATATAATATTCCCTCAAAAACCTTAGAATTCCTATAACATGGTCAGTTTTCAAAGACATGCCAGCATAGGATGACATCCAAGCTCTCACATATGATGTTATTCCTACTGTCAGTGAAGAGGGAGAGGAAAATACTGAAGCAGAGGAAGAAGAAGTAAAGCAAGAAGAGGAAGAAAGAAAAGGAGATGAAGATGAGATGGATGAAGAAGGAGAAGAAATAGAAGAAAAAGAGGAAGATGAAGAAGAAGAGGGGAAAGAGAAGGAGGATGATGAAGAAATAGAGGAGGATGTTAAGGAGGAAACTGAGAAGGATGATGAATATCTACAAGAGGAAGAAGACAGGAAGGACATAGGTGAAGAAAGCAATGCAAAAGAGTGGATAGAAAACAAGGAGGATTCACCTAGGGTGTCTCCAGAAGCCACTAAGAGAGAGGCAGTAGATGCCCTCACTACTCTTAGCACCCCCATCAAGCAAAAAGGAAAAAGACAGAGGCAGACCCCCTTATATTTCAGGACAAGAAAAAGCACATGAATAAGATAGGGGAAACCCCAAACATAAACCAAAATTCCTATTTTGATTGAAGACTCCCCTACAAAAAAGGAGAAAATGCCTTCCCCTAAGTCTTCTATCACCTATGTCAGAAGGCCTACTACTAGATCAACCTCCTCCAAGGGAAAGGCAATCCTACAAGATACACAACAAAATCTACAGGAAGTAGAAGCAATCCTACAGGATACTCTGCTGAACCTACACGAGGAATGGAAATTGGAAAGGGAGGTAGGGAAACAGCAAGAAACTAAAGAAGAAGGCCCAGAGACAAAATAACCTAGCTCCCAACCTAACCTGAACTCCTACTATAGGTTTATTGAAGGAGGTAGGTTCATACCTCAAAAATTTGTTATCCCACTGTTCTTCGAGCTTGAGAAAGAGAGGGACAAGACTCACCGATGGATGCAGATCACCAAATAAAAGGGAGTGGAAGACATTGGGCACATGGAAGAGAAATTCAAGGAGATGGGTAGAGAACTAAGTGGCTTGAGAGATAGATAGGCCATAATGCAAAATCAAGTAAAGACGAAAAATTCATGGTTGATAGGACAACTGCAAGAAAGAGAGAATCAATTGGAATGTATGGCTAGTCTCTCTTTGGAAGAAATCTAGTGTAGGATGCCAGCTAAATCCTATGCCCTATACCTCAAAGAATAGTGGTTGCAGTTCTAGGTCAAGACCCTAGCACAGAGAGGCACCATGCCATTTTAGGACTACAGGCGGTTCATTGATCTTTGTGATCATAACACACTAGAAGATAGGGCCAAGATGGCTGAGTTTTATTTGCACAACATGGCCCTAACAAACATGAATGTATGGGCCCCTAATGCCAAGTTAGGAGATTTACAATTGATGGATTTAGCATCATGTATGAACCATGAGGAGTCAAGGGCTGCAGAGATGAAAAGGATATTGGCGAGAGAGAAAACTGAACCTCTTGTGATTAGAGTTGAACAATAAAATCCCATGGCCCTCATCAATACCCATAATTTGGTTGCAAATGATCCTTAGCTGGCACCTAGATATCTTGCTACCCAAGAGCAAGCAATTTAACATTTTGAGGACATGTTTAGATTTCTAGGATATGATAGCATACATGCTTTTGATTATATTTTGTTTATGAGGTGAGTTAGAGTTGGATATTATGCTTAGTGGACTAATATGCATTAACTACAAGATTAAAAGTGAAAATCAAGGAATTTTGGCAAAGACTAAGGTCAAATATTGAATGGGACAAGGGAGAGGTATTGTAGGAGGCAAATCCTCCTCATTTACTATTCCTCTATTCAAATATTCCTTCATTCCTCACATCAGATTGGAGTGCAAACAGCGAAATCATGAGGATTAGAAGGTAGCCGAGCAAGTGAGAGAGAAAGCACCAATTTATCTCGAGTTTGGGAACCAAGCCTCCCTAATTTTAAGGAAGTCATTGGGGACTTCAGTTTTATAAGTAGAGAGGCCTAGTACCTTAGTAGGATTTGGATTTTTATTGTAAAACTCTAAGCTATTTTTGAGCTGCAATACTGGTAAAAGTTCTATTGATGTAATTTGTTTTTTTGGTAATAAGAATGAGTTTTGTTTTGAGCCAGCATTGAGTTAACTCAGAGGGATGAAGCTCTTGGGTTAGGGCCCAACCCTAGCATCCAAGGCTCCTCTTTCTTGTACATGTATGTTTAGTTTAGTTTCATAGCTTTATTGTTAATTTGTTTTTTAGATGCATTTCCATTACAAGTCGTGTAGATTAGATTGGTTGTTTATTAGTTTGGTTCTATTTGTGCCTTACTTCAAGTAGCAGGTTAGGAGGGATAAAATGGATCACCACAAGGTTGTCAGAAGGTTTCTCATCCTCACT
Source organism: Pinus tabuliformis (assembly GCA_031772625.1). Classification (NCBI taxonomy): domain Eukaryota; kingdom Viridiplantae; phylum Streptophyta; class Pinopsida; order Pinales; family Pinaceae; genus Pinus; species Pinus tabuliformis. The sequence goes on from CM062819.1 coordinate 1,545,532,451, forward strand.
TCCTCCCTCTAGGATCTTGACTTGAGGAAGGGACCCTTAAGCAACCCCAAAAACACATATTTCTAGTTCTTTTATGATATTTGGAGTTTGTTGTCTTTAAATTAGTATTTGGTTAGTTTTGCAAGGTGGATTTCCATTGTCATATTTTTCATCTTCATTTCTGCAATAGATCACATCCATGCACTCATTCCTTTTAGAAACTTTCCTCATGCATAGTGTAGGCAGCTAATTCATTAATTCTACTTTTCTAGTTTATGAAAATGTATCTTGTTTGCATAGATTTTTGGAAGACATAAATTTTTTATGTAGAGGAGGTGTGTTAGGAGGATGCTAAGACTTCATAGCCAGTAGCCACCTTCCATTCCATCCACCTTAGCCATCCCTTGTTTCCACCATCATCATCACTATTTTTTCATCATTTTTCATAGAAATCCTTCCAAGCACATTGAGTGAATCTAGCCATCTACTCATGAGTGATCCTAGACCTTATACCACTCCATTCCACCAACCACACACCTTTCCTAGGCTTCCCATCACCTCCAACACCTTACATTTTTTTCTCAGCTATATCCTGTACGTTTATAGGGGATCCTGTAGGTTTCTAATACATCTTGTAGGTTTTCATGAAATGTCCTATTTTAAGGCCGAATTGATGGAAAACCTCTAGGAAGTCACCAAAATCCTCCCAAGGGTCTTCCACACCATCCAACCATCTCATAAATTTTCCAACCATCCTCAAACATCCTTAATTCACCTGCCACATCCACAAAAGCAATTAGTTTGCATACTTGATTTTGCATAAAAAGACAAAAAAAAAGAAGCAAAAACAGATTTAGTTTAGTCTCTTTATTTTCACATTAGTGATTCTTGATGCTTCTTACTTCTATAATTTAGATAGTAGCATTTGTTTCATGTTGATTTAGCATTTCTGCCAAGCATAGTTTCTTAGTGGGTAATTAGGAAATGGTGTGATTTAGCATTACATGTCGGCCTTCTCCATTATTGCAGTAGAGTAACTCTCTCATAGAGTAGATTTACCTTCCTTTCATCAAAGAATCAAGTCTGGCTTGGAACCCTAGTGGTCTCTCACCAGCTGAAGAGTGACAAGAGGTAGAACCATCATTTTTACTTGTGTATACAACACTATCACCTCCAAGTTTGTACGAACCCCAGGTTGATAAAGTAAAGTTGGTAGCCCAGGAGTTGTAGCATCCTTGTTGTAATACTGGTGTTCATCACCAAGTATGAGAGGATAACCAGTAAGCTTGGCGTTAGGCTAGCTAACTAGGAAGTTTGTAGGGTACTCCAAAGAGTCAATGGAGACCATCACATCCTCAACAATTCCCTTGGTGGTCACTGTGGAACGGTCTGCAAGTTGCAAGATTGTTTTGGTCTTTCTTAATGAGCCCTGGAGATTGAGCTTGAGCATGGTGTCCTTAGTCATTACATTAATGGCAGCCCCAAGATCAATCAAAGTGTGTGGGAAAATGGTTCCATTGATGTACACATCTACTACAGGGCTTCCAAGGTCCAAATACTTTGGGAAAATTACCTACCCCAGCATTAAGTCGAACAGTTGTCCAATGAAATTAATGGTAGGGCTGTCTCTTTTTCACCTCCTTGGATGTTTGAAAGACTTCTCTTTAATCAAAGTCTTGTAAATAGGTACATCCTTGATGGCTTGGAGAAGTGGAATTTTGACACATAGATTTTTCAATTCATCCAAAAGTTCATTCTCTTCTGGGGTAGGCTGGACTGGATGAGTTAATCTCTCAAGAAAGGGTGGTAGATTCAATCTAGGCATGATTTCCTCTATTTCCTTCTCACTCTCCCTAGGTGGAGGTGGAGATTGGTTATCTAGAAGTACTCTCCCATATCTTAGGTTGATTTCCTAAATATCCACAAATAAGTAGGATAGGATGTCTCTCCACTGTATACTTGTTGTGCCTATCTATTATGTAGGTTTGGATTTGGTTGGGTAGGAATCTAAGGTTGTTTAAGTGGAGCAGGGTGTAAAAGGTGTGGTTGAGTAGGGGGTGAATGCAATAAAGCTAGCGCATTGTTGTATGGGGGCCTCCACCCCTATGGTGGTGCATTCCACTGAGGCCGTGGTAGAGTATATGGCTGAAATGATTGGATGGTCAGCTGGGAATGGTACTGAAGTGAAAAATACCAAGGAGGAGGTGTAGACTAGGAGGGATGAGCAGGGGGACCCCAAGAGGGAATGGATGTGTTATGGTTAGGGTTGTAATATGCATGGGATGACCCTTGCATGCCCTGCTAGTATGGTTGAGGCCCATCAGGTCTTCTTTGATTTATGTAGCAGAGCTGCTCAGTCACCCCTTCAGTTCCTTGATAGATAACTTTTAGTCCAGGTAGAGAAGGGCACTTGTCTGTGGAGTGGTTTTCTTCACAAACCAAGTAGCTTTTAGTTAGATTTAATGGACATTCATTCCTAGGGTGCCTTCTTATGCATCTAGGGCAAAAAATGACTAATTCTCTCTCTGCTTCCTCCTGCTTTCTCTTGATGTGCATAGTGTCCATCTATAGGGAAAGGGTTTGCATCATTTCAATCTTGAAAGCTTCCAGCATATTTCCAATTTCACCTTTAATGGATGTGTTGGAAGAGGATGGGATAGCCATTAGTTGACTACCCCTACCCTTTTTCCTAACTGCCCTAGAATGATTCCTAAAGATAGTCTTGATATCTTCATATGGCAGTTGGTAGATGTCCCCTCCTGCTAGCAAGTTTAGAGTATCCAGAAGATCTTCCCCTACCCCTCAGTGTAGTACTAGCTTTAGTGGCTTAGGATCAAGTGCGCACTTGGCCTTTTTGTAGCTAAGCTGGAATCTTTCTTTATAATCCTCTAGGGATTCGTCATTCCCTAAGGTCATCCTAAAAATTTCTTCTTTAGTGTCTTTGAACCTATAGTAGTCTCGATACTTGTTCAAGGATTGTTGCATTTGAGCCCAAGTTGTGATGGTATCCCCAGGTAAACCCATGAACCAGCGCAGAGTTGCATCCTTGAGAGTATATGGGAATAGTTTCAACTTCTTCTCATCAGTGGTGTAATCATAAGTTCTACATATGACAGCAAACTCAAACAAGAAAGTGTCTAGATCTTCTGAGGTTAGGCCATGGAAATGAAGAAGAGCAAAGGGGCTTACGTTTTTCATCTTGGTATCCCCATTAGTTTCTCTGATGGGAAAGGAACCCTCAATTATTTCTCTATCTCCTCAATAATTTCTATTTTCAACCATTAGGTCAGTTGGAATGGGTTCTCCTTCTTCTTCTCCCCTATAGGCTCTTCAAAAATATCTGGTTGTTCGCCTAAGGTGTCCTCCAATTCACAGCTACCAAAGAAGAGGAAGGATGGTTGTTTGAAGTGGTGGGGGTATTTGGTAGAAATTTTCCTAAGTTTTCCCTATTCCTATGAGGCATGAAAGAAGTGTTTTTGCTTAGTTTTGTGTTTTTTTCCAATATTTGAGACTAATTGCAGAATTGAAATCATAAATTGAATGGAAACTAACTGCTTGAATGAAATCTCACTTGCGGAATTGAAGAGAAAACAAACTAACTTACAATTAATTTTGCATAAATGAAGCTAATACCATAATGTTAGACATAAGAAATAGAAGAAAGAAAGAAGAAATCACATCTACTCAAACACATCCCTAGAAATGGCGCCAAAAAGTGATAAGCACCAATATTGCAACAAGAATGTGGCAACTCCTGGGGCTGCCAACTTTACTTTACCAACCCGAGGTTCGTACAAACTTGGAGGTGACAGTGCTGTATGCACAAGCAGATGCGATGGGCCCTCTCTTTGTCACTTCTAAGCTAGTGATAGACCACTATGATTTTTCAAACCAACCTTCTATTGATTCAAAAGAAGCTTGATTAACAATGAGAAAAAGGGAAATTTATGTTGGGTTGTGTTATATTCTTTCCACGACTAGCCCACGTAGTTAACCAGGGGGTTAGAACGGCGGTGAAGCCCCCCCTTCATTGCACCGATTGCGTAGCAGGGAGAGTCACAGGGAGTTTGAGGGGTGCAGATAACCGCACTCTACGGGGCCCCTAGAAAATTTTGGTTTTGGACCCTATATTAGGTTGGGTGGACCTACCTATGGTTTTGTGCATGTTTTTCGCACATGGTTTTGGAAACGATGGTTTTCAGTCCATGGTTTTGGATGCAATGGTTTTCGGTCCATGGTATTAGATGCTTCGTCATGTATAAATATTTATTGTAACATTGAAAGGTATATGATGAAAAATTAAGCTGGTAGTCCCAGTTTTGGGATCCATGGGAAAATCTCTGTGTATATGTGTTTTATGTGTTATGCTCTTGCATTGTTTATTTTCTGTGTTTTAGAATTCGTATGCAGGTAATTTCTATATAGGGTTAAAACCTACATTTGGTATCAGAACTATTTTTGCTTCAAGGGGATGCCTTTTTTGCTGAGGGGTTTCGCTCGGGCCTGTGGTAGACCCCGTTCAGTGGGAGATCTGCGGGATCGATTTTGGTGGTGAAAGAAGATGGCAAGCAGTGGAAAGATAGAGATCAATAAATTTAATGGTCAGAGTTTTGAGTTGTGGAAACTCAAGATGGAGGATCTGTTGGTGGATAAAGATCAGTGGATCGCGGTAGATCTGGGTACTAAACCAATGGGAGTGTTTGATGAAGAATGGAAGAAGTTGGATCAGAAGGCAAAGAGCACAATATGATTGTGTGTCTCATATTCAGTATTATTGAATGTATCAGGGGAAGCTACGACGAAGGCTTTGTGGGACAAGTTAGGGACTTTGTACCAATCTAAGTCTCTAGTGAATAAATTGTTCCTACAAGAAAAGCTGTATAACCCAAGGATGAAAGATGGAGACTCGATGATAGAGCATTTGAATGCATTTAATATTGTGGTAAGTCAGTTATCATCTACTGATATCAAAATTTCAGATGAAGATAAGTGAATTAGTTTGTTGTGTTCTCTACCAAATTCGTGGGATAGTTTGGTTATTGCAATAGGTAGTAATGCAACTGCCTTGCAGTTTGATGAAATAGTCTCATCCTTGCTAACAGAGGAGATGAGATGGAAAAATATGGAGAGCCAGAATGGTGATGCCTTGTCTGTACGATGATGATCCCAAAATAGAAACAAAAATAAGTCATTGAGTGGGAGATCTAAATCTCTAAGAAAACCTGTAAAGGTGGTGTGCTGGAAATGTGGAAAGGAAGGGCACTACAAAAGGGACTATAAATCTAAAGCTCCTGACAAAGAAAAGGGATCTAATGATGCTCCTTTTGCAGAGTTGAAAACCACCTCTGATGAAGGTGGGGATGTGTACTTGGCTTCTTCAAGTACACATGTAGATCATGAGGCATGGTTGATTGACTTAGGTGCATCCTTTCACTTCACTCCCCATAGAGAGTGGTTTTACAAGTATGAGAAACACAATGGTGGTGATGTCTTCTTAGGAGATGATAGGCAAACTAGAATCGTTGGTCGCGGAAAAGTAAAGTTGAAGTTGCAAGTTGGAAGGGTTAGAACACTTCCGGGTGTTCTACATATTCCTGCATTGGGTAGAAATCTGATTTCTGTAAGCAAGCTGGATGATGCAAGTGTAAAAATAGTGTTCGAGAAGGATACGTACAAGGATGGCAGAACCAGTTACACGAGGTAACCACGCTCAACTGCAACATGATGTTAAGATCACTATGCTGCGTGACAACAGAGGTAAGGGATCTGCCTATGTATGATGGGTTGACAGTGGTGGATGAATTATTGAACAAATTTGAGCACACAGTGAAAGAATAGCAGCGGTTCGATGCTCTAAAATGGGCACTGTGCGTTATGCCTGCAAGGTGGTGGGGTATGCATCAGAGAAGTTTTTAGGACTGGCGCGGATGTAGAAGGATGATGTGCTTACAATTTGGCAAGCCTCAGATGCAGATGGAAGCCAGGTATGATGGATGAAACAACCTGCATGCCCACCTCTCCAGATGGGTACAGGTGTATGGTACACAACCTGCACGAATGCACACCGTCCTCACGATAGGAAACAAGAACAACAAGCAGGAAATGGAAAGACGAGGGCACGAAAGATGAAGTATGATAAGACCAAGTAGCTGAAGATCATACGTGGGGAAGCCTTTGGTAAGGTGTGTGAAGTGCTGAACATGGTCCACCAGGTGAGATGTACTGAGTGGGACCTATGCATACCAGCGGTTCTATGGGCTTATAGGACCATGTGCAAGACCCTGACTGTGCATGCAATTCTGAAGCTAAAATATGAAGTAGGGGCTATAATCCCTGGGAAGTAGGTGAAGCCTAGTCTATGAATAACAACACCCGTAGATATGTCTGTTTGCGAAGCATGGAATGAAGGAATCACACAGCCACGGGAAACATAACACATAAGACTTGAGGAAGAAATTTGACAGGGAAACATTAGACTTCCTGAACTTGAAGAAGACCTGGTACGGCTAAGGGATAAAAGCGCTTTGATGGACGTGGAGGTCAAGAAGCTAGAAAACAAAATAAAGGAAGCATTTCTCGTCAAGAAACCAAGGATGGTAAGGAAAGGTGCATACGATCATACTAACAAATTGGAAAACTATCGTCATGAACTGGTTACTCTACTACCTTGGCTTGGACCACATATTGCCAAACATAGTGACCAAGGTAGCGCATTGCAAATAGTAGGGTGTGTGATGCCAATCACCACAATGGAAGATGGGGATTCTCCACAAACCATGATGGAAGACGGGATGGAGCCCCGCATAGGTGGTGCAACCAGCTGAGTAGGCATAGGAAGAATAATCTTAGTGCTCCAGGTAGTTGAAAGGGAGCACGGGACTATAAAATATTCTACATGGGAGTTGCATGATATTGGGGATGTGCGTAGAAGTAGAGCATCATAGGGTCTGCGACCGCGCACAAAGGGCTAAGTTGCTGCGCGGATTGGCTGGAAAGTGACCGTTGGTGTCACTATTCATGATGGGATGTTCGATTTGGGGCCAAATGGAATGGGCGACGAGCATTTAAGATGATATTTATGGGCAATATTTGGGAAAATATGCCGCCAAGAAAGCATTAATGGCTTGAAATTGGGGGGAATGGTCAAATTCAAATTCAAAAGGTGCTATAAAACACAAAGTGTTGGCCACCGAAAAACCCTTGGTGATTTGAGAGTTGAGCGTCTGAGCAGAGCACTTAGCATTGAGAGCTGAGTGATAATTGAGCCTCTAAGTTTGAGAGAGATAGAATACAGCCTAGAGATGATGACGACCACTAAGGATGGGTTGGGAATTGAAGAGGTACGTTTCGGTGAGGTTGCGCAGACCCAAATAGTGGAGGATTCTCCAGAAGGCACCAGGGTGGTTACAAAAATCCCCAAATCATTGTGAACACCGCAGCCCAAGAAGGATAAAAAGGCAATGGGTCCAATACGCATGTCCCTGAGGAATCAGCGCCCCAACAAACTAACCATGGCAGAGAAGGGGAAAGCAGTCACAATAGAAACAAATGATGAAGAAGAAGACTTATAGGCCCTGATTGTCATAGAAGAAGAAGACGAAGACATGGAGGAGGATATACAACCATTATGATCTGCAAAAAAAATGCCCACGTATGTCCCTCCACTGAAGGGGAAAACTGAAGTGTCGAAGGATCTAGATGAAATGAAGAGTTCACTCAAGACCCTGCTCCTCTGAGATGGCATCATATTTGAAGGCACGCACCTAGGCCATGTACCAACCATGAAGTTCGAAGACTGGGACCTCACTGACCGCGAGAAGTTCCCTCATCTGGAGACCGTGACTCTGATGAAGCAGAATATTGAGGGGGCAGTGATAAAATTAGAGCCACAGAAATGGTTGTGCGGGGTGGAAAAGGCCGGGTTGCTACAATTATTATGGATACCACATTTCCACTGTGCACCCATTGCCATTTTCGTCATCGGGCAGCTACTTTGCCTAGTGCATGATGGGTATCTATGGTTGGAGGAGCTTATTCCCATCATGGCAGACCTCATTCACCGAATTTCCTGGCTCCCCTGTAAAGGAAAGGGCCCCGCGACTATAGCCGAAAAAGGTAGCAATTTGGCTCCTACAGAAGCCATGAAGGAAAAATATAAGTTGAAGAAGAAGAAGAGGGGGCTACGCCATCTCCAGCATCAAGGATAAAGGGGTGCGTGTAGCAACCCAACTCCTGGCTGACAAAGTGATGAGGAAATACTGCGTCGATGAGGTATCAGCGTCGGTGGTCACCCTGGCCGAGCAGTGTGCAAAGGGATTCCAGTTCAATTGGTTCGAATTCCTCTGCAAGGAATTTTTGACAAATTTTCGCGAAGCCCAGGAGTAGGGTAAAACCTTCCACTATGCATGGTTACTATTATCCATATTGCTAGTAGTGGGAGAACTACCGAAGGATAGTCAATTCCCCAACATTGATAGAGAGTTACTAGAGGCCGCAAAGTACACTTTACTCTGGGCCACAAAGGACGCAAAACGGATTTGCCAAACCAAAATTTTTTGGGTGCTCATGGAGGCGAGCATCCAGATGTCGATCAATCGGAGGCCGCACCTATCACCTACAGTGCACAATAGTCTCTAGAGTTTTGCAAACTTCAAAGCTAATATGCACAACATTTATATTAGGGCACGAAAGGATCTGGCAAAGCAGTGGATGAAGCTACCATTTGTAGCCACTGATGATGTAATTTTGACTGTCTTCAAGAGATGGCCTCCTGAATGGTGCGCCCCGGCTTTGGAAGAACTAGAGAAGGTGGAAGCACAGAAGAAAATTGACAATGCCAAGCTGCACATCACCTAATTAGCAGAGAAAAGGTAGAATGAAAAACTAGCAGCTGAGGTTAGGGTAGTGCAAGAAGTAGCACAGAAAGCCGCAGAGAAGAAAAAGGTTGCAGAAGTAGCAGCAGTAGCACGGACAACAGAGGCAGCAATAGCACAGGTAGACGAGGGCCAAGAAACATCCTTAGGGTAGGAGGCATAGGAAACAGAAACAACAGAAGGGAGAACAAACCCAAGGGCCACGTCCACACAGTTAAAGCACCTGTGCATCGTAGAGAGATCAGGTCCAAGGAAGAAGGTCAAGGCCTTGAAGTTGGCCATTGACCCAATCACCTTAACTGAAGGTGATCTCCATGACATCGGCAAGATGGTCCATGATGTCACAAGTGAAGTGATTTAGGAGTTCATGTAGGAACATCAGACCATGTTGGGGGTCGTCAGGGTGCAGCTGCAGGAGTTACAGGTGCGTCCCCCTTGGGAAGGTACCTTGTTAAGACACATCACAGCAAGAACTTTAGCAGCAGAATAGATGTTGTGCGCAAGGATGGAAAATACAATAGTTTTTCTAGAGGGAGCTCTAGTGTCATCTAATGTTATGGATCGATTGTCGATTAGCATGATGAAAGGCCTTGGCCTTAATCTAGCTTCCCTTCCCTAGGAAACAATGTATCAGTTACAGGATGGTATAACGGTAGAGCTTCCGGCTAGGGAGAGCCACATGATCCAAGTTCTTAGTGAGCAGAAAATAAACATAGAATAGCTTAGCTTGCAGTGCGATGAATTGGTGTCGCAGAATCAAGAGTTGGTGCAGATGGTAGATGACGCTTGCTGATGCGTCCTAGAGTTGGCCATCGCAGCAGATCTCCCGTTAGAAGTGCGGAACCATAGTTTGGCAACTAGAGTCCACAAGGCTAGAGAAGAGATGAAAAAGGTTCAGTTGGAGTTGAATCTTTAGATCATTGAGCTGTGGTTGAAGGCGCAACCTTCCACTTCCCCGGAAGTCTAAAAAGAGTGGACTAGCATTATCACAGCACGGTTGGAAGAAATTGGAGGTGTAGTGCGCGACTATACCAACATGTTGGAATAGGCACTTGAGGTCCTCACAACTTTGGAGGAGAACCCCAACATCCAGTGCCTAGATATAGAGGTGTGAAAAATCCAGCAGCAATACGACAACGTCAGAGGAACTGTGCAGACGGTAGTCCTCACTCAGCAGCTTGTGAGAATGCAACAAGCCAAGGCATTAAAGGAGTAGGTGGATGTGGTGTACCATAAGGAAGTAGCTCTCAAAGCACGCGTTCATCCATGGATTGATGAGGCCTTCACAATCACAACAAATATTGAAGGGAAGCTCACGCACATTCAGGGGATGCATGCACAGATGCAGGGTAGCACGCCAAACACAGAGGTCTCAGAAGAATGGATGCAGCGGGTTCAACAAGCAACAGCTTAGTGTGTTGCGGACATCAGGACTGTTTAAGACCAGTTGGAGGGACTCCGTGCCAAGATCACTGCATTGACAGAGTGACTCGAGGGCAAGTAACAATTTTTGTGTTGGAGGTCTGTTGTGTTGGAAATAATACTGAGAGGGGGGGGGGGGTGAATCAGTATTATCAGAAAACCTTTTTCATTTTATGCTCAGAAACATATACGCTACTTCAGTTAGAGAGAAACCGGGGGGGGGGTGAATCAGTATTATCAGAAAACCTTTTTCATTTTATGCTCAGAAACATATACGCTACTTCAGTTAAGTGAAACAGCATGTACACGCTACTGTTTCTAAGGCAAGCAGCGTATAACAAGAAAACTTATGATTCAGTAGCTTATCTTCAGTAAATGCATCAGAACATTATTAACCATGATAGTAAAACAGGTGCAGTATAACAGAACAGATCATCACACAGAAAACACACACATGAACACCATGATATAAGGTGGAAACCCAATGTGGGTGAAAACCACCTGCTGCAAGTCGTCTCTATCTTTCTTTAATATGAAACTTCAGTTTACAATCTTTTGTACTGGTGCAGCCTTATACCAGTACGCAGGCTACAACCTGCTGAAGGCTTCAACCTTCTCTTGTTCTCCAAACTTCCTTGGAAGGGAGCTCCAACCCCCTTTGCTCTTGTACTAGCTAAGATACTAGTACGTAGGTGCTGGCCTACAATCTTCTTTCCTTCAGGTACCACTTTTCATACATTTTCAGACTGGATATTCCTGAAGCACAACATTACAATCTGAAGACCACAATTCATTCAACTTTCATCATTGAAGCATAAAACAATCAATCATCAACCTTTGAATCACTGAAACCCTGTCAAACCCAGTCACCCGAATACAGAGCAGACTATAGAACTCTGCAATAACAGTCAGACCCAACTGCAACACCAAAAATCAAACTTCAAAAGATATACACTACTTCAATGAGAGAAACCTGCGTATACACGCGCTTTTACCAAAGACAACCTGCGTACAGATCTAAAAATAAATTCTCTTAACTTGCAGCTGTACCAGACATTAGTTAGACCCAGAACATAACATTGCGTCAGTATGCAGATCTAGAAATAGGCATAATCAACCATATCATAATAGTGCATTTCAAACCATTAGATCTCGATCTGTCCTTAGATCTAGTCTTCCATCAACCGGTGTGATTTCTCCTTAGCTTAGATCAAGCAACCCAGAACCTGCATACCAGATCTCTTTCTTTTTCAGATATTCAAGACTTTTCAATTGTGTTATGCCTAATGATCTTCTTCTCCTTATATAGCCTTAGGCCTTGCTCAATACCAAGAGCCAAAATCATAGAAATCCAATACCATCAACTTCAAAACTAGGGATCAACACGTCCGTCGAGACACCATGGTCCAAAACCATAGGCACAACTTCCAAGGAATAACCGCCACGGACCAAAGATAAGTTTTCCTCATACATGCTCTTTTACTGAAGCCAACCTGTGTGTACACGCGACTTGGTATATAGCGAACCTGCTTGTATACGCGACTTGGTATATAGTGAACCAGCGTATACGCGAACCTGCGTATACTTGACCTGGTATATAGTGAACCTGCTTGTATACGCGACTTGGTATATAGTGAACCAGCGTGTATATATTTTTTCTTCATACTTGTAGTCTGATCATTAATTCCTTGCTGCTATCCTTCTGCACTATGATTTGTCATCAGTGTGATTTGCCATCAAGGCCAACACTTGTCTCATAATGCCAACAATCTCGCCCTTTGGACTTGATGGAAACCCCAAGATCCTTAGAACCATTCTCCCCCTTTGTCATCAAGGGCAAAGGGGCTGTGCTCCCCCTGAGTACATGCTGATATCTCTGCTTGGCTGTGCTGAAACATGCTCCCCCTGACTGTAGGCAATATCTGCAAAAGATGTTCTTCAAAAGAACCAAGACCTTCCTATCACCAAAAGACTCAATACATACATCCATACTCCAAGAGGGGATACATCAGAAAGTTACATATAACAGTTAATTATATTACATCATTCATCCCAGTCATAGTGGGGAAACCAACATAGGCCGTTACATGACCTTGACACCATAAAAGAGATAAAAGAGATACATGACATAAAGACAAAAAATCTAGACCAAGACTTATGAAAGTCACAAGCAGCATCTGGTAAACATCTTTTAGATCAGCGACCAAGATTTCCTTCTGAGCTCCTTCTCCTAAAATCAACAACAGTTGTGTACTAGAACCAAAAGCATATAAATGCCAACAATGCTTTATGAGACTTTAAGCTGTTCCCCCTGAACCTGTGCCTGCTGCACCCCCTGAAACTATGCCTGAAGAATTCTGGCATACCCATCTCAGACCTTTTCCAACCAAAGTCTGCCCTTGCTGTTCAGAACTCCATATACGCGACTTCTCCTCCATAAAACAACGTATGTACGCGGATATGCTTTCTACAACACGCACACGTCATACACACGACTTTCCCACCATAAATCGGCATATATACGCGGATATCCCTTACGTAACTTGCGTATACCAACTTTTCTGTAGAACAGACAAGCTTCAACAGCAGGATGAAGCATCAACTACTCCCAGCTTTTGTCTGAGATATTCAAAAGTTTCCCTGGGCATCGGTTTTGTGAGAATATCAGCAACTTGTTCCTTAGAAGGAACATACTCCAACTTGACCTTCTGCTCAAGCACTTGTTCCCGAAGAAAATGGTACTTGATTGGTATGTGCTTGGTCTTTGAGTGCATGACTGGATTCTTTGAAATGCTGATTGCACTTGTATTATCGCATAAGATAGAGACTGGTGAAGTGCAAGTGATTTGAAAATCCTACAAGGTCTGCATCATCCAAAGAAGTTGTGTGCAACAAGATGTTTTTCATTTTCAGTCAGTTGACATTGTAGAGAATCAATAATAGCACTTTTCTCTTCTAAGCAAACTTTGAGATTATTCATTTCTTCATAAAATCCATCTACATCTATAGCATCCATGTAGTCATCATCTTCAAAAGCCATTAAAAGTTTATATCTATTACCTTGTTCATCTTCGTCACTATTTGAAAGACCATCACTATCTTCATGAGTGTAATAGCTTTTTTTCTTTTCATTCTGTTTCTTGTTCCATTTAACAGGTTCCTTTCCCTTGTCATTCTTATCTTTGTGAGGACATTTGGCAGCATAATGACCTACTCTTCCACAAGCAAAACATTTAAAAGGTAACTTACCTCTGAACCTTCCAGAACCCCTTTGAAGATTTCTGACAAAATTTGATTCTTCTTCTTCATCTTCTGGCACGTGACTTGCTTCATAATAATCTTCTTTGCCTGAAGCCTTGAAGGCAGCTTCTCTTCTGTCTTATGGACCTCCCTTTCTCATTTCATAAGCGGTTAGAATTCCGTGAAGCTGAGACATAGTAAGAATTTGCAGGTTTTCCTTTTCTTCTATGGCAAACACTTTAGATTCAAATTTGGGGGACAAAGATCTTAAAACCTTCTCAACCACAATAGCCTCTTTTATTTCTTCACCCAAGTTTTTCATGCAATTAACAATCTCATCTACCCTAAGGAAATAGTTAGCCACACTTTCATCATTATACATTCTGAGAGTCTCATACTTAATCCTGAGAGTTTGAAGTTTAGCACGCTTTACCTGTTCGTCTCCTTCATAGCTCGTGACAATTTTGTCCCATATTTCTTTTGCAAATTTATAGTGCATTACCTTCATGAATTCCGATTGAGATATACATCCCAATAGAGTATTGACTGCTTTCGCATTTGTTTCATATTTCTTTTTCTCGTTTGCATCTGTAGGAGTAGCTGAAGGAAAAGTGTAGCCTGTATCTACGATGTCCCAAACTTCTGTACCAAGAGATTGAAGATAGGCAGTAACTCTTACTTTCCAATAATTGAAGTTTGTCCCATCAAAAACCGGTGGCCTGATTGATGCTTCTCTCTCGTAGTTGCTCATGATGAACGATCTACCTTCAAGTGATCAAGCTTCTTTGAAGGACCTGCTCTGATACCAAGAGCCAAAACCATAGAAATCCAATACCATCAACTTCAAAACTAGGGATCAACACGTCCGTCGAGACACCATGGTCCAAAACCATAGGCACAACTTCCAAGGAATAACCGCCACGGACCAAAGATAAGTTTTTCTCATACACGCTATTTTACTGAAGCCAACCTGTGTCTACACATGACTTGGTATATAGCGAACCTGCGTATACGCGACTTGGTATATAGTGAACCTGCTTGTATACGCGACTTGGTATATAGTGAACCAGCGTGTATATATTTTTTCTTCATACTTGTAGTCTGATCATTAATTCCTTGCTGCTATCCTTCTGCACTATGATTTGTCATCAGTGTGATTTGCCATCAAGGCCAACACTTGTCTCATAATGCCAACATGTTGGGCATGGAATCCCCCCACAACATGTTTTGGGGCTCAAAGCCCAAGTTTTGAGTGATATTATTGTAAAGCCCCGCGAATTGCGGGTGCGAAGCATGAAATGTATGTTAGAGTCATAGGGTTGTCTGCCCTAAGTTTTGAATGTAATGTCAGCCTACCCATGGTTCGTGGACCATGGGATTGTATAAATAGAGTGAAGCTCTAAGTGTAAAAGATAGTTAGGAAGGAAGAGCGAAGTATGAGATAGAAACAGAGGAAGTATCTAAGTATATCTTGGGTCATAGAGTAGGAGAAACACTCTACAGCTGAGTGCACAGAGGCCTAGTAGAGTCCAGAACTGAGTGCACAGACCCCTAAAACTGAGTACGCAGGGCGGAAGAGATTCTGTAACCAAGGCGGAGAATAATAAAGAGAAGTTTTATTTGAATTCCACGTATCCGTTCTTGAGTTATTACATGTTTGATATCAATTGCTAATGTACTCTTTATTTACTGCGCGCACTGAATATTGTTAAGTATAACTTAAAGCATACAAATAAGATAATTTAACCTGGTAAGGACTTGGGTAATAACACTGTTCGACCCCCAAGTAGGGTTTTGCGAAGGCAGCATCATAGGCTACGAGGTACGGGTAAGTGCACGCAGTGACGTGCATGCCACAGAACACTTGAAACCATCAGACATCTCTAGGGTGTGGAAACTTGGTTCTAACACCCTCCCATACTACTTCAGGTGAGACCTCAGTCTGCTCTCTGTGGAATGTTGCCAAAAGGGCCAGTAATACTAGGATTGTTTTGGCTAAATCACCTCCGAACTTGGGCTAGGCCCCAACAAGCTAACAAAAGATTGAGGGTGCTCTGCTCCAGAACTCTCAATTCATCTGCCATCCCTACATGCAGCTCATGGAGGGTCTTGTTGGAAAGAACTACTACATTCAGCCTGATGTTCTTGATTGTGCTCAGGATAATTCAATCATCATTTGAATCTACTCGAAGGGACCCATCCAACAATGCAATAGTCCTAAGGTCTACAGTCCTTACCAATTCAGCTTCTTGGATTGTCTTAGGTGCCAGGCTCGCTTGTCTAGTGCCCACCTGTATTCTACTTACCTGGATCTACAGTTAGTGCAAATCCTTTTGTATTCTCCTTAGTGTCTCCATGTACTACTGCTCAAACTACTCTAGCAGTTTGGCTGTGGTGTCCTAAATTTTATCCCCGATCTCATTGAGATCTCCCTTTGTGAGCACCATGGGATCACCCTACGACTTATCCAATTTCTATTTCTTACGTGTACCTCCTATCTGATCCTTGTCGCATCTCTTCAGAATAAATGGGGTGCTCTTCCCCTCATCTCCTTCGCCACCTTGCCCTAAAAGTTCCTCCTCCATTGTTTTTAGCAAAGGTGACTTGTTACCTTTTTGCGACTCACGTTGCTCCTATTCTGACTGCTCCTTGGTAGCGTGCTCTTGCTCCACTCGAGCCTTGTCTGTGGATTCCTTCTTTTTCTACACAACCTGCTTAGTTAACACCTTCCTTTTCTATGCATAAAAACTCTCCACACCTGTGCTCCGTCCCGCAGCTAAGTATAACGGGGAAAACCATTCTACAAGCCATTTCACGATGACCTCCTCTACATCTTTTTCTATGACTAAATATGGCAAGTCATACCATTTCTTTTGTGTATCCTTTATCGCTTAGATATACACCTATGGAAGTCAGCCTTGAATATCATGTAGGCTGACAGCTACTGAAATGAGGTTGGGGACAACCTCAGATGCTGATTAATGGCCTGCAAAGACTCGATTTCATAAGGACCCAAAAGATCTTTGTTTCTGTAATGCGCACAGGATCCTTTGTAACCCATAAGGAGGTGAATTGTGCTGCCTCTAGTAATCCTTCCTCAAGTGGAGGAAATTGGCTATCCTCCAGAAATTCCCATGCAACTAACACGATTGACAACAATAACCAAGCGTAATGAAATGGCTTGGTCTCATCCTAGGCTTTGTGGAAATTCACCAAGAACTCTTGGTAGAGGTATCTTACGCAATTGAACTGTACACCCTTCATGCACTGTGCAGCTAGGGAAACTATGGGCGTCAGTACTTCATTCGTGTGACATTTCCTCATCACCTTCCCTACTAAGATCTGGGTGGCTATTTAAATTGTGGGGTATGATATCGACAGAATTCAATACCCTCGTGACTTCTTCACGAGGTCGTAATGTTTCTCCATTCTTTCTGCAAAGTCCTTTTCCCCCGTCTTTCCGAAAAACTCCTTGGCCTGATTTTTGCCATTATAAGGGAGGTGTGTGATTCTATGTATGAACATATCTATGATAGGTATAGGCCCTCCTAGCCATAGGCACCCATCATGCACCAAAGTGAGCAGCTAGCGCACATAGATCGTATTAATAGGGGTGCGGTGAAAATGGGGTACGCATAGCAGATTGGGTAACCCCGAATGCTCCACACCGCGGATCCATTCCTCCATTTATAATGTTGTTATACATGATTCTGCATAGTAAACCTTGTGCATATACTTATTTGTTGCCAAGTGTGGAAACTTAGAGTGATTTGTGAGGTCCAAATACTCCATTTTTAATAGTGGGATACGCGCAAGCCGCGAACCTTCGAAAGGAACCTGCTCAGGGAGCAGGGCTGTGGAAATGGTGAATTTATTGGAATCTAGGTCCTTCATGACCTTCGCCTTCCCCTTTCATCGAGGGATATACTCAAGGATATTTTTTATGGGCTCCACTCCTTCAATGTCAATATCTTCCATTCCCTGTCCTTCTTCTAACTCCAGGTCGACAACCTTCTTTGATTGCTTATCTTTCTTCTATTTTTGCGCTTCAGTATGCTTCCTAGAGGATGTGTGAACCAACACTGGCTTCTTTTCCTTATCTTTCTTTAGTTTAGCTGTTTGGGTTTCTCTGGCAGGGGTAGGCTTTGGCTTAGGTGACCTCAGTGCTATAGGCATAGGAGCTAGAGCTTTTATACTTGAAACTTCCAAGGTAGCTCCCGTAGAGGCAACATCACAACTAGTGCTCATAGTCTTAGGAAGACTCAGGCCAAGCATTTTATCTAGGATAAATTTTTGGTTGATCTTAGACAACTTAGAAAATGCGAGGCTCGCGACTAAATATTCCAAATATGATTGGTTCATAGGTGATAGAGAACAAATCTTACTAGCAATTTTGAGGGTGAAAAGTGTTCTCTATTGGACTGGCACACATAATTTATAGGGATTTTTGAATTCAAATCCAACTATTCTCCCCAATTTCTGATAATAAATATTATTTTGGTGGAGATCTTCAAAGATTTTAACCTAAAATGCCACCATCATGCTCCCCTTAACCCTCTTCTGGTCGTCATGTCATGAACATTGACTTCAATGGTCACTTTCCTGCTGTGTTGCGTGACACCCTCCACCATGGCGCAGCTCTTGCGTGCAGCTTCCTAGGTTGCAACTTCATTTTTTTCTGCACATTCAGCCTGCTGCATAGTCCTACAAACTTGGAAGTGTATTTTATAGTCCCGCGCTCCCTTACAACTTCCTGGAGCACTAAGACTGTCCTGCCGCCATATAGTCATTGCGCAGGATCCCTTTTCTATAACTTTAATCGGATCCCATTCACTCTTCCCATAAAAGGTTCTCCATTCAGCTTCGCGAGTTGAACTGCACCTCCATCTGTAATTTCTTTGATAATGTATGGCCCAAGCCAATACATATGAAATTTACATAGAAATTTAGTGAACTTACTATCATATAACATGACAAGGTCATTTACCTTTAACATGAAAAATTTGATGTGGCAATCGTGCCAAGATTTTTCATGTTCCTTCTATACTTGCTGATGAAATCCTACCAAAAATAGATCCTCTTCGAGCTCCATCAGCTGTGCGAGCTACTCTTCTAGGGCCTCGCGATCCACCATAGCTATGAGGGTTGTTATGCATAGGCTAGGCACAATATACTCCATCGACATTACAACTTCTACACCGTATATCAATCTGAATGGTGTTTTCCCTATCAGCTTCTTACAAGTAGTCCTATAGGCCCATAGCACTGAAGGTGCACATACATCCCAGTCATTCTGTTGCATGTTGCAGATATTTTTCAGTGCATTCTCCAAAATCTTATTTAAGGCTTCAACAATTCCATTGGCATGTGGGTGATATGAAGTACTATTCTGATCGTATACCTGGAATTGTTCAGTCAGCAGGGTGATCATTTCATTCAGAAAGTGCATACCTTTGTCACTCATCAACACTTTTGGGCAGCGAAATCTAGTTAGGACATACTTAAACAAAATCTTTGTTGTTGTATCCCCTGTACAATCCTTAACTAGCTATGTTTCTACCCATCTGGTTAGATATTCCATCGCGGTGACAATATAACATGCACCAGTCTTCTTTCCTGGGGGCTTACTGGCCCAACGAAATCAATCGCCCATTTTTCAAATGGCTGCAAATATACTTGAGGTTTTAATGTCAATTCATCCCTTTGTGATGGTCTGCCCATTCTCTGACATGCATTGCACACCTTACAATACGCCTTGGAATCCTTGTGCAGCATTGGCTACCATAGACCTGTGCGTAAAATCTTCTGTGCAGTTGCCTTCCCTACATAATGACCTCCAGCATCTCCCCCATGAGCTTCGGCAGGAACGATATCCCTCTCAAAGTTTGGCACATATCTTCACAATATTTCATCTGTACCCATCTTACAAATATGTCCCACAATAATTGAAAAATCTGTCTTGTGCACTATGAGTTCCTTCTTTTTCTAACTTGTATACCCTTTCGATGCCATCCCTGTAGTCAAGAAGTGAATAATATCTGCAAAATTATTATCACTATGTGCACCACAAAGAGCTGCACATATGGCAATCCTTTCTGAAAATTCTTGGGCTCCTCTCTTGTTTCGATGCATGAAAGTTGGGTAGGTCCCGCATTTAACCTCCTTGGCTTCACAATTACTTCAAATTCATACTCCTATAATAGTAGCAACCATCTATAGATCTTCCCCCCCCAACATAGGCTTATTGACCAGGTACTTCAAGGAAGAATGATCTGTGTACATTTTGAAATTCCCTCCTAACCAATAGTGCCTGAATTTTTGCAACACATACACCATGGCCAATCCTTCATGCTGAGTTATTGAATAATTCTTCTCAGCCTTTAATAATTTCCTACTCATGAAGGCTATAGGATGGTCCATTTCTCCTTCACCGGCTTGTGTTAACATTGCACCCAACGCAATGCAAGAGGCATCCACACGTACATGAAACTCCCTCTTCCAATCAGGGAATACCAAGATTGGTGTGGTGACCACCTGTTCTTTCAATGTATTGAAGTTGCACTGACATTCTTCATCCCAACAGAATGTCACATCTTTCTTCAACATTTTCTCCATGGGTGCAGTGATCGGAGCATAAGCTTTGATAAATTTTCGATAATATCTTGTATGTCCGAATGTCGTTCGTAGCTATTTGATAGTCCTTGGGGCCTCCAAATTTACTATCACCACATTCTTTGTAGGGTCCACCATCAATCCTTGCTTGCACATGACATGACCCAACAAGATCCCAAAGGAACACAAAATATGCATTTCTTCAAGTTCAGAGTGATTTGGTATCTATGACACGTATCCAGCATCAGGCACAGACTTGCTACATGGCGCTTTACTAATCTGAACACTGTCTAGTCATCAAAGTACACTTCCAAGAACATATGAATGAACTCTTTGAACACTTAGATGACTACGCAAGAAAATATCGCAGGTGAATTCTTGAGTCAAAATGACATCATAGTGTATTGAAAAATAACCCCATTCCATCATGAAGGTCATTTAGCTCCAATCCTCATGTGTGATCTTAATCTGATGATACCCAATGAACCCATCAGTAAATGAGTACGCCTCCTACCCTCCAGCATTGTCTAGTACTTCATCTATAAATGATGTTGGGAATGGGTCGTGGACACACACATCATTAAGTTTCCGAAGATATACACAAATCCTTATCTCACCCTTTTGTTTCTTCTCTGGAACCACCACTGGGCTCACCCAATCATATTCTTCAATTGGTTCTATAATGCCTTCTTCCAGCATATTATCCAACTCTAGGAGAACCTTTTCCTTGTATTTAGGATTAAGTCGATATAGCCTCTATTTAATAGGATCCATGTCTGGTTTTAGAGTAATCTTCATAACACCCAAATCTCCAATTATTCCCTTCAAATATGAAAAATTGCTAGGAAAGAGATCCTGATATTCACATAGTAACTCAAAAACTTTATCCACAGTAGTGTTGTCCCAATAATCTCCAATCTTTTCAAACTTCAGTTATTCTTCGGTGCCAATATTTACTTACTTTATCTTCAATGACATGGTGATGTCTAGGTTTTCTATTTATGGGCCCTCGAATTCGTGATGCCCTTCTACCTCTAGAATGTTAATGTGTCTCAGATCTTCATCCTCCTCTTTAGTGGTTACATTATACCATTCCAGTGCGTTGCGCAGCTAGGTACTCTAGTCTGGTTGGACCGATTCCATGGGTTCTTGCGATGTTCTGAAGATCATTGCCTTAATCTCTCACAAAGCTTCATCAATGCTTGTGAAGTCGTCTTGAAAATTGAAGGCCAATAAGAATCCTTCCCTCAATATATCCCACTTTGCAGTGCCATGGCGAAGCTCCATTTCTAGACACCAATTCATGGGAATTTTATCCAAAGTATGGCAGAAGATGTGTACCCACTCTGGTTGCGGTTCTATCCCCCATTCTTTAGCTCATTTCGCTAAGTGGTCACATGGATCATCCTTCCCATTATATTTCTCACTCAATCTAGTTTTGGGCTATCCAAACCATAACTTCATCATTCTTCTGTAATCTACGCACCCTTCAAAGCTATCTTTATGCATACCCCACCATTGTGCAGGCGTAGTGCGCAGCACCAAATCTAATGCTTGGAAATCATCAGACCAACGGTCACGGAAAGATCTAAGTGGCGATAGATATATGGTGGATCTATTGGCACCAGGACGAGGTAGAGGAAAGACCCAAATACGGAAAAAAATAGGTAGAGTACATTTGATACCTACACCTTACTGGTTCAGCTCATCAGCAGAAAGCAGTCTTGTTAATACGGGATTTGCTAAAAGAATGGGATTCAACAATTGAAGAATTAGACCATCCATAAATAGACTTAGAGCTTTTGGATTGTTGATCGAATTCATGAGGTGCGGAGATTCAGAACTTGAAGGTTTGTCCATAATTTGGAAAAAATGAAAGAACATATATGGTACGACTAATAAAGTTATTGCATAAGGTTTCCACAGCGCTGGGGAACGTATACGTTCCTGGGGAATAAAAAAGAACTGAGCAGGAGAGCCGAATGAATCGAAAGATTTGTGTTCGGTTTGGGAAGAGATTATGAATTCGTGAAATTTGTGAATAGATAATCTACTTTCATTAAGTAATCTATTAGATAACCGTGATCCTCATGGACTTCAAGCTCAAATGCATCCAAAAACTTATCTACGGCAGTTAAACCATCATATTAGGGTAGTTTCCTTACCTACTGTTATCACTTAAGAATTGTAATGCCAAAATTTCTCATACTAGTTTGATGATAAAGGTCGGTGCTAGTCTAAGTTTGGTTTTTGTTTTCCTTAGAGTCTGAGTCTTAGGGGTCTTGAGTCAAGTATGCATTCTCATTCATCACTGTTCATTCTCATTCATCACTGGTCTCATAGCCATGTGTCAGTTTTGTTTAAAAGTTACTATGTGCCACAAAGCCCTTTAGGTGATTTCGTAGCGCATGTAACCATTTTGAAGTGTTTTCGCAGTGCATAAATCCTTTTTAGCAGTTTCGCAGCGCAACAGGTTTTAGGTGATTTCGCAGCGCGATATGTTTTAGGTGATTTCATAGCGCATAATTCAAAATTTACACTGACTACACTACGAAATCAGAGAATCGTGCATTCCACAGTGAATCTTTCCTAACTGTCAAATCTGTCAAGTTAAGTTATAGTTGCATCATTCATTGTCAGTTTAGGCACTCCACATATCATGTCCAACCGCTTATCTCCATCATTACAGCCGCTAGGTACATTGGTACACACGGATTACAAGTTCCAAGGAAAGCCAGGTATTCATAGTCTTAATGATGATTGTATTCGTTGCATGAGGAACAAGCCTGCAAGTTTTCAATTTGAATACATTGTTATCAAGCGAGGCAGTTATCAAGTGAGGCAGCCATTCAGGCAAGGCAGAGATTGAAGTTTGAGCAGCGACAATGTTTCAAACCTTCATGGAGGGATCGACAGAAAGAAAAGACCACAGATCAGGCAGATGTTTGAGAAACGAACCTGAAGGTTTAGACATAACCTTGAAGAACAGAGAAGTCGAGCATGCATTTAAACAAGTTGGATGTTGGAATTTTTGCAAGAAACTCCAGGGAGGTCATGCACAAGTCACCTAGGAATTTTCCTTGAATTTCACAGGACTAAACTCAAGTTTGGTATGTTGGAATTATAGGTCTCACCAGACATAATATCCACAGTTACGGAGATTCCAAGAGGCAAGAAAGTTGGTTCAAGAATTTCAAATTTAATATGACCCCATGCAAAGAATTTCTAAAGAAAGAGTTCATTAACTTAGATTTAAACAAGTCTGTTCCTAGAAGTTATGTCAAAGAATCATATGCCCATTTGCTTACCTGTATACAGAAGTACCTTACCTGTGAAGGGAGATATAACAAGGTGTATTCATATCATTTTAAACTTCTATTTCATTTCATAAGAAAGACATCTATTGATCTACCTTTTTACTTATTCCGCAGCTTAAGCAAAATGTGTGACAAGGTGCAGCTAAAAAAAGAAACCTGTGAGACTTCATTGTTCCACCATGGCTTGGTTAAGTTGACTATTATGCATGAACTTCAGAGGGTAGGTAGGGACTGGCACACATTCATTTCCATGTCTGGTTTCAAGAACGAGACCGGTCTCAGCCCTCAAGCTGCAAAAGATCTTCCAACAAGAACTGGTCATTAGGCAGAAACAAGATCCAAGAGGTTTTCAAAGTTAAAGGCAAGGAAACAAGTAAGAGAATCCACCAGGCCACTGACTATCCAGGATACACCCCAGCAGTCCTTTAAATAGAATTAAGTCAGGTTAAAGAAAGTGCACATGAATCAAGCACAGGTGAAGGAGTTCAAAGAAGAAGGACTAGGAGCCAGGTAGCTAAAGAGAAAGGAAAATCAATTATTATTGAAGAAAGCCCTGTTTCAAAGGGAGACTTAAATGACTTATTGCAAGCCATTGACATTGAAGAATCACCACTAGTTCAAGAAAATTTGATAGAGTCAGGAAAAGACAAGGATAAGAGAGTTAAAGCCTTGAAGAAACTCAAGTTTGATGATCAAGTTGATCAATTTGTCTTTAAGCCCAGGAGACCCATAACGAGGAAGTTTAAAAAAATACAGGAGGTACCGCCAAGAGCAGATGAAACAGGGGAGGTGACACGGCCTCATGAAAGAAAGGATAAAGGAAAAACAGTTTCCATTCAAGAAGAAGATAGTGTGGAAGACTTGGAAAGGAGATTGGAATTGGCCAACTTTGAAATTGCTAGACTGAAGAAAGCTGCCAGGAAATTTGCAGTTAAGGAGGCTTATTTTTGCCAAATGCAAGCTCAGTGGGAGGACCAAACATTTCAAATTCCCAAGGTGGTTGATTTTAGTGTTCAATTTTGTAGCTGGACTGTTCCTGCAATAAAGGAAGCTCAATTTGTTAGAAAGGTCAATACAAACCTCAGATCTAGGATCAAGGTCATGAAGAAACAAATTGAAGACTTAAAGATACAGCTAAGCCAGCTGAAGGAATCTCCTTAAAGAAATCTCACTTCAAGTAAGGTTATGTTTCAAATTTTGATGGTTTTGCTTGGTATAATCTTTCTTGAAGAATCATACATTTCCATTCAGTTTTGGAAGGCCTTGGAGTAGTTGAAAGAATGTTTAAATAGCAAAAGGCTCAAAATGGCAAAATTTTGGTTGAAACTGTGTTTTTTGGAATAACATAGTAGTTTCGTAGCGTGCTACGAAACTGCTGAAGATGATGACTAACGCTCAACAGTTTCATAGCGCGCTACGAAACTAATGAAGCTACACAATCTAATCTCAGTCAATCGATTTTGAAATATAAGAGGAAATTTTGAAAAGGGAATATCTTCAAGGGATCATCTAAAGCTATCAAATTTCAACAAGGTCAAGATAGCTGGAGGAAACATGTATTCGAATCCGACTCTAAACGTTTTGTCATAAAGTGAGCACATTTACTATAGTCCAAGATATGTCAGACAGCTTGGAAGAGCTTTTGCCTTCACACATGAAAGAGGTTGATAGCACATCAAAGACGTGGCAATCTGTTGTATTTTGGATAATCAAAGATAAAGGGCATGGTTCTTTGGATTCAAACATTTTTGAGGCAAACCAAAGGCCAATAAATAGGGGTA
The DNA here is from genome assembly GCA_031772625.1 of Pinus tabuliformis. Taxonomy (NCBI): domain Eukaryota; kingdom Viridiplantae; phylum Streptophyta; class Pinopsida; order Pinales; family Pinaceae; genus Pinus; species Pinus tabuliformis. Next base: position 1,545,557,675 of record CM062819.1, read on the forward strand.
GTTTCCTATGTTTTAGGGGCAATGGAGAAGATGTGACATTGAAGACTATCATGGAGCTTTGAACATCCACCACAACCAAACTAAAAAGGGACCAAATGTCAAAGAACGAGAATGATTGTAATTAAGGCTATTATTAGCATAATATGGAGTTAGACTCCTACCTGATTTAGATCTCTAGAAAGTCTAGTTGCAGTTTGTTACATTTAATAGGAAGTTAAAAGTTGAACATGTGTCAATAGAAGTAGATTTCGAGTTCCCCTCATGTTTGAGAAGGAATCTCAGTCAAGTAGAATAACTCTATATATAGGAGGAAGGGAAATGTAATAAGGGTTGGAAATTTATGTAAAAAAAGCTCTGATATTTGGCTTATGTAAAGACTCTGTTTTTTGGTAATACAGTACTGGCTTATTGCTTCTCAAGAATCATAGAGAGTTCAACGTATGAGTTTCATTTGTTGTCTTTTCATGTTTTCTACAGTGTTATGAGTATTTGATTACTTAGAAATCACTTGTAGTGTTCTAATTTTCTTCACATACTCGTAAACTATCTTCTTTGTATTTGGTGTGCCCTACTTATATTGAAACCTAAATGCCTTGACTTTTATGTAAAGCCATCCTACTGTTAATACTAAATCACATATGACTCCATAAGCCCAATGGATACTTGTTAATTTTGTTTCCACCATTTTCATTTTTATTTGTTTCACAAAGAGTTAGCCATCTTGATCATAATCAAAAACCTTTAATCCTTTGAGAGAGCCCTCTCAGGCTAAGGAGGCTAAGCCTTAGCTAAAAGATTGGTTTGAAATAGTTACTTGAAGTCTTTCTGGTCTGCAGCCTTCCAGGGCCTGATTTTGAGATAATACCTACAACGAAACACAACTCAACGACTTCATCATCATATTGCATCACAATGTGGATACTTCATGCAACTGATTCTGCCAATGTTCCAATTCTTCGTCTGAGTCAAAGGTGCAAGAACTCTCTTAGTCCCATGCAATCTGTCCATATACCCTCGGATTGATCCATTCCTTGTCTTGCACTGTTATTTTGTAGATTTGATCCAATTCATCCTCACTTTCTTCATAATCACGGATTGGTTCAGTATAGTGCTGCCCTTCTGCACGGTCTAATGGTACTACAAACTGCATAAATTTCCATCCAAAAGACATTGTCCTCTTACATTCATATCAATGGCCCGACCAATTTCCAGGAGCGCAGGGTATGGATTACTATCATCGATGATCTCTATCCCCTCAAAGTCGGCCATCATGCTCGCACCTTCAATATCAACGGTTACTCCATATAATTGTCCCATAGGGATGATCTTCTGTTGGTTCACCATTGTGAGCTAAATCGGAGACCACTGCAACATAGTTATCCCCATCCTTTCCCATGTTTACTTCAGAAAAACGTTCGCATTGAACCCCAAGTCCAAGATGACCTGGTCCATCTCATAATCACCTATTTGCATGCTAATCCTCATCTCATGCCCTATTCTTACCTTATGTTTGCCAATTTTTCTGACCACCAATTGTCCATCAGGGACCTTCTCTTTACTGTCGCATTTGTTTATGAACTCCTATAGGCCTTCCGTAGCTTTGCTATCACCCAGTAGTTTTATGAAGGTCTCAAAAAACATAGTAAGCATAGAGGGGTCAACCTCTGCAGGTGCACTAGTTTCTTGCACCTTGTCATGACTTCCTGAGGTGGATGCCTTAGCAAAGCTTTTCTTGAACTCCATAAATGTTTCCCTAGCACGCTCTAGGTTAAAACCAACTTCCTTCTCTGGCGCCTTGCAGACCATCTGTCCTCTTCAAGCTGGTTACCTTCATCATCGCTAGTCATTAGTCCACTTCTCAACACTATATTCACGTTTTGATCTTCCCCACGAGGTTCATCTCTCATCATCTATAAGTTTTGTGTAGGCTGTTGAGGCTATGCCTTGTTCTCTTGAATTTTAGCTATCATCACCAAGCATTCTTCTATAGTATGGTCAAACTGGCTACAATATTGACATGACAGACGTGTCTGATTCTAGAAGTCTAGCGCATAGTGCCCTGGCATTCCACAGTTATAGCAGATGAGTTGACTGTAGCCTCTACCAGGTCCTCCTCCTTAGCCTTATCCACTTCCCCGATAACCTCCACGCACCCCTCTGGTGCCCTGATCTGGAGGTTAAGTTTCTGCTTGCATCTGGTATGTAGGTTTTCTTTCCATCATTAGTTCATGACTTCAAAAATGGTGCCCATCATGACCCATAGATTTGCAGAAGTTAAAAAACAACTACTGAGGTGTCTGGATGAAAATTTGAATTAAATGACAAGTATCCATCGCATGTTGCCCAACAACCTTACAAATAGCACACCATAGCACAACCCCCATGCTCGGCCCTGCTGGGGCTTCCAGCTTCAGGGGAATTGGTCCCCTCTTCTAATATAATTCTCAAATATGGGATAGTGGTCTTTACTGTGCCTCTGGCTCTTACACTTCAGACACCAAACTTCCGCACACACCTCTGGTTTAGTCTCCTTGTCTTTCTTCAAGCTCTGCAATTCTAACCAGAGGCTCTGTAACTGAGAATGGATCTATTGTACCCCCAAGGTCACATCCTGAATAGGCATTGCATGCAACCTCATCATGATTTCCAAGGCTTCTACTTGAATTCCTATCTTCTGTTGCAATAGATCAATTCTTAGGTGGGGCAGAAGTAAAGCTATAAACCATTCGCGATGATGACCGTCTGTGAGCTGCATGTTAGCTTCTTGAATTTGACATTTCAACCTTTGATATCATTCCTACGGTGTTTCATCAACCATCATCATGATTTCTTTGAATCCAACTATTGACTATGAGTCAAACATAGGCTTACTAAACTCCTTGTTTAAAGCCGCCTTAGTATCTGCTAGTGATGCAAGAGGATTATCATAACAAAACTTAATATACCAAGTCAGCACATGATTCTATAGAGAAATAACCAACTATGCCTTCTTGATATTATCATTAGTAATCTGTTGCGTTGTTTGTTATCACTCCTCCGGATCTCCAAGGTTGAGGAAGAGTCCAGCTGAGGTAGCCACAGACCAATTGTTTGATTTGGTAGATAGCCTTACCATGCTGGAGAGGGCTCTCTCCAAAGAATCAAAAGCAAGTTGGTTGGATGGATTATGGTTTTAGGTTAAAGTGAAAATGTTGTTTGATTGGTGGGGTTATTGTTGGATGAGGGTATTAGGTCAAAGAGACTAGGTCAGGGAAAATCAGATATGATTGCAAACATTCAAAGGGGCATGGTAGGTAGGAGGCTTAACACTTAAAAAGGTTATTTGGTGATATGGTTTAAGACTGATGAGGAGTTAGGAAGATCATAGGAGATTTATTCTTCCTAAGCTGAAGAAAAATGGACAAATTATGATAACTTTCCCAAAACAGAGCATCAGCAAACGTGTATTCTACCTATCAACTTGAAAATTACCATATAATAGACATGAAATTGTTTATGAGCTTAAAAAAAATTCATACAAATGATAACAAAGAAGAAAAAATGCTAAACATCTGTATCACATGTATCCAAAAGAAATAGCTACAACTCATCTATTAATACTGACCAAAATTTGATATAATAGTGTCTTTGATCACTAGTACAACATCCAACTGAGTCCAACCTCTGAAAAGAGTGAAGAAAGGAAAGATATAGACATAAAAGAAAAACTCCTCCAAATCTTAGGGGTCGAATCCATGAGAAGAGGAGCAGTTCCACCAAAACCTTGACTGATAGCTAGAGTGTAGGGTGCTCAAAGTGACTCATCCCTAATTACATTGAAACTGATTCATCTGACTTGATGAAGACTACTAACCGAATGTATTTGACCCTAGGTAATAGTAAAAGACCATAATTACATTTACCATATCAATTACATCATTAAATAGTTGATTCCCATAGGTGAAAATCAAATCTGGAGAATAACAATGAAAAATTAGGCAAACTGTCAAATGTGCCCTCACAATGTCAAGTGCACAATGCCATCTTTATACCAACGTTTGACTGCCTTCCTGGTATCCAAATTGAGGCCGGGATAGCTCATTGGAAATATTATCTTGTCTAGTTTCGAAATATGCCTCTAGTTTTCAAAATGGGCTTTATTTGACCCTCCAAAAATTCATTCTCCCAAGACTGGTCAAGTGTGCAGCGCCTAAGTAAAAAAGAGGGTAGAAACATGATATTTTGCTAGTTATTTTCCCTTTTCACCTGCCAGTTTTGTAAACCAGGGGTGGAAACAAGGTTTTATTAGATGTATTGGTCCTTTTGCATGCATTGGTGGTTTCCATTTCTCCAAAAAGTGTCCCAAAAAAGTGCACAACACCTAGGGCGTTATGCGTTTGACCATGCAGCTGATATTTAAATTGCCTAAAAAACACAGAAAATATATATTTGCTAAAATGTGCCAAGAGGCTTCAAAATTGGTCAAGGAGATGATGCTTGGTGTATCTAGGCTTGGAGTGAAGCCTCTGCAAGTATTTCAAGCTTCTCCTTCTCTCTCTCGTGAGTTAGGGCTTCAATTTTTTCCTTTACAGCCTTGAGTTTTGTCCTTGCCTTCCTTTCTCTATTGGCATAGTGTTTTTCCATCTTCTGAATTTTATTTTGCTGATTAGCTTTCTCTAGGAGATTTTGTAAATGTTGATTGACCTTATCAAGCCAATGATCCCGGTTACCGTTGATCAAGATGGCTAATTTCTCATTCCATGTGAGCTCATTAGCAAGCTCAACCTCCTTTTGTTTCTCTAGTGCAAGAGATCTTTTCAACCCTCTAGGTCTAGATCTTTTTCTAGGTTCTTGCTCTTCTTTAAGTTCACCATACATGTCATAGGATTCACCAAGCAATGCCTTGGCTTTCATTGCTTCCCTCTTTGCCTTAATGAGCTTAATCTCCATGACATAATGTTTGGCTTGAAGCTGCTTATTCTCCTGCTCATAATATCAGATGATGTATTTTGTCCTCTCTAGGTTGATCTGGAGGTCCCTCATGAGTGCACATTTTTCATTGATGAAAATGCTTGTGCTCTCACTATCATCATTCTCACCTAGGTCAACCAAGTCAAAATCCTGCTCTGTCTCATGGAGGTCTTAATCGTCATGCTGAATCTCTGTCTCTGTCATCTTTTCCATGCCCTTCTGTACCTGATTTTCTGATGAAGAAGGAAATTCCCCTCCCATAATCTATGGGGAAAACACCTACCTATGGCCTCTCTGATAAGCGTGTGTCAAAGTGCACAAATTAGCCCTTTTAGGCTTGATGACCTCAACCTGTTCAATCTAATCCTGCTCTCTGATTTCATCTTTCTTAGGTGAATGAATATGCTCATGAAATGGTGATGATGGAGGTGATGGTGAGGGTGACTGATCAGATGAGCATGAATGATCTATGGCTCAGATGGAGGAATGGAGGTGGAAGGATGAGATGATGAAGGGATACTTTGAACATTCTGAGTAGATGAATCAGTGAATATGGGATTGGTTATGAAGGTACTCCATTCAATGTTGAGCTCTTTGAGATGATAAAGGATTATGATTTTAATGAGGGAATGATGAAAGATACTCTTCATTTGATGTTCATACTCTCTTTTCTAGACAATATATGCCATCTTATCAATTATCTAGAAAATATAGTAAGGAATATTGAGAATTTTTACCCTAGTGAAATGCATTAAAATCTGGATGTGACAGGAATAAAGCCTATAAATCTACCTTCACATGAAAATTATTTCATGATAATTTTCATCATTGGAGCATCTCTATCTAGTAGGTGAGAAAAGGGAAAATAGCGCTTTATTTCATTTCGATACCTTGGTTTTATGAAAGGCTCATAATAATGTCTCTCCAACTCACCTTATTTAAACCATTTCTCCCCAACATCTGGGATTTCGGTGGTAGCTGATATAATGGAAGTAGATAAAGTAAAAGTTGCACCTAATAAAGTGACTTGGTTTTCTTGGAGTTTGGATATGAAGAGTCTAGTCAACATAGGATGGTGTTGGACTGCCTGAATTTTCTCACAAAAATCATAACAACCTAGATATTTGAAGGATGTCACAGCCATAGGAGATGCCAAGAGTTCCCTGAGATCTGTTCACTCAAATCTGAGTATTCTGCCTCCTTTGTGTGTTTTCTTGACGTCTGTTTCTTCTCCCTCACTGTATGGCTTATATTCTTCTTTTTCCATAGTGTTTTAATATCAAACCCTAGGGAGGTATAGGGTTGATGGAATGTGGTTTTTTTGGAGTAGGGAATGGTGAAGGGAAATATGAAGGAGGTGGGTGAAGGGATTTATGTAATGGAGGAGGATATGGGGTATTAATATGATAGATTTTTGTGATGGGGAAATTGTTTGCAATGTAGGGGGTTTGGGAGCCTAGGTAGTTGTAGCACCTAGGACTTAGGGTTTTGACAAAAAGGTTTAGAGACTATTTGGGATAAAATGGTTTAGGGAAAGGGAATGAAGGTGTAGAGGGTGTATGAAGGTGTAGGGGGTTAATGAAAGTGTAGGGGAGTTAAAATTTAGGAATTGAGAGTGCAAGGGTAGTTTTTAAGGAGATACTAGGGTTTAGATGTGAAAATAATAGAAAATCTTTAGAAAACTTTCAAAACACCATGATAATGATTTTAAGAGGAAGAAACATGTAATCTTCAGCTATTACTTACTTATGGGAGGTCAAATACAACTTTGGTGGAGCTGAGGAGGTGATTTTAGCTTTCTTAGACAAACACATAGCGCCTATGGCAAGTGTGTAGAGCCTCTGGCAAGTGTGCAGTGCCTGAAGGGAACACACAATGCCCATGACAAGTGAGTAGCATCGAGAAACTGCGCAGTGCCCGAAGAGAACGCATAATGCTTGCTCTGTTTTGTTTATTTCACCCAGAATTGTGAAAAAAGGTCTCTTGGGGTTTGCTCAAGAAATGATACGAGGCAAATGGAGTTGAGTTAGATGCTAGGAACTCCTTTATACTTAAGTGAATTTGATTTGTAGCTTTAAAACCAACTTTATAATGTTTCACTTCTCCTTTTTGAAATCCTTGCTAATTTCCCTTTACACTCTGATTTTCTTCTTTGCAAGTTGATGATGCATGGAGTTTTGGCACTCTTCACATTTGAATTTGCTTCGATGAAGTTGGCACATAGTTCTTTGAGTTGATAGCTTAGATATAGTAACTTATTAGACATAATGAACATAAAATTACATAAATTAGAAAAAATATTACATCTCTATTTCTTAGAATAAAATTACAATCTGAAATAGAACTGATACTTGGAAAGAAAATTAGAACTTGGGCAAGCATAGTTACATGTTTACCAATCCTCTTTAAATAGAAAAGAGGATATTTTTTTCTCACTCTCATATTTTTGGTTGTCTTTATGCAATGAAATGGAGTATTATTGGACCTTAAAAGAATGAAACCTAGCGACCTAATGGGACCTTGAATGACCAGACTCCATGTGGACTTCACTGACACAAAACATGATGAAATGAGCTTTTATGATCAACGTATGCTCAATAAGATACAAGAAGGTCGGCCAGCAAATATTGATTTTTGAGGGAGAGTAGGGCTTTTAATATAGGGCTACCATCAATGAGTAAATTTTTGAATGAGGATCTAGGTGGAATGACAAAAATTTCGGAATATGACCCTAATATGATATAAAATAGAGGAGTTTTGATCATTGATGGTAGTATGCAAATACTGACTCCAACATCATCCTTATTTGGGGGTGGTAGATCCTTGGAGGTGTCAGGAACACCATAGACCATGTTCCTAACCATGTGGGCCAATACGGTCAAAAACTTAAACTGAAATGCATGACTGAATTTTGACAACTCAAATAACACAAACTGACTCAAAACTGACTTACTTAACTGATGACTGAACATTGGAAATGGTAGAAAATCAGTGAAGCTCCATGGCCTTCACTTCGAGCTCTGAACTCTAGTGATTCTTTACTTCACACTTGCAGAAAGTTAAACTGTTATGTACATTAAAACCGGGACATTTCCGTGAAGCATATTTCAGGAAAGATAGTGCATAAGGAGCCTACCATTGACTAGTCCTCCTAAGCATGGTTCTCCATTCATCTCATCCAAAAAGAAAGAATTTTTCCCTCAGAAAGATGAAATTTGATAAGGGCCTTTACACAGATTTTCAAATTTACCATACTTACCCTTGTCTTCGTTTCTGGCATCCCAACAAACCACCACATCTCCAATTTTTAAATCATCCTCCTTTGTTTTTCAGTCATAGATTTTATTTATCCTCTCATGGAGCTTAGAGGTGCTCTGAAATACCTCATCCCGTGTCTATTATAGGTGAATCATTTGATTGATCTGGTGCTCTATACCATTCTCTTAAATTCCTTCTTCTTGTAACAATTTCATGACCGGGATTGCAAATAATGAAGGAAAAACAATATCTAGTCCATACACAATTTGAAAAGGAGAAAGTCCAAGAGATTTCTACCCACAATGCATTGATCAATTTTTTGTGCTAATTCTTTTTGTTGGCCTCCAACATTTTCTTGATGATGTTGATTAAGAATTTATTGGAGGACTTTGCCAAACCATTTCCTTGCAGATAGTATGTTGTAGAATGTCCCAACTTAATGTTATATTTGTCACAAAACTCAGTCATATTTTTAGACTTGAATGATGTCACGTTGTCTATGATGATCTTATTAGGAAAACCAAAACAAAACAAGATATTAGTTTCTAAAAACTGGATGATAACTGAATCTGTTGCTTGCCTGGTTGGAATCACTTCGATCCACTTAGTAAAGTAGTATGTAATTGTCAATATCCACTTATGTTGTGCAGATGATGATGGGTTAATCTCACCTATGAAATAAAGGCCCCACTATTGAAAAGGTGCATGAATTGATATAGGTTGTAGAGGGAAAGGAAGACATTTTCTTTTACCTTGGAAAACTTGGCGCTTGTGACAACTCATCACTGCCTTGTAGATATCTATGAAAAGTGTAGGCCAATAGTAACCCACTCTCAGTACTTTGTTGGTCGTGATCTTCTAGTACAAGTGGCCCCCACAATCTCCTTTGTGGAAGTCATTTATTACTTCTTTATACTCATCTTCGGTCAAACAGTTCAGCAACAAACCTCCAGGATCCTTCCAATAAAGTGTGTTGTCCATAATACAATATTTAGAAGCCTTCAGCTTCAACGACCTGCTATTAGCCTTAGACATTCCTGGAGGGGGATTTAGATGTTGCAAAACATAAATAATATCATAATATCATGGAGATGATAGAAAGATATTAGATATCGAATGAGATCTACTTCTTCTTGATTGTCAGACAATGTTGCTACAAGGTTGGTATCCAAATCATGGAGATTTGACTTAGCCATGAGTTTGGCTAAGCCTTGACCCTTGATCATCTTGGTAGGCTTGATCTCAATATCATATTCTAATAATGATGCTATCCATCTACCTCTTCTACCTTCTTGGTCATTCTATACAAGAACTTCTTTTATTGTTGCATTAGGCACATAAGCAAGAGTATGAAAATGTAAAATGTAAACTCTGAAATCTTTCACCGCCTTTACCAAAGCCAAAGCCTGTTTCTCTATGATGTTGTACTTAAGGGATGCATCCTTGATATTGCAACTGAAAAATTCTATTGGAAGCTCAATTTTATCCTTTTTCTACATCAATATTGTTGGCATGGTATGCTCAGAAGCAAAAGAGAATATTATGAAATCAAGGGAGTAATTGGGACTAATTAAAATAGGGGTAGTGGTGAAGGCAAGTTGTTACTGCATGAAAGGACTCGCTCGCTTCTTCAAATCACTTTACATCATTATATTTTTTCAACATATTTTTCATCTCCCTAAGATGTTCAGCCAAATTAGGAATAAATTTGCATAAGAAATTCATCTTACCATTGAATGCTTGGATTTCTTTCTTTCTACAAGGGAAATAAATTTGCTGAATGGACTCTACCCATGAAGGGTCTCTCTGAATTCCATCTTTTGAGATGATGTGGCTGAGGAGTTTGCCTTCCTCCATAGCAAACAAACTTTTCTTCAGATTGAGAGCGATCCCAAACTTTCTACATCTCTCGAAAATAACTCTTAAATGATGCAAATGCTCATCATCTGAATGTGAAAATACCGTTACATAATCTAACTATACAACCAAGAAAACATCTTTTTCATTAGCAAAGGCTATGTCCATGGCACGCTAAAAAGTGGCCTCTGCATTTTTGAGACCGAATGCCATTTTTGTATATTTAAATGTGCCCCAATATGTGGTAAATGTTGTCTTGTCCTGATCATCCTCGTGCACTAAAATCTGATTGTAACTGGAATATCCATCCAGTAAGGACATCCAGGAAGTGCCAACAACTCTCTGAAGGATATGGTCCATTTTGGGAAGCGGATAATTATCTTTCAGAAATACTTTGTCTAAGTTTTTGAAGTCTACGCAGAGACTAATTTCTCCAGTCTTCTTTCTCGTCGGGACTAGATTTGATATCCAATAAGAAAATCTTATGGGAACAATGATGCTCGCCTTGAAAAGTATGTTAATTTCTTTCTGTATGGATGGAAACAACCTTGGGTTAATCCTTCTTAGCTTTTGTCTAAAGGGATTTTGATCTGGTTTAATTGGGATGGTACGCTAAATTATTTTCTTGTCATACTCCTTTAAGTTTGCATAATCACACTCGAAAACATATGAAAATTTAGACAATAAATGAATATATTTTTCCTTTACCTCAGGAGATAATGATTTGGAAAGCTTGATCATTTTTGGTTTTTCTGTTGTTCTGATGTTCATGTCTTCGACACCTTTCTCCGTAGGAACCAATGTGGGCTTCCTTGCTACATCATTTTGATTAAACAAGTCTTCCAAAGTTACAAGACCTTTTGGAATATTTTCGTCCTCCAGCTATACTATATCAACTTGGGTTGCCTCGATGACTTGATTTTCCTTGTCATAAACTTCATCCATGGAACAATTCTCAAACTCTCCTTCACCCTGGAGAAATTTATTTACCTTCTTGTCATCCCAGAATACTTGCCAATATCGCAAGTTGTTAGGAATAAAGGGCCTATGCTTTACATGAATCTCAAATTTTTTATTTGAAAAAATGGGGATTTTGAAATTGCTTGCAGTTGTAGCCAAAGAATCTGCCATAAGATTCTGGCTCCATGGTACAACTGATAGAGTATATTCCAGAAACATTCTCAAAATATCTAAAACACCATTTCTATATTGTCTCATCCACGGATGGTGTGCTTGATATTCACCTTTAACTTGCTTGATCACAAGTTCTGATTCACCATACACAAAAATTCTTCATGCACCCAATTGTTTCAAGATATTTAATCCCGTGATCAGTGCTTTGTACTTTGCCTCATTGTTAGTGTAATCAAAAGCTAACTTGTATGAGCATAATATAACATTTTGAGGGACCTCACCTTGTTGATGATGTGGACTTCGGATCCAAATGCCAATGCCTGCACCATCTTTCCGGAGAGCACCATCGAAGTCCATGGTCCAAAGGCGATGCTCCTCTTCCAAGGGTTGTAAATCTGGTCTCTGCTTTGGGTCAACTTTCTGAACTTTCTCTTTAGGATGTTCTGAATTTTCCATTACCTTCTCTTCTTGTTATTCTGAGCCTTTCTCTACCTTTTCTGATGGATGTTCTGATGAACTTGGCAGCTTTTCTTTTTCCCAATCTAAAATTGTCCTTATACAATTGGAAATATCTAATACATCTTTTATTTCCACAAGCTGACTATCTACATCATTCAGTCCACTATCATTATATAAGATAAATGATTCTAAATCTATATGTACAACATTTATAGGATGATTATTCGACCTCTCCTTGCTAGTTATCATGAATTTCATTTTTGTTTCTTGGTACAATTTCCTCAATTGCCTGAAGACTGGGATGGTGGCATAGGAGAAGTCTAACTGTAGTGTGCCTCTTAGTTTTTCTCCCCTGGACCTTCACAATAACATACCAAACCATTGTTAGAAAATTATATATTATGGAGCAATGGAACACATAAAATATTACAGAAATATAAACATAGAAAATGCATAAAACAAGAGAGACACAGATATACATGGTTCACCCAGTTTGGGCTACATCCACGGAGAAACAACCAGTCCTTCTTTTATTATATTATCCAGTAAACTGAAGAGATACAACCTATAGCAGATCCACTGTAACACCCTCTTTACTCTCAATCTCCTCTCTCTTCCTCACTTAGAATACAGATGTACACATACGCAATACAATTCCCTCTTATATAGTGAGGGGTTGCCTTCTAAGGCAAAAAACCCTAAATTAAACATAACTTCTACCGTCAGAACATCCGCTTAATGAACAACCCAGATTGACTAGAAATTACTAGACTTTTACAAGGCAATTTTACATCTATTTTTGGCTTCGGGGGCGCTACCCCCGAACCCCTACCGAGGGGGATTTACCCCCCTAGATCCCCACGGGGGGAACAAGTCCCCCCCGCAACCCCCCACATGGAGGGGTGTACAGTCTTCCTGGGGTATACATCTGGCTGAAACCTTTGAATACAGAAGATAATCAAGATCCACACCCAACAACCATGGTGGTATATTAGCTACCACCACATCCATTAAGACATTATTTGCTGGTATTTGGTCAAGGGATACTACCAAATCTTTTATTAGACCAAGACAACGGACCTTTCTGAAATCAAAAGAATACAAATCATGATATTCATGAGTTATATCTAGACCCAAATTTTCCATGATGGCTTTGGGCATTAAATTATGGGAGGCTCCGAAATCAAGCATGAAGTTATGAAGAATGTATTGGTGGATTCTTAAACTCAGGTAAAATGGAGGAACCTCACTATCTTCAGACTGACCATCTATAGATGGACCAAAAATTAATTTAGGCTGATCATATTCAACATTAACCATGTTAGACATAGGGTCAACTTTCAACATTTTAACTATATCAGACTTGTAATGGATATTTTTTACTAGTTCAGCAAGAGGGATTGACACTTTCAACTTTGAAATTTCAGTTTCTAAATTGAATGAGCTAGATTTGTCTACCTTTCTTTCGTTGATGTCTCTTTTCTTGGGTAGGTCTTTTGATGTCTGATCCTTCTTCTGACTATCATGGTCCTTGTTTGGATTTCTTGTAGATGGCTGATTTACTTTGTTTTGGTTAGCTACTTCTAGCTCTTTACATTTACTTTGATTATGTTGAGGATTTGTATTTGGTTGGGTATCCTTATGCTGCGATGTCCTTTTCTGAATGGAAGTGATCAAGACATCTCTCTTTCACAAGGAATATTACTTCTACTGAGAGCTAAGTGAATTCAAGTATCCTCTTTGATAATCATCTGATTGGTTTTCCAATGCATATTCATTCACCAGTATGTAGTCTTCATCTTTAGGTTCCTCCATCTTCTCGACATACTTCTCATTTTCAGTCAAGAAAATGGGATGGTAATCTTCCCTAAAGAAGTGGTTTTCTTCGAAAATTGGGTCTGTTTAATCCTCTGATTCTCGTTGAACATAATTTTGCTGCAAGGGTGTTCGAATTTTCTGCTGAGATGTTGATGCCTCAAGAGATTTCCGCTCTCTTTGTTTTATCCTGTACTGAGGTTGCTGCTGGTTTATGAAATTTGGATTCCTAACTTGTGGCTCTTTTTGTCTATTCGAATTCATCATTTGGTTAGCCATCCTCTCCATGGTTCTAATCAGAGCATCTAGTTTGAGATTGGTGGAAGAAGAGGGTTCTTCTTTGATTGTTACTTTCTTCTCTGGTTTCTCATGTTTCAACTAAGACTTTTTAATCATCAAGTTTTCTTCCACGCTCACTACATTATTCTGCATTTCTTCCAGAGTGACAGGGTCTCTTTCCCTTAGTTGATAAGCCATCTCTAGAGCAAAGGCATTCGAATAATTTTGAAGTGCCAAATCAGGTCAAGGTTTCATGTTATCTGGAATGGAATTGTAGATCTGATTGAACCTTATAGTAAACTCTTGAATCGTCTCATTAGGATTCATTTTCAATGTATTGTATTATGCAAATATCTACAATGGATTCTTCTTTTCCCACCACCTAGTGAAGAAAAAATCATTTAGCCTCTGAGGAGTATTAATGGAGTTAACTTCCAAACCATGGAACTATTTTTTCACATCTCCAAAAAAAAATTATTCCATTAGTCTCATTTTGGCATCATCTTTATGAACTTCTTCTAAATCATTGAAATCGGCCATCTTGACAATATGTTGTTGTGTTGTGATTCTTGGGCTACCATCAAAAAGAGGAAGTCTCTAGCCATAGCTTTGAGCAACATTGCCAATTGACTAAGTAATTTTAAGGGAGAAAATCTCGCCATGACTACTAGGGGAGGGCATACAGGGATTACAATGAGTTGAGTTGGCTGGGATGAAGATGGAGGTGTGGATAGAGTTGTTTACAGAGGTGTAGTAGAGGGTATGGTAGAAGATAAGATTTCAAGCTAATACTGGATATAGCCTTTTTCTGCAGTAATTTGTAATTGATCAGCTAGGCTTTGGAGTTTCTCAAAATTAGACCAAATCTCGTGCTCAACTTTTCAATATTGAGATGTAGCAGAAGGTTGATTAAACAAGTATTTTGAGGCAGGTAACTATGAATCAAACTTTATGGGATCAAACACTCTCTCTATAAGACAAGACTCAGACTTTGAATGAAATAGGGATAGCTCGAATTTAATATGAAAAGGAATATCCTCAATACTTAGTATCTGATCTGGCAAGGAACTGGTCCTTTCCAATTTTGTGCTTTCAGTCTCGAGGAAAGGGACTTTAGGTTTTCTTAACAATATTTTAGGATCATCAACAAGAGAAGGAGGGTTTGGGTTAGGGTTTGACCTAGTATATCTTTTCGGAGCCAGAATCTTAACAGGGTCAAAGACTATGTAAGGTAAAAGATTTCAGACATGAGTGGAACAAAGAAAGCTTCAAACTTCACCACCAAGGAATTTCATTCAACACAAAATTTTAACAGGTAATGATGAAGAGCTTACCAATGGAATGAGGTTCGATTGAACTTGTGATTTCTAAACTTCTTCGATTTTTGAACAAGCTCTAAATATCTTCGAATGAATCAATTGGATCAGGATGCAGAATTTAATCTTATTTGTCTCCTCTAAGCGAACTCTACAATCTTGACACTGCAATTATGGAATCAACCTTTTGAAACTTATTCCTATCATCTAGAGGACCAAATTCCAACGAAAACTTGTCATACACCCAGGGAAAATGAATCTTTCATTCCCTAGCAATGGCACCAATATGTTATCACTCCTCTAGATATCCAAGGCCAAGGAAGAGTCCAACTGAGGTAACTATAGACCAATCTTTTGACTTGGTAGCTAGCCCTACCAGGCTGGAGAGGGCTCTCTCCAAAGAATCATAGCCAAGGGGGTTGGATGGATTAGGGTTTTAGGCTAGTATAAAGTGTAGAGGTTTTTTGATTTGATTTGGTGGGGTTATTGCTAGATGAGGGTATTAGGTCAAAGAGGCTAGGTCAGGGCAAATCAAATATGATTGCAGACATTCAAAGGGGTAGGGTAGGCATGAGGATTAACACTTAAAAGGTGATTTTATGAGATGGCTTAAGACTAATGAGGAGTTAGGAAGAGAATAGGAGATGTATTCCTCCTAAAATGAAGAAAAATGGACAAATTATGATAACTTTTCCAAAACAGAGCATGAGCAAACATGTATTATGCCTATCAACTTGAAAATCACCATATAACAGACATGAAATGGTTTATGAGCTTAAAAAACATTCATACAAATGATATCAAAGAAGAAACAATGCTAAACATCCATACCACATGTATCCCAAAGAAATTGCAACTCATCTATTAATATTGGCCAAATATGATACAATAGTGTCTTTGATCACTAGTACAACATCCAACTGAGTCCAACCTCTGAAAAGAGTGAAGAAAGGAAATATATAGACAACAAAACAAACTCCTCCAAACCTCAAGGGTCAAATCCATGAGAAGAGGAGTAGCTCCACCAAAAACTGAACTGATATCTAGAGTGTAGGGTGGCCAAAGTGACTCATCCCTAATTACATTGCAATTGATTGATCTGACTCGATGAAGACTATTAACCTAATGTATTTACCCCTAGGCAATAGTAAAAGACCATAATTACATTTACCATATAAATTGAATCAATATAATGTTGATTCCCATAGGTTAATATCAAATCGAGAGAAGAACAGTGAAAAATTAGGCAAACTGTCAAGTGTGCCCTCGCAGTGTCAAGTGTGCAGCGCCATCTTCAGACCAACATTTGACTGCCCTCTTGGTGTCCAAATTGAGCCCAAGATAGCTCATTGGAAATATTATCCTATTTACTTTCGAAATATACCTTTATTTTTCAAAATGGGCTTGATTTGACCCTCCAAAACTTCATTCTCCCAAGAATGGTCAAGTGCACAGTGCCTAGCTGAAAAAGAGGGTAGAAACATGATTTTTTGCTATTTTTTTGCCCTTTTCACCTACCAGTTTTTTAAACCAGGGCTGGAAACATGGTTTTATTAGTTGTATTGGTCCTTCTTGATCCAGTAGTGGTTTCCATTTCTCCAAAAAGTGTCCCAAAAAAGTGCACAACACCTAGGGCGTTGCGTGTTTGACCATGCAGCTGATATTTAAATTGCCTAAAAAACACAGAAAACATATATTTTCTAAAATGTGCCAAGAGGCTTCAAAATTAGTCAAGGAGCTAATATTTGGTGTAGCAAAGCTTGGAGTTAAGCCTTTGTAAGTATTTCAAGCTTCTCCTTCGCTCTTTCATGAGTTTTTGGGCATTGAATCCCTCCATAGCAGGTTTTGGGGCTCAAAGCCAAAGTTTTGGTCAAAGGTTTCCTAAGACTCCATGAATTGCAAGCGCAGATCGCGAAGTAGAGGTTAAGTCATAGGGCTATCCACCCTAAATTAATGTAATGTAATGTTATGTCAGCCCACCCATGGTCCACGGACCATGGGATTGTATAAATAGAGCGAGGCTCTAAGTGTAAAGAAGGTAGTAGATGATAGAGTGAGTAGCGAAGGAATGGTTCAAGCTTAGAGTAGAATTCTAAGTGTCTTGGGTTGTAGTAGTAGGAAGAGGCTCCGTAGATGAGTGCACAGAGGCCTAGTAGAGTCCGTAGCTAAGTGCGCAAACCCCTGCAGCTGAGTATGCAGACCCCTGCAGCTGAGTGCACAAGGCGGTGTCGAGTTTGTAATCGGGACACAAAGCTAATAAAGAGAATTTTATCCTAATTCTATGCATCTAGCCTTGAATCATTATTCTGTTTTTATGCATTACTTTTTCTCTATTTATTTACTATGCACAATTGATTAAATTCTTATATGGTTCAGAATACTTATATATGAAAATAATCTAAGTAATTAGCTAACAGTGCATAACTAGGAAAGGCTTGGGTAAATAACAAGGATCGCACTGTGAATAGGACTATGCAAAGATAGCATCATCATCCGTGAGGTTCCCTCTGGTGCACATAGCATAGTGAGCATGAAGGTTGGACCGCGTACCAATCCCAACATATCAGACATCCCTAAGGTGTGGAAACTTTGTTCTAGCACCCTCCCATACTACTTCGAGTGAGACCTCAGTCTGCGCTCTGCAGACTGTTTCTGAAAGGGTCAATAGTACCGGGGTTTGCTTCACTAAATCACCTCTGAAGGTGGGTCAGGCCCCACTAAGCCAACAAATGGTTCCATTGCCAGGATTGGGATTAGCATAAAGGATGTTTGATGTCGTGCCACTGGAATCCTATAAAGAAATAAATTGAATTGTGGTTGGATAAGAAGATTCATGAGTTCACGATGCAGGACAACAGAAATCCACGAGTATCTAAGGAACAGTGGTTGGATCACTACTTGTACACTGAAATCCATGAAACTTTCTTTGTATCTTTTCCATTTGAGCTGTATGAGTGGATCACAAAGTTAGCAGATAGCTAGGGAAGGTGTAGGCTCAACAAACCAACAGTGTGGACTCTGGAACTAGTGGGTAGACTAGAAGCCTCAAAAGAGAAGATAGCACTAGCTGTGGACCACTGGCTTGACCACTGGCAGGACCACTGGCTTGACCACTGGTTATAGTGTGGTAAAGTGACATTTTCTCAAGGGACCGCAAGCTAATCCTTGAACACTTGGATTAAGATGCTATTGTGTGAAAAGCAGGTTATGCGAATAAATTAATGTTTGGGACTATGCAAAGTGGAAAGATCTATAGAAGTGGAAGTAGTGAGGAGTTGGAAAACAGTCCCTTAATTTCACCCTCGTGGGAAAGTGAGGAGGAGCTCGTGAGAGTCTCTCCGAGAAGTGTGGTCAGTTTGATAGGATAGAGAATTCCACATTTACCACCCCCACCCACACCGCCACCCATTTCACCACCTTCACCTCCATCTCCACCCACTCCACCTCCGCCACCACCGCAATTCAGTATGGCGAGTGCAATCAAACTGCCGATGTTCAAAAGAGTAGGAAATGAAGATCCAGACCAATTTTGGTTCATGGTAATAGCAATATGGGAAGCACAGGGCATCATGCATGATACTATTAGAAGGGCTACGTTGGTGAGCGCACTGTAGGATCGTGCATTAACATGGTATATCAATCATTCTAATGACCACGTGAATGCAAGAATTGTAGAGATCTAGATCGCGTTGAACAGGGAATTTAGCATACCAAAATTAGAGACACAATCAATCATCGGGTCTAAGGAGATCGCGATGCTCCCAGGAAAGACCCCTAGGGATTTGGACCAAAGGCTAAAGAGTACGATCTACGAAGCCAATATGATGTTAACAGATGCACAACATCGCATATGGTTTGTGGCCTCACAAACGCCACTCTTAAGGATAGCATTGTCGTAACAAAAACTTTCCACCCAGGATGAAGTGTTGGAGATGGAAATGAGGTTACATGAGACCCCTATACAAGACCCTAGGTTGGGATTCCAACAAATCCATGTACAACTGTAGAATCTGTGTCTGGAAATGCAGAGTTTGAAACAGGATAAGGCACCTCGGCTAGAGGTGCGCGATGAAGTATGGTGCATAAAATGCAAGGGCCAGGGCCACGATAAGGAACACTATCCAGTGTTCATGAACTACTTGGTAGGGGGAGGGCCAATGCCATTAATACCAGAGGCATAGGCAGGGCCAAGCACGCGATCTACAATATGGTGTGTGATCTGCCAAATAGGAGGAAAACATACCGTAGATAATTGTCATCTGTTGTAGAAGTATATGCAGACATCCCAACAATTGTTTTGTAATTTCTACAGGTCGGTAGGCCATGACAAAAGCATTTGCCAAAGCTATGAACTAATGATGGATCAGACTCCTACCTACAGGGTGTAGACCAAAACGTTAGCCCTCGACCCAAATGTTGGGATGGTGCACATTGGGTTTCAGGGGTGCGATCGGGGTCGGGGTGGAATGGGACTAGGAAGGGGTCACTGATGGATAATTTGTTACAATTGCGGAGGGCCAGGGCATTATGCCCACGATTGTAGAATGTGACTAGGATATCATGTTGGTACTGTAATCAGTTTGATAATGAGGTAGAAGATTTCCCTTGGCTGATAGTGAAGATGCATGAAAAGGGGGTACTCCTGCCCCCTCCGACCCATAATTTACAAATGATGAGGTCCGAACCACATGAAGAAGACCCAAATGTAAACATGATGCTCAGGAGTGGTATGGCCATGGGATATGATAAAGGGAAGCAGCCATAAGACAACACGTGGGTTTGCAAGGCTCCTACAAAGGAACCCGAGTTTGACTTAGAACACATAAATGAGACATTCATGGAAGCTAAGAAGAGCTTCATGGAGGCCTCCACTTCAAGTAGTAAGGATCAACTAGAACTAGGAATGGATCCTTCAATGCTCACTACCTTTCTGGAGACATGCATGAAACTGCTGCACGAAAACAAGGCAATCAAAGGGCTACAGGAACTTATCACTAGGTGCGTAGGGTCAGGAGAACCGTGCATAGTCTGAAAACTTTGAAAGCATGCATTGCGTAGAGGAAGGGAGATGAGGTTGACTGCGCAAATAGGCGAGTACGAAATGGATCATGTAATCTTGGATCTGGGTTCGGACGTGAATGTACTACCAAAGAAAACATGGGAACGCATGGGCAAACCCATGTTACAATGGTCCCCTATTCAGTTACGAATGGTGAACCAACAGAACATTTTTCCCATGGGAAGATTGCAAGGGGTGACATTTGATATCGAAGGCGCAAGCGCGCAGGCGGATTTTGAAGTGATAGAGATTGTCAAAGAAAATAATCCTTATCCCATGCTACTAGGAATAGACTAGGCTACCGATATGAACAGGGTCATAAATCTGAAGAAGCTCAAAATGACCTTTGAGAAAAAGTCATTACGTGTAGTAGTACCGCTAGATCCAGCCAAAGGAACATGATACACTGAACCAGTGCATGCCGACGATAGTGATGACGATCTTGACTGTATCTATAAGATAACTGCACAAGGCGAGGATTGGGTGATTCCAACTACAGACGGAATGATTTCATGGGAGCACGAAAGCTCTTACACTTTGGATTCAGATGAAGAGATAGAGCGATGGCAGAATCGGCTGCATGAAGTAACAACACTGAACTACAACATGATGATCAGGTCACTGTGTTTCATAACAACAGAGGCAAGGGAGTTGCTGACATATGATGGATCGTCAGTGGTGGATGAAAATCTGAGCAAATTTGAAAGTGAAATAACAGAGCACTAGAGGTTCGATGTGCTAAGTGGGCACAGCATGCAACACCCGCACAATGGTGGGGTACACATCAAGGAACTTTTGAAGACTGGCGCGGATGCAAAAGGATGATGGGCCAACGTTTTGGAAAACCCTATCTTCGAACAAAAGCCAATCAGCTGGGGTGGAACAACTTGCATGCCCACCTTTCCCAATGGGTATAGACATATGCTGTATAGTCCACACAAGCACACACCACCCCTAGCCTAGAGAATCCGAACAAACCACAACAGCAGGAAGGGCGACGCGTGTTACCAATTCTCCATGATGAAGCATTCGATAGGGTGTGCAGAGTACTAAACCGATAAGTCGTTCTTGTGGACAAGACCGACCTCCCTAGTATCTAATGATATCTAGCGACAAGCAAACCAAACAAATTCTATCTTTCTCTAAATATGAAATTTATGAATAAAGGCAAATAGGTGTTTTAGGCCTACCTCGGGTCTAGTGCTAGTTTGTGGAAGCCATGCTCTGTTGATCCAAATGAGCTCCCTTTTAAAGAATCTGCAAACACAAAGAAGCACACACATTAAATAGCACCTGAAATGCCAATATAATAAAGCATATTTCTCATGATGATCAAGGAATTCATGAAACAAACCATATAAGACAATTTATTGAGAAAAATGAATCTGATTGTATTAACTTTAATCAAAGAAGAACTTTACAACCTTGGTGCCTTGATGGTGTACAAGCTCCTCCCAGGGTCCAGCAAGAATCTCCTCTATTTTGACAAGTTTCACTCTCTTCCCAATGAAGCCAAAAGGTATGTAATCTCTCCTCTCAAGCTTAACTAGGAAGTCTCAATTCCAATAGCATTTAACCTAAAAAATGTTCAGCTTTTAAACTCCCTAGCAACCAGCCCAATGCCTTAATTTATAGTGTAATGGAGGGAAGTTACTAGGTCCACCTTCAAAGGGATAAGCTCCTCTCATCAAGGGATTAGCTCCTTTAGTTATGGGATGTATGAACCGCCTAGGAGCGAGCCATCCACATCAAGATTCCTTCTAGAAACATCCAGAATTAACCACAAGTGAGTTTTTAAGAATAAACTTGTGCCTTTTTTGCTTTCACAGGGGTCTGCACCCACTCCTTTAGAGACAGAGCGGGCAGGTCCGCAGGTAACATGAACAAGGGGTGCGGGACCGCATGTAACAGTAAGAGAAAGTGCAGAACCAGAGCTTTATTGATTTTCAAGGACTTTCTCTCATTTTTAAATCTTGACATGAAGAGCTGAGGTTTGAGACTTGCTAAGGAGGACAGTATGAATGATGATAGACCCATACTGATTGCAAATAGTCATGGTGACAATATTTTGTGTAACAGATTGCCCCCTAAAGTGTGAAGTCTGTAGTAGATGAGGATTTCATTTATCATCTAAGAAGAGTGAAGTACTTTATCATTTCGAGGATCAGCTTGTGGAGAGCCCGGTTGGAACCTGTAAAAAAACATTCAATACAATATATATATATATATATATATATATATATATATATATATATATATATATATATATATGAGATCATATCATCGCTAAGGTAGGAATTCCCATACTCAGATCAAAACTGACTAGAAAACTAACTAAACTACTCTAATATAGGAATTATCTTGTAATAAATCACAAGTATAGACTCATGTAAACACAATATGGACACAACCATCTGTTTATGAATAGTCCACTGTATAATGAATTCAAAATTCCTCGCAGCCTGGATGGTGGAAACTAGATCCAGGGTCTTGATTTCTACTTCCCGAAATAATACGATTCTATCCATGTGAATGAATGTGTCGAAGTCGAACATGGTAGAAACCACTTGATTACCAATCAATGATGTAAACTGTTAACAAGTGTGAGAGAAACCACTAGTAATGTCAATGGCTCTCAAAGTACTCAGTAAAATCCATGAGATGTGAATAGATGTGTTGATGTCGAACATGTCATGGAATCCTTTGATCGAAGGTCAATGATGCAACCTATCGTCGAAGGCGAGAAACCTGCCATTGAGGCATGCAGATTCCAAGGTACTGATGATTTATAGATCATCTTTCTAGATAATGAGCTGAAGTCGATAGAAAGTGATCTTTCATAGGCAAGCCCACAACACGAAATCATAGATCAAGTTTGAAGAAATATAGTTGCAAGGACTGACTCAGGGATGGTCAAGATGGATGACAGATATTTTGCAGATGAATGGTTTATTTGCACTAACCTCTTGAACACATAAAGACACCGCAGATGGTTTGGTGACAATTGACCCAAAGTTAATACCCAGAAACCGGCTGAAGACTTTCAATATGGTTTGATCAATGGTTAGGAAAAGGATTTCCCAACCCAGGTGAATAAAAAGTGTCGTGTTCAAGAGTGTTTAAATGCTTTTCTGAGACACAAAGTATGACAAACAGGCTCATTTTTCTCTCTTTTCCCCCACCATTTCTGGCAAGTACCTCTTTATTTTTAACAAGCTTGAGGAGGATAACATTTGGTTGATTATAAGCTCATCCTTCGGATGAGTCCAACTTAGTTTAAATTCGAACCCTAAGAAGGAGTGGTTCGTTCCTATTTGTAATTGAATAGGCCCTTTACTATTAAATTTTAACGAGTCCAGTATAGGAGAAACTCAGCGTTTTTCAATTTTAGGGAGTCTGAAAAAACTTAAGAAAACTCCATGGTTGTCCTTTTTCGTAAATTTGTGTCTCCCAAGCCCGAAAAAGTATAAAATAATACTTGAGAGAACCGCTTGATCATTACGATCAAGGATTACTTTTCATAATTAGTGTCTCTGATCCGAAAAAGTAAAAAATGATCAATGACATGTCGTTTTATAACCAATATCGAATTTGAAATGACAAAAATCCGGCAATCTTTTCATGTTTTTACGGTAAGAAAAGGGCTGTAAGTGGACTGTCTTTTTAGTTCCGTTTTAAAGAGCTTAAAAAGAAAAACTCAACAATCTTTTCATATTTTAGGAGTCAGAAAAGAGCTTAAAGGTGACTCTAATGTTTTTTGTCAAAAATGATCAATTTTGCCTGAAAAATCCGTTATCCTGCACAAAAACTCAAACATTACTCATACCTGTTTAAAAATAGATAAAAAATACTTCAAAAGTTACCTCTTTAAAGTAAAAAATAAACAAATTTAAAATTCATTTATTCAAAAAAGCTTATAAAAAGGGCTTTTGTAAATTCATTTTTACCATTTGACTTCAGAGTGAGAAAAGAGAGCTTTTGGTCAGAAACTTCTCGTGAAGCTTGTGGAAAATCCATCTGTTGGAATCGAACGCCGTCACTGTCACACGGAATCTGTCAAGGGTGCGGACACGACTGACCTTCCTAGAAGTCTAAGACGTTCTAATGACAAACAAGACAAAATGGAGTGATCTTTCTCTAAATACACCTTTTACAACATGAAAACTACAAGTGTTTAGGCTTACCTTATTCCAAAACGCTGTTGTTGAAGTCCGTTCTTGACGATCCGGATGAGCTCCTCCTTCAAGTCAATTCCTGCAACCACAAACAATCAAACAATTACCAAGCACTTGCATTTCATATAATAAAACATATATTCAACATGCAGACCAAGGAACACATGAAATAACTCATTAACACAAGCTATTGAGAAAAATAAACCAGTTTGTATTAATAACGAAACAAAGAAACTCTTACAACCTGGCCTTGGTGTTGTGCAAGTTCCTCCCAGGGTCCATCAAGGGTTTTCCTCTACTTTGACAAAGCTCACCCTCTCCCAAGTAGAATCTAGTGAAGACAATCTCTCCTCACAAAGGCTCTAATGGAAGACCTAAATCCTGCAGCATTTACCCAAAGAAAATGTATAGCTCCAACCTCCTCTCCTTCTGGCTCAATGCCTTTATTTATAGTGCTGTAAAGAGGTTATTCAGGTCCACTATCAATGGGATCATCCCCCTCTATGGGTGGGATAGCTCCCTTATTGATGGGATAAGTTCCCCCTTAATAGAGATACATGAACCAACTGGAGGCGCATCCATTTCATCAAACCGACCTCTAGAATGTTCTAGAAGTAACCACAAGTAACTTTTTCAAGATAAAACTCGCGCATTTTGCCTTTTACAGAGGGACGCACCTGTCCCTTAACATACAGAGCGTCCATGGACGCAGATTTTGTGAACATGGTCAGCGTCCCCGCAGGTAAGGCTAGAGAGAACCTGCGACCCCAGAGATAAACATAGTTTTTACAAGACTTTCTCTCTTCTTTGAGTTTGAGATGGATAACAGAGGCATGAGACTTGCCTAAGAGGGTAGCATGACTGTTGATTTGAGCCATACTAACTGTAAGTAGTCAAGGTGACATTTTTTAGTGTAACAGATTGCCCCCTAAAGTGCGAAGCCTGGAATAGAATAGGGTTTTGTAATTCTAGGAAGGGTGAAGCGCTTTATCATTTCAAGGATTGCCTTGTGGATGGCCTGGTTGGAACCTGCAATTTTCAACACAAAATACATGGATAAGATTATATCATCACTGAGGTAGGCATTCCCATACTCAGATTCAAAACTTTAACTAATGGACTAACTATTCTGATACAGGAATGATCTTGCAGTACATCATTTTTATAGACTTTTGTAGACACAGTATGGACGCAGCCATCTGTTTATGATTAGTCTACATAGATAATGAATACAAAACTCCTCGCAGCCTGGATGGTAGAAACTAGATCCAGGGTCTTCACTTCTACTTCCCGAATTGGTACGATTCTAGCCATGTGATTAAATGATTCGATGTCGAACATGGTAGAAACCACTTGATTACCAGTCAATGATGTAAACTGTTAACAAGCGTGAGAGAAACCACCAGTAATGTCAATGGTTCTCAAAGTACCAAGCACAACCCGTGAAATGTGAATAGATGTTTTGATGTCGAACACTTCACGGAATCCTCTGATCGAAAGTCAATGATGTAAACTGACGTCAAAGGCGAGAAACCTGCCATTGATGCATGCAGACTTCAAGGTACTGTCGATTCCTAAGTCATCTTTCTAGATAATGTGTCGATGTCGATAGAAAGCGACCCGTTGCAGGCAAGCCTGCAACACGAAATCATTGTTCAAGTTGAAGAAATGTTGCTGTAAGGACTGACTCAGGGATGGTCAAATGGATGACAAGTATTTTGCAGATGAAAGTTTTTGCTTGCAGACCTCTTGAACACATAACGACACAACAGATGGCTTGGTGACGTATAACTCAAAGTTAACCCCTGGAACCCGGTTAAAGACTTTCAAAGTGATTTGGTCAACTGTGAGGTAAAAGATTTCCCAACCCAGGTGAATGAAAAGTGTCGTGTTCAAGAGTGGTAATAAAGTTTCTTCTGAGACTAAAGGTGACAAACAGGTTCATTCTTCTCTCTTTTCCCCCACCATTTCTGGCAAGTACCTCTTTATTTTTAACAAGCTTGAGGAGGATAACATATGCTTGATTATAAGCTCATCCTTCGGACGAGTCCAACCTAGTTTAAATTCGAACCCTAGGAAGGAGTGGTTCGTTCCTGTTTGTAATTGAACAGGTCCTCTACTGTAAAAGTTTAACGAGCCCAGTATAGGAGAAACTCGGCGTTTTTCAATTTTAGAGAGTCTGAAAAAACTAAAGGAGACTCCACGTTGAACTTTTTCGTATATTTGTGTCCCTCAAGCCCGAAAAAGTATAAAATAATACCTGGGGGAACCGCTTGATCTTGCGACCAAGGAGTACTTTCATAATAGTGTCGTTAACCTGAAAAGTAAAAAGCGATCAAGGACACGTCGTTTTATTTCCTTATCGAGTTCGAAACGACAAAAACCCGGCAATCTTTTCCTGATTTTGCGGTCAGAAAAGAGCTAAAAGGGGACCGTCTTTTAATTCCGTTTTAACGAGTGAAAAAGAAACACTCGGCGATCTTTTCATGTTTTAGGAGTCAGAAAAGGGCTTAAAAGATGACTCTGATATTTTGTTTGTGAAAAATTACAATTTCCCTTGAAATCCCTTTGTCCTGCACAAAAGCGACACATTACTCATACCTGTTTAAAATAGGCAAAAATACATTCAAAAACATCTTTTCATGGTAAAAAATGAACTAATTCATCCAAAAAACCTATAAAAAGACCTTTTACCATGTCATTTTTACCGTTTCACTGTTGAGGTTGAAAAAGGAGCTTTTGACAAGAAACTTCCCGTGGTCGCTGCGGAAAATCTGACCGTTGGAATCGAACGCCGTCTCATCCAGGTATTTTACACATCCTACTCTGCATTTCTATCCGTTTAGAATCAATTTTTAGGTTTTAGTTTCATTTTTTGGGGGGGTTTTGGTTTTGGAATGCGCCTCTCGGCGGACGCAGGTGCCCTTCGGGTGACCTGCGTCCCCCGACTTTTTCTCATACGGGAAAACGGTCGGAAGACGCATCCCGCCTTCAGGCCAGCTGCGTCCGGGCGCCCTGTGCTACAAAGCCGGGGTGCGTCCTCCGAGAAACGCGCATTTCAAAACCCCAACTCTCTCAAAAAACCACCAAAAATTCCCAAATTAATTTCTAATGCTATTTTTGATATGCAGGGCATTAATCATGTTAGACTGGAGAGAAAGAGAGCATGTAGAGGAAGATGAAGCTGCAATAAATCATCAACCTTCCCTGGATGCCCTAAGAGCATGCGGATTATACAAATATTGGACCATACCGGGCATGAGGGGCCAGGTAAGATTCTTGGAATGGCTGGTTGAGCGATGGAACGTACAAGAACAATGCTTTTACATAGGAGGGCACCAGCTCGAGATAGAGCCCTCGGATGTATACTTTCTCACTGGCTTGCCAAACAGAGGTGAGCAACTCAGTCTTGCGGGGACTAGGCCGGGTGGCCAATCCCTTGATAGTCTCCGCGAGAATTGGTGCACACCTGGGGCTCACCATTCAAAAGGCATAGAGATAAAACACATCACTCTACCGGAACTCAAAGTCATAGCGTTCACGGTTACCAGAATTTGCGGCGCGGCCGCTTTACACATTGCTTCCGGATCCCAAATGCGGATGGCAATTGACTGTTACCAAGGCACCATTTTCAACTGGTGTGAAGCTGTGTCGGCTCATATGAAGAGCCAACTGACCAAGGCAAAGAACGGACGACTAAAGACTTTTGGATATGGGCCTATAGTCGTGAGCTTTGCCTTGGAGAGAATTCCAATGCTGATCCCTCAGCAACTCACTGTTGATATCTTGGGTCCCCAGCAGCCAAAGCTGATACGATGGGTTGCGGTGATGGCCCGGCATCCTGACGAGGGCGCGACAGTAGTTCGATTCTCAGATAGTTATTTTGACTGGTTAGAGGGCCAGCTTTTTGTGATACAGGACTTTCCGTATGCCGGAATGGATTTCAGAGGTGATCCGGACATGGTTCTTCCACAGGGAGAACAATGGGACGACAGAGGTACTTTTTATTTTCACAAGTTTTCTAGTTATGTATTTTTTGTATTTTTTATATATATCGTCTCAAAACTAATAGTAAATTTATCAAAATGCAGATGTTGGTCCACAGCGTCCAGCCAACCTCCGGCCTTATGATAGACTACATCCAGCTGCACCGGTACCGGCCCCACAGGATGCGACAGCAGAAGTACTAGCTGAGTTGGAGCATGATCTAGAGCGTCTCACGGCAGATATACCTGAGACTACTATGGACGACATTCCTATCAGGCTTCAGCGCTTCGTAGTCGCGGTCCCTGGACCGTTTAGGAGATTTTTGCGTAAGGTAGCCCGCGCAGTGGTGTCGTACAGAGAGCACCACCAGTGATTGACTAGTCACTTTTGTAGTCACATGTGACATTTTTGACTTTTTGTACTATCATTTTGCCGATCATAAGGTGTTTTAAACCTATGATCGAAGACGATGTATATATTTTTTGACACACTTCTATCTATATATATCACTATTACCGGCTTATCTTGTTTAACATATGTGATGAAATGTTTTTAAATTTACTTGCATGATTATCGTAAATGTCTGTCCAACATTCGAGAAGCAATTGCATCTGCTAATGTATTCAAAGACCTTGGAATATGTTGATATTCAATGTAATCAAATTCACGTTCCAAGAGACGCACTCTCAAAAACAACCTTAATAACACAGGATTTCTAATGGCATAAACTCTATTAAGCTGTAATACAACAAGTTCAGAATCTAACCTCACTATCAAACGTCGAATTCCAAATGAAATAGATTCGGATAATAATTCAACCACTGCACTGTATTCTGCAATGTTATTCGTTGTTTGACCGAGGCTTACCCCATGCATAGAAACTAACTCGTCAGAGGGCGAATAGATAACCCAAGCTGCGGAAGAGATATTCCGTGTACTACGACAAGCACCATCAGCAAATCCAATGTATGTTTGGAGAGGCGTCGACATCTACAATATCAAGAGTAAAACCAAGATAAGCCAGAATAATGACGAAAAACCACACTTGCTAAGCTAAGCACACTGACTAAACTAACACACTTGCTAGCTAGAAAGAAAATCTAACCTATCTAAAAATTTCTCCATACCCATCATTTTAAGCATAATACCTCTTTAGGTAAAGTCCATTTCTGGGTTTACCCAAAGAGTCCCCATCAAAATCAACTAACTCATAAGCCCCTTTTGCTAGCTTTCGCTTTACAATGTAGGGCCCATGCCACATGGGAACGAATTTTCCGGCACCTAGCTTATCGTTAGCTTGATCATATAATAGTACTAGGTCTCCTTCCGAAAAACTTCGAGGGGTTACATTTTTATCGTACTGAGCTTTCATTCGTTTCGCGTGAGTCTCGATAGCTAAAGTAGCGTCACGTCGAGTCTCATCTAATTTAGCCAAGTATAATAACCGTTTCTCCTCTTCGGAAGTAGCTGGAAGTAATTCGACAGCCATTTGAAGTGATGGGATTTCGCATTCAATAGGTAACACAGCTTCTAAGCCATAAACTAGCTGGAAAGGGGTGAAACCTGTTGAATTTTTCACTGAAGTTCGATATGCCCATAGCGCCGAAAATAACATGTTATGCCAATTCGTTCGATGGATACCAATGATCCGTCGAATCATGATGACTAGAACTTTGTTGATTGACTCAACCAAACCGTTGGCTTGCGGATAATAAGGAGTAGAGCTATCGTGGCGCAAACCAAGCTGGCTTGTAAGCTCAGTCATCATGACGTTTCGAAAATGGCTCCCATGGTCAGTAATGATTGCTTGTGGGACACCAAACCTAGTTATGATATGATTGAATACGAAAACTGCAGCTGTCTTGCCGCTTGCGTCGAATGTAGGCATCGCCTCGGCCCATTTTGTAAAATAATCAACCGCGAGGATGATATACGCATGCCCCCCGGCCGAGTGAGGGTTACAAGTAATAAAGTCAATGCCCCATTTGGCGAATGGACCAGCGGCAATTATAGGGTGGAGAGGAGCAGGTGGAGCGCGCATCTTTCGATCAAACACTTGACAGTTGTGGCATGTTCTGACAGCAAGGATACAATCTTTAAACATAGACGGCCAGAAATAGCCAGCGCGCAACACCTTCTGAGCTGTGGCATACCCAGACATATGACCGCCACATGCTCCAGAGTGACAATCATTCAAAACTCTCTCAGCCTCTTCGTGAGTTAAACAACGTCGAAAAACTAAGTCTGCCCCCCGGCGATAAAGTGTATCTCCAATAATTCTGTATTGCTGGGATCGAAACCGAATTTTTCGACGGTCTTCCTTGGAAGCTTCAGGCCGAAAGGTTTGGGTTTGGAGATAGATGATTATATCCCCATACCACGGATCTAAAGTGCTAATAAGAAACAAAGATTCGTCCACAATGGACTCCTCTGCCACAGTCTCTGTGTCAGCACTCGGGAAATCACACATCAATTCCGCAAAAACTAAAGATTTCTTAGACTTGGACTTCTCGAACTCCAAGTCGAACTCTTGCAGGATAACAATCCATTTAGAGTACTTGCCCCCTAGCAGTTGTTTTGTCAAAATATAAATCATAGGGTTGCAATCCGAAATAACTGTAGTCTTGCGGAGAAGAATGTAGTGACGAAAACGCTGGACAGCTTGAACGGCTGCCAGGGCCAATTTCTCCACATGCGAATATTTTAACTCAGTGGGATTTAAGGTTCTACTAAGATAATATATCACATGCTCTGCTTTGAATTCATCTTCTTGAACTAACACCATTCCAATGGTGGAATGCGAAGCTGCGAGGTATAAGAAGTAGTCCTGGTTGTAGTTGGGAGGATGCAATAACGGTGCATGGGTCAACGCGTGTTTTAGTGCATCAAAAGATTGTTGGGCAATCTCGTCCCAAAAGAATTGTGCGTTCTGTTTCAACAACCGTGTAAAACCTTTAGTGACCTCGGCGTAGTTTGGGATGAATCGGCGTAAAAAGTTCGCTTTCCCTTGCAAACTTTGGAGTTGGCGCAAACTCGAAGGAGGAGGCAATTTGATGATAGCCTCGACTTTCGAGGGATCGACGCGAATGCCGGCTTTTGAAACAACAAATCCCAGCAATCGACCTGTTTCTATACAGAAAACACACTTGTGGGGATTCAACCGAATTCGATAATGCCTACACCTCATAAAGATTGCTCGTAGGTGGACAAGGTGATCAGCTCGTTGTAAAGAATGAGCAGGCAAATCATCGAGATAGGGTTGCACAATGTGCTTGATGTCATGAAATGCATAAGACATCGCCCGTTGAAAAGTGGCCCCGGCATTCTTAAGTCCAAAAGGTAATTTGCAATAAGCAAATGTCCCCCATGGACAAATGAATGCCGTTTTTGGTTGATCGGCAGGTAGAATATTGATTTGATTATAGCCTGAGAAACCATCCATGAAGGAAAACATCTCACTTCCGGCACAATCATCAATAATTTGATCGATATAAGGCGTAGGATAGTTGTCTTTTGGACAAGCTCGATTGATATCCCTATAGTCGATACAGATTCTTATTGTTCCTTGTTTTTTATTGACGGGAACAATATTCGATACCCAATCCGTTAACGGGATCGGATAAATGAAACCTGCTTTCAACAGCTTTTCGACTTCTGCTTTAATCGCAGCCGCTTTTCGAGGGTGAATCTGACGCAATCGTTGCCGAATGGGTTTAGCATCCGGGTAGGTTTTGATTTCATGAACAACAATGGCAGGATCAATTCCCGGCATTTCCTCGTAAGACCAGGCAAACACGTCGCGGAATTCTTGGAATAGGGCCTTGTAAGTTTGGATTTCTTCTGCAGTACATGCGGCACCTATATGAATGTTCTCCTCGATTCCGGGCTTCACTGAAATATCAATGGGAATAGTACGAGAAATATTCCCTAAATTCAGCTCTGAATCAGAATGTTTCGTTGGATCCTGAGCGTCTTTGACATATTCAGCGGTAAAGATAGATGAAAAATCATTTTCAAATGCATCATCCTTAGGTAAAAACGAAGATCTGTGATGGAGATCTTCCCATGGTAGATCATCTACACTTAGGATTTCGCGAAGTTGTTCGTCAGATGACACTTCTTCGGGAAACGTTATCCGTTCTAAGGGTGAGGTGAAAAGTGACTCTTCACTGACCACATTCATTTGGTCGGTTGAATGAAAGTCGGTAAAAGACATAAGAGCTTCATAAGCAATCTCATACGGACTCAATGGCATAACATCACCGAGTGAGTCTAGCTCAGAGTCAGAGGGAACATACCAAGGATCATCATAAATAATGTTTTCTGACGTGATCATATGAATTGTTGCAAACGAAGGGTCTGCATTGAGTGGAGGGAGAGGAAAAGTTCCCAGTAAACCGGAATCCTTAACTAAACCTACACCAATGTCCCTATAAGGGATTGTCGTTTTACCAACATGCTGGATAGTTTCTAAAGAGGTTGGGTCGGATGAAAAGTATGTCAGCTGATCAATAGTCACGATCTTACCGTTATGTGGAAACTTAATGACTCTGAAAACCGATGACATGACCGCTGTCATAGCATATGACCAACTTCGACCCAAAAGAAGGTTGTAGTCTAGAGGGGCATCAACCACTTCCACATCCAGACTAACGGTTTTACCTTCGACCCCTATAGGCAATTCTTGTAGAATACCAAACGGACGGAACCCACGGCCATCAAAGGCCTTAAGGATGGTGGGGGATTGGTTCAATGAAGGAGAACCAAGCGATCTCCAACATTGAATCGACATAATACACGTAGAAGCTCCCTCATCAATCACAGTCCGATGAATAGGCCTGTTTTTGACTATCACTGGAATTTGGAAAGCCATTTGATGGGGGAGACGCGGTGTACTACTTTCTAGATCAAAGATCATTAGGTTCGGGTCCTGAACATCGACAGCTCCAATAGCCGACAAAAGCAATTTTCGTTGCGCTGGACATGATTGCAGCACTTCTGGATGTGATCAGAAATGTACGTGGATGTCGATTGTTTTAGCGAAGTTAATAATTCTGTACCATTATCGTATCTGACTGGTAACTGAAAATGAGTTAAGAACGAGGTAGCTAACTGGCTAAAGTTGTAAAAAGAGGCCCGTGGTAACTCAATGTACCACTTGGCTGCGAGACCAATGAGTGTACGCTGGAAAAGACGTAAGCGGATGGAATCATCTAAGATGGAATTTGATGCACACCAGAGGTGGTAAGTCATCACGTGATTAGACGGATCCTCTCCAGACTTACCTTCGAACTTGGGTATATCGCTGGGCAACTTATTTGGCATTGGCGGCCAGAACGGAAGATATTGAATTGGATCGTTCGTTAGGCGCGTCAAGTCGGGTAAATCTAAAGTCGCAATAAACGGTAACTGCCGGTTAGGATCTCTAAAACTCTGAGTCACAACACCAGCCCCAGGAGGAGGATATCCAGGATAACTAGGAATAGGAGTCGCATTGGGGATATTATATCCTCCTGGAAAACCAGGATTAACCGGACCGTACTGGGGTTGCTGAGGTGGTTGATAAGTGTACCCAGGATATGGTTGATACTGGTAAACTGGTTGTTGGGCAGCTTGCCCAGGTTGATACTGTCCCTGGTACGGAGGTTGAACAAATTGAGGTTGAGTAGTAACAACCGTACTTGTACCAGGTTGGCCTGCAGGCATCTGGACTGTGGTTTGAACCGTGGGTCCAGACAACGGTACAGATGTCTGAGGAGTGGTTACAGGGACAGTAGAAACCGGAGCTGCCGATACTCCAGAAGTAAGCATGGTAGATGAAGCGGTAGTTGCTGCAGCCGTGTGAGGTGGAGTACTAGGTGCAATTGGCGGCTGAGTAACTACTGAAGTTACAGGGGTCTGAACACTTGGCTGGACAGGTTGCGGTTGCTGGGGTGGACCAGGAACTGCAGGTTGTCCTGCTTGAGGTACCGACTGTATACTTGGTTGCGACATCTGTTGACCCTGTGACGGATCCCATGTTAACATTCCAGGGTATTGACTCGTAACAGGTTGAGGATACTGAGATCCATAGCCGTATTGAGGATAGGGTTGATAACTATAAGGTGCAGTCCCATATGATTGCCCTTGAGGTGGTTGATAACCTTGACCAGGGTATTGACTCGTAGGTTGATAACCTTGAGGTAAATACGAATACTGGGGTTGACATCCTTGAGGTTGCCATCCTTGAGGTTGATACTGATACTGAGGTTGACTTTGGGGTACATATTGAGGCTGGGGTTGATACCCTTGGGGTTGATACCCTTGAGGTTGCCCCCCAGTCACAAATGAAGTACCTTGAGGTTGCCCCCCAGGCATTAACGAAGGTTGCCCCCCAGGCGGTAATTGGCCACCTTGAGATTGCTTACTTTAGGGGGCAATCTGTTACACTAAAAAATGTCACCTTGACTACTTACAGTTAGTATGGCTCAAATCAACAGTCATGCTACCCTCTTAGGCAAGTCTCATGCCTCTGTTATCCATCTCAAACTCAAAGAAGAGAGAAAGTCTTGTAAAAACTATGTTTATCTCTGGGGTCGCAGGTTCTCTCTAGCCTTACCTGCGGGGACGCTGACCATGTTCACAAAAGGCTTACCTGCTGGGGATTCTGGGTTCGATCCCCAGTGGAGTCGCCAATTTGTCACACGGAATCTGTCAAGGGTGCGGACACGACTGACCTTCCTAGAAGTCTAAGACGTTCTAATGACAAACAAGACAAAATGGAGTGATCTTTCTCTAAATACACCTTTTACAACATGAAAACTACAAGTGTTTAGGCTTACCTTATTCCAAAACGCTGTTGTTGAAGTCCGTTCTTGACGATCCGGATGAGCTCCTCCTTCAAGTCAATTCCTGCAACCACAAACAATCAAACAATTACCAAGCACTTGCATTTCATATAATAAAACATATATTCAACATGCAGACCAAGGAACACATGAAATAACTCATTAACACAAGCTATTGAGAAAAATAAACCAGTTTGTATTAATAACGAAACAAAGAAACTCTTACAACCTGGCCTTGGTGTTGTGCAAGTTCCTCCCAGGGTCCATCAAGGGTTTTCCTCTACTTTGACAAAGCTCACCCTCTCCCAAGTAGAATCTAGTGAAGACAATCTCTCCTCACAAAGGCTCTAATGGAAGACCTAAATCCTGCAGCATTTACCCAAAGAAAATGTATAGCTCCAACCTCCTCTCCTTCTGGCTCAATGCCTTTATTTATAGTGCTGTAAAGAGGTTATTCAGGTCCACTATCAATGGGATCATCCCCCTCTATGGGTGGGATAGCTCCCTTATTGATGGGATAAGTTCCCCCTTAATAGAGATACATGAACCAACTGGAGGCGCATCCATTTCATCAAACCGACCTCTAGAATGTTCTAGAAGTAACCACAAGTAACTTTTTCAAGATAAAACTCGCGCATTTTGCCTTTTACAGAGGGACACACCTGTCCCTTAACATACAGAGCGTCCATGGACGCAGATTTTGTGAACATGGTCAGCGTCCCCGCAGGTAAGGCTAGAGAGAACCTGCGACCCCAGAGATAAACATAGTTTTTACAAGACTTTCTCTCTTCTTTGAGTTTGAGATGGATAACAGAGGCATGAGACTTGCCTAAGAGGGTAGCATGACTGTTGATTTGAGCCATACTAACTGTAAGTAGTCAAGGTGACATTTTTTAGTGTAACAGTCACCTCCAGGTAATCCGCATCATCTTACTCTTTCCTTTCATCCGTTTGAAATTTGTTTTTAGGGTTTTATTTTGTTTTTTAGGAAATTTTTAGGTTAAAAACCCGCGCGCGGGGGTCCCCAGGCATAGCATAGGAAACTTGCGGACCCTGATTTTTTCGTAAAAGGAAAAAAGTCAGGGGTCCGCACTTTCCATTAATGCAGAGTGCAGACCTACGCATTATCTTTAACATAGAGGGTGCGGTCCCTAGTGAGCTCCAGTATTGTAGTAATAATGCTACAACTCCTGGGGCTTCCTATCTCTAATTTTATCAACCCGGTAGTTCGTAAAAACTTGGAAGCGACGGTGCTGTATGCACAAGTACTAGCTCTTGTCACAGCTGTCACTTGGTCAGCTGGCACAAGTCCGCCAGGGCTCAAGCCAACTTCTATATGCTCTCAGAAGAATCTTTCTAAATGACGGACGAAGGCTATCTAAAGGGAAATTGATCTACTTTGCAAAAATGAACTGAAAGCCAACCAAAGCATGGAAACCCTAGTAAACCCTAATCTGACTAGTTTAACCTCTATGGTGCAATAGTGAGAGTGAAAATGTCTACAAATGATGCCATTACTTCTGATGATGTGAAATGCATGAACTCAAACTACTTCTATGAAAAAGAACATTGTTTTTGTATTTCTGCTTAAGTGGATGGAGTGATTATGAATTTGTTTCTTATTAGGGTTTGGCTGTACAGAGGTGGTGCGAAGGGAGAGAAAGCTTGGGAAAGGTCAGGATGGCTAGGAGAGGTCCCAGAGGGTCCCTAGCATCAGTCCATAGAAGTCTACAATGTTCAGATGCTCGGCAACCAAGTTTGCAGGCTTCTACAGGATGTCTGCAGGGGATCCTATAGGAAACTAAGGAATTCTACAGGAAGTCTGCTAACTTCTACAGGATGTGCTGTAAGTGGAAGTTTTTGGGTGATGGTGAAGTGATGGAACGGTGTGGGTGGATAGGTGAGGTGGAGATGGAGCTTGTGATGACTCAGGGGCAGAGAAACAGGATGGAGAAAGAGTGCACGGAGTTGGTTGGTGGATAGAAGGATGGCAGCAACGAAAGGTCAAAAAAATGAAGCTACGTGGGCAATGGAAGAGTTGGAAGGTGAACGAGCAAAACAGAGGTAGAGTAGGTGGCTTGAGTAGAGGTTAAGAAGAAGAAGAAGGAAGTAGAATGATATGGAGCAGTGTAAATGAAACAAATGACTTATGTCTTGCACCAAAAACGAGAATTCATTAACCAGTGCTACCTGTGCTAGTAAATCAATAAACAGTGATATAAATCATGAAGAAAAGTCGTGCATGGAATTGTAATGACGAAGTATGGCTCAAGAGCAAAAATGCATGGAAGGATCCATGATTAAAACGACTGTGTTGCAGCTTGCATGAAAGTGGAAAAAGACTGCGTTTTTTTGTGGTTGCTATAGACTGCACCCCAATCCCTAAACAGAGATGGCAATGATCTCTAACAACCTTTTCCTGGAGCTCCAGTGGATTACAAACCTCCTATCCTAATCTAAGCAGCTGAAAGTAATTTAACCATAAGCTAATCCTATTCAAGTTTATTGAAGAAATCAAATCAGCAACCTGTGTTCTTTGCAATGCATCTCAAAACAAGTAAACAAAGTGCTGGAAAGAAAGGTAAATAACACTACAAGAAGAGGAGATCTATTGCTGTCAAGTTGGGCCCTAACCTGAGAGCTATAGCTCCCTTAAAAGCTCAGAATTAGATCCAAATCTGCTTGCCTTTATTCATAATCAAAAGTCTAATATCATGCCAAAACTGGCTTACAAAAACAAACACCGAGCTGTGCTCAAAAATTACAATATCAGTCCAAAAGTTCAAAAAGCTCCTAACAAAGGCTACGGCCTTCATATTTATACAAAATGAAGATCAAGCTGGCTTCCTCCATTCGTGGAGCTTGGCTGTCCAACTGAAAGTCAAACTGCTGTAAAACTGTTGATCCTGTAGAACGTGTTGGCTGCCTTTAAGCTCGGTGGGGAGAGCTGTTAGAGCTCGGAGTTAAGGTGAAAATCACGAGGAGGGTCATAAAGACTGTGGACAACCTCCCTATGAACCCGCAACGTCACCTTTGTTGTCTCCTTGTCTCCTTTTGCATGGTCTTTTGCTCTCTTTAATGCTAAGAACCTGAAATCATCATGTATTAGTCACATAGATATAATGCCTGCCCTTCTTCCTACAAACAACACGAATATACTAAGAAATGAATGCATAAGTGGTAAAATATGAATGGTTGAGCAAGGTAAGTAGGCTAATATGAGCCCAAATTGTACCAAAAATTGGGGCTCATCATCACCCCCCAGCTAAACTATTTGCTCATCCTTGAGCAACTTTGCTCCGGCTCCTCGTCCTTGGCCGAGAACTAGAGCCCGGAGCATGCTCTTCCTTTCCTGTTCTTGGTGGCCCTGCCTTTTCTGCCCCTGGCGGTGATGAGGGTGGCGCTTCCTCCCCCTTTTCCATTTCCTTGAGCCGGGCTTCGGAAGCCGATTGGCCTATCCTTCGTGTCCAGGAAGTTATTTTTGGGCTTCCCTTCTCGGGGGTGGCCGATGTTTTAGAGGGGGATTTTTTACTGGGCGAAGTAGGGACACCCCCTGAAATGGTTTGGTTGCTGGGTGGAGGCTGCGGCTTGCCCGTGTTTATTCTCTTACTTCTCCTGGCTTCAAATGGTAGAGGGATCTCCCTCTCTCTCTTCTCCTTCGGCTTTGGAGGTGTACTGAGGGCGGCCAGCGCAGCTGCTGCCTCCTTTTCGAGAATACCAGCCTTCTCTTTCTTGTGTTTTGCTTTCTCAGAGCTCCTTGTAGAGGGCCCCTTCTTTTCAGATTTCGGGCTTCCTGTAGAAGACCCTGCCTTGCCCACTTCCGGGTCTTCTGTAGAAGATCCTTTCTTTACCAATTTTGGGCTTCCTGTAGAAGACCCTGTTTTAGCCACTCTCGGGCTTCCTGTAGAAGCCCCTGCTCTGGTAATTTTCGGGCTTCCTGTAGAAGCCTCTTTTTCAATGATTTTCGGGCTCCCTGTAGAAGCCCCTTTTGCCAATTTCGGGCTTCCTGTAGAAGCCCTTGTCTTTGTTTTTGGGCTTCCTGTAGAAGCCTGTTTCTGCTTTCCTGTAGACACGGGTGTCATCACCTTTTCTTGCTTCGCTGCCTGGGTTTTGCTTTTTGCTTTGGTTGCAGGTGCTGATGAGGTACTTGGGCTGATGTGGACCACCTCAGCTTTGTCCGCTCTACTCTTCAACCTCTTTTCTCTTGCTGACAAGATGGGTGTGCCACCTTTTTCTTTGTCATCCTTTTCCTCATGCTTCTTCTTTTGTTCTTTCTTCTGCACTGTGGTCGGGGTCTTCTGGCCTTGTTTTCTCTTTCCCTCGGCCACTGCTTCTTATTCCTCACTGCTGGAGGAACCCGTTTCTTCAATCAACATTTTAATATCTCCATCTCTTGTCAAATTCTGGAATGATTCCCATGAGAGGGGAACCTTATATGAATGAAGCGCATCCTCCACAAGAAGCTTAATCTACCCATGGTGGGCTATCTGATCTGGTATGCCCTCTTTTAGCTTTGTGGCACACTCAATTAGTGACTGCAACAGGAAATAAAGAATGCTCAGTTTTTGTTCTACAGGAAGATCAATCCGGTGCCTCAATTCAGTGAGCAATCGAAAGTGATATGCATACACGATGCTAAAACGGCCTTCACAGGTTATATATTTCATGATTTGCAGGCTGACTTCATTCCATGGTGGCAGCAAGCTGGTTCTTCGCACCCCATTTTTGTCCTCCGAAAATTTCTCCTCAGGTGGAAAGAATTCTTTCTTGGCTTGCTGGCTCAGCTTTCTTTCTTCCTTATCCCATGGAAAACCCATCGGAAGTTCAGTAATCCGACTGATATATTGCGGGGTGAGCTTGAGGCTTAGACCTTTGAAGTTTACTGTGGCCAGTGTCTTGGATTTCGGCTTCAGAGCCTGCAAAAATTCTTCTGCCACTTCATCATCGTAACCCTGCAACTTGTCACAAAAAGATATCCATTGAACCTGTGTGAAGAGATCTACCACTTCCTGGTTTTCCCTTAATTTGGTTGAATCAGTGGGTTCTCGTCTTATAAACCCACCCGGCATGATGAAACAGTTTTCTTAACCAGAGGTGGTGATTGTGGAAGAGATTTTAGTTTACTGAGACAGAGCATAGAATGTCATGCACATAACCCACAAAACTTATCCCTGAGGACTTAACATAGTTTAATTACTCGACATTCTGTAGAATGACAGTATAGGCACAGCAGACAACAATTTCACCATTTCTCTATGACCAGACTGTGGTCGAAAATTCTGCCACCTTTAATAACCAGTTGCATGAAGAGTTCAGGGTTACCTCTTTAATTGGCCACCTTTTTACGTGAGGCACCCGCTTCCCTGTAGAAAACTGTGTTCCTGTAGGATGACAACGTTCCTGTAGAATGAAGCGTTCCTGTAGAATGACAGCGTTCTTGTAGAATGCAGCACGCGAATTTCGGGAGAGACTGCAGTCGGTCTGCGCCTTGGGTGTGCTTCTCAATCGCTCTGATAGCCAAAGGCTCGGCGTATCACACTGCAGAAGGATCAGGATAGCCGCTCGAGTTCAAACCGGTGGTTGATACATGCATGAATGCAATCTAGCCGATTAGATTTTGAATTCGGCGGAATCCGTGGCGCGGGGGTGAGCTGTCCCCGCCGGACCATTGGGTGACGTCACCCCATCATTCAACTGCGCGTTCACTTGCTGCCGCATCAATTCCCGCAGATCTGCCGCCGCCTCTTCGGTTAAACTCGTTTTCTCGACGGGATTTCTCTCACGTGCGAGCTGCTATTCTTTTTGTCATGGCCGCCACCCTCTCATCCAACTAGACCATTAACTGGCCGACGTGGCTGGCCAAATGGCCATACGGCCGCTCAACCCATTCCCCTTTACACTTAGCAATCAATCAAAGTAACATTCATGCAGTCTATTGGAAGGAAGGGTCGAGACACTTACCTGCATGGCTGCACACGATGTTTCGGCTCTTTGGACGCTGATGAGTCGATTTACCTGCTGCTGGCGAACTTACATAGGCCCGGAGGTCCATGTTCACGAGCTGCCGACGATGGATGGAATGCTTTGGTTGCATGCGCCCACGTTTCACTTCATATGGCCTGCGCTGTGAATGGTATCCACTCTAGCAGGCTTAACTGTTACAGGACTCCCGCAGGATGTCGTGGAACAGTTCTTCCTCCTTGGGTGCATGCTGCACGACGATGGATGGCCGCACGATCATGCTCTCGGAGCTTCTGGCTGACTGTGATGAATATGGTGTGAGATCTCTAGCGCTTTTTCCATTTACAATTTTCTTTTTCTCGAGACTCATCGATCTGCTTTGCTGGTGCAGGTACTTGGTTGCATGTCGACAAGGATGGTGGAGCAAGATAACAGCAATGTGCATGGTTGACAACAGTGGCGTGCATGCATCCAAACCGATCCTTAGCCGTTAGATCTCCTCATGAAATGAATTCTGGCCCATTCTGAGCTTCTATAGGAAGCTTCCTGTAGAAATACAGCGCTTCCTGTAGAAAGGATGCGTTCCTGTAGAGAGTCTGCACCTTCCTGTAGAAGATCTGCGTCTTCCTGTAGAAACTCTGCATTTTCCTGTAGAAAATATGTGTCTTCCTGTAGAAGACTCAAGCTGAAATAAAATTACACATACCTTGGAGAAAATGAGTATTCTTGGAGGAGGTGCTGGTGAGGTGTCCTGGCTGCATGATGAGGACCCTTGGCTTTGAGTTGAGAGGCTTCCTCTCCTCCATAGAACACCTGCATGCAATTTTACATAATGAATCTGCTAACCTTGTTTTTCTTTTGTTTTTTTTCTTTTTTTCTCTTTTTTTTTTTTGAAAGATAACAGGGGCGCCTCATTGAGGTTTTCACCCTTGCCATCTGCCTTAA
Source organism: Pinus tabuliformis (assembly GCA_031772625.1). Taxonomy (NCBI): domain Eukaryota; kingdom Viridiplantae; phylum Streptophyta; class Pinopsida; order Pinales; family Pinaceae; genus Pinus; species Pinus tabuliformis. Next base: position 1,545,599,697 of record CM062819.1, read on the forward strand.
GCGCCTCAAAGAGGTTTTCACTCAAGGATCTTTTTCCAATCTCTTTCTTTTTTTTTTTTTTTTGAAAAGACAATAGGGGCGCCTCAATGAGGTTTTCACCCCTACCACCTGCCTTGGGCGCCTCAGAAAGGTTTTCACCCAAGGATCTTTATTATTATTATTATTATTTTATTTTTTATTTTTTTTAGATTCTTCAGGGTATGCCCAAAGCAGAGGCAGAACCCTTCTCTATGACCAACACTGCCTTCTCCATAGTTTTGATGAACTCTTGTCTTGAGGGAGGCTTCCTGTAGATCTTCAATCGATGCCCATTGACAAGCATGGGGATGGCTTCCTCATCAATGGTCCGAATAAGAACAGATCCATTGTCATGACATTTTTCCACTGAATATGGCCTAGCCATCTGGTTCTCAGCTTCCCCTTGAAATCGTTGTATCTGGAGTAATACAACAAATCCCAATCTCCCGGCTGAAATTGCTTGTCATGGAGACATTGGTCATGCCACACCTTTCTCTGAAGTTGAACCACTTCTGAGTGAAGGAGGGCCTGCATTCGGTGCTCATCCAGGCCATTCAGCTGCAATAACCTTTCTTGTTGTGCATGGCTGAGATCTAGGTCCAGCTGAGCTGCCATCCTCAAAGTGTTGTATTCAAACTCAATGGACAGCAAAGCTTTCTTCCCATAGACCAGCTCATAAGGTGTGAAGCCGGTGGTGGTCTTCCAAGTGGTGTTGTAAGCCCATGTGGCTTCAACCAGGCGATCTGCCCAGTCCTTTCTGCTGCTGCTCACCACCTTAGTCAAGATCCCTTCTAATGCTCTATTGGTGACTTCCACCTGCCCATTTGCTTGAGGGTGATAGGGGGTGGAAGTCCTATGCTTGATCTTGTGATGAGCTAGTAGATCTTCAACCAGGTTGGAGGTGAACTGGCTCCCTTGATCGGTGACCAGCTCTCTTGGATAGCCAAACTTATAGAAGATGTTTTCTCTTAGGAACTCAACCACCTTTTCTTCTGTTGCTGCTTTGATTGCTTTGGTCTCTGCCCACTTTGTCAGGTAGTCAGTGCACACAATGATGTAAGACCTTTGCCTCGAAGGAGGGTTGATTGGGCCCACAAAGTCCATACCCCACTTCTCAAATGGCTCAAGAGTCACCTGAGGTTGGAGAGGCATCTCATACCTTTGGGTCGGTTTCCCCATTCTTTGGCATTGGTCACACTGACTGACATATCTTCTGACATCTTGATGAAGTGTGGGCCAATAGTAGCCTGCCTGCAGGATCTTTAAGGCAGTTCTCTTTGCTGCAAAATGTCCTCCACAAGGCCCATCATGACAAGTGAGGAGGATATCAAAGACTTCCTCCTCCCTTACACAACGCCTTAAGATCTGATCGGGGCCAAGCTTGAACAGATTGCCCCCGATCCAAGTAAATGAGGCACTTTTTCTGATGATTCTGCTCTTCTCTCTGGAAGATAGGTGCGGAGGGAACTGTGCTGAAACAAGGTAGTTTGCTATATCAGCAAACCATGGAGAGAGTACTGAAATAGCAAACAGATGTTCATCGGGCATCTGGTCATCCACCGTTCCATCCTCATCTGCAGACAAATCCAATCTAGATAAAAAGTCAGCAACAACATTTTCTCTACCTGGTTTGTCAACAATGGTCAAATCAAACTGCTGCAATAAAAGTAACCATCTAATAATACGAGCATTCACATCTGGTTTATTCATTAAATATCTAATTGCAGCATGGTCTGTATATACAAAAGTTTGATAGCCAGTAATATAATGTCGGAACTTGTTCAGTGCATGGACCACAGCCAAGAATTCTTTCTCGGTTACAGTGTAATTCAGCTCAGCTTTGGACAAGTTTTTGCTAACAAAGTAAATGGCATATGGAAGTTTTTGCTCAACCTGTCCTAAAGCTGCACCTATGGCTTTGTTTGAGGCATCAGTGTGGATGTGGAAAGGTAGGGCCCAGTTTGGACCTCTCAGGATTGGGGCTGACACCAACTTGTCCTTCAATTCATTTAAAGCCCTCTGACAATCGTCAGTCCATTTAAACTCCACATATTTTGCCAACAGGCCAAACAATGGTGAGGCTAGCTTGCTGAAATCTTTAATGAACCTCCGGTAGTATCCTGCTAATCCCAAGAAACTACGAACATCCCTTACCTTTTGAGGAGGTGGAACCTTCTTGATGAGAGCAATTTTGTTAGGATCCACCTGCAACCCTTGGCAAGAAATGGTATGGCCTAGCACGGTCCCTTCAGTCATTAGGAATTCACATTTTTTAGGACTAAGGGACAAGTTCATCTCAATGCATTTGGTTAGGAATTTTCCTAGATTAGACAATGCTTCCTGGAAGTTGGCCCCATAAGGAGTAAAGTCATCCATATAGATTTCCACTGCATCATGGACCAGCTCTGAGAAGATGCTTAAGACAGCTCTCTGGAAAGTAGCAGGAGCATTGCATAGCCCAAAGGGAAGGACTCGGTAGGCAAAGGTGCCCCAAGGGCAAGTGAAGGTGGTCTTATCTTGGTCTTCCAGGCTGATTTGGATTTGGTTGTACCCGCTAAACCCATCCAGGAAAGAGAAGAACTTCTTTCCTGCCAGTCCATCCAACACTTGATCTATGAAAGGTAGAGGGAAATGGTCTTTCTTGGTAGCTTTGTTCAGTTCTCGGTAGTCCACACAGATTCTCCATTTCCCATTTTTCTTGGGAACCAACACCAGAGGGGACACCCATTCACTATCTGAGATGGGGTAGATGAATCTGGCATCCAAAAGTTTTTGCAATTCTTCCTTGACAATGTCCTTAAGAGCTGGATTCATTCTCCTCTAGGGTTGCCTAACTGGCTTACAATCCTCTTTGATGTATATGTGATGGGTACAAACCGAAGGATGGACTCCTTTCATCTCCCTATAGCTCCAAGCAAAAGCATCTAGGTGACTGGCCAACAGGCTACACAGCTCCTTTTCCTGGGAAGGAGATAGGGAGGAGCTGATCTTCAACGTTCTCTCAGGGCTGAACTCCACATTCTTGACTCTGGGAGTGACAGGGTTGGTTGTACAAAGATCCACTAAAGTGATAGCTTGGGCATCCTCCACCAATTTCTCTAAGGATAGTGTACTGGAAGGTGGATTCCGGATCAAGGTCTCAATCAAGTCATCCTCGGTTGGGGGGTCTCTTCTAGTGGTCTCTAAGGTGCACAGAGGTGCTGAGTACACCTCGTCTTCCTCTCCTTCTTCTAACCAGAGTGGTAAGTCATGCTCTAAGGAGGGTTGGGCAGGAGGGTATAGGACTAGCTGTTTGGACATAGGACCATTTTTGATGGTCATATTTCCTGCACGACAACTTATGTAAGCATCTGCAGTGGCTAACCAAGGCCTTCCCAAAATGAGAGGATATCCAGTAAGCTTTTCCTTGGGTTGCAGAACCAAGAAATCTGCAGGATATTCCCAAGAGTCGATAAAGACCAAGACATCCTCCACAATCCCTTCGGGAGTCACAGTGGAGCGATCTGCTAATTGCAGTACTATCGAGGTCTTCCTCAAGGAACCCTGAAGATTGAGTTTGAGCATGGTATCTCTGGTCATCACATTAATGGCAGCCCCCAGATCGATCAAGGTGTGAGGTATGATGGTGCCATTGATGTGGACATCTATTACAGGACTTCCAGGATCTAGGTACTTTGGGCAGATGACTTGTCCTAACATAAGGTCAGACAGTTGTCCTATGACATTGATGGTTGAAGCATCTTTCTTCCGCCTGCCTGGGTGTTTGAAACACTTTTCCTTAACCAGTTTGTTGTATATTTGCACATCCTTGATGGCTTGGAGAAGTGGTATTTTTACACACAACTGCTTGAGCTCACCCAGAAGCTCATCCTCCTCTGGGTTAGGTTGTGTGGTGGCTGTTAGTCTCTCAGGAAAGGGTGGAATAGCCTTTGGTTCACTTTCCTATTTATCTTCCTCATCCTCTGGGGGAGGAGGTTGGCGATCTGGTAGAGTCTTTCCAGATCGAAGATTGATCTCCTGGATCTCCACAGCATAGGTAAGGCATGAGGTTTCCCCAGTGTATACCTGCTGGGCCTGTCTATTGTTGGGGTTCGGGTTCGGTTGAGCAGGCATTTGAGGTTGCCTTGGAGGAGCAGGAGGTAATGGCTGAGGTTGAACCGGTGGTGGAGGCAAAATGGCGGGAGGAGTATTGTACTGGGGCCTCCACCCTGACTGAGGTGCATTCCACTGAGGCTGTGGCTGGGCATGTGAATGATATGAATGAGAAGTAGGTTGAGTGGGGTACTGAGGTGGATAAGACCATGGAGGAGGCATGGACCAGGAAGATGAGCAGGGGGACCCCAGGAAGGCATAGGAGTCGATTGGTTGGGGCTGTAATAAGCTTGAGGTGCCCCTTGCATCCCCTGCTGATAAGGTATAGATCCTTGTGGCCTCCTTTGGTTGAGGTAATAGAGAGGTTCAGTGGGAGCTTCTATCCCTTGGTACATGGCTTTAAACCCAGGTAAGGTTGGACACTGATTTGTGGGATGGTCCTCCTCACAAACGAAACATAATTCAACCGAATGCAATGGGCATTCGTTCTTAGGGTGTCTCCTTGTGCACCTAGGGCAGAAGAAATCCAAGGCTCTCTCAGCTTCTTCTTTCTTCTGCTGGATTCTGAATGTGTCCAGCTGCATGGCAATGGTCTGTCTCACCTCACTCTTGAGATCTTCTAATTGATTTGCAAGCTCATGTTTGGAGAAAGGGACACTAGTTGAGAGGAGGTTTCCCCTACCTCGTTTCCGAGCTGCCCTGGAGTGGTTTCGAAACACAGTCTTGATGTCCTCATAAGGCAGTTGGTAAATGTCCCCCCCAGCTAACATGTGAAGGGTATCTAAGAGGTCTTCAGGGACTCCTTGGAGCAAGACCAACTTGAGGGATTCAGGGTCAAGTGTGCACCTGGCCCGTTTATAGCTTAGTTGGAACCTCTCCTCATAATCCTCTAAGGACTCATCATTTCCCATGGTCATCCGAAAGATTTCTCCCTTGGTTTCCTTGGACCTACAATAATCCCTGTACTTGGTATTGAAAGCTTGCTGCATCTGAGCCCAAGTGGTGATACTATTCCCAGGTAAGCTCATGAACCAGCGTAATGCTGCATCCTTAAGAGTTGAAGGGAAGAGTTTCAGCTTTTGCTCATCTTCAGTATAGTCATAGGTTCTACAAAGGACAGCAAACTCAAACAGGAAGGTATCAGGATCTTCAGTAGTCATTCCATGGAAGTGAGGTAAGGTGAAGGGGCTAATGTTCTAAATTTTCATCTCTCCATTGGTCTCTCGGATGGGGAAGGCACCTTCTATTCTCTCATCTTCTCTTCTATTGTCAGCCATAGCTTCAGATGGAGTGGTCTCTAACTCTTCTTCTACTATAGGGTCTTTGTATATCTCGGGATGTTCACCTATAGGTTCTTCTAGGTCATTGTCACCAAAGAAGAGAGAAGGGTGACTCAGTGATGTAGTGGGGGTGTTGGGTAGGAATTTGCCTGATTTATCTCGGTTCCTACGAGGCATGAAATGGAAAATACTTTCTTTTTTGATTGTTTTTTCTTTTTCCTTTTGTACCTGCAAAACTGAAACATATTGATCTACAGCTAACTATAAAGATGCAGAATTAAATTGAAAGCAGGAAAGAACTAATTTACTTTGCTCAAATGAAATTGCAGAAATGGAAACACTAGTCTACGCTTGCAGAAATGAAAGGCTAATCTATGAAAGCAGGAAATGCTAATCTATGAAAGCAGGAAATGTTAATCTATGGAAGCAGGAAATGCTAATCTATGAAAGCAGGAAATGCTAATCTATGAGAGCAGGAAATGTCTATGCTACTTTTGCAGAATGGAAATGAAATAAACTACTTAGAAGAAGGCAAGAGTAAGAAAATAGAAGAAAAGCAACAATTACTAATACTCTGACGCTTCCCCGGCAACGGCGCCAAAAAGATGGTGAGCTCCAGTATTGTAGCAATAATGCTACAACTCCTGGGGCTTCCTATCTCTAATTTTATCAACCCGGTAGTTCGTACAAACTTGGAAGCGACGGTGCTGTATGCACAAGTAGTAGCTCTTGTCGCAGCTGTCACTTGGTCAGCTGGCACAAGTCCGCTAGGGCTCAAGCCAACTTCTATATGCTCTCAGAAGAATCTTTCTAAATGATGGGCGAAGGCTATCTCAAGGGAAATTGATCTACTTTGCAAAAATGAACTGAAAGCCAACCAAAGCATGGAAACCCTAGTAAACCCTAATCTGACTAGTTTAACCTCTATGGTGCAATAGTGAGAGTGCAAATGTCTACAAATGATGCCATTACTTCTAATGATTTCAAATGCATGAACTCAAACTACTTCTATGAAAAAGAACATTGTTTTTGTATTTTTGCTTAAGTGGATGGAGTGATTATGAATTTGTTTCTTATTAGGGTTTGGCTGTACAGAGGTGGTGCGAAGGGAGAGAAAGCTTGGGAAAGGTCAAGATGGCTAGGAGAGGTCCCAGAGGGTCCCTAGCATCAGTCCACAGAAGTCTACAACGTTCAGAGCTCGGCAACCAAGTTTGCAGGCTTCTACAGGATGTCTGCAGGGGATCCTACAGGAAACTAAGGAATTCTACAGGAAGTCTGCTAACTTCTACAGGATGTGCTATAAGTGGAAGTTTTTGGGTGATGGTGAAGTGATGGAACGGTGTGGGTGGATAGGTGAGGTGGATATGGAGCTTGTGATGACTCAGGGGCAGAGAAATAGGATGGAGAAAGAGTGCACGGAGTTGGTTGGTGGATAGAAGGATGGCAGCAATGAAAGGTCAAAAAAATGAAGCTACGTGGGCAATGGAAGAGTTGGAAGGTGAACGGGCAGAACAGAGGTAGAGTAGGTGGCTTGAGGAGAGGTTAAGAAGAAGAAGAAGGAAGTAGAATGATATGGAGCAGTATAAATGAAACAAATGACTTATGTCTTGCACCAAAAACGAGAATTCATTAACCAGTGCTACCTGTGCTAGTAAATCAATAAACAGTGATATAAATCATGAAGAAAAGTCGTGCATGGAATTGTAATGACGAAGTATGGCTCAAGAGCAAAAATGCATGGAAGGATCCATGATTAAAACGACTGTGTTGCAGCTTGCATGAAAGTGGAAAAAGACTGCGTTTTTTGTGGTTGCTATAGACTGCACCCCAATCCCTAAACAGAGATGGCAGTGATCTCTAACAACCTTTTCTTGGAACTCCAGTGGATTACAAACCTCCTATCCTAATCTAAGCAGCTGAAAGTAATTTAACCATAAGCTAATCCTATTCAAGTTTATTAAAGAAATCAAATCAGCAACCTGTGTTCTTTGCAATGCATCTCAAAACAAGTAAACAAAGTGCTGGAAAGAAAGGTAAATAACACTACAAGAAGAGGAGATCTATTGCTCTCAGGTTGGGCCCTAACCTGAGAGCTATAGATCCCTTAAAAGCTCAGAATTAGATCCAAATCTGCTTGCCTTTATTCATAATTAAAAGTCTAATATCATGCCAAAACTGGCTTACAAAAACAAACACCGAGCTGTGCTCAAAAATTACAATATCAGTCCAAAATTTCAAAAAGGTCCTAACAAAGGCTACGGCCTTCATATTTATACAAAATGAAGATCAAGCTGGCTTCCTCCATTCGTGGAGCTTGGCTGTCCAACTAAAAGTCAAACTGCTGTAAAACTGCTGATCCTGTAGAACGTGTTGGCTGCCTTTAAGCTCGGTGGGGAGAGCTGTTAGAGCTCGGAGTTAAGGTGAAAATCACGAGGAGGGTCATCAAGGCTGTGGACAACCTCCCTATGAACCCGCAATGTCACCTTTGTTGTCTCCTTGTCTCCTTTTGCGTGGTCTTTTGCTCTCTTTAATGCCAAGAACCTGAAATCATCATGTATTAGTCACATAGATATAATGCCTGCCCTTATTCCTACAAACAACACGAATATACTAAGAAATGAATGCATAAGTGGTAAAATATGAATGGTTGAGCAAGGTAAGTAGGCCAATATGAGCTCAAATTGTACCAAAAATTGGGGCTCATCAGTCCCTACAGCAAAGGTTTTCAAACTTAAATTTTTCAAATTCCACCCAAAAAATTTGATTTTAAATATTCTAATCTGCCTTTTTATTGAATGTAGGATACACATTATGCTTGATTGGCAGGAACGGGAGCACGAGGATGTGTATCTCAGCGCGATTAATCATCAACCTTCAATTGATGCATTGAAGGAATGTGGTTTATACAAATTCTGGGCCATACCTGGCATGAGGGCCCAGGTGGATTTTTTGCAGTGGCTGGTAGACAGGTGGAATATACAGGACCAATGTTTCTTTATTTGTGGCCACCAGCTCGAAATGGAGTTGGAATACATTTACTTTTTGACTGGTTTACCTAAGAGAGGTGAACATTTGACTCTATTCGGGACTAGGGCAGGTGGCCAGTCTGTCGATAGCCTCGGACTAGAGTTTTGTAACAACCAAACTAGAGACAAAGGGATTGATATCAAAACCATCTCTCATCCTGAACTCAAAGTGATTGCATTTATTGTTACCAGGCTCTGCGGAAGCCCAGCACTACATGTGGCCACTAGATCCCAAATGCGTATGGCAGTAGACTACTTTCGAGGCACCATCTTCAATTGGTACGAGGCTGTGTTGGCTAATGTAAAAGGCCAACTGACTAGAGCAAAGAACAGACAACTGAAGAAATTTGGATACGGTGCTTTAGTTGTGAGCTTTGGTCTAGAGAGGGTCTCGATGTTGGTCCCACAACATCTTTCCATTGGAGCTGGACTTCCCCGAGAGCCCAAACTGATGCATTGGGTTGCAGTTATGGCCCGTCATCTTGAGGAGGGAACAGAAGTTGTTTGATTTCCTCATGAGTATTTTCATTGGTTGGAGAACCAAGTATTTGCTATTCAGGATTTTCCTTGTACTGGGATGGATTATCGTGGTGACCCAGACATGGCTCTTCCACCAGGAGAGCAATGGGATGACTCAGGTAAAATCATTTTCAACATTTTCTAATTTAATTTTTTTTTTTTGAATGTCCCAAAATTGATAGTAAAAAGTTTCAAATGCAGATGTAGCTCCACGATGACCAGCCACTCTTCGTCCCTATGAGAGGAAACAACCAGCTGCAGCAGCACCAGCCCCACAGGACGAATCTACAGAGACCCTGGCTGAATTGGAAAACCATCTAGAGCGTTTGACTACAGACATTCCAAAGACCAGCATAGATGACATTCCTCTTAGGCTACAACGCTATGTGATTGGGGTCCCAGGACCTTTCAAGAGATTCCTTTATAGGGTGGCCCGTACAGTTGTTTCTTATCGTGATAATCACCAATGATAGGATGATCACCTGTTGTAGACTCATATGACATTTTTGCTTTTTGTACTATCATTTTGCCGATCATAATGTGTTTTTCAACCTACAATCGAAGATGATGTATATATGACACACTTATATGCTATACTATATCACTATTACCAGCTTATCTTGTAAAACATGTTATGGAATGTTTTTAAATTTACTTGTTTGATTATTGCAAATGTCTACTTAACATTCAAGAAGCAATTGCATCTGCTAATGTGTTTAAATATCTTGGAATATGTTGATATTCAATATAATCAAATTCACGTTCCAAGAGATGAACTCTCAAAAATAATCTCAATAATACTGGATTTCTAATGGCATATACTCTATTAAGTTGTAATACAACGAGTTCAGAATTTAACCTCACAATCAAACTCCGAATCCCAAATGAGATGGATTCAGATAATAACTCAATCACTGCACTATACTTTGCAATGTTGTTCGTTGTTTGACCGAGGCTTACCCCATGCATAGATACCAACTCATCAGAGGGCGAATAGATGACCCAAGCTACGGAAGAAATGTTCCGTGTATTACGACAAGCACCATCAGAAAAACCAATGTATGTTTGGAGAGACGTCGACATCTGAAATATCAAGAGTAAAATCAAGATAAGTAGGAATAATGACAAAAATACTCTCTAAGCTAAGCACACTTTTTAATCTAAAACACACCAGCTAGAAATAAAAGTAACATAACTAAAAATCTCCACCCCAAATTTTAAGAATAATATCTCTTCAGATAAAGACCATTTCTGGGTTTAACTAAAGAGACCCTGTCAAAGTCTACCAATTCATAGGCCCCTTTTGCCAGCTTTCACTTAACAACATAAGGACCATGCCACATGGGTACGAATTTTCCAGCGCACAATTTATCATTTGCTTGATCGTACAGTAAGACTAGGTCTCCTTCCGAAAAATTACGAGGTGTAACATTTCGATCATACTGAGATTTAATATGTTTGGCATGAGCTTTGATTGCTAGTGCAACATCACGTCGATTCTCATCTAGCTGAGCCAAGTACAACAAACGTTTTTCCTCTTCAGAAGTAGTTGGAAGTAATTCTATGGCCATTTGCAATGACGGGATTTTGCATTCAATGGGTAACACAGCTTCCAAACCGTAAACTAGTTGGAAAGGAGTGAAACCGGTTAATGTTTTTACTGAGGTTCGATACGCCCAAAGTGCTGAAAATAGCATGTTATGCCAATTTGACCTATGAATCCCGATGATTCGTCAGATCATGATGACTAGAAATTTGTTGATGGCTTCAACCAGACCATTAGCCTGTGGATAATATGGAGTTGAACTATCGTGACGTAGGCCAAGTTGGTCTGTTAGTTCCGTCATCATAATGTTTCGAAAATGAGACCCATGATCAGTGATAATCACTTATGGAACACCAAACCTAGCAATTATATGATTTAAAACAAAAATTGCAGCAGTTTTGCCGTCTGCCTCAAATGTAGGCATCGCCTCGGCCCACTTGGTAAAATAATCTACCACAAGGATGATATACGCATGCCCCCCACCCGAGTCAGGGTTACATGTAATAAAATCGATACCCCATTTCGCAAAAGGATCAACGGCAATTATAGGGTGGAGAGGAGTAGGTGGAGCGCGCATCTTTCGATCAAAAATTTGGTAGTTGTGGCATTTTCGGACCGCGTTAATACATCCTTTAAACAAAGACGGCCAGAAATAGCCAGCGCAAAATATTGTTTGGGCTGTGGCAAACCCGGACATATGACCGCCACATGCTCCAGAGTGACATTCATTTAGAACCCTTTCAGCTTCCTCATGAGTTAAAAAACGTCGGAAAACAGAGTCCGCCCCACGACGATAAAGTGTATCTCCAATAATTTTGAATTGTTGGGACTGGAATCGTACTTTTCGACGCTCTGATCTTGAAATTTCTGGCCAAAAGGATTGGGTTTGGAGATAAACTATGATATCCCCATACCATGGATCTAAAGTGCTGATTAGAAACAAGGATTTGTTCGCAATGGGCTCCTCCACCACAGTTTCAGTGTCAGCACGCAGGAAGTCACACATCAACTCCGCAAAAACTAAAGATTTCTTTGACTTAGACTTTTCAAATTCCAAGTCAAACTCCTGTAGGATCACAATCCTTTTGGAGTACTTGCCCCCTAGCAATTTTTTGGTAAAAATATAGATCATAGGGTTACAATCGGAAATTACTGTAGTTTTGTGTAGTAAAATGTAATGACGAAAACGTTGAACAGCTGCCAAGGCCAATTTCTCCACATGTGAATATTTTAGCTCAGTTGGATTCAAGGTTCGACTAAGGTAATATATGACATGTTCACTACCGAATTCATCTTCCTAAACTAACACCATTCCAATGGTGGAATGCGAGGCGGCGAGATATAAGAAGTAGTCCTGGTTGTAGTTGGGAGGATGCAATAATGGTGCATGGATCAATGCGTGTTTTAGTGCATCAAAAGATATTTCAGCTTCCCAAAAGAATGGAGTATTCTGTTTCAACAACTTGGTAAAACCCTTTGTGATCTCGGTGTAGTTAGGAATGAATTGTTGTAAAAAGTTTTCTTTCCCTTGCAAACTTTGGAGTTGGCGAAGACTCGAAGGAGGAGGCAATTTGACAATAGCTTCAACCTTCGAGGGATTGACGTGAATGCCGGCTTTCGAAACAACAAACCCTAGTAACCAACCCGTTTCTATACAGAAAACACACTTATGTGGATTCAACCTAATTCGATAATGCCTACACCTCATAAAGATTGCTCGTAAATGGATGAGATGATTGGCTCGATGTAATGAATGAGCAGGTAAATCATCGTGATAGGGTTGCACAATGTGCTTGATGTCATGAAACGTGTAAGACATGGCTCTTTGAAAAGTTGCCCCGGCGTTCTTGAGCCCAAAAGGTAATTTGCAATAAGCAAATGTCCCCCATGGACAAATGAAAGTCGTTTTTGGTTGATCAACAGGTAGAATATTTATTTGATTGCATCTGGAAAAACCATCCATGAAAGAGAATATTTCACTATCGGCACAATCATCAATGATTTGATCGATATATGGAGTTGGGTAATTATCTTTTGGACAGGATCAATTAATATCCCTATAATCGATACATATTCTTATTGTTCCTTACTTTTTGTTAATAGGAACAATATTCAATACCCAATCTGTTAAGGGAATTGGATAAATGAAACCCGCTTTAAGTAATTTTTCAACTTCTGCTTTAATAACAGCAACATTTCGTGGGTGGATCTGACGCAAACTTTGCAGGACGGGTTTAGCATCCGGATAAGTTTTGATTTCATGAACAACAATTGCTAGGTCAATTCCTGGCATTTCCTCATATGACCAGGCAAACACGTCGCGGAATTCTTGAAATAGGGCCTTATATGTTTGAATTTCATCTTCCGTACAAGAGGCACCTATATGAATGTTTTCAACAATTCCAGGCTTAACCAAAATGTCAATAGGAATAGTTCGAGAAATATTTCCCAAATTTAACTCAAAATCAAAATTTTTCATTGGATTCTGAGGTTCCTTGACATAATTAGTTGTAAAAATAGATGAAAAATCATTTTCAAAGCGATCAATCTCAGGTAAAAACGAAGATCTATGATGAAGATCTTCCCATGGTAAATCATCAACACACAGGATTTCATGAATTTGCTCATCAGTGTGAACAATTTCAGAAAAGGTTGTTGAATCTAAGTTTGATTTTGAAAGTAATTCTTTATGGAACACATTCATTAAGTCAATTTCAGTTGAAGAAGGGTCAGAAAATGATTGTACGACCTGATACGCAATTTCATATGGACTCAAAGGCATAGCATCACCAAATGAATCTATCTCAGATTCAGAAGGTATGATCCAAGGATCATCATAAACAATAGTGTCTGATGAATTCATATGAATGGTTGCAGTAGAAGGCGATACGTTGGGAGGAGGAAAGGAAAAAGTTCCTAGTAAACTAGAATATTTAACTAGTCCTACTCCAACATCCTTATAAGGGATACTTGTTTTGCCGACATGCTGGATACTTTCAGAAGAGGCTGGGTTGGATGAAAAGTAAGTTAGCTGGTCTATAGTTACAATCTTTCCATTATGAGGAAACTTTATTAGCCGAAAGACTGATGAAACAATAGCTGTCATAGCGTAAGACCAACTACGACCCAAGAGAAGGTTGTAATCTAGAGGGGCATCAACCACCTCCACGTCTAGAGTAACAGTTTTTCCTTCAACCCCTATAGGTAAAGCCTATAGAATTCCAAAAGGATGGAACCCACGGCCATCAAAGGCCTTTAGAATCATCAGGGATTGATTAAATGTAGGAGAACCAAGCGATCTCCAACATTGAAGCGATATAATACACGTTGAGGCTCCCTCATCAATCACAGTCCTATAGCAAGGTCTATTTTTTACTAACACTGGAATCTAGAAAGCCATTTGATGAGGTAAGCGAGGTGTACTATTTTCTAGATCGAAAATTATAAGGTTCGAGTCCTGAATGTCAACAGCTCCTATAGCCGACAATAGCAATTTACGCTGTGCTGGACATGATTGCAGCACCTCCAAAGCCGACATTGCTGAAGGTGAAATAGCCAAATCTTCAACAATGTTATAGTTCTGAGTGGCTCTTGCATGTGGATTGAAAGCTGATTTTCGAAGTATACCCTAGGTGTGCGGTTTGATTACTAAGTCTAGGTTAGGTTTCTCGATCTGTAGTGGATTGGAACCGGGAGTTGAAGTTGATGGGTTCGAATTAGAAGATTCTGCTTCCTTACCACCAATAGGAATTTTACTTCCATAATCTTGCGATCGTGTCACAATCCTAACATGGGACATCATCATTATGGGTTCTTCGGAGGCATTTGAGGAAGAACCTATCATCTTACTGTCTTGACTAGGAAAAGGATCCTTCAAAACAAAAGGCATTTGGGAACATTTGACGATTTTCACAACCTCAGCGTGATGAGGGCAGTCTCTTGTAAAATGCTCTTCATCACAAATGAGACAAGGATAATGAGGTTTGCGTTTCTCATTAGTAGATTCCATTTTTCTAATTTCTCTTTCGAATTTTTATCTGTTTTATTTTTCTTCTTCCATTTTTTTTTACCGTCAGATTTTGATTTGGCTGTAGATGACACTACAACATGAATATCGGCATAAATTTCCACGGAAGAATCTCCTATTGGGGAATCTGGTAAAGTTATGATAGGAGAAGAATTCTTGGAATATTTCTTCTTACTTTTGGTATTAACCATACCAATCATACCATCAGCGGCATGAGACCCTAAAGGAGCTACAGTTATTTGATTTTGTTTAGGAAGGTCAGGAATTTTCTCGTGTAACGTACCTGACTGCGTATAAACTAGGTCAAGGTACTGAGCTTGAGCAATTACTTGCTCTTCAGTAACGACTCCTGCCTTAGCTACATCCTCAGTGATTTTTGGTAATAAAGATTTGACAAACCATTCTGCTAAGATTTGATCCAGGATAAAAACTTTCACTAAACGTCGTCGGCGTCTCCATTCATGAATGTGATCTGAAATGTAAGTGGACGTTGACTTTTTTAATGAAGTTAATAATTCCATGCCATTGTCATATCTGACTGGAAACTAAAAATGAGTTTAAAATGAAGTAGCTAATTGACTAAAGTTATAAAAAGTGGCTCGCGGTAACTCAATGTACCACTTGGCCGCAAGACCAATTAGAGTGCACTGAAAAATCCTTAAACGAATTGAATCATCTGAAATGGAGTTAGATGCACACCAAAGGTGATAAGTCATCACATGGTTTGACAGATCCTCTCCTGATTTACCTTCAAACTTAGGCATATCACTAGGCAACTTATTCGGAATTGGCATCCAAAACGGAAGATAATTAATTGGATCGTTCATAAGGCACGACAAATCAGGCAAGTCCAAAGTTGCAATGAATGGTAACTGATGATTAGGGTCCCCGAAACCCTGGGTCATGAGACCAACCCCAGAGGAGGATATCCAGGATAACTAGGAATTGGAATTGCATTTGGGATATTATATCCTCCCAGAAAACCAGGATTAACCGGACTGTACTGGGGTTGATGAGGTTGCTGATAAGTATATCTACGGTACGGTTGATACTAATAGACTGGGTTCTACACAGTAGGACCGAATTGGTACTGTCCCTGGTACGGTTGATAAGTAAATTGAGGTTGACTTGTGACAATCGTACTTGGACCAGGTTGTCCTACAGGCATTTGAACCGAAGTCTGAATTGTGGGTCCAGACTGAGGTAAAGGTGCTTGAGGAATTGATGCAGGAACAATAGAAACCAGAGCTGTAGATACTTTGGAAGTAGGTGGGGTAGATTGAACAGATGTTGTAGCAGTCGCAACAGTCATTTGAGGCGGAGTTCGAGGCGAACTAGGCCCAGGCTGAGAAACTGCAGAAGGTGCAGAAGTTTGAATAGTAGGCTGGACAGGTTGTTGGGTTGAACCAGAAACCAAGGGTTGTCCAGATTGAGATGACAACTGCACATTCGGTTGCAAGATCTGTTGAGATTGAGATGGATCCCACACTAAGTTCATTCCAGGGTATGGACCCATAAAAGGTTGAGCATATTGAGGACCATAACCGGGTTGAGGGTAGGGTTGATAATTCAAAGGTACATTTCGAGTTCCTTGAATAAATGATTGACTGGAAGGTGGTTGGAAACCTTGGGTTGGGTACTGACCTTGAGGTTGATAACCTTGAGGCATGTACTAATACTGGTGTTAAACTTGAGGTACGTACTAAGTCTGCCCCCTAGGTGATAATTGAGGACCTTGAGGCTGCCCCCCAGGCGGTAACTGGCCACCTTGAGGTTGCGGATTTGGAATGGTACCTGACATCATAAGAATATCTTCTACACTAAATGGCTTAGTTCCTTTATTACCAGTTAATAACCCTTGTTCAATAGGTTGAGGAGATGCTCCCGAAAAAGTACCAGTAAGTGACTGATATCCAGAGGGAATAGAAGGACCGCCATATAAAAAGGTTTCTGGAGATTGAGAAAACATGGAAAACTGTCTCGACATATTTAACGGAGGATAATAACCCCTAGGTGTTGGATGAAAAGGAATGTGAGGTGGTGAAAAACTTAGTCCCGGGTTTTCCAAAAAAATGGTCAATGAAAGATACCAAGCGTCCCTCCTAGGTGGATTGTAAAAGATCGATTCATGCTCCCTAAGTTCTATAGCTGGTTGATTTTTAGGGATATGTATACCTTCTTCTGGAGTAACAAGTTATTCAATAGCAATAAGTCCAGAAGGAAGATTTTGGGTAATGACTCTTTCTACCCTGGGTGAACCAGGACCACTGGAAGTTGGAGAGGCAAATCTTGATGTTGGAGTAGTAGCAAGTTCAGTTTCAGGTTCAGATATTTCAGGTTCCTCAGCTAATTCACTAGTAGAAGAAAAACTACCAGTAACTTCGGAAAAAGAAATAGGTTCTAAAATATACTCTGGTGCTTGAACTTGGTAATCAGGATGTACAACCAAAGAAGACTCTCCATCTTCAAGTGATCCAACTCTACTGTCACTAGGAGTTACAAGGGCTCGAAGCCCTTCAAGCTGGCTCGGCGAAAACTCAGGAGGTTGGCCCCGAAGTCTACGGGACTTCCTCGGTAATTCAACCACGATTAAATATTTTAACTACTTCACACGCAAACAAAGAAAAATCTTAATGAAAACCACCTAAAGTCTCTAAAGAACCAAACAATTTTGAAACACACGCCTAAAGAATCTAGGAGGTCAAACCACACACAAACAGTAACTTTCCGTACTGAAAACACTAGTTGGTGATGAAATCCAATATCGCAGAATTCAATACAGAAATGGTGGTTGGAACAGTTACCCCGACAACCTGCTTAATGAATAGACTGGCACAAGTTTCTCCACTAAACCGTCTCAAGTGAAGAGAACCCCCCAGAAAATCCAAGTGAGTCTAGCCGACGTCTGCTCTAGGTACAGTGGGATCTTCCCTCCACCGTCACCTTAGGAAACAATCCTATAGAATATGGTAACTATGGTTACCAACGGAAACAAATATACCTGGGGGAACAGTCTGTGATCCGATACACACGCAAGGGTAGAGTAGCAAGCTCAATCCCCTTGAAGGCTCCTTGACATAATCCAAGGTTTACCAACAAGTGACCCCAGGCTTCTCGACAATGGTTAATCCGAGGTTTACCGTTTTTAATACGTGTATATCTAGTATCGTTCCCAATGAGGAAGGATTGATTATCCCACTGGTTTGGACACGATCTCGTGCTTGACTCCTATAAGAGGAGCTTCCTAGAGCATAGATGTAACAATTGGAATTTATCTCCTACCGCAAGATATAGCTACTTGTTTGTTTTACTATCTTGGAGAGTTAATTACTCCCTACTCCAAGATACTAGCCTAAGCTATGTTGGTGATAAAGAGCCATAGAAATAAAAAGATTGCTAGATAGATTTTACTTTAAGTGTTATTTTTATTGGTTTTTTCTTAAGTCCAAAGGTGCGGAGATGAAACTTTATGGTGTGAAGACTCGACTCCAAATCACTAAAAATGCACTTAAGATGAAAAGAAATCCTTTTTCTTCAATGAATTTCTAGCTAAAGAAAGAGTTGAGAATGCAAATGCTTGTAAAAACAAATCTTTCCTTAAAAAACAAATCAAAAGAAGATTTTTTTGTCTTTTCCAATACACTCAAAAAAGAGACAACTAGTTATGCTCACGAAAATTTCTCTTTCTTTTCAAACACTCAAATACTACAAAAACAAAGTTTTTCAAAAGAGATTTTTTTTAAATTTTACAAAACACTCAAAACTATTAAAAAATCTAATATTAAGATATATAAATTCTAAAAAGCTAATTGAAGTAAAAGCTTACAAGATTTCTTTTCAAGGATGTTTTACTTAGTTATAAGCAAACTAAGGACTAATTTGTCCAGAATCACAAATTAATCAAAAAACAACCAACTTTTGTTTTCTTTTCTAAAAATGAAATCCAAAACTTTCAACACAAGTTCTTTCGAAGTTTCGCAAAGAGAAAAACAAGATGGATTCCTCAACAAAGGCATATTTTACAAAACGGTCAGACTCATAAGAAGGCCAGCAAAAACCAAGGTGATCTAAAGTTTCTAAGGCTTCCAAACTCTGAGTTACTACAAGACCAAATGAAAATCAAGCCCGGCACACAAATCTTCTAGGAAATTCACCTAAAACCCTAATGCTAATGGAATTAACTTACGAAAAGTTTCTGACAAGTCACATGCAGATCTGGGCAAAGGCTAAAAACATATAAACAAATCCTAAGCTGACTAAATGAGAAAATTTTAAGTTTTCAAAATTTTGACAGGGTCCGCAACCCCCCAGTATACCGAGGTGTGGTACCGCTTTGTGTGTGAAACAAAAGTGCGGGGATGTCCGCACTGTGTTACAAGCAGAGGGTGTGGTCCTCTCCCAAAAGCATGAAAAACAAAAAATAATCCAATATCTACTAAACCTACCCAATCCCACACAACAAGCAAAAACCAGAAACAGAGAAATAGTTTCTCAAGTCAAAGTAAAAGCAAAGGAAAAATAAAAAATTCAAGTCCCCAGTGGAGTCGCTATTTTGTCGACCGGATAAGTCGTTCTTGCAGACAAGACTGACCTCCCTAGTATCTAATGATATCTAGCGACAAGCAAACCAAACAAATTCTATCTTTCTCTAAATATGCAATTTATAAATAAAGGAAAACAAGTGGTTTAGGCCTACCTCGGGTCCAGTGCTAGTTTGAGGAAGCCATGCTCTGTTGATCCAAATGAGCTCTCTTTTAAAGAATCTACAAACATAAACAAGCACACACATTAAATAGCACCTGAAAAGCCAATATAATAAAGCATATTTATCATGATGATCAAGGAATTCATGAAACAAACCATATAAGACAATTTATTGAGAAAAATGAATCTGATTGTATTAACTTTAATCAAAGAATAACTTTACAACCTTGGTGCCTTGATGCTGTACAAGCTCCTCCCAGGGTCCAGCAAGAATCTCCTCTACTTTGACAAGTTTCACTCTCTTCCCAATGAAGCCAAAAGGTATGTAATCTCTCCTCTCAATCTTAACTAGGAAGTCTCAATTCCAACAACATTTACCCTAAAAAATGTTCAACATTTAACCTCCCTAGCAACCAGCCCAATGCCTTAATTTATAGTGCAATGGAGGGAAGTTACTAGGTCCACCTTAAAAGGGATAAAGCCCTCCTTCAAAGGGATAAGCTCCTCTCATCAAGGGATTAGCTCCTTTAGTTATGGGATGCATGAACCACCTAGGAGCGAACCATCCACGTCAAGATTCCTTTTAGAAGCATCCAAAATTAACCACAAGTGAGTTTTTAAGAATAAACTTGCACCTTTTTGACTTTCATAGGGGTCCGCACCCACTCCTTTAGAGACAGAGCAGTCAAATCCGCAGGTAACATGAACAAGGGGTGCAGAACCACAGGTAACAGTAAGAGAAAGTGTGGAACCAGAGATTTATTGATTTTCAAGGACTTTCTCTCATTTTTAAAGCTTGACATGAAGAGCTGAGGTTTGAGACTTGCTAAGGAGGACAGTATGAATGATGATAGACCCATACTGACTGCAAATAGTCATGGTGACAATATTTTGTGTAACAGGACCTGCATGTGCGAGCGGTTTGATGGGCCTATAGGACCATGGGCAAAAACCTGAGCACGGAGATGATTCTAAAGGTGCGAAATAGAGTAGAAACTGAAATTTCTAAAGGGAGTACCAAAAGGAATCCACACGTAGTAGCTCCTGCAGTTATGACAACGTGGGAAGACCAGGATGAAGGAATCACACAACTATGTGAGGAAGATCATATAAGGATGCAGGAATCCATTTAATGAGGGAACCTTAGACTTCACAAAATCGAAGGAGATTGGGTACGATTGAGGAAGAAAAACATGTTGATGGACACTGAGATCAAAAGATTGGAAAACGAGGTCACGCAAGCATGTATCATAAATAAACCAAGGATGAAAATGCAAGATACAGATGGTCATACCACTGCATTAGAAGATTGTCACTGAGAATTTATGACTCTGCTACTATGGCTGAGACCGCACCTTACCAAATAGAGTAACAAGGGGAACACACCACATCAGATAAAACAAAAGGTGCCGGATGTCATGAGGGCAATTGAGGAGTGTCCATGAACTATATAGGAAGGAGAATTGAAGTCTCACATAGATGGTGCAACCACCTAACTAGCCATAGGGAGCATAGTCTCAACACTCCAGACAGTTGAAAGAGAGTGCGGGACTCTAAATGAGTCTATTTGGGAATTGTGCGGTGAAGGAGGTGCACGTAGAATCAGCATGGTACAAGGTTCATGCCCGTGCACAGGGGGTTGCGCTACTGCATGGGTAAATGGGGAAGTAACTGTTGGCATCACTTTTCATGACGAGATGTCTAATTTAAGGCTAAAGGGAGATGGCGACGGGCAATTAAGACACAAATTAAGGGCTATATTTGTGATGATCTACCACCAAGGATGCATTAATGACTCAAAAGTGTGGGGACTGGTCAAATTCAAATTCAAAAGATGCTATAAAACTCCCAAGGCTAGCCATGAGACAACACTTGTTTGTTTGAGATTTGAGCTATTACGAAGAGCACAGAGTGTTGAGAACCAAGTAGTATTTGAGCCCCCAAGTGCTTGAACAACCACAGACAGTTAGAACAAGACAAAAACTACCAAGAGAGGTGTTGGTTTTGTAGAGAGTACTACTAAGGAAGCCGCGCAGAGCCCTACGGTGCAAGTGGGGGATGTGTTGGAAATTTTGAAATCACCTCGGACGTTGAGGCCCAAGAAGGATAAATAGGCAACGCAACTAGTGCACATGTCCCAGCGAAATCTGCAGTTTGGTAAACATTCCATGGAAGAAAGGGAAAGGCTGTCAACATTGAGATAGATGATGAGGAGGAGGACCTCCAGGCTATCGTAGATGAGATAGAGGCGAAAGAAGAAATTGAAGAATACATCCAGCCGATGCGCGTTGCAGCAAAACTACTCGAGTACGTTCCTCCGTCAAAAGGAAAAGATAAGATACCCAAGGATTTGGATGCCGCTAAGAGCACACTCCAAACCCTGCTCCTCCTAGATGGAATTCTGTTTGAGGGCTTGCCCTTGGGCCAGATGCCCATAATGAAATTTGAAGACTGGGACCTCATGGACAGCAAAAAGTTCCCACATTTAGAGACTGAGAACCTCATGAAACAGAGCAAGGAGGGGTCAGTTATAGTGCTAGAGCCGTAGAAATGGTTGCATGGTGTGGAGAAGGCTGGACTACTCCACCTACTATGGATTCTGCACTTTCACCGTGAACCTATCATGATCTTTGTCATCAGGCAGCTACATTTCCTGGTGCAAGATGGGTACTTATGGCTGGAGGAGACTATTCCCATCATGGCGGAGCTTATCCATAGGATTTCTTGGCTTCCCTGTAAGGCAAATGACCTCGCAGAGATAGCTGGAAAAAGCAGAGATTTGGCGCTTGCAGAGGCCATGAAGAAAAAGTACAAATTGGAAAAGAAGGAGAGAGGCTATGCAATCAGTAGCATTAAAGACAAAGGGGTGCACGTAGCCACCCAACTGCTAGCTAGGAAGGTGATGAGAAAATGCCACAGAGACGAGGTACCAGAGTTAGTGTTTGCGCTGACAGAACAATGCGCAGAGGGGATCCAATTCAACTAGGTCGAGTCTACGAAGAATTGCTAACCAACTGCAAGGAAGCTCAAGAGAAAGGCAAGACCTTCCACTATGCGTGGTTACTCGTTTCTATTTTATTATTAACAGGGGCACTACCTAAGGACAGTTAATTCCCTCATATTGAACATGACTTGCCAGAGGCTACAAAATATGCGTCACTTTAGGCTACGAAGGATGCCATGTGGATCCGCGAGACTAAAATCTTCTGGGTGCTCATGGAGGTGAGTGTCTGGATGTGGATTAACAGGAGGCCGCACCTATCCCCCACAGTGTACAATAGTCTGTGGAGCTTTACAGACTTCAAGGCCGATATGAAAAATGTGTATATCAAGGCACATAAGGATCTAATGCATAACTGGACCAAGCTTCCTTTCATTGCAATTAATGACGCCATCTTCTCTGTGCTTGAATCATGGCCTCCCAAGTGGCACACTACAAATCTGGTAAAAAGGGATAGAATAGTAGCATGGAAGCAGAAGGATGCAACCAAGTTGAGTGTCACGAAGTTGGCCTAGTAGAGGCACAATAAACAAGTGGCCATGGAGGTAAGGGCCACCAGCAAAGCAGCAAAGGCAGCCGTAGAATAGGTAAAGGCTGCCTAAAGAGCAGCAGCAACACAAGCAATAGGGGCCACCTCGATGCAGGAGGGAGGGATCTAGAACGTGTCTACAGGATAGGGACCAGATATAGCAGAAGGCACGGATCCAGGCAAAACATCCACCCAACTGAAACAACTACATGTCATGGAGTGATCAGGTCCACGAAAGAAGGCCAAGGCTTCCAAACTAGACATTGAGCTAATTACATTGACATAGGGTGACCTCTATGACATCGATAACACAGTTCGCGAGGTCACCGAGAAGCACTCCAGGAAGCTATGACGAAGCAACAAAATGTGTTGGGGGCCCTAACGGTGTAGCTATAGGAACTTCAGGTGTGGGCCCCATAGGAAGGAACAATAACCGCCTACAGTGCCATAGGTACATCAGCAGCGGAGCAACTACTGTGCACAAAAATGGCCAACACCATAGTGCTGCCGAAAGGAGCGCTAATAGCGGAAAGTGAGGAGGACAGAGCTGTGGTGGGAAAGTTCACGGGACTTGGCCTAAACTTGGCTACCCTCCCACGGGATACATTATATTAGCTACAAGACGGAGCAACAACAAAACTTCGTGCTAGGGAAGGACGCACATTACAGATGCTCAGCGAATAAAGAATCAACATTAAGCAGCCTAGTCTACAGCGTGATGAAGTGCTTGCGCAGAATTAGTAGGTGGAGAAAATGGTAGAGGAAGCATGTCGTCACATTCCAAAGCTAGAAATCATAACAAAACTACCAGTTGGAGTGCTCATCCACAAATTAGTCAGTGGATTCCACGAGGCAAAGGAGGAAGCAATGAGGGTACAGTTGGACCTCAAACTTCAGATTGCTGAGCTGCGATTAAAGGCACAACCCTCTACATCCCCAGAAGTTAGGGAACAACACACTAGTGTTGTTCAAAAAGGGCTGGAGGAAATAAGACAGTTAGTACAAAACTACATCGCTATGTTGGAAGAATCCTTCGCGGTCCTCACTTCATTACAGGGGGACCCCAACATACAGTGCCTAGAAATGGAGGCACATGAGCTTCAACTGTAGTATGAAAGTGTGCGTGGAACAACATAGACAGTTGTCCTAACCCAATGACTTGCGTAGCTACAGTAGGCAAGGGCATTGAAGGAATAGGTGCATGTCACGTGGCAGAAAGAGGCAGTCCTTAAAGCATGTGTCCAGCCTTGGATTGATGAGGCCTTCCTTACACTGTAGATATCAAAAGAAAGATTACACAGATGAAGGTGATGCATGCCTTAAGATAGGGATTTTCCCCTAACAACGAGACTTCGGCTGAAAGAGTGGAGTAGATCCAGAAGACTGCAGAACAGTGCATTGTGGACCTCCGCACAGTGCAGGATTGGTTGGAAGGGCTGCGTGCCAAGATCGTCACACTAGTAGAGTGACTCAAGATGAGTCATGATGATTGTGTTGGGGACCTGTTGGGCATGCAACCCCCCCATAATAGGTTTTGGGGCTCAAAGCCCAAGTTTTGGTCAAAGGTTTTGTAAGACTCTGTGAATTGCAAGCGCAAAGGGCGAAGTAGAGGTTAAGTCAGAGGGCTGTCTGCCCTAAAGTAATGTAATGTAATGTAAAGTTATGTCGGCCTATCCATGGTCCACAGACCATGGGATTGTATAAATAAAGTGAGGCTCTAAGTGTAAAGAAAGTAGTAGATGATAGACTGAGTAGTGAAGGAATGGTTCAAGCTTAGAGTAGAATTCTAAGTGTCTTGGGTTGTAGTAGTAGGAAGAGGCTTTGCAGCTGAGTGCACAGAGGCCTAGTAGAGTCCACAGCTAAGTGCGCGAACCCCTATAGATGAGTGCACAGGGCGGTGTCAAGTCTGTAATCAGGAAAGAAAGCTAATAAAGAGAAGTTTATCCTAATTATGTGCATCTAGTCTTGAATCATTATTCTGTTGTTATGCATTACGTTTTCTCTGTTTATTTACTGGGCGTAGTTGACTAAATTCTTATATGGTTAAGAATAATTATATATGAAAATAATCTAAGTAATCAACTAATAGTGCATAATTAAGAAAGGCTTGGGTAAATAACAAGGATCGCACCGCGAATAGGACTGCATGAAGACAACATCGCCAGCCATGAGGTGCCCTCTGGTGCACGTAGCACAGTGAGCGTGAAGGTTGGAATGCGTACCAATCCTAACATATCAGACATCCCTAGGATGTGGAAACCTGGTTCTAGCACCCTCCCATACTACTTCGGGTGAGACCTCAATCCGCGCTCTGCAGACTGTTGCCGAAAGGGCCAGTAGTACTAGGATTTGCTTGGCTAAATCACTTTTGAACCTGGGTCAGGACCCCCTAAGCCAACATGAGTTAGGGCTTCAATTTTTTCCTTTGCAACCTTGAGTTTTGTCCTTGCATTCCTTTCTCTGTTGGCATAGTGTTTTGCCATATTCTTCTGAATTTCATTTTGCTAATTAACTTTCCTCTAGGAGCTTCTCTAAATGTTGATTTACCTTATCAAGCCAATGCACCCTGTTATCATTCATCAAGATGGAAAATTTCTCATTCCATGTGATCTCATTAGAAAGCTCAACCATCTTTTGTTTCTCTAGTTGTAGAGATCTATTTCTAGGATCTTGCTCTTCTTTAAGTTCACCATACTTGTCATAGGATTCATCAAGCAATGCCTTGGCTTTCATTTCTTCCCTCTTTGCCTTGATAAGCTTAATCTCCATGACATCATGTTTGGCTTGAAGCTACTTATTCTCCTTCTTATAATATCAGATGATGTATTTTGACCCCTCTAGGTTGATCTGGAGCTCCCTGATGAGTGCATTTTTTTCATTTATGACAATGCTTGTGCTCTCACTCTCATCATGCTCACATAGGTCAACCAAGTCAAAATCTTGCTCTATCTCATGAAGGTCCTCCTCCTCATGCTGAATCTCTGTCTCTATCATCATTTCCTTGCCCTTCTGTACTTGCTTTGCTGATGGAGAAGGCAAGGTCCCTCCCACAATATATGGGGAAAACACCTGCCTATGGCCTCTCTGATAAGTGTGTGTTGAAGTGCCCAAATCAGCTGCTTTAGGCTTGATGACCTCAACTTGTTCAATCTACTTCTGCTCTCTGATTTCATCTTTCTTAGGTGAATGGATATGCTCATGAAATGGTGATGATGGAGGTTATGGTGAGCGTGACTGATCAGATGAGGATGAATGATCTATGGGTTGAGATGGAGGAATGGAGGTGGAAGGATGAGATGATGAAGGGATACTTTGAACATTGTGATTAGATGAATTAGTGAATATGGGATTGGCTATGAAGGTATTCCATGCAATGTTGAGCTCTTTGAGATGATAAAGGACTATGATTTTAATGAGGGAATGATGAAAGAGACTCTTCATTTGATGTTCATACTCTATTTTCTAGACAATATAGGACATCTTATCAATGCTCCGGAAAATATAGTAGGGTATATTGAGCATAATTACCCTAGTGAAATGCATTAAAAGCCGGATATGATAGGAATAAAGCCTAGAAAATCTACCTTCACATGAAAATTATTTCATGTTAATTTTCATCATTGGAGCATATCTCTCTAGTAGGTGACAAAAATGAAAATAGCCCTTTATTTCATTTCGGGGCCTTGGTTTTAGCAAAGGCTCATAATAATTTCTCTCCAACTCACCTTGCTTAAACCATTTCTCCCCAACATCTGGGTTTTCGGTGGCAGATGATATAATTTCAATAGATAAAGTAAAAGTGACAGTTGCTAAAGTGACTTCGTTGTCTTGGAGTTTGGATATGAAGAGTCTAGTCAACATAGGATGGTGTTGGACTCCTTGAATTTGCTCACAGAAATCTGAACAACCTAGATATTTGAAGGATGTCACAGCCATAAGAGATCCCAAAAGTTCCCTGAGATCTGTTGGCTCAAATCTAAGTATTCTGCCTCCTTTGTGTGTTTTCTTGACATCTATTTCCTCTCCCACACTGTATGGCTTATTTTCATCTTCTGCCATAGTGTTTTAATATCAAACCCTAGGGATGTATAAGGTTGATGGAATGTGGTTTTCTGGGAGTAGGGAATGGGGAATGGAAATATGAAGGAGATGGGTGAAGGGATGTATGTAATGGAGGAGGATATTGGGTATTAATATGATAGATTTTTGGGATGGGGAAATTGTTTGCAATGTAGGGGGTTTTGGAGCCTAGGTAGTTGTAGCACCTAGGACTTAGGGTTTTGGCACAAAGGTTTAGAGATCATTTGTGATAAAATGGTTTAGGGAAAGGGAATGAAGGTGTAGGGGGTGTATGAAAGTATAGGGGAGTTAAAATTTAGGAATTGAGAGTGCAAGAGTAGTTTTTAGGGAGATACTAGGGTTTAGATGTGAAAATAACCCTATGAGAATTATTTTAGGAGGAAGAATCATGTAATATTCAGCTGTTACTTACTTGTGGGAGGTCGAATACAACTTTGGTGGCATTGAGTAGGCGATTCTAGCTTTCTTGGACAAATGCGAAGTGCTTGTGGCAAGTGCGTAGCGCCTCTGGAAAGCGCACAACGCCTGAAGGGAACACGCAATGCCCATGACAAGTGAGCAGCGCTGGGAAAGTTTGTAGCACCTGAAGAGAACATGCAATGCTTACTCCGTTTTGTTGATTTCGCCCAGAATTGTGAAAATCGTCTCTTGGGGTTTGCTCAAGAAATGATAAGAGGAAAATGGAGTTGAGTTAGATGCTAGCAAGGCCCTTATACTTAAAAGAATTTGATCTTTAGCTTTAAAATCCACTTTCTAATGTTTCACTTCTCCTTTTTGAAATGCTTGCTAATTTCCCTTTACACTCTGATTTTCTTCTTTGCAGGTTGATGATGCATGGAGTTTTGGCACTCTTCACATTTGAATTTGCTTGGATGAATTTGGCACATATTTCTTTGAGTTGACAACTTAGGAATAGTAACTTATTACATATAATGAAAAAAAGTGACATAAATTAGAAAAAAATATTACATCTATGTTTTTTAGAATAAAATTATAATTTGAAATAGAACTGATACTTGGAAAGAAAATTATAACTTGGGCAAGCATAGTTACATGTTTTCCAATCCTCTTTAAATACAAAAAAGGATGTTATTTTTCTCACTCTCATACTTTTTGTTGGCTTTAGGCAGTGAAATGGAGTATTATTGGACCTTGAAAGAATGAAGCCTAGTGACCTAATGGGACCTTGAATGATGAAACTCGATGTGGACTTGACTGACACAAAACATGATGAAATGAAATTTTATGATTAATGTATGCTCAGTAGGATACAATAAGGTGGGCCAGTAAATATTGATTTTTGAGGGAGGGTAGGGCTTTTGACATAGGGCTATCATTACTGAGTAAAGTTTTCAATGAGGACCTAGGTGGAATGATAAAAATTTCTGAATGGGACCCTAATATGATATAAAAGAGGAGTTTTGATCACTGATGGTATTATGAAAATAGTGACTCTAACACTATCCACACAGCATTCACAACAAACCAGAATTGCTCTATATCTTCGCTTCCTATGCCCTTGAAAATTGGTAACTTCATTGTGTTCGCCATGTTTAATGGTGGTGGAAAAAGTGGAGTGATATATGGAATTTACATCTACAGATAAACACATTTTCCCTAGGTGGGTGACTACACCTAGAACAACAGAAAGAACGTAGTTTAACCTTTTCTTATAGAAGATAAATGAGACAGAGGAACTTACTTGTAGTCTTTCGCTTCCTTGATCTCTTTTGAATCACTCCCATTGCTCACACTTGAACTAAATCCAATATAAAGGTACATGCATCAAGAGAAATAGAAACAAGAAACGAAAGCATACATGATCTATCTACTATAAAAGAATGGTATCGAAGACATTGAAACAAATAATCATCACAGAAATGAACAATCATATGAGAAAAGGAATAAGCTCTTTATTAATGTAGAAGAAAGAGTATCACCCAATACAGTTCAATCCTATGCCACTCCTCCAACTTCAATCCAACCCTCACCACATCAAAAACACACTTCTCTAGCAGCATAACATTGCTCAACATGAACTCAAATCTCAAACCAACAAAGTTTCCTTACAAACTTCAGATTCTAGCCCCCTGATCACTATGATGAGTGCTCAATTTATAGGAAACGAAGGTGGTTTTTTAAAAAATGAGGGTATTGAATGGCCTTCCAAACTTGGAGTTAGTTTTCATGGAGAAAGGGATGAGAGGATAGGAGGTTAATGGATTCTTAGCCTATCCAATTTCAAGCTCATAGGAGTAGATAAGAGATGGGATCCTTCTAGAATCATCTAGAATCAAGGAATATTCCCAGAACCCTATGAAAATTTCTCTCAATCTCACCCAGTGTAGGTCAAAGAGGACCTAAGTGCACTACAATGTAGGTGAAAGTGGGCCTACCTACTCTTCAGCGCACTGTCTCAATGCTTGGGTTGCGTCGGTGTCTCAAGGAGGCATTTCAGGAAGGCTTCAGGCTAGGGAACTTTCATAAAAGGAAGCATTCAATGAGTTCACTTCTCTAGGGCATGTAACAAATGAATTAGGGTTTGATGAGCTCTAAACGTACTGATATGAATGTCAGGAGTGATGTGCCCAAATAGACCTGTAACAGTTGCCCCCTAAAGCATGAAGTCGAAAGTGATAATGTCGAGTGATATGATTTACGATGTAACGGAGAGGAACTGAAGCGGACGGTGACCTACATCAATTACAATACATAACATCATGATATTTTTTATTTTTTCATAAATTGCTGAGGGAAGGCATACCCATACTCAACATATAAAATTTCATTACATGTACATAGATAGTCGTCTATAGATATAGAACCATGATGCGATGACCATCAGTGTAAAGCCATCGTACAGATGATTTAGTACTTTCCGGAAATCACAGCACGGATGGATGAAACTAGATCTGGGGTCTTCTATCTCATCCAATCATTTGCTCAAATACGAGTGTAACCATGTGAATATGTGATCTGAAGTCGAACATGGTAAGACATCGTCTGATTACTAGCCAATGATGTAAGCCGTTAACAGATGCAAGAGAGATCACCGATAATGATAATGATTCTCAAGGTAGTATAGTACATTTTGCATGGTGTGAATAGATGTTTTGATGTTTAACACCATACAAAGTCTTTCAGTCAAAGGCCAGTGATGTCAACCTATCACCGAAAGTGAGAAACTTGCCATTGATGTATGGAAGCCACAAGGTACTGAAAGGGTGTTTCTAAGTCAACTTGTTGGATAATGTGTTGATGTCGACAAGAAGCGACTCATCACAGGAAGACCTTGATGTATCCCACATCAATGACATGAAACAATTGTAATGATTTTGGAGATGGAATGTGATTGACGACATAAGGTTCAGGCATGGTGGTCATGAAAATGAAGGTTGATGAGTATTGCAAAGGATGAAGTTTATTGAGTGACTTCTTTTCAACATGTCGGCGACACTGAATGAATTGGTAGCATTGACCCAAAACCAAAGTGATGGATGGTGTGATAGACCATGGGTATGATAACCATCAAGAAGATAACCCAACCCAAATAGTCACAGAGATGAAGTGAAAGTGTCATGTTCAAGAGCGACTTGCTACCATAAAGTGATTTATCCATTTTCCCATTTTCCCCAGTGATTGCTGAATAGTACCCCTTTATTTCTTAACAAGCTTAAGGAGGATAACATATTATTGTAGTATAATTCCACCCTTCAGATGAATCCATCACTATGTGATTTTTTAACGAGCCTAGCAAAGGTGAAACTCAGTCTTGTCATGATGGACAAGTTTGTCGCTATTTGATGTTTTAACGAGTTTACTGACAATGAGAACTCGATCCTTTTCAAGTTTATAGAGTTTTAAAGGGGACAAAAAGAAAACTCGACAAGTTCTTTTTCGTAAATTTGTCTCTCAAGTCAGAAAAAGCATAAAATAATACAAGAGAGAACCTATTGACCATGTTCGATCAACATATTCCTTTTTCGTAAGTAATCTATCTCATTCTAGAAAAGGATTAAACTTATACTGAGTAGATGTCATTTCCAACCCATTTACGAGCTGAAAAGGACAAGGGCTTGACAATCTTTTCATGTTTCAAGAGTCTAAAAAGAGCTTAAAGATAACTCCACTTAGAGGAACGAGTTGTGTCTAGGATATCTACTGGTTCTAGTGATGTTGGAACTTCTCAAAACATGTTGATTTATGTGAAGAGCCCGGCTAATAAGACCACTCATTTCAACTGTTCCTCAAAAATGGTAAAACAACCAAGTGAAAGCATATGATCGACCAAGTAGATAATGAGGATGGAAGGAGAAAAACCAAGTCTCATCTGATGGAAGAGGCTGGTAGAATGGTAATCATGAGGGTTAAAATGGAGATGGGTTCATTTTACACAAGCTTGAACCATAGGGAACTATTCTTGGATTCAATTTCATGTTTACACAAGATTAAAATGAAAAACTATGCTTGGATTCAGTTTCATGTTTACACAAGCTTGAAATGAAAAAAATATGCTTGGATTTAGTTTCATTTTTACACAAACTAGAACGAAAAAATATGCTTGGATTGGCTTACATGACCCCAACATGATGACTCGATTTTAGGTGCATGCCCCCCAAGCTTCATTACATTCACATAAGTAGACTACTCATGGCTATCAGGTGGATGGAATGAAGGTTCATTTATGAGATCAAGTGAAAGACTTGACGGGGATTTTACGAGATCTAATCAAAAACTCAAATTGGAACTTTTCTCCAGGGGACCTTGTTTCATTTTTTAATGAGTTTGACACAAGACAAGGAACTGTGCTCAAATTCCTTGTTTCATTTTTTAACAAACTTGACACAAGACAAGGAACTATGCTCATATTCCTTGTTTCATTTTTTACTAAGCTTGACACAAGATAAGGAACTATGCTCATATTCCTTGATCACAAACCATAAGAGGTCATGACTTCTAAGAGGTTCTCATCAAATGGGAGAACAATGCTCTGGAAGGGACATGTAGCAAGGAATCCATTAGAGGGATCTGGTTCGAATGCCCCCAGTACATAATGCACAAGATCATGTAATTGATCGTTAGTTGATGTAGGCATGGAACGGGTTGCCACTTAATTAACCCGTGGTGGGGAAGATACCATTGGGACGAAAGGACCATTTAGGGAAGATGGTTGACTGGAAGCCATATTTGGACTAGGAAATGAAAGATGGTCAACGGTGACAATTCTGCCTTCATGCAGGAAACACATCGCTCGAAAGAGTGTTGAAACAATAGCTCCCATGTCATAAACATAGTCACGCCCAAGAAGTAAATTGTAATCTAATGGGACTGGGACTACCATCACATTGAGATAAACAGTTTTTCCTCCCAAAGTAATAGGCAACTAAGGAAGGATCCTTAATGGTTGACTGGTTCCTCTATTAAAAGCCAAAAAAAATTGGGCAACAAGTACAAGTGGTGTTGAACTAAGCGCCTGCCAAGTAGTGGAGGAAAGGATACTCACAGATGCACCTTCATCTATAATAGCGCCAGATACAATCATATTATAAACCTGTACTATGCTATGGAAAGGCACATAAGAAGAAAGACAAAATCCTGCCAGTCAATTCCAATCAAAGGAAGTGACCAGACCACTCAGAGGGGGTGCCGTAAGAAGGGGAGAATTACCCCCTTGAGTTACAAGAATGGGAGGATTTTCCTCCTATCTTGATGGAACAGGAGGGTTGCCTCCAATCTCATTGGAATTTGAAGAAACAAAAAGAACCTGAGTGGTATCATACTCACTCTTTATGGGAAAGGTACTATTAATCAAGTCAATTGTTTCCTTGACCTGTGATTGGTCAAGTATAGACTCATGGGATTGACATTCAAAGAGAGTGGGTTTGACCGATGGTTGATTTGGGTCAGTTACTTCATCAGCTAGTGAAGGATTAAGGGAGAGTCTCCTGTAACTAGATGGAAATCACTGTGGAGAAGCAGGATGGTTATCCAACACTTTTTGGGCTTCATCCAGATAGGGACAAAGGTGAATGGGATCATTCCCTTCACATAGCCTACAAGGAAACTTAAGTCTACCCTTCTTTCCATGAACTTTACTACCACTAGTTGATGGTGTGTCACCAGCATGATCTCCTGAAGTTGATGACACGGGATGATGTGAAAGAGAAGACCATTATTCTAATATCTAAGGAATACTAGAACAGTTTTAGAGAAGATGGTCCCCCGTACAAAGTTTGCAAGGATATTGAAGTTTGTGAGGCTTATCGAACAATTTCTCATCAGAAGTTGCATTCGAAGCAATGGTTTCTTGGTTGGCCCCCTGTCTAATTTTCTTCTTCTTCTTCTTCTTCCCTTTCTTCTTCTTCTTATCCACCTAGTTACTAGTGTCAATACTTCCACTAGGAGAAGAGGAAGAAGGGAAGGAATAAACAACCGACGAAGAAGGTAAAGGGTCAACTTTAGGATCAACTGGAGGTTGATTTTTTCTAGGTGGAGGAGTACTCAATTGCGGAGAAATCACGACATTTTTAACCAAGGAGGTTGAAAACAACCATACTAGCAAGCCAATGTTAAATCTTGGAAGAGATAATGTAGCCATATATGGAGCACCAATATTTCCGAAAAAAGGAAAAGGACTAGGATTCCCATCAAAAGGAATTCCTTAATCGGTAGACTCCGGAGTTGTTGCCATATCTCTCAACCTAAGATCAACTAAGGAGTGATGTGGAGGATGTTATCCATGGTCAATTAATTTTATTTTAATCAAAATAGCATAAAATAACAAAAGTGGGATAATCTAGGCAAAAGGATTACCAAGTAATTGTGAACTACAATATACTACCTTAGTAAACCAAGCACTTAGCATATGTGCAGGCAATCTCCCCGAATGTTGATTTCAATGTCTCATAGTGTACAAGGTGGCTAACTTGGTTACCTAAAGATGGATAGTAGCCTAATGTAGTCCTCCCATATCTACCCAAAATTATGTGGAGGCCGAAACCGGATACTGAGAGAATTCCTTTATACTTTTTGTACTATAACATCGCCCTATATACTCAAAGGTACGTGGAAAATCTACGATATACTTACATACATGGAAAGGTGTATCACACTCGGAATGTATTGCAGAAAATTAACAATAGCTCCTATGTTTTACAATGCCAGAACATGTCTCTGGCCTGGAACCTCTAAACGTCATTTGTTAGGTGACAATGCTCCATTAGGTTAATTGAGATAACTTTTAAGTTGATCTTCATTAGGAGTTTGTCTTTCAGGTTCACCACGTGATATCTTTGAAACTCCTAGAATGCAACTATGGTGAGAAACATTCTTTCCATTTTATTTGAATAATAAAAACCTTAACTACAAGGGATAGAGCAATCAGAATGTTCAATCAAAGGGCAAAGAGCACATCTAATGCAATTTCCCTATACTATTCCTACAAGCACAAACAAACCTCTAATTTCATAATGAAAGTTTTTCTTTTCAATTCCCTTAATGTTTAGATGAACAAAATAAAACTAAATGCACATACAATTAATCAATCTTTTTGCAAGAAACGAAGACTTTACGATAGTTTCTTTTTGAAAGAAATGAAGACTTTACCACACTTCCTTTATAGAAAAAGATTAATCGACTATAAGATAACTTGAAAATGAATTGATAATGATAAATACATCATTTAAGAAACACTAAACAATCAAGGCCAAAGTAGGGCTAGGAGGAGAAATACAACTTGATTTCAGAACCATAAGAATCATTGGTCTTTTAGCAAACAAAAATAGAATACACTTTGGAAAAATCAAACCAAATGTGGGTTTTTTAGCCTAAGAGGAATCAGTGCAGGCCAGAGTGGGAGACAGTGCACTACAATGCACTGTCTCTAAGGCAGGGGCTGCTCTGCAGTGCACTGTTTCAAGACTAACATTGCGTTGGAGTCAAATCAAGAGACATTCAAGCATAATTTTTGACTAAAAACACTTCAAAAATACTAAAATAAGATCAATAAAGTCAAGAAAAGTCTAATAGGGTGTAAAATGATGAGGGTAAGCCACCAAGAATGACAATCATTCCCCAGTATGGTTGATAATTTGTTATATGGATTTTTCATCTACGGATAAACACATTTTCCCTAGGTGGGTGACTACACCTAGAACAACAGAAATAAAGTAATTTAACCTTTTCTTATAGAAGATAGATGACATAGAGGAACTTACTTGTAGTCTTTTGCTTCCTTTATCTCTTTTTAATTGCTCCCATTGCTCCCACTTGAAATAAATCTGCTCTAAAGGTACCTGGATCAAGAGAAACATAAACAAGAAATGATTAAAGCATACATGATCTATCTACTATACAACAATGGAATCGAAGACATTGAAACACATAATCATCACAGATAAGAACAATCATATGCGAAAATGAATAATCTCTTTATTAATGTAGAAGGAAGAGTATCACCCAATATAGTTTGATCATGTGCCACTCCTCTAGCTTCAGTCCAACCCTCACCACATCAAAAGCACACTACTATAGCAACATAACATTGCTCAACATGAACTCAATTCTCAGACGAATAGAATTTCCTTACAAACTTCAGATTCTAGCCCCCGTGATCACTATGATGAGTGCTCAATTTATAGGAAATGGAGGTGGTTTTGTCATAAATGAGGGTATTCAATGGCCTTCCAAACTTGGAGTTAGTTTCCATGTGTTATAGACATTTTTGTGCCTTACAGCATGAAGCATGAAATGTCAATAATCTGAGGGATCCAAAGTCCCTAAACATGTTGTTCCTACCCCTAGAGGAACAAGGTCAGCAAACCACAGCA
Source organism: Pinus tabuliformis (assembly GCA_031772625.1). Lineage (NCBI taxonomy): Eukaryota > Viridiplantae > Streptophyta > Pinopsida > Pinales > Pinaceae > Pinus > Pinus tabuliformis. Next base: position 1,545,635,347 of record CM062819.1, read on the forward strand.
CTGAAAATCAGTTCTCCACCTGAAAACACTCAAAAACAAGCTATTTCTGGATCATGTCAGCTGCTCCACTGAGCATCTGCGCTGAATGTCAACTGCTCCACTCTGTACCTGCGCTGAATGTCAAAAGCAATGAAGGCTACCTACGCTGGGCGACATTGGCCAAGTGGCACAGTCATTCTGCAAGGTGTCAAATGCCCAGGAAGCTTCCAAAATGACACTTGGATCAAGGAATTCGCCTTGTGATGAGTAAGAGGATCTAGATCTCCAAGTGGAAGCAAGAAACTCCAAGTGGACTCAAGAACTGAAGTATAACTGAAGTGGGAGAGGACACTAGTCAGCTTCATGCCAGCCTCAAGCTGACTCATCCTTTCTCCAAAACTCCTATATATAGATCTCTCTCATGAGGTCTAAGGGGGCTGGAATCTTGTGAATGTAAGGAAGTGCTGTTGGTTTGAGTATAGAACTATTGGGTGATTGCTTTGAAGGAGGTGAAGAGGAGATTTCTTTTTGCTGGGAGGTGTTGCTGGATTGGGCCTCTTATGGTTGTAACACTCTCAGAACTTTACTTCTTCCATTAATAAAGCATTTGAGGTTCTTCTATATGCATGTGTCTCTGTGGCGTATTGATGCTTGTATATTTGATTTATTCTAATCCTTGAATCAATTATGGATGTATGCTTCTTGTAGTTTCCCTTTCTTGTGCTTTTGTAGGATCTTTGTGTAGCTGGGCCAGTAAAAGAACAAGGAGCTGGGAGCAAGCAGCAAGGAGAGAAGATTGGATCAAACATTAGCGGAAGACAACGGTTAGTGGATCTCTTTCTCCCCTCTCTTACATCTCATAAAGAAGTAATCTTGAATAGTTTTGCATTAGGTTGTTGCTGAGGTACTATCACCCTTAGAGTGGGATAGGGTCATTCCGTATTGGATACTTTTCCCAACAACAAATTGGCGACTCCGCTGGGGATCGTATCTTGTTGGTTGTTTGTGTTTTTTCTATTCATTTCATAAACAAAGGGAGTACTGAATCGAACTGTATTTGGATCCTTCAAATACAAAGTAGAGGGCAGCTACTCTAGCTCAGTTTCTGGGCAAGTTTATGATTTGAAGAGCTGATCCACAAGGACTCTAATAAGCTCTTAGTGATAGCTTTTCATCCTCCTTGTCATCCCTTAGTGTGTCCTTGACTGATAGCTTTTGATTTGAGCCAAAACTGTGAATTTTTGAGCAATCTGTGACCCGGAAACCAAGAGAAACGAAAGTTTCGTTCTTCAGTGCAGGCTGTACAAAGGCTGTCTGCATTTCAGCGCAGTTCCCGAAGGGGCTACCTGCGCTGAAGGTCAAACAGACAGTGTCCCACCTGCGCTGGACCAGTCTTGCTTTGTGCTACTGGGGTTTCCTGCTGTTTCTTGCCCTGTTTTCACTCTTGTTTTGCTGCCTGTTACCAGTCAATGTGCCTATCTGAAACCAACTTTCCTTGCCACTATTCCGCCTCGGTTGTATAAAGAAACTGTGTTTGTTCTTTGTGTATTTCTTATATCATTTACAGTTTCCCATAACGAAAGTGAACTAGTCTTGCTGTGACCTCTTAGATCTAGACTTGTGATAAAGTGTCGTTTTGATCTTAAGAGTTAGTTGGTTTGCTGTTCATAGCTGATTGAGCTTTTGCTTTCGTCATTTGGTTTGAGTTTATATATTTCTAGTGTTGAAACAAGTAAATCTCAAGGTGTCTTTTGATTTTGGACAAGCTTGTTTGCTTTCACTTGAAATTGAATTCAAAATTATACAATAGCTTTCTTTTTGCATTACGCCAACATTAAGAAAGAGAAAAGAAATACTTGCATTGTGCATGTGCATTATGACAGCTTGCATGTTGATTTAGGAAAAAGTGCATTAGCGTGTGCTCTATGATCTGTGTGAAAAGATGTTATCTTTCTTTTCCCTCAGTAGTTAAGATTTTCAAAGTTGAAAGATTGAAAAGCTTGCTTATCATCTTAGACTGCATTTAGGAGTGTTACCATACATCTCGTGGTGATCCATAAAGGCAAACTGCTAAACAAGATCAACCTTAAAATAAATTGAATTTACATAACAACGCATTGAAACATAACGAAAACACATAGAGGTCTAAGCTAGAGACGTGTTCCAGCGTCGTTAAACGTGATATCTTAGCGTTGAGTGGTTGGGTGATTCCTCCACGGTGAAGCGATAAGTATCAATACGGACTTGTGCTCCCACGTACCGTCGTGTATATATTGGGAGACCCCTATAGGAATAAAGCCTTTATCGAATAGGAAACCGTGTCGGCCGCCCTACTGATCGCAATGCAGTGAACACAGCATTCACGAAGATCGACCACTCGTACCGTAAAACGTATTCTGTGGTTTTGCGAAAAGTTTGGCACACCCTTTGCCTAGAACTCCAGAGCAGTTTCTTTTGGCCTTTTTCAAACTCTATAACTGAAAAAGTCCATCCGAGCATTTGTCACTTCGGGCTCGTTAAAACATCGAAGGAGACTAGAGTCATCTTTAGCTTTTTCTCGACTCTTAAAAAGTGAAAAAGCAAGTTGTGTCTAAGCGTCGTTATAAAATTTATTTTAAACAGAACATAATCACCTCCTATTCCCGCGTTGATTTTAAGTTGAGAACATGGAACGCCCCAACCAAGGAATTCCACATGATGGAAATCCTTGTCCATTCTCCTCTTGGGGAGAAGTTGGTGCGCCCCACATGGCCACATTGTCGCTTCCAGGACTGACAATTGGCCTGCCTATTTGGCTGTTCTCAACTAATGTAGTTCAGACCACCATGGTTCTTGAGCAGTCGAGTCAACAGTTAGATGAGTCTAGAGCTGCCCGCCAGCCTTCCACTTCCTATAACTCTTCCTCCAATCCTTCATCTTCGCAGGGTAGAGTCGGCAAAAGCCAAGCTCCAATGGAGAAGAAGGAGAAGAAGAAGAAAGAGAAGAAGAAGAAAGAGCCTAAGGCGACTGGGGGCAAGCAAAAGACATCTGACAAAAATCCACACACAGCACAGACCGGGCCTAAATCGCCATGTGTCATATGTAGAGGAGACCACTTCCATAGAGATTTTCCTTGTATTCCCCGGATACTAAGGGACTGGTCCCCTCGTCTGCACAATTCGGGAGCATCAACCTCTGATAGCCATGTTGATTGCTTACCGTCAACCAGCGAAAGTGAAGGATCAAGGCAAAGAGGGGGAGCAAGATCCCCCTACAGACTGTGTGAAGGCGATCACGCCATCCACCGTTGTCCCTTCTTAGACGAAGCGAAGAGAGTTTTGGAAGATCGCCCGGTTTCACCGTTGGGACTTCCTCCTGGATACAAAAAACTCGTGCCAAGTCCTTCGTTGGTTGAAAATACAGCTGGCCCGCTCAAGTGGTCAGCTGAAACGTCAGTCATTGAAAATGAACCTACTGAACCCAGACCAGATGAAAGTCTAAAGGTCGATACGACAGTTGACCCGGTTCTTCCTTCAGAGGTTTCATCCTCAAATGACACCGTCACTGAAGATTCATCTTCGAATGACACCCTCACTGAAGAGAATAAGGATGACACCATCCAGATTCTTTTCATCAACACCGACTCTGATGAGCATCAGGGAAATGCGCCCATTCCTTTATCGCAGGAAGGAACATCGTCAAGGTCATATCCGGCCGTGTATTCGGTCCCACCACCAAGCAACCTGGTTGTGTCCTTTGATTGGAACCAACTAGGCAGACCCCGGTTACCAACCAGTATACCATTCAGAATCATAGTCCAAATTTACAGGATGGTAATGGCTGGAACTATCATTGATGAAGGGGCATCTGTGAGTATCCTTTCCTCTATTGCTTGGAAAGCACTGGGTTCCCCAGAGCTTTTTCCTGAGATAAGGAATCTCTCGGGTTTTGATAAAGGAACCAGTCGACCATTAGGGATCCTCCCCAATGTACCTGTTACGTTGAAAGGGAAGACCGTTCAGATGAACGTGATGGTTGTTCAAGGACCCTTGGATTATAACCTACTCCTTGGACGAGACTATATATATTGCATGGGAGCTATAGTCTCCTCGCTCTTTAGAGTAATGTGTTTTCCACACGAAGGAAGAATGGTCAAGCTCGTAGACCAACTTTCATTTCCGGGATCACGCATCGCAAATAGTCACATACCAACCCTCAATGGTCTATTCACCCAAGAAATTTCTCCACCCCCAGTCCTCCTTCCTGATGAGTGCGAGTGATTCGGAAAGATGGGACTGGAACCCAGGGGGCATGCATCCTGGTCTGCTTCGGGCAGAGAAAACCTTGGGTATAAGATAGAATTTCCGCGGGAGAATATGACTAGTCCATACCCCGTCCGTGGATGGAAGAGGGGTTGTTCTAGAACAAGATTCTTTTGTCAAAGTTATGTGAGTGAAATAATCTGTTTTTCACCCACCTTTGTCTATTTCGGTAGACATTGCCGAAGAAAGAGATTGATTTGCGGCAGCAAATAGAACCATCTTTGGGTAACCAGAAAGAGGCAAGCCTCACCCTTTAAAACAAATGTTTTATCGGATAAGTAGGGGCAGCCTTGAAATTGTACTTTATACCTGGGGGCATGCAAACCTTTTGGAGTGCAAGCAAAGAGCGGTTATTTATCTGTTTTTTGGATTAGTCGTTTCCCAACTTGCATAAAGAAAGGATGTGGGGCAAAGGTCAAAATTTGCCAAATTAGGAGCATAGCTTCGTGAGATAAAGCTCCATAAAAAAAAAAAAATTAGCTATCTCACAGGAGACATTCTTATCTTATGACTGGTATATTCGAGCAGTTTTACCACGGAATTTATGCTCGTTAAAAAATAGAAAAGCGAGATCCGAGCAGTTTTAACGCGGAATTCATGCTCGTTAAAAAATAAACATAAGCAATGAGCAGTGTTTTGGCGCATTCAAGCTCATTAAAAAATAAACCCATCTCAGTAAATAACCACTGTGATCGTAAATTTATTAGCCATAAAAGCCTTGGTCGTGTTTACACCCGCCACCTCCATTTCGTTTGGCCAATCGTTCACCTCCATATGATTGTTTACCCATTTTGAGGAACAGCTGCGAAGAGTGATTTCACTTAGCCATCCTTGTGACACTGCCGTGATTGGAAAATTCCAACCTGTACCTGGAATCTGCTGCTATCCCTGTTTATCACTCGTTCCTCAAAAGACGAGTCTTCTTTGAGCTCTTTTCATCTGACTCGTAAAATATGAAAAGTTTGCCGAGTTTTGGCCTTCCAGCTCGTTAAAATGACCGGAAGAGCTATCCCTCCTCTAGATTTTAATCTTTTTGGACCTGAGGGATTATTGCACAAAAAGGTCGAGCGCTTGTTTTATTCGGCTCATTAAAGTTATAGAAAACTCATCCCTTCTGTATTGTTTTATACTTTTTCGGACTTAAGGGATTAGATGACGAAAAAGGAATTTTGGAGTTAACTTTCTGTACCTTTTCAGACTCTCTAAAAAATGAAAAGGACCGAGTTTTCCTTGTCGTTAGACTCGTTAAAATGATTAAATAGCGACAAACTTGTCTTTAGACGAGAACGAGTTTCCCTATCGCTAAGCTCGTTAAAACATAGCGATGGGCTTGCCCGAAGGGCAGGTTATAGAACAAGCATATGTTATCCTCCTCAAGCTTGACAAAAATAAAGAGGTACTGGTCAGAAATGACTGGGGAAAAATTGGGAGAACCTCAAAGCTTTAATGGTAGCAAGTCGCTCTTGAACATGACACTTTGTCCTCCGTATCACATCGGGTTGGGTTGTTTCATTCACCGGTCTCATCACCATGGTCCTCGCCAAACCATCCACATTTGGGGTAATGCTACCGATCCATCACATCAGTGTCGTTATATGTTCAAGAGATGTGTTCAGAAAGAGTCAACCATGTCCCATCCACTGCCATACATTATCCTTCATCCACCCATGATCGCCACCCTGAATCATATTTCACAGATTGTTTTCACCCCCACTAAAATCATTAGCTCCGTTTCGTGTCACTGATGTGGGATTCATTAAGACCCTCCTTTGACGGATCGCTTCTTGTCGACTTCAGCACATTATCCAAGAAGTTGATCTAGGAACAAACCCCCCAGTACTTTGAAGCTTGCATGCCTCAATGGCAAGTTTCTCACTTCCGGCGACAGGTATACATCAATGACCTTCGACCAGAAGATTTTGCGTGGTGTTCGACGCCAAGTCCTTTATTCACACCACGTGAATTGTACTGCAGTACCTTGAGGATCATTGTCATTATTGGTGATTCCTCTCGCGCTTGTTAACGGTTTACATCATTGACCGGTAATCAAGCGATGTCTTTCCATGTTCGACTTCAGCGCAATTCTCACATGGATCGACTTGTACTTAGAGTAAAGATCGAACGAGTTTGAAGACCCCGGATCTAGTTTCATCCATCCAGGCTGCGATATATATATATTCAGGATATAAAGACATTTGTTATGTACATCATTGCAGCAGATGATCATCCTACTCAAAGGATGATAATTTCAGCAGAGAATTATCAGTCTACCACCAGACGATCGTCTGTTCTATGTACCAAAATGAATTTATAAAGCTGAGCATGGGAATGCCCGCCTCAGCTAGATCATGAAAGCGGAATGAAAAATAATGTATTGTATTGTATTTTATTACAGGGCGCCTCTCAGCGATTGAATGAACTTCGGATCCTCCTGATAAAGCATTTCACCCGATAAACGACCTCATACTTTAGGGGGCAACTGTTATAGACATTTTTGTGCCTTACAGCATGAAGCATTAAATTTCAATAATCTGAGGGATCCAAAGTCCCTAAACATGTTGTTCCTACCCCTAGAGGAACAAGGTCAGCAAACCACAGCACTGAAAATCAGTTCTCCACCTGAAAACACTAAAAACAAGCTATTTCTGGATCATGTCAGCTGCTCCACTGAGCATCTGCGCTGAATGTCAACTGCTCCACTCTGTACCTGCGCTGAATGTCAAAAGCAATGAAGGCTACCTGCGCTGGGCGAGATTGGCCAAGTGTCACAGTCATTCTGCAAGGTGTCAAATGCCCAGGAAGCTTCCAAAATGACACTTGGATCAAGGAATTTGCCTTGTGATGAGTAAGAGGATCTAGATCTCCAAGTGGAAGCAAGAAACTCCAAGTGGACTCAAGAACTGAAGTATAACTGAAGTGGGAGAGGACACTAGTCAGCTTCATGCCAGCCTCAAGCTGACTCATCCTTTCTCCAAAACTCCTATATATAGAGCTCTCTCATGAGGTCTAAGGGGGCTGGAATCTTGTGAATGTAAGGAAGTGCTGTTGGTTTGAGTATAGAACTATTGGGTGATTGCTTTGAAGGAGGTGAAGAGGAGATTTCTTTCTGCTGGGAGGTGTTGCTGGATTGGGCCTCTTATGGTTGTAACACTCTCATAACTTTACTTCTTCCATTAATAAAGCATTTGAGGTTCTTCTATATGCATGTGTCTCTGTGGCGTATTGATGCTTGTATATTTGATTTATTCTAATCCTTGAATCAATTATGGATGTATGCTTCTTGTAGTTTCCATTTCTTGTGCTTTTGCAGGATCTTTGTGTAGCTGGGCCAGTAAAAGAACAAGGAGCTGGGAGCAAGCAGCAAGGAGAGAAGATTGGATCAAACATTAGCGGAAGACAACGGTTAGTGGATCTCTTTCTCCCCTCTCTTACATCTCATAAAGAAGTAATCTTGAATAGTTTTGCATTCGGTTGTTGCTGAGGTACTATCACCCTTAGAGTGGGATAGGGTCATTCCGTATTGGATACTTTTCCCAACAACACCATGGAGCAAGGGATGAGAGGATAAGAGGTTAATGGATGCTTAGCCTATCCAATTTCAATCTCATAGGTGGAGATAAGAGATAGGATCCTTCTAGAATCATCTAGAATCAAGGAATATTCCTAGAACCCTATGAAAATTTCACTCAATCTCACCCAACACAGGTCAAAGAGGGCCTAAGTGCACTACAGTGTAGGCCACAGTGGGCCTACCTGCTCTGCAATGCACTGTCTTAAGGCTTGGGCTACGCTGGTGTCCCAATGAAGCACTTCAGGAAGGCTTCAGGCTAGGAAACTTTCATAGAACGAAGCATTCAATGCATTAACTTTTATAGGGCATGTAAAAATTGAATTAGGGTTTGATGAGCCCTAAAAGTATTGATTTGAATGTGAAGAGTGATGTGCCCAAATAGACCTGTAACATGGAGGTGTTGGCGAAGGTGTATGCGGTGGAGGTGGAGGTGGAGGCAGAGTGGATGGATGATTTATTTGAGGAAACCCCTAAGTGATTAGCTGAGCAACGCTTCGCTACGGAGTTCATTCTGCCCCTTTGTTGTCACTTAAAGTAGGTCCAATCAATGGACTATACTCTGGGCTTGATCCTTCATGATTTCTAAAGAGTCTTCCACTTCGCATGGCTCCGAACATCAAGGTAATGGCATAACTCGTTTTTCACATTACAACATTTTGATCCAGGTATTCAAAGATCTTAAATACTTACCTCATGGTCCTTTGAAAAATCACCGCTCCACTTCGTTGTAGCTGACTGAGGTATCAACTGCGAATTTTGTCACAAATCCTCCCAGAATCTGATCGAGCCAATGTTCAACAACCCACATGATCTGGTTTTCAGAGGCTTCTAATCATCGCACTAATTCAAGAGTCAACACTATAGGATTATCAAGCTTTCACCTTCCTTGGATGTCTGTGAATTTAGCTAACCACTCTTATAGTTCAATGGGAAAGGAGAAGAAGAAGTTCTCATGTATCTCTATATATAGATACATGTTCAACCACTGCTCTGTTGACAGGTCCATATTCCTGTTTTCTTGCGATGCAAACTCGTGAATCTTCTAATCCAACCACTTTTCAATTTCCTTCTTAGTCGAATTCTAGTGATGCGACGTCATACATCTCCTTCAAGAAGATCCCAGTCCCGGCAATGGAACCATTTGTTGGCTTAGGGCATCCTGATCCAGGTTCAGAGCTAGTTGCGGAAACTAACAAAACCCTATAGTACTAGCCCTTTCAGAAACAACCTGCATAGCGTAGGCTGCAATCTCACCCGAACTAGTATGGGGGGATGCTAAAACCAAGCTTCCACATCTAGATATTAGTGTGATGTCCTTTAACACTCTAGATCTTCCTTCGTGCATATCGATTAGCCCTTAGGGATCGCTACTTTAACTATGTTAAAACAATCTTCAGACCTTTGCAAAGGTCTACGATTGGTCTTTGCGAACCTTTAACAGTCAATCTATCTACTTGCGCACGTCAGAAAGTAGTCCTACATTAGGGTTTCGCGCAGATTTACTTAAGTTATTCGTAAACATCAAAGAATGCATTTGAGTCTTCACGAAAGTACTTATCATGCATTATGTACATTTATTAAGGCTTATTAAAGAGAATCATGCAACATTCAATAAATGTTCCATAAAAAAACATTATTCATTGACAACATATATCATAAATAGAAGTAAACAAAAATACACAGGAATTCTTCGAAAACTGCCTTTATTTTGCGCACTCAGCTGTAGGGGTCCGCGGACTCTACCTACGCCTCTGCACACTCAGTTTCAAGGCCTTTCTTCTCCTATATGACCCACTTCTCTTCACTATCACTTCTCTTCTATCTATCCATTACATCCAATATATGCCTTAAACTCTCTAAGACACACCTATTTATAGCCTTTCTCATACAATCCCATGGTCCGTGGACCATGAGTGGATCTCAAAACCAACTCAAATTTTACATAAAATAGGGGATAAAACCCCTTTGACTCCTAATCATCTACGCACTCTGCATCCTAAAATCTTGGAGACTTTACATTAATTACAAAAATGTATCAAAACTTGGGTTATTTTAATCCCAAAACTGACCCAGGGGACCCCATCCCAACACAATGTTTTGTTGCCTCGATGGATAGGATGTTTCAGTGATTTTCTTTTCTTTCCTCTTCAAATATCTTATCTTAGGCCTTCTAGGCTTGAGCTGAAAACTAGTGGCTTCAATCTCTTCCAAGTTTATCACTATTTTACCTTTGGCACCGTCCTTCTCCAAATATGCTTTAGATTTATCAAGCAAAAGTTGCTTGACTTTGAGTTGTTTGTTTTCTTGTTGAAGGAAAGAAATAACAAAAATATTCCTTGGAAAACCTACTCTTCATCTCTCTAATCTCAGCCTCTTTCTCTTGGATGATCTTCTCTGAATATTTGATCTCGTCATGCACTTCTAAATCTGCCGTATCAGTGTCAAGATGAATTTGTGCTTCTTCATCTAATGGTGTCTCATGATACTGTGATGATGTAGGCTTGGACCTTCCAAAAATGTCTAGAGAAAACACAAGCCTTTTCCCTCTTGTATAGGTCTTGGTCACTTCTACCCTAGGAGTTATTGTGATAGGTATGCTTATCGAAGCCACCTCTTGTTGTGCTAAAGAAGACAAAGGAGTATAGTGACTACTTGACTGAGCTGGAGAAGGCAATAAAGATGATGAATATATGAAACCATTCCAAGACAAACTGATTTGTTCTAGCTGATGGCAAATGAGGATCTTAACCAAGCCATGATGAAACAAACTGGCATGATGATCTTCTCCCAACCTATGCACCTTCTCTGCCATCTTAACCATGCTTTTGTAAGGTAATGAGGTAGGTTAAGAGCCTTTCCACCGGTGAAATGCATCAAAAGCCTCAAATGGTATTGATACATTTCTTGAGAACCTACCCTCACATGTAAAATACTTCATGATTATTTTCATGAGAGGGGCATACTTGTCCAACAGATGTCTGGAAGGGAAGATGTTCTTTGGAGCAATTTTATATGGAGGTTTCAGATACATCTTGTAATTCTCAAGGTTGAGGTCTCTTTTCTTGAACCAAAGTTCTCCAGTGTTTGGAATCGTTGTAGCTATAGAAATGGTCTTCTCTAAAATAGTGAACACCACTCCATCAATGGTCACCTTATCCCTCCTCAAACTAGTGGAAAAAGTGTTGGTGAGTTTGTCATTAAAACCAAGTTCTTCAATCCTTTGGCAAAAGGCAAGGCAACCAGCATCTTGGAAGGATTTCTTGAGGAAAGGTGAAGCCATGATGTCATGTGCTGAAGTTGTATCATACATATTAATCAGACCTCCCTTATTCCTCCTCTACTCAATACTCTCAAAATCCATAGCAAACCCTAACTCAACAGGAAGGGAAATTAGGGTTTGGTGTAGGGAAAAGTAGGGGATTTCGACAATTTTTTAAATTGAGGGAGATGAAGGGGTTTTAGGGTCTCTATATTCTTGGGAAAAATATTTGGGTAAGGGATAAATGTTATGGAATGAGGGGAAGTGGATTTTTTGTATTTGAGTGATGGGAAGGGATGCCAAAATAGGAAACACAATCCTAGTCTAGAAATGCATAATAGGGACTAGGGTTTGTGAGGAAAAGTGATGAAATGAGGAATTTGATGAGGGAATGTGTGGGAGATGGTGTATTAAGAGTGTAGCGGGGTGCATGAGCTAAAAATTAAGGTTTTTTATCAACAAATATACCAAATCGACAATGAAGCTAAAAGTGTAGCAAACCCTAAGAGAGGGTGTTTTTGCAAGATTTTATAGCATGAAATGAGATACTAAAGAGGTGAAAGAGAGGCTAGGTAGGCCCACTTACTTGTCCTTGTTGTGTTTCAACTTGATGTTGATGAAGAAACCAGTGGAATGAAGTTGTTTCCCCCTTGAAGAAAGTGCAACACCTCTGGAAAAAGCGCAGCAAAAGCGGAGCGTAGCAAATGATGAGGCACTTTAGGAGCACACATTTTTTGTTTTGAGGATGCAAGAGATCTTTGAAGGTGAAGAGATGTTTTTTGCACATGAAATGAGCAAATGAGAATCTCTTTTCGTCTTTGGTAACTTTTGAAATCAATTTTCTCCTTTGATGGTGTAGTGGCCCCACCATATCCTTTCACATTTTATTTTGAAACTATAGCTTTAGAACCTTTTAGGATATATTACATCATAATGGAGATATAAAATCACTTTAGAACCTTTACTGAATATTTTTCCCTATCACTACTCCTTCAAATGATGATTTTGATGGTGAAATGATTTGTTTTCATGCTTTTGACCCTATGACCTAATGATGATACTACATGAATGAATGAGATGAATGATGATATTGATGACTATGAAACCATTTCAACAAGGGATGACTTGACCTTGCTGATGTCCATTGATCATAATGGTGAAAGGAGTAGTGATGAACTACCTAACCTAACCAGTGACCAAACTGTTATTGAAAAACTATTTAAAACCATAAAAATTTGTAGTAGGACCCTATCAAAGACTTTGTAAGAGCATATTTGATCACTGATGACTGACAGGACTCACAAACACTAATATTATTGAAGGGACAACTTCAAGGAAAAGCTAAATGGTACATCAGAGAGAAGGTAAAGGAAATATTTCCTCACCTCATTTAGTAGAATCTTTTGGGGACCAAAAGCCTCCCAAAATGGGTAGGTCTAATCCATATTGGATAATTGTATTGTTTTTCATCCATCTTGATGCATTTGGAGTGGAAAAAGTGGAAGAATAATCTCACGGGACCATTTTTACTGGCGAGGCCCAGTTTGGCAAAATAGGGTCTAAAACCTTATAGAAGTGTTTTAAGGCATCAAACAACATTCTTTTGGGGGGGGAGGGACTTTTCCACCATAGTGCTACACCATTTAATTATATTCTACACACAAATATATTTACAACAGTGTAACAAGCATGCCAATCAAAGTCTGTATCCAAAAGTTATGCCACTCAAAAGTTGACCTTTATGTTGTCACACCTATAGTTTGGGAGGATGCCGCGTCAGCCCCAATTATTCATGGAAAAGGGTCTAGCCACATGATTATGATGTAAAATACTATAGAATATTCTATATTGTAACTCTAGTTAAGAGTTGATGTAGCCAAAATTGACCACTAGTAGGCTATTGGGTTGTGTTATAACCAAGCCATGAAGAGGAAGAGGCATTAATAGTAGGCTATCAGGATGTGTTATAATTGGGCCACTAGGAGGAATAGGAATTTCATTCTTTCAAGAGAATTTTATTCCATAGCTAAGAAAAGATAGCTAGCATAGATAGGAGGTATATCACACAAAGAGGATTTGTGTATTGTAGCAGGCCACGGGCCATAGGCATTACTTCTTTGTACCTTGAGCCATATTTCTAGATAGAGAAAGAGAGTGAATAAACCTCACCTTCTAGCCGGATTTTCTCTTGAAAAGGTTTCCCAGAGAGAATATATTGTGTCTTATGTGTGTGTGTGTGAGTTTATATTCCCATTCTCTATTTTTCGGAATAATTTCCATTCGCATACATGAACTAATTACAATTAAATCTATTGATCCTAAAGTTTAATAAAAATGTTATTGTGTAGAATCTCATATTTTTAATATAATATTATCAAATCTGCTATGTTGAACTATGTAGTGGAATATCCATGGAAGTTTACGGATAAAAACTGAAATCGATATCAAAATAAAATTTTATAGATAAAATAGAGGAAGAGAGTACACACCTAATGAATTTTATGATTTCTACAAACAACACGGACGTAAAAAAAAATTAAAAAAATCAATACATAGAACACCTCAGTAGAATGGACTAGTGGAAAGGATAAACAAAATACTTCATGAAATGGATAGAGCTATGCTCAAGGAATCAAAGGTACCATAGAATTTTTGTGGATTTTTAAAAACTACAATCAACATTATTAAAATATGTTGGTATAAATAGTGATAAATCCATTTATGAGATATGGTATGGTACACCAGATTTTCTAAATCATTTTAAGGTATTTTGAAGTGAATGTTTCATTAAAAAGAATGAGGACAATATTGGAAAATTTGACTCCAGGGCAGATGAAGGATCATGCTTGGATACTCTTCTAGGAGAAAAGGTTACAAGTGCTACAACAAGAGACTCTATAAGATATTTGAGAGAATAAATTTAAGAATAGATGAAGGATCTGTCCATAGAGGAAGTGTAACACCCCTATTTCCCCCCTCCCCGCATTGTATATACCATGTACATGTGAAACTTAGGCTAGTGAGACAAAACACATTAATTTGGTTGGTGAGTCGAGACTTAATTTTTGTGTGGTGTGTCCATGTGTATATGTGTGTATATGTTTTCAGGCTGATGTACCCATGTGTATATACTTTTTTATGTTATGAGATTAGAAAGCCTAATGCTTTAAATATGTTTAACTTATGCATATCAATAAACATATACTAACTACAAATCTAATTATATGAAAAGAGTACGGGAGCCACAACTCCATGGAAATATAAAATGGGATAATATGACTGCATAGTCATTAAAAAAAAGAGAACATGAATATAACCAAAGTTGATAAGTGAATTTAGAGGCATCCAAGTGTTAAAAAGTGTTCATGCACATAAAAGGAGGATGTTTTCCTTGTGAAGGGGTGTTAGGTGGGGAGGCAATAAGAATGGACACCCAATATGGCAGTAGGAACTCCTAGAGCCACAATGCTAAGAATGTGCAATCCGAGCAAGTTGGGCACCTCAGAGGTGGTGGAGCAACATGTTGTGGCCACAATAACCAAAACAAATTTTGAAAATTTATGGGTACCTCTATATTAATTTTGTTGATATCATATCTTGAATTTATTCGATTGCTTTTTTTGCAAGATTTTCACTTTGATTGGATTTTTCTTTTGACGATTTCTTCACCTTCGTTTCAATGTCATCTTCCCAATGGTTCAAGTTTCATCTCATTCTAACTTGTGGTTCAGAAAATATTCTTGGTCAAAGTTTGGTCAAAATTCACTCCCTAGATATAAAATATGTGAATATGTATTTTATTATTTTTTTTATAATTTGTAATTGTAAATCAATTTTGTTGAAAAAAAGTAGCAAGGAAGGCTCAATTTTACTTTATCCTTCGTTGAATTGATTAATTCGAGTTTCCACATTAGCAGGACAGCTTGGAGGCAATTAAATTGTGTGACTTGACTCTTGTCACTTAGTTATCTCTATAACTTTGATTTAGAGGGATTAGAGTTCAATTATACATGTGCGATTTCTAAATTATAATAATCTAGTTTAGTTATTTTCAGTTTTATTCAGTTAACTAACCTCTAGCTATTGTTTTAGTCAGTTAAAGGTCAGTTGTGCAGTGGGACAACAATCTAACTCAGAGGTCTATTAGTTAACTAATCAATCAGGCCAAAATAGCTAGTGCATGCAAGGAATTCAAGTTCCTCACTTGAAGTGAAGATGAAAAGTAAATGTAACAACACTTGTAAACTAGTTTGAGTGTACAGGTGTTGCATGAGATCAGATCATCAATCCTTGGGAATTGTGCAAACAATTTGGAGGAAATTCCTAAATAATAGGGACTAATTTCCTCAAGATTTTCGAAAGGAAATATGAGGATGGGTTAGAATATAATTGGATAAGTGTTGGCTATATTTTCTCACTAAGCATAGAGAACAATTTTCCTTTTGCAGGTTGTGCTCAGAGATAGAACATGCAATTGTAATAGTTTCTCTATTGAACTTATTAATGCAAAGAAGCTTGAGGGGATTTTCCTAGATAGGTTTCCCTATAAATCACTGTGTATTTGTGGTTTTACTTGTTGCATGTATATGTATGTTGTTCGAAATTGTGATTTCTATTTTGCATACTAGTAGAATAGAATTGTATCTCTTGTTTTCAGTTTGAAATATTGAGCAGTTGAAATTTCTATCAATTCCTACATGGTATCAAAGCCTCAGAAATCATGTTAGAACCAATATTTCAAACTTGTCTCACAAGAATTTCGATTTTGCAGCTTTAGTACATCAATTTCTCTTTAGGATCGGGAGGATGTCTTCCAACAGACTGAACTTGGAGTATTTCGTAGGGGGTAGCTCGAATTTGATAGCATGGAAGGATTGAATGGAAGCATCACTCAATGATAATGGTGTGATAGAATATACTAAAACTAATATTGCAAAACCAACACAGGCAGATGCACAATAATTAGCCCAATGGAAGAAGGAAGTTGCAAAGGGAAGGAGAATTATTTTAGAAGGTGTGAAAGACCATGTGGTCTCAAATATCCATTGCAAAGAGAAACCATTTTCTATGTGGAAGGAACTAAATGAGATATTCGAAAATAGCAGTGACCATATAAAATTAGCCCTAAAAGACAAACTTTAAAACATTAAGATAGAGAAGAATGATATGATTCCATAGTATCTCTCCAAATTTACATAAGTTTAGGATGAACTTGGAGGGGTTGGTGTGAATGTTACAGAAGATGACTCGGTGAGCCTAGTTCTTCTAGGCCTTCCAAAATCCTAGCATAGCTACCAGGGATTTGTGAATGGAAGAGAAAAATTACCGAATTGGGAAAAAATTTGGTCTGATTGTGTTCAAGAAAAGTTCAGGAGAAATACCAGAGATGGAACATCATCTAAAGCTAAGGATGAAGATAATTTTTCATTGGTTGGAAAGGGGAAGAAGGGATAGGGAAAGAAGAACCCAAGAATACATAAATACAACCAAAATAATGGCAAGAAGAAATATATGATCAAGATAAAATGTTTCCACTGCCACAACTATGCGAACTATGTAACAAAATGTCCACATAAGAAGTCTACCAAGAAGCCTTCAGGAGGAAAAATAGGTGAAGCATTGGATTCAAAATTCGAATTATACTTCACCCTAATAGAATGCATGGCTATCACTGTTATGGGGAGTGTGTGGTAGCTTGATTCTAGCACCTCATTCCATATGACAGGTTGCAAGGAGTTTTTCAGTAGCCTGGAGGAGAAGGATCTCCAGATGCATATCAAAATGGGGGATGATGGAAGGTACAATGCTACAGGAATTTGTATTGTCACCTTTGAGAGGGAGAAAGTATCTCCTCTTCACCTCAAATATGTTATGTTTTTACTTGGGCTGAAGAAAAACTTGATCTCTGTAGGATTTTTGAGGATCATGGCTATGATGTTATTTTTAGTAAAAGGATACACTTTTTGAGACATATAGCTACCAGGGAAGTGAAGTAGATAAGGGTTCAAGTGAAGAATCTATACAACCTTGAGGTGGGAAAAACTATTGCATTGAGTAGCAAGGATGAAAACGTGTAGATTCTAGATGCTGGAGAACTTAGGGATAGGATATTGGTTCATCTACACCATGTTCCCTTAAAAATCATGCAACAAATTACCACTCATGTCCCTAAGGACTCTGTTGACCAGCAAGATGTCTACAAGGATTGCACTTTGGGGAAATATGTGGAAGCAGTTGCTCAACCACTTTGGGTTGATGCCATGATGGAAGAATACAAATCCATCATGAATAATAGTGTATGGGAGGTGGTGCTAAGGCTAGAAGGGAAATCAAATTTTGGTTCCAAATGGATCTACAAAGGGAAGCATGTAGTGGATGGAAGAATCAAGAAATAAAAGGCCATATTGTGGCCACAATATTCTCTTAGATAGAGGGAGTGGACTATGAGGAATATTTTGCACCATTTTCAATATATTCCTCAGTCACATCCATTCTAGAATTGGTTCTGCAGATGGTGTGGAAAATCCACCATATGGATGTGAAGACAACCTTTCTCAATATTGTTGTTGAGGAGGAAATTTACATAAAGAAGCTAAAATGGTTTGAGACATGATCGAGAGTCACATGTGTGTAGACTCAAGAGATCATTTTATGGTCTCAAACAGACACCTTGAGCATGGTACACTTGGATCGACAGTTATCTCATTCATTTGCGTTTCACCAAAAGTGAATCAGATGAGAACCTCTATCACATTGAGTTAGATGGTACGTTTCTTATTATAGTTTTGTATGTTGATGATTTAATACTGATGGGTGATTAGCAGTTGATCCACTCTTATAAAGAGGAAATTCCAAGGGAATTTGAGATGAAATACATGGGATTAATGCATTACTTCCTAGGGATGGAAGTATGGCAAGGTGATGGTGAATTTTTTGTGTCTCAAGGGAAGTATGCCTACGAAATACTTCAAATATTTAACATGGAGAGTTCTAAGCCCATGGACACACCTCTAATTACAAACTGGAGGAAGAAGAATGCCACTTCAGGTGAAGAGGTTGATTCTACCATTTATAGGAAGCTTGTGGGGTCTTTAATGTATCTTGTAAACACAAGACCCAACATGTGCTATGTAGTCAACTAAATTAGTCAAGCTATGGTGAGGCCTACCAAGTTGTATTGAAAGGAAGAAAATCATGTGTTATGGTACCTCAGAGGCACTACCAAGTATGGATTATGGTACAAGAGGATAGAGGGAGTGAAGCTTCAAGGATTCACCATTGCAGATTAGGAAGGGAGTCCATCAGACAGAAAAAATATTTTAGGTACCATCTTCAGTGTCGGGTTTGAAACTATTTCCTAGTACAAGACAAAGCAGAGGTCTATGGCACTCAACTCAGTAAAGGAAAAATATATGGTTGCAAGTCAAGCAACATGTGAAGCCATATGGATGAGGAAAATACTTGTAGGGATTTTCAATGAGGAGATGGATCTGACAGTGATATATAGTGATAATTATAGTTTCATTAAGCTCTCTAAGAATGTAGTATTTCATGACAGGTCTGACCACATTGATATTTGGTATCGTCATTTGTGAGACCCTGTAAAGGAGACTTATGTTGCTACAATAAATTCCAACTAAGGAGCAAGATGATGACATCTTGACAAAGATATTTCCAAGAAGTAAACTCAAATTCCACAAGTATAGAATATCAGTGGTGAAAAATCCCTTTCTTGCTAAGAGGGAGTGTTGAAAAAATATAGTAAGAAAGGCTCAATTTGACTTTATCCTTAGTCAAATTCAGTAAATTGAATTTCCACCTCAATAGCACAACTTGGAGGTAGTTAACTTGTGTGACATGGCTCTTGTCACTAGGTTAGCTCAGTAAATTTGAGTTAGAGGGCTTGGAGTTTAGTTATGAATGTGTGATTGCTAAATTTTAGTAATCTGGTTTAGTTATTTTCAGTTGTATTCAATTAATTGATCCCTAACTATTTTTGGAGTTAGTTGAAGGTTAGTTGTGCAGTGGGACAATAGTCTAACTCATAGATATGTTAGTTAACTAATCAATCAACCCAAAATTGATAGTGCATGCAAGGAATTTGATTTCTTCAGTTGAAGTGAAGATGACAAGGCAGTGTAGCAATATTTGTAAACTAGTTTGAGTGTATAGGTGTTGCATGAGATTAGATGATCAATCCTTGGAAATTGCAGAATAAATTTGGAGGAAATTCCTAAATAATAGGGGATGATTTCCTAAGGATTTTCGCAAGGAAATTGGAGGCTAGGTGAGAAGATAATTGGCTAAATGTTGGTAAGAGTTTCTCATTGAGACGAGAGAACAATTATTCTTTTGCAGGTTGTGCTCAAAGTTGGAGCATGCAATTGTAATAGTTTCTTTATTCAACTGATTAATGCAAAGAGGATTGATGGGTTTTTCTGAGTTAGGTTGCCCTAGAAATCAATGTGCATTTGTGGGTTTTCTTATTACATGTATATGCATGTTGTTCTAAATTGTGATTTATATTCTGCATAGTAGTAAGAGTAGAATTGTATCTCTTGTTTTCAGTTCGAAATCTTGAGCAATTGCAATTTCTATCAAATTCTTACAAAATTATTTTAATATGTTGATATATTTTAATCAATTTAAATTTGATTGATTAAGTTAATTAAAATTAATTAATTTTTAAATATTACCTTTGTAATTATTTATTTAATTTTATTAATTAAATTAATTATTAATTTTTTTATGAATTTAATATTTATTTAAAAAACATCGAATTATATATTATAACTAAAATATAATTGAAAAACTATATAATAAAAATCATATTTTAAATATTATATATATATATATGGAATATTCCCTAGTTCCCTGTCGTGCTCCTTCAAAATCTTCTGGGGAGGTCAAACCTAGGCTGCTAAATGGGCATTCCATGAGCTCTTTTATAACTCTCGTGTGTGGGTGTGTGTGTATGGCCTTAATTTATATTTAAATTTAATGACTTTGGGAGGGACCCACTCTCCACTTCCTCTAGCCCTTCTCCCCTCTCCTCCACGTTCAGGTATGTGCACCACTCCATGCAACATTAAACCATTGCATCATTAAATACGAGCTTCCCTTTTTAATTTTTTTTTTTTTTCTATTTTATTTATTATAGTTTATTGTTTTATTTATGGTATTTTTATTTAATCATTAAATATATTTTTTATTTTTATTAAAATAAAACATGAATAGAAATGCTCAAAAATTTATAAACAGTACAATCAGTTTTGGAACCCGGACTTTAGAGGTCGATATCTTGAGTTTTACTTACACAAATGAAGAAAATGAGAGCTCGTTAGAAAACTACTTCTGAGGAGAAGGATCGAGAAGTGGTTTAATGTTGGGATGGGGTCACTTGGGTCAGTTTTGGGGCAAAAGACCAAGTTTTGATGTAAAAAGATGTAAAGACTCCGCATATTGTGGTCGTGGAGCACGTAGCTAGTTAAGAGTCAAAAAAGGGTTTTATCCTCCTTTATGTAAGCTTGAGTCGACCTTTTGAAGATCTACCCATGGTCCGTGGACCATTGGATTGTATCAATATGTGTCTTAGAGAGTCTAAGACAAGAATAAATCCAAGTTTGTGTATGGGTACGAGTGAAGGAGTCTAGCACATAGGAGTAGTCTTAGAGGAGGAAAAAGGCTCTGTAGCTGAGTGCACAGAGGCCTAGAGAAGCATCCGTAGTTGAGTGTGTGGACCCCTGAAGCTGAGTGCAAAGGAATTATTAAATCTGTAAACTTATACTCAGGATCAATAAAGAAGATTGTTACAGAAATTCCTGTGTTTTATCTCTTTATTTCAGTTATGTATGATTGTGATATATGTTGGGATGAATGATGTCTTTATGAAATAATCATGCATTGATGTGAAACCTTACTTGGCATGTATTACTACTTGAACACAAGTGATGTTAAGTGATTACACGAAGTTCCTAACACTTTTTGTGAAATTTATTAAACACTTAGGTAGATCTAAGTAAATACTGATCCAAGGGTAATCTAGGGTGCGTGTAAACAGCTAATTAACCTATTCAGGGTCCGGAAAAGCCAGTCGTAGACCTCTACGGAGGTCTAGAGGCAGATTAAAGGAAGTTACAGTGGTAATCCATAAGGGCTTAGAGATATGTGAAAAGGTAGATCTAGGTCACAGAAGGACAACACATTGATATCTGGGTGCAGAAACTTGGTTCCAGCATCCCCCCATACTACTTCAGGTGAGACTTCAGTCTGTTCACCACAAATTGATGTCGACAGGGCTAGTAGTGTAGGGATTTGTTTGGCACAATAACTTTGAACCTGGTTCAGGACCCCCTAAGCCAACAAATGGTTTCATTTCCGGGACCGGGATCTGCATAAAGAGATGTGTGATGTCGCATCATTGGAATTTGGCCAAGAAGGAAATTGAGGAGTGGTTGTATAGAAAGATCCACGAATTCATGGGGTAGGAAAATACGAATCTATGCATGAAAAAAGAATAGTGGTTGGACATATATTTGTACACAGAAATATGCAAAATTTTCTTCTACACCTTCCCGACTGAACTATACGAGTGGATAGCTAAATCATTAAACAACCAAGGAAGGTGGATGCTTGATGTTCCAATAGTGTGGATTGCAAGATTAGTGAAAAGGTTGGAAGCTTCTGAAGATAATAGTGCATGCATTGTTGACCATTGACTTGATAAGGTTATAGGAGGATTTTTTACAGAGTTCACGGTCGACACCTTAGTTAGTTACAGTGAAGCAGGGCGACGTTTCTTCAAAGGACCATGAGGTAAGTATCTAAGATCTTTGAATACTTGGATTAAGTTGTTGTTGTGTGAGAAATGGGTTATGCCACTACCTTGATGTTTGGAGCTATGCGAAGTGGGAAGATTTTCAGGGATAGGAGAAGAAAAGGCCCCGAATATAGCTCGTTGATTGAACCTCCTATGAGTGATGACAAGGGAGAAGCATAAGCTTCACTGTAGAGTGTTGTCTAGTTGATAAGGCAAGGGTTTCTATGAATACCTCATCCGTCCACACCACCTCTGCCTTCACCTCCATAACATAAACCTTCGCCCACACCGCCACCACCACCGTTGCTGATCAACATGTCGAATACAATGAAGTTGCCAGTTTTCAAGGGCTTAGGAAGTGAGGATCTGGATTAGTTTTCGTTTGTCGCAGAGGCTATGTGGACAACATAACAAATTATGGATGATAATATAAATAAGGCATAGTTGGTTACCGCCCTGTAGGATCATGAGCTGACATGGTATGTTAAGTATTGTACTAATAATCCATTGGCATCATTAGTAGATACTCAGACTTCTTTGAACAAAGAATTCGGTAAGCCTAAGTCCGCCTTGCAATTGGTAATTGGATTTAAGGAAATCATGATGAGGCCCAGTGAAATGCGTTGGGAGCTAGATCAAAGACTGAAGTGTAGGATCTACAAAGCTAATATGAATCTCATAGATAGTCAGCACAACGACTGGTTTATAGTTGTGCTCCTACCCCACCTAAGTATTTCTTTATCATGGAAAAAGATAGGAACTCAGGTGGAAGCTCTGGAAGTCATGATGATATTGCACGACATACCTATTTAGGACACATCTTTGGGAGTCCAACAAATTCACTCGCAGTTGAAAAAACTTTGTTTGGAACTGTTGAGCTTGAAAAAAGAAAAAGAAGCCAGGCCAGAGGTGCGTGAAGAAGTCTAGTGCCTCAAGTGTAAGAGCAAGGGGCATGATAAGGATCACTGCCCTGTCTTTACGAATTATATCTCAGGAAGGGGGCCAATACCCCTTAGGTAGGAAGCCCTAGCAGGACCAAGTATGGGGCATATGCTATGGTGTGCTATTTGTCAAGTGGCCAGAAAACATGTCACGGATAATTGTCATTTCCTTCAATTGTTCTGTGATTTCTGCAAATTGGTGGGTCACGATGAATGTCATTGTCGAAGCTATGAATTAATAATGGAGAGGATGCCTACATATCGAATGCAAGCAGAAAATCGACCTTCGGATCAGGGCATTGGGGGAATGCGTGGACAATATTAGGGGCGTGGATGAGGCCGAGGAGGAGGAGGACCTAGTAGGGGTTGTGGGCAGGTCATTTGCTACAGTTGTGGAATGCCAGGACACTACGCGAAGGAGTGTACGAATTAGACACGCCTATCATGTCAATATTGTACTTAGTTTGACCACACAATCCAAGAATGTCCTGTGCTGATGGCCAAGATGCAGGAGAAGAAGGCGCAACCTTAGCATCCTACCTAGATATTCCAGATGATGAGGGCCGAGCCCCACAAAGAAGACCCGAATGTGAATATCGTGCTGCAAAGTGGGATCATGACTGGTGACGATAAGGGAAAACAACCTGGAGAAGGTGGATGGGTTCGCAAGGGCCCCATAAAAGGAGACTGGTTTCAATCCAGAGTGTGTGAAGGAAACATTCATGAAAGCGAAGAAAAGCTTCACTGAAGCATCTACCTCACGAAGTCAGAACAACCTTCCAAACACCAACGTGCCTACAGAGGTTGACCCATCTGTGCTTACCACCTTCTTGGAGACTTGTACGAAACTACTACACCATAGCAAGGTTGTGAAAGGGCTACAAGAATTGATAAACAAGTGTGTCGGTAAGGATAATCCTCCTGGTGGACCCTGCATAGTCCAAAATATTGAGAAGAATAAGGCAAGAACAGGGCGTGAGATGAGGCTTACTACACAAATAGGAGATTATGAGATGGACCAAGTTATTCTAGATTTGGGGTCTAACATGAATGTTTTGCCTAAGCAGACATGGGAGAGAATGGGGAAACCTGCAGTGGTCACCAATTCAACTAAGGATGGTGAACCAGTAGAAGATTATCCCTATGGGACGATTGCAGGGAGTTACTTTAGATATAGAAGGTGCGAGCGAGCTGGCTGATTTTGAAGTGATAGAAATTGTTGATGAAAGCAATTCATACGCCGTGCTCCTTGGTATAGATTGGCCTATTGATATGAATGGGTCATCAACTTGAAGAAGTAGACGATGTCATTTGAAATAAAATCGGTTCATGTTGTAGTACCATTGGACCCTACAGAAGAACCACGCTATACCGAACCAGTCTACGACTATGAGGAAAGTGACGATGATTTGGACCAAATCTAAAAAATTATGGCGTGAGACCAAGATTGGGTTAACCGAATGGTTGATGGATGGATTGCATGTGACTGCGAAATTTCCCGTACCTTGAATTCAGATGAAGAGTTGGAACATTGGCAAAATAGGTTGCATGAAGTATCCACACCACGTTGCAACATGATGACCAAATCATTGTGTTGTGTGTCATTAGAGGTAAGAAATTTTCTTTATTATAATGGTTTAATTGATGTAGATAAGTTTTTGGATGCTTTAATAGAAGTTCTAGAGGATCACCACTTTCAAGCATTGGATTTGGCACTGCGCGCTACACCCGCTCCATGGTGGGGTATGCACAAAGAAGAATTTGATGAGTGGCGTGATTACAGGAGGATGATGAAGATGTGATTTGGTCGTCCTAAAGTATGGTTAACTCAGAAATATGAGGGAGGAATGATCCATGTGATCATTTGGAAAAATGGACTAAAGTGTATGGAACGAAGCCACAACCAGAATGGGTGCATTTATTTTGTCACACTTTGGATGTAATCCCTATGAATTGGTTTTTGGAAATAGAGCTCCACCATGATGAGGTGCTGCATGAGGTTAAGGTAGTGATCTTCCAAATTCCATTGGATCCTTTGGAATTGGTTCAACCGGAGTGGAGAACCCAGTCATGCCATGCACTAGAATGCTATAATATGACCATTGAAGGGGAGGATGAGGATAAATGAAATATCAATATCCCAGAAGCATAAGGCCATTGCGAGATCAAAGGTCCACAGATAGAGAACCTAGATATCGCCACGTTGCTGAAGAATAGGCATGTAAACAATGGTACTAAAGCGGAGCCTAATTTCGCAAAGATCAGAGATTATTGGGATGATGCCACAATGGATAAAGCTGTTGAATTACTCCGCAAGTACTAGGATCTTTTCCTTACAAAAGTTTCAGACTTGAAAGGCATCATAGGATATTTTAGAGTGATGAAAATAACTTTGAAACTAGACACGAAGCCCATTAAGCAGAGGTCATATTGCCTTAATCCCAAATATAAGGAAAAGGTCGCTTGGAATTGGACAAGATGCTTGAGGCAGATATTTTTGAACCAGTGGAGGAATCTGATTGGGTGAGCCCAATAGTAGTTGAGGAAAAGAAGCAGAAGGGAGAGATAAGGATTTGCGTAGATCTAAGAAAGCTTAACGATGCCTGCATCCATGATTCTTTCCCGACATCATTTACTAATGAGGTACGGGACAATGTTGGAGGGCAGGAGACCTACTCATTCATTGATGGGTTCTCTGGATACCATCAGATCAAGATCACACCAGAAGATAGGAGTGAAACAATCTTCACAACAAAACAAGGGTGTTTTCAGTATACGATGATGCCCTTCGGACTCAAGAATGCGTTGACGCTATTCTCTCACATAGTCATCGCGACATTCTAAGAGTTTATTCACAAATTCTTGGAGGTATATTTCGATGACTAGACAATGTTTGGGCTAGTAAAGCACCATGTAGGTAGTTTGCGATTAATGTTGGATACATGTCGAAGGTATCAAATTGCGATGAACCTGAAGAAGTGCATGTTTTGTGTCCCATTTTGGATTTTTCTATGTCATGTGGTATGAAAGAATGGACTAATGGTGGACCCTACCAAGATCGTGGTAATAATCAATTTGGAAGCCCCGAGGAGTGTCAAATAGCTACGCGGAATGCTGGGCCATACTGTATATTATCGAAAGTTCATCAAAGCTTATGCCCAGATTACCGCACCCATGGAAAAGTTGTTGGATAAGGATGTTACATTCTGTTGGGATGAAGAATGTCAGCGCAGTCTCGATGTCTTGAAGGAAGAAATAGTCACTACGTCGATCTAAGTCTTCCCAGATTGGAAGAAGTAATTCCATGTGCATGTTGATGCCTCGTGTATTGCGTTGGTAGTAATGCTGACACATGCTGGTGAAGGAGAAATGGATCACCCTATAGCATTTTCAAGAAGAAAGTTATCAAAGGCTGAGAATAACTACTCAACGACAGAGCGCGAAGGATTAGCTATGGTATACATGCTCCAAAGTTTCAGACACTGTCTATTGGGCTGACACTTCAAGATGTGCACCAACCAATCTTCATTGAAGTATCTAGTCAATAAGCCTATGTTGGGGGGAAAGGTATGTATATGGCTATTGTTGTTTCAAGAATACGAATTTGAGGTAATTTTCAAGCCAGGAAGGTTGAATGAAGGACCTGACCATTTGTCGTGAATTGAAACGGGGGAGGAACCTACTAATTTGGAGGAAGGGATGCCCGATGCGCATCTCTTTGCGCTGCACGTAGTGAACAACCACTTTGTAGATATTATCCACTTTTTGACAATAGGGATAGCTATAGAAGGCTACACTAGTCAGCAGAAGAAATAATTGGTAGTACGCATGGCTGATTTCTCAGTAATTGCCAAACATTTGTATAAGATAGGATCACATGAGATACTCTAACAATATGTGCATGATTTTGAACGAAGTAGTATCCTCATTGAACCTCATGGAGGAGCTGCAGGGGGACATTATGCAGGAAAAGCAACAATGCAGAAGGCTTTGCACACTGGGTTGTGGTGGTCTAAGTTGCATAAAGATTCTAAAGCCTATTGTAGGGCATGTCATGCATGTCAAATAACGGGCAGACCATCGTGTAGGGATAAGCTACCTCTGAATCCTCGGGTGTCATTGCAGCCATTCAAGAAATGGGAAATCAACTTTGTGGGACCGATTCAACCCCCAGGGAAGAAAACAGGTGCACGTTATATCATCACCGCGACAGAGTATTTGACCAGATGGGCAGAGGCACAGCCTATGAAGGACTATACAGGGGCAACAATAGCCAAGTTCTTGTTTTAATATGTGCTAAGCAGGTTTGGTTTCCTGAAGGTATTGATGAGTGATCATGGTATACACTTCCTCAATGAAACAATTAGTGAGTAGATAGAAGAGTTCTAGGTGTATCATCAGAAATGTACACCATATCACCCCTAGGCTAATGGAATAGTGGAATCCTTCAATAAGATATTGGAGAATTTGCTGGCAAATGTTTGCAACACATAGTGGAATGATTGGGATGTGCGCGTACCGACAATATTATGGGCATACATGACTATCTGCAAAAAGTTAATAGGCCAGACACCTTTCTAGTTGGTCTATGGCATAGAAGCTGTGATGCCTATGGAATATATCATGCCTAGTATATGCATAGCAGCCTTCATAGGGATGGAAGACCACAAAGCCCTGGAAGAATGGATTACTCAGTTGATGGAGCTTGAAGAGGAAAGATTGTTGGCTGGATTTCATTAGCAAGTACAAAAGGAAAATTGAAAGGCATGGCATGATCGACACATCAAGATGTGCACATTCAAGGTAAATGACTTGGCCTTTTTATATGATAGTAAGTTCGCTAAATTTCCAAGAAAGTTTCATATGCATTGGTTGGGGCCATATGTCATCAAAGAAATCACAGATGGGGGCGTGGTTCAGCTCGCAAAGCTAAATTGACAACCTCTACCGGGAAAAGTGAATGGGTGCCAATTGAAGCCGTATACAAGAGGTCTAGCTCGATGACTACATGATGGTAGCACAATCTTAGTGCTCTAGGCAGTTGCAAGGAAGTGCAGGACTATAAAATACATTGCCCAGTTTTGGGAGCTACGCAAAAGAGGGGTTGCATGAGAAAGGGTGATGTCACAGTACTAGAAGAGACGAGAAGGGATCTACGCTATGGAGGGAGATACTACACAACATAGCTAGAAAATGACCGTTATGGTCACTATTCACGATTTGACAGCCAGGATATGGTTAGAAGGAGTGGGGGGTGATATTTAAGGCTGAAATATTTTGATATTTGCCGCCAATTCAGCATTAATGGATGGATTTTGGGGGGAATGGTCAAATTTGAATTCAAAATCTCCTATAAATTATGTGTGGCCATCCAGCAGATAACACTTTTTATCCTTAGAATTTTTGCATTTTGTTGTCTGTCACTTATGAATCATAAGTTTTTCAAGGATTTTGTCACAAGCTCTATGTTTGATAATCTACCCCATGACACCTAGCAATTTATTTGTAGCATTATGTCAGGACCAAGAGAGACTGTAAGCACTAGAGGAACTGTTGCCTCTAAGGGAGAAAATTCAGAGGTTTTGAGAATGGAGGCTTCGGCTCCTGTGCCTATGGCACTAAGGTCACCTAGGCCAAAGTCTACACTAGTGCGCGAGACCCGTAAGCCAAATAAAGGCAAGCAAAGGAGGCAAATTCCAATGTGAGAGTCACCTAGGAAGCACTCTACTACCTAGGCACAAAAGAAGGACAAGCATCCTAAGAAGGTTGTATATTTGGGGGCCAAAGAGAGTGTTGATGATATAGATGTTGAAGGCATGGAGCCCATCTCCAAGTTGCCGGAGTATATCCATTCATGGAAAGGAAAGGTGAATGTCACCAAGGACACAAACGCAGAGAAATTCAGCATGCACATGCCCCTGTTGCTAAAAAATATAACCTTTGAAGGTCTGCGCCTGGTGAGGCTTCCCCTTTTAAAGATGGAGGACTGGGACTTGGTTGACCATGAGATGTTCCCCCACCTCACGATGGAGAATTACATGAAATGGGTGTATTACAAAGAATTCGGTGGCACTGTGTTGGAGCCAGTTGAGTGGATTTGTTGAGTAAATCAATCAGGGTTGCTGAACCTGTTGTGGGTACCCCAATATCACTGCTCTAACATCAATATCACCTATATAAAGCCACTGTTGACTTTGGTGCATGATGGGTTTTTGTGGCTTGGTGTGCCTATCCCCATCACAGACATGCTCGTCCACAGAATCACGCTCCTGTCGCATGAAGGCTTGAATCTGGCCAAGGAGTTTGGCAGAAAAACAAGTGAGCGCCACTTGGCAAAGAAGATGAAGGTAAAATTTGAGTTTATTAAGAAGCCACATGGGTACTGCATAACATCCATCAACAACCCTGCTGTGAAAAATGTGACGCAAATACTAAAGGGTAAGGTCATGAGAAAGTGCCGTGTGGATGAGGTTCCAGTGCCCGTGATCTCGTTAGCTACATAATGCATGGAGGGCATTCATTTTAATAGGTCATGCTATCTATGTAGCGAGTTCATTGCGAATTTTCATGAGGCTCAAGATGAGAGCAAGACCTTCCACTATGTGTGGTTGCTTCTCTCTATTGTGTTGGTTGCTTGGGAGCTACTGGAGGATAGTCAGTCGCCCCCATTGGACGGATATTTTTTGGAGGCTGCATAGTTTGCCTCCCTTTGGGCCATGAAGGACCCAACGCAGGTCATAGAAATGAAAATTTTCTAGGTTTTGATGGAGTCAAGCATTTGCATGGCCATCAACCAGTGGCCACGATTGTCCCCAACAATGTATGAGCAGTTGTCAGAGTATGCGGAGTTCAAGGCAGACTTCCACCACATGTATATCAAGGTGCAGAAGGATTCAAAGAAAAAGTGGTTTGATCTGCCATATCTTGCCATGGATTATGTGATTCAGGAAGTCATCAAGCGTTGTCTAATAGATTGGCACTCTCCATCTGACCTAGCCACGGGTACTAGAAAAGGCGCGAGGAGTTCCACGAAGAAAAAGAAGAATGAGGCAGCAAAACAGGTGGTCCAAAAGTTGGCTGCGCAGCAATAGAAGGAGGCTGAGGAGAAGGCCCGATTAGAAAAAGAGCATGCTACAAATCAGTACGATGAACAAGAGCAACATGACTCCAAGCAAAGTGGTAAATCCCCTTCATCCCAGACTAAGGAAGAAGAGCAATCAGCACAGGGCAGTGGTGGTGATGAAGGATAGAGCACTCCATTTTGGGTCAAGAGGTACAGAGAACAATAGACAGAGGGGCCTCGAAAGAAGTCAAAAGCAACTAATCAACCGCTGGATCCCATCACCTTGACAGAGGGAAATCTCAACAAGATCGAGGAAAAAGTGCACGATGCCACCACTTAACTATTACAAAAATTTGAACAACAACACCTATAGTCATTAGGTACTATTAAAAAGGATTTGCACAACCTCCAGATCAAGACTAGCAGGATACAGGAGGGAGTAGGTTAGGTGGGCGTTTCACAGACAAGCCTCGCACTAGGGACAAGTCAGGCTACAAAACTTGTCAGGTTAGTGGACCTCAGGATAGTCACGCTACCAGAAGGCTCCCTGCGCATGGAATCGGCTGAGGATAAGGTCATCATAAGCACTATGAAGAATATCAACCTCAACACTGCAGCACTCCCCAATGAATATCTTCAGGTGCTACAAACTGTTGTGACAGCAAAATTAAGGATGTGGGAGCAACCTGACCTCAATTCAATCAGCGAGTACAGGATGAAAATGAGCAAATGTTCGCTGAAAATATAGAGGCCTTGAAGGCAAAGGAAAAAATCTAGACATAGAGCACCTAGCTGGTAGCTGCAGTTGTAGAGGCATGTAGGACAATATTGGAGTTTCACATGCCCGAGGAGGCACCGCTTGAGGCTAATATCCAAAAACTTGTTGGGGACGTCCACGATGCTAAGGTAGAAGTGGCCAGAGTTTAGTTTGAACTTAAAATGAAAATCACAGAACTGGAGCTCAAGTGACAGCCTTCCAATCCACTTGAATGTTGGGAACAATGCGAAGCTGCCATCAAGGAAGGAATTTCTACTGTGGATGGTGTAGTCATTAACTGCATGGCTTTATTCGAATAGGTCATGGAACTGGTAATGGCCCTGCCGAAGGATGGAACCATGAAAATTTTGAATACAGAGATCCATGAACTCCATCAGCAGTACAATGAGATTAGGGCTACGGTGTGCACCATTGTAGGAGGCAAAGAAGCTTCTTGCACAGATGGAAGCAGCGCGGAAAAAGGAAGCAATCCTTAAGGCTAGGTTGGGTCCTTGGATGGATGAAGCTTACCTCCTCTCGACCAAAATCTAGGAATAGTTGGCAAACTTGCAGCTTACATAGTAGAAGATCAAGCAAGTTGGTGAAGGACCAGCCACAAAGCAGCTAGTGGAGCAAGTAAAGCAGGCAGCTGTGTAGAGTGAGGCTAAAGTAGAGGTTAAACAAGTGGAGTTGGTGGATCTTCACAGCAATATCACTGTGCCAGCTGAGTGACTCGAGGGTGTGTCATGACCTTTGTGTTGGGGGCCTATTGGGATGGGGTTCCCTGGGTCAGTTTTGGGGCAAAAGCCCAAGTTTTGATGTAAAAAGATGTAAAAATTGTGGTCATGGAGCATGTAACTAGTTAAGAGTCAAAAAAGGGTTTTACCCTCCTTTAGGTAAGATTGAGTCAGCTTTTTGAATATCTACCCAAGGTCCGCGGACCATGGGATTGTATAAATAGGTGTGTCTTAGAGAGTATAAGACAAGAAGTAATCAGCGTTTGTGTATGGGTACGAGTGAAGGAGTCTAGCGCAGAGAAGTAGTCTTAGAGGAGGAAAAGGCTTTGTAGCTGAGTGCGTAGAGGCCTAGAGCAGTGTCCACAGCTGAGTGCATCGACCCCTGCAGCTGAGTTTATAGGAAGTATTGAGTATGTAAACTTATACTAAAGATAAATATTAATTCCTGTGTTTTATCTCTTTATTTATGTTATGTATGATTCTGAGATATGCTGGGATGAATGATGTCTTTATGAAATAATGATGCATTGATGCATGAATTTACTTGACCTGTATTACTATCTGAACGCAAGTAATGTTAAGTGATTACGCAAAGTTCCTAACACTTTTTGTTAAAGTCATTAAACACTTAGGTATATTTGAGTAAATAGTGATCCAAGGGTAACCTAGGGTGCGCGTAAACAACTAATTGGAATGTTTAGCGTCCACAAAAGCCAGTCGTATACCTCTGCGGAAGTCTAGAGGTGGATTAAAGGAAGTTACATCGGTAAACCATAAGGGCTTAAAGATCTGCGCGAAGGCAGATCTAGGTCATAGAAGGACATCACACTGATCAATGGGTGTGAAAACTTGGTTCCAGCATCCCCCCATACTACTTCGGGTGAGACTTCAGTCCGCACACAGCGGATTGATGTCGAAAGGTCAAGTAGTGTAGGGATTTTTTTGGCGCACTAACTCTGAACCTAGTTCAGGACGCCCTAAGCCAACATTTAATGACCATATTTGATCATTTAATATGCCAAAAATTTATAATAAGCTACAAATACAAAATTGCAACTAGAAAATCAATTCATGAGTTTGTTTTGGACATTTTTGGTTTACCCAAAGTGGCTTGCTAATGAAAATTCCTTTTAGACTACCAATTTTGCTAAGAAATATCCACAGGAAACAATCAAAATCAAGGGAAAGCACAAAATTGGTTTTATTATTTTTTCAAATTAGTTTTGAATTCATTAATTATTTTTCATAAATTTAGAAATTTGATTTTTCTCTTAATTTTTAGTTGGTTTTAATTTTATTTTTGTAGGTAATTTGTTGAATAGATAAATCCTAAGGGATTTGGATTAGTGAGATTGGAACAACAAGAAATGAAACATAATATTTGTAGCTCTAAAATCATGGATCAAATCTGCATTTCAACAACTCTCATTTTGGGGATTTTATTTTGTAAATTATAAATAAAGGCTGAGAGAATGAACATCGGTTCCTGTTTTATGAAAATAAGAGACCCTTGGCACTTATACAAGGAGTTTTTTGGTTGTAGATTGAGGGGAATACTCAAATCTCTGTTTTGTGTGTTTTCTCTTCAATGCCTAATCTTTGTCTTTGAAGCAGATCTTGCACTATTGCAACTCTTTTCTCTAGTGGCAGAGTTCAAATTCTTGGGAGGATTATTGAAGATATTCATTTTGAAGCAAAGCATGGGATTTAGGTTTTTGTTTGTATTCACATACTATTATTTTTCAATATAAATCTTACTCTTTTAATGGAATATTTGTACCAATTATTCCATGTTTTCAACTTTTGTTTAATATGTGAATTATTTTGTACTAGACCAACTATCTGATCTAATAGCTTTATAGTTTTACTATTTATTCTAGACTTGCTATTATATTTGAACAAATATCTGAGTAACTATCTACTCATAAATTTTCCATCATAAACCATTTAAATGTCATTGACATTCTGTGAACTTTTTTCAAGTTTTAATAACTCATATTTCATCATTTAAAATCTCTAGAACTGAGCATGTCTTGAGTTAAAAATATCAATTCTTAGAACTTATTCAAAAACTCAATATCCATTATTAGGATCATGTTAAATGCCAATTATTATTGAATCCTTGCATTTGGTATTTAGGAGATACCTCCTATTGCATCAAGTTATATTATTTTCTTTTCTTTTTCTGCATTAAAAGTAGGCCTACATTTAGATTTATATATAGAATTAGTTCTCACTTTTAGAAGTATCCTTATGTAGGAGGAAGCTCATTGGTGTATTGTATTAGCCCTTGTGTCAACTTAAGTATTTATTTCTTGCAAGCTAACTGCAAGAGGGTAAATCTGATATATATTCTTGTTGATAAGTAATCAAGCATATCACAAGTTAGCAAGAAGAGTGAAGGGGTAATTGGACCCATATGAACCAAACATGATCACCATTCCAAAGAGATAAGGGCTTAATTGGAACCTTGATTGAGTGATCTCCCTATTGTTGATTTCATTCATTTTTTTCCATTAACAATTTTGGCACTAGAAGGAGGGCCAACAATAAGGTTTCATTTTGAAGTTTTGTACTCTAAATTTTCTATTCATTTACAATGGCTCCTTTTAAATTTCCCATTTCAATTTGTGTTCAGACATGCATCTTCCACCACTCCAATGAAACTTATAAGACTCTTCTTAAAGGTAAATTTTGTTGGTAAGAGAAATACGTCTGCATATGATCATGCTTTATAATCCATTCAAAATTTTACAAATTTTACTTTTCTAGATATTGATGAAGGTATCTTATGCAAGAAATTTACACTCACTTTAACATGTAAAGACAAAAGATGGTGTGAGTCTCTTACAGTTTCCTCTATTCATAGTTGGGACTAGTTTATCACAATGTTCCTCACAAATTTGATGACTATGATTATGAATAGGTATGCATTGAATTTGAAAATTTATGAAAGTTTGAACATTGCTTAGATTTTACTATTAGATTCCATTTAATTTGCTTAATATTTAAATATGAAGATAAAATTTAGATATTGAATTGAGAGAATGGTTTGAATATATTGGTTCCCTTCCTTGCATCCCGAACAATTTCCAAGGACTAGAAGATGTCACTTTCTTAAGTGTATTTTTCACTGTTGAAGAACCAATATCTCAAAATCAAATCATTGGTTCTCTTCTAACAAAAAATGCAAATATTGCTAATGAAATTTTTAGGAAGAAATAAATGTTGATAAAATACATAATGTTGATCTTAGAGCTTCTCTAAGCACATCCAACAAAAGTAGTGATTATCCCAAGAATTCTTTAAATCATGCTACTATTGAAGAATCAACTGCTAATAAATATGTTGTTTATAATTCTACTAAAAATAAGTGAGTAAGAAAATTAACAAATAATATTCAGCAAGTGAATCAACAAGCATCAATGCAAATTTAAAATTTCAACAATGTGCATTTTTTCGCAAACATTTCTGAATTTTCTCATGCTAAAATTAATAATCAACCACAAAGTTTGTGCAGCAAAACATTAAGTTTCAGGAAAATGTGGTGAACCATATACATGATAAAAAATATGAAATTTTCATTATGTAAAATGAGCAAGAATCTATAGGAAAATGAATTTTCAAGTTCATATCTTCATAGTCAATTCTCTCTTTATGCTATCCTTTTTTATTATTGTAATTCTATTGCTTATCATTCAAGGATTCCTCTTTGCACAAATTATATTTTATACAATACAGAGACTACTGTAAATTTAAAAAATAATGAATTTATAGTTAGTTTCTATAAGGACAAAGAGTCATTTAATGATCACCTTTTAAACAGTGTTGAAAATAAATTCAATCATTCTTCTTGATCTAATGTGTCTTATGAAAAGGAAGGAAATGATAATGAAAATTATAAAGTTATTACAATGATGATTCTGAATTTGAGAATATTGAGTTATCCCACCAATCATTAAATTCTCTTGTTATCGTTACCCAAAGTCAATTCATGTTTCAAGTTGAGGGATCTTCTTCTCCTGGTATCAATACAAAAGATTCTCGTCTTGAATTCTTAAATTTTCATAGTGACCACAATTTTCAAGGAGAAGAGTCCTTTCTGATTTATGATTCTAACATTATTCAAGTTCCCATTCTTGTACATGGTCCTTAAAGTTTTTGACTTACACAAGTACATGTTAGTATTAATTCCAATTTCTTTATCTTTACCGATACTTGTGAGGAGGAAATTTTTTCAAACAAATCCCAATTGTCTTTGTAATATTACTTGTAAGACTAGTGGAAATGATGATGTAATTTTACTTTACATTCTTTATTTATTATGGTTTATTTCATATTTTTATTTATTTTGAATTTTGAATTTTTGGATATCATATGCTACCATATTGAGAAATGAAGCATTCAACTCTCACTAAGTACACTATTATGGGAATGTGAAAATAAATTTCAGGGCCTTAGTCATGAGCATCAAGAGCTTATAATACTTCAATTTTATTTCATTTTCATGTCATGCTAGCTCATTCTTTCTTCTTCTAATGCATTTGCAACAAAAATAGGCACTTGAGAGTGTAACATCACAGTTTGACGAGTTACCTTATTTATCTAAAATATTCTGACATGTTCATTAAATTTCGATCTGCATTTTCATGATCCATTTTAGAATTGTTTGAAAATTCAATAACGCAGAAGATTTCTAAAAATCCTCTAATTATGCATACTACTAACTTGTCTCTACAAGAAAAAAAATCATGACATTGATCGAAAATAATATATTCCAACCATGATTTCATTTTATCAGTTACATGGTGGTTTTCATGACAAAATTGAAATGTGGCTGGAAAAGTCAATTTTAGCAAAGGTTTCATGTAGATGATAAGTTTCTTTTAATGATCTTTTTTTAAATTCATCTACAAAGTTGGTTGAATATTTTTCTTAGTAGTTTAATAATAATTTTATTTATATTACTAAGTCTTTATGTACATTTTCTTTTAGGGATTAAGATGATGGAATGGATCCGAGTGTGATTTTACTTAGTTTTAATCTACCCTATTAGATTAGATTAGAGTACAAGTAGTCTAGTTAGATATCTTTTCTTCTTTGTTTTCTATCCATATTACAGGTGTGAAATAAGTGACCCCTTTTATTTTTCTGGAAAAGAAAGATTCAAAGTTACTCCAATGAAATTTTTCCATGAACATGTTGAGGGAATATTCATCCATTATCATAATCTTTAATTTTTGTGCTATGTAAAAGTGCCTTGCTTTATTTACTTCACTTCATAGATTTATGAGATAGGTTATAATGATGTTGTGTTTGTTATTTTGATGCATTTGTATCTTTGAGAATCAATGGTGGAAAACTAATCACATGGATAAATCCTTCACTCACTACACATTATGTCAAACATTAAGGAATTTAATCAAGCTGCAATTTATTTGGGAATCAAAATAATGTTAGAAAAAATTGCGATAGCAGAAAAGGTCTGACAAGTCTTGGAATAAACCTATCAATGAGAAAACAACAACCCCTATTCATTTCCATATCTATCTCAAATCCATGCCCCTATGCTTCCTAAAATTCCTTATTTACTAAAATTGGGTCAGACCAAACCTTTTCATAGTATTACTTATCTTGTCCAAGAGGAAATCAACTCATACCTCTCCTTTTGGTTGCATTCTTTTATAAAACCCTAGACAAGTCAACAATCCCTTGATGATCTAGTCTACACACTGTATGCACATGGGCCCCTCTTTTTATTACACTATATTTTTATTTGGAATTCATTCCTCGCCTTCCATTTGATCCCGAGGCTATGTCAACCTGGCTATCTCTTTCAATGCACCCTTTTTATCTTTCAGGCTTTATTTCTAAAGGTGATTCAAGTATGATATGTGGGCCCGACTCCACATGTATTACCCTCATAATATATCTCTCATATGTGACATAACCTACATGCCATATACCCCCACTTCCTCTTCCCTCATAGTATCTTTCGTAACCCTCTTTTATTTGTTCCAGGATTTCATCCTTCTAGGATGACATGGATAGGCAGGTCCCTTCCCTCCATGTTATTCTAACTAGGGACATTATAGGTATCCTGGCCCACCTATAACCGTCACTTTAATCTTCAATGTATCCCAGAGGTTCTTCGTCATAACTTTTAAAAGATGCTCCTTTTTTTCCTCCTGAGGATCACCTTCCGGGGTGACATAAACATTCACTGATACTTTGGGTCTCGTTTCACCACATGCCTTGTTATACATCATTTAGTCATTATCATGTAATATATCTTGCACATCACCCTGAGATGAGCTTCCTAGAAGGTTTCATCCACCTTTTCATTCAAAGGAGATAGGGATTAACAATCAGGACAGGTCTTCATCACACCTTTTCTTATAGGCCCCACTCATACTTCCTCTCTAGTTATCATATTGAATGCTTGTACCTCTCGCTTTCCATGTAATCCTAGAACCCACTTCCTCTAAACTTCTAACATGCACTCCTCATGTTCTTTCTGGGGTCCCATCCCCAAGATGACTCAGCCTAATCCATGTAGCATTTACATTTACTCATAGTATTTTCTATTCTATCATGTGTATTTACCCCCCATGTCATCCCAAATCTAGCCATCCCAACTATGTCCTTAATGTGCACTCATTGTTCCTTAAGGGCTTTAGTTCCTAGGTAAATGTGAATAGCCACAATGTATGCCAAGTCACCTCTCACCCAAATCAAGTTTCACCACTTGTCACCCCTATGAAGCTATTATATTTATGTGGAAAATTGGCAAGCGTTTCCATAATTTTTTTTGAATTTTATCATCAGGGTGATGTGGTCATCCACTAGAGTTTTTATGTTGGTCTTATTCATTCATTTATTACCACAACATGTTTTAGTCTACTATCCCTCAACATTGATGCATAGGTGATATGGTTGGTCATCAATTTATATTGGACTTAATATTCTATTGCGATTTGATTATACACACACACACACATAGCTACAGAGGTTGGGACTTTGATCTAATTCAATGCGATTTTAAGAAAATATTTGGGGCTAATATAAAATATGAATGCTTTCATCTAACCTGCACATACAAGTGATATGATTGAAATCATAAGAGGAAAAGAGAATAATCACAACTGCAATACAAAGCGAAGTACCTTTTGGCATATTCTCATTGTTTTCATTTTTATTTCTGATGATTTTTATTTTTATTGAATATGAACTATTCCTTATTAGCTTAATGCTCACTCTAGTTTACATTCATTAAATTTCATGATCATAAGAATATGAAATTTGATAGAGTTGCAACTTCTTTCTGCTATTTGATCTTAATCATAAAGGGAAGTTTCTTCTTCAAAAAATGAATTTGGAAGAAATAAAGAATTACCATGTAAATCTTAACAAAATCCTTCAAGGTAAATTTCATTTGCTTATTTTGTCCTGTATTGTTTTTTCATTTTGATTTTAATTTTAGTTTTGTTTTAAAATTTTCTAATTTAAGCCCTGTTTTTACAAGTCCTCACTAGTTACACTGAAGGTTTGATGTTGCTAGCAAGATTGCTTAAAATTCCTTCAGTTTATTTTGCATCCCTTCTGGCTCAGAGAGGAAATTGTGATGATGATTAAATGAGAAGCAAGTGACATTTGGGAGTATTTTTACTTTACCTTGTTTTCATTCAATATCTTGTTCTTTATTTTTCAATATTTATTCCAAAATGAGATATTTACAACAAAGGTGACATCTTGATGCGAATTTATTCATAACTACTCCCCAGTTTTAGGAATCTCTTTCAATAAAACCCTAATCAATTACAATTTT
The DNA here is from genome assembly GCA_031772625.1 of Pinus tabuliformis. Lineage (NCBI taxonomy): Eukaryota > Viridiplantae > Streptophyta > Pinopsida > Pinales > Pinaceae > Pinus > Pinus tabuliformis. Next base: position 1,545,674,602 of record CM062819.1, read on the forward strand.
GTAAGACATAACATATCAAGATTTCAACTTAAGAAAAGCACACATGCTTTCCTCATATTCACTCTTTTGTTGAGACATATTTTCATAGATTTTCTTGTTAGTTTTTTCTTGTAATCATGGCTTTTCCATTTATTTTCTCTTTTGGGTTTGCATTTTCATTCTTCGATTGTAATCTTTGAAGTGTTTTGATTTAAATTTTTTTATGTTTGGATTGCATTTTTTTATATTTCCAAAATATATAAGGGGAATCTTCGCATGAAACACTAATTGGATTACATGGTTATTTTCTGTACTCTATTGTTTTAATAGGATTTCATTTATCTAAAAGTAATTTTTATAAAGTTTTCACTTTTCTCATACATTAACCATAATCTATGGGGAGCATTGATATTTTATTCAAGTAGTATAATTTCACCTTTATAAATAAAAAAAATTGTTTACATTCTTTGCTTTGAATGCCTCAATAATCCCTCCACATTAAAAACCTCTACTTTGGTAGATGAAGAAAAGACTAGTGGGTCAAGCTTAACTAGTATCACATCTGTTTCATAAAAAACAAAGCCTTTTATACCACCCCTCCCTCTTCATCCAATTGGTAAAAAAAATATCTAAATATGTTATTCAAAAGGGTGGCACATAAGAGGGTTGAAAGCACACATTTGTTGGAAATGTATGTAAACCCATTGTGGTATTGAACATGTTCATTAGTAGTGGGTCAATACATACATGGAATCAATACAACTTCATGAGGGTAGTGAACATGCCTACTGGCAGCGAATCAATGACAAGAAAAAAAGGTAATTTTATATTTAATTGATGCATGCTAATCCTCAAAACCTAATAGTTATATGTGTTGCCCAATTGTAGAGGAAAAACTTAAAATTAATAATTGTTCCCTATATTTGGATTCAATAACTTAGAACTAGACATCCAAGTACTTTCATCTTTAATAGCTTATCTTATTTTTACTCTATCTTATGTAGGACCCTTCAGAGATGGCGTAATGTACAATAAAATTCTAGAAACTTTTACTTTGATCTTTGGTAAATTTATCCCTACTATTCTAAACTAGAGATAACTACTTCATCCCCATGTGTTTCCAATTATTGTGGCCATAAAACCACACATAATTTTTGAAAATTTATGGTTTCCTCCATATGAATTTTGTTGATATTGATCTAGGACGATCTTGACACCACTTTTCAAAGAGAACCAAGTTAAAGAAAAGTTCAAGGGAAGATTGGTAAAGGTGGATTTATTTAAATTTCATGAGCATAAAATATTCAATGTGCTCATGTATTTTTCACCTTAATTGTAAAAAGGAATTTGATTAAATAATAGAATCCACCTCACAAACCATTTTCCTAATTTTTAGTAGGAGTTGAGATCTTCATGGGATTGTTTCCCTTAAAAATTGGGATAAGGTCCAGGTTAGTTGGAGTTGAGAGATTTTCTCTTTAAGAATCTCATAAGTTCCTATGTTTATGGATCAAGAGAGTTATTCTCTCCTTGGAATGTAGATCTAAGGAAATATTCTTGATGAGCATCAGTATTGCAGCAAGGATGCTACAACTCCTAGGCTACTAGCTTTACTTATCAACCCGGGGTTCATACAAACTTGGAGGTGACAGTGTTGTATACACAAGTAAAAGTGATGGTTCTGCCTATTGTCATTGATTAGTTGACAAGAGACCACTAGGGTTCCAAGCCAGACTTCTATAGAGTCAGAAGAAGATTGATTCTTTTATGGAAGAAAGGAAAATCTACTCTAAGAGAGTTACTATACTGCAGTAATGGAAAAACCAACATGCAAGGCTAAACCACACCATACCCTAATTAACCATTTAAGAAGTTGTTGGCTTGTGGGGGCCTGACCTAGGTTCAATGTTAGTTAGCCAAACAAATCCCTACACTACTAGCCCTTTCGGCATCAGCCCACGGAGCACAAACTGAAGTCTCACCTAAAGCAGTATGGGGGGATGCTGGAACCAAGTTTCCCCACCCTTGAGATGGTTGTGATGTTGGTTTATTCCAACTATACCTACCTTCACGCAGGTGGCTTTGAACTCTGTTCTATCCTTCAATAATTTCGCGAAGTTTTACAATCAGCTTTCGCGCAACCCTAACCAAGGGCTATAGTCCTTTTGCACTATTAGAGCAATGATCTGCGCTATCTGTCAGAATAGGTTAAGTATCTTACTTATCCTATTAGAAAATATTAGTTAGCTTCTTGTAAATATATGTTATTACTTGCGTTCCCTTATCCAATATATTTATACACATTCGAGCATTATATAAGCATTTGAAGTGAAATTCATAACCAATATAATAGATGCATAAATAGGAAATAAATATGTAGAATGGTAGGAAACTTCTCTTTATTAATGATTCCTAATGGTTATATACTCGACTCGCCATGCACACTCAGCTGCAAGGGTCTGTACACTCAGCTACAGAGCCTCTACCTATGCTACGACCCAAAACTTAGACTTACACTTCAGAGCTATCACGCATACATCTTAATTGCTTAGACATTGTTTTTTATTCTTCTAGCTACTTAGAGCTTATCTCTATTTATATAATCCCATGGTCGACGGACCATGGGTATATCTTCTACAGTCAACATTAGATTATCAAATAAGGGTAGACAACCCTATGACTGTTTAACAACTATGCGCTCCGTGCCCACAAAATGTGGAGTCTTTACATTGGAATTACAAAATTGGACCAAAATCTAGGCTCTAAGACCCAAAACTGCCCTTGGGGGATCCTGCACCCAACAACCCCCAACACAAACATTGTGACTTGCCCTCTAGTCACTCTACAGGTGTGAAGATCTTAGGGTGAAGACCTCCCTGCTCTATTTGGATTGCTGTAACTTTGGCAGCACACTGAGAAGCTACCTGCTCAACTTCCTCCACGCTTTTTTCGGTGACCGCTGTTGTTGATATGCTACCCTAAATCCTCTCCTGAGTTGCTTGCAGTTATGCGAGCTTTGCTTCAATGGAGGCTTTAATTGTATACGCCTCATCGATCCATGGTTGTAGGTGCACTTTTAAGACCACTTCTTTGTTCTGAGTGGCATCCACCTGTTCCTTGAGAGCCTTTTCCTGCTGCATTTGTGCAAGCCTTTGTGTAAGGGAAATCGTCTGTGCGGTCCCTTTTACCTCATCGTATTTCTATTGTAGCTCGTGCACCTATGTCCCTAGGCACTCCACATTTGGCCTCAAACCAACCATAAAATCGTGAATAGTGACTTTAATAGTCACTTTTTGGGAGACCTACACACCAGTGCAGCTGTCTTCGTGCTGTCACGGACCCTGTGACACTTTGCAACTGTGCACAGTCCTGGCATCGCGCAGTTCCCATGCAGAGTAGTTTATAGTCCCGTGCCTCCTTTCAGCTGCCTGGGGTGCTAAGACTGTGCTACATTCATATAGTCACATTGCCAGATCGTTAGCGTATGGCTTCAAGCAACTAACATTCACCTTTCCTGAGAAGGGTTCTCCATTTAACCTGACCAGCTCTATCATGCCTCCATCAGTAATTGTTGGGCATCGAATCCCCCTATAGCAGGTTTTTGGGGCTTGAAGCCCAAATTTTGGTCAAGTGCAAGGTAAAGACCTCGTGAAATGTGAGCGCGGAGCACAAGAGTCTAGGCTTGTCTACCCTAAAATAATATAATTTAATGTAAAGCATGTCGGCCTACCCATGGTCCACGGACCATGGGATTGTATAAATAGAGCGAGGCTCTAAGTGAAAAAAGGGAGGTCTTAGTTTTGGGATGTGTTTTGGGGATGAGATATTCGCTCTCAGTTTGTAAGTCTAAGTCTTGGGTTGTAGTAGTAGGAAGAGGCTTTACAGCTGTGTGCACAAAGGCCTAGTAGAGTCCGCAGTTGTGTGTTTGGACCCCTACAGTTGAGTGCGCAGGGTGGAGTTGGATTGTACTTGAATAGAGGATTAATCAAAGATAAGTTGATTCTGAAATACCGTGTGTTTATGTCTCTGTTGTATTTATGCATCTCTTTACAATTTTATGGTTGCACACACTTGTTATGAATGTTAAATGATTAATGAGAATATTGGGTATGCACAATTAAGTCAAGATCTATAATAATAGCACAGTAAGGATAAATGATCTAGATATCACCTCTTTGCGCCACTTACAGAGTTGCGTGGAAGCAGTTGCACAAGTTGCGAAGGACAAACAGCTGCACAGAGCAGTGAAAGCGTGCAGGTTCGGTTCGCGAACTTCCTGGACTTCATCAAGACATCCCTAGGGTGTGGAAACCTGGTTCCAGCACCCTCCTGTACTACCTCGCATGAGAGCTCAGTCCACGCACTGTGGATTGTTGCCAAAAGGGCTGGTAGTTTCAGGATTTTTTTGGCTAAATCACTTCTGAACCTGGGTCAGGCCCCAACAAGCCAACAAATGGTTCTATTTTCGAGACTAGGATCTGCTTAAATGATGTCTGATGTCATGCCATTGGAACCCAACAAAGAAGGAAATTAAAGAGTGGTTGGACAAGAAGCTTCACGAGTTCGTGACACAGGAAAATAGAACTCCGCGGGTATCCAAGAAAAGGTGGCTGGATCACTACGTGTGTACGAAAATCCATGAGATATTCTTCGTGTCCTTTCCTTTTGAACTGTATGAGTGGATCACGAGGTTAGCTGACAACCAGTGAAGGTGTAAGATTAACCAACCGATAGTGTGGACCCCGGAATTAGAGCACAGACTAGAGTGTTATAGACATTTTTGGGCACTGCAACCCCAAGCATAAATGTCCATAAACCAAGGGCTCCTAAGTCCCCAAAGGTGTTGTTCCAACCCCTAAAAGAACAAGGTCAACTGATTACAGCTTCTCCCAAAAGTTCTCCATGAAAAACCACTCAGAACTGGTCAAAACTGGACCATTTCACCTGCTCCATAGGCAAAGTGCATTGCATCCCACCTAAATACACACAGTAGGTGCGTTGCATGTCAAAAAGCCCTTCTATGGGGTGCGATGGGCGAGAAGGGACAAATGGCAGGGTTAATCCACGAGGTGAAGAAGCATGGAATCTTCCATAAACTTCTCCTATGACACTTTCCTCTCTGAATTTGACCAAGGATGAGTAAGAGACCATCAATCTCCAAGTGGAATCAAGAACTATCAGAGGGGAGACACTAATCAAATCTCAAAAGCTGACTCACCTCCCTTGCAGACATCTATATATGGATCCCTCATCCCAGAGATCCAAAGGCTGGAATTTTGTATCTTGGAAGGAAGTGTTGCTGGTTCATTGGTGCAAAATCATAGTGTTGGGTGATCTAAGCTTTTCATGAGGTGAAGAAGGGCTTCTTGCTAAGAGGATGATGTTGGGTCAGAACAATTGGTTGTAATTCTCTTGGCTCTTTCTTGATTATCAATAAAGCTATTCAAGTTTTCCTCCATACTCTTGTATGATTTATGTTTTATGCATTTTTATGGTTAATATACATCTGATCCTATATTGCTTATGATAATAGATCTATGTTCTCGTATAGTGTTATGCTGCTTTGATTCTACAGGTACTCTGTGAAGCTGGGTACACAAGAAAGTAAGTAGCAAACAACTATCAGAAGAGAGAGGAATCGAGCAAGGAACCAAGCACAAGACAGAGGTTGGTCTCCTTTATTCTTCTCTCATCTATATTTCATAAAGGAAAACGAAAGTATTTTTACTTTGTTTGTTTCTAAGGTAGCTACCAGCCTTAGTGGGATTAACAGCACTGCATAGACACTATTCGCGGTAACAAAATGGCGACTCCAATAGGGAGCGAGTAGATTGTTTGTTCATCTACATTTGTTTACTTTATAAACTTACAGACGGAGCCTGAAGTCAAGCTAGCTAGCCTTCGATCTACATTTTCTATGCAAGTGCAAAGTAGATCAACGCTGCTTCAGTCAATCTTCGGGTTTTGTTTATGAATTAAACAATTGATTTACAAGCTCTCTAATTGCTCTTGTGGTGGCTCTAGTAACCTCCTTAGATCTACCCCTGTGATTGATTTACTGATTACCACTTGCTCGGCCAAAATCCCTGAACTGAACTGCAAACAGTGACCCGGAACCCAATCAAAGTCTCGTCCCTGGTCCAGCACACTGTCTATTCTGTGATCCTCAAATTCAGTGCACTTCCCGAGTGTAGTAGGTGTGTTGCATTTTAGCTTCACTGTGTTACAGGTGCGCTGATCATACAAGGCCTTGTTCCTAAATTTTGGTTTCTGTGTTCAATCTTTTCAGATCTATTCAAGAGTTTGGCTACCTGTAGTCAGTACACCTCTGTTTTAAACCCCTTTCCTTGCTGATATTCTGCCTCCATTGTGCAAAGAACTGTAAATGTTTTTATGTATTTTTTGAGTCATTTTCAGTTCTCCTTTACAAAGAAGTAGCGTAATTGTACTGTCGTTTCTTGATTTGAAAGTGTCGCAAGTATCGTTTTCAGTCATAGAAGAGAATCTGATTGTTCTTGATAGTCGATTACCCTGTTACTCTTGTATTTGATCTAAATTAGTAGTTTTTCTAGTGTCGAAAGAAAGTTTTCAATTCCAAATCGCAAAGTGTTGCCATTGTCCTCATTTTGTTTTGAAAAGAAACTTGTTAGTAATTGTCGCTTTGAAAAATAATTCAGATTTGCGCATTAGCTTTCTTTTTATCATTTACACATTAAGAAGGCTGAAAACAAATACATGCATGTGCATTTTCATTTAGACTGTTTGTTGGTTTGATTTAGGACAGTGCATATAGTGTGTGCTCTATGCTCTTTGTTGAAAGAACGCCATCTCTCTTTCCTTAGTAGCTAGGATTTTCATTGCACAAAGAAGATAAAATGATTGTTTGTCATCTTAGATTGCAGTTTAGGAATTGTACATCTACATCATGCGGTGAACCTGAAAGGCAAATTTCTTAAGCAAGATCAACTATAAAATAAATTTAATGAATCTAACAATGCTTTGGAACTTAACACACAACATCTAGAACTCTAGGCTAGAGACATATTCCGGCGTCGTAAAGCCTGGTAACTGTTGTTTTCATTGTTGGTTGGGTGATTCCTCCACTTTGAGACGATAAGTTCCAGTACGGACTTGTGCTCCCATGTACCGTCGAGTATATTTTGGGAGACCACAACAGGCTTAATCCTTTATCCATAGGAAGCCGTTTCTGCCGCCCTATCGATCGCAATGCACTGAACACAGCATTCGGGAAGATTGACTGCCGTACAATAAAAAGTATTCTGCAGTTTTTCGATTGGTTTGGTAATCCCTCTGTCTAGATTTCCAGAGCAGTCCCTTTCGTTCCTTTTCAGACTCCTTAATGGAAAAGGTCCATCTGAGCACTTGTCACTTCAGGCTCATTAAAAATCGAAGGCGACTAGAGTCATCTTTTGTTTTTTCTTGACTCTTAAAAATTGCAAAAACAAGTTGTGTCAAAGCGTCTAAAATTTATTTTAAACGGAATAATTATCACCTTTCCTATGTTGGTCTTAGGTTGAGAAAATGGAGTCCACCAACCAAGGAGTTCCCCTTGGAGGAAATCCTAGTCCCTTCTCCTCTTGGGGAGATGTTGGTGCACCCCATATGGCCACATTATCGCTTCTAGGATTGACAATAGGCTTTCCCATATAGATTTTCTCAACCTCCGTCGTTTAGAACACCGCGATTCCTGAACAATCGAGTCAGCAACTAAACGATTCCAGAGTTATCCCCCAACCCTCTACTTCATCCAATTCTTCCTCTCCTCCTTCATCTTCGCTTGATGAAGCTGGTAAAGCTAAAAATCAAGTACCTGAGAAGAATAACGAAAATAAGAAGAAAGAGAAGAAGAAGAAGGAGCCAAAGGCGAAAAGGGGCAACCAAGCGTCGTCTAGCAAAAATCCACACACTACACCGACCAGGCCTAAATCACCATGTGTCATTTGCAAAGGAGACCACTATCATAGAGATTGTCCTTGCATCCCTCGGATCTTAAGGGACTGGTCTCCTTGTTTGCACAACCCGGTGTCGTCAACCTCTAATGATCATGTTGAAAATACACCGTCAACTAGTGAAAATGAAGCCCCTGGACAAAAAGGAAAATGCAAATTTCCTTGTAAAATGTGTGAAGGTGTTCACGCCATCCACCGTTTTCCCTTCTTAGACGAGGCTAAAAGAGTTTTGGATGACCATCCGGTTTCACCATTACGACTCCCTCCTGGATATAAGAAACTCTTGCCAAGTCCGTCACTAGTTGAAAGTCCGGCTAACACACCCTTGTGGTCGGCCGAAGTATCTATCACTGAAGAAAAACCATATGAATCCATGCTAGACAAAAGTCAAAAGGTTGAGGTGGTAGTTGACCCAGTCTTGCCTTTAGAGGTTCCATCCTCAGATGATACAGTCACCGAAGAGAACAAGGATGAAAACATCCAAATTCTTTTCATAAGCACAAACTCCGATGAACATGGGGGCAGTTTACCCGTTCCCTTACCGTAGGAAGGAAGTTTGTCAGAGTCATACCCGGCCGTCTATTCGGTCCCACCTCCAAGCAACCTAGTTGTTTCCTTTGACTGGAATCTACTAGGCAGACCCCGTTTACTGGCTAGTGTACCCTTCCAAATCATTATTCAAATATATAGAATAGCTATGGTTGGTACCATCATAGATGAAGGGGCTTCTGTGAGTATCCTTTCCTCGACTGCTTGGAAAGCGCTTGGTTCGCCACTACTTTTGCCTGAGATGAGAAATCTAACAGGCTTTGACAAAGGAACCAGTCGATCGTTAGGGATCCTTCCCAATGTGCCCATAACATTGAGAGGGAAAACCGTTCACATGAACTTAATGGTAGTCCAAGGACCCCTGGATTATAATCTACTCCTTGGACGAGACTATATTTATTGCATGGAGGCCATTGTATCCTCACTCTTTAGAGTAATGTGTTTTCCGCATGAAGGAAGAGTGGTCAAGCTCATAGACCAGCTTTCATTCCCCGGTTCACGCATAGCAAATAGTCATATACCATCCCTGAATGGTCTTTTCATGCAAGGAATGTCTCATCAATCCCCAATCCGTCCACCTGATAAGCACGAGTGATTCGGGGGACATGACTGAAACCCAAGGGGCATGCACCCTGGTCTGCTTCGGTAGGAAAACTTCAGGTATAGGGTAGGTTTCCGCGAAGGATATCTGACTAGTCTGACACTCCGGTCCATCTAGGAAAAGGGGGTTAGACTGAAATAAGATTCCCTCGTCAAAGTTATGTGAGTGGAAGCGTCTGTGCCACTCACCTTTGTCTATTTCAGTAGATATCGCCGAAGAAGTGTTTTGTTTGTGGTCCGAATAGAACAATCTTTGGTAACCTAAAAAAGGTAGGCCTTTCCTGATAAAACAAATTTTTTGTCTGCAAATTGTGGGGTAACCTTGAAACTCCATGTCTCTATACCTGGGGGCATGCAAACCCTTTGGCATGCAAGCAAAGAGCGACCATTTATCTTTTTTTTTGGATTGGTCGTTTCCTAACTTGCATAAAGAAAGGAAGTGGGGCAAAGCTTTAAAAAAATGCCGTTTTTAGATGAGACATTCTTATTATATGACTGGATCGAGTAGTTTTAATGCGGACTTCATGCTCATTAAAAAATAAACATAAGCAATGAGCAAATGTTTCCCCCAGCATTTAAGCTCATTAAAAAATGAACCAATTTCCTGTAAATAACCATCGTGAATGTAGTACTTCGGCCTTTAAAGCCTTGGTCGTGTTCTCATCATCACCTCCACTCTGTATTGGCCAATCATTCACCTCCACTTGATTGTTTACCCCTTTTGAGGAACAGTTGCGAAGAGTGATCCTATTAGCCATCCTTGTAACACTGCCGTGATTGGAAAATTCCAAACCTTACCTGGAATGAGCTGCTACCCGAAGTTATCACTCGTTCCTCAAAGGCAAGTTTCCTTTAAGCTCTTTTCAACTGACTCGTAAAATATGAAAAGATTGCCGAGCCATTGGCCTCTCCAGCTCGTTAAAGTGACCAAAACTGCTATCCCTCCTTTAGATTTTAATCTTTTTGGACCTCAGGGATTATTACACAAAAAGATCGAGCCCTTGTTTTGTTTGGCTCGCTAAAAGTACCAAAAATTCATCCCTTCTGTATTGTTTTATACTCGTTCAGACCTAAGGGATTAGATGACGAAAAAGGATTTTTGGAGTTTCCTTTACGTCTCTTTTCAGACTCTCTAAAATTGAAAAGGACCGAGTTATCTTTGTCGTTAAACTCGTTAAAACCTAATAGCGACAAACTTGTCCATAACAGACAAGAACGAGTTTCACTATCGCTAGGCTCATTAAAACATAGCGATGGGTTTTCCCGAAGGGAAAATTATAGAACAAGCATATGTTATCCTCCTCAAGCTTGACAAAAATAAAGAGGTACTGGTCAGCAATGACCGGGGAAAATTTGGGAAGAAAACTTGAAGAAACTTTATTGGTAGCAAGTCGCTCTTGAACATGACACTTTCACTCCGCATCCAAGTCGGGTTGGGTTGTTCCATTCACTAGTCACATCACCATGGTTCCATCATGTTAGCTACCTATACCAATAGGTTTCATTTTTCATGATTGGCTGGGGAAGTGCCAAATATGCTCTACTTTGGTGATGCAAAGATATCATATTTTTTGGGAAACACTTACCTACAGTTGTTTGATGCATATCCTACTTCTGAATGGGTGATCCAACAGCCTAAGCTGGGTCATGCCATATTTCAATTTTTGTTGTAGACTAGAGAAAGAAATTTGTTCAAACTGTTCAATCTTGGCAGATGAGTAGTTAGGTAGAGAATGAAGGTTCCCAACTGCTTAATTTGGGGCCTTGGAAGTAATAAGGCTAGCCTTAGATAGAAAATCAAAAGGAAATGCCAAAAGAAAAGAAAAGGGCACATGAGGGTTTGCAAGTCTAAGTGCACCCTCCTTGAAGTAACAAAAAATGCTAGGCAATAGAATGGGTAGGTAGATGGGGTTGCAGAAGCATGATTCCTTTCATATCACTGGCCTAAGCGAAGAAAACACATGGTGGCCAGCGTAGATCTTCTTATTCAGCAGTTTTGTAGCAACAAAGTGAAGCATGTCTAACTTCCCAATCATTCCCCATCAAATTCCTGTCTAACATCCCACTATCACCTTGGTTCATGAGAGAAATCAAACTCATTTATTGATCCTTGTTGTATAGAAGAGCCACATTTCCTGTGTAAAAATCTTTTCATTTTGATCTACTCTCCTAACTAATTTGGTTCCCTAAAAACTTAGTGTTTGCCTCCTCTCATTCATATCCCCCTCTCATATTAACTATTAACCATTATTACTTAATTCCCTATATTCCCCTTTTCCCTACTACTATATCACCATTGTATATAAAAAGCCCCAAAGTATATATTCCCCTTCCCTAAGCAATATAGCCTTATAACTTCAAAGGTTGGAGCACTAAGAGATTTAAGCGCAATAGGAAAAATAACGCCAAAAACAAAGTTTTGGGATTAAACCAAGATCTTCTTGGTTTAATAGCCCTATCCCCGCTTTGCAAACAAACGTTAATTAATCCATTTGGCTTATAAACCATCGCTAAACCCACTTTTTCCGCTTATCCAAAGTTCTTGTTACAATGCGCATTTCACAAAAAACAAAAGGAAATTATTAAAATAATGCGCCGGGTCCCACCATATCATGTTGGCAATTTTCCATCCCGTCATCCATTGGATCTGGGCCCTCCCATCCGACGGCTCACATTGATTTCAGACCGCCTCCGATGTCTGGACGATAGCTCCCAAAAACTGTCAGAGCATGACGTCAGGGCTCGGACGCGTGTCGTTCCCAAATTGTATCGGGAGGTCGCTTGCCAAAACCGTTCCTATACAACAAGCGGTCCGATATTACCATTTACCGCCTTTGTTTATCGCCCACCATGTCACGCCTACATCACTACCACCTCAGCGTTGCATCACCGCTCCATTCGCCATCGCCCTAAGTTGTCCGCCACGTCCCCCATCCACGCAGACCACTCACTGGCTGCCACGTCATCACTCCGTACCATGACCCCACCTATGACGTCATGCTGACGTCATACAAAAAACGCGCCAAAAGCCAAAATTTTCTATTTTTCCTGAAAAAGTCAGTTTTTTGCATTATTTGCAATATCCATGCATTGTTCTCTTGTATGAGTTAGAACGACGTTCTCCACCAACTTTGAAGATTGCTCCCGTGCTGCCAGCGCCCTGAATTCACCTGCATTGCCACCATTGCCCGAGTTTACCAGGTATTTATCAAAGTTTCCCCTCCGCGCCTGGTTTTTTCCATAATTCTCTGAGGAAACTAAGAAAAGAAAAACATTGTAAGTTCAAGAAATCTTCATGAACTACTGGTGCTCTTACACACTGTGAGCCCAATTTAACCTGCAGAAGTCCCTATTGTGTCCAATTCCCACAAATTTACAGTCTGTTTGTGCATTTTCAAACTAAAACCTCTGCTACACAAGTCCACTGGGAAAATGACTCTTAAATCCCAGTATTTGCTCATTAAACCTTTTTCAGGAACATTTCAACTTGTTTTCACCCTCATTCACCCTGTTTCTCCTGCAAATTGCCCTGCTCTTGCAAAATTCATTGCTCTGTGTTGTTGTGCCCAGAAAAACAAGTTTAAATACAATTCAAAGTACCAATTGACCATGGAAACTCCAGTGGCATTGAACATTGCACCCTTAAATGCCCCACAAAGAGAGCTAGAATGGCAGGCCCTGGCTGACAGAGACTATCAGATGGCAGAAGTAATCCCAATGTACAGCAAGTATCATATTCATGTACTCAATGAGCTGAAAGCCAAACATCTCAGTGGAACTGATATTCTAGGGATTTGGGACTCCAATTTGCCCATTTTCAATCTTCCTCAAGTCAATGTCCTCCCAGATTTGATTCATAGATACAGTGCCAACTATGATCCATGTCAAAGAGATGTCCTCAGTCCCTCAGGTTCAGTTTTGTTCCATGTCACCCCTGAGGCTATAAATAAAATGCTGCACTTTCACACTACAAAGCCATTGACTCCTCTGTCCATGATGCACTTAATAGACCAAGGAGGCAAGCTGTCCAGTGCCCAAATCATAAAGATTAATCAGTTATTCATTGAACCAGGCTCTCAAACTATGAGGACCCCTCCTATAGGAAATGTATATTTCAATGAGTTGGGCAGGATGCTTGTGGATATGATCGGTTATGTCCTGGGTTACAGGTCAACTGAGGATGCTGATGAAACCATTCTGGCAATGTTGTCTATCTTCTCCCCTGGAAAGCCTCCTTCTGTTCTCTATGATTATGTTGCATACATTGCCAATAAAATTCATGAGCAATTGATGAATTTAGAGAGGGAAAGGATATTTAGATACACTTCCTACATCTATCACTTGTTCCTGTTTTACCAGCCTGATAGCTTCCCTATTACTCTCAAGAAGTTTGATGCTCAGGGAAACCCAAGACCTGTGGTATTTTGGTCTTCAATCTTTCATCACACATCTTATTCACCATACAGCTACTGTGAATTCATAGAACTTTTTATACATCCAGCCATGTCCTTACTGTTGAGCTCTCCTCCTCCAAGATTGACAGATGAGATGCAAAGGATCCTCCAGCTCTCAAAGGCCTACAACATTGGGGATTGGTACTTTTACCAACACCATACAGTGATTAGAATATATGGTTGTGAGTTAGCCCCATATAGGCTACCAAGATATGTCCCTATGAGACTTTTTGCTTTAGAGTATTTCAAACAATTTGGAAACGCAGAAATGGTCCATTTCCACAGAAAAAATAAGAATGTACAACTCAAAGTCAGAAATCAGCTAGGCCCATTTATTTATAATAAAAGAGAAGAGGCATGGCAAGAAGCAGATAAGATCCTAAAGTGCCTCGAGTTGCAAACAAGTTTCCTCTGGATACCCTATGATCCCAATCATTTCATTAGTCTTAGAAGGGTCAAATATAAGTTGGCTAGCTATGATCATGTCAGGTTGTCTCATATTGAAAAATATGCAAATCTGTTAAGATGGAAAGAGGGCACTCTAGAAGAGGCAAGTACTAAAGAGGAAATAGCACTAAAAGAAGCCAAGAAACTTGAGAAGGAAGCTGACTTGGAATATTGTGGGTAGGTTTTTTCTCTTCCTCATATTCAACTTGGAGCAGCCGCCTCACCTTCTACAGCTCCCCACCAAGTAGCTCAAACTATTCCTCAAGCAGCTAGCACAGAAAAGGGAAAAGAGATGGAACAAGAGAAGCCACTCCCAACAACAGAATATCAGAAGGAACATACAGAACAGCAAGAAGAAATGGCTGAGGCCCCTGTATCTATAGAGCAACAGGCTCAAGAAAGTGTGTCCCCAAGGCAGGAAACAGTAGTGGATACCTCAGTGCTCCAAACCCCGTTGAATGAAGAGAGGACCAGGAAGAGGGATAGATAGCAAGAAACTCCCCTCACTACATCAAAAAGTCAACAAGGGGAGAAAAGGCAAAGATTAAATCCTTTTTCTGAAGAAGAGATGCCTATTGGGCCATCCATATGTATGGGCCCCCCTAGCATGGAAGCATCAGCCAGTTCCTTCCAGCAGGAACAAGAAAGACCACTTGGAGGAGAGGTCAGCTCCTCAAGCCAGCAAAGAAGGGTAGAATCCAGCATAAAGCAGCAATTTATTGATATTAAGAAGAGGAATGAGCCAGTCAGACTCCAGCTTTACAATCACTTGCTCAAAATGGCTCCCACAAACCAACAGAGGCTTATGTCAGCATATGACATAACAGAGGGGAAGATGACTATGAGTCATTTCATGCCTACTATGCTGCAGCCACAGTCATCTGCAGATTACATAAGAACCAACCTGGAAGTATTTGCAAAAGATATCCACGCAATGGACCAAATTGAGCTACATAAGCAAACGAGTGAGATGGTCTACTCCTCTCTTGCAGACAAAACCTTTCTAGCACACAAACTGCAAAATAGTCTCCATAATACTACTGCCCAATTAGAATTGGAGAAAGCATCTTCTCAAGCCAAAGACAACAGGATTAGGTCTTTGGAAGATATCATTATAGAGCTTGGGCATGACCCAAGTGATCCCAAAGCTGTGTGGGCACTACTAAAGAAAAAAGAGGAAGATATAGCAGCTTTGAAGAAGATGGTCAAAATTCCAGCAACCCTTCACCCTCAAACAGAAGATGTTGCTTAGCAGAGAAAGGACCAAGATGTAGCAGTCATGCTGCTGACTTTACACAAGCAATTAGTAGAAACAGAAGGGAGATTGATAGCAACAGAGGGTGCATTACAGGTAGCCCTGAAACAAAAAGAAGGAGGGCAGACATTTCAGCCCCCACAGCCAGTGATTAACCTTGAGGAACCTCCTCAAGTTATAAGTCCTCCCACAGGACAAATAGCTGGGGCAGGCCCTTCAACATCAGCACCAAATACAGTAGCAGCACCAGCAACAACATCAGGACAGGCACCCAGCCTGGATATGCAAAATATGATGAAAGAACTTCAAGCTCTGGAGGCCCAGATGGCAGAACTAAATGAAGCCAAGGAAAAATTGGCTACACTTAATGAAAAGTATGATAAATCAAAGCAAAGTGTAGCTGAAAAAACAAGAGAGGTAAAGGCTCTTGAGAAGAAAATAAAAGAACTGGAGAAAGAGCTCTCTCTTGACAAAGTGGTGGCTGAAATCAAGAAAGTCCTGTGGGCCAATATTGGTCAGTCTATAACAGATCAATGGCAATATATTGAAACCATCCATGAGCATAGGTAGGGCCCACAAGGAAAGTCAAAGAGCAAGGGAATCTCTAGGCAATATGCCTGAGATAGCCAATAGGATGATCAATGTCCTTAACAATCGCACAAGCCCTCAGCTGGCAGCAATGGGCATCTCTAACAGAACTTACACCATCTTACTAGTAAAAAGGGTGCTCACTTTGAGAAATCTTGTGCAAACATTGGATAGAAGATGCCAAGAAATGCAGATAGAGGTGAACAAATTCATGGAGAAATTACAGCATTGCATAACAGAGGCCTTCCTAGCTTACTAAACAGTGCAGGAAGGTTACTATCCCATGAAAACTATGCCAAGAGGGTAAATACATTTTCCACAAATCAGAACACTGCAGCATCAAGTGCCCCAGAGGAAACAGGGCCTGCATCTGAGCAAAGTCTCTATGACAGAATATAGAATTTGTTTTTTATCATGAATGAGATTAGACACCTGTTTGAAGTGCCTCCAAATTACTACAAATA
Source organism: Pinus tabuliformis (assembly GCA_031772625.1). NCBI lineage: Eukaryota > Viridiplantae > Streptophyta > Pinopsida > Pinales > Pinaceae > Pinus > Pinus tabuliformis. Next base: position 1,545,690,908 of record CM062819.1, read on the forward strand.
TACTGAGGCAGATGAAACCTTAGGCATAATTTTGAGACATCAGTTGCCTACTCAGGAATGGTGGACAAGCATGATACAAACATTGCTGTGAACAAACAGATTTTTCATCAAATTTTTGTACATAAAATATAAATCATCATGTTCAGATAGTTGATATATTCATTATGACTGGAGATGAGTGGACAGAGCCAACTCAGCAAAAAAATTTGGACACTAAAGCAACACCGACAGATGCAGATGACAGGGCTGAGATAGCTACAGCGCGACAAAGCAATAAAGGCGTATTATTCAGAATCAATGCAAAGCACCCTACAGAGCCAGTTGCCCTCAAAGGTCAAGAACTTCTGACAAACAACAAGCAGTTGTTGTATATTCATTAAAGTAGCTTTTAATTTTGTAAGAAATATCTTTGAAAGTTGGTAAGATCAGTTATTGTGCAATAACTCACTATTGAGATATTTCTATGATATTTTGTATATATGCACCCCCGCACAGTTATTGGGGGTTGTTGTTACTCATTTGTTCAAGAGAACTCGACTGTATTTCCTCTGAAAGATATAATACAAAGGAGCTGTTGGTTTCCAGGAGATATGTTTGGCTTAGACGTGCTGTGATGAAATTACTGACTGCTGCAGGATTCTCGTGTTATGGCGTGATACAATAAGTGTTTTCTAACTGTATTTATGTTTTATCTTTTCTGTAATCTGTCTGTGATGTATGGTGTTTAATCTTGGTAGAAAGGTAAAAGACTAGTTCAGGATTTGTCCATTAAAGACACCCTAAACTCAATCCTTACTACTAAATATGTTTTCTTCAAGGTTAGCTGCAACTGTGGAATTCTTAAATGCTCCCATTTGCTCTAATCACATGATAAGTCTTTATTCAGTAATTCTCTATTGCTGCTGAGTAGGATTTGTTCTTCATTTCGTATTGCACTGTGAAAGAACTCTTAATTGCCTTTCCTGGTGTAATTTATACTGTTCTCCTTGCTAAAAATCAAATTGTGTATCATGAATACCCATCTAGCCTTGCAGTGAACCTCTCTTTATCACAGACATCAAATCCTACTCATTCCTGGACTCCACATGCCCAATGGATTGAACTCTCCTTCATATTTGCATGCCCTTCCTTGAACAACAGTCTGCAACCAAAATTCAAACAAACTCTCACCTCATAACTAGCCTAAAATCCTCAAAAACAAAGTTAAAATTGAAAGAGAGAGCCCTCTCTGATTACAGGTAGGCTAGAACCTGTAATCCAAAGCTTGGTTAGTGGTTACCCTGGCCGTATTCCCTCAAGAGTCAAAGGGAACAACCTGGGTGTTAACACATCACACCATCCACATTTGGGGTTAATGCTACAAATCCATCATGTCAGTGTCGTCGATATGTTCAAGAAAAGTCACTCAGAGAATTCACCTGTGTCTCGCCTGCTGCAATACATTTACGCTCCATTCTTTCATGACCGCCACCCTGAACCTTATATCACCAGATCATTTTCACCTCCATTAAAATCATTTGCTCCATTCCGTTTCAATGATGTGGGATTCATTAAGGCCCTCCTATGACAGATTGCTTCTTGTCGACATCAGCTCATTATCCAAGAAGTCGATCTAGGAACAGCCCTTTCAGTACTTTGAAGCTTGCATGCCTCAATGGCAAGTTTCTCACTTCCGACGATAGGTTTACATCAATGGCCTTCGACCGAAAGATTTTGCGTGGTGTTCGACGCCAAGTCCCTTATTCACACCACGTGAATTGTACTGCAGTACCTTGAGGATCATTATCATTATCGGTGATTCCTATCACGCCTATTAACAGCTTACATCATTGGCTGGTAATCAGGTGATGTCTTTCCATGTTCGACTCCAGAACATCTCTCACATGGATCGACTTGTACTTTGAGTGAAGATCGAACGAGATTGAAGACCCCGGATCTAGTTTCATCAATCCGGGCTGCGATATATATTTAGGAAAATAAAGACATCAAATGTACATCATTGCTACAGAGATAATCATCCAATCTAAGGGATGATGGCTCTACCAGAATCATTAGTCTACACTCAGACGATTGTCTATCCTATGTACTTGAAAATGAATTTATAAAGCTGAGCATGGGAATGACCGCCTCAGCTAGATCATGAAAATATTATGAAGATAATGTGTTGTATTATATCTTATTACAGGTCTCCTTCCAGCTTGAAAGAACTTTGAATCCTCATGATAAAGCATTTCACCCGACATAAAAAAGATTAATGACCTCATGCTTTAGGGGGCAACTATTATAGACATTTTTGGGCACTGCAACCCCAAGCATAAATGTCCATAAACCAAGGGCTCCTATGTCCCTAAAGGTGTTGTTCCAACCCCTAAAAGAACAAGGTCAACTGATTACAGCTTCTCCCAGAAGTTCTCCATGAGAAACCACTCAGAACTGGTCAAAACTGTACCATTTCACCTGCTCCATAGGCAAAGTGCATTGCATCCCACCTAAATACACACAGTAGGTGCGTTGCATGTCAAAGAGCCCTTCTATGGGGTGCGATGGGCGAAAAGGGACAAATGGCAGGGTCAATCCACGAGGTGGAGAAGCATGGAATCTTCCAAAAACTTCTCCTGTGACACTTGCCTCTCTGAATTTGACCAAGGATGAGTAAGATATCATCAATCTCCAAGTGGAATCAAGAACTATCAGAGGGGAGACACTAATCAAATCTCAAAAGCTAACTCACCTCCCTTGCAGACATCTATATATGGATCCCTCATCCCAGAGATCCAGAGGCTGGAATTTTGTATCTTGTAAGGAAGTGCTGCTGGTTCATTGGTGCAAAATCATAGTGTTGGGTGATCTAAGCTTTTCATGAGGTGAAGAAGGGCTTCTTGCTAAGAGGATGATGCTGGGTCAGAACAATTGGTTGTAATTCTCTTGGCTCTTTCTTGATTATCAATAAAGCTATTCAATTTTTCCTCCATACTCTTGTATGATTTATGTTTTATGCATTTGTATGGTTAATATACATCTGATCCTATATTGCTTATGATAATAGATCTATGTTCTCATATAGTGTTATGTTGCTTTGATTCTACAGGTGCTCTGTGAATATGGGTACACAAGAAAGCAAGTAGCAAAGAACTATCAGAAGAGAGAGGAATCGAGCAAGGAACCAAGTGCAAGATAAAAGTTGGTCTCCTTTATTCTTCTCTCATCTATCTTTCATAAAGGAAAACGAAAGTAGTTTTACTTTGTTTGTTTCTAAGGTAGCTACTAGCCTTAGTGGGATTAACAGCTCTGCATAGACACTATTCCCGGTAACAAAATGGCGACTCCACTGGGGATTAGATGACGAAAACTGCTTACCCATTCCTTTACCGCAGGAAGGAAGTTTGTCAGAGTCGTACCCGACCATCTATTCGGTCCCACCTCCAAGCAACCTAGTTGTTTCCTTTGACTGGAATCTACTAGGCAGATCTCGTTTACCAGCTAGTGTACCCTTCCGAATCATTGTTCAAATATATAGAATGGTTATGGCCGGTACCATCAGCTCATTATCCAAGAAGTCGATCTAGGAACAACCCTTTCAGTACTTTGAAGCTTGCATGCCTCAATGGCAAGTTTCTCACTTTCGGCGACAAGTTTACATCAATGGCCTTCGACCGAAATACTTTGCGTGGTGTTCGACACCAAGTCCCTTATCACACCACATGAATTGTACCATAGTACCTTGAGGATCATTATCATTATTGGTGATTCCTCTCGCGCCTATTAACAACTTACATCATTGGCTGGTAATCAGGCGATGTCTTTCCATGTTCGACTCTAGAACATCTCTCACATGGATCAACTTTTACTTTGAGTGAAGATCGAACGAGATTGAAGACCCCGGATCTAGTTTCATCCATCCGGCCTGTGATATATATTCAGGAAAATAAAGAAATCAAATGTACATCATTGCTGCACAGATAATCATCCAATCTAAGGGATTATGGCTCTACCAAAATCATCAGTCTACACTCAGACGATTGTCTGTCCTATGTACATGAAAATGAATTTATAAAGCTGAGCATGGGAATGCTCGCCTCAGCTAGATCATGAAAATATTATGAAGATAATGTGTTGTATTGTATCTTATTACAAGTCTCCTTCCAGCTTGAAAGAACTTCGGATCCTCGTGATAAAGCATTTCACCTCACATCAAAAAGATTAACGACCTCATGCTTTAGGGGGCAAATGTTATAGACATTTTTGGGCACTGCAACCCCAAGCATAAATTTCCATAAAACAAGGGCTCCTAAGTCCCTAAAGGTGTTGTTCCAACCCCTAAAAGAACAAGGTCAACTGATTACAGCTTCTCCCAGAAGTTCTCCATGAAAAACCACTCAGAACTGGTCAAAACTGGACCATTTCACCTGCTCCATAGGCAAAGTGCATTGCATCCCACCTAAATACACACAGTAGGTGTGTTTCATGTCAAAAATCCCTTCTATGGGGTACGATGGGCGAGAAGCGACAAATGGGAGGGTCAATCTGCAAGGTGGAGAAGCATGGAATCTTCCAAAAACTTCTCCTGTGACACTTGCCTCTCTGAATTCGATAAAGGATGAGTAAGAGATCATCAATCTCCAAGTGGAATCAAGAACTATCAGAGGGGAGACACTAATCAAATATCAAAAGCTGACTCACCAACCTTGCAGACATATATATATGGATCCCTCATCCCAGAGATCCAGAGGCTGGAATTTTGTATCTTGTAAGGAAGTGTTGTTGGTTCATTGGTGCAAAATCATAGTGTTGGGTGATCTAAGCTTTTTATGAGGTGAAGAAGGGCTTCTTGCTGAGAGGATGATGCTGGATCAGAACAATTGGTTGTAATTCTCTTGGCTCTTTCTTGATTATCAATAAAGCTATTCAAGGTTTCCTCCATACTCTTCTATGATTTATGTTTTATGCATTTGTATGGTTAATATGCATCTGATCCTATATTGCTTATGATAATATATTTATGTTCTCGTATAGTGTTATGCTGCTTTGATTCTACAGGTACTCTGTGAAGTTGGGTACACAAGAAAGAAAGTAGCAAAGAACTATCAGAAAAGAGAGGAATCGAGTAAGGAACCAAGCGCAAGACAGAGGTTGGTCTCCTTTATTCTTCTCTCATCTATCTTTCATAAAGGAAAACGAAAGTTTACTTTGTTTGTTTCTAAGGTAGCTACCAGCCTTAGTGGGATTAGTAGATCTACATAAATGCTATTCCCGGTAACATAGAGGCATCAGAAGATAAGATCGCGCGAGTTATGGACCATTGGCTCGACCGAATAATCGGGGGATTTACCACTAAGTTTGGGATATACATGACCGTGAGCTATAGCAAAGCAGAGCGACGTTTTCTCAAGGGACTGCGAGGCAAGTACATTAAATCCCTGAATACCTAGATTAAGATGTTCTTATGTGAAAAATGGGTGATGCGAATACATTAATGTTGGGAAGAATGCGGAGTGGAAGGATCTACAAAGGTAGCGAGGAATTAGGAAACAGTCCCTTGATTTCACCTCTGCAAGAGAGTGAGGAAGAGCTCGCTCAGGTCTCTTTGAGAAGTGTGGTCAGTTTGATAAGGAAATGCATTCCACAGTTACCACCTCCACTTACGCCACCACCTGCTTCACCTCCTTCACCTCCATCTTCACCCACCCCACCTCCACCAAACTCGTAGTTCAGTATGGCGAGTGTGATCAAGCTACTCGTATTCAGAGGAGTAGGGAATGAGGATCCCGATCAATTCTGGTTCATGGTAAGAGCAGTGTGGGAAGCATAAGGGGTCATAGATGACAACATTAAGAAGGCTACACTGGTGAGTGCACTACAGGATCGTGCATTGACATGGTATATCAAGTACTCTAATGATCACCCAAATGCAGGAATAGCAGAGATCCAGAATGCGTTGAACTGAGAATTTAGCCAGCTAAAATCAAAGACACAGTTAATCATCAAATTTAGAGAGATCACGATGCTTCCAGGCGAGACCTCCTAGGAACTGGATTAGTGGCTGAAGAGTATGATCTACGAGGCTAATATGGCACTAATAGATGCACAACACTGTGCATGGTTTGTGGCATCTTTAACACCGCACTTGAGGACGACGTTGTCACAACAGAAACTTGCTACCCAAGCTGAAGAGTTTGCATGAGACATCACTACAGGATCCGAGACTAGGAGTTGAACAAATCCATGTGCAACTACAAAATCTCTACCTAAAAATGTAGATCTTGAAGTAGGATAGGGCACTGCGGCCAGAGGCGCGTGAGGAAGTTTGGTGCATAAAGTGCAAAGGCCAAGGTCATGAGAAGGACCATTGTCTAGTATTCGCAAACTACTTGGTAGGAGGGGGACCAATGCTGATGAGAACAGAAGCACAGCTAGGGCCGAGTGTAGAACCCATGTTATGGTGAGTGATCTATCAGATAGGAGGAAAGTACGCAACGGATAATTGTCATTTGTTGGAGAAGTATACACGGACTCCCCAATAGTTGTTTTGTAATTTCTACACATCAGTAAGCCATGACGAGTGTGCATGTCACAGCTACGAGTTAATGATGGATCGGACCCCAGCCTATAGAATGCAGACAGAAACGCGAGGCCTCGACCCAGCCGTGGGGATGGTGTGCACTAGATTTCAGGGAAGAGGTCAATGAGGAGGAGGAATGGGGCCAGGAAGGGGTTGCAGAAAGTTAATTTGTTACAATTGCAGAGGACCAGGGCACTACGCCCATGATTGTACCAACCCAATGAGAGTATCCTGTTCATATTGTGCTCAGTTTGAACATGAAATGGTAGATTTCCCTATTTTGATCGCATAGATGTGTGAGAAAGGGATACTCTAGCCTACTCCGATGTAGAACGTGCAAAGGAGATGTTCATGGAAGCTAAAAAGAGCTTCGCGGAAGCCTCTACTTTAGGTAGTAAGGATCAACTGGAGCTAGGAATGGATCCTCTATGCTTGCTACCTTTTTAGAGACATGCATGAAACTTCTGCATGACAATAAGACAGTTAAGGGACTATAGGAGTTGATCACCAGGTGCGTGGGGTCAAGGGAGTCGTGCGTAGTTTGGAAATTGGGGAAGCATGCATTGCGCACTGGGAGGGAAATGAGATTGATGGTGTAGATTGGCGAATATGAAATGGATCAGGTAATATTAGACTTGGTTTCGGACATGAATGTGTTACCAAAGTAGACATGGGAATGCATGGGCAGGCCCATGTCACAGTGATCCCCTATTCAATTATGAATGGTGAACCAACAAAAGATTTTTCCCATGGGGAGGTTGCAAGGGGTAGCAGTTGATATCGAAGGCGCAAGCACGTAGATGGACTTTGAAGTAATGGAGATTGTTGATGACAGCAATCCTTATCCCATGTTGCTAGGAATAGACTGGGCCACTGATATGAATGGAGTCACTAACCTGAAGAAGTGGAAGATGATATTCGAGAAAAAATCCCTATGCGTAGTTGTTCTGTTAGATGCAGCCAAAGGAGCACATTACACTGAACTAGTGTGCGATGATGAAAGCGATGATGAGCTGGATTGTATTTACCAGATAATGGCACAAGACCAGGATCAGGTGAATCTGGATGCAGATGGGAGAATCTCATGGGAGCGTGACAGTTCCCATACTTTGGATTCAGATGAAGAAGTAGAACGCTGGCAGAACCAGTTGCACGAAGTGAAAATGCTGAATTGCAACATGATGATTAGATCATTGCGTTGCGTGACGACAGAGGCAAGGGAACTGCCAACATATGATGCGGTGACAACGGTGGATGAATTCTTGGACAAATTTGAAAGTGCGATACTAGAATAGTAGCGGTATGGTATGATGGAATGGGTGCTGCAACATCCGCACAATGGTGGAGTACACATTAGAAGACCATTGGAAACTAGCGTGAATGTAGAAGATGGATGTGCTTATGGTTTGGAAGCCCCCAGTGTCGAACAAGAGCCAACTAACTAGGACGAAGTAGCTTGCACGCCCACCTATGTCAATGGTTGCAAACATGTGCTATGCAAGCACATCCCAGACTAAGGATCGAAAATCAGAACCAGACATGGCAGCATGAAAAGCGACGTGCACCACAACTATTTTACGTCGGAGCATTAAAAAAGCTATGAGGAATCATGAACAGAGTTTACCAAGTGAAACGAACTGACTGGGACCTACATGTACTAGCAATTCGATGGGCCTATAGGGCCATAAGTAAAAAACAGAGAGCAGATATGACCCCAACACTAGAGAGAAGAGACAAAACCATAAGAGCAGAGAAGAATCCCCATACAAAAGCTCCCACAGTTGGGATAGCACGCGAGGACCAGAGTGAAGAGATTATGCAGTCACACAAGGATGAACATTTGTAGATTCAAGAAGCCATTCAGCGAGGGAACCTTGATCTTCCTGAACTCAAGGAAGATTAGGTATGAATGAAGCAGAAGAGCATGATAATGGACGCGGATATTAGAAAACTGGAAACCGAAATTGCGCAAAAATTACATGTTGGTAGAAGGACAGGACAAGATATGGGCAGCCATACCACCACATTAGAAGAGTGTCATAGAGAATTTTTGGCTATACTACCATGGCTGTGACCACACCTTACTAGACAAAGTAAAAAGGGGAGCGCACCACATATGGAAGAATGCGAGGCGCGGACTAGCACGAGGGTGATTAAGGAAGGCCCGCAAACTGGGTTGAAAAGTGACTTGAAGCCTCGCATCGGTGGTGCAACCACCTAAATATCTGTAGGAAGCATAGTCTCAGCGCTCCAAGCAATTGAAAGAGAGCGCGGGATTATAAAAGAGTCTGTGTGGGCGTTGCATGACAAGGAGGTTGCGCGCAGGATTAGTATGACACATGGGTCACGTCCATGCACAGGGGTTGTGCCGCCATGTGGGTAGGTTGGGAAGTAACCGTTGAAGTCACTGTTCATGACAAGATGTTGAATTTATGGCAACGAGGAGCGGGTGGCGGGAAATTAAGACATGAAGTCAGAACTAGATTTGAGGCTAACTGTCACCAATCTCACATTAATGAGCTAAATAAGGAGGGAACGGTCAAATTTGAATTCAAAAAGGCCCATAAATCATAGGTGACTCTCCATCGAACAACCCTTGGCATTTTGAGAATTTATTTGTTGCGCTATCAAGTGGGGATGAACCTAACAAATTTGGAGGCTATGAGAGCAAGTCCATGGTTTGAAACATTGCCGAAGGAGACACAGGATTCCCTGATCAGAATGATGTCAACAACCAAGGGAGCCACGTAGAGCTCTATGCCACTGGTAGGGGATGCAGCGGAAATCCCTAAATCGCCCTGGATGTCGAGCCCCAAAAAGGATCCACAGTCAGTAGGATCGGTCTGTATGTCTCCTCAAAATTCCGCGGTGTGGTAAGATGACTATGGAAGATAATGGCAAGATGGTTAATATTGAGATAGATGATGAAGAGGAGGATCTTTAGGCCTTTGTAGAAGAGATTGAACCAGATGAAGAAGTGGAGGAAGACATTCAGCCAGTGCGCACTGCAACAAAACTGCCCAAATATGTCCCCCCACGGAAAGGGAAAGCAAAAGTACCCAAGGACATGGATACTGTTAAGAACACACTTGAAACCCCACTCCTCCCAGATGGAATTCTATTTGAGGGTTCAGTCCTGGGCCATGTACCCACAATGAAATTTGAAGATTAGGACCTTGCAGATAGCGAAAAGTTCCCACATTTGGAGACTATCCAACTTATGAAACAAAGAAAGGAGGGGGTAGTTACAGTGTTGCAACCACAGAAATGGTTGCGCGGGGTGGAGGAGGCCGAGCTACTCCACCTACTATGGATTCTGCATTTTCACCGAGCACTAATCACAATATTCATCATCAGGCAACTACTTTTCCTAGTGCATGAGGGGTTCTTGTTGTTGGTGGAGTCGATTCCCATTACGGTGGAACTAATTCATAGGATTTCAAACCTTTCCTATACAGGAAGGGACCCCGCCGAAATAGTTGGCTAAAGCGGAGACTTGGCACTCGTAGAAGCCATGAAGAAGAAATACAAGTTGGAGAAGAAGTAGAGGGGCTATGTGATTACTAGCATTCAAGACAAAGGGGTGTGCATAGCCACTCAGCTGCTGGCAGGAAAAGTGATGAGAAAATTTCGTGGCAACGAGGTACAAGCAAGGGTCGTCGTGTTTGCCAAATAATGTGCTGAGGAGTTATAGTTAAACTGGGCACAGTTCCTCTGCGAGGAGTTCTTGATGATCCGCAAGGAGGCTCAGGAGCAGGGTATGACCTTCCACTGCACATGGTTACTCTTATCCATCTTGTTGGTTGCAAGGGAAAAACTGGAGGACAGTCAGTTTCTTCCCCTTGAACAGGACTTGCCAAAGGCAGTGAAATATCTGTCGCTCTGGGTGACAAGGCACACCATGCGCATCTACGAGATCAATATCTTCTGTATACTCATGGAGGTGAGCGTATGAATGTGGATCCACAAATGGCTATGCCTATCCCCCACATTATACGACAATCTGCGGAGCTTTGTAGACTTTATGGTGGATATGCACAATGTGTATATCAAGGCGCGAAAGGATCCAGAGCAGAACTGGACCAAACTCCCGTTCATCGCAATTGATGACGTTGTTTTCACCGTGATCGACTCATGTCCACCTGAATGGCACGCCTCAGATTTGGCAGTGCCTGATGAGGCATTGATAAAACGACATAAGGATGCCACGAAGCTACTGGCACAACATAAGTGGAATGAGCAGTTAGCCGAGGAGGTAAGGGCTTTCCATGAGGCAACAAAGGCCGCCGCAAAATAGACCAAGTCTTACAAGTCAATTTGGGCACATCAACCCCAGCTTCCAGATCCGTATTATTAGGGTCTATCAATCCCTAATTTAGTTATTTTCATTCCCTAATGAAGTCAACCTACATCATGCTTTCCTCCTAAGAGTTTCATGTCACCATTCATCCAAAAAATTCCCCTAGAGAGATCAGCGCAGGTGGCCCTTTATCAAGTTACATTGCAATGAAGGAATTGCACTGTTTGGGTGCACTGCAGCACAATTGGCCTTTGTTTCACCTGCACTAAGTGAGATTCATCGAATTTTTGAAATGAATCCATTGGATTCCTCATCTAATGGATTATTCTGGAAGTTTCTAGATGGATTGAGCTCGCATTTGGATGAGGAAGAGGATGAATGAACCTTAATCCATTATGCCTTCCTCCATGGAACCACTTCCCAATTTTGGCAAAGAATTCATGAAGTCCACTAATGGCTTAACCTCCTCCATTTAGCTATAAATTGACCAAGCATTCAAAGGCTTGTCTAGGTTAGAATTTCCTGAGCAAAGGAAATGTTGCTTGAATGAGATTAGTAAGAGTATTGTAATGATGTCAAATTGTTGCTTCATGAGGAGAGAAAGGTTTGAAGTTGGAAGGATGACATCGAATCGAGCATACATCTACATGGGTTGAAATATTTCCTTCTAACAATAAATAATTCTAATATTTTTCCATTCTTGTGTTTATATGATGTATATCATATTCCGGATTCTATGATATGTTTAGTTAACAGATTTTCATTATTGTATGCTTTGATGGGTTTTTGTCTCAGCTTGTGTGAATGTACTTTCCAAGCGAGTTAAGTACGGAAAGGAATGATGAAATCAATCAAAGGAGAGAGGGATCGAGTGAAAGTTATAGGTTGGTACCTTTTCTCTTCTTTCTCTTATCTGTTAACTATAGGAAAAGTGACGAATTACTTTGTCTGTTGTTTCTAGTCTAGCTACTAGGTCTAGAAGGTTAGGCATTTGACGAAACACTAAATTTTCACAAAACAAAATGGTGACTCCATTTGGGAGCAATCCTATCCCTTATAGTAGCTTATCAATCTATTAAAACACTTTGACATACTATACCTTCTGTTATTCATCGAATTCAAATCCAATTCACTAGAAATTGAGTCAATTTTGAGCATAAAATTGTCTTACTGTAATCAGTGCACCTCTGTCACTAACATAGTGCGCTGCAGTGCACCTTTTGTATAAAATCAGTGAAATTCAACGCACTGTCTCTAATTGTGGCTTGTGTTGATCCCTTTAGGGTCAATTTTCCCATCTAGAAACTTAACACTCTTGTCAACTTTCAGTTGTTTGAATTGCTTTTTGGATATAGATGAGGTCTTGTCTCTGAAAATAGTCTTTGTTTCCTTATTTTGACCCGATTTAGATTGGATTGTTGAATGTTTTTTATATATTTGTTTCATGATTTGCAGTCCATTGTCGAAAAATAGTTTCGATCGATTGTTTTGTAAAAATGAAGTGTCATAAAGTCTTCCTTCATAAAATAATCGATTGATCTATTTGTGCAATTGATTCATATTTTCATTTAAAGTATCGAAAATATTCGTTTCTTTAAAGTTGAAAGTGTCATTTAGTCTTCCTTTCCCTTTAAGATAAATTGTCATAAATCGACCATTTTTTGTGAAAAGAGTTTGTGAATTGTTTGTGCATTAGTTTTTCTTACTGCATCATCCACATTAAGAGGAATTGAAAAGGAAAAGAAATACATGCAATTGCATTTTAGCATTTGAGTTTGTGTGTTCAAAAGGAATGGTTTAGAGAATTGCATTATTTTGTGCTCTTTGTTGACTGTTCAAAAAGTACTTGTAAGCTCTGTTAGCTACCTATACCAATAGGTTTCATATTTCATGATTGGCAAAGAAAGTTCCAAATATGCTCTGCTTTGATGATGCAAAGATCCCATATTTCCAAGAGAACACATTGTGTGTATAGAGCTTGATGTGCACTCAATTTTGATGGATGGTCCAACAACCTAATCTGGACCATGCCATGTTTCAATTTTTGTTATAAAATAGAGAAAGAAGTCTGTCCAAACTGTTTAACCTTGGCAGACAAGTAGCTTAGGTAGAGAATTAAGGTTCCCAACTGCTTAATCTGGGACCTTGGAAGCAATAAGGGTAGTTCTAGATAGAAAATCAAAAGAAAAAGCCAAGAGAAAAGAAAAGGCAAATAAGGGTCTGCAAGTCTAAGTGCACCCTCCAAGAAGAAACAAAAAATGCTAGGCAAGTATATGGGTAGGCAGATGGGGTTGCAGAAATGTCATTCCTTACAATTGAATGTATGCTAACCTGTTCACAAAGGAACATCAATGGATTGAGAAGCTCTTCTTCTCCATCAGGTGGCAGCAAAGCAAAGGAGCATGTCTAACTTTCCATTTTCCCCTTTCCCATTCATTACTGACATCCCTTCATCAGTTGTGTTCATGAAAGAATTTGAGGTTTTATGCTGGTTCTTATTCCTTTAAAAGCCACATTTCTTGTCTAAAAATCTTTTCATTTTGATCTACTCCCTAAACTAAGTGATTTTCAAATAAACTTAGTGATGTCACTCCTCATTCACCTTTTCCATCCATATTAACCCCTAACTTCTATTATCTAAATCCCCTATGTTACCCTTTCCCCCTACTATAATAACACCATGGTGTATAAATCCCAAACAATGTATAGATATCCTTCCCTTTTAGCACTATAGCTAATAAAGTTTGTCTAAGGGAGACATTAGTCCACCAGGGACTATGGTCAACCCTGTCATGGGATTGCCCTGACCTCTGGTTGGAGTAACAACCTCCCCCTAAGCCCTCACTTTTCCCCTGTTCAACAAATTCCCCAAAAAACCCCCTTACCTCTGCTAAAACCCACTAAAAACCCTTTTTCCTACAGAAAAAACCCAGAAAAAACCCATCAAAACCCTTAAAATCCTAAGTTCCGCGCATAAATATTAATTTGAATATTTTAATATGCCGGCGGGACCCCCCCAACATGCACGATCCGTCGGGAGGCCCGCCAGCCGTCCATCATCTGCCACCCCCGATCCAACGGTGGGCGAGTATTTCCAGATCTGGATCTGCCGACCTTTAGCGTCCGGGAAACGGTGGTTTTCCGCCCCATACATGGGACACGTGGCAGGCGGCGGGGTTGTTCGGAGCCCCCCTCCCCGATACCGCCTTTGCCCAAAGGTGGTGCGGGGAAACCGCTTACCACCTTCCCCGTTACCACCTCCCCCTTATGTCATCCATATGTCATCATGACGTAGCACTATCTCCCGCCCCCGCGCCGCGTAGCCCTCCACGTAGCCCTGCCACCTTATCCGCCCGCCACCATGTCCGGCCACGCTGGCCTACACCTCAGCAGCCACGTCACCCTCCGTACCGGGCCCGCCATGACGTCATGCTGACATCATCGGCAGAAAGGCGCCAATTACTCATTTTTTCCGAATTCGTCGTTAAAAGTCACGGTTTGGGCCATTTTATGTCATTTTCGAGCGAAAAAGACATAGCCGTTGCCGCTGGTTCACTGCCAAATCACCTCCGGACCTCCAAATTCAAACTTGCGACCGTGCCAACTCATCAACTCAACTACATTCAGCCTTCACAGTGCGGCCTGCAGGCTTTCTAAGCGATTTTATACAGGTATTCACCATAATTCTCCCATTTCGCCCATGCATACCATTTCTCTGCAAAATTCACCATTATAACACCTGTCAAGTTCCACAATTAAGCATTGTCTGCTACTTAAATGAGAGCTAAAGAAACCTGCATTGCCCCAACACTATAAATCGACATTGAAACAGTCGATCCACGGACCAAAACTGTGAATTTGTCCTCGAGGTGCCCGGCATTGTTCCCTTTTGCCGGGTGTAGAGCAGCTGCAGCTTCTTACCAAAGTAAATCACATACCCTCTGCAATTTACCCCTAGCAATTCACAATCCCTGTGAATTCACCAAAAACTGCAGAAACCAGCCTGCCTTTTCCACTGTGAAAAAAATTTCAAACATTGTCTACAGTGAGGCTATCACTTAAGCTCTGAGGAACCTTGCAAACCTTTGCACTCACCTTGTTCAAAATCAGATTATACAATGGCTGCCCCTGCACCCTCAGCCCTCACTGTAGCTCCATTAAATCCACCAAATAAAGACCTGGAGGCCTTGCCCTTTGCTGACAAGGACTACCTCATTGAAGACTTTGTGGGTAACAGGGACTTCTTACAGACCTTCAGGCAGTTAAGAGATGACTACCTGAATGGTCATGATACATATGGGATATGGGAGTCAAACCTGCCATACTACTGTCTCCCCTCTGTAAATGTTTTTCCTGAGATCATTCACCTATGTGCTGAAAACTATGATGTGCAACAAAGAGCCATTAAGTCTCCATCTGGGAGCATCCTCTTTCACATAATTCCTGAAACCATCAATAAGATGCTCCACTTTGATCAAACTAAGCTGTTGTTCCCATTTTCCATGAATTACCTGCTGGACAATGGTGCCAAGATGACCAGTGAAGAGATCCAAAGAATCACCAAGACATTTATGAGGCCTGAGTGCTAGCCCACAGGGCCACCTCCCTACCTGGATGTCTTTTTCACTGATGTAGGCAGGCTTTTGCTGGACATGATTGCCTATGTGTTGGGGTACAGAACCAATGAGCATGTGGATGCAACAATGCTGGTATTGTTAGCTGCTTACAGCCCAGGCCAGCCCCCTGCCCGCAAGTACAACTTTGCTAAGTTCATAGCTAACAAGATTCATGATCAGTTGAGAAAAGTGAACAGACAGGGTGTTTTCAAGTACTCGGCCTATATTTACCACCTTTTCATGTACTATCAGTCTGAGGCTTTTCCATGCTACATCAAAAAGCTGGATTATAGAGGGGAAAGAAGATCCGTTATCTTCTGGACCTCTGTCTATCACAAAGTCTCAAATTCACCCTACTCCTATTGTGAATTTGTTGACCAATTTGTATACCCAGTCTCTTGCCTATTGATGAGGTCCCCTCCTCCCAGAATATCAACTGAGATACAGAAAGCTCTGCAGCTTTCCAAAAAATACAAAATAGGTGATTGGTACCTATATGAGAATCATACAGTCATCAGAGTCTATGGCTGTGAGCTCTGTCCATACAGGCTCCCAAAATATGTGCCTATGAGGTTATTTGCCTTGGAGTATTACAGGCAGTTGATTCAGTCCGACCTCACCCACTTCCACAGCTCCAAAAAGAAGGCCCACCTCAAGTTCAAACACCAGTTGGGCCCCTTCATCATGAATAAGAAAGAAGGATGGGAAGATGCCGACCTAATCCTCAAAGATAAATAAAAGCTGTCATATAGTTTTCGGTGGGTCCCTTATGATCCTCAAGGCTTCATTACTGCTAGAAGAACCAAGTACAGGCTTCTAGGTTATAGGCATTGTCAATACCCACACATTGAAAGATATGCCAACTAGCAAGAATGGCAGCAAGGTACTCTAGTTGAAAAACTAACTGAAGAAGAGACAATGCTAAAGAATGTAAAGGAGCTTGAAAAAACTATTGACCTAGACTCTGTGCAGCAGGTACCTTTCAAACGGCCTTATTCAGCAGGAGAAGGGACCTCGGCCTCAAGGACTGCACCAGTCGTACAGGCACCTTCCACAACAGCACCAGCTATAGACAAAGGCAAAGGGATAATGGGTGCATAAGAAGAAACAGTGAAAGAGAAGCCTGCCCCTTCAAATGAGCAGCAGCATGAGCAGCAACAAGGGCAGCAACCAGAACAGCAACAAGAGCAGACTGCCCCTCCACAAATGGAGCTACCAGCAGCTCCAGCAATGCAAACTCCACCTCCACAAACTGAGCCATTGACTGCTCCAATTTTGCAGACCCCAGCACATGAGGAAAGGGGTATGAAAAGAGATAGAGAAGAGTCCACTCCTATTAGTGGATCCTCCCAACAACCAGGAGCCAAAAGGCAAAGGGTAGACTCCCCAGAGGTAGAAGACATCACTGAAGATGTCCTGGACAGTGCAAGGAAAGACAGGGAGGGCAGCCAACAGACAGGTACAAGCTCCTTTCAGCAGGAGCAAGGATTACAACTTGGTTTGGAGGTGTCTTCCTCCTCCCAGCAGAGCAAGAAGCCCAAGAGCACTAAGGCTTCTTTCAAACAAATAAAGGCTCAGAATGATCTGCTGAGGGTAGAGGTCTACAAACAATTTATAGATGCAACACCAGCCCAGCAAGAAAGGCTAATGTCTGTGTATGACATTAAAGAGGAAAAAATCATCCTCAGTCACTTTAAGCCTACAATACCGCAGCCTAAGTCAGCTGCAGATTTTGTGAAGACAAGGGTGGAAGTCATGGCCAAAGACATCCATCCCATGGACCAAATTGAACTCCACAAGCAAGCTGGAGAGATGGTTTATGCAACCTTGGTGGAGAGGGCAACCATGGCCCATGAGCTAAAGGAGTCCCTGCAAAATACCAACACACAGTTAGATTTTGAGAGAATGTCCTCCCTGGCCAAAGACAATAGAATAAAGTCACTTGAGGACATCATTATTGATCTAGGACATGATCCTAGTGATCCAAAGGGTGTAAAGGCCCTTCTGAAGAAGAAAGAAGATGACCTAAATGCATTAAAGAAGAGGTTAAAGCTGCTGCCCACAGAGCACCCTCAAACAGCAGAGCTACAAAAGGAAAAATAAGTTGATGACCAACTGGACCTCATAATGCAGCTAAACCAGAGGGTCCTAGATTTGGAGAAAGAGCTGGAAGTAGCATTACAAGATAAACAGGGAGAGTCCACATCCCAAGTTCCTTCAACTACTTCAACAACAGCAACAACTACAGGGGCAGCAGTGGCCCCCACAACAGAAGCAGCAGGAACAACAACAGCTCCAGATGCCAGCACAAGTGTAGAAGAATTGACTAAGGCCATCAAGGAAATGGAGCTCCAGGCAAATGAGATAAAGAAGGCCAAGGAAAAATTGGCAGAACTGGATGCCAAGTATGACAAATCAAAAGTAACTGTGGCAGAGCATGGCAGAGAAATAAAGGCCCTAAAAGACAAGATAAAGGCCTTAGAGAAAGAGCTGAATCTAGAGACTGCCATGGCCGACATAAAAAGGATTCTATGGGCCCAAATTGGCCAATCCATCAGTCAACAATGGAGGTCAATCAAAACAATACATGAGCAGATGGACTTGATGGTCCAAGCACAAGCAGAAATCCATAATGCCAAAACATTACTGGGAGACAGACCTGAACAGGCCAACAGAATGATAGACTTCCTGAACAGGTAAGAAAAGGAGGAACTGGCAACCATAGGCATTTCCAACAGAACAGAGGCTGTCCTCACTGCCAAGAAGGTACTAACTCTCAGGAATTATGTTCAAACAGTGGAAAGGAAGTGCTATGAGATACAGGGTGATGTGGAGGAATATAAACTCAAGATGGCAGTGCTGCAAGCAAAGGGCCTGCCCAGCCTCCTAAGCGGTGCAGGAAGATTGATCTCCCGAGACCAATTTGCCAACATAATGGCAACTGTCATTGAAAATCAGATCACTGCATCTGGCAGTACATCTGAGTAAACAGGGTCTCCTACAGGACAGAGCTTATATGACAAACTTGAAGGCCTGTTCTTTATTGAAAATGAGGTAAATCATCTTTTTGAAACTCCTCCCAACTTTTATAGATATACAGAGGCCGATGAGACTTTGATAAAAATTCGGAGACATCAAATGCCTAAGGAGGATTGGTGGCAAGCAATGCTTCAGATTTTGCCACGGTAGCCTCAGTTGTTCGGCCACTGCCAGCTCCAGGTCACTACAAAACAAACAGCATGACAAAGTCAGCATTAAAGGCAGCTGAAAGGTGACTCAGCACATGGACAATGACAGCTAGCCTAAGGGATAAGAAAATACACAAATTTTGACAGCGTATCCTCTCCAACAGCCGCCAAACCAACTGCTTCTGACTATTTTTTGATAGCTAAGGCACTAAAGAGTTATTTCAGCATTAACTCTCTCAGCTACAATGCTCTAGGAGTTGGCATAACATAAATGAGCCATTAACTCATTCTTTGATATTTCTTATGTAAATTTTGTATATATACCCCCCTTGGCAATGCATTAGGGGTTGGTGATTTTGACTCTAAGGCAAATCTATTGTATACTTTCAGTTTATCTAATATAAAGGGCTGGACTAGCTCAGTGATTTCCTGAAATACTCGATGTCTGGATGATGCTATGGGTGCTGATGCAGAATTCCTGTGCTGCCTGATGAAATAACAAGTTTTCCTCAATCTCTGTTCTTGTCTTCTTATGTTTATTAAATCATACTCATGTTACACTAAACTATCAGTAAAGAAAAAGAATAGTGCAGGATTTGTTTTATTACACCTTGCGCTCAATTTTTACTGCTGTAAATGTTTGTCTTCAGAATTAACCATAGACATGAATTCTTAATTGCTCATGTTTCTATTAATTCTATATGTATGAATGTTATCTAGAAATTCTCCATTGCTTCCAGAATAATATTCTCACTGTCTTTCTTTAGCAGTTTATTTGTAAGATTCTTAATTGCCTTGCATAAACTGGATACACCACATTCAATCACCATTTCAAAAAATTGTTTCTCAGACACTAATCTGGCTCTGCAGCATCACTTCATTATCACACAGCACATCAAGCAAACTAAAGGACCACTGACTCCATGCCCAATGGACTAAGACATGCTAGTAAGCACCTATATATATTGACTGGAATCATCACCAAACACATTCCAAAAACAAAACCTTGAACATCATAGCTAGCCTAAAATACTATCAGAACAGAGACAAATCATAAAGAGAGAGCCCTCTCTGATTACAGTTTGGCTAGAAACTGTAACCCAAAGATTAGTTAGTGGTTACCCCGGCCGTATTCCCTTGGGAGTCATAGGGAACAACCTGGGTGTTAACATAATTGGCGACTCCGCTGGGGAACTCTTTAGGATTTTCTAATTACTATATATCTCCTAGGGCTATAGATGAAGCCTGAATATCAGCCAGGAAACCTTCAAAACTGTTTCTATTTTACATTAACAGCTTTAGGGAAGAGCTGCTTCAGCCAATCTTCATACTAGCTTTGAGATCTATATAGCCATTCCAAAATCTTATCCAGTCCTTGCAAATATAAAAAATTTTCCTAAAAAAATATTCAAAACTAGTTAGAAGCTGGCTCCCAAGAAGAATCCACGGTACACTAGGACAAATCCTGACCCAAATCCACCCCCTGTTTTTGAAAATCCTAACACCATCCCTAGAATCATTAGGAAGCAGCAAGAGCAGGAAAATCTTGCTGATTTGAGTCCAGAGACAGTTCATCCTAACCCTGTTTCTACCCCAATCAAGGTTCTTTTTCGGTCTACCCCCAATTCCCCTAGTTCACCATCCACATCTCAAAGCACTCCTCTCACTTCTTCATCCACTGCACACATCCCCTTGACCAACACTCTACGTGCTGCTACACCTGTTACCCCTGTGGTACCCATCGTTCCTTTTGTCCCAGTTTCCCTTGTCAATCCCCCAAACCTTGTGAATATGGCTAACAGATATGCACCTTTGCAATTACCTGCTAATCCTGTAGCTTTACCTCAGGATTACCAAACCAAAATCTCATATTTTGACTCCACTGGCCCTTACTCTGCTATTTAGCATGCCAGAAGGATGCAAGACCATTTTGAGAACTATGAAATAGATGATGACAGTGTGAGAATGAGAATTTTTGTCCAGAGCCTAACAGGTGATGTCCGAACTTGGTTCAGATCACTAGCTGCAAATACTATCACGACTCCTGATGACCTTTATCAAGCCTTTACTAATAGGTGGGAGAAGAAGAAAGATCCCCTGCACATACTTGGTGAATATGACACAATCAAACGAGGTCCTCAAGAGACCGTTTTGGAGTATTGTGCAAGATTCACTAATGTATATAATGAAATACCACAGAATTTAAGACCTCCCCCTGATTTAGCCTTGTACAAATTTCCTAATGGTTTTGACCCTGATATGGCATATCAATTGAAAGAAAGGGCACCTGAAACCCTTGAAGAAGCCCAAAAGGTTGCTGTCACAGTAGAGGCTAACCTGATTGCCAAAAGAAACAGGGCAAGATTAGAAAAGAGAACCACCTTCAAAGAAGAACCCTCAGCCTTTGATCAAAAACTGGATGCAATACTCACTGGCATGAAGAGATTGGGGGACAGAGTAGAATCAGTTGAGAGAAAGTCATCATGGGATGCACCACAAAATAACCCTAACAGGAATCCAAACTTTAGGAGAAATCAAAACCCAAACGTTGGCAAGACCGGTTCTGACCCAGACATAAGACCTCCTTTCCAGGAAAACTATACTGAGGCATCCACTTTGGATGAACAAACAGATGACACCCACATTAACCTGATGGGCCTGAATGATGAGCAGCAAGTTTTTCTCAGTCAAGAGGATCATAAAGATGATGACATTCAGCAATTCCAAACCAGGTCAGGTGAGTCATTTGACTTTAAACAAGGATATGACACAACTGTTTATGAAGTTAATAAACAATATAAGCTAAGAAGTAGAACTATAAATGTGACACAGCCTGACAAAACAAAGGACACTACACAGCCTAAGAAAGCTATTATCACAGAACCAAGTGACAAAACTGATCCAATTACAGATGAGGTAACAGTTGAGGAAATAGCTGTAACTTCAACCTCAAAACAGCAACCAGTAGAGTCATCACCCTTGCAGCCCAGCCCAACTAACATTCCTCAAGAGGTCAGTAACAAGGACAAGCTTCAAGATCAAGAGAAGAATCAAGAAGAAAACCTAGTAAACAAGGAAAAGGTTGTCACCCACAACACTAAGGTTCAATCTGAAGGACCCTTTGACTTGGAAGCTGAAATTGGCAAACTGAAGGTAGCCATCCCTCTCTCAGAACTAGCCAAGCATGACATCTATAAACAACAAATCAAGAAGTCCCTCCAACTTACTCGTAATAAAGACAATGTCAATGTGTTGGATGATACCCCAGAATTACTGTTCGGTCCAGAGGTTGATGGAAAGACAGCAGTCACAGGGATCTTACCTTTTTATGTCAGTTTACATGTGCATGATAAGATACTACACAATGCAATGTTTGACTTAGGTGCCTCTCATAACCTGATGCCGAAATCAGTCATGGAAAGGTTGAATCTAGATATTACAAGACCATATAAGGACCTATTCTCATTTGACTCCAGCCAAGTTAAGTGTCTAGGCTTGATAAAAGACTTATGTGTGTCCCTTGTTCAGTACCCAAATAAAACAATTCTCATGGATGTGGTGGTTGCTGATATCCCACCTAAATATGGGATGCTGTTATCAAGATCATGGGGGGCTAAACTCCAAGGTTCCCTACAACTAGACATGTCATATGCAACCATCTCTGTCTTTGGGCAACCAAAAATACTTTACAGAGAAACACTCATGAAATACATGGTCAGCAGTGAAGAAAAACCTCAAAATTTTCCCATATATGCTGTTCATTCTGATATAGATTCATATATTCTTTTCAATGACAATACAGGTCTTACAAATAATGATGTTGAAAACAAAACACTTGAGCAAGACCGGGATATTGATGAACAAACTGCTACACAAGAAATAATGGTTAAACCATCACTAGACAAAACTGTTGTTCTAGAAATCAAGCTGATTCAATCAAGTGATCAGACTGTCCTAGAAGACAAACCAGGTGAAAAACCAGAACTTCAACTTATGATCCCAGATCACAGGGAAGTTATTAAATCTCCCCTAGAAAAATAGAACCTATGGTTTCTTGAATTTGATGGGTTAGTCAACAAATTAGGGGCAAGAGCTGGAGTTTGGATACATAATAAACAACACAGTCATGCAGAGGGCCGAGCCTATAGGTTAAACTTCAGATGCACTAATAACATGGCAGAATATGAAGCTCTTTTACTGGGCCTCAAACTAGTAAAATCCCTACAAGCCATAAAAGTGTCAATTCTAGGAGACTCAGACCTAGTTATCCAACAAGTAAAGGGAAATTTTGTTACTAATGATAAAAGACTGAGATCTTATAGGTCTGCTGCTGCTGAACTACTATAGTCCTTCACTGAATTCCATATTACCAAAATTCCTAGAACCCATAATCTGCATGTTCATAGCTTGGCCACATTTGCAAGTACCTGCAAGCTACATTTTGAGCCCCACCACTGTTTTTCAGCCGAGATAAAACACAGACCATCTGTCCCAAACAATGTCAAGGATTGGCAAGTGTTTGATGATGATACACAAATAAACAATTTCTTGACTTTACAGCAAGAATTTTCAGGACTAAACATTGACACTGAAAGAGCAAGTCAATCACAAATACCTGAAAGAGCAAGTCAATCACAAATACAGAGTAAACAGAATAACAAAGCAATATCACCCAAAACAGCTAACCAAATGCAACATCCTACAATTTTCAACAAAGACAACATACAAGAAATCCAACAAATTAGTTGTGAGGAGACAACCGAAGATGAAGCTGAAGTGATACAATTGAAGGACAATTTTCTTCCAACAGGCTTAGCTCCTTTAGAAGACATTTTCGACTCCAATGATGTTCCCAACAAACCAAAAATGCAGCCCCTCAACACTGCCATAGAAGAATGTAACATTGGGACTGCTGAACAACCCAAAATAATAAAATTGTCTGCTTCCTTACCTCCTGACCAAAAGCCTAAATACATTGACCTTTTTAAAGAGTTCCAGGATGTCTTTGCATGGAGTTATGAGGATTTAAAATCCTATGACACCTCTGTAATTCAACACACTATCCCTCTCAAGCCAGATCAAAAACCCTTTAAACAAAAATTGAGGAGAATCAATCCTATGCTTCTCCCAGCAATGGAACAAGAGGTACAGAAAATGCTTAAGGCAGGCATCATAGCACCAATCAGATTCTCTGATTGGATTTCAAACTTAGTCCCTACAAGAAAGAAAACCAGTGAAATAAGGCTATGTGTTGACCTAAGGAACTTGAACCAAGTATCCTTGAAAGATAATTACCCCTTACCCAAGATGGATCACATCTTGCAGAGAGTAGTAGGGGCCTCAAGAATTTCTCTACTTGATGGATTCTCAGGTTTCAACCAGATCTTAGTTCATCCTGATGATCAGGACAAAACAGTATTTACAACCCCATGGGGAACCTTCAAATATGTTAAAATTCCTTTTGGGTTGAAGAATGCAGGGGCTACATTCCAAAGAGCAATGGATATTGCTTTTGCCAAAGAGATTCATGACTTTCTTGTCATTTATTTGGATGACCTCACACCTTTCTCCAAATCTGACCAAGAACATTTGAAACATCTAAGGTAGATATTCATAACTTGTAGGAAATATGGGATTTCCTTAAATCCTAAGAAATCCCTGTTTGGTTTGGAGGAAGGTAAACTGTTGGGCCACATCATTTCTAAAGATGGCATTAGGATTGATCCAGACAGAATCCAGGCCATCTTACAAATGCCTCATCCAAGAAATGTAAAGGAATTACAAGCCTTTTTGGGTAAAATCAACTTCCTGAGGAGATTTATCCCAAATCTGGCCGAAATGAGCAGGTTGCTAAATAACATGTTAAAAAAGGATTCAAAGGTAAAATGGACGATAGAAGCAAGTCAAGCCTTTGAAGGAATAAAATTGGCCCTCACCCAAACTCCAGTCCTAACAAATCCACAATTTGATAGGGAATTTATCATATTTTCCTTTGCTTCCCAACACATAATTGCTGTTGTCTTATTACAGAAAGATGACCAAGGAAATGAGAAACCCATTGCTTTCTTTAGTAAAGCTCTTAGAGATGCACCCCTGAAATACCAGATTATGGAAAAGCAAGCATATGCCTTGGTCAAAGCTATTAAAGACTTTAGGATCTACATCCTATACTCCCATGTTATAGCCTATGTACCAAGCCCAATTGTGAAAGACATACTTACTCAAGAGAACTTAGAGGGCAGAAGAGGAAAATGGATTGCAAATATTTTAGAATTTGACATTGAAATAAAACCTACAAAACTGATAAAAGGACAAGGTTTGGCTAAATTAATGTCTGAAACAAATTTCCAAGCCTTGGACATCAACCAACTGGACAGTGAACCGGAGCTGGTGACTCCAAAGATCAATGTAGCCTTTGAACAATCCCCCTGGCACTCTGATATCTGTTATGTGTTACAAAACCTGTGTGCTCCCCCAAGATTGTCCAGAACTAAGTGTAGGTTCCTGAAAATGAAAGCTTCTAAATTTTTTGTTATAAATGGCAATTTGCTTTGGAAAAACCATGAAGGTATACTGTTAAACTGCTTGATTGAGAATGAGACTAACAATGTCACCAAATAATTTCATGCAGGTGACTGTGGTGGACACTTGTATTGGAAGTCCACTGTGGACAAAATATTGAGGGCTGGTTACTATTGGCCCACCGTTTTCTCTGAAGTCAAGAAATTCACCACCTCATGTCATAAATGTCAAGTGTTTGAGGGAAAGAGAAAGTTACTGCCACTTCCTTTGAGGCCTATTGCAACAGAGAGACCTTTTCAACAATGGGGCTTGGATTTCATTGGGGAAATTCATCCCTCATCTTCAGGCCAACATAGATGGATTCTAACAGCTACAGACTACTTTACTAAATGGATTGAAGCTGTTCCATGCAGACAAGCTAATGATTCCACTATCATTCAGTTCCTTGAGACCAATATTCTTTCTAGATTTGGTTGTCCTGATAAGATAATAACAGACAATGCTGTTGCTTTCAGATCTAATAAGATGGTGAATTTCTGCCACAAATTTCACATTACCTTGGGCCATTCTACTGCATACTATCCCCAAGGAAATGGCCTTGCTGAATCATCAAATAAAAGTCTGGTAAACATCATAAAGAAGGTATTGGAAGAAAATAAGAAGAATTGGCATAAGAAGCTTGTGAATGCCTTATGGGCAGATAGACTAACAACCAAAAGATCAATTGGGGTCAGCCCATAAGAGCTAGTCTATGGATTAGAGGCCAAATTCCCTTCATCACTAGGGATCCCTGTTATGAAACTACTTCAAGAGACTCAAGCTGAGCCCAATGATATGCAAAGGAGGGTAAATCAAATTATATGTTTACAGCAAACTAGAGACCAAGTTTACAGCAGAGTTCAAGTTTTGCAAGAAAAGTTAAAGAAAGCCTTTGACAGAAGGACCAAGGCAGAAGATTTTAATGTTGGAGACAAAGTCCTCAAGTGGGATTCAAGAAGGGAAGATAAAGGAAAACATGGAAAATTTGATTCCCTTTGGAGAGGAACATTTGCTGTTCAAGCAGTGCAAGGAAACAATACTTATTTCCTTAAAGGTCTTAAAGAAACTGATTTGGATGAAGGTCCTGTGAATGGCAGGATGTTGAAGCACTATTTTGACTACTATCCATAAGTGCAGCCTGAGTTTCCCTTGTACATAATCAGGTGTATATATTACTTTCTGTTAAAATGTAAAAATGCAGTTTCTCAAGTTTTATTGGTTCTCAGCTAAAAGCTAATGAGTTCAGAGATCTACCAAGATGGGAAGAATACAATTTTGGCATTTCAAAGCAGCATACTTCAAGTTTTGGTAAAAGCAGTCAAGGGCCAAGGCATTCTGACCTGCTGTTCTTGGTCTTTCAAATGGAAAAACCATCCCCATGTGGAGCCACTGTTAGCTACCTATACCAATAGGTTTCATATTTCATGATTGGCAAAGAAAGTTCCAAATATGCTCTGCTTTGATGATGCAAAGATCCCATATTTCCAAGAGAAGACACTGTGTGTATAGAGCTTGATGTGCACTCAATTTTGATGGATGGTCCAACAGCCTAATCTGGACCATGCCATGTTTCAATTTTTGTTATAAAATAGAGAAAGAAGTCTGTCCAAACTGTTTAACCTTGGCAGACAAGTAGCTTAGGTAGAGAATTAAGGTTCCCAACTGCTTAATCTGGGACCTTGGAAGCAATAAGGGTAGTTCTAGATAGAAAATCAAAAGAAAAAGCCAAGAGAAAAGAAAAGGCAAATAAGGGTCTGCAAGTCTAAGTGCACCCTCCAAGAAGAAACAAAAAATGCTAGGCAAGTAGATGGGTAGGCAGATGGGGTTGCAGAAATGTCATTCCTTACAATTGAATGTATGCTAACCTATTCACAAAGGAACATCAATGGATTGAGAAGCTCTTCTTCTCCATCAGGTGGCAGCAAAGCAAAGGAGCATGTCTAACTTTCCATTTTCCCCTTTCCCATTCATTACTGACATCCCTTCATCAGTTGTGTTCATGAAAGAATTTGAGGTTTTATGCTGGTTCTTATTCCTTTAAAAGCCACATTTCTTGTCTAAAAATCTTTTCATTTTGATCTACTCCCTAAACTAAGTGATTTTAAAATAAACTTAGTGATGTCACTCCTCATTCACCTTTTCCATCCATATTAACCCCTAACTTCTATTATCTAAATCCCCTATGTTACCCTTTCCCCCTACTATAATAACACCATGGTGTATAAAACCCAAACAATGTATAGATATCCTTCCCTTTTAGCACTATAGTTAATAAAGTTTGTCTAAGGGAGACATTAGTCCACCAGGGACTATGGTCAACCCTATCATGGGATTTCCCTGACCTCTGGTTGGAGTAACAACCTCCCCCTAAGCCCTCACTTTTCCCCTGTTCAACAAATTCCCCAAAAAACCCCCTTACCTCTGCTAAAACCCACTAAAAACCCTTTTTCCTACAGAAAAAACCCAGAAAAAACCCATCAAAACCCTTAAAATCCTAAGTTCCGCGCATAAATATTAATTTGAATATTTTAATATGCCGGCGGGACCCCCCCAACATGCACGATCCGTTGGGAGGCCCGCCAGCCGTCCATCATCTGCCACCCCCGATCCAACGGTGGGTGGGTATTTCCAGATCTGGATCTGCCGACCTTTAGCGTCCGGGGAACGGTGGTTTTCCGCCCCGTACATGGGACGCGTGGCAGGCGGCGGGGTTGTTCAGAGCCCCCCTCCCCGATACCGCCTTTGCCCAAAGGTGGTGCACGGAAACCGCTTACCACCTTCCCCGTTACCACCTCCCCCTTATGTCATCCATACGTCATCATGACGTAGCACTATCTCCCGCCCCCGCGCCGCGTAGCCCTCCACGTAGCCCTGCCACCTTATCCACCCGCCACTGTGTCCAGCCACGCTGGCCTACACCTCAGCAGCCACGTCACCCTCCGTACCCGGGCCCACCATGACGTCATGCTGACGTCATCGGCGGAAAGGCGCCAATTACTCATTTTTTCCGAATTCGTCGTTAAAAGTCACGGTTTGGGCCGTTTTATGTCATTTTCGAGTGAAAAAGACATAGCCGTTGCCGCTGGTTCACTGCCAAATCGCCTCCGGACCTCCAAATTCAAACTTGTGACCGTGCCAACTCATCAACTCAACTACATTCAGCCTTCACAGTGCGGCCCGCAGGCTTTCTAAGCGATTTTATACAGGTATTCACCATAATTCTCCCATTTCGCCCATGCATACCATTTCTCTGCAAAATTCACCATTATAACACCTGTCAATTTCCACAATTAAGCATTGTCTGCTACTTAAATGAGAGCTAAAGAAACCTGCATTGCCCCAGCACTATAAATCGACATTGAAACAGTCGATCCACGGACCAAAACTGTGAATTTGTCCTCGAGGTGCCCGACATTGTTCCCTTTTGCCGGGTGTAGACCAGCTGCAGCTTCTTACCAAAGTAAATCACATACCCTCTGCAATTTACCCCTAGCAATTCACAATCCCTGTGAATTTACCAAAAACTGCAGAAACCAGCCTGCCTTTTCCACTGTGAAAAACATTTCAAACATTGTCTACAGTGAGGCTATCACTTAAGCTCTGAGGAACCTTGCAAACCTTTGCACTCACCTTGTTCAAAATCAGATTATACAATGGCTACCCCTGCACCCTTAGCCCTCAGTGTAGCTCCATTAAATCCACCAAATAAAGACCTGGAGGCCTTGCCCTTTGCTGACAAGGACTACCTCATTGAAGACTTTGTGGGTAACAAGGACTTCTTGCAGACCTTCAGGCAGTTAAGAGAGGACTACCTGAATGGTCATGATACATATGGGATATGGGAGTCAAACCTGCCATACTACTGTCTCCCCTCTGTAAATTTTTTTCCTGAGATCATTCACCTATGTGCTGAAAACTATGATGTGCAGCAAAGAGCCATTAAGTCTCCATCTGGGAGCATCCTCTTTCACATCAATCCTGAAACCATCAATAAGATGCTCCACTTTGATCAAACTGAGCTGCTGTTCCCATTTTCCATGAATTACCTGCTGGACAATGGTGCCAAGATGACTAGTGAAGAGATCCAAAGAATCACCAAGACATTTATGAGGCCTGAGTGCCAGCCCACAGGGCCACCTCCCTACCTGGATGTCTTTTTCACTGATGTAGGCAGGCTTTTGCTGGACATGATTGCCTATGTGTTGGGGTACAAAACCAATGAGCATGTGGATGCAACAATGCTGGTATTGTTAGTTTCTTACAGCCCAGGCCAGCCCCCTGCCCGCAAGTACAACTTTGCTAAGTTCATAGCTAACAAGATTCATGATCAGTTGAGCAAAGTGAACAGACAGGGTGTTTTCAAGTACTCGGCCTATATTTACCACCTTTTCATGTACTATCAGTCTGAGGCTTTTCCATGCTACATCAAAAAGCTGGATTATAGAGGGGAAAGAAGATCCGTTATCTTCTGGACCTCTGTCTATCACAAAGTCTCAAATTCACCCTACTCCTATTGTGAATTTGTTGACCAATTTGTATACCCAGTCTCTTGCCTATTGATGAGGTCCCCTCCTCCCAGAATATCAACTGAGATACAGAAAGCTCTGCAGCTTTCCAAAAAATACAAAATAGGTGATTGGTACCTATATGAGAATCATACAGTCATCAGAGTCTATGGCTGTGAGCTCTGTCCATACAGGCTCCCAAAATATGTGCCTATGAGGTTATTTGCCTTGGAGTATTACAGGAAGTTGATTCAGTCCGACCTCACCCACTTCCACAGCTCCAAAAAGAAGGCCCACCTCAAGTTCAAACACCAGTTGGGCCCCTTCATCATGAATAAGAAAGAAGGATGGGAAGATGCCGACCTAATCCTCAAAGATAAATACAAGCTATCATATAGTTTTCGGTGGGTCCCTTATGACCCTCAAGGCTTCATTACTGCTAGAAGAACCAAGTACAGGCTTCTAGGTTATAGGCATTGTCAATACCCACACATTGAAAGATATGCCAACCAGCAAGAATGGCAGCAGGGTACTCTAGTTGAAAAACTAACTGAAGAAGAGACAATGCTAAAGAATGTAAAGGAGCTTGAAAAAACTATTGACCTAGACTCTGTGCAGCAGGTACCTTTCAAACGGCCTTATTCAGCAGGAGAAGGGACCTCGGCCTCAAGGACTGCACTAGTCGTACAGGCACCTTCCACAACAGCACCAGCTACAGACAAAGGCAAAGGGATAATGGGTGCAGCAGAAGAAACAGTGAAAGAGAAGCCTGCCCCTTCAAATGAGCAGCAACAAGGGCAGCAACCAGAACAGCAACAAGAGCAGACTGCCCCTCCACAAATGGAGCTACCAGCAGCTCCAGCAATGCAAACTCCACCTCCACAAACTGAGCCATTGACTGCTCCAATTTTGCAGACCCCAGCACATGAGCAAAGGGGTATGAAAAGAGATAGAGAAGAGTCCACTCCTATTAGTGGATCCTCCCAACAACCAGGAGCCAAAAGGCAAAGGGTAGACTCCCCAGAGGTAGAAGACATCACTGAAGATGTCCTGGACAGTGCAAGGAAAGACAGGGAGGGCAGCCAACAAACAGGTACAAGCTCCTTTCAGCAGGAGCAAGCATTACAACTTGGTTTGGAGGTGTCTTCCTCCTCCCAGCAGAGCAAGAATCCCAAGAGCACTAAGGCTTCTTTCAAACAAATAAAGGCTCAGAATGATCTGCTGAGGGAGAGGTCTACAAACAATTTATAGATGCAACCCCAGCCCAGCAAGAAAGGCTAATGTCTGTATATGACATTAAAGAGGAAAAAATCATCCTCAGTCACTTTAAGCCTACAATACCGCAGCCTAAGTCAGCTGCAGATTTTGTGAAGACAAGGGTGGAAGTCATGGCCAAAGACATCCATCCCATGGACCAAATTGAACTCCACAAGCAAGCTGGAGAGATGGTTTATGGAACCTTGGTGGAGAGGGCAACCATGGCCCATGAGCTAAAGGAGTCCCTGCAAAATACCAACACACAGTTAGATTTTGAGAGAATTTCCTCCCTGGCCAAAGACAATAGAATAAAGTCACTTGAGGACATCATTATTGATCTAGGACATGATCCTAGTGATCCAAAGGGTGTAAAGGCCCTTCTGAAGAAGAAAGAAGATGACCTAAATGCATTAAAGAAGAGGTTAAATTTGCTGCCCACAGAGCACCCTCAAACAGCAGAGCTACAAAAGGAAAAACAGGTTGATGACCAACTGGACCTCATAATGCAGCTAAACCAGAGGGTCCTGGATTTGGAGAAAGAGCTGGAAGGAGCATTACAAGATAAACAGGGAGAGTCCACATCCCAAGCTCCTCCAACTACTTCAACAACAACAACAACTACTGGGGCAGCAGTGGCCCCCACAACAGAAGCAACAGGAACAACAACAGCTCCAGATGCCAGCACAAGTGTAGAAGAATTGACTAAGGCCATCAAGGAAATGGAGCTCCAGGCAAATGAGATAAAGAAGGCCAAGGAAAAATTGGCAGAACTGGATGCCAAGTATGACAAATCAAAAGTAACTGTGGCTGAGCAG
This sequence comes from Pinus tabuliformis, assembly GCA_031772625.1. Classification (NCBI taxonomy): domain Eukaryota; kingdom Viridiplantae; phylum Streptophyta; class Pinopsida; order Pinales; family Pinaceae; genus Pinus; species Pinus tabuliformis. The sequence continues at coordinate 1,545,722,709 of CM062819.1, forward strand.
GGCAGAGAAATAAAGGCCCTAAAAGACAAGATAAAGGCCTTAGAGAAAGAGCTGAATCTAGAGACTGCCATGGCCGACATAAAAAGGATTCTATGTGTTATAGACATTTTTGTGCCTTACAGCATGGAGCATGAAATGTCCATAATCTAAGGGATCCAAAGTCCCTAAACATGTTGTTCCTACCCCTAGAGGAACAAGGGCAGCAAACCACAGCACTGAATATCAGTTCTCCACCTGAAAACACTCAAAAGCAAGCTAATTCTGGATCATGTCAACTGCTCCATTGAGCATCTGCGCTGAATGTCAACTGCTCCACTGTGTACCTGCGTTGAATGTCAACTGCAAAGAAGGCTACCTGCGGTGGGCGAGTTTGGCCAAGTGGCACAGTCATTCCTCAAGGTGTCAATGCCTAGGAAGCTTCCAAAATGACACTTGGATCAGAGAATTCGACTGGTGAGGAGTAAGAGGGTCTAGATCTCCAAGTGGAATCAAGAAACTCCAAGTGGACTCAAGAACTGAAGAATAACTGAAGTGGGAGTGGACACTAGTCAGCTTCATACCAAGCTCAAGCTGACTCATCCTTTCTCCAAAAATCCTATATATAGATCTCTCTCATGAGGTCTAAGGGGGCTGGAATCTTGTGAATGTAAGGAAGTGCTGTTGGTTTGAGTTTAGAACTATTGGGTGATTTGCTTGAAGGAGGTGAAGAGGAGATTTCTTTCTGCTGGGAGGTGATGCTGGATTGGGCCTTTTATGGTTGTATCACTTCCTGAACTTTACTTCTTCCATTAATAAAGCATTTGAGGTTCTTCTATATACATGTGTTTCAATGATGTGTTGCTATACTTGTATATTTGGTTTATTCTAATCCTTGAATCAATTATGAATGTATGCTTCTTGTAGTTTCCCTCTCTTGCCATTTTGCAGGATCTTGTTGTAGCTGGGCTAGTGAAAGAGCAAGGAGCTGGGAGCAAGCAGCAAAGAGAGAAGATTGGATCAATCATTAGCGAAAGACATCGGTTAGTGGATCTCTTTCTCCCCTCGTTTACATCTCATAAAGAAGTAATCTCAAATAGCTTTGCTTTGATTGTTGCTGAGGTACTATCACCCTTAGAGTGGGATAGGGTCATTCCGTATTGGATAATTTTCCCAACAACACTATGGGCCAAAATTGGCCAATCCATCAGTCAACAATGGAGGTCAATCAAAACAATACATGAGCAGATGGACTTGATGGTCCAAGCACAAGCAGAAATCCATAAGGCCAAAACATTACTAGGAGACAGACCTGAACAGGCCAACAGAATGATAGACTTCCTGAACAGGAAAGAAAAGGAGGAACTGGCAGCCATAGGCATTGCCAACAGAACAGAGGCTGTCCTCACTGCCAAGAAGGTACTAACTCTCAGGAATTATGTTCAAACAGTGGAAAGGAAGTGCTATGAGATACAGGGTGATGTGGAGGAATATAAACTCAAGATGGCAGTGCTGCAAGCAAAGGGCCTGCCCAGCCTCCTAAGCGGTGCAGGAAGATTGATCTCCCGAGACCAATTTGCCAACAGAATGGCAACTGTCATTGAAAATCAGATCACTGCATCTAGCAGTACATTTGAGCAAACAGGGCCTCCTACAGGACAGAGCTTATATGACAAACTTGAAGGCCTGTTCTTTATTGAAAATGAGGTAAATCATCTTTTTGAAACTCCTCCCAACTTTTATAGATATACAGAGGCCGATGAGACTTTGATAAAAATTTGGAGACATCAAATGCCTAAGGAGGATTGGTGGCAAGCAATGCTTCAGATTTTGCCATGGTAGCCTCAGTTGTTCGGCCACTGCCAGCTCCAGGTCACTACAAAACAAATAGCATGACAAAGTCAGCATTAAAGGCAGCTGAAAGGTGACTCAGCACATGGACAATGACAGCTAGCCTAAGGGATAAGACAATACGCAAATTTTGACAGCGTATCCTCAGCCGACTCCAACAGCCGCCAAACCAACTGCTTCTAACTATTTTTTGACAGCTAAGGCACTAAAGAGTTATTTCAGCATTAACTCTCTCAGCTACAATGCTCCAGGAGTTGGCATAACATAAATGAGCCATTAACTCATTCTCTGATATTTCTTATGTAAATTTTGTATATATACCCCCCTTGGCAACGAATTAGGGGTTAGTGATTTTGACTCTAAGGCAAATCTATTGTATACTTTCAGTTTATCTAATACAAAGGGCTAGACTAGCTCAGTGATTTCCTGAAATACTCGATGTCTGGATGATGCTATGGGTGCTGATGCAGAATTCCTGTGCTGCCTGATGAAATAACAAGTTTTCCTCAATCTCTGTTCTTGTCTTCTTATGTTTATTAAATCATACTCATGTTACACTAAACTATCAGTAAAGAAAAAGAATAGTGCAGGATTTGTTTTATTACACCTTGCGCTCAATTTTTACTGCTGTAAATGTTTGTCTTCAGAATTAACCATAGACATGAATTCTTAATTGCTCATGTTTCTATTAATTCTATATGTATGAATGTTATCTAGAAATTCTCCATTGCTTCCAGAATAATATTCTCACTGTCTTTCTTTAGCAGTTTATTTGTAAGATTCTTAATTGCCTTGCATAAACTGGATACACCACATTCAATCACCATTTCAAAAAATTGTTTCTCAGACACTAATCTGGCTCTGCAGCATCACTTCATTATCACATAGCACATCAAGCAAACTAAAGGACCACTGACTCCATGCCCAATGAACTAAGACATGCTAGTAAGCACCTATATATATTGACTGGAATCATCATCAAACACATTCTAAAAACAAAACCTTGAACATCATAGCTAGCCTAAAATACTATCAGAATAGAGACAAATCATAAAGAGAGAGCCCTCTCTGATTACAGTTTGGCTAGAAACTGTAACCCAAAGATTGGTTAGTGGTTACCCCGGCCGTATTCCCTTGGGAGTCATAGGGAACAACCTGGGTGTTAACATGCTCTATTCCTTATAGCTAGGATTTTCATTGTTGAAAACAAATGGAAAGAGTGCTTCTCATTCTAGTTGCATTCTTAGGAATTTCAGAAAAAATCTCGTGGTGAAACATCAAAGGAAAATTTTAAGCAAGATAGACCTAAAATTTACATCAATTAACCTAATAACGCATTGGAAATTAACGAAAACATCTAGAGGTCTAGGCTAGAGACCTGTTCCGGCGTCTTAAAACCTAGTGGTTGTCGTTTTCATTGAGGTTGGGTGATTCCTCCTCTCTGATTCGATAAGTAATAGTATGGACTTGTGTTACCTATACCGTCGCGTATATAGTGGGAGACTCCAATAGGTTGAAATCCTTTATCCCTAGGAAGCCGAGTCTACTGGCTTACCATTCACAATGCACTGAACACAACATTCGGGAAGATTGACTGCCATACAGTAAATCCTTGGTAATTTCTCTTTCATTTACCACCAAGGTGTATATTGCAGTTTTGTAATTAGTTTGGTAAACCCTCTTGTCTAGTATCTCCATAGCAATCACTTTCGTTCCTTTTTGACACCTTAAAAGAAAAGGTTCATATGAGAACTTGTCCTTTCAAGCTCATTAAACATTGAAAGCGACTAGAGTCATCTTTTGTTTTTTCTCGACTCTTTAAAAATGGAAAATCAAAGTTATGTTCTTGTGTTGTAAAAGTTAATTGACTGCAAATAACATCCTTATTCCTTAGTTGAGTTTAGGTTGATAAGAAGAATCAGAAATTCTAGAGGAAGATCAACCTCCACTTCATCGTTCAAGGAGAGTTACGATCAAACCGCCCTTGCCACTGGAAGCAACACCCATCCAGTCAAGGTGGACTCGTCAAACTGAGTCTGGTACTTCAAGATTTTCTAGTACTTCATCTGAATTACCAGAGCCACCTATCAATACTAGTACTGAGCCTCAAGTTACTCCAACTATTTCTGGTACATCTGTTACACAAGAAGAAGTTACTCAACTACCTGAGGTGACTATAATGGAAACAAGTGAAGAAGTAACTGAAGTTGATCCACAACCACGAATTACTTCAGAACTTGAACTTGTTCAATTGGAATTTGATCCAGAACCTATAGCATTTGAAACTGAAGACATTTTTTAACCTGAAGTTGTTCACAAAACTTCTCTTGAAACTTAATTTATTTTACTAGAACATATGGACTTTGACCTTGAACATTTCAAAGTTGTTACTAGAATATCTCAGTCATTTATAGTTCCTAAAACTCCATCTTTAACACCAGAAGTCTTTTTTGGACCTGATGGTGAAATCCTTCCACCTAGATTAATTGTTGTGGAGGAAGAAGCTGAAGAAGATTCTACCCCCAGTATTCCACATCATTTTGGACCTAGTTTGTATCTTTATTCTCAATCTCTTCCTCATTCTATTGCTACCTCTGAGATACCACTTGATTCATTAGGTTAACTTTTGGGTTAATTAACCATGGCAGAACAACCGCAAACATCCCAGACTACTTCATCTGATGCAATTGCGACAGAATCCTTTCTTGCTACTTCTTTGATGTTTACTACCACACCTGAGTCACATTTATACAGAAAATCATTCGTCCCGGCTGGTTGCCAGTCTATGTCTGGAATCTACTCAGGGGTTTCTTCTTTTCCATGGTCATCACCCATGTCATCATTAGGAATTTTACCTGGTTCTTCTAATCAAGGACAACAATTTGATCCTGCTTACCAGTATCAAATTGGGTAATTGAGTGAAAAAAGACCTGTATATCCTCTTAACACTAGACTGCCACCATATGGTCAGTAATATGCTTATTCACCACATCCTCCCTACCAAGGAGGAAAACCCTATGGTTATGTCCCACCATATTTAGGTCAACCTGAAATGAGAGTATGTTAGTGGCAGCCAACCCACCACAACCAAGGCTTGTGTATCCAACACAACCTATGCAAAGTGAGCCGATTATATCGACCCAACCTGTCATAACTATGGAACCATAGGTACAAACTCAACTTGTTGTATCTCAACCTATGCAAGTTAGTTCCGCTACCTCGCAACCCAAAGTTTTGAGTCAGCAAACCCAAATTTCTCAGGCTTTTATCCAACAACCGCTTGTTTCTGGGATACAATTACCTCAGGTTAGTGTGCCATTATCTGGAGTGACTCAAGTTGCTATAAGTTTAGTTTATTCTTAGCCTGGTCAAATTGGCATTGGGGGGCAATATCGAACTTCACAACCGATACCCAAACAACCTTGGCAGCGACAATATCCACAGCCTCCTTTTCAGAATGTCCAACCTCAGTATGGGCCTGATTTTCAAGCTCAACCTGGGAAAGGACAATATCAAGTGTATCAGGTTCCTATTGTTTCTGGGAAAACTAGTGTCTTTTCGATCTGCTAGTCCCACTAGGATTGGTAGCTATCCTAGAAACAAACAATCAAAGCAATTTGCGATTTCCTTTCTGTATGATAGATAAGAGAGAAGCAAAGGGACCAACCTGGATCTTCCACTTGACTCCTTGCTTGATTCCTCTCTCCCTTGATAGAGCTTGCACCTCTTCTCCTACTTATCCTACTCAATGAATACCTGTAGAGACAAAGTAACAAAACACTATCAAAGAATCTTGATCTATTATATCATAAATAATGCAGAATCAGAAATACATTGAACATACAATGTCATTCATAACAAAAACATTAAAAAATACATGATTGTATGGAGGAAAACTCAAAGAACTTTATTAATAGTATAAGGGAGAATTACAACTTAGCTGTCTAATCCAACATCATCCTCCTAGCATCAAAGTCCTATTCACCTCATGAAAAGAAAGATCACCCAACAATACAATGCTCTCTCTCAAATATTAACTATCAGCACTTCCTTACAAATTACAAAATTCCCGCCTCTAGATCTCTTAGATGAGGGATCCATTTATAGATGTCTGTAAGGGTGTGAGTCATCTCTAGGTTTTTAATTAGTGTCATTCCACTTGTAGTTCTTGGTTCCACTTGGAGATTTCTTGGATCTCTTACTCATCCCTGGCTGAATTTAGAGAGGCAAGTTTCATAGGAGAAGTTTCTAGAAGATTCCACAAGGATCCACTTAGCAAACTATCTCGAACATTTGTCCATCCTCACCCATCACACCCTATAGAAGGAATCTTCAGTATGTATCACACCTAGCTAGTGTATAAGTCAGCATGCATTGCACCTTAATAGTGGGGCAGTGAGTATGGTCTAGTTTTGGCCAGTTCTTAGTGGTTTTTCAGGTGGAACTTTTGGGGAATGATGTAATAAGTTGACCATGATCTTTTAGGGTATGAAACAACACTGTTAGGGGTTAAAGAGCCCTTGGTTTATCGACATATAAGATTGGGGTTGCAGTTCCCAAATATGTCTATAACAGTTGCCCCCTAAAGCATGAAGTCATAAATCTTTTGATGTGGGGTGAAATGCTTTATCATGAGGATCTGAGGTATTAGAACTAGAAGGTGACCTATATAAGATACAATACAATACATTATCATCATATTGTTTTCATGATCTAGCTGAGGAAAGCATTCCCATGCTCAGCCTTATAAATTCATTTTCATGTACATAAGACAGACAATCATCTGCTATTGCAGACTTGGTGATTCTTCATATGAGGAGTCATCTTCCTTGATCAGGTGCTCATGTCCTAAGTGTCGTAAAATGCTCAAAATTTAAAGTACATAGAACTGGTTCAAAGTTGAATGACTGGAAAGTGCTCGTCTTCTCGATTCCGGCGCCGCAAACGGTTCGAAAAACGGTCGCCGTATGAGGAAGTTATGGCAAAAAGAAGAATTTGTCCATAACATTAGAAATTTTATTTTTTCAAAAAAAAAAAAAAAACGAATATTCCGTCAGGCACAAAATCCGAGGCAACCACCAAACATTAAATGTAACTGCAGTTAAGTTGGCGGAATTTTGGCAGGAGCGCCAAATTTGGCGGACCCACCATAATTGGCGGAGCTAACTGGAGTTAACTAAAAATAGCTGGAGTTTTTCTAGGGGCAAACTGGAGAAACTTTAAATGGCCATAACTTTGGCTAGGAAAGTCGGTTTTGGACGATTTTTTTTTTTTGATTTTGGGTACTTTCGACCTTCTGAAGCCATTGGTGCAGATCTTACAGCCATCTGAGGCCATTTGCAGAGGTTATGGAGCCGTAAAAGTTCTAGCAGCCACGAGGGCCTAGTTTTGTGAAGACTGTATAGGGTTGCAGGTATCCATTGGAGGTGATCCAATAGTCAATCGTGAGGGATTCAAGTGTTCTGAATCCATTTTTACCATCTATTTCTCCTATAGATTCTTCTATTCAGCTATATTTTCAATTTGATCATTTAATAAAAACAAGGACAAGCCCGGTTGGGAGCTTTGGACCCAACAGACGTAGCCCTGGAGGGGGTGAACTGCTTTATCAAATTCTTTTGCATTTGTGGTTGATTTCTTTTGCAGAACAAATTCATTTTAATGTGTTAAATCGTAAAAGGAAATAACTCTGCTATGCTTAAATGGGTCATGAACAGTTGAAAATTTCATGTGTTTTCTTTTTGCAAGACATGGAAATCTTTTAAACATGTTTAATTCTGAATTGAATACCTTGCAAACAAATTTCAAGTAGTTTCAAATTTAGATAAAGTTGGTATCAGAGCTCAGGGTTTTTGTGCAAAGATCTTCTAACTATCTTGCAAAGTACTGATGCTTACCAGGTTGAAACTTAAAAGAGGGGAAGGACAGTTGACTAGAGAACGAGAGAATCCTCAGTCAAGGAAGGCCAGAGAGCCATCACCTCCACCTTCAATTTCACCCTCAAGAGTCTCAGCAGAAGCTTCAAGGATGTCTGAACATGAAGGAGAAATTCCTACAGAGACAGATCCAAGAGAAGAAGAAAGAGTCTTTAGAAAGGCTTTCTTGGACCTCACTGAAATGGTGAGGATATTGTACCAAGAAAGAAATGAGAAATTGGCTGGAGAAGGGTCCAAACATCCACATGAAGGAGAGGGCTCTTCAGGAGGTAAGAAGGATGATGATAATTCCAAGAAAGGACATGGAGGAAATGGTGATCCACCACCCCCATCTTCACCTTCTTCCTCTTCATCCTCGTCTTCTTCTGTTCATAAGCATAGATCCTCTGGAAAAAGTCCTTTTTTGAAGCTTGATGTAAAATTCGAATTACCTATGTTTAATGGTGAAGTGAATGCAGAAAAGCTTGACAACTGGATTAGGCAATTGGAAGTTTACTTGAGGATCCAAAATATGCATGATGATGCCACAAAGATTCAGTTGGCTTCTTTGAGAATGGATGGAGCAGCATTGGTCTGGTGGGAGGCCAAGACTAAAGAGGAGATCAAGAAATTTGGTAAGGTTACCTTAACATGGCCTGAATTTCTGTTAGCCATTAGAAAACAGTTTTATCCTCTTGCTCACATGCAGAAGGCCATTATGAATTGACAAAATTTCCGACAACTTAAGGGTCAGAGTGTCCAAGACTACACCCAAGAATTCAGGAGAAGAGCTCTCTTGTTAGGAGTAGATTTACAGACCCAAGAAACCTTGCTGAAATACATTGGTGGCTTGCATAGCTACCTTAGACACACCATCTTGATGTTTAACCCTACTAGCCTGGACGAGGTTTGTGTCCAAGCTACCCATTTAGAGGCAAGGGGAAAAAACACATTTGAAGAGGGTAGAAACAAGCCCCCCAATGGGAAAAACAAAGAGAAAACCTCCAAGGGAAAGAGAAAAAAGAATGCATCTGTCAAACAGGAGAGTGAGAAAGTGATCTGTAAACACTGTTCTAAACTAGGACATGAGGAGAAAAACTGTTGGAAATTATATCCTGAAAAAAGACCTCAATTTAACAAATCCAAAGCGAAACAAAAAACTGCTGCTACTACATCTACACCACAAGATTTAGGGGAAGATTCAGGTGATGAAACCAAAATTGCAGCCATGGGTTTGAAAAACTTGAAGGGAAAAGAAATTGAAACTCAAGCCAGCACTAGTACCTCAAACTGCCATGTACAAGCTCCTAATGAGGAAGAAAGAATTGAACTGTTTCATGTGAGGGTGATTTCAAAACATACTAAAATTGACACACTTTTTTATAGTGGGTCACAAGCAAACCTTATATCAGAGGACTTGGTCAAGTAGCTTAAACTTGAGACCGTTCCACATTCGAAGCCATATCCACTTGGATGGATTTGCAAGGATGCAAATTTACAAGTTTCAAGAAAGTGCACATTGCGCTTTGCAATTACTGCACATTTTATTGACACAGTTGAACTTGATGTGGTACCTTTTGATATAACAGGAATTGTTTTGGGAAGTCCTTACTTGTTTGACAGGAAAGCTATCTTTCATCGCCATGAAAAAAAATATCATATGTTCAAAGATGGCAAGGAGTTCATTGTTAGAGCTCATCGCAAGAAGACAAATATAGCGATGGTGAATGCAGGACAGGTAAAAAGGCTGGTCAATTCAAGTAAGAATTTTGTTCTTCTTATGATTAAGCCCAAGGTTGATGTGAATCATGAGTAATTTGACAATTGTGATCCAAAACTTAAATCAGATCTGTATGATGTACTTGATGCATATCATGAGATGTTTCAGGAGCCTACAGGTTTGCCTCCTAAGAGGGAGATTCAGCATGAAATCCATTTGCATCTAGATTGTCCTCTTCGAAACATAGGCATGTACCGCATGTCTATTATGGAGAATGTTGAAATAAAGAAGCAAATCAAGGACTTGTTGGACAAGGGTTTCATAAGGCCAAGTATTTCACCATGTGGGTCATCGATTGTATTGATTCCAAAGAAAGATGGCACTTGGCGTATGTGTGTTGATTTCAGGGCCTTGAACAAGATAACGGTAAAGAATCGTTACCCACTAGCAAGGATAGATGATTTGCTAGACCAGCTGAAAGATGCTCGATATTTCACTAAGCTAGACTTGCGCAGTGGATATCATCAAGTAAGAATTGAAGAAAGTGACATTTGGAAGATAGCCTTTAAAACCAAACAAGGACTCTTTGAGTGGCTTGTGATGCCGTTTGGTTTGTGCAATGCACCTGCAACTTTCATGCGGGTAATGGATGATGTCTTGCGTCCTTTTCTTGATGATTTCGTTATTGTCTACTTAGATGACATCTTAATTTTCAGCAAGTCTAGAGAAGATCATGTCATGCATGTTAGAAAAGTACTTGATGTTTTGAAGAAGAATCAGTTATTTCTTAAAATGTCAAAGTGTGAATTTGGAAAGACTTTGGTTTATTTGGGACACATAGTAGGAGGAGGTGCTTTGAGAATTGATCCTGCTAAGATTGAGGCTATTGTGAAGTGGCCTACTCCCAAATCCATAACAAAGGTAAGAAGTTTTTTGGGTGCAGCTCAATATTGGAGGAAGTTTATCTCTAACTTCTCTTCTATAGCAGCTCCTATGCATGCAGTGACAAGTGTGAAGCATGCTTTCCAATGGGGAGGCAAGCAGCAAAAAGCTTTCGAATCTTTGAAAGAGAAGATTAGTTCAGCTCCAGTCCTTGCATTACTGGATTTGAGACAGCCATTTGAGATACAAACTGATGCTAGTGATTATGCTATGGGTGCAGTTCTTCTACAGCATGGTAAGCCTATTGCTTTTCATTCTGAAACTTTTAATGGTGCTGTTGTAAATTATCCTACATATGATAAGGAGTTGTATGCGTTGGTACAAAGTGTCAAAAAGTGGAAACACTACTTTATGGGCAAAGAAACTGTTATACATACCGACCATCAGCCCTTACAGTACTTGCAATCACAAAGCAAGTTACAACAGTCACGACACTTCAGATGGATGGGCTTCTTGCAACAGTTCCATTTGGTAATAAGGTATAAGAAAGGTACTTTGAATAAGGTTGCTGATATGCTTTCAAGGCCTATTATTGGTGCTGTTACTTTACTTAAGAATGATTCCATTGTACATGATAGTTACATAGAACAATATGCATCTGATGATGACTTTAAAGATGTGTATGCTAACTTGAGTAAAGGAAATCATGTAGAGGAAAATGACTATCACATGCATAACAATTTGCTGTTTCATTTGGGCAAGTTGTGATACCACAGGGGGAGAGGATAAATGTCATAAGAGAAGCTCATTCTTCTCTTATTGTTGGCCATTTTGGTGTGAGCAAAACAGTTGCACATCTACAGAGGTATTGCTATTGGCCTCGCATGGTAGATTTTGTTTCAAGGTTCATAAGAGGTTGTTCATTATGTGCTACAAGCAAGCCTAGCAACAGGAAGCTTGGTTTGTATACTCCTTTGCCGGTACCTTCTAGACCATGGGAGAGCATCTCTATGGATTTTGTAGGAGGTTTGCCAAAATCTCGAAAGCAGCATGATTATTTATATGTAGTAGTTGATCGTTTCAGCAAAATGTGTATACTTATGCCTTGTAAGAAAACTATAACTATTGAACAAACTGCTGAATTATTTTTTCATCATGTATGGATTCACTTTGGTTTGCCTACTTCCATTATTAGTGACAGGGATTCCATATTTGTGGGGAATTTTTGGTCCAACCTATGGGAGATGATGGACACAAAGTTGAAGAAAAGTACTGCTTTCCATCCGCAAACAGATGGACAAACCAAAGTTGTGAACATAACCATTGTGCACCTCTTGAGAGGTTATTACAGCAAGCATCCCAAGCTTTGGGATGAACATTTGCACTACATACAGAATGCTTACAATCGTGCCAAGCACTCTTCCACAAACACCTCACCGTTTGAAGCTTGTTTTGGTTACTTACCAAAATCACCTCTTGATTTCATTCTTGATAAAGATGTCGCTAGTGAGGGACATAGTGACATTGACAAAGCTCGTTCATTCATTGAAAGAATTCAGCAAATACATCAGCAAATTCAAGAATAGCTTGAGAAGAGTCAAGGCAAGTACAACGAAAGACATGACAAGCATAGAGTCGATCACAAGTTTCAAGAAGGAGATGAGGTATGGCTGTACATTAGTAAGGAAAGGATGCAAGGAGAAGGTAAAAAGCTGAAGCCTATTCGTTATGGTCCATTCAAAATCCTCAAGAAGGTTGGAAAAAATGCTTTTCAATTAGATTTGCCTTCCTACATGCAAATGTATTCTGTTGTCAATGTGGAGAACTTACGTTTGTATGAACCTCCTTTAATTGCTGATCATGAAAGTGTTGTTCAGCTGCCATCTATAGAAGATTTCTCGCCATAATTCTTAGATGAGCTGAAAGAAGATACAATCCTTGACAGAAGGACACGCACTTCAAGAAGGGGCAGTGTAGATTATGTTCGGGTTGGTTTCAAAGGCAGCAAACCGAACAAGGAAAATTGGATGGAGGTGGACAGAGTGAGGGAGCTGTACCCTCACCTCTTTAATAGGTAGTTGAAGGCTTTTGGGGTCCAAAAGCTTCCCAATGGGGAGGCGTGATCAGGTGCTCATGTCCTAAGTGTCGTAAAATGCTCAAAATTTAAAGTGCTTAGAACTGGTTCAAAGTTGAATGCCTGGAAAGTGCTCATCTTCTCGATTCTGGCACCGCAAACAGTTCGAAAAACGGTCGCCGTATGAAGAAGTTATGGCAAAAATAAGAATTTGTCCATAACATTAGAAATTTTAATTTTTCAAAAAAAAATTAAAAAAGGAATATTCTGCCGGGCTCGAAATCCGAGGCAACCACCAAACATTAAATGTAACTGCAGTTAAGTTGGCGGAATTTTGGCAGGAGCGCCAAATTTGGCGGACCCACCATAATTGGCGGAGCTAACTGGAGTTAACTAAAAATAGCTGGAGTTTTTCTAGGGGCAAACTGGAGAAACTTTAAATGGCCATAACTTTGGCTAGGAAAGTCGGTTTTGGACGATTTTTTTTTTTTATTTTGGGTACTTTCGACCTTCTGAAGCCATTGGTGCAGGTCTTACAGCCATCTGAGGTCATTTGCAGAGGTTATGGAGCCATAAAAGTTCTAGCAGCCACTAGGGCCCAGTTTTGTGAAGACTGTATAGGGTTGCAGGTATCCATTGGAGGTGATCCAATAGTCAATCCTGAGGGATTCAAGTGTTCTAAATCCATTTTTACCATCTATTTCTCCTATAGATTCTTCTATTCAGCTATATTTTCAATTTGAGCATTTAATAAAAACAAGGACAAGCCCGGTTGGGAGCTTTGGACCCAGCAGACGTAGCCCTGGAGGGGGTGAACTGCTTTATCAAATTCTTTTGCATTTGTGGTTGATTTCTTTTGCAGAAAAAATTTGTTTTAATGTGTTAAATCGTAAAAGGAAATAACTCTGCTATGCTTAAATGGGTCATGAACAGCTGAAAATTTCATGTGTTTTCTTTCTACAAGACATGGAAATCTTTTAAACATGTTTAATTCTGAATTGAATACCTTGCAAACAAATTTCAAGTAGTTTCAAATTCAGATCATTCCTTGGCTTAGATGACTATCTGTGCAGCTTTTGTGTACATTTGATGTTTTTATGTTCCTGAATATATCACAGACCGGATGGATGAAACTAGATCCCGGGTCTTCAAAACTCATTCAATATTTGCTCGATGTACAAGTCGATCCATGTGAAAAGATGTTCTGAAGTCGAACATGGAAAGACATTGCCTGATTACCAACCAATAATGTAAGCTGTTAATAGGCGCGAGAGGAGTCACTGATAATGATAATGACCCTCAAGGTACTACAGTACAATTCACATGGTGTGAATATATGATCCGATGTCAAACACCACGCAAAATCTTTCGGTCGAAGGCCATTGATGTAAACTTGTTGCCGGAAGTGAGAAACTTGCCATTGAGGCATGCAAGCTTCAAAGTACTGAAAGGGTTGTTTCTAAGTCAACTTCTTGGTTAATGAGCTGATGTCGACAAGAAGTGACCCATCATAGGAGGGCCTTAATGTATCCCACATCTACGATACGAAACAGAGAAAATGACTTTTTGGAGGTGAAAACGATCTGGTGATACAAGGTTCAGGAATGGTGGCCATGAAAAATAGAGGGTGAAGGTATTGTAGTGGATGAGGCATTGGCTGGATGGAAAATTCTCTAAATGACTTCTCTTGAACATATCAGCGACACTGAGATGGATTGGTAGTGTTAACCCCAAAAGATGGATGGTGTGGAGGACCAATGGCGATATGACCAGTGAACGGAATGACCCAACCCGACTCAATCATGGTGATGGAGTGAAAGCTACCATAAAATTGTTCAAGTTTTCTTCCTTTTTTCCCCAGTCATTGCTGACCAGTACCTCTTTATTTTTATCAAGCTTGAGGAGGATAACATATGCTTGTTCTATAGTTTTCCCTTTGGGTAAACCTGTCGCTATGTTTTAGCGAGCCTAGTGATAGTGAAACTCTTTCTTGTCTGGGTGGACAAGTTTGTCGTTATTATTTTAACAAGTTTAACGACAAAGAGAACTCGGTCCTTTTCATATTTAGAGAGTTTGAAAAGGGACAAAAAGAGAACTCCAGTAGTTCTTTTTCGTAACATAATCCCTTAAGTCCAAAAAAGATTAATATAATACACAAGGGATGACTTTTCGATCACTTTAGCGAGCCGAAAAAGACAAGCGCTTGAACTTTTTATTGAGATAATCCCTCAGGTTTGAAAAGTATAAAACACACAGGAGGGATGGCACTTCCAATCACTTTATCAAGCTGGAGAGGCCAATTTCTCGACAATATTTTCATATTTAATGAGTCTGAAAAGGGTTTAAAGTAGACTTGTTGTTTTTTTGAGGAAAAAGTGGTATTCGAGGTAGCAACTAGTTCCGGGTAATCTTGGAACTTCTCAAAACATGGTGATGTGAAGAGGGTGGCTAACAAGACTGCTCGTCGTAGATGTTCCTTAAAATGGTAAACGATCAAGTGGAAGTGTAATGATTGGCCAAAAGAATGGAGGTGATGGCAGGAACACAGCCAAGGCTCAAAAGGCTAATGTAGTGGCAATCACAAAGATTATTTACCGAAGGTGGGTTCATTTTTTAACGAGCTTGAACTCTCGGGGAACATATGCTCATTGGTAGGTTTATTTTATAATGAGCTCGAACCATATGATAACATTTCTCATTTAAGTGTGGGTTCATTTTTTAGCGACGAGCTCAAACCTTGTGGAAAGCATGCTCGAGTATCTTTTTATGTAGGCTAGCAACGACCAAACTACAAAGCGAAAAAAACTATTAAAGCTAAGGAACTGCTGAGGTTAGGTAGGATGTTTTCATCAACTTGTTTAGACAAAACCCTTCCTTTGCTTCATCCGTAGCATAGACGAAGGTGAATGGTGGATCAGACCAATCACCTAACCTAAGAAGTTGAAATACTAGAAAGCTAAAAAAATCTAAAAAGCTAAAAAATGAAAATGGTCGTTTTTCGCTTGCATAAAAAGGTTTGCATGCCCCCAGGCATCAAGAAAAGGAGAATCTCTAGTAGCCATATGGGAATCACTATAGTTAAGCATGATTTTTCATCAACGGGTAGACACAAACACTTTCTTGGCTTTGTCCACCAATTAGACAAAGGTGAGTGGTGTGTCAGACCAATCACTTAACTTACAGGGAAATTCATATGGTAGGATGGCTTCGTCCACAGAATAGAAAAAACACTTCCTTGGCCTTGTCCGTAGCACAGACAAAAGTAAATGGTGTTTCAGACCAATCACATAACCTACAGGGAAACCTATCTTTTCAGCTGGGTTCGTCTCAAAATAGACAAGGGTGCATGCCCCCTAAGCTTTGATACATTCACCAGACTACTCGCGGTAATTAGGTGGATGGAGTGAAGGTTCCTTTACGAGATCAAGTGAAATACTCGACTTGGAACTTTGGTCAAATCCTTGGTTTCATTTTTTTAACAAGGTTGACACAAGTCAACGAACTATCCTCCAGTGACCTTTGATCACAACTCATAAGGGGTCATGAAGGAAAGATCTGGTTCCAATGCCCCTAGTACATAATGTACAACATCACTGAATGGATCGTCAGTTGATGTAGGTATGGAAGAGGTTGCCACATAATTAACCCGTGGCGGGGATGATTCCATTGGTATAAATGGACCATTTAGGAACGATGGTTGACTAGGAGTTATATTTGGACCGGGAAATGAAAGCTCGTCAACAGTGACAATTCTGCCTTCATGCGGGAAATAAATCACTCGACAGAGTGTTGAAACAATAGCTCCCATGCAATAAACATAGTTACGCCCAAGAAGTAAATTGTAATCTAAAGGTCCTGAGACTACCATCACATTCAAATAAACCATTTTTCCTCCCAAAGTGATAGGCAACTGAGGAAGGAACCCTAATGGTCGACTAGTTCCTTTGTTAAAGCCCAATATATTATGTGTAACAGGCACAAGCGATGGTGAACTGAGTGCTTGCCAAGCAGTTGAGGAAAGGATACTCACTGATGCACCTTCATCTATAATAGTTCCAGATACAATCATATTACATATTTGTACTATGATATGGAAAGGCACATAAGAGGGAAGGCAGGCTCTTGCCAGTTGATTCCAATCGAAGGAAGTAACTAGACTACTTGGAGGGGGCACCGTAGAAACGGGAGAATTAACCCTTGAGTTACAATAACTGGAGAAGTTTCCTCCTGTCTTGCTGGAAGAGGTGGAATGCCCTCAAGCTCATTTGAATCTTAGGTAACAAAAAGAACTTGAGTGGTCTCATTTTCACTCTCTTTGAGAAAGGTCTGATTAGCTGAAGGTGAAATGGGGTCAACTGTTACCTCGACTTGTTGATTTTGGTCGGGTATAGACTCATAGGATTCACTTTCAGAGAGAGTGGTTTCGACTGATGGTTGATTTTGGTTAGTTAGCTCATCAACTAGTGAAGGATTTAGAGATAGTTTAGATGGAAGTTGCTGCGGTGAAGCAGGATGGTTAACCAACACTCTTTTGGCTTCATCCAGATAGGGACAAAGGTGAAAGGGGTGTATACCTTCACATAACATACATGGAACTTTGACCTTTATTTTCTATC
Organism: Pinus tabuliformis; assembly: GCA_031772625.1. Classification (NCBI taxonomy): domain Eukaryota; kingdom Viridiplantae; phylum Streptophyta; class Pinopsida; order Pinales; family Pinaceae; genus Pinus; species Pinus tabuliformis. The sequence continues at coordinate 1,545,739,743 of CM062819.1, forward strand.
CATGAACTTCACTATTACTAGTTGATGAAGTGTTACCAACATGATCACCAGAGGTTGATGACACTAGACGGTGCGAATGAGAAGGCCATTCTTTCAAGATCCGGGGAAAATAAGGACAATTTCAATGAAAATGGTCTGTTGTACAGATTATGCAAGGATATTTTACTTTGTGTGGATTAATAGATGGATTTTCATTAGATGTTGCATTCGAAGCAATGGTTGCTTGGTTGTCCCCTTGCTGAGTTGGCTTCTTCTTCTTCTTCTTCCCTTTCTTCTTCTTCTTAGCCACTTGGTTACTAGTACCAATACTCTCACCATGCAAAGAGGAAGAGGGGGAGGGTTAAACAAACAAGGAAGAAGGTAAAGGGTCAACTCTAGGATCAACTGGAGGTTGATTTGATTGTGGAGGAATCACAATATTTTGAATGACAGAGGTTGAGAATAGCCATACTGGCAAGCCAATTGTAATTCTCGGAAGGGACAATATAGCCATATGAGGAGCGCCAATATTTCCGAAAGAGGGAAGAGGACTAGGATTCCCATCAAAAGGGATTCTTTGATTGGTGGATGTTGCATTTGTCTCCATATATCTCAACCTAAAATCAACAAAGGAACATGGATGTCATTCCTAATTAAATAAATTTTAATTACGCTTTGACACAACTTTTCTTTTTCAATTTTTAAGAGTCGAGAAAAAGCTAAAGATGACTCTAGTCCCCTTCGATTTTTAATGAGCCTGAAGTGACAAGTGCTTAGATGGACCTTTTCTTTTAAGGAGTTGAAAAGGAACGAAAGTGACTACTCTATAAATCTAGACAGAGGGATTACCAAACCAATCTCAAAACTGTAAAATACACCTTGGTGATAAATTAAAGAGAAATTCCCAAGGACTTATGTATGACAGTCAATCTTCCCGAATGCTGTGTTCAGTGCATTGCGATCGATAGGGTGGCAGACACGGCTTCCTATGGATAAAGGATATAAGCCTATTGTGCTCTCCCAATACATACTCGACGGTACAGGGAGCACAAGTCCATACTAGCACTTGTCGTATCAAAGAGGAGGAATCACCCAACCTTTGATGAAAACGATAGTTACTAGATATTATGACGCTGGAACACGTCTCTAGCCTAGACCTCTAGATGTGTTGTGTCAAGTTCCAAAACATTGTTAAGTTCATTGAAATTTATTTTAGAGTTGATCTTGCTTAGAAGTTTTCCTTTCAAGGTTCACCATGTGATGTATATGTAAAATTCCTAAATATGCAATCTAAAATGATAAACAATTGTTGTCTATTTTTTAGCAATGAAAATCCTAGCTACTAAGGAAAGAAGATTAGGATTCTTTCAAACAGAGAGCAAACAACACACACTAAATGCACTTTTCCTAAATCATTTTTCGCACATAGTCTAAATGAAAATGCAAATGCATGTATTTGTTTTTGGTTCCCTTAATGTGAGAAATGCCAGAAAGGAAAACTAAAGTATAGATCTGAAATATTTTCTTCAAAGTGACAATTTGACAATTTCTCTTCAAAATGAAAGAAAGACTAAATGACACTTTTCGATTTCGAATAGAAAATGCTTTTGACACTTCAAATATCAACAAATCAAATCAAAATACATCAAAAAAAGTTCAATTGACTATCCAAGGAAGGAAGACTCAACGACACTTCACTTTTTGATACAAAATGACAGTTACGACACTTTTTTGCACCAAAATGACAGTTTGATTTTATCAAATTTTAGACAACAGATTGAAAATGATGAACAAATACATAAAAACACTTGCTAATCCTAATCAATGGAGGTTGAATAATGTAAAGGAAGAAGGCTTCAGCAATGGGATACTGATCATAAGCAGAACAACAACTAAATAGAGCTAAAAACAAGGACAGAAAACCCAAATTTCAAAGAGAGAAATAGTATCACTCAGTCATCTCACCTATGCTTCATAGAAATAGGGATGCACCTTAGCTGCTACACACGAGAGGTGCAATGCATACTGGATTCTAGTGATAGACAATGCAATGGGCTAGGGAATGAAACTAAGGTGGGTTTTTGCTCAAATTTGCAGCTGAGTTCAGTGATTTAGGCTGAGCTATTATGAACATTAAAGAACAAAGTACAAGGGTATGATCTTAGGAGGTTATTGAACTACCAACAGGGCATCTAGGATGTTTGTAAGTTAGATGTTCAAATCATAAACTAAACCAGAGATTGACTGAAGTAGCGTTCATCTACTTCGCAGTTGTAGAGCAAAAGCGGTTCGAAGGCTATCTGGCTAAATTTAGGCTCCATCTATAGTTTATAAAAAAAACAATCAACAGCAAACAAACAAACTATTCGATCCCGGTGGAGTCACCATTTTGTTTCTAGGAAAACTAGTGTATTTTCGATCTGCTAGTCTCACTAGGATTGGTAGCTATCCTAGAAACAAACAATCAAAGCAATTTGCGATTTCCTTTATGTATGATAGATAAGAGAGAAGCAAAGGGACCAACCTGGATCTTTCGCTTGACTCCTTACTTGATTCCTCTCTCCCTTGATAGAGCTTGCACCTCTTCTCCTACTTATCCCGCTCAATGAACAACTGTAGAGACAAAGTAACAAAACACTATCAAAGCATCTCGATCTATTATATCATAAACAATGTAGAATCAGAAATACATTGAACATACAATGGCATTCATAAACAACAACATTCACAAATACACGATTGTATGGAGGAAAACTCAAAGAACTTTATTAATAGTATAAGGGAGAATTACAACCCAACTGTCTGATCCAGCATCATCCTCCTAGCATCAAAGCCCTCTTCACCTCATGAAAAGCAAGATCACCCAACAATACAATGCTCTCTCTCAAAGATAAACTATCAGCACTTCCTTACAAATTACAAAATTCCCGCCTCTAGATCTCTCAGATGAGGGATCCATTTATAGATGTCTTGCAAGGGTGTGAGTCATCTCTGGCTTTCTGATTAGTGTCATTCCACTTGTAGTTCTTGGTTCCACTTGGAGATTTCTTCAATCTCTTACTCATCCCTGGGCGAATTCAGAGAGGCAAGTGTCATAGGAGAAGTTTCTAGAATATTCCATGAGCATCCACTTAGCAAACTATCTTAGACATTTGTCCATCCTTGCCCATCGCACGCTACAGAAGGCCTCTTCAGTATGCATTGCACCTAGCTAGTGTAGAAGTTAGTATGCATCACACCTTGATGGTGGGGTAGTCAGTATGGTCCAGTTTTGGCCAGCTCTGAGTGGTTTTTCAGGTGGAACTTTTGGGGAATGATGTAATCAGTTTACCATGATCTTTTAGGTTATGAAACAAAATTTTAGGGGTTAAATTTCCCTTGGTTTATCGACATATCAAGCCCAACCCAGTTACGGACAAATGCAGGGTCAACCTGGTTTTAATCTATATATTGGATATGTCCCACCACCCTATAAGGGATACCCACCTTATGCGGGTATGAAAAGGCCTATGGCACAGGCAATTCCAGCTTATCTCGGATATGCTCAACCTGATTTGAATCGATAGTTTCCATTTGTGGTAACTCTAGAATTACCAGATTTAAACTGGCTTACCAATGATCCAATTTTGTATGCACGATGGTGGCTGGTAATTCCTCATAAGTTGCCTTCCGATATTCCAAAGTTTAACAAAAATCCTAGAGAAGACCTGTCAAATCACGTTATGACTTATCATTTATGGTGTTCTTCGAACTCCTTGAATGATGATTCAGTAAGACTTCATCTTTTCCAAAGAACGCTCACTAGTTCAACTACTAAGTGGTATATTGAATTGCCAAGAGCTTCTTTTAATAATTTCACCTATTTAGCTACTACCTTTTTGACCCACTTCCAGTTACCCATCAGATATGAAACTAGAATGGAACTTTTGGCCAACTTTAAACAAATGACTTCTACTCACATATCAAATCATATTCATGAGTGGCGTTGTCATTGTCGCATGGTTAAAACCTATGTTCTGGATTTAAGACCTCTGTGGTACATTATTTTCGAATTAGTCACCGGAGATTCCACAGTAAGAACATTTTTCTGCCAACGTTTCGAATCCCAACCGGGATCCATCATCAGGACAACAAGAATGCTTTGATATAAGAAGAGCAGTTTTTTAGGGTTTAAATAGAAATGAGGAGAGAAAAGAGGGGAAGGTCGGCTCTCAATTTTTGAGAAGTCGGCTGCCTCTTGATTTAATTGATTTATTTATTTAATTATTATTATTATTATTAATTAATTTTTTATTTTTTTTTACCATAATTATTTTAATTAAAATTATTAATATAATAATTCATTATATTAATTATTATAATATATAAAAAAATTTCTTATTAATATAATAATTAATTATATTAATATAGTAATTAATTCTATTAATATAATAATTAATTATTTTAATTATAATTGGTTTAAAAATTAATTACTAATTAAAATTTTTATTTATTTAATTATTAATAATTATAATTAATTGGATATTAATTAATTATTAATTATTATTATTCTTAATACAAATTAATTATTATTAATTAATATATTTATAATAAAATTAATGGAAAAGATTATAATTACATTAATTATTGTTATAATATAATATTTAGGGATTAGTAATACATATTATATATTTCTAAAAAATAGATATGATTATAATTATTATAATAACTATTATTAATGTAGTAATTAATTTTATTAATTATTATTATTAATATAATAATTAATATAATAACTTAATTGATTATATTAATATAAATATGATAATAATTAATTTTACTAATTATTATTATTAATATAATAATTAATTATTTAATTAATTATTAAAATATAATACTTAATTAATTATATTAATATAAAAATGACAATAATTAATTTTATTAATTATTATTATTAATATAATAAATAATATAATAATTAATAATTGAAATATAATGCTTAATTAATTATATTAATATAAATATGATATTTTATAATTAATTTTATTAATTATTATTATTAATATATTAAATAATATCATAATTAATTATTAAAATATAATACCTAATTAATTATATTAATTATGTATTAATAATAATTAATAAATAATTATTAATTAAGAATTAGTAATAATTGATTAATAATTAATTAATAATAATTAATTACGAATTAATTAATTACTAATTAATTAATTATTCATTAATTACTAATTAATTAGAAATGAATTAGTAATTATTGCTATTATTATTATTATTGCTATTATTATTATTATTATTATTATTATTATTATTATTATTATTATACTGATATCGGGTTAATTTTTCTGATTAGGGGAAACCAGCTACCACTAATCTCCATGCCATTGTCTCTGTTGAGATTATGCGGGTGTTTGAAAATCTCAAGAGCCTCTCTGATCTTTCGCTTATGGTGTTGCTCTTCCTTGGCGATAATGGAGGCGTTTTCCAAGAAGACATGGTGCTTAGTTTTTGACGAATGTTCTTACTGTGGAATCTTCGGTGACTAATTCGAAAATAAAACCTATTTTCCTGATCAGCTTTTAGCTGAGTGGTTCATTAAGTCCTTATTGCCATATATCACTAAGGATGTGGCTAAAGGTGGAGTCGTTACAGAAGAGAAATTAATTGCTTGTGCCCAATACTTGGATTTAATTTATACACAATCCAGCATGCTCTATGACAAAATTCCACATGCACCATGCCTAAATCAATCCATTCCACCTCCATCATCGAATAGGGAATCTCATGCCGGATATGGTGTGATCGGTTCCTTGAGCACGCAAATGGAAAGTAGACCATCTAGTCAATCACTTGGCATGAATCAAACTGTAAATGCATCTGAGGTTCCTGCTTCTGAGATTAATTCTGTGTCATCTGACAAAGGTAAGAATCAAAAGCAACCAAGAAGCAAGAAGAAAGGGAAAAATAAAAAGAAAAATGAAAACCCTCCTCAAGAGAAATCATCTGATTCCTCTAATCCGAGAAATAAACCTCATTATCCATGTCTGATATGTAATGACGAGAACTTTACATGAGATTTTCCTCACTGCTCAGAAGTTCCTAAGCTGTTAAAAACTTCTACCGCATCCACAGTGTTGACAGATTAGTTTCCGAACCCGGATACCAATATGGTTACAACTGAAAATTCTTCCACATCCTAGGTATTAATGTTATCCATCACAAAACCTAAATATGAGATCTTGGTTCAGATAGGTAGTAAAGATTATGGTAATCCACCATCGTTGTCAAATAATCAGGTCACTGATCAACCTAGTTCTTCGACTTCGATCGCATCGAAAAATATTCCACTACCCATTGCACCAAAGTTAACAATAAAGCCACCTAAGGGAGTTGTGGATAAATCAACGTTCAACCCTCAAGCTCAAGCTGCTCAAAATTATAACATAGTAGAAGATCTTTCCCAATCTCCTTCTGCTATGTCGATGCTTGAGGTATTGCAAAACTGCCCCTCCCAGAAGCAGGCTTTACTGTCGGTAATAGGTGGAGTAGATCCAGTGGATTCTAATCTTGTGGTTTTTAATCACTTAGGATATACACCACAATTACCGTCTCAATTAGGTTTTCTAATTCAGGTTAAAGCTCTCAACGAAAATATTCATCGAACTATCATTAATGAGGGAGCTTCTACCTGTATTATGTCAATGAGCTACTGGAAAAAATTGGGGTCACCTACGTTGTCAAGATCACCAACCACATTGAAGTCTTTTGATGGAAGAAATTATACTTCATGTGGGATTTTGAATAACTTGCAAGTAGAACTAGGGGGGGAAACGGTAACTGTTGAGATTGAGGTGGTTGACGGACCCCTTGATTACAACATTGTACTTGGACGACCATGGGTTTATGCTATGGCTATTGTTGTTTCCACATACTTTCGTACGATTGCATTTCCTCATAAAGGTGGAATAACAGTTATCGACCAAACCTCATTTTTTTCCTCTAGTTCTCAAGTTATGGGAAGCATTTCACTTGTTAACGGACCCCCGCTTTCACTTCAATCTGTTGGTGTAGGTCTTTTCAAAGATCCCTCCTTAATGGGTACTTTCATACTTCCTCCACCATATGGAACATTGGAAGTTGCGAGAGTTGAGACATGTAATATGTTATCCTCTACTTCATCTGATTTAAAGAGGATCACCAATAGTGTTGAAGATGAGAGTTTTGATGAGGTTATGTCGCTAAGTCCCATTGAACTCACATAGCAATCAATTTTTCATGCTTGTGCGACATTTCCAGATCCACAATCTTCGATTGTATGGGTAGATCATTCACTTGAATACGGTACTTCTTCCAATCCTTTTGCTTGTATATATTCTACAGATGAGGGAATCATCCAATCAATGATGATAGGAGAACCTTGGGAAGATTGTCATCATTGTTCCTTTCTTCTAGATTCCAGGGAAGATTATTGAGATGAACTAGTGCACCCTTCAATTGTAGATTTCTTTTCGAATTATGTTAGAATAGATTCGGTAGATTCCAAGTGTAATTTGTCTAACATAGAAGAAACAATTTCTATAGACATTTCGACCAAGCCTAACATTGTAGAAAACATTCATGTCAGCAAATCTTGTTCTCCTTTGGAACTTGATATTTACCGTGCTCTGTTTTGTGAATTTAGAGATATATTTTCATGGTCTTATGAGGAGATGCCAGGAATTGATTCAAGTATTATTGAACATCAAATCAAAATGTACCCTGATGTCAAACTAGTACGACAATGGCTTCGACTTGTACATCCAAAGAATGTTGTTGCCATTAAGATAGAGGTTGAAAAACTTTTGCGTGCTGGCTTCATTTACCCTGTACCTCTTACCAATTGGGTATCAAATATTGTTCCAGTGATGAAAAAACAAGGAACAATATGAGCGTGTCTTGGTTACCAGGATGTAAATAAAGCATGTCCAAAAGACAATTATCCTACACCCTTTATCGACCAGATTATTGACGAATGTGCCAGATGTGAAATATTTTCATTCATGGAAGGATTTTTTGGCTACAATCAAATCAATATCCACCTAGAGGATTAGTCAAAAATTACATTTATTTTTCCCTGGGGCACATTCGCGTACAGAAAGTTACCTTTTGGTTTAAAGAATGCAGGGGCTACATTTTAGAGGGAAATGAATTATGCCTTCCATGATATTAAGAACATTTTACAACCATATCTTGATGATTTTCCTGCTCATTCACGGAAGCAAACTGATCACCCACAACATCTTAGAGAACTATTCTTACGGTGCTGACACTACAAAATAAGACTCAATCTGCACAAGTGTGTGTTTTGTGTTGGCTCTGGTCGATTGCTTGGATTCGTGGTCTCAAAAGATGGAATTCGACTCGATCCGACTAAGGTTCAAGCAATACTTGACTTGCCTCCACCTTCGAATTTATTAGAGTTACAAAAACTTCAAGGGAAGGCAAACTTTCTGAGGAGGTTCATTCCAAACTATGCTAAAATGGCTAAAGGTTTTACACGTCTGTTGAAGAAAGAGGTACCCTTCCATTGGGATCAGGTTTCGCAAGCTTCCTTTAGTGCTCTTAAATATTCCCTTATTAGAGCATCATTAATGTACGCCCTAAACTATCAACAAGACTATTACCTATATCTCGCCGCTCCAGATACAACCATCGGAATGGTTTTAGTCCAAGAAGAATACGGAATAGAACATCCTATTTATTATTTGAGTCATAATCTCAATGATATAGAAAGGACATAATTTTATGTGGAAAAGTTAGCTTTGGTAGCCGTTCAAGCTTTCCAGAGGTTTCATCACTATATTCTCCTACGAAAAAATACAATAATCTCTGATTGCAACCCTATGACATACATTTTGTCACATCAATTGCTGGGGGGGAAATATTTGAAGTGGATAGTTATATTGCAGGAATTTGATTTGGAATTTGTTAAGTCTAAATCAAAGAAATCTCTCATATTTACCGAACAACATTCTGACCTTCCCTCATCCTCCAATGATTCAACATCAGGAACATTAATTGCGGATGAGTCTCTGTTTCTCATTTTTTCAAGTGATCCATGGTATGGAGATATACTGATCTATGTCCAGACCCAAGATTTCAGGCTCGATACCTCTCACTCTCAACAACAACATATTCGATACCAAGCCAAAAATTATCTAATTATTGGTCACATGCTTTATCGCCATGGTATCGATACGATTCTATGTAGGTGCCTCACTCATGAGGAGGTCGAGAAAGATTTGAATGAACGTCATTTAGGTGCTTGTGGTGGACATTTGTTTAGATATGAAATAGTGTAGAGAATTCTCCATGATGGATAATTTTGGCCAACAATATTCAAAGATTTCATAATTGCCGTTAGAAGTTGTCATGCATGTAAAATATTCGATTGGAAAGTTAGATTACCACCTGTTTTTGGGAAAACTAGTGTCTTTTCGATCTGCTAGCCCCACTAGGATTGGCAGCTATCCTAGAAAAAAACAATCAAAGCAATTTCTGATTTCCTCTATGTATGATAGATAAGAGAGAAGCAAAGGGACCAACCTGGATCTTTCTCTTGACTCCTTGCTTGATTTATCTCCCCCTTGATAGAGCTTGAAACTCCTTTCCTACTTGTCCCTCTTAGAGAATATTTATAGAAACAAAGTAACAAAACACCATCAAAGCATCTCGATATATTATATCATAAACAATGCAGAATCAGAAATACATTGAAGATACAATAGCATTCACAAATAAAAAGATTCACAAATACACAATTGTATGGAGGAAAACTCAAAGAACTTGATTAAAATAGAAGGGAGAATTACAACCCAGCTGTTTGATCCAGCATCATCCTCCTAGCATCAAAGCCCTGTTCACCTTATGAAAATCAAGATCACCCAACAATACAATACTCTTTCTCAGATACAAACTATCAGCACTTCCTTATAAATTACAAAATTCCAGCCTCTAGATCTCTCAGATGAGGGATCCATTTATAGATGTCTGCAAAGGTGTGAGTCATCTCTGGGTTTTTTATTAGTGTCATTCCACTTGTTGTTCTTGGTTCCACTTGGAGATTTCTTGGATCTCTTACTCATCCATGGGTGAATTTAGAGAGGCAAGTGTCATAGGAGAAGTTTCTATAAGATTCCATGAGCATCCACTCAACAAACTGTCTCAGACATTTGTCCATTCTCACTCATCGCACCCCACAGAATGCCCCTCAATATTCATCACACCTGGCTAGTGTAGGAGTCAATATGCATCACACTCTGATAGTGGAGCAATCAGTATGGTCCAATTTTGGCCAATTATGAGTGGTTTTTCAGGTGTAACTTCTAGGGAATGATGTAATCAGTTGACCATGATCCTTTAGGGTATGAAACAACACTTTTAGGGGTTAAAGAGCCCTATTTTATCGACATATAAGATTGGGGTTGCAGTGCCCAAATATGCCTATAACAGTTTCCCCCTAAAGCATGAAGTCGTAAGTCTTTGATGTTAGGTGAAATTCTTTATCATGAGGATTCGAGGTATTCAAACTAGAAGGTGACCTGTATAAGATACAATACAATACATCATCATCATATTATTTTCATGATCTAGCTGAGGAGGGCATTCCCATGCTCATCTTTATAAATTCATTTTCATGTACATGGAACATATAATCTTCTGCAGTTGCAGACTAGTGATTCTTTAGATGTAGAGTCATCATTCCTAGCTTGGACGACCATCTATGCAGCTTCTATGTACATTTGATGTCTTTATATTCCTGAATATATCACAGTCTGGATGGATGAAACTAGATCCAAGGTCTTCAAACTTGTTCAATCTTTGCCTGATGTACAAGTCGATCCATGTGAGAAGATGTCCTCAAGTCGAACATGGAAAGACATTGTCTGATTACCAGCCAATAATGTAGGATGTTAACAGACACGAGAGGAATCACTGATAATGATAATGACCCTCAAGGTAGTACAGTACAATTCACATGGTGTGAATATATGATCCGATGTCAAACACCACGCAAAATCTTTCCGTTGAAGGCCATTGATGTCAACCTACCACCGGAAGTGAGAAACGTGCCATTGAGGCATGCAAGCTTCAAAGTACTGAAAGGGTTGTTTTTAAGTCAACTTCTTGGTTAATGAGCTAATGTCGACAAGAAGTGACTCATCATAGGAGGGCCTTAATTTATCCCACATCTATGACACGAAACGAAGCAAATGACTTTCTAGAGGTGAAAACGATCTGACAACACAAGGTTCAGGAATGGTGGTCATGAAAAATGGAGGGTGAAGGTATTGCAGTGGATGAGGCATTAACTGGATGGTGAATTCTCTGAATGACTTCTCTTGAACATATCGGTGACAGTGAGATGGATTGGTAGTGTTAACCCCAAAAAATGGATTGTTTGGAGGACCAATGGTGATATTACCGGTGAATGAAATAACCCAACTCAACTCAATCATGGCAATGGATTGAAAGTGTCATGTTCAAGAGAAATCTGCTACCAATAAAATTCTTCAAGTTTTCTTCCCTTTTTTCCCAGTCATTGCTGACCAATACCTCTTTATTTTTGTCAAGCTTGAGGGGGATAACATATGCTTGTTCTATAAGTTTCCCTTGGGGCAAACCTATTGCTATGTTTTAGCGAGCGTAGCGACAGTGAAACTCATTCTTGTCTGGGTGGACAAGTTTGTCGCTATTGTTTTAACGAGTTTAACGATAAAGACAACTTGGTCCTTTTCATGTTTAGAGAGTTTGAAAAGGGAAAAAAAGGAAACTCCAGCAGTTCTTTTTCATACCATAATCCCTTAAGTCAGAAAAAGGATAAAATAATACAAAAGGGATGACTTTTCGATCACTTTAGCGAGCCAAAAAATACAAGCGCTCGAAATTTTTCATGAGATAATCCCTCAGGTTTGAAAAAGATTAAAATATATAGGAGGAATGGCACTTCCCCTTACTTTAACGAGTTGGAAAGGCCAATAACTCGATAACCTTTTCATATTTAATGAGTTTGAAAAGAGTTTAGAGGGGACTTGTTTTTAGGAACGAGTGGAGTTTAGGGTGGCAATTGGTTCTGGGTAAGCTTGGAACTTCTCAAAACATGGTGATGTGAAGAGGGTGGCTAACAGGACCACTCATTGTAGCTATTCCTAAAAAGGGTAAACAATCAAGTGGAAGCGTATGATCGGCCAAGAGAATGGAGGTGATGGCAGGAACACAGCCAAGGCTAGAAAGGCAGATGGCATGGCGATCACAGAGGTTATTTACCAAAGGTGGGTTCATTTTTTAATGAGCTTGAACTTTGGGGGAACATATGCTCAGCAGGATGCGGTTTCATTTTTTAATGAGCTTGAATGTTGTGGAAACTATGCTTAGTGGGATGCGGGTTCATTTTTTAACAAGCTTGAACCTTGCAGAAACTATGCTCAGTGAAGTGGTCAAAAAGGTTCAATTCACTATCTAGCACATGAGATTCTTTCGACGGTCATTTAACCTACTCAATCACTCCATCAAATTGATTAGAAATACATGTATATGTACGAAAAATGAAAAACCAACATTTTACTTGAAGTACGTGAATAGTAACCATAAAAAGTAGCTTTACCTTTCATTTTCATCATTTCATTTCAAATTTGGGATTTGGAGCTCTAGAGTGGTTTCCCCCTCAAATTTCATCAGTTGATTGCAGGAGATCCGGTGGACTATTTTCTGTGCCGTCAAGACCAGGTAAGAGATAACCCTAAGCTCTTCATTTTCATTCCATGTTTTCTTGATTTTTAGCAAGTTTTTCCATTTCTCTGGACCCCTAGGGTTAGAAGAATTCGTTCTCCAACCATCGCACCTATCTTATATCGAAAGGGGTGATGCATACTGAGTTGTACATTGGCTAGTCATTATGCATCTCACCTTGCTCAAAGGCAAGGTGCAATGGGTGCAGAAGGGAAACTTTGTACATTGATTTTTCATGTAATTTTTACCTGTTTTTGCTCAAATTTGGATCCTAACTCATCTCTTGTTTGCATTTCAGATTTTTGTTGGATCAAGATGGTTGTCATGTGGCGTGAGCATGAACATGAAGAAGAGGACATGATTTCCTTACACGACCATGGCACAATTGATGCATTACGAAACTGTGGTTTGCTAAAGTTCTTCCGCATATCCAGCATGAGGCAACAAATCAGTTTGTTGCAGTATTTTCTCAATGCTTGGGATCCAATCGACCAGGTTTTCCAGATCAGAGGCAAATCTATTCCATTGATAGTCGAGGATATTTACTTTCTGACAGGGTTATCGAGGCATGGTGCCTCTCTTTCACTAGCAGGATCCTCCCGTGGGGGTGAATCTGTGAAAGATTACATTCATTAGTTCTATAGAGATGGATCTTAGCCCAACAGAGATGGCAAGATCAATATCCGGGATGTCACTGATCGGCCCTTGAGGACCATTTTATTTACTTTTGCTAGACTGGCTGGCAGCGTGGCTTTACACTTGGAAAACAGATCTTACATGCAGTATGCCCTGGAATGCTTGGAACCGAAGGTGTTCAACTGGTGTGAGGTGGTACTTCCTGTCATAAAAGAGCAGCTCTCCAAAGTAAAGAATGGAAGATCCAAGAATTTTGGCTATGGTTCCATATTGACTACTTTCGCTTTGGAGAGGATTCCACTGATGCAGCCTCAGAACATTTCACTGGGATTGCCAGCACTGAGGGAACCACGGATGCAGAGATGGGTTGATCTCATGGCCAGACATGTCGGTCAGTCACAAATTTCCTTCTCTAATGCCTTTTTTGAGTGGTTTGACCATCAGGAGATGGTCTTTGCGGAGTATCCATACGTCGGGATGGATTTCCGAGGCAACCTAGATTTGGCGTTACCAGCTAGCGAGCAGTGGAGCGCTATAGTTAAAATGATTCGACCACATCTTTATTTATCAGTTTTGAAATGTTTTTGTGTTTTTGTTTTTTTAATGTTATCAAGACTAATCAAACTCATATGTGTGTGCAAATATTGGGCCAGTGTGACCAGCGGCACGCCCACGGGCGGTAGCTGACGCTCCAGCAGGAGAGGCTATAGGGAGGGCCGTCCTTCGGGATTTGGATGTATCAGAGACCCTGGCAGTGATACAGGATAAGGTCGAGGGCCTCTCTCTTGGTATTCAGGATGTCAAGATTGATGAGTTACCTTTGAGGTTACAGCGCCATACTAATGGTGTGCCGAGTCGATGGACCAGGCTCTTGTGCATGATTACACAAGTGGTGACATGTTATCACCAGCATCATTAGCCTAGGATGCTTCCCTACATTAATTTTTGAGTTTCTTGGTCACGTGACCAATTTTGTCTTGGACACAAAACATTTGTAAAAACTATAAACAATTATATATTTTTGAAGATTCTTTAGCGAAAATCACATAGAGAAACTTTTGTCGATGCATTTCGAACCAACCAGTGTGGTTCATCGTCAGGACAAGTTGAATGAGCAGATCTCGCTTTGCACATTAAATAGACAATGCAGAAGATCCCATGACCCAATTTTCCAGACAAGGTAACAACTAAAATGATAACAGCTAGATTTGACCGAGAAATGGCTAGTTTGACTTTGATAAGGGGTAAAAACTCTATTTATTTAATGTAAGTGGACCATTATAAATATATATTAGAATTAATATATTATCATAAATTAAATTATTTTCAAAAATGTTAAAAATAGAGAGATCTATAAATAGTTAATTAAATTTTAATATAAGTTAAAGGGACATATATAGATAAATATTAAAATAAATTAACTTAAAATTGTTAGAATAAGTAAAACACAAAAAATACATTAATTTAAAATTGTTAGATATCCAAGTTCTTATATAAATAGAGAAATAGGTAATTATATTTTAATTAAAATATAAGTTAAAGGAATTAAAATAAAATTAATTTTATATTCATAGTCGAAGAATTTTATTTATTTATTTATTTTTATTTTTTTTAGAAATATAAATATCAAGCGTTAAAAATATTAATAGTCAATTTAAATAGTATATTAATTAATTATAAAATAGATTAATTTTAATTTAATTATATTAATTAATTATAAAATAAATTAAGTTTAAATTAATCGTCAAAGAGTTTTTAAATGAATAAAATACTAGAGAATTCAAGTGTTAGAAAAATATTACCATATTAAAAATTAATTAAAAGCTTATAGAAGGGAGGGGGAGAAAAGGAAGAGAACTACTAGGAGGAGAGGGCTGGGACCCAACAACTACTGATCTTCCAGCCATCCTCTCTATTGAGATTGTTCAGCCTTTTTTCAATCTCAAGGGCTTCCCTAAACTTCCGATGATGGAATTGCGACACTCTAGCAATCACACTAGCTTCCTCAATGCAGACATGATGATTGGTTTTCTAGACATGCTCTGCTAAAGCGGAAGACTTGGTTCTCATATTCTTAAGGTCAGCTGTGTGCTCACTAATCCTTTGATTAATGGAGCGACCAGTCTCACCAATATAGGGGGTCCCACATGAACAAGGAATAATATAAACCCCTTTCATGTCTTTGGGGTCAATAGGATCCTTCACAGATTTGAGGGACTTACGAATGGTGTTAAGAGGTCTAAATGTTGTGGATACATTATGCTTCTTAAGAATCCTCGCAATCTTGTCTGTGGTCCCTTGAACAAACGGAAGATGAACACCAGGAATCCATTCTTTAGGTCCTCTTTTGGTTAACGAATTCTTAGCAGCTTTGAGGAAAGCCTTTTGTCCCAAGTGTCTGCTGTAACCGTTCTCCACAAAGACATTAAGGAGATGGGATTTCTCCTCCTTGAAGCTCTTTTCATCAGAGATCCTTAAGGCCCGAGTCGCAAGGGTGTTGAGAACCCTAACTTCTGGGCTAGGAAATGGTGGGAACTAGCATGAAGATACTGCTCTGCATGAGTTTTCTTATGAAACACTTGGTGGGAGAGGGAACCATCCTTATTCTTAGAGATAAGAATATCAAGGAAAGGGAGGAAACCATCGACTTCTTGTTCCTTAGTGAACTTAATGGTCGAGTATTGACTATTGAGATGGCCGAAGAAGAGATCCAACTCCTCTTGGCCATGAGACCAGATGACATTAGTGTCATCTACATATCTTTTCCAAAGCTTGGGCAGAAGGTGAGCTTAGTTAAGAGCTTTAGATTAAAAATCTTCCATAAAAAGATTTGCAACTACAGGGGATAGGGGTGAGCCCATGGCAACCCCACAATTTTGCTCAAATAACTCACCTTCAAAACTAAAAAAGGTTGAAGCAAGGCAGATTTCAACTAACCGAGTGGTATCAGGATCAGTTAGATGCTTGATCACATCCATGGCCTCATTAATAGGGATGCACATATAGAGGGAAACAACATCAAAACTGACAAGAATATCCCTAGATTCTAGCTTGATGTCCTTGAGCTCCTCAATAAAGGATATATTCTTTATTTTCAGAGTTTTATTTTGGTTAAGTTACGTAATCTTGATGCAAATGTTAATGTAAAATGATTTATTTACAATTGTTGCATGTGTCTATCTAACACATAGTTTTCTAATGAATCAATCAATGTGTTTAAGTTTTTGGAAATGTGTTGATATTGAATAGAATCAAACTGTCTTTCCAAAATCCTGACTCTTAGGAACATGCGATAAATAGCTGGGTTCCGAACAGAATAAATGCTAGTAAGTTGTAGAATGACGAGCTGTGAGTCTAGCCTAACAATAAGTTTGAATATGCCATGTGAAATGGCATCAGATAGAAGTTCAATCAACGCACTATATTCAACGATGTTGTTCATCGACTAACCAATACATATCCCCCTGAAACTCAGTAAGTCGCCACTTGGAGAGAAAATGGCCCAGGCTACAGAATATAGGTTCTGCATTCTACGACTAGCTCCGTCAGTGTACCCAATGAATGGTTCCAAAAAGTTTGACATCTGCAACAAATGCGAAGTGGATTACCTAACCAAAATGACAACTCTAAGATACAACCTGTTTTGGGGCTGTGATAGTGGAATC
Organism: Pinus tabuliformis; assembly: GCA_031772625.1. Taxonomy (NCBI): domain Eukaryota; kingdom Viridiplantae; phylum Streptophyta; class Pinopsida; order Pinales; family Pinaceae; genus Pinus; species Pinus tabuliformis. The sequence continues at coordinate 1,545,756,785 of CM062819.1, forward strand.
CCATCATAATCGACCAGCTCGTAGGCTCCTTTTGTCAATACTCATTTAACAATGTAGGGGCATATCCACAATGGTTTGAATTTACCTGCTCCTAATTTGTCAGAGTCCTGATCGTAAAGCAAGACCAGGTCACCTTCTGAGAAGACACGAGGCTTGACATTTTTGTCAAATTGCACCTTGACACGTTACTTATGCTCTTCGTTAGCCAATGTAGCATCACGATGGGTTTCATCCAGGTGGATTAGTTCCAAGAAACAAACCTCTTCCTCATAAGTTTCAGGAAGAAGGTCGATTGTAAGCTTGAGGGACAAGATTTCGCACTGAATTGGGAAGCTATAGCTTCCAGACCATACACCAACTGAAAATGCATAAATCTGGTCACATTTCTCACCGAAGTCCTATATGCCCACAGAGCTGAGTACGGGATTAAATTCCAATTCCGTTTGAGGACTCCTATCATTCTCTGCAACATGCGCTTTAGGACCTTGTTGATTGCTTCAACCTGTCCATTAGCCTGTGGATAATATGGAGTAGAACTGTCATGGGACAGCCCTAACTCGGTAGTCAATTCAATCATCATGTGATTGTGAAAATGCGATCCATGATATGTGACTATCACTTGTGCAAATTCTGACTACAATTATGCAATGTTTGAATATAGTGGGCCAGAAGTATCCAGCTTGTAAGATCTTTTGTGCAGTAGCGTAACCAGACAAATGCCCCCCACACGCACCTGAATGACAGTCATTTAGAGCTTTTTCGGCCTCCTCATGCATGAGGCACCTTTGCAGAACTGTATCGACACCACGACAGTAAAGTGTATCACTGATGATCATGTAGTCTTTGGCTTGGTATCGAATACACCGTTGTTCCGAGCGAGAGGTGTTTGGCCTAAAAGTTTAGGATTGGAGATAGATCAGTATATCTCCATACCACAGATCGCTTGATGATATTAGAAACAGAGTCTCATCCACGATTGATGCTTTAGATGTTAAATCATTGGATGATGATGGAAGGTCACAAAGTAACTCCAAGAATATGAGAGACTTCTTTGATTTGGATTTGGTGAATTCAAGATCAAACTCTTGTAAAATGGCTATCCATTTGGAATATTTGCCCCCTAGTGTTATAGACATATTTCGACACTACAACCCTAATCACATATGTCCATAAACCAAGGGCTTCTAAGTCCGTAAAAGTTTTGTTTCATACCCTAAAGGAGCAAGGTCAGCTGATTACATCATCTCCCAGAAGTTTTCCATGAAAAACCACTCCGAACTAGTCAAAGTAGGACCATACAGACTGCCCAGTGCAAAGGGTGTGATGCATACTAGAAAGCCCTCCTGTAGGGTGAGATGAGTGAGAGCAGACAAATGGCACAAGCAGTTTGCTAGGTGGAGACCCTGAGAATCTTCTAGAAGATACTCATTTGACACATGCCTCCCTGAATTCAACCAAGGATGAGTAGGAGAACATGAAATCTCCAAATGGAACCAAGAACTATCAGAGAGATGACACTAATCAAAATACCAGAAGCTGACTCACCCCCCTGCAAATATCTATAACTAGATCCCTCATCCCAGAGATCCAGAGGTTGGAATTTGGTAATTTGCAAAGAGGTGTTGTTGGTTTCTCTTTGAAGACATTGTTGGGTGATCTTGCTTTGTGTGAGGTGAAGAGGGCTTTCAAGCTGGGAGGATGGCACTGGCTCAGACCAAGTGGTTGTAATCCTCTCTTCTACTACTTTTACTAATAAGGCTATTTGAGTTTTCCTCCATATTTTTGTGTATCTCTGAATATTGTGTTGATATATGCATTTGTATGGTCAATATATATCTGATCCTATATTGTTTACAGTGAAATATCTCTATTCTTTGATGGTATTATGCTATTGTGGATCTACAGGTGCTCTTTCAAGCAGAACAAGTAAGGAAGAAGTGGCAAGATTCTGTCAAAGGGGAAAGGAAACAAGTAAGGAGCCAAGCAGAAGACTGAGGTTGGTGCTCTTTGCTTCTTTCCCGTCTCTCTATCGTAAAGGAAAAACAAGTGACTTTAATCTATTTGTTTCTAGGATAGCTACCCATCTTAGTGGGACTAGCAGCTCTGAATAGACACTAGATTTCCCAATAACAAAATGGTGACTCCGCTGGGGAGCGATTAGTTTGATTGCTTGTCTCTATTTGTTTGATTCATAAGCCACAGACGGAGCCTAAAGTTAAGCCAGCTAGCCTTCAAACTGCATTTTCTATGCAAGTGCAAAGTAGATCAATGCTGCTTCAGTCAATCTCCAGGTTTGTTTATGAACTGAACAATTGACTTGCAAACATCCTAAGTGCCCTAGAGGTAGCTTGAGTAACCTCATTAGATCAACCCCTGTACTTTGTAGTTACTGATTATCATTTGCTCGTCCTAAATCCTTGAACTAGGTTGCAAACTGTGACCAAAAACCAAGTTAAATTCTCGTCCTTGGACCATCGCACCTTCTCTTCTTGGTAATCTGGATGCATCACACCTCATGTGTGCAGTAGGTGGGATGCATCCCTGTTTCCTTATGTTACAGGTGCGATGATCAGACAAGACTAGTTCTGCCTCCAGATTTTGGTTTTTCTTCACCCTCTTCAACTTTATTCAGGAGTTTTATTGTCTGTGATCAGTAGACCACAGTTGAAACCCCCTTTCTTTGCATCATCCAACATCCACTGTGCAAATATTTGTGAATTTTTTTATGTATTTTTCGCCATTCACAGTTCTCATTTACAAAATGGTAGCTTAATCGAACTGTCATCTTTAGATTTGAAAGTGTCGCAAGTGTCATTTTCAGTCAAGGAAAAGAATTCGTCTCTTTTTTATAGTCGATTACACTGTTACTCTTGTATTTGATCTGAATTAATAGTACTTTAAGTGTCAAAAGCAGTTTTCAATTCAAAATTGCGAAGAGTCGTCTTGTCTCCCTTTTGTTTTTTTTGAAAAGAAAATCATTAATACTATCACTTTGAAAGAAGATATAATTCAGATTTGTGCTTAGCGTTCTTTTTGTCATTCACACATTAAGAAAGCGGAAAACAAATACATGCATGTGCATTTGCATTTAGACTGCTTGTTGATTGTGATTTAGAATAGTGCATCTAGTGTGTGCTCTCTGCTCTATGTTGAAATAATTTCATTTCTCTTTCCTTAGTAGCTAGCATTTTGATTGCAAAAAGAAGATCAAATGATTGTTTATCATCTTAGATTTCATTTTAGGAATTGTTTATCTACATCATGCGGTGAACCTGAAAGGAAAATTTGTTAAGAAAGATCAACTATAAAATAAATTCAATGAACATAAAAACTCTTTGGAACCTAATGCACAACATCTAGAAGTCTAGGCTAGAGACGTATTCCGGCGTCGTAAAAGCCTGGTAATTGTCGCTTTCATCGTAGGTTGGGTGATTCCTCCTCTTTGAGATGATAAGTTCCAGTACGGACTTGTGCTCCCACGTACTGTCGAGTATATATTGGGAGACCACAATAGGCTATATCCTTTATCCTTAGGAAGACGTGTCTGCCACCCTATCAATCGCAATGCACTGAACATAGCACTCGGGAAGATTGACTGCCGTACTGTAAAAAGTATTCTGCAGTTTTGTGATTGGTTTGGTAATCCCTCTGTCTAGATTTCCAGAGTAGTCTCTTTCGTTCATTTTTAGACTCCTTAAAGTAAAAGGTCCATTTGAGCACTTGTCACTTCATGTTCATTAAAAATCGAAGGCGACTAGAGTCATCTTTAGCTTTTTCTCGACTCTTAAAAATTGAAAAAGCAAGTTGTGTCAAAGCGTCTAAAATTCATTTAATTCGGAATAACATTTTTCCCTCTTATTTTGAGTTGATCGAATAATCCGCAATCATGGAAGAATGTCAATCAAAACCCCATCGTTTGTAGAGACTAACGAGTCAAGCATATTTGACTCCGAAAATGAAACCATTTCAGGCCAGGCGAACTCATTTAACTGGGTCAAAGTCTCCTAGTTTGTTTGAAACTTGTGTTTCAACATCCTTTGAGACTCCGGTTACTCCAACCATTTCTGGTATCCCTGCCTGTATAGAAGAAGTTCCACAGTTACAAGAGGACATTGGGACTGATCCTAGTGTAACAGTAAACACTTCGATTCCTGAACCAACTCCATCTAGAATTGATTCAGAAGGTGTTACCCCTCCGGCATCTGTCGCTGTAGAATCTATACCCTCTTCGGCACCAGAAATATTTTACAGACTTGACGGCCTGCCTCTTCCGCCCAGATTGATTGCTATAGAAGAGTTTACGGAGGATCTCCCATCCAGTATTCCATTGCATTTTGGGACTGGGATCCACCTATATCCTTCTACTTCAGAAGTTAATACCCCTTCGTTGCAAGTTCCTGTAGAATCGCTAGGAAGTCTTTTGGATAGACTCGATATGTCTGGACAACCATCAACATCTAGGACTATGTCGTCTGATATAATGGTAGCAGAACCTCCTGCCACCACTTCGACAATGTTTGCTGGTATATCATCTGTCCCAACTAGCTCTCAACTGCTAGAAGGAGTCCACCTAGGGACTGTTTTGACAGTATGGGCTGTTCCCGTTTGTTCATCCAGAATAGTATCTGAAATCTCTTATGTTGAATCTCAACAAATTGATCCTTCACAACAATATCAATTTGGGTAGTCTAGTCTCCAAAAGCCAATCATTCCTTTGAGCACTGGATTGCTGCCATATGGGGGGCACTACACCCTTTCATTGTTCCCTCCGGGAGGACAACCATATGAGAGTTCACAACCGAATTCAGGTCAAATTGGAATCACATCCAGCGGTTGGGTGCCAATACTACCTCAACAACCAAGAGTTGATCTGAATTTGAAACTACTTGAAATTTTTTTGCAAGGTATTCAATTCAGAATTAAACATGTTTAAAAGATTTCCATGTCTTGCAGAAAGAAAACACATGAAATTTGCAGCTGTTCATGACCCATTTAAGCATAGCAGAGTTATTTCCTTTTACTGTTTAACACATTCAAATGAATTTGTTCTGCAAAATAAATCAACCACAAATGCAAAAGAAGTTGATAAAGCAGTTCACCCCCTCCAGGGCTACGTCTGATGGGTCCAAAGCTCCCAACCGGGCTTGTCCTTGTTTTTATTAAATGCTCAAATTGAAAATACAGCTGAATAGAAGCATCTACAGGAGAAATAGATGGTGAAAATGGATTCAGAACACTTGAATCCTTCAGGTTTGACTATTGGATCACCTCCAATGGATACCTGCAACCCTATACAGTCTTCACAAAATTGGGCCCTGGTGGCTCCTAGAAATTTCACGGCTCCAAAACCTCTGCAAATGACCTCAAATGGATGTAAGACCTACACCAATGGCTTTAGAAGGTCAAAAATACCCAAAATAAATATAAAAAAAAATTCGTCCAAAACCGACTTTCCTAGCCAAAGTTATGGCCATTTAAAGTTTCTCTAGTTTTTCCCTAGAAAAACTCCAGCTAACTTTAGTTAACTCCAGTTAGCTCCGCCAATTATGGCGGGTCCGCCAAATTTGGTGCTCCTGCCAAAATTCCGCCAACTTAACTGCGATTACATTTAATGTTTGGTGGTTGCCTCAGATTTCGTGCCCGACAGAATATTCATTTTTTAATTTTTTTTTTTGAAAAATTAAAATTTCTAATGTTATGGACAAATTCTTCTTTTTGCCATAACTTCCTCATACAGCGACCGTTTTTCGAACCGTTTGTAGCATCGGAATTGGGAAAATGAGCACTTTACATTGATTCAACTTTGAACCAGTTATAAGCACTTTAAATTTTGATCATTTTAGGACACTTAGGACATGAGCACCTGATCACGCCTCCCCATTGGGAAGCTTTTGGACCCCAAAAGCCTTCAACTACCTGTTAAAGAGGTGAGGGTACAGCTCCCTCACTTTGTCCACCTCCATCCACTTTTCCTTGTTCGGTTTGCTGCCTTTGAAACCAACCCGAACATAATCTACACTGCCCCTCCTTGAAATGCGTGTCCTTCTGTCAAGGATTGTATCTTCTTTCAGCTCATCTAAGAATTATGGTGAGAAATCTTCTATAGATGGCAGTTGAAACATTTTCATGATCAGCAATCAAAGGAGGTTCATACAAACGTAAGTTCTCCACATTGACAACAGAATACATTTGCATGTAGGAAGGCAAATCTAATTGAAAAACATTATTTCCAACCTTCTTGAGGATTTTGAATGGACCATAACGAATAGGCTTCAGCTTTTTACCTTCTCCTTGCATCCTTTCCTTACTAATGTACAGCCATACCTCATATCCTTCTTGAAACTTGTGATCGACTCTATGCTTGTCGTGTCTTTCCTTGTACTTGCCTTGACTCTTCTCAAGCTGTTCTTGAATTTGCTGATGTATTTGCTGAATTATTTCAATGAATGAACGAGCTTTGTCAATGTCACTATGTCCCTCAATGGCAACATCTTTCTCAAGAATGAAATCAAGAGGTGATTTTGGCAAGTAACCAAAACAAGCTTCAAACGGTGAGGTGCTTGTGGAAGAGTGCTTGGCACAATTGTAAGCATGTTGTATGTAGTGCAAATGTTCATCCCAAATCTTGGGATGCTTGCTGCAATAACCTCTCAAGAGGTGCACAATGGTTCTGTTCACAACTTCGGTTTGTCCATCTGTTTGTGGATGGAAAGCAGTACTTTTCTTCAACTTTGTGTCCATCATCTCCCATAGGTTGGACCAAAAATTCCCCACAAATCTGGAATCCCTGTCACTAATAATGGAAGTAGGCAAACCAAAGTGAATCCATACATGATGAAAAAATAATTCAGCAGTTATAGTTTTCTTACAAGGCATAAGTATACACATTTTGCTGAAACGATCAACTACTACATATAAATAATCATGCTGCTTTCGAGATTTTGGCAAACCTCCTACAAAATCCATAGAGATGCTCTCCCATGGTCTAGAAGGTACCGGCAAAGGAGTATACAAACCAAGCTTCCTGTTGCTAGGCTTGCTTGTAGCACATAATGAAAACCTCTTATGAACCTTGAAATAGAATCTACCATGCGAGGCCAATAGCAATACCTCTGTAGATGTGCAACTGTTTTGCTCACACCAAAATGGCCAGCAATAAGAGAAGAATGAGCTTCTCTTATGACATTTATCCTCTCCCCCTGTGGTATACACAACTTCCCCAAATGAAACAGCAAATTGTTATGCATGTGATAGTCATTTTCCTCTACATAATTTCCTTTACTCAAGTTAGCATACACATCTTTAAAGTCATCATCAGATGCATATTGTTCTATGTAACTATCATGTACAATGGAATCATTCTTAAGTAAAGTAACAACACCAATAATAGGCCTTGAAAGCATATCAGCAACCTTATTCAAAGTACCTTTCTTATACCTTATTACCAAATGGAACTGTTGCAAGAAGCCCATCCATCTGAAGTGTCGTGACTGTTGTAACTTGCTTTGTGATTGCAAGTACTGTAAGGGCTGATGGTCGGTATGTATAACCGTTTCTTTGCCCATCAAGTAGTGTTTCCACTTTTTGACGCTTTGTACCAATGCATACAACTCCTTATCATATGTAGGATAATTTACAACAGCACCATTAAAAGTTTCAGAATGAAAAGCAATAGGCTTACCATGTTGTAGAAGAACTGCACCCATAGCATAATCACTAGCATCAGTTTGTATCTCAAATGGTTGTCTCAAATCTAGTAATGCAAGGACTGGAGCTGAACTAATCTTCTCTTTCAAAGATTCGAAAGATTTTTGCTGCTTGCCTCCCCATTGGAAAGCATGCTTCACACTTGTCACTGCATGCATAGGAGCTGCTATAGAAGAGAAGTTAGAGATAAACTTCCTCCAATATTGAGTTGCACCCAAAAAACTTCTTACCTCTATTATGGATTTGGGAGCAGGCCACTTCACAATAGCCTCAATCTTAGCAGGATCAATTCTCAAAGCACCTCCTCCTACTATGTGTCCCAAATAAACCAAAGAAGTCTTTCCAAATTCACACTTTGACATTTTAAGAAATAACTGATTCTTCTTCAAAACATCAAGTACTTTTCTAACATGCATGACATGATCTTCTCTAGACTTGCTGAAAATTAAGATGTCATCTAAGTAGACAATAATGAAATCATCAAGAAAAGGACGCAAGACATCATCCATTACTCGCATGAAAGTTTCAGGTGCATTGCACAAACCAAACGGCATCACAAGCCACTCAAAGAGTCCTTGTTTGGTTTTAAAGGCTGTCTTCCAAATGTCACTTTCTTCAATTCTTACTTGATGATATCCACTGCGCAAGTCTAGCTTAGTGAAATATCGAGCATCTTTCATCTGGTCTAGAAAATCATCTATCCTTGGGAGTGGGTAACGATTCTTTAACGTTATCTTGTTCAAGGCCCTGAAATCAACACACATACGCCAGGTGCCATCTTTCTTTGGAATCAATACAATCGGTGACCCACATGGCGAAGTACTTGGCCTTATGAAACCCTTGTCCAACAAGTCCTTGATTTGCTTCTTTATTTCAGCATTCTCCATAATAGACATGTGGTACATGCCTATGTTTGGAAGATGACAATCTGGATGCAAATGGATTTCATGATGAATCTCCCTCTTAGGAGGCAAACCTGTAGGCTCCTGAAACATCTCATGATATGCATCAACTGCATCATACAGATCTGATTTAAGTTTTGGATCACAATTGTCAAATGACTCATGATTCACATCAACCTTGGGCTTAATCATAAGAAGAACAAAATTCTTACTTGAATTGACCAGCCTTTTTACCTGTCCTGCATTCACCATCGCTATATTTGTCTTCTTGCGATGAACTCTAACAATGAACTCCTTGCCATCTTTGAACAGATGATATTTGTTTTCATGGCGATGAAAGATAGCTTTCCTGTCAAACAAGTAAGGAATTCCCAAAACAATTCCTGCTATATCAAAAGGTACCACATCAAGTTCAACTGTGTCAATAAAATGTGCAGTAATTGCAAAGCGCAATGTGCACTTTCTTGAAACTTGTAAATTTGCATCCTTGCAAATCCATCCAAGTGGATATGGCTTCGGATGTGGAACGGTCTCAAGTTTAAGCTACTTGACCAAGTCCTCTGATATAAGGTTTGCTTGTGACCCACTATCAAAAAGTGTGTCAATTTTTAGTATTTTTTGAAATCACCCTCACATGAAACAGTTCAATTCTTTCTTCCTCATTAGGAGCTTGTACATGGCAGTTTGAGGTACTAGTGTTGGCTTGAGTTTCAATTTCTTTTTCCTTCAAGTTTTTCAAACCCATGGCTGTAATTTTGGTTTCATCACCTGAATCTTCCCCTAAATCTTGTGTTGTAGATGTAGTAGCAGCAGTTTTTTGTTTCCCTTTGGATTTGTTAAATTGAGGTCTTTTTTCAGGATATAATTTCCAACAGTTTTTCTCCTCATGACCTGGTTTAGAATAGTGTTTACAGATCACTTTCTCACTTTCCTGTTTGACAGATGCATTCATTTTTCCCTTTCCCTTGGAGGTTTTCTCTCTGTTTTTCCCCTTGGGGTCTTGTTTCTACCCTATTCAACTGTGTTTTTTCCCCTTGCCTCTAGATGGGTAGCTTGGACACAAACCTCGTCCAGGCTAGTAGAGTTAAACATCAAGATGGTGTGTCTAAGGTAGCTATGCAAGCCACTGATGTATTTCAGCAAGGTTTCTTAGGTCTGTAAATCTACCCCTAATAAGAGAGCTCTTCTCCTGAATTATTGGGTGTAGTCTTGGACACTCTGACCCTTAAGTTGTCTGAAATTTTGCCAATTCATAATGGCCTTCTGCATGTGAGAAAGAGGATAAAACTGTTTTTAATGGCTAACAGAAATTCAGGCCATGTTAAGGTAACCTTACCAAATTTCTTGATATCCTCTTTAGTCTTGGCCTCCCACTAGACCAATGCTGCTCCATCCATTCTCAAAGAAGCCAACTGAATCTTTGTGGCATCATCATGCATATTTTGGATCCTCAAGTAAACTTCCAACTGCCTAATCCAGTTGTCAAGCTTTTCTGCATTCACTTCACCATTAAACATAGGTAATTCAAATTTTACATCATGCTTCAAAAAAGGACTTTTTCCAGAGGATCTATGCTTATGAACAGAAGAAGACGAGGATGAAGAGGAAGAAGGTGAAGATGGGGGTGGTGGATCACCATTTCCTCCATGTCCTTTCTTGGAATTATCATCATCCTTCTTACCTCCTAAAGAGCCCTCTCCTTCATGTGGATGTTTGGACCCTTCTCCAGCCAATTTCTCATTTCTTTCTTGGTACAATATCCTCACCATTTCAGTGAGGTCCAAGAAAGCCTTTCTGAAGAATCTTTCTTCTTCTCTTGGATCTGTCTCTGTAGGAATTTCTCCTTTATGTTCAGACATCCTTGAAGCTTCTACTGAGACTCTTGAGGGTGAAATTGAAGGTGGAGGTGATGGCTCTCTGGCCTTCCTTGACTGAGGATTCTCTCGTTCTCTAGTCAACTGTCCTTCCCCTCTTTTAAGTTTCAACCTGGTAAGCATCAATACTTTGCAAGACAGTTAGAAGATCTTTGCACAAAAACCCTGAGCTCTGATACCAACTTGATCTAAATTTGAAACTACTTGAAATTTGTTTGCAAGGTATTCAATTCAGAATTAAACATGTTTAAAAGATTTCCATGTCTTGCAGAAAGAAAACACAAGAAACTCACAGCTGTTCATGACCCATTTAAGCATAGCAGATTTATTTCCTTTTACTGTTTAACACATTAAAATGAATTTGATCTGCAAAATAAATCAACCACAAATGCAAAAGAAGTTGATAAAGCAGTTCACCCCCTCTAGGGCTACGTCTGCTGGGTCCAAAGCTCCCAACCGGGCTTGTCCTTGTTTTTATTAAATGATCAAATTGAAAATACAGCTGAATAGAAGCATCTACAGGAGAAATAGATGGTAAAAATGGATTCAGAACACTTGAATCCTTCAGGATTGACTATTGGATCACCTCCAATGGATACCTGCAACCCTATACAGTCTTCACAAAACTGGGCCCTGGTGGCTCCTAGAACTTTCACGGCTCCAAAAACTCTACAAATGACCTCAGATGGCTATACGACCTACACCAATGGCTTCAAAAGGTCAAAAATACCTAAAAAAAAAAAAAAAATCGTCCAAAACCGACTTTCCTAGCCAAAGTTATGGCCATTTAAAGTTTCTCCAGTTTTTCCCTAGAAAAACTCCAGCTAACTTTAGTTAACTCTAGTTAGCTCCGCTAATTATGGCGGGTCCGCCAAATTTGGAACTCCTGCCAAAATTCCGCCAACTTAACTGCAGTTACATTTAATGTTTGGTGGTTGCCTCGGATTTCGTGCCCGGCGGAATATTCCTTTTTTAATTTTTTTTTTGAAAAATTAAAATTTCTAATGTTATGGACAAATTCTTCTTTTTGCCATAACTTCCTCATACGGCGACCGTTTTTCGAACTGTTTGCAGTGCCGGAATAGGGAAAATGAGCACTTTCTATTCATTCAACTTTGAACCAGTTCTAAGCACTTTAAATTTTGAGCATTTTACGACACTTAGGACATTAGCACCTGATCAAGAGTTGTATACTCAATGCAACTGAGTCTACCTATGTCGAATATCCCCACTACACCAGCTATTGTGATAGTGTCGCAAGTACAAGCATTGCCTATTGTATGTTTCGCACGGAATGAGTCAATCTTGCGGACAAGATAGACCTTCCTAGAATCTAAAGAAGACCTAACGACAAGCAAACCAACCAGACACTATATTTCTCTAAATATGCTTTAATAAACAATAGCAAACGAGTGTTTTTAGGGCCTACCTTTGGTCCAACGCAAGCTTGTAGATGCCCTCACTCCTTTTATCCAAATGAGCTCCTTTTCGTGAATCTGCAAACACAAACAAGGCAAACAAATTAAATAGTACCTGAAAAACCAATTGCATAAAACATATTTAACATGAAATTCAAGGAGTCCATGAAACAAATAACATAAGATACTTGTTGAGAAAAATGAGTTTGATTGTATTAATTCAAAAGAAGAAGAACCTTACAACCTTTGCCTTGACGATGTACAAGCTCCTCCCAGGGTCCAACAAGATGTCTTCTCTACTTTGACAAGTTTCACTCACTTTCTAATAGAACCAAGAGGTATGTGATCTCTCCTCTCAAGCTCAACCAAAGAGTCTTAATTTCACCAGCATTTACCCTCAAAATGTTCAGCTTCTAACCTCTCTAGTCCTCACCCCAATGCCTGTATTTATAGTGCAATGGAGGGAAGTTACTAGGTCCTCCTTCAAAGGGATAAAGCCCTCCTTCAAAGGGATAGCTCCTTTAGTCAAGGGATTAGCTCCTTCTCTTTTGGGATGCATGAACCACCTCAGAGCGAACAATCCACGTCAAAATTCCTTCTAGAAAACTCTAGAATTAACCTAAAGCGAGTTTTTTAAGATAAAACTTGCGCCTTTTGACTTTCACAGGGGTCCGCACCTACACCGTTAGGAATAGAGCGGGTAGGTACGCAGCTTTTGTACACAGAAGGTGCGGGACCGCAGGTGACCATGAGAGAAAGTGCGGAACCAGAGTTACATTGATATTTAATGTCTTTCTGCCACTTCTAAAGCTTGATTTGAAGAGCTGAGGTCTTAGACTTGCTTAGGAGGACAGTACAAGTGATTATAGTTCCATACTGACTGCAAATAATCATGGTGACAATATTTTTGTGTAACAGATTGCCCCCTAAAGTGCGAAGTCTGTAGTAGATAAGGATTTCATTTATCATATAGGAAGAGTGAAGTACTTTATCATTTCGAGGATCATTTTGTGGAGAGCCCAGTCGGAACCTGTAAAAATATTCAATGCAAGATATATATATGAGATCATATCATCGCTGAGGTAGGCATTCCCATACTCAGATCAAAACTAACTAGAAAACTATCTACTGCTCTGATATAGGAATGATCTTGTAACATCATAAGTATAGACTCGTGTGAACACAGTATGGACGCAGCCATCTGTCTATGAATAGTCCACAACATAATGAATACAAAATTCCTCGCAGCCTGGATGGTGGAAACTAGATCCAGGGTCTTCATTTCTACTTCCTGAAATAGTATGATTCTATCCATGCGAATAAATGTGTTGATGTCGAACATGGTAGAAACCACTTGATTACCAGTCAATGATGTAAACTGTTAACAAGTGTGAGAGAAACCACCAGTGATGTCAATGGCTCTCAAAGTACCCAGTAAAATCCATGAGATGTGAGTAAATGTGTTGATGTCGAACATATCACGGAATCCTTCGATCGAAATTCAATGATGTAAACTGTCGTCAAAGGCGAGAAACCTGCCATTGAGGCATGCAAATCTCAAGGTATTGACGATTTCTAGATCATCTTTCTAGATAATGAGCTGATGTCGATAGAAAGAGATCCGTCGTAGGCAAGCCCACAACACGAAATCATAGATCAAGTTGAAGAAATTTAGTTGCAAGGACTGACTCAGGGATGGTCAAGATGGATGACAGATATTTTGCAGATGAATGGCTTATTGGCAGTGACCTCTTGAACACATAACGACACGATAGATGGCTTGGTGACCATTGACCCAAAGTTAATACCCAGAAATCGGTTGAAGACTTTCAATGTGGTTTGATCAACTGTTAGGCAAAGGATTTCCCAACCCAGGTGAATAAAAGTGTCGTGTTCAAGAGTGGTTACAAAGTATGACAAACAGACTTATTTTTCTCTCTTTTCCCCCACCATTTCTGGCAAGTACCTCTTTATTTTTGACAAGCTTGAGGAGGATAACATTTGCTTGATTATAAGCTCATCCTTCGGATGAGTCCAACTTAGTTTACATTCGAACCCTAAGAATGAGTGGTTCGTTCCTGTTTGTAATTGAACAGGTCCTTTACCGTGAAATTTTAACGAGTCTAGTATAGGAGAAACTCGGCGTTTTTCAATTTTAGAGAGTCTGAAAAAACTTAAGAAGACTCCAGGGTTGACCTTTTTCGTAAATTTGTGTCTCCCAAGCCCGAAAAAGTATAAAATAATACTTGAGAGAACCATTTGATCTTTTACAACCAAGGAGTACTTTTCGTTATTAGTGCCACTTATCCGAAAAAGTAAAAAAGCGATCAACGACACGTCATTTTATAACCAATATCGAATTTGAAATGACAAAAATCCGGAAATCTTTTCGTATTTTTACAGTCGGAAAAGAGCTATAAGTAGACCGTCTTTTAATTCCGTTTTAACGAGTGTAAAAGAAATGCTCGGCAATCTTTTCATATTTCAAGAGTCAGAAAAGGGCTTAAAGATGACTCTACTTGTTTTTTCGTTCAAAATGATAGATTTCACTTGAATAATCCTTTATTCTGCACAGAAACACAAACATTACTCATACCTGTTTGAAATGGATAAAAGCGTTGCAAAATACCTTTTCAAAGTGAAACATAAACAAATTTGCGATTTGTTTACTCAAAAAACTTATAAAAAGGGCCTTTGTCAATTCATTTTTACCGTTCCAGTTTGGGTGAGAAAATAGTGCTTTTGCTCAGAAAACTTCCCGTGAAGATTGTGGAAAATCCAATCGTCGGAATCGAGTGCCGTCTTCTCCAGGTAACCCACATCATCCTACTCTTCATTTTCAACTGTTTATTTTTTTGATTTAGTCCTTCATTTCATTTTTTGGGAGGGTTTTTAGGCGCAAAACCCGCGCGCGGGGGTTCGCAGGTTTACCATTGCGGACCTGCGGACCCCGACTTTTTCTCCATTGGGAAAAAGTTCGGGGTCCGCACCTTCCGTGTAGACAAAGTGCATACCCACACACTGTGTCTAACTCGGAGGGTGCGTACCCCGCTGCAAGGGTTTTGAACCCAAAATTTCTCAAAAATGGACCAATCAAAATGTTTTCTAGCAATTTAATTAATCTTTATACTTGATGCAGAGATTATATCATGCTAGATTGGCATGAACGAGAGCATGAGGACATGGATACTGCCGCATGGAATCATCAGCCTTCACTTGATGCTTTGAGGGCATGCAGACTGTACAAATTTTGGACCATTCCTGGCATGAGGGCTCAGGTGGATTTCTTACAGTGGCTGGTTGATAGATGGAGCATACAGGACCAATGTTTCTTCATTGGCGAGCACCGGCTCGAAATCGAGTTGGATGACATTTATTTCTTAACTGGTTTGCCTAAGAGAGGCGAAGACTTGACTCTATTCGGGACTAGGCCAGGTGGCCAGTCTGTCGATAGCCTCCGGCTAGAGTACTGCAACAGCCAGGCTAAAGACAAAGGGATAGACATAAAGACCATATCCCGTCCTGAGCTCATGGTGATTGCGTTTATTGTCACCAGACTTTGCGGAGCTGCCGCATTACGTGTTGCCACCGGATCCCAAATGCGTATGGCAGTTGATTGCTTTCGAGGCACCATCTTCAACTGGTGCAATGCTGTGCTAGCCAATGTTAAAGGCCAACTGACCAGGGCCAAGAGTGGATGACTAAAGACCTTTGGTTATGGGGCTTTGGTCGTGAGTTTTGGCCTGGAGAGGGTTCCTATGCTGATCCCACAGCATCTTACTGTTGGAGCTGGGCTTCCTTGAGAGCACAAACTGATGTGATGGGTCGCAGTCATGGCCCGTCAACTGGACGAGAGGACAGAAGTTGCTCGGTTCAAACCTGAGTATTTCCAATGGTTGGAAAACCAGGTCTTTTCCATTCAGGGTTTCCCTTACGCTGGGATAGATTTCCGTGGTGACCCAGACATGGCTCTTCCACCAGGAGAGCAGTGGGACGAGTCAGGTAAAATCCTTTTCAACTTTTCCTATTTTAATTTTTTTTATATTTTTCATCGTCTCAAAACTGATAGTAAAAATTTCAAATGCAGATGTGGGTCCACAGCGACCAGCCGCTCTCCGGCCTTTCGAGAGGAGGCAACCAGTTGCACCCACGCCAGCCCCACAGGACGAATCAACAGAGGTTTTGGCCGAGTTGGAGGGTCATCTTGAGTGCTTGACAGGGGATATTCCTGAGACCACTATAGACGACATTCCTCGTCGACTTCAGTGCTATGTGATTGGAGTCCCAGGACCTTTTAGGAGGTTCCTTTGCAAGGTGGCCCGGGCAGTGGTTTCTTATAGAGATCATCACCAGTGATAGGATGATCGCCTTTTGTGGGCACATGTGACATTTTTGTTTTTTGTACTTATCATTTTTGCCGATCATAAGGTGTTTTTCAACCTATGATCGAAGACGATGTATTTTTTGACACACTATATATATATATATATATATATATCACTATTACCGGCTTATCTTGTAAATCATATTATGGAATGGTTTTAAATTTACATGTATGATTATTGCAAATGTCTATTTAACATTCGAGAAGCAATTGCATCTACTAATGTATTTAAAGACCTTGGAATATGCTGATATTCAATGTAATCAAACTCACATTCCAAGAGACGCACTCTCAAAAATAAGCTTAATAACACTGGATTTCTAATGGCATACACTCTATTAAGCTGTAATACAACGAGTTCAGAATCCAACCTCACTATCAAACTCCGAATCCCAAATGAAATAGATTCATATAATAACTCAATCACTGCACTATTCTCTGCAATGTTGTTTGTTGTTTGACCAAGGATTACCCCATGCATAGAAACTAACTCGTCAGAGGGCGAATAGATAACCCAAGCTGCGAAAGAGATGTTCCGTGTATTACGACAAGCACCATCAGCAAATCTAATGTATGTTTGGAGAGGCATCGACATCTGCAATATGAAGAGTAAAACCAAGATAAGAAGGAATAATGACGGAAAAACACTCTCTAAACTAAGCACACTTTGTAAACTAAAACACACCAGCTAGAAAGAAAACTATCCTAACTAAAAATCTCCATACCCCATTCTTTTAAGCATAGTACCTCTTCAAGTAAAGGCCATTTCTGGGTTTACCCAAAGAGTCCCCATCAAAGTCTACCAATTCATAGGCCCCTTTTGCTAGATTTCGCTTAACAATATAGGGACCATGCCACATAGGAACGAATTTCCCAGCACCTAATTTATCATTAGCTTGATCATAAAATAACACTAGGTCTCCTTCCGAAAAATTTCGAGGGGTCACATTCCGATCATACTGAGCTTTCATACATTTTGCGTGAGTCTCGATCGCCAATGCAACATCACGTCGATTCTCATCTAATTGAGCTAAGTATAACAAACGCTTTTCCTCTTCGGAAGTAGCTGGAAGTAACTCGATGGCCATTTGCAGTGACGGGATTTCGCACTCAATGGGTAACACAGCTTCCAAACCATAGACTAGTTGGAAAGGAGTGAACCCTGTTGATGTTTTTACTGAAGTTCAGTACGCCCAAAGCGCTGAAAATAGCATGTTGTGCCAATTCGACCGATGAATCCCAATGATTCGTTGGATCATGATAACTAAAACTTTGTTGATGGACTCAACCAGACCATTCGCTTGTGGATAATAAGGAGTTGAACTATCGTGACGTAAAATAAGTTGTTCTGTAAGTTCGGTCATCATAACGTTTCGAAAATGACGTCCATGATCAGTGATTATCACTTGTGGGACACCAAACCTAGCAATTATATGATTGAACACGAAAATTGCAACTGTATTGCCGTATGCCTCGAATGTAGGCATTGCCTCGGCCCACTTAGTAAAATAATCTACTGCAAGGATGATATACGCATGCCCCCCGGCCGAGTGAGGGTTACATGTAATAAAATCGATACCCCATTTGGCAAAAGGACCAATGGCAATTATAGGTTGGAGAGGAGCAGGTGGAGCGCGCATCTTACGATAAAAAATCTGGCAGTTGTGGCATTTTCGGACCGCTGTAATACAATCTTTAAACAAGGACGGCCAGAAATAGCTAGCGCACAATATCTTTTGGGCTGTGGCATACCCAGACATATGACCGCTACATGATCTAGAGTGACAGTCATTTAGAACCCTTTCAGCTTCTTCGTGAGTTAAGCAACGTCGAAAAATAGAGTCCGCCCCACGGCGATAAAGAGTATCTCCAATAATTTTGAATTGTTGGGACTGGAAGCGAATTTTCCAACGTTCTGACCTTGAAATTTCTGGCCGAAAGGATTGGGTCTGTAGATAGACGATGATATCCCCATACCATGGATCTAAATTGCATATTAGAAACAAAGATTCGTCCGCAATGGGCTCCTCTGCCGCAGTTTCTGTGTCAGCACGCGGGAAGTCACACATTAACTCTACAAAAACTAAATATTTCTTAGACTTAGATTTCTCAAACTCCAAGTCGAACTCCTGCAGGATAACGATCCATTTAGAGTACTTACCCCCTAGCAATTGTTTGGTCAAAATGTAGATCATAGGGTTGCAATCCGAAATTACCGTAGTTTTACGTAGTAAAATGTAGTGACGAAAACGTTGGACAGCTTGAACGGCTGCCAATGCCAATTTCTCCACATGTGAGTATTTTAGCTCAGTTGGCTTTAACGTGCGACTAAGGTAATATATCACATGTTCCATTCCGAATTCATCTTCCTGAACTAAGACCATTCCAATAGCGGAATGGGAGGCGGCGAGATACAAAAAGTAATTCGGGTTGTAGTTGGGAGGATGCAACAACGGTGCATGGGTCAACGCGTGTTTGAGTGCATCAAAAGATTTCTAAGCTATCTCATCCCAAGAGAATTGAGTGTTCTATTTCAACAACCGTGTAAAACCCTTTGTAACCTCGGCGTAGTTAGGAATGAATAATTGTAAAAAGTTTGCTTTCCCTTGCAAACTTTGGAGTTGGCGAAGACTCGAAGGAGGAGGTTGTTGGGTCCCTATAATACTAGTAATTACCCCATTACTATTGTAGTTATACCCCTTATTTATATTTTTGTGCCCCAATTGCCCCTATATTGTTATTAATGTGCCCATAGAATCCCTCTATTCTTATTTTTGTGGCTTTATATTATTATAGTTAGGTCGGCTGGATTATATTGTGACTCCATAGACTCCTATATATAGAAAGGAGGTTTTGTCATTTGAATCATCGAAGAATTGTTCATTTATGTAATGTAAAGGAGGTTTCCCCCTCGAAGAGGCTGAATTCTAAGGCATTGATCTATCTTTTCTATCTTTTCTTGAGCTGGTTTCATAACATTTGGTATCAGAGCTTTGGATTCTAGGGTTTCGCTGCTCCAAACAGGTCATCGTGGAATTTTCGCTATAACTTTTTTTTCTGTGACGTTTTAGAAGTCGCAAAAAAACCCATTTGAGAAGAAATCTCGCTTAACCTTGGGTCCGAATTTCAGAACTTTTCACATGATATTTTCGGAGATATGATCTCAGGAAGTTGGTCTTTTTGCAGACTCCTGAATTACACTCAAAACAGGTGACCTTGGGAAAATCACCATAACTTTCTTTCTGAGCATCGGATTGAAATTTCGTAAGAAGGTACAGAAAGAGGACATACTTTAGTCTTCGTTTATATATTTTTTAGAGTCAAAGGTTGAAACAGTGACACGTGGCACTTCATACAAGTTTGCTCTACTGAACTAGTCTATAATCAGGTCACTGTGGGAGATTGTGCATAACTCTTTCTTGGAGAATCCAATTTGGATTAGACTAGTGGCATTGGAAAGAGGACATAGAAGGCTACTACAGGTAACAATTTCAGAACTGGATGATTTGAAATTACAGAGATACATCAGATTCAATATCAGGCTTTTACAAAGTAAAAAAAGGTATGTAGTTTTTATTTTTTTATTTTTGCATAAGCTTGGTTTGAAGGAATTCAAAGGGCATAGTAAAGCATTATTATCGGTAACTAATGCCCCAAGGAAAGAAAATGTAAACACCTAGTAAGGAACCTGAAAGCTCTAGCATTACTCATGAAGAAGAGGAAGAAATGCTACATGATATATCAAAATTACAAGAACAAGTGCAACAAATGTCACGCTCACAAAAGCTAACAGATGCTAAGATAAATGGCGTGGAATCTAAGATAAAGGGCATGGAAGCTAAGATGTATGATCTGAAGACAGATTTGAGGACAGATTTGAAGACAGACATGACAGATTTGAAGACAGATTTGACAAATTTTCTACAAGAAATACTTACTAATGGTGAAAAGGTTGTAAAAGAAACTCATGATGTGAACAAAAAAAATGTTAATCATGATTCCATAGACTCTAATTTTGGATCGAAGACCCACCATATTCCAAAAATCGATATGAGGAATTTTGATGGCAAGGATCCTGCCACATGGATATTACAGATGGAGCAGTTCTTCGATCTCAATAATGTGCAAAACACACAAAAGGTACGTATGGCAACTTATATTTGGAACCAAATCAATTTGTATGGTATCAATGGCTTTGTTCTCGTAAACAATTTATCACTTGGGCAATTTTTACGGAAGAATTGATAGCACATTATGAGGATACAAAAAGCAACACTTTTTTTAGCCAATTGATAAGTCTCAAACAAAAGGGTTCAATAATGGAGCACATTGAGGAGTTCCAAAAATTGAACATAAGGGTAAAAGATATTCCAGAGCAGCATAGGATTGATGTGTTCATAGGGTCTTTAAAGGATAATATCCAACATGATGTTCGACTTTGGGAACTTGATTCATTAGAGAAGGCATTCAGGTTAGCAAGAAAAATGGAAAGCAAAATTATGGCAACCAGGAAGCATACCACTCACAACTATAAAGACGGAAGTGCAGTTTCCCCTAGTCTTCCACAACCTATAAGGTTGAAACCACAACAATTGGAAGAAAAAAGAGCAGAAGGGCTTTGTTATAGTTGTGATAGCAAATACACTAAAGGTCATAAGTGTGCTGAGAAGAAATTATTCTACATAGATTGTGAAGAGGAAGAAGAAAAGGAGCAAGAAAGGTCAAAAGAACAGGATATGCTCCAGGAACAAAGCCTAGATGAAGAACAAATAAATCCGACCATATCTTGTAATGCATTGGCGGGAATTACCACTCCTCAAACCATTAAGATAGAAGGACAAATCAAGAAGAAAAAGGTGATAGTGTTGATTGATTCAGGAAGCACCCACAATTTTATTCATTGTACGGTAGCAAAAGAATTGAATTGCTTCCTATATCCAGCACCAGAGTGTCAAGTGATGATTGCAAATGGAGGAACAATAAATTGCTCTGGAAAGTGCCATAATATCAAGCTATCCATGGGAGAATATGTATTGACTAGCCCAATGCTTTCCATTCCAATGGGAGGTGCTGATGTTGTACTAGGAGTCCAATGGCTACAATCCTTGGGTACAATAGCTTTTAATTTTCAAGAAATTTTCATCAAATTTTCTATGGAAGGAAAGGAAGTTGAATTAAGGGGTATTGCAGGGAAACCAGGAAAGATAATCAGCTCTAATGGTATGACAAAGCTTCTAAAAAAGGAGCAAAGGGGTGTAATTGCACAATTATGTTCGCTAGATGTTTCCACATTAGAATAATCTATTTCTCCAGATCTTCAAAAAGTCCTGGACAATCATTCCAATGTATTTGAGACTCCCAAAGGTCTCCCACCTATGCGTGATCATGATCATGCTATTCATCTGATTCTAGGAAGTGTTCCTCCAAACATCAGGCCGTATAGATATCCCTATGTCCAAAAAAGTGAAATTGAACGTATGGTTGCAGAAATGATAGAGGCTGGTATAATTCAACCGAGTCAAAGTTCTTTCTCTGCTCTAGTAGTATTGGTGCACAAGAAGGATGCATCATGGCGCATGTGTCCAGATTATAGGGAGCTCAACAAGCTCACTATTAAAGATAAGTTCCCCATTCATGTCATTGATGAATTACTGGATGAATTGCATGGATCAATTTACTTCACCAAGTTGGATCTTCGTTCAGGATATCATCAAATCAGAATGAATATTGAAGACATTCCGAAAACGGCATTTAGAACTCATGAGGGTCATTATGAATTTTTGGTCATGCCTTTTGGCCTTACCAATGCACCTTCAACATTTCAAGGTTTGATGAATTCAATTTTCAAACCATTCCTTAGAAAATTTGTGTTAGTATTTTTTGATGATATATATATCTACAACAAGTCTTGGAAGGATCATGTTGAACATGTTGACAGGGTGCTACAACTATTGGAGGAGAAACAATTATATGCCAAAAGATCCAAATGTTTCTTTGGAGTCCAGGAGGTGGAATATTTGGGTCATATTGTATCTCATGAAGGAGTTAAGGTAGACCCTACCAAAATTAAAGCCATTAAGGAATGGAAAATCCCCACATCCATAAGGCATTTGCGCGGATTTCTTGGGTTGACAGGGTATTATCGCAAGTTTGTTAAGAATTATGGGAGAATAGCAGCACCTCTAACGACATTATTGAAGAAAGATGCATTTTGATGGACTCTGGAAGCAACAAAGGCCTTTGAACATCTTAAAGAGGCAATGTGCCAAGCACCGGTCTTAGCTACACCGGACTTCACAAAAACCTTTATTGTGGAATGTGATGCTTTAGGAAATGGAATTGGTGCTATTCTAATGCAAGATGAAAGACCCATTGCTTTTGAAAGTCGTCCAATCAAGGGAAAGTTTCTAAGCAAAGCTATTTATGAGAAGGAAATGTTGGCAATACTCCATGCACTTAAGAAATGGCGACCCTACCTAATGGGAAGACACTTCAAGGTAAAAATGGATCATGATAGCCTTAAATACTTTTTAGAACAAAGATTATCCTCTGAAGAGCAACAAAAGTGGGTCACAAAGATGTTGGGTTATGACTTTGAAATCATCTACAAAAAAGGGAAGCAAAATGTGGTGGCAGATGCACTCTCAAGGAAGGATGAGGATGTGGAAGCATTGTTGTGCACTATTTCTATCATCCAACCAGATTGGATAAATGAAGCAAGGGAGGAATGAAAGAATGACGAAGAAGTGTGGGCACTTATTTGAAAGCTACAACAAGATTCCAGTACGTCTGATACATTTAGCTGGAAAAATGATTCTTTATGGTACAAAGATCGCTTATACCTCTGTAAGAATTCCCAGCTAAAACAAAAGATTCTTATGGAATTGCACACTTCTCCCTTAGGAGAGCACTCAGGATTTTTAAAAACTTACCACAGGGTTAAGAAGGAATTTTTTTGGGATGGCCTTAAATCAGATATTCAAAAGTTTGTGGCAGAATGTTTGGTTTTCCAACAAAATAAAGTTGAAACAATTAAGACACCGGGTCTATTACAACCTTTATCCATTCTAAGCCAACGTTGGGAGGAGGTATCAATGGATTTTATCACAGGTTTACCCAAGTCTGAGGGAAAGAGTGTCATCATGGTGGTAGTTGACAGACTTACCAAGTATGCACACTTTTGTGCATTATCACATCCATTTAAAGCCAGTACAGTTTCTACTGCATTTATGGAAACAATTCAAAAGCTACATGGAAACCCAAAGATTATTGTAAGTGACAGAGATCCCATTTTCACTGGAAATTTTTGGACACAATTATTTTCTTGTCTTGGTACTCAGTTAGCTCATAGCTCATCTTATCATCCTCAATCTGATGGGCAAACTGAGATAGTAAACAAATGTTTGGAAGGATATCTTCGTTGCTTTGTATCTGATAAACAGACACAATGGGTCAAATGGTTGCCTCTGCCTGAATGGTGGTATAACACTTCCTTTCATACAACAACAAAAATGACCCCATTTATGGCACTTTATGGGTATCAACCACCATCCATCACATCATATTTAAGAGAAAATTCTAAGGTTCAGGCAGTGGAACATCACATCGAACATCAACAACAAGTCCTCCAACTCTTAAAGGATAACCTCGCATTGGCACAGAATAGAATGAAACAACAAGCAGATCAACATCGCAGTGAAAGAAGTTTTGATGTAGGTGATTGGGTATTCCTACGGCTACAACCATATAAGCAAATGTACCTCAAGCAAGCTAAGAAGGATAATAAATTATCACCAAAGTATTATGGTCCATACAAGGTGTTGCAAAAGATTGGTACTATGGCATACAAATTGGAGCTTCCTGCAGCTTCTCGATTACACCCAGTTTTCCATGTTTCATGCTTAAAGAAGGTTATAGGCGACAAGCTCCCAGTTCAAACAATATTGCCAAAACTTGACGAGGAAGGAAAAATTATATTGGAACCGGAAGCAATTATAGAAACAAGAACTCGACAGCTACGAAATCGATCAATTTCAGAGTACCTTATCAAGTGGAAGAACTTATCTGCTGAAGATTCCACATGGGAGGATGAGAATTTTATGCAGAAGTATCCAGAACTACTCAAGCGTTGAGGACAACACTTTTTTGAAGGAGAGGGGCATGTTGGGTCCCTATAATACTAGTAATTACCCCATTACTATTGTAGTTATACCCCTTATTTATATTGTTGTGCCCCCATTGCCCCCATATTGTTATTAATGTGCCCATAGGATCCCTCTATTGTTATTTTTGTGGCTTTATATTATTATTGTTAGGTCGGCTGGATTATATTGTGACTCCATAGACTCCTATATATAGAAAGGAGGTTTTGTCATTTGAATCATCGAAGAATTGTTCATTTATGTAATGTAAAGGAGGTTTCCCCCTCGAAGAGGCTGAATTCTAAGGCGTTGATCTATCTTTTCTATCTTTTCTTGAGCTAGTTTCATAACATTTGGACAGCTTGAATGGCTGCCAATGCCAATTTCTCCACATGTGAGTATTTTAGCTTAGTTGGATTTAATGTGTGACTAAGGTAATATATCACATGTTCCGTTCCGAATTCATCTTCTTGAACTAAGACCATTCCAACAATGGAATGGGAGGTGGCGAGATACAAAAAGTAATCCGGGTTGTAGTTGGGAGGATGCAACAACGGTGCATGGGTCAACGCGTGTTTGAGTGCATCAAAAGATTTCTGAGCTATCTCATCCCAAGAGAATTGAGTGTTCTGTTTCAACAACTGTGTAAAACTCTTTGTAACCTCAGCGTAGTTAGGAATGAATCGTCATAAAAAGTTTGCTTTCTCTTGCAAACTTTGAAGTTGGCGAAGACTCGAAGGAGGAGGCAAATTGATGATAGCTTCAACCTTCGAGGGATCAACGCGAATGCCGACTTTCGAAACTACAAATCCCAGCAATCGACTCGTTTCTATACAGAAGACACATTTGTGTGGGTTCAACCGAATACGATATTGCCTATACTTGATAAAGATTGCTCGTACATGGACGAGGTGATCAGCTAGATGTAATGAATGAGCAGGCAAGTCATCGAGATAGGGTTGCACAATGTGCTTGATGTCATGAAACGCATAAGACATCACCCTCTGAAAAGTTGCTACGGCATTCTTAAGCCCAAAAGGTAATTTGCAATAAGCAAACGTCCCCCGTTTTTGGTTGATCGGCAGGTAGAATGTTGATTTGATTGTATCCGGAAAAACCGTCCATAAAGGAAAATATTTCGCTGCCAGCACAATCATCAATGATTTGATCGATATAGGGAGTTGGATAATTGTCCTTTGGACAGGATCGATTAATGTCCCTATAATCGATGCATATTCTTATTGTCCCCTGTTTTTTGTTAACCAGAACAATATTTGATACCCAATCCGTTAACGGGATCGGATAAATGAAACCTGCTTTCAATAGTTTTTTCACTTCTGCTTTAATTGCAGCAGATTTTCGTGGGTGAATCTGACGCAAACGTTGCCGGACGGGTTTAGCATCCGGGTAAGTCTTGATCTCATGAACAACAATCGCGGGATCAATTCCGGGCATTTCCTCATAGGATCAGGCAAACACGTCGCGAAATTCTTGAAACAGGGCCTTATATAATTGAATTTCGTCATCTGTACACGAGGCACCTATATGAATGTTCTCAACAATTCCGGGTTTAACCGAAATGTCAATGGGAATAGTTCGAGAGATGTTTCCCAAATTTAACTTTGAATCGGGATGTTTCATTGGATTCTGAGGTTCCTTGACATATTCAGTCGTAAATATTGATGAGAAATCATTTTCAAAATGATCATCCTCAGGTAAAAACGAAGATCTGTGATGGAGATCTTCTCATGGTAAATCATGTACACATAAGATTTCACGAATTTTCTCATCAGAGTGAACAAGTTCAGAAAATGTAGTTAAATCCGAGGTTGATGTGAAAAGTGATTCCTCATGAACCACATTCATTAAGTCATTTTCGGTTGAACACGGGTCGGCAAAAGACTGCACGGCTTCATAGGCAATTTCATATGGACTCAAAGGCATGGAATTACCAAATGAGTCTATTTCAGATTCAGAAGGAACGATTCAACGATCGTCATAAAAAATAGTGTCTGATGTAATCATATGAATGGTTGCAAATGAAGATGATGCGTTGATTGGAGGAAAAGGAAACGTTCCCAGTAAACCGGCATCTTTAACTAATCCTACTCCAACATCCTTATATGGGATAGTCGTTTTACCGACATGCTGAATACTCTCCGAAGAGGCTAGGTCAGATGAAAAGTAAGCCAGCTAGTCTATTGTTACGATCTTTCCATTATGTGGAAACTTTATGACTCTGAAGACCGATGAAACGACCGTTGTCATAGCATAAGACCAACTTCGACCCAAGAGAAGGTTGTAGTCTAGAGGGGCATCAACCACCTCCACATCTAGACTAATGGTTTTTCCTTCAACCCCTATAGGAAAATCCTGTAGAATGCCAAAAGTATGAAACCCATGGCCATCAAAGGCCTTAAGAATTGTCGGGGATTGATTTAGTGAAGGAGAACCAAGCGATCTCCAACACTGTATTGACATAATACACGTTGAGGCTCCCTCATCAATTACAGTCCGATGAATAGGCCTGTTTTTTACTATCACTGGGATCTGGAAAGCCATTTGATGAGGCAAACGCAGTGTACTATTTTCTAGATCAAAGATTATTAGGTTCGGGTCCTGAACATCAACAGCTCCTATAGTCGACAAAAGTAATTTACGATGTGCTGGGCATGATTGCAACACTTCCAAAGCTGACATTGCTGAGGGTGAAACAGCTAAATCCTCAACAATGTTATAATTCTGAGCCGCTCTTGCATGTGGATGAAAGCTAACTTTCGAAGTATACCCTTGGCGGGCAGTTTGATTACTAAGTCTGGATTAGGTTTCTCGATCTGTAGTGGATCGGAACCGGGAGCTGAGGTTGATGGATTAGAATGAGAAGATTCTGCTTCTTTGCCATCAACAGGACTTTTACTACCATAATCTTGCGATCGAGTCACAATCCTTACATGGGACATCATCAATATGGGTTCTTCATTGGCGCTCGAGGAAGAACCTATCATCTTACTGTCTTGACTTGGAAATGGATCCTTCAAGACAACAGGAGTTTGGGAACCTTTGACGATCTTTGCAACCTCTGCTCGATGAGGGCAGTCTCTTGTAAAATGTTCTTTGTCACAAATGAGACATGGATAACGAGGTTTGTGCTTTTCATCATTGGATTCCACCTTTTCAGGTTTCTCCTTTGAACTTTTGTCCGTTTATTCTTCTTCTTTCCTTTCTTCTTCCCACCGGATTTTGATTTATTCGTAGATGATTCTACAACGTGAATATCGGTGGAAACCTCTGCAGAAGAATCTCCTGTCGGGGAATCGGGCAAGGTTATGATAGGAGAAGAATTCTTGGAAGACTTCTTCTTACTTTTAGTGTTAACCGTACCAATCATACCGTCAGCGGCATGAGATCCCGAAGGAGCTGTAGTGATTTGATTTGACTTGGGAAGATCGGGGATCTTTTCATGTAACGTACCTGAGTGAGTATAGACCAAGTCAAGGTACTGTGCTTGAGCAATCACTTGCTCCTCAGTAACAACTCCGGCTTTAGCAACATCTTCAGTGATCCTTGGCAACAAAGATTTTACAAACCACTCAGCCAAGATTTGATCCGGAATAAATACCTTCACTAAACGTCGTCGACGTCTCCACTCATGAATATGATCTGAAATATACATGGATGTCGATTGTTTTAGCGAAGTTAACAATTCCGTGCCATTGTCATATCGGATTGGCAACTGGAAATGAGTTAAAAACGAGGTAGCTAACTGACTAAAATTACAAAAAGTTCCTCGCGGTAACTCAATGTACCACTTGGCCGCGAGACCAATTAGAGTGCGCTGGAAAAGTCTAAGACGGATCGAATCATCTGTGATGGAGTTAGACACACACCAGAGGTGGTAAGTCATCACATGGTTCGACGGGTCCTCTCCAAATTTACCTTCGAACTTGGGAATGTCACTGGGCAACTTATTCGGCATTGGCGGCCAAAACGGAAGATAGTTAATCAGATCGTTCGTTAGGAACGACAAGTCTGGTAAGTCCAAAGTTGCGATAAACGGTAACTACCGATTACGATCCCTAAAACTCTGGGT
This sequence comes from Pinus tabuliformis, assembly GCA_031772625.1. Lineage (NCBI taxonomy): Eukaryota > Viridiplantae > Streptophyta > Pinopsida > Pinales > Pinaceae > Pinus > Pinus tabuliformis. The sequence goes on from CM062819.1 coordinate 1,545,785,301, forward strand.
CATGAGACCAGCCCCAGGAGGAGGATATCCAGGATAACTAGGAATAGGAATCACGTTCGGGATATTGTATCCTTCCGGAAAACCAGGATTAACCGGACTGTACTGGGGTTGTTGAGGTTGTTGATAAGTGTACCCAAGATACGGTTTATACTGATAAACTGGCTGCTGGACAACAGGACCAAATTGGTACTGTCCCTGGTACAGTTGATAGGTGAATTGTGGTTGACTTGTGACAACCGTACTTAAACCAGGTTGTCCTACAGGCATCTGAACCGTAGTTTGAATCGTGGATCCAGACGGTGGTAAAGATGTCTGAGGAGTAGATACAGGAACAGTAGAAACCGGGGCTGTCGATACTCCAGAAGTAGGTGGGGTAGATTGAATAGATGTTGCGGCAGTTGCAGCAGTCATTTGAGATGGAGTACGAGGCACAGTAGGCCCAAACTGAGAAACTACCGAAGGTACAGAAGTTTGAATATTAGACTGGACTGGTTGCTGGGGTGAACCAGAAACTAAGGGTTGTCCAGTTTGAGATGACAACTGTACATTTGGTTGCAACACTTGTTGAGTTTGCGATGGATCCCACACTATGTTCATTCTGGGGTACTGACCCATAACAGGTTGAGAATATTGAGGACCATAACCAGGTTGAGGGTAGGATTGATAATTGAAAGGTACATTTCCCGTTCCTTGAACATAAGATTGACCTTGGGGTGGTTGGAAACCTTGGTTCGAGTACTGACCTTGGGGTAGATACCCCTGAGGCACGTACTGATACTGGGGTTGACCTTGGGGTACATATTGAGTCTGGGGTTGACCTTGAGGAACGTATTGTACGGTAGGTACGTACTGTCCTTGAGGTTGCTGTTATCGGGAAAATTGTCTATTTAGAACGACCCTATCCCACTCAGGTGTGACAGTGACCTTAGAAACAAACAGAGAAAACTACTTTTGTATTCTTCTTTATGAACTATAAACAAAGAGAAATAGGATGAACCAACCTGTGTCTTGCGCTAGTCCTTTGATCTAATCTCTCTCCTCTTTGACAGCTTCCAGCTACCTGCTCCCTTACTTGCCCAGCTTCACCAAGTACCTGCAAGATCACAGAAGAAGGAAACTATACAAAGACATGGGTTTATACTCATAAGAAGCTTAGGATCAGATTTAAGCTAAACATATAAATGTAAAAAACATCAATGATACACAAGCATGTAGGAGAAACTCAAATAGTTTTATTGATATAACAAGAAGATCCAGGAGGAGTTACAACCGATGATTCCTGATCCAGCATCAACCTCCCAGCAGAGAAGCCCCTCTTCACCTCCAACAAAGCATAAATCACCCAATACTCTGATATCTATCTCAAAACCAACAACAATTCTTTGCAATGTACAAAATTCCAGCCTCCGGATCTCTGGGATGAGGGATCCATATATAGATGTATGCAAAGAGGATGAGTCGGCTTATGATTTGACTAATGGCTTCTCTCTATCAGTTCTTGCTTCCACTTGGAGACTGAGAGCCTCTTACTCATCCTTGGTTGAACTCAGTGAGGCAAGTGTCATTGGAGAAGATTCTGGAAGCTTCCATTGTCTTTCCACGTCGCGAAATAGCACTGCCATTTGTCATTTCCCACTCAACGCACCCTGTAATTTAGGTGTGTTGCAACACACCTAGCTAGTGGACCTGGGTGCTATGCAACGTACTTGGCTAGTGGAGCAGCTGAAATGATCCTGATTTGACTGATTCTAAGCAGTTTCTGGTGGAGAACTTCTGGGAGAAGTTGTAATTTGTTGACCTTGTTCCTTTAGGAGTTAGAACAACACTTTTAGGGACTTAGGAGCTCTTGGTTTATGGACATTTCATGCTTAGAGCTGTAAGGCACAAAAATGTCTATAACAGTTGCCCCCTAAAGTATGAGGTCGTTTATCAGGTGAAATGCTTTATTAGGAGGATCCGAAGTTCTTTCAATGCTAGGAGGAGACCTGTAATAAGATACAATACAATACATTATCTTCATACTATTTTCATGATCTAGCTGAGGCGCGCATTCCCATGCTCAACTTTATAAATTCATTTTCATGTACATAGGACAGACAATCGTCTGATGGTAGACTGATGATTCTGATAGAGTCATCATCCTTTTGGTAGGATGATTATCTGTGCTGCAATGTTGTACATTTCGATGTCTTTATTTTCCTGAATATATATCGCAGCCCGGATGGATGAAACTAGATCCGGGGTCTTCAATCTCGCCCAATCTTCACTCGAAGTACAAGTCGATCCATGCGAGAAATGTCTTGAAGTCAAACATGGAAAGACATCGCTTGATTACCAGTCAATGATGTAAACTGTTAACAAGCACGAGAGGAATCACCGATAATGATAATGACCCTCAAGGTACTGCAGTACAATTCACATGGTGTGAATAAAGGACTTGGCGTTGAACACCATGCAAAATCTTTTGGTCGAAGGTCATTGATGTATACCTGTCGCCGGAAGTGAGAAACTTGCCATTGAGGCATGCAAGCTTCAAAGTACTGAATGGGGTGTTCCTAGATCAACTTCTTGGATAATGAGCTGATGTCGACAAGGAGCGATCCGTCAAAGGAGGGCCTTAATGAATCCCACATCAATGACACAGAACGGAGCAAATGATTTTGATGGAGGTGAAAATGATCTGATGATATATGGTTTAGGATGGAGGTCATGAAAGAATGAAGTATAATGTATGGTAGTGGATGGGACACAGGTGACTTCTCTGGATGACTTCTCTTGAACATGTCGGCGACACTTATGTGATGGATTGGTAGCATTTACCCCAAATGTGGATGGTATGGCATGACCATGGAGATGTGACCGGTGAATGAAACAACCCAACCCGACTCAGGCACGGAGTGGAAGTGTCATGTTCAAGAGCGACTTGCTACCAATAAAGATTCTTTGAGTTTTCTTCCCAATTTTTTCCCAGTAATTGCTGACCAATACCTCTTTATTTTTGTCAAGCTTGAGGAGGATAACATATGCTTGTTCTATAATTTGCCCTTCGGGCAAACCCATCGCTATGTTTTAACGAGCCTAGCGATAGTGAAACTCGTTCTCGTCTAAAGACAATTTTGTCACTATTAATGTTTTTAACGAGTTTAACGACAAAGATAACTCGGTCCTTTTCATTTTTAGAGAGTCTGAAAAGGTACGTAAAGGTAACTCCAAAATTATTTTTTCTTCATGTAATCCCTTAAGTCCGAAAAAGTATAAAACAATACAGAAGGGATGAATTTTCGATAGTTTTAACGAACCGAACAAAAAAAGCACTCGATCTTTTTGTGCAATAATCCCTCAGGTCCAAAAAGATTAAATCTAGAGGAGGGATAGCACTTCCGGTCGCTTTAACGAACTGGAAGGCCGAAACTCGGAAATCTTTTCATATTTTACGAGTCAGTTGAAAAGAGCTTAAAGAAGACTCGTCTTTTGAGGAACGAGTGATAAAATAGGTAGAAGCTGATTCCAGGTAAGGTTTGGAATTTTCCAATCCCAGCAGTGTCACAAGGATGGCTAGTGAAATCACTCTTCGCAGTTGTTCCTCAAAATGGGTAAACAATCAAATGGAGGTGAATGATCAGCCAATGGAAAAGTGGAGGTGACGATGCAAACACGACCAAGGCTTTAATGGCTGAAATGCTTCATTCACGGTGGTTATTTACCAGGGAATAGTTCATTTTTTAATGAGCTTAAACGTGGGTGGAAACATTTGCTCATGTCTTATGTTTATTTTTTAATGAGCTTGAACTATGTGCTAAAATTGCTCGATTAATCCAGTCATATGATAAGAATGTCTCATATAAAAACGACAACTTTTAGATTTTTTCCCCACATCCTTTCTTTATGCAAGTTAGGAAACGACTAATCCAAAAAAACAGATAAATAATCGCTCTTTTCTTGCACTCCAAAAGGTTTGCATGCCCCCAAGTATAAAATATGATTTCAAGGTTACCCCTCAATTTGCAGACAAAACATTTGTTCTATCAGGAGAGGCCTACCTCTTACAGGTTACCCAAAGATTTTTCTATTTACGGCGTAAACAAAACACTTCTTCGGCGATGTCTACCGAGATAATCAAGGGTGAGCGACGACAAAAGCCAACTGACATAACTTTGACAAGAGAAACTTATTCTAGAATAACCCCTCTTCCACCGACGGACGGGGTACAAACTAGTCATATTCTCCCATGGAAACCTACCCTATACCCGAAGTTTTCCTGCCGAAGCAGACCAGGACACATGCCCCCTGGATTTCAGTCATATCCCTCTGAATTACTCGCGCTTATCGAGAGGACGGACTGGGGATTGAGACATTTCTTGCGTGAAAAGACCATTTAGGGATGGTATATGACTATTTTCTATGCATGATCAGGGAAATGAAAGCTGGTCCACGAGCTTGACCACTCTTCCTTCGTGCGGAAAACACATTACTCTAAAGAGTGAGGAGACGATGGCTCTTATGCAATAAATATAGTCTTGTCCAAGGAGTAGGTTATAATCCAAGGGTCCTTGAACTACCATGACGTTCATGCGAACTATCTTCCTTCTCAATGTTATGGGCACATCGGTAAGGATCCCTAAAGGTCGACTGGTTCCTTTATCAAAGCCTGTCAGATTTCCCATCTCAGGCAAAAGCGATGGCGAACCAAGCGCTTTCCAAGCAATAGAGGAAAGGATACTCACAGAAGCCCCCTCATCTATGAAGGTACCAACCATGATCATTCTATATATTTGAACGATAATTCGGAATGGTATGCTTGCTGGTAGGCGGGGTCTTCCTAGTTGATTCCAGTCGAAGGAGACAACTAGGTTGCTTGGAGGTGGGACCGAGTAGACGATCGGGTATGGCTCTGACGAACTTCCTTCCTGCGGTAAAGGAATGGGTAGATTGCCCCCATGTTCGTCGGAGTCTGTGTTGATGAAGAGAATTTGGATGGTGTCATCTTTGTTCTCTTCAGTGACTGTATCATCCGAAGATAAAACCTCTGAAGGCAAGACCGGGTCAACTGCCGCCTCGACCTTTTGACTTTCATCTGGTATGGATTCAGTTGGTTTATCTTCAATGATAGGCGCTTCAGCCGACCACTTGAGCGGGCCAGCTGGATTCTCAACTAGTGACGGACTCGGCAAGAGTTTTTTATATCCAGGAGGAAGTCGTAACGGTGAAACTGGACGATCATCCAAAACTATTTTAGCTTCATCTAAGAAGGGACAACGGTGGAGGGCATGATCGCCTTCGCATAGTTTACAAGGAAATATAGCTTTCCCTTTTTGTCCTGGGGCTTCACTTTCACTAGTTGACGGTGTGCTTTCAACATGATCACCAGAGGTTGATGACACCGGATTGTGCAAACGAGGAGACGAGTCCCTTAGTATCCGAGGGATGCAAGGACAATCTCTGTGAAAGTGGTCTCCTTTGCAAATGACACATGGCGATTTAGGCCTGGTCAGTGCAGTGTGTGGAATTTCGTTAGACGACACTTGTTTTCCCCCATTCGCCTTTGGCTCCTTCTTCTTCTTCTCTTTCTTCTTCTTTTCCTTCTTCTCCTTAGGAACTTGACTTTTGGCTTTTCCAGCCCCATCAAGCGAAGAGGAAGGAGGAGAGGAAGAATTAGAGGAAGTAGAAGGTTGGTGGGCAACTCTGGAATCGTCTAATTACTGATTCGATTGTTCAGGAATAATGGTGTTCTGAACGACATTGGTTGAGAAGAGACATACTGGCAAGCCAATTGTCAGTCCTGGAAGTGACAATGTGGCCATATGGGGCGCACCAACATCTCCCCAAGAGGAGAAGGGACTAGGATTTCCACCAAGGGGAATTCCTTGGTTGGTATGCTCCATTTTCTCAACCCAAGATCAACGTAGGAAAAGGGTATGAATATTCCGTTTAAAATAAATTTTAACACGCTTTGACACAACTTGTTTTTTCAGTTTTTAAGAGTCGAGAAAAAACAAAAGATGACTCTAGTCTCCTTCGATTTTTAATGAGCCTGAAGTGACAAGTGCTCAGATGGACCTTTTCCGTTAAGGAGTCTGAAAAGGAACGAAAGGGACTGCTCTGGAGGTCTAGGTAGAGGGAGTACCAAACCAATCACAAAATTGTAGAATACATTTTACGGTACGGCAGTCAATCTTCCCGAATGCCGTGTTCAGTGCATTGCAATCAGTAGGGCGGCCGACACGGATTCTTATGGATAAAAGGTTTTAAGCCTATAGGGGTCTCCCAATATATACTCGATGGTACGTGGGAGTACAAGTCCGTACTGTCACTTATCGTCTCAAAGTGGAGGAATCACCCAACCATCAGTGAGGACAACAGTTACCAGGCTTTACGACGCCGGAATACGTCTCTAGCCTAGACCTCTAAATGTTGTGCGTTAAGTTACAAAGCGTTGTTAAGTTCATTGAGTTTATTTTAAGTTGATCTTTCTTATGAAGTTTTCCTTTTGGGATCACCACGAGATGTATATGTAATTCCTAAAATGCAATCTAAAGATGATAAACAAACTTTTATCTCTTTTCAGCAATGAAAATCCTAGCTACAAGGGGAAAATAAAGACACAATCTTTTCGCAAAGAGCAAAGAGCACACTGTAAATGCACTTTTCCTAAATCAAGCCAAACAGACTGCCAATATGCAAATGCACATGCATGTGTTTTCTTTTTCACTTTCTTAATATTGATGCCCAAAAAGAAAGTTGTTGTAAAAATCTGAATTCGCTTTCAAGTGACAAACACAAACAAGCTTTTTTTTGAAATCAAAAGGTAGAGATGATTACGACACTTTATGATTTTGAAATAAATACTCGTTTCGACACTAGAAAGTCACAAATTCAAACCAAAGGCAAAAGTAAAAGCATAATCGACTGTCAACAGCAAATAAACTTTCTCCTATGATCAAAATCGACACTTGCGACAGATCTGAACCAAAGGACGACAGTATGACTATTCTACTTTTGCAATGGGAAACTGTAAATGACGTAACAAACACATAAAAAACATCTATAGTTTCTTTTATACAACCGAGGCAGAATTACAGCAAGGAAAAGGGGTTTTTAAACAGACACATACACTGATTAGAGGCTGCAAAAATCAGAGACAAAACTGGAAAGAATGAAGCACTAGAACCTCAGCTGCACAAGGCTAGGCTGATCAGCGCACCTGGTACACAGAGAAACTGGATTGCAACGCAGGTTGCCCTCTCGGGAACTGCGCTGAAATGTCGGAACTCTTCACAGTACCTACGTTGGGGCAGAAACGAGAATTCTATCCGGGTTCTGGGTCACGGTTTACAGTTTAATCTATGGTTTTTGGCCGAGTAAAAGAAATCATTAATGCACAATCAGAGGGTAGATTTAAAGAAGGTCTAAGAGCTATCACAAAGGGAAATCAGATTATTTGTGAATCAGCTGTTCAAATCATAAACAGATCCAGTGAATGGATTGAAGCAGCAGATGTCTACTTTGCATTTGTTAATGGAAAATGCGGTTTGATTTGCTACTTCTAAGTTTATGAAACAAACAACAAGAGAAACACAAACAAACTAACTAGAAAATCGTCCCCAGCGGAGTCGCCATTTTGTTATCGGGAAAAGTGTCTATTCAGAACGACCCTATCCCACTCAGGTGTGACAGTGACCTTAGAAACAAACAGAGAAAACTACTTTTGTATTCTTCTTTATGAACTATAAACAAAGAGAAATAGGATGAACCAACCTGTGTCTTGCGCTAGTCCTTTGATCCAATCTCTCTCCTCTTTGACAGCTTCCAGCTACCTGCTCCCTTACTTGCCCAGCTTCACCAAGTACTTGCAAGATCACAGAAGAAGGAAACTATACAAAGACATGGGTTTATACTCATAAGAAGCTTAGGATCAGATTTAAGCTAAACATACAAATGTAACAAACATCAATGATACAAAAGCATGTAGGAGAAACTCAAATAGTTTTATTGATATAACAAGAAGATCCAGGAGGAGTTACAACCGATGATTCCTGATCCAGCATCAACCTCCCAGCAGAGAAGCCCCTCTTCACCTCCAACAAAGCATAAATCACTCAATACTCTGATATCTATCTCAAAACCAACATCAATTCTTTGCAATGTACAAAATTCCAGCCTCCGGATCTCTGGGATGAGGGATCCATATATAGATGTATGCAAAGAGGATGAGTCAGCTTATGATTTGACTAATGGCTTCTCTATGTTAGTTCTTTCTTCCACTTGGAGACTGAGAGCCTCTTACTCATCCTTGGTCGAACTCAGTGAGGCAAGTGTCATTGGAGAAGATTCTGGAAGCTTCCATTGTCTTTCCACCTCGCGGAATGGCACTGCCATTTGTCATTTCCTGCTCAACGCACCCTGGTAGTGCATTTAGGTGCGTTGCAACGCACCTAGCTAGTGGACCTGGGTGCTATGCAACGCACTTGGCTAGTGGAGCAGCTGAAATGATCCTGATTTGACTGATTCTGAGCAGTTTCTGGTGGAGAACTTCTGGGAGAAGCTGTAATTTGTTGACCTTGTTCCTTTAGGAGTTAGAAAAACACTTGTAGGGACTTAGAAGCCCTTGGTTTATGGACATTTCATGCTTAGAGCTGTAAGGCACAAAAATGTCTATAACAGTTTCCCCCCAGATGCAAATTGTGTACCTTGAGGTTGCCCCCCAGGCGTTAATTGAGGCTGCCCCCCAGGCGGTAACTGGCCACCTTGAGGTTGAGAATTGGGAATAGAACCTGACATCATAAGAATGTCTTCTACACTCAATGGCTTTGCATCATTGTTTCCAGTGAATAACCCTTGTTCAATGGGTTGAGGAGATGCTCCCAAAAAAGTACCAGAAAGTGACTGATACCCAGAGGGAACAGAAGGACCGCCGTACAAAAAAGATTTAGGCGATTGAGTAAACATGGAAGACTGACCTGACATATTTACGGGAGTATAAAAACCTCTAGGATGATAAGGAGCACGAGGTGGTGAAAAATTTAACGCTGGGTTTTCCAAATAATTAGTCAAAGAAAGATACCAAGTATTACTTCTAGGTGGACTGTAAAAAATTGATTCACGCTCCCTTAGATCAATAACAGGTTGATTTTTAGGGATAGGGATGCCTACTTCTTCTTCTGGAGCAAGTTCTTCAATAGCTATCAAACCAGAAGGAAGATTTTTGGTGATTACTCTTTCTACGCTAGGTGAATTAGGACCACTAGAAGTTGGAGAGACAAACCCCGATGTTGGAGTAACAGGTTCAGATATCTCAGGTTCTTCACCTATATCACTAGTAGAATGAAAAGCTACCAGCAAGTTCGGAAACCGAAATAGATTCAGGATTATAGCCTATTACTAGAGTCTGGTAATCAGGATGTACAACCAATGAAGACTCTCCTTCCTCAGGTGACCCAACTTTACTACCACTAGGAGTTACAACGACTTTCAAGCCTTCAAGCTGGCTAGGGAATTCTTCAGGAGGTTGGCCCCGAAGACTACGGGACTTCCTCAGTAAATCAGCCATGGTTACAAACTCAGGAGACTGGCCCCGAAGTCTACGGGACTGTCTTGGTAATTTAGCCACAGTTAAAAACTTTTAACTACTTCACACACAAACAAAGTAAAATCTCAATGAAAAACACCTAAATCCTCTAAAGAACCAAACAAATTTGAATCACACGCCTAAAGAATCTAGAGATCAAACACACACAAACAGTAACTTTCCAGACCGAAAACACTAGTTGGTGATGAAATCCAACGTCGCAGAATTTAGTACAGAAATGGCGGTTGGAACAGTTACCCCGGCGAACCTGCTTAATGAATAGACTGGACCAAGTTCCTCCACTTAACCATCTCGAGTGAAGTGAACCCCCCAGAAAATCCAAGTGAGTCTAGCCGGCGTCTGCTCCAGGTACAGTGGGACCTTTCCACCACTGTCACCTTAGGAAGAATCCTAAAGAATATGGTCACTAAGGCTACCAACTGAGACAAATACACCTGGGGGAACAGTCTACGATCCGATACGCACGCAAGGGAAGAGTAGCAAGCTCAATCCTCTTGAAGGCTCCTTGACATAATCCAAGGTTTACCAACAAGTGACCCCAGGCTCCTCGACAATGGTTAATCCGAGGTTTACCATTTTTAATACATGAATATCTGGCGTCGTTCCTAATGAGGAAGGATTGATTCCCACACTGGTTCGGACACGATCTCATGCTTCTCCTTTAAGAGGAGCTTTCTCAGAGCATAAATGCAACAATTGGATTTCTTCCTACCACAAGATACAGCTACTTGTTTGTTTTTACTGTCTTGGAGAGTTAATTACTCTCCTACTCCAAGACACTAGCCGAAGCTAAGTTGGTGTATCAGAGCCCTAGAAATAAAATGTTACTAGGTGAATTTTACTTTAAGCGTTAATTTTAGTGGTTGTTGTTTAAGTCAAGAGGTGGCGGAGATGAAACTCGTGGTGTAAATACTTGACTCAAAATCACTAAAAAGATGCACCTAAGATGATTTAAACAATCTTTTCTCTTCGATGAACTTCTAAACTAAGAAAGATTTTGAGAATGCAAATACTTTGTAAACACAAATATTTCCCAATTAAACAAATTAAAAGAAGAGCTTTTCCTTTCCAAAGCACTCAAAACGAGACAACGAGCTATTTCACACAAATTTCCCTTTTCTTTTCAAAGCACTCAATCACTACAAAAAAAACAAACTTTTCCAAAAGAGATTTTTTTTTTTTTGGTAAATAAAACACTCAAAACTAATGAAAATGACTAACTTTGAGAGCTACAAACTATATAAAAAGCTACTTGAAGTCAAAGCCTACTAAAAGTATTTTTGAGGATGTTTTACTTAGCTAAATGTGAGCTAAGGACTAATTTATGCAGAATCACAATTAGTCAAAAAAAAGCCAATCTTTCGTTTTCTTTTTTAAAAAAATGAAAATTCCAAACTTTCAACTACAAGCTTTTCGAAATTTTGAAATGAGAAAACTCAAAGCGGATTCCTCAACAAGGGGAGATTTCATAAATGGTCAGACTCATAAGAAGACTGGTAGACACCAAGGTAATCTGAGGTCCCTACGGCTTCTAAGCTCAGAGCCACTACACAACCAAAAACGAAAAACAAACCCAACAAGCAAAATTCCTAGGAATTCCACCTAAAACCCTAATGCTACTGAAATTAAACCAAGGAAAGTTTTTGACAGGGAACAAGCAGGTCTGGGCAATGGCTAAAACCTATAAACAAATTCTAAACTGATAAAAAAGAGAAAAAATTTAAAATTTTTCAAATTTTTGACAGGGTACGCAGGCAACATGTTTACACAGGTGCGTCCACGCTCTGTGCATAAAGCAAAAGTGCGTATAGGTACGCACTATGCCTAACTCAGAGGGTGCATACCTCTCCCAAAAGTATGAAAAATGAAAACTAACTCAAAATTAACTAAATTCACCCAATCCCACAATCATCAAGTCAAAAACAGAAACAGAAAATACAGTTTCTCAAGTCAAAGTATAGACAAAGAAAACAATCAAGTCCCTAGCGGAGTCGCCATTTTGTCGCATTGAATGAGTCGATCTTGCGGACAAGATAAACCTTCCTAGAATCTAAAGAAGACCTAATGACAAGCAAACCAACCAGACACTATCTTTCTCTAAATATGCTTTAATAAACAATAGCAAACGAGTGTTTTTAGGGCCTACCTTTGGTCCAACGCAAGCTTGTGGATGCCCTCGCTCCTTTGATCCAAATGAGCTCCTTTTCATGAATCTGCAAACACAAACAAGGAAAACAAATTAAATAGCACCTGAAAAACCAATTGCATAAAACATATTTAACATGAAAGTCAAGGAGTCCATGAAACAAATAACATAAGATACTTGTTGAGAAAAATGAGTTTGATTGTATTAATTCAAAAGAAGAAGAACCTTACAACCTTTGCCTTGACGCTGTACAAGCTCCTCCCAGGGTCCAACAAGATGTCTTCTCTACTTTGACAAGTTTCACTCACTCTCCAATAGAACCAAGAGGTATGTGATCTCTCTTCCCAAGCTCAACCAAAGAGTCTTAATTTCACCAGCATTTACCCTCAAAATGTTCAGCTTCTAACCTCTCTAGTCCTCACCCAATGCCTGTATTTATAGTGCAATGGAGGGAAGTTACTAGGTCCTCCTTCAAAGGGATAAAGCCCTCCTTCAAAGGGATAGCTCCTTTAGTCAAGGGATTAGCTCCTTCTCTTTTGGGATGCATGAACCACCTCAGAGCGAACAATCCACGTCAAAATTCCTTCTAGAAAACTCTAGAATTAACCTAAAGTGAGTTTTTTAAGATAAAACTTGCGCCTTTTGACTTTCACAGGGGTCCGCACTACACCGTTAGGAACAGAGCGGGTAGGTATGCAGCTTTTGTACACAGAAGGTGTGGGACCGCAGGTGACCATGAGAGAAAGTGCGGAACCAGAGTTACATTGATATTTAATGTCTTTCTCCCACTTCTAAAGCTTGATTTGAAGAGCTGAGGTCTTAGACTTGCTTAGGAGGACAATACAAGTGATGATAGACCCATACTGACTGCAAATAATCATGGTGACGATATTTTTGTGTAACAGTATGCCAACCTCAAGTTTCTCAGGTCGTTGTACAACAGCCTCTTATCTCTGCGACACAACCGCAATTGCTAATTAGTGGCTCCTTAATTGGAGAGACTCAGGCTCAAACAGGTACTATTACCCCTCATCTTGGTCAAATGTCCAGTATTGGGCAACAGAAAAATGGTTTCAAAACCATGGCTGGTGCAACATCAAGAACCGCAATTCCAACAAGCTTACCAAGGACCTGAGCAACAAAACATTGTAGGTAATGGGTAGCTATATATTCAAAACGATTATCACCTGTCATCTCAAATTGGTTATGCCCAACCACCTTATCAAAGTTATCAGCATCAAATACATTATGCTGGTATGAAAAGACCCACTGCTCAGGCGATCCCATCTTATCCTCGGTACGCTTCGCCGAACCTGAATCAACAGTTGCCCTTCGTGGCGACTCTAGAGTTACCAGATCTAAATCGGCTAATGAACGATCCAATCGCTTATGCCCCCTGGCCCAATCATCGTCCACTATGTCGACACTTGAGGTACTGCAAAATTGCCCCTCCCAAAAGCAAGCTTTATTATTGGCAATAGGTGGGATTGACCCATTGGATTCCAATATTGTGGCCTTTAATCATAAAGGATATGACCCGCAGTTACTAGTTCAGCTCGCTTTCCTCATTCAAGTGAAGGCCCTCAAAAAAACTGTTCATCGAACAATTATTGATGAGGGGTCATCTACATGTATTATGTCAATGAGTTTCTGGAAAAATTTAGGCTCACCACCCTTGTCACAATCATCGATGATGTTAAAAGTATTTGATGGATGAACATACACTCCATACGGAATTTTAAGTAACTTGCAAGTCGAACTGGGGGAAAAACAGTAGAAATTGATGTGGAAGTTATCGATGGAAACCTCGATTACAAAATCCTACTGGGAAGGCCTGGATTTATGTTATGGCTGCCATTGTGTCGACATACTTCAAAAAGATTGCATTTCCCTTCCAAGGGGGAATTACAATAGTTGACCAACAAACATTCCTCCCCAACATTTCGAAAGTTACAGGAAGCATTCCGATGATCCACGGAAGCTCTCAATCGCTTCAAAATATCGGATTAGGCCTACTAAAATACCCTACATTGATGGGTACTTTTGCCCTAATGCCTCCAAAAAACTTGGCAGAAGTGGCAATGGTGGGAACCTGCAATATGGTATCTTCCGTTTAGAAGATGTCTGAACATGATATTAGCATGGATCATCACCAGGTGTTGCCTCCAAGCCCAATAGAAATATTGTAGCAATCAATGTTCTCGGCATGGAAGGCAAACCCCAATGAATGCTCATCAAGCATTTGGGGAGATAGGTCTAAGGAGTATGGTAACTCTTCAGATCCTTGGTCACAAGTACATTCTACAGACGAAGGAATTGTTCACTCAATGAACATACAGGGGGCACCATGGGAAGATTACCACCATTGTTCCCATCTTCCGGATTACAATGAAGATTACCCTGACAACCTTAATCATCCATCGGTCTTTGATTTTCTATCAAATACTATAAATACGGTGGATTCCAAGGGAAATCTGTCCAATATTGAAGAAACTATCGCCATAAAAATCTCAACCAAACCAGACGTTGTAGAAAATATTCATGTCGGAAAATCTTGTTCTTCTTCAAAAATGGAAGTACATTACGCTTTCTTTCACGAATTTAGAGATGTCTTTGCATGGTCATATGAAGAAATGCCAGGCATCAACTTGAGCATAGTTGAACACGAAATTAAGATGTATCCAGATGTCAAACAAGTAAGACAACGGCTTCAGCAGGTGAACCCAAAGAAAGCCGCTACCATCAAGGCAGAAGCTAAAAAACTTCTTCATGTTGGTTTCATTTACCCAGTTCCTCTAACCGATTGGGTATCGAACATTATTCCTGTAATGAAGAAGCAAGGAACAATTAGAGTGTGTGTCAATTACAGGGATGTAAACCAAGCTTGTCCAAAGGAGAACTACCCTAGACCCTTCATTGACCAGATAATTGATGAATGCACCAGATGCGAAATCTTTTCGTTTATGGATGGATTTTTCAGGTATAATCAAATAAATATCCACCCACAGGACCAGTCAAAGACTGCATTTATCTGTCTGTGGGGCACATTCGTGTACCGTAAGCTACCTTTTGGTTTAAAGAATGCAGGGGCAACATTTCAGAGGGCAATGAATTATGCCTTCAATGACATCAAGAACATCATTCAACCATACCTCGATGATCATCCGGCTCACTCGCGAAAGCAGACCGATCATCCACAACATTTGATAGCAATATTTCTACGTTGCCAACACTACAAAATAAGATTCAATCTGCACAAGTGTGTGTTTTGCATTGATTCTGGTCGTTTACTTGGCTTTGTAGTTTCTAAGGATGGAATTCGTCTCGACCCATGCAAGGTTCAGGAAATCATCGATTTTCCTCCACCTTCAAATTTTCTTTAGATTTAGAAACTCCAAGCGAAAGAAAAATTTCTAAGGAGGTTCATTCCAAATTATGCCGAACTTGCTAAAGGTTATACGCGTCTTTAGAAAAAAGAAGTACCCTTCAACTGGGATCAAGTTGCACAAGCTTCCTTTGATGCTCTAAAGGAATCCCTAATAAAAGCATCATTAACGTACGCTCCTGGTTATCAAAGAGACTTTAACCTATATCTGGCTACAGCAGATACGACCATCGCAATGGTTTTAGTTCAAGAAGACAATGGAATCAAACATCCTGTTTATTATTTAAGTTGAAACTTAAATGATACAGAAAGCAAGTACTCATATGTTGAAAAGCTAGCTCTCACTGCCGTTCAAGAAATACAGAGATTTCGACACTATGTTCTCTTTTGAAAAACTACTGTTTTGTCACATTGCGACCCCATCACTTATATCTTGTCACGACAGTTGCTTGGGGGAAAATATTCAAAGTGGATAGCAATTTTGCAAGAGTTTGATCTGGAATTCGTAAAATCCAAATCAAAGAAAGCTCTAGTTTTCGCGGAGTTACTATGTGATTTCCCATCATCGTCCAATGATTCAACATCCAAAACAACAATCATGGATGAATCCTTGTTTTTGATATCTTCAAGTGATCCGTGGTATGGAGATATAATCATTTATCTCCAAACCCAAACGTATAGGTCTAATACCTCTCACTCAAAACAGTGACGTACTCGATACCAAGAAAAATACTACATGATCGTCGGTGATATGCTTTACCGTCGTGGTGTCGATATAGTTCTGCAAAGGTGCCTCACCCATGAGGAGGCCGAAAAAGTCCTGAATGATTGTCATTCAGGCACATGTGGGGGGCATCAATCTGGTTATGCTATGGCACAAAATATTTTACGAGCAAGATACTTTTGGCCAACAATGTTCAAAGATTGCATAACCGCAGTCAGAAGTTGCCATGCTTGTCAAATCTTCGACCGCAAATCCAGAATACCACCCGCACCTTTGCAGCCAGTAGTTGTTGTTGGACCATTCACCAAATGGGGCATAAATTTCATGCAATATAACCCCACCTTGGCCAGGGGGCATGGGTATATCATAGTCGCAGTTGACTATTTTACGAAATGGGCCGAGGTGCTGCCTACATTAAACAACAGCGGTGAAATAGCCACTCTTTTCTTTTTCAATCATGTAGTCGCTAGGTTCGGCGTTCCACAAGCTATAGTCATAGATCATGGATCACATTTTCGCAATCACATGATGGTTGAATTGGCTGCCAAATTAGGATTGTCCCACGACAGCTCTACTTCGTATTATCCGCAAGCTAATGGGCAAGTTGAGGCGATCAACAAAGTCCTGAAATGCGTGCTACAAAAGATGATTGGAGTCCATAAATAGAGTTGGAACCTAATACTTTACTCAGCCTTGTGGGCATACCAAACATCGGTAACAAATGCGACTGGGTTTACACCCTTTCAGCTGGTGTATGGCCTAGAAGCGATCTTACCAGTTCATTGTGAAATTTCGTCTCTCAAGCTCGCAGTTGACCTCCTCCCCAGAAATTCAAAGGAAGCAGCTCATTTCTTAGAGTTAATCCAACTGGATGAAACCCGTCGTGATGCCACCTTGGCTAACGAAGCACATAAGAAATGGGTCAAAGCACAATTTTGACAAGAATGTCGAACCCCGCATTTTCTCAAAAGGTGACCTGGTCTTGCTTTATGATCAGGAATCCGATAAATTGGGAGCAGGTAAGTTCCAGTCTTTGTGGATGGGTGCTTATATTGTTAAGTGTGCATTAGCAAAAGGGTCCTAGGAGCTAGTAGATTATGACGGAATTCCACTGTCGCAACCCCGAAACAGGTTGTACCTTAAGCGTTAATATGCTTGACTCAACATAGTAACCTCTTCATATGCTTTTGTTACATTTTTGTTTTCATTAAGAGTGATCGTTTTGGTTCAGTAATCCACTTTTTCATTTTGTTTCAGATGTCAAACCCATTGGAATCATTTGTTGGATATGCCGACGGGGTGAGTCATAGTACGCGGAACCTATCTTCTGCAGCTTGGGCCATCTTTGATCCAAGCAGCGAATTAGTGAGTTTCAGAGGGGTGTGTATTGGTCAATCAATGAACAACATCGCTAAATATAGTGCGTTGATAGAACTCCTCTCTGATGCCATCGCGCAACACATACGCCGACTTGTCGTTAGGCTAGACTCACAGCTTGTCATTCTATAGCTTACAGACATTTATTTCGTTCAGAATCCATCTATCTATCGTATGTTCCTAAAGGTCAATATTTTGGAAAGGAAATTCGATTCTATTCATTATCAACATATTCCCAGAAACTTAAACACATTAACCGATTCATTAGCAAATTATGTGTTAGATAGACATTTGCAACATTTGTAAAAGGAAAGCATTTCATCAATAACTGCATTAGGATCATATAACTTAACCAAAATAAAACTCCGAAAATCAAAAATATATATATGAATATTTATAGTTTGTACATAGTGTTCTGTGTCCAGGACAAAATCATTCATATGACCCAAAAACTCAAAATGAAAGGGGGCACTCTAGTCTAATGATGCTGGTGATAACTAGTCATTGCTTATGCAATCATGCATAAGATCCTAGTCCAACAGCTCGGCATGCCAGTGGTATGGCGCTGTAATCTCAGAGGCAACTCATCGGTCCTCACGTCAAGAATACCAAGGGTGAGACCCTCGATCTGATCCTGCAACACTGCAAGGGTCCCTGATACATCCAAGTCGCAAAGGATGGACCTCCCTACAGCCTCTCTTGTTGGAACAGTAGCTACTGCTCTTGGACGCACTACTGGTCACACAGGCCCAATATCTGCATAAGCACATGAGTTTTGATTAGTCTTGATGAACATTTGAAAAACAAAAGAACATTACAAAAACAATAAACAGAGATATGGTCAGAGATTTTCACCTATGGCACCCCACTACTCGCCAGCTAGCAGCACCAAGTCTAGGTCACCCCGGAAGTCCATCCCAGCATATGGATTCTCGGCATAAGTCATCAGCTGATGGTTGAACCACTTGAAGAAAGCATCACAGAATGAAACCTACGATTGACTAGCATGTCTGGCCATAAGGTCAAACCATCTCTGCATCTGTGGCTCAGTCGGTGGTGGCAAGCCAAGTGAGATGTACTGGGGTTGCATCAGGGGGATACTCTCCAAGGAGAAATTGGTCAGAATTGAACCATAGCCAAAGTTCTTAGATCTTCCGGTTTTCACCTTGGTGAGATATTCTTTGATCACCGGAAGTACTGCATCACACGAGTTGAATACCTTAGGTTCGAGACATTCCAAGGCATACTGGATATAGGACCTGTTGGCCAAGTGAATGGCCACACTACCAGCCAGTATAGTAAAGGTAAATAAAATAGTCCTCAAGGATCGGTCTGTGACATCTCGGATACTTATCTTGCCATCCCTGCTCGATTGAGATCCTTCTCTATTGTATCGGCGAATATAATCCCTCACGGATTCGCCCCCACGGGCAGAACCTGATAGCGAGAGAGGGGCACCACGCCTCGATAAACCGGTCAAGAAATAGATGTCCTCAATAGTCATGGGGATGGATTTGCCTCTTATCTGGAACACTTGGTCAGTAGGATCCCATGCATCGAGGAAATATTGCAACAAGTTGATTTGTTGCCTCATGCTAGACATGCGGAAGTAATTGAGCAAGCCACAATTCCACAATGCAGTTACTGTACCTGGATCATGAAGGGAAACCATGTCCTCTTCTTCATGCTCTCATTCATGCCATGTAACAACCATTTTTTCTTCGATGAATCTCTAAAAAAAAAACAAGAGAAGAATTAGGATCCTAATTTGGCAAAAAACAGGCAAAATTTCCATGAAAAATCAGTGCAAAAGTTTTCCTCCTTTTGCCCATCGCACCCTAGCTGTGCACCAGGTGAGATGCATCCTAACTGGCCAGTGGCCAGCCTAGGATGCATCACACCTTTCGATGTATACTAGGTGCGATGGGGGCAGAATGTAATGTTCAAACCGAGGGGCCAGAAAAGCAGGAAAACATGCTTAGAATTCAAAAACGAAAGAATGCAATTGAAGAGCTCAGGTTTAGCTCATACCTGGTCCAGACAATGCCAAAAATCATCCACAGAATCTCCTGGAATCAGCTAATGAAAATCAAGGGGGAAAACACCTCCAAAGCTCCAATAGTCACAACTCCAAAAGAAATGGTAAAATGAGGGGTAAAAAACTATTTTAAGTTACTTTTCACGTAATTTAATTAGGGTATTAGATTTTTAACTCATTTTTCAAGCATATGTCCTCATTTCTAATCAGTTTGATGGAGAAATTGGATAGGTAGTACAACCATCAAAAGAACATAGTGTTAACGGTGAATCGAATATCAATGACCATTATCATGAGCAGTTTTACGCGAAGTTCAAGCTCATTAAAAATGAACCCAACTTTGGTAAATAACCATTGTGAATGATTATCATTAGCTTTTGAGCCTTGGTCGTGTTCTTACCATCACCTCCACTCTATTTTAGCCGATAATTCGCCTCCATTTGATTGTTTACCCCTTTTGAGGAACAACTGCAATGAGTGATCCTATTAGCCACCTTGTTTACACTACTGTGATTTGAAAGTTCCAAACCTTACCTGGAACTAGCTGTTATCTGAAAACATCACTCGTTCCTCAAAAAATGAGTCTCCTTTAAGCTCTTTTCATCTGACTCGTAAAATATGAATTGATTGTTGAGCAATTGGCCTCTCCAGCTCGTTAAAGTGATTGGAAGTGATATCCCTCCTCTAGATTTTAATCTTTTTGGACCTGAGGGATTATTACACAAAAAGATCGAGCGTTTGTCTTGTTTGCCTCATTAAAACTATCAAAAAGTCATCCCTTTCGCATTGTTTTATACTTTTTCGAACTTAAGGGATTATATTACGAAAAAGGAATATTGGATTTTTCTTTCCATCTCTTTTCAGACTCTCTAAAATTGAAAAGGACCGAGTTATCCTTGTCGTTAAACTCGTTAAAATAATAGCAACAAACTTGTCCATTCAGACAAGAGCGAGTTTCACTATTGCTAGGCTCGTTAAAACATAGTGACGGGTTTGCCCGAAGGGAAAATTATAGAACAAGCATATGTTATCCTCCTCAAGCTTGACAAAAATAAAGAGGTACTGGTCAGAAATGACTAGGGAAAATTGGGAAGAAAACTTGAAGAAACTTTATTGGTAGCAGGTCGCTCTTGAACATGACACTTTCACTCCATCACCATGATTGAGTCGGGTTGGGTTATTTCGTTCACTGGTCATACCACCATTTTTCCATCGTACCATCCACTTTTGTGGTTAATGCTACCAATCCATTTTAGTGTTTCTAATATGTTCAAGAGAAGTCGCTCAGAGAATTCACCTACCCTGCTTATGTCTCATCCACTACAATACCTTCACGCTTCATTCTTTCATGACCACCACCCTGAACCTTGTATCATCAGATCGTTTTCACCTCTACAAAATCATTTGTTCCATTCCGTGTCGTGGATGTGGGATCCATTAATGCCCTCCTACGATGGGTCACTTCTTGTTGACATCAGCTCATTATCCAGGAAGCTGACCTAGGGACAACCCTTCCAGTACTTTGAAGCTTGCATGCCTCAATGGCAAGTTTCTCACTTCCGGTGATAGGTTTACACTAACATCCTTTGATCGAAAGATTTTTCGTGGTGTTTGACATCAACTCATGTATTCACACCACGTGAATTGTACTGCAGTACCTTCAGGGTCATCATCACCATCGGTGATTCCTCTCATGTCTATTAACAGCTTACATCATTGGATGGTAATCAGGAAATGTCCTTCCATGTTCGACATCAGAACATCTTTTCACATGGATCGACTTGTACTTTTGGGTGAAGATTGAACGAGTTTTGAAGACCTCGGATCTAGTTTCATCCATCCGAGTTGCAATATATTCAGGAAAATAAAGACATCAAATGTGCATCATTGCTGCACAGATAATCATCCAAACTAAGGGATGATGGCTCTACCAGAATCATCAGTCTGCACATAGACGATTGTCTATCCTATGTACATGAAAATGAATTTATCAAGATGAGCATGGGAATGCCCACCTCAGCTAGATCATGAAAATATTATGAAGATAATGTATTGTATTGTATCTTATTACAGGTCACCTTCCAGTGCGAAAAACCTCGAATCCTCATTATAAAGCATTTCACCGAGCATCAATCTCCGGGTTTGTTTATGAACTGAACAATTGACTTGCAAACATCCTAAATGCCCTAGAGGTAGCTTGAGTAACCTCATTAGATCAGCCCTTGTACTTTTTAGTTACTGATTATCATTTGCTCAGCCTAAATCCCTGAACTAGGCTACAAACTGTGACCAAAAACCAAGTTAAAGTCTCGTCCCTGGACCATCACACCTCCCATGTGCAATAGGTGGGATGCATCCCTGTTTCCCTGTGTTACAGGTGCGATGATCAGACAAAACTAGATCTGCCTCTAGATTTTGGTTTTTTCTTCACTCTCTTCAGCTTTATGTAGGAGTTTTACTGTCTATGATCAATAGACCACTGTTGAAACCCCCTTTCTTTGCATCATCCAACCTCCATTGTCCAAAGATTTGTGAATGCTTTTATGTATTTTTTGCCATTAACAGTTCTCATTTACAAAATGGTAGCTTAATCAAACTGTCGTCTTTGGATTTGAAAGTGTCACAAGTGTCATTTTCAGTTTTGATAGTCAATTACACTGTTACTCTTGTATTTGAACTAAATTAATAGTACTTCAAGTGTCGTAATCAGTTTTCGATTCAAAATCGCAAAGATTCGTCTTGTCTCCCTTTTGTTTTTTTTCGAAAAGAAAATCGTTAGTACTGTCGCTTTGAAAGAAGATATAATTCAGATTTGTGCTTAGCATTCTTTTGGTCATTCACACATTAAGAAAGCGGAAAACAAATACATGCATGTGCATTTGCATTTATACTAGTTGTTGATTGCGATTTAGGACAGTGCATCTAGTGTGTGCTCTCTGCTCTATGTTGAAAGAATTTCATTTCTCTTTCCTTAGTAGCTAGGATTTTGATTGCGAAAAGAAGATTAAACGACTGTTTATCATCTTAGATTGCATTTTAGGAATTTTTTATCTACATCACGCAGTGAACCTGAAAGGAAAATTTCTTAAGAAAGATCAACTGTAAAATAAATTCAATGAACATAAAAATGCTTTGGAACCTAACGCACAACATCTAGAAGTCTAGGCTAGAGACGTATTCCGGCGTCGTAAAGCCTGGTAATTGTCGCTTTCATCGTAGGTTGGGTGATTCCTCCTCTTTGAGACGACAAGTGCCAGTACAGACTTGTGCTCCCACGTACCATCGAGTATATATTGGGAGACCACAATAGGCTATATCCTTTATCCTTAGGAAGCCGTGTCTGCTGCCCTATCGATCGCAATGCACTGAACACAGCATTCGGGAAGATTGACTGCCGTACTGTAAAAATTATTTTGCAGTTTTGCGATTGGTTTGGTAATCCCTCTGTCTAGATTTCCAGAGTAGTCTCTTTCATTCCTTTTCAGAATCCTTAAAGGAAAAGGTCCATCTAAGCACTTGTTACTTCAGGCTCATTAAAAATCGAAGGCGACTAGAGTCATCTTTAACTTTTTCTCGACTCTTAAAAATTGAAAAAGCAAGTTGTGTCAAAGCGTCTAAAATTCATTTAATTCGAATTAACATTTTCCCCTCTTATTTTGAGTTGAACGAATAATCCATAATCATGGAAGAATGTCAATCAAAACCCCGTCATTGCGGAGACTAACGAGTCAACCATCTTTGACTCTGGAAACGAAGCCATTCCGGGCCAAGCGAACTCGTTTAACTGGGTCAAAGTCTCCTGGTTTGTTTGAAACTTGTGTTTCAACATCCTTTGAGACTCCGGTTACTCCAACCATTTCTAGTATCCCTGCCTCTACAGAAGAAGTTCCGCAGTTACAAGAGGACATTGGGATTGATCCTAGTGTAACAGTAAACACTTCGATTCTTGAACCAGCTCCATCTAGAATTGATTTGGAAGGTGTTACCCCTCCTGCATCTGTCGTTGCAGAATTTATACCCTCTTCGGCACAAGAAATATTTTGTGAACTTGGCGGTCTGCCTCTTCCACCGGGATTGATTGCTATAGAAGAGATTATGGAGGATCTCCCATCCAATATTCCATTGCATTTTGGGACTGGGATCCACCTATATCCTTCTACTTCAGAAGTTAATACCCCTTCATCACAAGTTCCTATAGAATCGCTAGGAAGTCTTTTGGATAGACTTGATATGTTTGGACAACCATCGACATCTAGGGTTGTGTCGTTCGATACAGCGATAGCCGAACCTCCTGCCACCACTCCGACAATGTTCACTGGTATACCATCTATCCCAACTACCTCTCAACCGCTAGAAGGAGTCCACCAAGGCACTGTTTCGACAGTATGGTCTGTTCCCGTTTGTTCATCTGGAATAGTATCTGGAATCTCCTATGTTGAATCTCAACAAATTGATCCTTCACAACAATATTAATTTGGGCAGTCTCGTCTCCAAAGGCCAATCATTCCTTTGAGCACTGGATTGCTGCCATATGGGGGGCACTACACCCTTTCATTGTTCCCTCCAGGAAGACAACCATATGAGAGTTCACAACCGAATTCAGGTCAAATTGGAATCACATCCAGTGGTTGGGTGCCAATACTGCCTCAACAACCAAGATTTGTATACTCAATGCAACCAAGTCTACCTGTGTCAAATATCCCCACTACACTAGCTATTGTGATAGTGTCACAAGTACAAGCATTGCCTGTTGTATGCCAACCTCAAGTTTCTCAGGTCATTGTACAAAAGCCTCTTGTCTCTGCGACACAATCGCAATCGCCAATTAGTGGCTCCTTAACTGGAGCGACTCAGGCTAAAACAGGTACTATTACCCCTCATCTTGGTCAAATTTTCAATATTGGGCAACAACAAATGGTTTCACAACCATGGCTAGTGAAACATCAACAACCACAATTCCAACAAGCTTACCAAGGACCTGAGAAACAAAACTTTGCAGGTAATGGGCAACCGTATATTCAAAATGGTTATCACCAATTGTCTCAAATTGGTTATGCCCAACCACTTATCAAAGTTATCAGCATCAAATACATTATGCTGGTATGCAAAGACCCAGTGCTCAGGCGATCCCATCTTATCCTCGGTATGCTTCGCCAAACCTGAATCAACAGTTTCCCTTCATGGCAACTCTAGAGTTACCAGATCTAAATTGGCTAATGAACGATCCAATCACTTATGCCCCTTGGTGGCAGGCGATTCCTCATAAATTCTGTCAGATATTCCTAAATTTAATTGAAATCCGAGTGAAGAACCATTGAATCATGTGATGACCTTTCATCTGTGGTGTTCGTCCAACACTCTCAATGATGATTCGATTTGGCTTCGCCTTTTTCAGCGAACGTTAACTGGTCCGACAGCAAAATGGTACATTGAATTGCCTAGAGCTTCATTCGATAGCTTCAGCGCCCTTGCCACAACCCTTTTAACCCATTTTAAATTACCAATAAGGTATGAAAAAGGAATAGAGCTTCTTACCAATTTCAAGCAAACGACGGCCACCCACATATCCGATCATATTCATGAATCGCGACGTCGCCATAGAATGGTAAAAACATATGTCCCTAATCAGCTACTAGCTGAATGGTTTATTAAGTCTTTGTTACCTTCTATAACAAAATATGTGGTGAAGGGAGGGGTCGTCACTGAAGAGCAGGTCATTTCTCATGCGCAATATCTAGACTTGATCTACACTTAGTCTGGCACACTCTATGACAAAATCCCTGATGCTCCAAGACTAGAATTTTTCGTTCCTCCTCCTAAAAAAACAAAGTCTCTCATGCCGGCGATGGCGTGATAGGTACGATGAGCATGAAATCGACAAAGGCTACATCTAAGAAAGCCCATAACATTTCTGATCAAAATGCAAATGAAGAAATTCTAGCCTTGGAGGTTAATGCCATGTCAACTGACAAAGGCAAAGAATCAAAGCAACCAAGAGGCAAGAAGAAAGGGAAGAGTAAAAAGAAGAAACAGGATGATTCGTCTCCTGAAAATCTTATGCAAACCCTTCTGGGCAAAAGAAACCTACTCAGCCATGCCTCATATGCGATGATGATCATTGGACGAGAGATTTTCCATATAAAGCTGAAGTTAAGAAATTCTTTAAGAATTGAAATACCTCGGCAGTATTAACTGATCCATTTCCAAACCCAGGAACCAATCTAGTTGCTAGTGACAATGCTTCCCCATCCCAAGTCCTTATGCTGTCCATTTCGAAACAGCAAAATGATGCTTTGATATCGACAAGGAATAAAGATTACGGGAATCCACAGCCATCGAACAACAAGGCTACTGATCAACCTAGTAGTTCGACAACAACTTCAACCGAAGTTGTGCCACCCATCATTCTTGAGCTAACGATAAAGCCACCAAAAGGAGTTGTACACAAATCGACATTTAATCCTCATGCCAGAGTGGCACAGAATTATAATATAGTAGAGGACCTGGCCCAATCGTCATCCGCTATGTCAACAATTGAGGTACTGCAAAATTGCCCCTCCCAAAAAGAAGCCTTATTATCAGCAATAGGTGGGATTGACCCAGCGGATTCCAATCTTGTGGCCTTTAATCATAAAGGATATGACTCACAGTTAGCAGCTCAGATCGCTTTCCTCATTCAAGTGAAAGCCCTCAACAAAACTGTTCATCGAACAATTATTGATGAGCGGGCATCTACATGTATTATGTCAATGAGTTGCTGGAAAACTTTAGGCTCACCATCCTTGTCGCAATCATCGATGACGTTAAAACCATTTGATGGACGAAAATATACTCCATACAGGATTTTAAGTAACTTGCAAGTTGAACTCGGGGGAAAAACAGTAGAAATTGATGTGGAAGTTATCGATGGAAACCTCGATTGCAACATCCTACTTGGAAGGCCTTGGATTTATGCTATGGTTGTCGTTGTGTCGTCATACTTCAGAAATATTGCATTTCCCTTCCAAGGGGGAATTACAATCGTCGACTAATAGACATTCCTCCCCAACAATTCGCAAGTTACGGTAAGCATTCCGATGATCCACGGAAGCTCTCAATCGCTTCAAAATATCATAGTAGACCTACTAAAAGACCCTACATTGATGGGTAATTTTTCCCTACCACCTCCAAACAACTTGGCGGAAGTCACAACGGTGGGAACCTGCAATATGGTATCTTCCATTCAGAAGTTGTCTGAACACGATATTAGCATGGATCGTCACCAGGTGTTGCCTCCAAGCCCAATAGAAATATTGTAGCAATCAATGTTCTCGGCATGGGAGGCAAACCCCAATGAATGCTCATCAAGCATTTGGGTAGATAGGCCTAAGGAGTATGGTACCTCAGATCCTTGGTCACAAGTACATTCTACAGATGAAGGAATTGTTCACTCAATGAACATACAGGGGCACCATGGGAAGATTACCACCATCGTTCCCATCTTCCGGATTACAACGAATATTACCCCGACAACCTTAATCATCCATCAGTCTTTGATTTTCTATCAAATACTGTAAATACGGTGGATTTCAAGCGAAATCTGTCCAATATTGAAGAAACTATCGCCATAAATATCTCGACCAAACTAGATGTTGTAGAAAATATTCATGTCGGCAAATATTGTTCTTCTTTAGAACTGGAAGTATATTATGCTCTCTTTCACGAGTTTAGAGATGTCTTTGCAAGGTCATAGGAAGAAATTCCAGGCATCAACTCGAGCATAGTTGAACACGAAATTAAGATGTATCCAGATGTCAAACCAGTAAGACAACGGCTTCTACAGGTGCACCCAAAGAAAGCCGCTGCCATCAAGGCAGAAGTTGAAAAACTTCTTCATGCTGGTTTCATTTACCCAGTTCCTCTAACTGATTGGGTATCGAACATTGTTCCTGTAATGAAGAAGCGAGGAACAATTAGAGTGTGCATCGATTACAGGGATGTAACCAAGCTTGTCCAAAGGACAACTACCCTACACCCTTGATCGACCAGATAATTGATGAATGTGTCGGATGCGAAATCTTTTCGTTTATGGATGGATTTTCCGGGTATAATCAAATAAATATCCACCCACAGGACCAGTCAAAGACTGCATTTATCTGTCCGTGGGGCACATTCGCGTACCATAAGCTACCATTTGGTTTAAAGAACGCAGGGGAAACTTTCTAGAGGGCAATGAATTATGCCTTCCAGAAAATCAAGAACATCGTTCAACCATACCTCGACGATCTTCATGCTCACTCGTGAAAGCAGACCAATCATCCGCAGCATTTTAGAGAAATATTTCTACGTTGCTGACACTACAAAATAAGACTCAATCCGCACAAGTGTGTGTTTTGCATCGGTTCTGGTTGTTTACTTGGCTTTGTAGTTTATAAGGACATAATTCGTCTCGACCTGTGCAAGGTTCAAGCATTCATCGATTTGCCTCAACCTTCAAATTTGCTTCAGATTTAGAAACTCCAAGGGAAAGAAAACTTTCTAAGGAGGTTCATTCCAAATTATGCCGAACTTGCTAAAGGTTATACGCGTCTTTTGAAAAAAGAAGTACCCTTCAACTGGGATCAGGTCGCGCAAGCTTCCTTTGATGCTCTAAAGGAATCCCTAATAAAAGCATCATTAATGTATGCTCCTGATTATCAAAGAGACTTTAACCTATATCTGGCTATAGCAGATATGACCATCGCAATGGTTTTAGTTCAAGAAGACAATGGAATCGAACATCCTATTTATTATTTAAGTCGAAACGTAAATGATACAGAAAGCAAGTACTCATATGTTGAAAAGCTAGCTCTCGCTACCATTCAAGCAATACAGAGATTTCGACACTATGTTCTCTTTCGAAAAACTACCGTTTTGTCAGATTGCAACCCCATGACTTATATCTTGTCGCGGCAGTTACTTGGGGGCAAATATTTAAAGTGGATAGCAATTTTGTAAGAGTTTGATCTGGAATTCATAAAATACAAATCAAAGAAAGCTCTAGTTTTCACAGAGTTACTATGTGATTTCCCATCGTCGTCCAATGATTCAACATCCGAAACAACAATCGTGAATGAATCTTAGTTTCTGATATCTTCAAGCGATCCGTGGTATGGAGATATAATCATTTATCTCCAAACCCAAACGTATAGGTCTAATACCTCTCACTCAAAACAACGACGTACTTGATACCAAGCAAAAGACTACATGATCGTCGGTGATACGCTTTATCGTCGTGGTGTCGATACAGTTCTGCGAAGGTGCCTCACCCATGAGGAGGTAGAAAAAGTCATGAATGATTATCATTTAGACGCATGTGGGGGGCATCAATCTGGTTATGCTATGGCACAAAATATTTTATGGGCAGGATACTTCTGGCCAACAATGTTCAAAGATTGCATAACCGCAGTCAGAAGTTTCCATGCTTGTCAAATCTTCGATCGCAAAACCAGAATACCATCCGCACCTCTGCAGCCAGTAGTTGTTGTTGGGCCATTCGCCAAATGGGGCATAGATTTCATGCAATGTAACCCCACCTCCTCCGAGGGGCATGGGTATATCATAGTCGCAGTTGACTATTTTATGAAATTGGCCGAGGCACTGCCTACAATAAACAACAATAGCAAAACAGTCGCTCTTTTCTTTTTCAATCATGTAGTCGCCAGGTTCATCGTTCCACAAGCTATAGTCATAGATCATGGATCGTATTTCCACAATCACATGATGGTTGAATTGGCAACCAAATTAGGACTATCCCACGACAGCTCTACTCCATATTATCCGCAAGCTAACGGGGAAGTTGAGGTGATCAACAAAGTCCTGAAACGTATGCTGCAAAGGATGATTGGAGTCCATAAATGGAGTTGGCACCTAATCTTGTACTCAGCCTTGTGGGCATACCGGACATCGATAAGAAATGCGAATTGTTTTACACCCTTTCAGCTGGTGTATGGCCTGG
The DNA here is from genome assembly GCA_031772625.1 of Pinus tabuliformis. NCBI lineage: Eukaryota > Viridiplantae > Streptophyta > Pinopsida > Pinales > Pinaceae > Pinus > Pinus tabuliformis. The sequence goes on from CM062819.1 coordinate 1,545,814,533, forward strand.
AAGCGATCTTACCAGTTCAGTGTGAAATTTCGTCTCTCAAGCTCGCAGTTGATGTCCTCCCCGGAACTTCAAAGGAAGAGGCTCATTTATTAGAGTTAATCCAACTGGATGAAACCCGTCATGATGCCACCTTGGCTAACGAAGCACATAAGAAATGGATCAAAGCACAATTTGACAAGAATGTCAAACCCCGCATTTTCTCAGAAGGTGACTTGGTCTTGCTTTACGATAAGGAATCCGATAAATTGGGAGCAAGTAAGTTCTAGTCTTTATGGATGGGTCATTATATTGTTAAACGTGCATTATCAAAAGTGTTCTATGAGCTAGTATATTATAATGGAATTCCAGTGTCGCAACCATGAAACGGGTTATACCTTAAGCGTTACCATGCTTGACTCGTCATGGTAACCTCTTCATATGCTTTTGTTACATTTTTTTTTTCATTAAGAGTGATCGTTTTGGTTAGGTAATCGAATTTTGCATTCTGTTGCAGATGTCGAACCCATTGGAATCATTTGTTGGATATTCCGACGGGGTGAGTCATATTACGCGGAACCTATCTTCTACAGCTTGGGCCATCTTTGATCCAAGCGGCGAGTTAGTGAGTTTCAGAGGCGTGTGTATTGGTCAATCAATGAACAACATCGTTGAATATATCACGTTGATAGAACTCCTCATTGATGCCATCGCGCATGGCATACGTCGACTTGTCCTCAAGCTAGACTCACAGCTCGTCATTCTAAAGCTTACAGGAATCTATTTCGTTCAAAATCCAGCTATCGACCGTATGTTCCTAAGGGTCAAAATTTTGGAAAGGCAGTTCGATTCTACTCAATATCAACATATTCATAGAAACTTAAACACATTAACTAATTCATTAGAAAATTATGTCTTAGATAGACATTTGCAACATTTGTAAAAGGAAAGCATTTTATCAATAACTACATTAGGATCATATAATTTAACCAAAATAAAACTCCGAAAATCAAAAATATATATATGACTGTTGATAGTTTTTACATAGTGTTCTGTGTCCAAGACAAAATCGGTCATATGACCCAAAAACTCAAAATTCAAGGGGGCACCCTAGTCTAATGATGTTGGTGATAACTAGTCACTGCCTGTGAAATCATCTGTAAGAGCCTAGTCCAATGGCTCGGCACACCAGTGGTATGGCGTTGTACTCTCAGAGGTAGCTCATTGGTCCTCACGTCAGGAATACCAAGGGTGAGACCCTTGATCTGATCCTGCAACACTGCAAGGGTCTCGGATACATCTAGGTCGCGAAGGATGGCCCTCCATATAGCCTCTCCTGCTGGAACAACAACTGCTACTCTTGGACGCACTGCTGGTCGCATAGGCCCAATATCTGCATAAGCACATGAGTTTTGATCAGTCTTGATGAAAATTTGAAAAACACAATAACATTACAAAAACAATAAATAGAGATATGGTCAACGATTTTCACCTATGGCACCCCACTGCTCGCCAGCAGGCAGCACCAAGTCTGGGTCACCACGGAAGTCCATCCTAGCATATGGATACTCAGCATAAGTCATCAGCTGATGGTTGAACCACTTGAAGAAAGCATCAGAGAATGAAACCCGCGATTGACCAGCATGTCTGCCCATAACGTCGACCCATCTCTGCATCCATGGCTCAGTCGGTGGTGGCAAGCCAAGTGAGATGTACTGGGGCTACATCAGTGGGATCCTATCCAAGGCAAAAGTGGTCAGAATTGAACCATAGCCAAATTTCTTAGATCTTCCAGTTTTCACCTTGGTGAGTTGTTCTTTGATCACCAGAAGTACTGCATCACACCAGTTGAATACCTTGGGTTCAAGACATTCCAAGGCATACTGCATATAGGACTTGTTGGCCAAGTGAAGGGCCGTGCTACTAGCCAGTCTAGCAAAGGTAAATAAAATAGTCCTCAAGGACTGGTCTGTGACATCTCAGATACTGATCTTGTTGTCCCTGCTCGACTGAGATCGTTCTCTATAGTATCGTCGAATATAATCCCTCACGGATTCGCCCCCACGGGCGAAACCTAATAATGAGAGAGGGGCGCCATGCCTCGATAAACCGGTCAAGAAATAGATGTCCTCAACAGTCATGGGGATGGATTTGCCACTTATCTGGAACACTTGGTTGGTAGGATCCCATGCATCGAGGAAATAGTGCAACAAGTTGATTTGTTGCCTCATGCTAGACATGCAAAAGAACTTGAGAAAGCCACAGTTCCGCAATGCAGTTACCATACCCGGATCATGAAGGGAAACCATGTCCTCTTCTTCGTGCTTGTGTTCATGCCATATAACAACCATTTTTTCTCTGATGAATCTCTGAAAAACAAACAGGAGAAGAATTAGGATCTTGATTTGGCCAAAAAAGGCAAAATTTCCATGAAAAATAAATGCAAAAGTTTTCCTCCTTGCGCCCATCGCACCCTAGCTATGCACCAGGTGAGATGCATCCTAACTGGCTAGTGGCCAGCCTAGGATGCATCGCACCTTTCAATGTATACTAGGTGCGATGGGGGCAGAATGAAATGTTCAAACCCCAGGGGCGCAGAAAAGTAGGAAAACATGCTCAGAATTCAAAAAGGAAAGAATGCAATTGAGGAGCTAAAGTTTAGCTCCTACCTGGTCCAGACGGCGTCGAAAATTGTCCACAGAATCTCCCGGAATTAGCTTATGAAAATCAAGGGGGAAAACACCTCCAGAGCTCCAACAGTCACAACTCCAAAAGAAATGGGAAAATGAGGGGTAACAACTATTTTAAGTTACTTTTCACGTAATTTAAGTAGGGTATTAGATTTTTAACTCATTTTTCAAGGAAATGTCCTCATTTCTAATCAGTTTGATGGAGCAATTGAACAGGTAGTATGACTGTCAAAAGAACATAGTGTTAACGATGAATCGAATATCAATGACCATTATCACGAGCAATTTTACGTGAAGTTCAAGCTCGTTAAAAATTAAACCTAGCAATGAGCATATGTTCCACCAGAGTTTAATCTCACTAAAAAATGAACCCACCTCCAGTAAATAACCATTGTGAATGATTATCATCAGCTTTTGAGCCTTGTTCGTGTTCTTACCATCACCTCCACTCTGTTTTAGTCGATCATTCGCCTCCATTTGATTGTTTACCCCTTTTGTTTAACAACTACGACGATTGGTTCTATTAGCCACGTTCTTTACACTGCCGTGATTGGAAAGTTCCCAACCTTACTTGGAACTTGCTGCTATCTGAAAACATCACTTGTTCCTTAAAAAACGAGTCTCCTTTAAGCTCTTTTCATCTGAATCTCGTAAAATATGAAAATATTGCAGAGCAATTGGCCTCTCCAGCTCGTTAAAGTGATTGGAAGTGTTATCCCTCCTCTAAATTTTAATCTTTTATGACCTGAGGGATTATTACACAAAAATATCGAGCGTTTTTCTTGTTCGGCTTGTTAAAACCATCGAAAAGTCATCCCTTTCGCATTGTTTCATACTTTTTCGGACTTAAGGGATTATATTACGAAAAAGGAATATTGTAGTTTTCTTTTCGTCTCATCTCAAACTCTCTCAAATTGAAAAGGAAAAAGTTATCCTTGTCGTTAAACTCATTAAAACAATAGAGAAAAACATGTCCATTCAGACAAGAGCGAGTTTCATTGTTGCTAGGCTTGTTAAAACATAGCAACAGGTTTGCCCGAAGGGAAAATTATAGAACAAGCATATGTTATCCTCCTCAAGCTTGACAAAAATAAAGAGGTACTGGTCAAAAATGACTGGGGAAAATTGGGAAGAAAACTTGAAGAAACTTTATTGGTAGCAAGTCGCTCTTGAACATGACACTTTCACTCCATCACCATGTTTGAGTCGGGTTGGGTTATTCTGTTCACTGGTCATACCACCATTGGTCCACCGTACCATCCACTTTTGGGGTTAACGCTACCAATCCATTTCAGTGTTGCCAATATTTTCAAGAGAAGTCGCTCAGATAATTCACCTACCCAGCCTGTGTCTCATCCGCTACAATACCTTCATGCTTCATTCTTTCATGACCGCCACCTTGAACCTTGTATCATCAGATCATTTTCACCTCTACAAAGTCATTTGCTCCGTTCCCTATCGTGGATATGGGATCCATTAATGCCCTCCTACGATGGGTCACTTCTTTTCGACATTAGCTCATTATCCAAGAAGCTGACCTAGGGACAACCCTTCCAGTACTTTGAAGCTTGCATGCCTTAATGGCAAGTTTCTCACTTCCGGCGACAGGTTTACACTAATGGCCTTCGACCGAAAGATTTTGCGTGGTGTTCGACATCAACTCATGTATTCACACCATGTAAATTGTACTGCAGTACCTTGAGGGTCATCATCACCATCAGTGATTCCTCTTGCATCTGTTAACAACTTACATCATTGGCTGGTAATCAGGCGATGTCCTTTCATGTTCAACATCAAAACATATATTCACATGGATCAACTTGTACTTTCAGGCGAAGATTGAACGAGTTTTGAAGACCCTGGATCTAGTTTCAAAATCGGTCATATGACCCAAAAACGCAAAATGCAAGGGGGCACCCTAGTCTAATGATGCTGGTGATAACTAGTCACCACCTGTGCAATCATGCGTAAGAGCCTAGTGCAATGGCTTGGCATGCCAGTGGTATGGCGTTCTAATCTTAGAGGCAGCTCATTGATCCTCACGTTAGGAATACCAAGGGTGAGACCCTTGATCTGATCCTGCAACACTGCAAGGGTCTTGGATACATCCAGGTCATAAAGGATGGCCCTCCCTACAACCTCTCCTACTAGAACAGCTGTTATAGACATTTTTGTGCCTTACAGCATGAAGCATGAAATGTCGATAATCTGAGGGATCCAAAGTCCCTAAACATGTTGTTCCTACCCCTAGAGGAACAAGGTCAGCAAACCACAGCACTGAAAATCAGTTCTCCACCTGAAAACACTCAAAAACAAGCTATTTCCGGATCATGTCAGCTGCTCCACTGAGCATCTGCGCTGAATGTCAACTGCTCCACTCTGTACCTGCGCTGAATGTCAAAAGCAATGAAGGCTACCTGCGCTGGGCGAGATTGGCCAAGTGGCACAGTCATTCTGCAAGGTGTCAAATGCCCAGGAAGCTTCCAAAATGACACTTGGATCAGGGAATTCGCCTTGTGATGAGTAAGAGGATCTAGATCTCCAAGTGGAAGCAAGAAACTCCAAGTGGACTCAAGAACTGAAGTATAACTGAAGTGGGAGAGGACACTAGTCAGCTTCATGCCAGCCTCAAGCTAACTCATCCTTTCTCCAAATCTCCTATATATAGAGCTCTCTCATGAGGTCTAGGGAGGCTGGAATTTTGTGCAAGTAAGGAAGTGCTGTTGGTTTGAGTATAGAACTATTGGGTGATTGCTTTGAAGGAGGTGAAGAGGAGATTTCTTTCTACTGGGAGGTGTTGCTGGATTGGGCCTATTATGGTTGTAACACTCTCAGAACTTTACTTCTTCTATTAATAAAGTATTTGAGGTTCTTCTATATGCATGTATCTCTATGGTGAATTGATGCTTGTATATTTGATTTACTCTAATCCTTGAATCAGTTATGGATGTATGCTTCTTGTAGTTTCCTTTCTTTGTGCTTTTACAGGATCTTTGTGTAGCTGGGCCGGTGAAAGAGCAAGGAGCTAGGAGCAAGCAGCAAAGAGGGAAGATTGGATCAACCATTAGCGGAAGATAACGGTTAGTGGATCCCTTTTCTCTTCTCTCTCTCATCTCATAAAGAAGTAATCTTGAATAGCTTTGCTTTGATTGTTGCTGAGGTACTATCACCCTTAGAGTGGGATAGGGTCATTCCGAATTGGATACTTTTCCCAACAACAAATTGGCGACTCCACTGGGGATCGTATCTTGTTGGTTGTTTGTGTTTTTGCTATTCATTTCATAAACAAAGGGAGTACCGAATCGAACTGTGTTTGAATCATTCAAATACAAAGTAGAGGGCAGCTACTCTAGCTCAGTTTCTGGGCAAGTTTATGATTTGAAGAGCTGATCCACAAGGACTCTAATAAGCTCTTAGTGATAGCTTTTCATCCTCCTTGTCATCCCTTAGTGTGTCCTTGACTGATAGCTTCTGATTTGAGCAAAAACTGTGAATTTTTGAGCAATCTGTGACCCGGAAACCACCAGAAACGAAAGTTTCGTTCTTCAGTGCAGGCTGTACAAAGGCTGTTTGCATTTCAGCGCAGTTCCCAAAGGGGCTACCTGCGCTGAAGGTCAAACAGGCAGTGTTCCACCTGCGCCGGACCAGTCCTGCCTTGTGCTGCTAGGGTTTCCTGTTGTTTCTTGCCCTGTTTTCACTCTTGTTTTTGTTGTTTGTTACCAGTCAGTGGGCCTATCTGAAACCAACTTTCCTTGTCACTATTCCGCCTCAGTTGTGTAAAGAAACTGTGTTTGTTCTTTTTGTATTTCTTTTACATTTACAGTTTCTCATAACGAAAGTGAACTAGTCTTGTTGTGACCTCTTAGATCTAGACCTGTGATAAAGTGTCGTTTTGATCTTAAGAGTTAGTTTGTTTGATGTTCATAGCTGATTGAGCTTTTGCTTTCGTCATATGTTTTGAGTTTATATATTTCTAGTGTCGAAACAAGTAAATCTTAAGGTGTCTTTTGATTTTGGACAAGCTTGTTTGCTTTCACTTGAAATTGAATTCAAAATTATACAACAGCTTTCTTTTTGCATTACACCAACATTAAGAAAGAGAAAATAAATACTTGCATTGTGCATATACATTATGACAGTCTGCATGTTGATTTAAGGAAAAATGCATTAGTGTGTGTTCTATGATCTGTGTGAAAAGGTGTTATCTTTCTTTTCCCTCAGTAGTTAAGGTTTTCAAAGTTGAAAGATTGAAAAGCTTGCTTATCATCTTAGACTGCATTTAGGAGTGTTATCATACATCTCGTGGTGATCCGTAAAGGCAAACTGCTAAACAAGATCAACCTTAAAATAAATTGAATTTACATAACAACGCATTGAAACATAACGCAAACACATAGAGGTCTAAGCTAGAGACGTGTTCCGGCGTCGTTAAACGTGATATCTTAGCGTTGAGTGGTTGGGTGATTCCTCCATGGTGAAGCGATAAGTATCAATACGGACTTGTTCTCCCACGTACCGTCGCGTATATATTGGGAGACCCCTATAGGAATAAAGCCTTTATCCAATAGGAAACCGTGTTGGCCGCCCTACTGATCGCAATGCAGTGAACATAGCATTCACGAAGATCGACCACTCGTACCGTAAAACGTATTCTGTGGTTTTGCGAAAAGTTTGGCACACCCTCTGCCTAGAACTCCAGAACAGTTTCTTTTGGCCTTTTTCAAACTCTATAACTGAAAAATTCCATCCAAGCATTTGTCACTTCGGGCTCGTTAAAACATCGAAGGAGACTAGAGTCATCTTTAGCTTTTTCTCGACTCTTAAAAAGTGAAAAAGCAAGTTGTGTCTAAGCGTCGTTATAAAATTTATTTTAAACGAAACATAATCACCTCCTATTCCCGCGTTGATCTTAAGTTAAGAACATGGAATGCCCCAACCAAGGAACTCCACATGATGGAAATCCTAGTCCATTCTCCTCTTGGGGAGAAGTTGGTGCGCCCCACATGGCCACATTGTCGCTTCCAGGACTGACAATTGGCCTGCCTGTTTGGATTTTCTCAACTAATGTAGTTCAGACCACCATGGTTCCTGAACAGTCGAGTCAACAGTTAGATCAGTCTAGAGCTACCCACCAGCCTTCTACTTCTTATAACTCTTCCTCCAATCCTTCATCTTTGCAAGGTAGAGCCGGCAAAAGCCAAGCTCCCATGGAGAAGAAGGAGAAGAAGAAGAAGGAACCTAAGGCGACTGGGGGCAAGCAAAAGACATATGACAAAAACCCACACACAGCACAGACCGGGCCTAAATCGCCATGTGTCATATGTAGAGGAGACCACTTCCATAGAGATTGTCCCTGTATTCCCCGGATACTAAGGGACTGGTCACCTCGTTTGCACAATTCGGGAGCATCAACCTCTGATAGCCATGTTGATTGCGTACCGTCAACCAGCGAAAGTGAAGGTTCAAGACAAAGAGAGGGAGTAAGATCCCCCTGCAGACTGTGTGAAGGCAATCATGCCATCCACCGTTGTCCCTTCTTAGACGAAGCAAAGAGAGTTTTGGAAGATCGTCCGGTTTCACCGGTAATGCTTCCTCCTGGATACAAAAAACTCGTGCCGATTCCTTCGTTGGTTGAAAATACAGCTGGCCTGCTCAAGTGGTCAGCTGAAGCGTCAATCATTGAAAATGAACCTACTGAATCCAGACCAGACGAGTCTAAAGGTCAATACGGCAGTTGACCCGGTTCTTCCTTCGGAGGTTTCATCCTCAAATGACACCGTCACTGAAGATTCATCTTCAAATGACACCCTCACTGAAGAGAATAAGGATGACACCATCCAGATTCTTTTCATCAACACAGATTCTGATGAGCATCAGGGCAATGCACCCATTCCTTTATCGCAGGAAGGAACATCGTCAGGATCGTATCCGGCCGTGTATTCGGTCCCACCACCAAGCAACCTGGTTGTGTCCTTTGATTGGAACCAACTAGGCAGACCCCAGTTACCAGCCAATATACCATTCAGAATCATAGTCCAAATCTACAGAATGGTAATGGCTGGAACTATCATTGATGAAGGGGCATCTGTGAGTATCCTTTCCTCTATTGCTTGGAAAGCACTGGGTTCCCCAGAGCTTCTGCCTAAGATAAGAAATCTCTCGGGTTTTGATAAAGGAACCAGTCGACCATTAGGGATCCTCCCCAATGTGCCTGTTACATTGAAAGGGAAGACCGTTCAAATGAACGTGATGGTCGTTCAAGGACCCTTGGATTATAACCTACTCCTTGGACGAGACTATATATATTGCATGGGAGTTGTAGTCTCCTCACTCTTTAGAGTAATGTGCTTTCCACACGAAGGAAGAATGGTCAAGCTCGTAGACCAACTTTCATTTCCGGAATCACGCATCGCAAATAGTCAAATACCAACCCTGAATGGTCTATTCACTCAAGAAATGTCTCCACCCCCAATCCTCCTTCCCGATGAGTGTGAGTGATTCGGAAAGATGGAACTGGAACCCAGGGGGCATGCATCCTGGTCTGCTTTGGGCAGAGGAAACCTTGGGTATAAGGTAGAATTTCCGCGAAAGAATGTGACTAGTCCATACCCCGTCCGTGGATGGAAGAGGGGTTGTTCTAGAATAAGATTCCTTTGTCAAAGTTATGTGTTTGATGATTTCTAGTCATTCACCTTTGTCTAAATAGGTAGGCAATACCAAAGAAAGAGATTCCTTTGCGGCAGCAAATTGTAACCATCTTTGGGTAAAAGGCAAGCCTCACCCATTAAAACAATTGTTTTGAAGGATAAGTAGGGGCAGCCTCCAAAGAAAGAGATTCCTTTGCTACAACAAATTGTAACCATCTTTGAGTAACCTAATGATAGACATCGCCGAAGAAAGAGTTTCATTTGCGGCAGCAAATAAAACCATTTTTCGGATAACCTGAAAGAGGCAAGCCTCACCCATCAAAACAAATGTTTTGAAGGATATGTAGGGGCAGCCTTGAAATTGCACTTTATACCTGGGGGCATGCGAACATTTTGGAGTGCAAGCAAAGAGCGGTTATTTATCTGTTTTTTTGATTAGTCGTTTCTGAACTTGCATAAAGAAAGGATGTGGGGCAAAGGTCAAAATTTGCCAAATGAGGAGCATAGCTTCGTGAGATAAAGCTCCATAAAAAATAGCTATCTCACAGGAGACATTTATTATCTTATGACTGGTATTTCGAGCAGTTTTACCGCGGAATTTATGCTCGTTAAAAAATAGAAAAGCGAGATCCGAACAGTTTTAGCGTCATAGTTCATGCTCGTTAGAAAATAAACATAAGCTTTTGAGCAAGTTTAAGCTCGTTAAAAATGAACTTCCCGGTAAATAACCATTAAGAATGTATCCTGATCAACCATAAAAAGACCTTGGTCGTGTTTTGCTGCAGCCATCACCTCCACCGTTCATTTGGCTGATCGTTTACCTCCATATGATTGTTTACCCTTTTTGAGGAACAGCTGCGAAGAGTGATTTCACTTAGCCATCCTTGTGACACTACCGTGATTGGAAAATTCCAACCTGTACCTGGAATCTGCTGCTATCCCTGTTTATCACTTGTTCCTCAAAAGAAGAATCTTCTTTGAGCTCTTTTCTCCTGACTCGTAAAATATGAAAAGTTTGCCGAGTTTTGGCCTTCCAGCTCGATAAAGTGACCGGAAGAGCTATCCCTCCTCTAGATTTTAATCTTTTTGGACTTGAGGGATTATTGCACAAAAAGGTCGAGCGCTTGTTTTATTCGGCTCGTTAAAATTATCGAAAACTCATCCCTTCTGTATTGTTTTATACTTTTTCGGACTCAAGGGATTAGATGACGAAAAAGGAATTTTGGAGTTAACTTTCTGTACCTTTTCAGACTCTCTAAAAATGAAAAGGACCGAGTTTTCCTTGTCGTTAGACTCGTTAAAATGATTAAATAGCGACAAACTTGTCTTTAGACGAGAACGAGTTTCCCTATCGCTAGGCTCGTTAAAACATAGCGATGGGCTTGCCCGAAGGGCAGGTTATAGAACAAGCATATGTTATCCTCCTCAAGCTTGACAAAAATAAAGAGGTACTGGTCAGAAATGACTGGGGAAAAATTGGGAGAACCTCAAAGCTTTAGAATGGTAGCAAGTCGCTCTTGAACATGAAACTTTGTCCTCCGTATCACATCGGGTTGGGTTGTTTCATTCACCGGTCTCATCACCATGGTCCTCGCCAAACCATCCACATTTGGGGTAATGCTACCGATCCATCACATCAGTGTCGTTATATGTTCAAGAGATGTTGTTCAGAAAGAGTCAACCGTGTCCCATCCACTGCGATACATTATCCTTCATCCACCCATGATCGCCACCCTGAATCATATTTCACAGATTGTTTTCGCCTCCACTAAAATCATTAGCTCCGTTCCGTGTCATTGATGTGGGATTCATTAAGGCCCTCCTTTGACGGATCGCTTCGTGTCGACTTCAGCTCATTATCCAAGAAGTTGATCTAGGAACACCCCCCCCCAGTACTTTGAAGCTTGCATGCCTCAATGGCAAGTTTCTCACTTCCGGCGACAGGTATACATCAATGACCTCCGACCAGAAGATTTTGCGTGGTGTTCGACGCCAAGTCCTTTATTCACACCACGTGAATTGTACTGCAGTACCTTGAGGGTCATTGTCATTATTTGTGATTCCTCTCGCACTTGTTAACGGTTTACATTATTGACCGGTAATAAAGCGATGTCTTTCCATGTTCGACTTCAGCGCAATTCTCACATGGATCGACTTGTACTTAGAGTGAAGATCGAATGAGTTTGAAGACCCCGGATCTAGTTTCATCCATCCGGGCTGCGATATATATATTCAGGATATAAAGACATTTGTTATGTACATCATTGCAACAGATGATCATCCTACTCAAAGGATGATAATTTCAGCAGAGAATTATCAGTCTACCATCAGACGATCGTTTGTTCTATGTACCAAAATGAATTTATAAAGCTGAGCATGGGAATGCCCGCCTCAGCTAGATCATGAAAGCAGAATGAAAAAATAATGTATTGTATTGTATTTTATTACAGGGCACCTCTCAGCGATTGAATGAACTTCGGATCCTCCTGATAAAGCATTTCACCCGATAAACGACCTCATACTTTAGGGGGCAACTGTTATAGACATTTTTGTGCCTTACAGCATGAAGCATGAAATGTCGATAATCTAAGGGATCCAAAGTCCCTAAACATGTTGTTCCTACCCCTAGAGGAACAAGGTCAGCAAACCACAACACTGAAAATAAGTTCTCCACCTGAAAACACTCAAAAACAAGCTATTTCTGGATCATGTCAGTTGCTCCACTGAGCATCTGCGCTGAATGTCAACTGCTCCACTCTGTACCTGCACTGAATGTCAAAAGAAATGAAGGCCACCTGCGCTGGGCGAGATTGGCCAAGTGGAACAGTCATTCTGCAAGGTGTCAAATGCCCAGGAAGCTTCCAAAATGACACTTGGATCAGGGAATTCACCTTGTGATGAGTAAGAGGATCTAGATTTCCAAGTGGAAGCAAGAAACTCCAAGTGGACTCAAGAACTGAAGTATAACTGAAGTGGGAGAGGACACTAGTCAGCTTCATGCCAGCCTCAAGCTGACTCATCCTTTCTCCAAATCTCCTATATATAGAGCTCTCTCATGAGGTCTAGGGAGGCTGGAATTTTGTGCAAGTAAGGAAGTGCTGTTGGTTTGAGTATAGAACTATTGGGTGATTGCTTTGAAGGAGGTGAAGAGGAGATTTCTTTCTGCTGGGAGGTGTTGCTGGATTGGGCCTATTATGGTTGTAACACTCTCAGAACTTTACTTCTTCTATTAATAAAGTATTTGAGGTTCTTCTATATGCATGTATCTCTATGGTGAATTGATTCTTGTATATTTGATTTACTCTAATCCTTGAATCAGTTATGGATGTATGCTTCTTGTAGTTTCCTTTCTTTGTGCTTTTACGGGATCTTTGTGTAGCTGGGCCGGTGAAAGAGCAAGGAGCTAGGAGCAAGCAGCAAAGAGGGAAGATTGGATCAACCATTAGCGAAAGATAACGGTTAGTGGATCCCTTTTCTCTTCTCTCTCTCATCTCATAAAGAAGTAATCTTGAATAGCTTTGCTTTGATTGTTGCTGAGGTACTATCACCCTTAGAGTGGGATAGGGTCATTCCGCATTGGATACTTTTCCCAACAACAACAGCAGTTGCTACTCTTGGATGCATTGTTAGTCGCACAGGCCCAATATCTGCATAAGCACATGAGTTTTGATTAGTCTTGATGAACATTTGAAAAACAAAAGAACATTACAAAAACAATAAACAGAGATATGGTCAGAGATTTTCACCTATGGCACCCCACTGCTCGCCAGCTGGCAGCACGAAGTCTGGGTCACCCCAGAAGTCCATCCCAGCATATGGATACTTGGAATAAGTCATTAGCTGATGGTTGAACCACTCGAAGAAAGCATCAAAGAATGAAACCTATGATTGACCAGCATGTCTGGCCATAAGGTCAACCCATCTCTGCATCCATGGCTCAGTCTGTGGTGGCAAGCCAAGTGAGATGTACTGGGGTTGCATCAGTGGGATCCTCTCCAAGGTAAAAGTGGTCAGAATTGAACCATAGCCAAAGTTGGTTTTCACCTTGGGGAGTTGTTCCTTTATCACCGGAAGTACTGCATCACACCAGTTGAATACCTTGGGTTCGAGACATTCCAAGGCATACTGCATATAGGACTTGTTGGCCAAGTGAAGGGCCGCGCTACCAGCCAGTCTAGCAAAGGTAAATAAAATGGTCTTGAAGGACCGGTTTGTGACATCTCAGATACTGATCTTTCCGTCACTGCTCGGCTGAGATCCTTCTCTACAGTATCGACCAATATAATCCCTCACGGATTCACCCCCACGGGCAGAACTTGATAGTGAGAGAGGGGCGCCATGCCTCAATAAACCGGTCAAGAAATAGATGTCCTCAATAGTCATGGGGATGGATTTGCCTCTTATCTAGAACACTTGGTCGGTAGGATCCCATGCATCGAGGAAATATTTCAACAAGTTGATTTGTTGCCTCATGCTAGACATGCAGAGGAACTTGAGTAAGCCACAGTTCCGCAATGCAGTTACCGTACTCGGATCATGAAGGGAAACCATGTCCTCTTCTTCATGCTTGCGTTCATGCCATGTAACAACCATTTTTTCTCCGATGAATCTCTGAAAAACAAACAAGAGAAGCATTAGGATCCTGATTTGGCAAAAAACAGGGAAAATTTCCATAAAAAATTAGTGCAAAATTTTCCCTCCTTATGCCCATCGCACCTTAGCTATGCACCAGGTGAGATGCATCCTAACTGGCCAGTGGCTAGCCTAGGATGCATCACACCTTTTGATGTATACTAGGTGCGATGGGGGCAGAACGAAATGTTCAAACCCCAGGGGCCTAGAAAAGCAGGAAAACATGCTCAGAATTCAAAAAGGACAGAATTCAATTGAAGAGCTCAGGTTTAGCTCCTACCTGGTCCAAATGGCGTTGAAAATTTTCCACAGAATCTCCCAAAATCAGTTGATGAAAATCAAGGGGGAAAACACCTCCAAAGCTCCAACAGTCACAATTCCAAAAGAAATGGTAAAATGAGGGGTAATGAACTATTTTAAGTTACTTTTCACGTAATTTAAGTAGGGTATTAGATTTTTAACTAATTTCTCAAGCATATGTCCTCATTTCTAATCAGTTTGATGAATCAATTGAATAGGTAGTATGACCGTCAGAAGAACATAGTTTTAACGGTGAATTGAATATCAATGACCATTATCACGAGCAGTTTTACGCGAAGTTCAAGCTCGTTAAAAATTAAACCTAGCAATGAGAATATGTTCCACCAGAGTTTAAGCTCATTAAAAAATGAACCCACCTCCGGTAAATAACCATTGTGAATGATTATCATCAGCTTTTGAGCCTTGGTCGTGTTCTTACCATCACCTCCACTTTGTTTTAGCCGATCATTTGCCTCCATTTGATTTTTTACCCCTTTTGAGGAACAACTGCGACGAGTGGTCCTATTAGCCACCTTCTTTACACTACCATCATTAGAATGTTCCAAACCTTACCTGGAACTAGCTGCTATCTGAAAACATCACTTGTTCCTCAAAAAACGAGTCTCCTTTATGCTCTTTTCATCTAACTCGTAAAATATGAAAAGATTGTCGAGAAATTGGCCTCTCCAACTCGTTAAAGTGATTGGAAGTGCTATCCCTCCTCTAGATTTTAATATTTTTGGACCTGAGCGATTATTACACAAAATGATCTAGCGTTTGTCTTGTTCCGCTCGTTAAAACTATCGAAAATTCAGCCCTTTCGCATTGTTTTATACTTTTTCGGACTTAAGGGATTATATTACGAAAAAGGAATATTGGAGTTTTCTCTCTATCTCCTTTCAAACTCTCTAAAATTGAAAAGGACCAAGTTATACTTGTCATTAAACTCGTTAAAACAATAGTGACAAACTTGTCCATTCAGATAAGAGCGAGTTTCACTATTGCTAGGCTCGTTAAAACATAGCGACGGGTTTTCCCGAAGGGCAAATTATAGAACAAGCATATGTTAACCTCCTCAAGCTTGAAAAAAATAAAGAGGTACTGGTCAGAAATGACTGGATAAAATTGGGAAGAAAACTTGAAGAAACTTTATTGGTAGCCGGTCGCTCTTGAACATGACACTTTCACTCCATCACCGTGATTGAGTCGGGTTGGGTTATTTCGTTCACTGGTCATACCACCATTGGTCCACGTACCATCAACTTTTGGGGTTAATGCTACCAATCCATTTCAATGTTGCCGATATGTTCAAGAGAAGTCGCTCAGAGAATTCACCTACCCAGCTTGTGTCTTAATCACTACAATACCTTCACGCTTCATTCTTTCATGATCGCCACCCTAAACCTTGTATCATCAGATCATTTTCACCTCTACAAAATCATTTTCTCCATTCCATGTCGTGGATGTGGGATCCATTAATGCCCTCCTACGATGGGTCACTTCTTGTCGACATCAGATCATTATCCAAGAAGTCATCATAGGGACAACCCTTCCATTACTTTGAAGCTTGCATGTCTCAATGGAAAGTTTGTTACTTCCGGCGACAGGTTTACACTAATGTCCTTTGACGAAAGATTTTGCGTGGTGTTTGAAATCAACTCATATACTCACACCATGTGAATTGTACTGCAGTACCTTGAGGGTCATCATCATCATTAGTGATTCCTCTTGCGTCTGTTAACAGCTTACATCATTGGCTGGTAATCAGGTGATGTCCTTCCATGTTCGACATCAGAACATCTTTTCACATGGATCAACTTGTACTTTCAGGAGAAGATTGAACGAGTTTTGAAGACCCCGGATCTAGTTTGATCTATCTGGGCTGCAATATATTCAAGAAAATAAAGACATCAAATGTGCATCATTGCTGCATAGATAATCATCCAAACTAAGGAATGATGGCTCTACCGAAATCATCAGTTTGCACACAGACGGTTGTCTGTCCTATGTACATGAAAATGAATTTATCAAGCTGAGCATGGGAATGTCCACCTCATCTAGATCATGAAAATATTATGAATATAACGTATTGTATTGTATCTTATTACAGGTCACCTTCTAGTGCGAAAAACCTCGGATCCTCATTATAAAGAATTTCACCCGACATCAAAAGATTTACGCCCTCATGCTTTAGGGGGCAACTTTTATAGACATATTTGGGCACTGCAACCCCAATCACATATGTCCATAAACCAAGGGCTTCTAAGTCCCTAAAAGTGTTTTTTCATACCCTAAAGGAGCAAGGTCAGCTGATTACATCATCTCCCAGAAGTTTTCCATGAAAAACCACTCAGAACGGGTCAAAGCAGTACCATACAAACTTCCCAGTGCAAAGGGTGTGATGCATCTCACCTACCACATGAAAAAGTGTGATGCATACTGGAAATCCCTTCTGTAGGGTACGATGAGCGAGAGTAGACAAATGGCACAAACAGTTTGCTAGGTGGAGACCCTGAGAGTCTTCTAGAAGCTGCTCATTTGACACTTGCCTCCCTGAATTCGCCCAAGGATGAGTAGGAGATCATGAAATCTCCAAATGGAACCAATAACTATCAGAGAGATGACACTAATCAAAATCCCAGAAGCTGACTCACCCCCCTGCAAATATCTATAAATAGATACCTCATCCCAGAGATCCAGAGGTTGGAATTTGGTAATTTGCAAAGAGGTGCTGCTAGTTTCTCTTTGAAGACATTGTTGGGTGATCTTGCTTTGTGTGAGGTGAAGAGGGCTTTCAAGCTGGGAGGATGGTGTTGGGTCAGACTAAGTGGTTGTAATCCTCTCTTCTACTACTTTTACTAATAAATCTATTTGAGTTTTCCTCCATATTTTTGTGTATCTCTGAATATTGTGTTGATATATGCAATTGTATGGTCAATATATATCTGATCCTATATTGTTTACAGTGAAACATCTCTATGCTTTGATGGTATTATGCTGCTATGAATCTACAGGTGCTCTTTGAAGCAGAACAAGTAAGGAAGCAGTGGCGAGATTCTATCAAAGGGGAAAGGAAACAAGTAAGGAGCCAAGCGGAAGACTGAGGTTGGTGCTCTCTGCTTCTTTCCCATCTCTCTCTCATAAAGGAAAAACAAGTGACTTTAATATGTTTGTTTCTAAGATAGCTACCCGTCTTAGTGGGACTAGCAGCTCTAAATAGACACTAGATTTCCCGATAACAAAATGGTGACTCCACTAGGGAGCGATTAGTTTGATTGCTTGTCTCTATTTGTTTGATTCATAAACCACAGACGGAGCCTGAAGTTAAGCCAGCCAGTCTTCAAAATGCATTTGCTATGCAAGTGAAAAGTAGATCAATGTTGCTTCAGTCAATCTCTGGGTTTGTTTATGAACTGAACAATTAACTTGAAAACATCCTAAGTGCCCTATAGGTAGCTTGAGTAACCTCATTAGATCATCCCCTCTACTTTGTAGTTACTGACTATCATTTGCTCGGCCTAAATCCCTGAACTAGGCTGCAAACTGTGACCAAAAACCAAGTTAAAGTCTTATCCCTAGACCATCGCACCTTCTCTTCTAGGAAATTTGGATGCATTGCACCTCCCGTGTGTAGTAGGTGGGATGCATCCCTGTTTCCCTGTGTTACAGGTGCGATGATCAAACAATACTAGATCTACCTCCAGATTTTGGTTTTTTCTTCACTCTCTTCAGCTTTATTCAGGAGTTTTTCTGTGTGTGATCCATATACCACTATTGAAACCCCCTTTCTTTGCATCATCCAACCTCCATTGTGCAAAGATTTGTGAATGATTTTATGTATTTTTCACCATTCACAGTTCTCACTTTAAAAATGGTAGCTTAATCGAACTGTTGTCTTTGGATTTGAAAGTGTCGCAAGTGTCGTTTTCAGTCAAGGAAAAGAATCCTTCTCTTTATGATAGTCGATTACATTGTTACTCTTGTATTTGATTCAAATTAATAGTACTTCAAGCGTCGAAAGTAGTTTTCAATTCAAAATCACAAAGAGTCGTCTTGTCTCCCTTTTGTTTTTTTTGAAAAGAAAATCGTTAGTACTGTCGCTTTGAAAGAAGATATAATTCAAATTTGTGCTTAGCATTCTTTTTGTCATTCACACATTAAGAAAGCAGAAAACAAATACATTCATGTGCATTTTCATTTAGATTGCTTGTTGATTGTGATTTAGGACAGTGCATCTAGTGTCTGCTCTCTACTCTATGTTGAAAGAATTTCATTTCTCTTTCCTTAGTAGCTAGGATTTTGATTGCAAAAAGAAGATTAAACGACTGTTTATCATCTTAGATTGCATTTTAGGAATTGTTTATCTACATTACACGGTGAATCTGAAAGGCAAATTTCTTAAGAAAGATCAACTATAAAATAAATTCAATGAACATAAAAACGCTTTGGAACCTAACGCACAACATCTAGAAGTCTAGGCTAGAGACGTATTCTGGCGTCATAAAGCTTGGTAACTGTCGCTTTCATCGTAGGTTGGGTGATTCCTCCTCTTTGAGATGACAAGTGCCAGTACCGACTTGTGCTCCCACGTACCGTCGAGTATATATTGGGAGACCACAATAGGCTATATCCTTTATCCTTAGGAAGTCGAGTTTGCCTCCCTATCGATAGCAATGCACTGAACACAGCATTCGAGAAGATTGACTGCCATTTCGTAAAAAGTATTCTGTAGTTTTGTGATTGGTTTGGTAATCCCTCTGTCTAGATTTCTAGAGTAGTCTCTTTCATTCCTTTTCAGACTCCTTAAAGGAAAAGATCCATCTGAGCACTTGTCACTTCAAGCTCATTAAAAATCGAAGCCGACTAGAGTCATCTTTAGCTTTTTCTCGACTCTTAAAAATTGAAAAAGAAAGTTGTGTCAAAGCGTCTAAAATTCATTTAATTCAGAATAACATTTTTCCCTCTTATTTTGAGTTGATTGAATAATCCGTAATCATGGAAGAAAGTCAATCAAAACCCTGTCGTTCGCGGAGACTGACGAGTCAACTGTCTTTGACTCCGGAAACGAAACCATTCTGGGCCAAGAGAACTCGTTTAACTGGGTCAAAGTCTCTAGGTTTGTTTGAAACTTGTGTTTCAACATCCTCTGAGACTTCGGTTACTCCAACCATTTCTGGTATCCTTGCCTCTACAGAAGAAGTTCCATAGTTACAAGAGGACATTGAGACTGATCCTAGTGTAATAGTAAACACTTCAATTCCTGAACCAGCTCCATCTAGAATTGTTTCAGAAGGTGTTACCCCTATGGCATCTGTCGTTGTAGAATCTATACCCTCTTCAGCACCTGAAATATTTTACAGACCTGACGGTCTGCCTCTTCCACCTGGATTGATTTCTATAGAAGATATTATGGAGGATCTACCATCCAGTATTCCATCGCATTTTGGGACTGGGATCCACCTATATCCTTCTACTTCAGAAGTTAATACCCCTTCATCACAAGTTCCTGTAGAATCGCTAGGAAGTCTTTTGGATAGTCTCGATATGTTTTGACAACCATCGACATCTAGGACTATGTCGTCCGATACAGTGGTAGCAGAACCTCCCGCCACCACTCTGATGATGTTCACTGGTATACCATCTATCCAAACTAGATCTTAACCATTAGAAGGAGTCCACCCAAGGACTGTTTCGACAGTATGGTCTGTTCCCATTTGTTCATCCGGAATAGTATCTGGAATCTCTTATGTTGAATCTCAACAAATTGATCCTTCACAACAATATCAATTTGGGAAGTCTGGTCTCCAAAGGCCAATAATTCCTTTGAGCACTAGATTTCCGCCATATGGGGGGCACTACACCCTTTCATTGTTCCCTCCAGGAGGACAACCATATGAGAGTTCACAACTGAATTCAGGTCAAATTGGAATCACATCCAGCGGTTGGGTGCCAATATTTCCTCAACAACCAAAATTTGTATATTCAATGCAACCGAGTCTACCTATGTCGAATATCCCCACTACACCAGCTATTATGATAGTGTTGCAAGTACAAGCATTGCCTATTGTATGCCAACCTCAAGTTTCTTAGGTCCTTGTACAACAATCTCTTGTCTCGGCGACACAACTGCAATCGCCAATTAGTGGCTCCTTAACTATAGCGACTCAGGCTCAAATGGGTACTATTACCCCTCATCTTGGTCAAATGTCTAGTATTGGGCAATAGCAAATGGCTTCACAAGCATGGCTGATGTAACACTAACAACTGCAATTCCAACAAGCTTACCAAGGACCTGAGCAACAAAACTTTGCAGGTAATGGGCAGTCGTATATTCAAAACGGTTATCACCAATCGTCTCAAATTGGTTATGCCCAACCACCTTATCAAAGTTATCAAATTCAAATACATTATGCTGGTATGCAAAGACCCATTGCTCAGGTGATCCCATCTTATCCTGGGTACACTTCGCTAAACCTGAATCAACAGTTGCCCTTCACGACGACTCTAGAGTTACCAGATCTAAATCGGCTAATGAACGATCCAAGAAATTATGCCCCTTGGTGGCCGGTGATTCCTCATAAAATTCCGTCATATATTCCTAAATTTCGGGTGAAGACCCGTTGAATCATGTGATGACCTTTCATCTGTGGTTTTCGTCCAACACTCTCAATGATGATTCGATTCGGCTTCACCTTTTTCAGCGAATGTTAACTGATCCGACAGCAAAATGGTACATCAAATTGCCTATAGCTTCATTCAATAACTTCAGCACCCTTGCCACAACATTTTTAACCCATTTTCAATTACCAATAAGGTATGAAACAGGAACAGAGCTTCTTACCAATTTCAAGCAAACGACGGCCACTCACATATTCGATCATATTCATGAATGGCGACGTCATTGTAGAATGGTAAAAACATATGTCCCTATTCAACTACTAGTTGAATGGTTTATTAATTCTTTGTTACCTTCTAAAACAGAAGATGTGGCGAAGGGAGGGGTTGTCACTGAAGAGTAGGTCATTGCTCATGCACAATATCTAGACTTGATCTACACTCAGTCTGGCACGCTCTATGACAAAATCCTTGATGCTCCAAGACCAGAATTTTCTGTTCCTCCTCCTCCTAAATCAAACAAAGACTCTCATTTCGGTGATGGCGTGATAGGTATGATGAGAACGAAATCGACAAAGGCTACATCTAAGAAAGCCCGTAAGATTTCTGATCAAAATGAAAATGAAGAAATTCTAGCCTCGGAGGTTAATGTTGTGTCAACTGACAAAGGCAAAGAACCGAAGCAACTAGGAGGCAAGAAGAAACGGAAGAGTAAAAAGAAGAAATAGGATGATTTGTCTCTTGAAAAATCTTCTGCAAACCCTTATGGGCAAAAGAAACCTACTCAGCCATGCCTCATCGTAGAATGGTAAAAACATATGTCCCTGATCAGCTACTAGCTGAATGGTTTATTAATTCTTTGTTACCTTCTATAACAGAAGATGTGGCGAAGGGAGGGGTCGTCACTGAAGATCAGGTCATTGCTCATGCACAATATCTAGACTTGATCTACACTCAGTCTGGCACGCTCTATGACAAAATCCTTGATGCTCCAAGACCAGAATTTTCCATTCCTCCTCCTCCTAAATCAAAAAAAGACTCTCATGCTAGCGATGGCGTGATAGGTATGACGAGCACGAAATCGACAAAGGCTACATCTAGTAAAGCCCATAAGATTTGTGATCAAAATGCAAATTAAGAACTTCTATCCTCAGAGATTAATGTCGTGTCAACTAACAAAGGCAAAGAACCGAAGCAACTAGGAGGCAAGAAGAAAGGGAAGAGTAAAAAGAAGAAATAGGATGATTCGTCTCCTGAAAAATCTTCTGCAAACCCTTATGGGCAAAAGAAAACTACTCAGCCATGCCTCATATGCGATGAGGATCATTGGACAAGAGATTATCCATATAAAGCTAAAGTTAAGAAATTCTTTAAGAATTCAAAAATATCAGCAGTATTGATTGATCCATTTCCAAACCCAGGAACCATTCTGGTTACTAGTGACAATTCTTCCCCATCCAAAGTCCTTATGTTGTCAATTTCAAAACAACAAAATGATGCTTTGATATCGACAAGGAATAAAGATTACAGGAAACCACAGCTGTCGAACAACAAGGCTACTAATCAACCTAGTAGTTCGACAACAACTTCGACCGAAGTTGTGCCACCCATCATTCCTGAGCTAATGATAAAGCAACCAAAGGGAGTTGTACACAAATTGACATTTAATCCTCGTGCCAGAGTGGCATAGAATTATAATATAGTAGAGGACCTAGCCCAATTGCCGTCCGCTATGTCGACACTTGAGGTATTGCAAAATTGCCCCTCCCAAAAGCAAGCTTTATTATCAGCAATAGGTGGGATTGACCCAGCGGATTCCAATCTTGTGGCCTTTAATCATAAAGGATATGACCCGTAGTTACCAGCTTAGCTCGCTTTCCTCATTCAAGTGAAAGCCCTCAACAAAATTGTTCATCAAACAATTATTGATGAGGGGGCATCTACATGTATTATGTCAATGAGTTACTGGAAAACTTTAGGCTTACCACCCTTGTCACGATCATTGATGACGTTAAAAGCATTTGATGGATGAACATACACTCCATACGGGATTTTAAGTAACTTGCAAGTCGAAATGGGGGGCAAAACAGTAGAAATTGATGTGGAAGCTATTGATGGAAACCTCAATTACAACATCCTACTGGGAAGGCCCTGGATTTATGCTATGGTTGTCGTTGTGTCGACATACTTCAGAAAGATTGCATTTCCCTTCCAAGGGGAATTACAATCGTCAACCAACTGACATTCCTCCCCAATAGTTCGTAAGTTACGGGAAGCATTCTGATGATCCACGGAAGCTCTCAATCGCTTCAAAATATCGGAGTAAGCCTATTAAAAGACCCTACATTGATGGGTACTTTTCCCCTACCACCTCCAAACAACTTGGCAGAAGTGGCAACGGTGGGAACCTACAATATGGTATCTTCCATTCAGAAGATGTTCAAACACGATATTAGCATGGATCGTCACCAGGTGTTGCCTCCAAGCCTAATAGAAATATTGTAGCAATCAATGTTCTCGGCATGGGAGGCCAACCCCAATGAACGCTCATCAAGCATTTGGGTAGATAGGTCTAAGGAGTATGGTACCTCTTCAAATCCTTGGTCGCAAGTACATTCTACAGACAAAGGAATTGTTCAGTCAATGAACATACAGGGGGTACCATTGGAAGATTACCACCATCGTCCCATCTTCCAAATTACAACGAAGATTACCTGAACAACCTTAATAATTCATCAGTCTTTGATTTTCTATCAAATACTGTAAATACGGTGGACTCCAAGCGAAATCTGTCCAATATTGAAGAAACTATTACCATAAATATCTCGACCAAACCAGATGTTGTAGAAAATATTCATGTCGGTAAATCTTATTCTTCTTCAAAACTGGAAGTATATTACACTCTCTTTCGTGAGTTTAGAGATTTCTTTGCATGGTCATATGAAGAAATGCCAAGCATTGACTCAAGCATAGTTGAACATGAAATTAAGATGTATCCAAATGTTAAACCAGTAAGACAACGACTTCGGCAGGTGCACCTAAGGAAAGCCGCTGCCATCAAGGCAGAAGTTGAAAAACTTCTTCATGCTGGTTTCATTTACCCAGTTCCTCTAACCGATTGGGTATCGAACATTGCTCCTATGATGAAGAAGCAAGGAACAATTAGAGTGTGCATCGATTATAGGGATGTAAACCAAGCTTGTCCAAAGGACAACTACCCTACACCCTTCATTGACCAGATAATTGATGAATGTGCTGGATGTGAAATATTTTCGTTTATGGATGGATTTTCCAGGTATAATCAAATAAATATCTACCCATATGACCAGTCAAAGACTGCACTTATCTGTTCGTGGGGCACATTCATGTACCGTAAGCTACCTTTTGGTTTAAAGAACATTAGGGCAACCTTTCAGAGGGCAATGAATTATGCCTTCCATGACATCAAGAACATCGTTCAACCATACCTTGACAGTCTTCCGGCTCACTCGCGAAAGCGGACCGATCATCCGCAGCATTTGAGAGCAATATTTCTACGTTGCCGACACTACAAAATAGGACTCAATCCACACATGTGTGTGTTTTGCATCAGTTCTGGTCGTTTACTTGGCTTTGTATTTTCTAAGGAATGAATTTGTCTCGACCCGTGCAAGGTTCAGGCAATCATCAATTTGCCTCCACCTTCAAATTTGCTTTAGATTCAGAAACTCCAAGGGAAAGCAAACTTTCTAAGGAGGTTCATTCCAAATTATGCCGAACTTGCTAAAGGTTATATGTGTCTTTTGAAAAAAGATGTACCCTTCATCTGGAATCAGGTCAAGCAAGCTTCCTTTGATGCTCTATAGGAATCCCTAATAAAAGCATCATTAATGTACGCTCCTGATTACCAAAGAGACTTAAACCTGTATCTGGTTTCAGTAGATACGACCATCGCAATGGTTTTAGTTCAAGAAGACAATGGAATCGAACATCCTGTTTATTATTTAAGTCGAAACTTAAATGATAAAGAAATCAAGTACTCATATTTTGAAAAGCTAGCTCTCGCTGTTATTCAAGCAATACAGATATTTCGACACTATGTTCTCTTTCGAAAAACTACCGTTTTTTCAGATTGCAACCCCATGACTTATATCTTGTCACGATAGTTGCTTGGGGGAAAATATTCAAAGTGGATAGCAATTTTGCAAGAGTTTGATCTGGAATTCGTAAAATCCAAATCAAAGAAAGCTCTAGTTTTCACGGAGTTACTATGTGATTTCACATCGTCGTCCAAGGATTCAACATCCAAAAAAACAATCGTGAATGAATATTTGTTTCTGATATCTTCAAGCGATCCATGGTATGGAGATATAATCATTTATCTCCAAACCCAAATGTATAGGTCTAATACTTCTCGCTCAGAACAACAATGTACTCAATACCAAGCAAAAGACTACATGATCGTCGGTGATACGCTTTACCGTCGTGGTGTCGATACAGTTATGCGAAGGTGCCTCACCCACGAGGAGACAGAAAAAGTCCTGAATGATTGTCATTCACGCACATGTGGGGGGCATCAATCTAGTTATGCTACAGCACAAAATATTTTACGAGCAGGATACTTCTGGCCAACAATGTTCAAAGATTGCATAACCGTAGTCAGAAGTTGCCGTTCTTGTCAAATCTTCGACTGCAAAACTAGAATACCTCCTGCACCTCTGCAGCCAGTAGTTTTTCTTGGGCCATTTGCCAAATGGGGCATATATTTGATGTAATGTAACCCCACCTCGGCTAGGGGCATGGGTATATCATAGTCGCAGTTGACTATTTTACGAAATGGGCCGAGGCGCTACCTACATTAAACAACAACGACGAAACAACCACTCTTTTCTTTTTCAATCATGTAGTCACCAGGTTCGGCGTTCCACAAGCTATAGTCACATATCA
Source organism: Pinus tabuliformis (assembly GCA_031772625.1). Classification (NCBI taxonomy): domain Eukaryota; kingdom Viridiplantae; phylum Streptophyta; class Pinopsida; order Pinales; family Pinaceae; genus Pinus; species Pinus tabuliformis. The sequence continues at coordinate 1,545,840,319 of CM062819.1, forward strand.
TGGATCACATTTCCACAATCACATGAAGGTTGAATTGGTTGCCAAATTAGGACTGCCCCACGACAGCTCTGCTCCGTATTATCTGCAAGCTAACGGGCAAGTTGAGGCGATCAACAAAGTCCTGAAACGCATGCTGCAAAGGATGATTGGAGTCCATAAAAGGAGTTTGCACCTAATCCTATATTCAGCCTTGTGGGCATACCAGACATCGGTAAGAAATGCGACCGGGTTTACACCCTTTTAGCAGGTGTATGGCTTGGAAGTGATCTTACTAGTTCAGCGTGAAATTTCGTCTCTCAAGCTCGCAGTTGACCTCCTCCACAGAACTTCAGAGGAAGAGGCTTGTTTCTTAGAGTTAATCCAACTGGATGAAACCCGTCATGACGTTGCCTTGGCTAACAAAGCACATAAGAAACGGGTCAAAGAACAATTTGACAAGAATGTCAAACCCTGCATTTTCTCATAAGGTGACCTAGTCTTGCTTTACGATCAGGAATCTGATAAATTGGGAGCAGGTAAGTTCCAATTTTTGTGGATGGGTCCTTATATTGTTAAGCGCGCATTAGCAAAAGGGTCCTACGAGCTAGTAGATTATGATGGAATTCCATTATCGCAACCCCGAAATGGGTTGTACCTTAAGCATTACTATGCTTGACTCGGCATGGTAACCTCTTCATATGCTTTTGTTACATTTTTGTTTTCATTAAGAGTGACCATTTTGGTTAGGTAATCCACTTTTGCATTTTATTGCAGATGTCAAACCCATTGGAATCATTTGTTGGATATGCCAACGAGGCGATTCGTAGTACGCGGAACCTATCTTCTGTAGCTTGGGCCATCTTTGACCCAAAAGGTGAATTAATGAGTTTCAGAGGGGTGTGTATTGGTCAATCAACGAACAACATCGCTGAATATAGTGCGTTGATAGAACTCCTCTCTGATGTTATCGCGCATGGCATACCCCAACTTGTCGTCAGGCTAGACTCACAGCTCGTCATTCTACAGCTTACAGGCATCTATTCCGTTTGGAATCCAGCTATTTATCGTATGTTCCTAAGGGTCAAGATTTTTGAAAGGCAGTCCGATTCTATTCAATATCAACATATTCCTAGAAACTTAAACATATTAAGCAATTCATTAGCAAATTATGTGTTAGATAGACATTTCTAACATTTGTAAAAGGAAAGCACTTTATCAATAACTGCATCAGGATCATATAACTTAACCAAAATAAAACTCTGAAAATAAAAAATATATATATGACTGTTTATAGTTTGTACATAGTGTTCTGTGTCCAGGAAAAAATCGGTCATATGACCCAAAAACTCAAAATGCAAGGGGGCACCCTAGTCTAATGATGCTAGTGATAACTAGTCACCGCCTGTGTAATCATGCATAAGAGCCTAGTCCAACGGCTCGGCATGCTAGTGGTATGGCACTGTAATCTCAGAGGCAGCTCATCGGTCCTCACATCAGGAATACCAAGGGTGAGACCCTCGATTTGATCCTACAACACTGTAAGGGTCTCGGATACATCTAGGTCGCGAAGGATGGCCCTCGCTATAGCCTCTCCTGCAGGAACAGTAGTTGCTGCTCTTGGATGCACTGTTGGTCGCACAAGCCCAATATCTGCATAAGAACATGAGTTTTTATTAGTCTTAATGAACATTTGAAAAACACAAGAACGTTACAAAAACAATAAACAGAGATATGGTTAGATATTTTCACCTATGGCACCCCACTGCTCACCAGCCGGTAGCACCAAGTCTAGGTCACCCCAGAAGTCCATCCCAACATATGGATACTCAGCATAAGTCATCAGCTGACAGTTGAACCACTCGAAGAAAGCATCAAAGAATGAAACCTACGATTGACCAGCATGTCTGGCCATAAGGTCGACCCATCTTTGCATCTGTGGCTCAGTTGGTGGTGGTAAGCCAAGTGAGATGTACTAGGGCTGCATCAGTGGGATCCTCTCCAAGGCGAAAGCGGTCAAAATTAAACCATAGCCAAAGTTCTTATATTTACCGGTTTTCACCATGGTGAGATGTTCTTTGATCACCGGAAGTACTGCATCACACAAGTTGAATACCTTGGGTTCAAGACATTCCAAGGCATACTGCATATAGGACCTGTTGGCCAAGTGAAGGGCCCCACTACTGGCCAGTCTAGCAAAGGTAAATAAAATAGTCCTCAAGGACTGGTCTGTGACATCTCGGATACTGATCTTGTCGTCCCTGCTTGGTTGAGATCCTTTTCTACAGTATCGGTGAATATAATCCCTCACGGATTTGCCCCCATGGTCGGAACCTAATAGTGAGAGAGGGGTGCCACACCTCGATAAACTGGTCAAGAAATAGATGTCCTCAATAGTCATGGGGATGGATTTTCCTCTTATCTGGAACACTTGGTCGGTAGGATCCCATGCATCGAGGAAATATTGCAACAAGTTGATTTGTTGCCTCATGCTAGACATGCGGAAGAAATTGAGCAAGCCACAATTCTGCAATGCAGTTACCGTACCCGGATCATGAAGGGAAACCATGTCCTCTTCTTCATACTCATGTTCACACCATGTAACAACCATTTTTTCTCCGATGAATCTCTGAAAAAAAAACAAGAGATGAATTAGGATCCTGATTTGGCAAAAAAAAAGCAAAATTTCCATGAAAAATCAGTGCAAAAGTTTTCCTCCTTGCGCCCATCGCACCCTAGCTGTGAACTAGGTGAGATGCATCCTAAGTCACCAGTGGCCAGCCTAGAATGCATCGCACCTTTCGATGTATACTAGGTGCGATGGGGGCAGAATGAAATGTTCAAACCCCAGGGGCGCAGAAAAGCAAGAAAACATGCTCAGAATTCAAAAAGGACAGAATTCAATTGAAGAGCTCAGGTTTAGCTCCTACTTGGTCCAGACGGCACTGAAAATCATCCACGGAATCTCCCAGAATCAGCTGATGAAAATCAAGGGTGAAAACACATCCAGATCTCCAACAGTCACAACTCCAATGGAAATGGTAAAATGAGGGGTAAAAAACTATTTTAAGTTACTTTTCACGTAATTTAAGTAGGGTATTAGATTTTTAACTCATTTTTCAAGCATATGTCCTCATTTCTAATTAGTTTTATGGAGAAATTCAACAGGTAGTATGACCGTCAAAAGAACATAGTGTTAACGGTGAATCGAATATCAATGACCATTATCACGAGCAATTTTACGTGAAGTTCAAGCTCATTAAAAATTAAACCTAGCAATGAGCATATGTTCCACCAGAGTTTAAGCTCATTACAAAATGAACCCACCTCTGGTAAATAACCATTGTGAATGATTATCATCAGCTTTTGAGCCTTGGTCATGTTCTTACCATCACCCCCACTCTGTTTTAGCCGATCATTCGCCTCCATTTGATTGTTTACCCCTTTTGAGGAACAAATGTGACGAGTGGTCCTATTAGCCACCTTCTTTACAGTTCCATGATTGGAAAGTTCCAAACCTTACCTGGAACCAGCTGCTATCTAAAAACATCACTCGTTCTTCAAAAACGAGTCTCCTTTAAGCTCTTTTCATCTGACTCGTAAAATATGAAAATATTGCCGAGAAATTGGCCTCTCCAGCTCGTTAAAGTGATTGGAAGTGCTATCCCTCCTCTAGATTTTAATCTTTTTGGACCTGAGGGATTATTACACAAAAAGATCAAGCATTTGTCTTGTTCGGCTCGTTAAAACTATCTAAAAGTCATCCCTTTCACATTGTTTTATACTTTTTCGGACTTAAGGGATTATATTACGAAAAAGGAATATTGGAGTTTTCTTTTTGTCTCTTTTCAGACTCTCTAAAATTAAAAAGAACCAAGTTATCCTTGTCGTTAAACTCGTTAAAAGAATAGCGAAAATCTTGTCCATTCAGACAAGAGCAAGTTTCACTATTGCTAGGCTCGTTAAAACATAGCGACGGGTTTGCCCAAAGGGAAAATTATAGAACAAGCATATATTATCCTCCTCAAGCTTGACAAAAATAAAGAGGTACTGGTCAGAAATGACTGGGGAAAATTGGGAAGAAAACTTGAAGAAACTTTATTGGTAGAATGTCGCTCTTAAACATGACACTTTCACTCCATCACCATGATTGAGTCGGGTTGGGTTATTCCGTTCACCAGTCATACCACCATTGGTCCACCGTACCATCCACTTTTGGGGTTAACGCTACCAATCCATTTCAGTGTCTCCGATATGTTCAAGAGATGTCACTCGGAGAATTCACCCACCCAGCTTGTGTCTCATCTGCTACAATACCTTCACTCTTCATTCTTTCATGACCGCCACCCTGAACCTTGTATCATCAGATAATTTTCACCTCTACAAGATCATTTGCTCTGTTCCATGTCGTGGATGTGGGATCCATTAATGCCCTCCTACGACGGGTCACTTCTTGTCGACATCAGCTCATTATCCAAGAAGCCGACCTAGGGACAACCCTTCCAGTACTTTGAAGCTTGCATGCCTCAATGGCAAGTTTCTCACTTTCGGCGACAGGTTTACACTAATGGCCTTCGACCAAAATATTTTGCATGGTGTTTGACATCAACTCATGTATTCACACCATGTGAATTGTACTGTAGTACCTTGAGGGTCATCATCATCATCAGTGATTCCTCTCGTGTCTCTTAACAACTTACAAAATTAGCTGGTAATCAGGCGATGGCCTTCCATGTTCGACATCAGAACATCTTTTCACATGGATCGACTTGTTCTTTCAGGCGAAGATTGAATAAGTTTTGAAGACCCCAGATCTAGTTTCAAAATCAGTCATATGACCCAAAAATTCAAAATGTAAGGGGGGCACCTTAGTCTAATGATGCTGGTGATAACTAGTCACTGCTTGTGCAATCATGCGTAAGAGCCTAGTCCAACGGCTCAGCATGCCAGTGGTATGGCACTGTAATCTCAGAGGCAGCTCATCGGTCCTCATGTTAGGAATACCAAGGGTGAGACCCTTGATCTGATCTTTCAACACTGCAAGGGTCTCGGATACATCTAGCTCACGAAGGTGGCCTTCCCTACAACCTCTCCTATTGGAACAACAACTGTTGCTCTCGGACGCACTGTTGGTTGCACAAGCCCAATATATGCATAAGAACATGAGTTTTGATTAGTCTTGATGAACATTTGAAAAACAAAAGAACATTACAAAAGCAATAAACAGAGATTTTGATCTATGGCACCCCACTGCTCGCCAGCTGGCAGCACCAAGTCTGGGTCACCCCGGAAGTCCATCCCAGCATATGGATACTTGGCATAGGTCATCAACTGATGGTTGAACCACTCGAAGAAAGCACCAGAGAATGAAACCTGCGATTGACCAGCATGTCTGGCCATAAGGTCGACCCATCTCTGCATCCGTGGCTCAGTCGGTGGTGGCAAGCCAAGTGAGATGTACTGGGGCTGCATCAGTGGGATCCTCTCCAAGGAGAAAGTGGTTAGAATTGAACCATAGCCAAATTTCTTAGATCTTTTGGTTTTCACCTTGGTGAGCTGTTCTTTGATCACCAGAAGTATTGCATCACACCAGTTGAATACCTCGGACAAAATTGGTCATATGACCCAAAAACGAAAAATGCAAGGCGGCACCCTAGTCTAATGATGCTGGTGATAACTAGTCACTGCCTCTGCAATCATGTGTAAGAGCCTAGTCCAACGGCTCGGCATGCTAGTGGTACGGAGCTGTAATCTGAGAGGCACCTCATCGGTCCTCACATCAAGAATACCAAGGGTGAGACCCTTGATCTGATCCCACAACATTGTAAGGGTCTCAGATACATCCAGGTCGTGAAGGATGGCCCTCCCTATAGCCTCTCCTGCTGGAACATTAGCTGCTGCTCTTGGACGCACTTTTGGTCGCACAGGCCCAATATCTGCATAAGCACATGATTTTTTATTAGTCTTGATGAACATTTGAAAAACACAAGAACATTACAAAAACAATAAACAGAGATATGGTTAGAGATTTTCACCTATGGCACCCCACTGCTCGCCAGCCGGCAACACCAAGTCTGGGTCACCCCGGAAGTCCATCCTAACATATGGATACTCGACATAAGTCATCAGCTGATAGTTGAACCACTCGAAGAAAGCATCAGAGAATGAAACCTGCGATTGACCAGCATGTCTAGCCATAAGGTCGACCCATCTCCGCATCTGTGGCTCAGTCGGTGGTGGCAAGCCAAGTGAGATGTACTGGGGCTGCATCAGTGGGATCCTCTCCAAGGTGAAAGTGGTCAGAATTGAACCATAGCCAAAGTTATTAGATCTTCCGGTTTTCACCTTGGTGAGCTATTCTTTAATCACCAGAAGTACCGCATCACACCTGTTGAATACCTCAGGTTTGAGACATTCCAAGGCATACTGCATATAGGACTTGTTGGCCAAGTGAAGGGCCATGCTACCAGACAGCCTAGAAAATGAAAATAAAATAGTCCTCAAGGACTAGTCGTGACATCTCAGATACTCATCTTGTCGTCCCCGCTCAGTTGAGATCGTTCTCTATAGTATCATCGAATATAATCCCTCACGGATTCGTCCCCACGGGCGGAACCTAATAGTGAGAGAGGGGCGCCACGCCTTGATAAATCGGTCAAGAAATAGATGTCCTCAATAGTCATGGGGATGGATTTGCCTCTTATCTAGAACACTTGGTTGGTAGGATCCCATGCATCGAGGAAATATTGGAACAACATGATTTTTTGCCTCATGCTAGACATGTAGAAGAACTTGAGAAAGCCACAGTTCTGCAATGCATTTACCGTACCCGGATCATGAAGGGAAACCATGTCCTCTTCTTCGTGCTCGCATTCACATGATGTAACAACCATTTTTTCTCTGATGAATCTTTGAAAAACAAACAAGAGAAGAATTAGGATCCTGATTTGGCAAAAAAATGCAAAATTTCCATGAAAAATCAATGCAAAAGTTTTCCTCCTTGTGCCCATCACACCCTAGCTATGCACCAGGTGAGATGCATCCTAACTAGCTAGTGGCTAGCCTAGGATGCATCGCACCTTTCGATGTATACTAGGTGCGATGGGGGCAGAACGAAATGTTCAAACCCCACGGGCCCAGAAAAGCAGGAAAACATGCTCAGAATTCAAAAAGGAAAGAATGCAATTGAAGAGCTCAATTTTAGCTCCTACCTGGTCTAGATGGCACTGAAAATCATCCACAGAATCTCCCAGAATTAGCTAATGAAAATCAAAGGGGAAAACACCTCCAGAGCTCCAGCAGTCACAACTCCAAAAGAAATGGTAAAATGAGGGGTAGAAAACTATTTTAAATTACTTTTCATGTAATTTAAGTAGGGTATTAGATTTTTAACTCATTTTTCAGGCATATGTCCTCATTTCTAATTAGTTTGATGGAGCAATTGAAGAGGTAGTACGTCTGTCAAAAGAACATACTGTTAACGGTGAATCAAATATCAATGACCATTATCATGAGCGTTGTTACGTGAAGTTCAAGCTTGTTAAAAATTAAACCTATCAATGAGAATATGTTCCACCAGAGTTTAATCTCATTAAAAAATGAACCCACCTCCGTAAATAACCATTGTGAATGATTATCATTAGCTTTTGAGCCTTGGTCGTGTTCTTACCATCACCTCCACTCTATTTTAGCCGATCATTCGCCTCCATTTGATTGTTTACCCCGTTTGAGGAACAACTCCGACTAGTGGTCCTATTAGACATGTTCTTTACACTGCTATGATTAGAAAGTTCCAAACCTTACTTGGAACCAGCTGCTATCTGAAAACATCACTCGTTCCTCAAAAAACAAGTCTCCTTTAAGCTCTTTTCATTTGACTCGTAAAATATGAAAAGATTGCCGAGAAATTGGCCTCTCCAGCTCGTTAAAGTGATTGGAAGTGCTATCCCTCCTCTAGATTTTAATCTTTTTGGACCTGAGGGATTTTTACACAAAACGATCAAGCGTTTGTCTTGTTCGAATCGTTAAAACTATCGAAAAGTCATCCCTTTTGCATTGTTTTATACATTTTCGGACTTAAGGGATTATATTACGAAAAAGGAATATTGGATTTTTCTTTCTGTCTCTTTTCAAACTCTCTAAAATTGAAAAGGATCGAGTTATCCTTGTCGTTAAACTCGTTAAAACAATAGCGACAAACTTGTCCATTCAGACAAGAGTGAGTTTCACTGCTGCTAGGCTCGTTAAAACATAGCGACGGGTTTGCCCAAAGGGAAAATTATAGAAAAAGCATATGTTATCTTCCTCAAGCTTGACAAAAATAAAGATGTACTGGTCAGAAATGACTAGGGAAAACTGGGAAGAAAACTTGAAGAAACTTTATTGGTAGCAGGTCGCTCTTGAACATGACAATTTCACTCCATCACCATGATTGAGTCAGGTTGGGTTATTTCGTTCACCGGTCATACCACCATTGGTCCATTGTACCATCAGCTTTTGGGGTTAACGCTACCAATCCATTTTAGTGTCGCTGATATGTTCAAGAGAAGTCACCCAGAGAATTCACCTACCTAGCTTGTGTCTCATCTGCTACAATACCTTCACGCTTCATTCTTTCATGACCACCACCCTGAACCTTGTATCATCAGATCGTTTTCACCTCTACAAAATCATTTTCTCCATTCTGTGTCGTGGATGTGGGATCCATTAATGCCCTCCTACGACGGGTCACTTCTTGTCGACATTAGCGCATTATCCAAGAAGCCGACCTAGGGACAACCCTTCCAATACTTTGAAGCTAGCATGCCTCAATGGAAATTTTCTCACTTCCGGTGACAGGTTTACACTAATGGCCTTTGACGGAAAGATTTTGCATGGTGTTTGACATCAACTCATGTATTCACACCACATGAATTGTTCTGCAGTACCTTGAGGGTCATCATCAATATCGGTGATTCCTCTCGCGTCTGTTAACAACTTACATCATTGGCTGGTAATCAGGCGATGTCCTTCCATGTTCGACATCAGAACATCTTTTCACATGGATTGAATTGTACTTTCGGGTGAAGATTGAATGAGTTTTGAAGACCCCGAATCTAGTTTCATCCATCCGGGCTGTGATATATTCAAGAAAATAAAGACATCAAATGTGCATCATTGTTGCACAGATAATCATCTAAAGTAAGGGATGATGGCTATACCAAAATCATCAGTCTGCACACAGATGGTTGTCTGTCCTATGTACATGAAAATGAATTTATCAAGTTGAGCATGGGAATGCCCGCCTCAGCTAGATCATGAAAAGATTATGAAGATAATGTATTGTATTGTATCTTATTACAGGTCACCTTCCAGTGTAAAAAACCTCGGATCCTCATTATAAAGCATTTCACCCGACATCAAAAAATTTATGGCCTCATGGTTTAGGGGGCAACTGTTATAGACATATTTGGGCACTACAACCCCAATCACATATGTCCATAAACCAAGGGCTTCTATGTCCCTAAAAGTGTTGTTTCATACCCTAAAGGAGCAAGGTCATTTGATTACATCATCTCCCAGAAGTTTTCCATGAAAAACCACTCAGAACTGGTTAAAGTAGGACC